>CM016625.1:17475229-19875229 GCA_005393395.2 Gossypium australe | reverse complement strand
ACAATGTATTAACAATTTGTCTTCATTCACATAACCAGCCATCTTCCGACAAAACATGATAAGATGCACCTTTGGACATCTCATTCCATCGTACTTTTCAAAATCTGGCGCCTTGAATTTCGGAGGTAGGACCAGATCAGGCACTAAACTGAGCTCTTTGGCGCTTAGTGCAGAGAAGACTCTAGTGCCTTCTACCGCCTTGAGTCGTTCTTCTAGACTCTTATACTTGTCCTTAGCATCATGATCCTTCATTCTCAACTTGGCTATTTCTACTGGATCATCCAAACCCAGAACTATTGGATTAGCGGAATTATCTCCGGAGTTTGATACAAATATACCCTGCCCTAGATGAGCAGGTGGTGTAGGTCGTTGCTCTAGGCCTACTGGTTCCCCTTGAGGATATCCTCTTTGCGTTGCATGAGCGTGGGGTGGAGTGAATCCTGGGAGATAGAGCAGATCCTGATTAACTCTCGAATGGGGTTCTGTAACATCAGGACTTTGTGCGGGCCCTTTTCCTTTAACCAGAGTTGATATCATCTCTATCATTTTGGCCATTTGATCCTTCTGCTCGAGTGATCCCTCTCGGGATCTTGCCATCAGATCCCTTGCTTCTTGTTGCGACTTGGCTAGCTGTTCTTACAGCTCTCTCTGGATTCTTTCCATTCTTTCGATCCTCTCATTGAGTTCGGTGTCCATAGCTCTAGTTCTTAAACGTGTCCTATAGGGATGACGTGATTCCAGATTCGTAGTGTCGCAACTGCGGATTATACGATTTTAGCCTTAGTGAATAATTAAAGTGATATGATACTAATGTATGCAATGCAATGCCAATGCATGGTATGAATACAAAAAGGTGTCAACTCTGATTCAATTCCCCATAGAAAACTTTCTTAGAAAACAAAGCTCTTTACATAAGATAGATTACAAAAATAGCCTTGCTCTAACACATAAGGCTTTAATCTTCGTCAGTAGGGAAGCTAATTCTTGTCCACGATCCGACCGTGTCTCGAATTGTACGCTCAATGTGTCAGCTTGTATAGCTAGAGTCTGTAAATACTCGGCTATCTCTCGTATCTGGGTTATAGCCTCCCCCATGAGGTAGTCTCTATCTTTGACTTGATTCTGGGAATGGTACAGCTCCACTTCTCTTCGTTCTTCATTCTCTTTTAAATATCCAATATGATTCTGACAGTTCTGCAGCTCCATTTCTAACTCTTCGGTCTTCTTCTCCATTTCTTCGATTCTACTCAAGCTTGCCTTTAATTCTATCGCCGGGTTGCGATTTTGATAATGAGTTAGGGACCTTTCCAACTCCGTCACTCTAGTCTTCAATTCATTTCTTCTGTTTTGACCTTCTGACACTTGCTTTTCTAGGATCTTCTTCTGAGCCTTCATTTCTTGAAATTTCCTTTCCAATTGCTCGGTCTTAGTTCTCTCCTCTTGTAACTCTTGTCGCCATTGACTCAAAGTCTTTCCTAGTCCCGCAGTTCTCATTGAGAGACGCATATTCTTGTAGTCCCCCTTTAGGCTGTCCAACTCTTCCTCGGCTTTGCTCTTCCCCTTTTTTATCTTTTCTGCTTCTGATTTCTGTATCTCTACATCCAACTTCAAAAGCATCTTCTCTTCCTCCAACTGCTCAATTTTCTTCTCAAGCTCTGAACTTCGCTTTACAAAATCTTGCTTTGTAATTTCTAATTCCGTTGGTATCATTTGCAAACGTTCCTCTACAGATTGAGCATTATCTAAACTTGGTCTAGGGATATTGTCGATGATTCTTTTGTTTAGCCATACTTTATACTCAGAGGCCGCCGTTTCGCCCACAGTCAACCTCTTCATCAGGTAGGTTTGCTTCCAAGCATTTGCAATTTCCATAATCTTCTTCTTATAACCCTTTCCTGTATAAGAGAATTCGCTTTGACCCAACCCATGTGTTGCTGGCACGAACTATCTAGACTGGTATTGTCTTGCTGCTAGCAATGGGGCATACCCGATGACTCCCCAAATTCCGGGTAGAGGGACCCAATTAAAGTCTCCGCATCTATAAAGGATCTCTCCAGGCATCATCCATGGAGCTCTCCACTCAATGTCTTCTTCCTGAAGATTCTGAAGAATTATTCTCCATCCTTCTTCCGTTATATCTTCTTATCCTGACACGGCCACTTCCTCTTTTATCGGTGAATAATCCTTATAAAAGGGTCGACAAGAGACTTTATTCATCTTCCAAAAATGCCCGTAAAACCATACCATTAATAGCTGTGCGCATCCGATAAATTTTCCTTCTCCCGCTCTTCTGCATGCATTTAATGACCTGAAAGTCTCTGCAAGAATTGCTGGGACAGGTGTAACTTGTTTATCCAATCGATCGAACAAATCCACCGCTGCTTCATCTATGTGTCTTAGGGCTTTTGGGAAGATGACTAGTCCGTAGAGGCTTAAGGCGAAAATATCAACCTTCCTCCTCATATCAGGGTACGTCAAAATCAGATCCCTTAAATTTACCCAAGGAATACATCTCCCTTCACCTTTCTGTTGAATCTTGGTCGAGATCCACTGTTCACTCATTCCCGTAATTTTCATCAACTTCTTCGCCAAAGGAGGGACATAGGCGGGCCTAATATAAACTTTGTCAACCTGCATCTCGGAAATATGAAGTAAAGTGGTGTATTCTTCTATTGTCGGTACCAAATCCACTTTCTCAAAAGTGAAGCAACTGTACGCGAAATTCCAAAACTGGACCATAGCCCGAAACAGGTGTTTATCTATCTTAACATCCAATAAGTAAGAGATATCACCATAACGGTGGCAGAACATCTGTTTAGCTTTATCTTCCTAATGGGTCCAGATATCCCGCAACTCTTGAAGCTCATTTTGTGTCACGCTAACACGGGTGAAGTCCCCCAGCTCCGACATATGACCTTCAACTAAGCTATCTCCGACATATCTCCTTTTTCTAACCGAGGCATGAGAAGTTGAAGTGACGCGAGGCGCGCGTGCGAAGGACGCTGCGGCGGCGCTGGAAAGGGAGACCCTATGGTTTCCTGACCGTTTAACCTTTGGGCCATATTGGGCCGGTCAGGTTTTGGGGTCTGGATTTTAGGTTGGGCCTTATTTGATTGGTTTTGCAATCTGATATTTGTTTTTGTAACTGGACACTTCATGGACTGTTTATTGTATTTCATTGGGCCTGGTATTTGGTCTTTGTGATTAGGCTCCGAATTTGTTCTATAAATGGACTGGTTTATTTGTATTAAATTTGGGCCTGTAAAGACAGTCAAAATGGATTGTTCTTTTTGGACTTTTTATTATATTGGGCTTTAATGGGCCAGGCAAATTTGGGCTCTTACAATACTGAAAAGTTTAAAATTATTTTTTTGCAGATTCATATATGCAATAGATAAAAGTGTAACACCCAAATTTTGCCCGGGCCCATCAAGTAGTAAAACACAAAGACAGAAATTAAAAAAACACAAAAAAAAAAATAAAGTCCAAATGACTAATAACTGGCCCAAACGCCATCAAACAACAAGCCCACTTAACCTAACCCATTGACCCAAGTTTACAGTGGCCCAATGGCCCAAAAACCTTAGACATTTTTGGCAGAGAAGGAACCCTAGGAGCCTCACGGTCTTCAAGCGCCGCATGCCTCTGCCGTCAGACTCCACCAGCACCCTCGCGCCTCGATCGACACCAGCACGCGCCTCGGACACCTGCAGGGACCAAGAACACGCAACAACACGACAAAGAAGGAAGTGGCAGACATAATAGAAAATAAAATAGAAACAGCAAAATTGAATATGTGTAAATCGGTTATATAAACCGAAGCAAACGATTGTAACCCTTCTTGGGTCTCTGGGCAATCAATCAGACATCGAAAAATAGAAAGCTTAAAAGGTCGATTTCGCTTTTGTTTTCCTAACCGTTATTTACTGTTTTTATTATTTCTATCATCTCAAATCTTTACGAACAAGCGAATAACGAAAAAGAAGAGAGGGAACTTACCCGAACCCTGGGGCTTGTCGTCAGAATCTTCATTCCTTCGCCGAGGCCAGATCGAAGGTTGAAGGAGGGGAACTTCCTTTTTTCTTTCGTTTTTTGGATACAAAAGGGGCGAGGTCTTCGGAGGGGGATTCGAAAGGCCTCAAGGCCGATCTTAGCCATCACCGGCCACCGATTCGATGGTGGCACGGTGGTGTGTCGGAGGAGGGAGAAGCTCGATCGTCACGAGGAAGGAGAAGTTTTGGGGGCTGTGGCTGCTGGGTTTAAAAGAAATGAGGGCCAAAATGTTTTAAAACAAATTTTAGGGTCCCTTAAAAATAAACGAAACGGCGCCGTTTGGTTAACTGGTTACTGCGCATATTCCTTGAAAGGAATATTTGCGTAATCAGTCCCTATCCTTTTGCGGCGCCATCGGATCAGATCCTATTCCGCGTTTTCTCTTGTTTGCGATTTTGCCCCATTATTTTATTTCAGTTTCAATTTGACCCGAGCCTGGGCCATCTGAAACGTCGTGCATAGGGGTTGGGTTATTCACTCATTTAGTCCCCACAAGTCCACGCACGTTACACCTTGGTCCTCCGTTTGGCCCTATGTTTTTATTTATTTATAATTTGTCTTTCGAACTTTATTCTAATTTCAATCAAATCCTGCACTTATTTATTTACTCAATTTCAGGCTTTTATACGCATGATGGTTAAGTTGTTATTTTTATTATTTTTTTTCGTCTATTTATATTTTGTATCTTCACTAATGTTATTATTAATTTTAATATTATCATTATAATTATTAATGTTACTCTTATTGTTATTATTTTATTATACTATTATTAGCATTATTATTATTACTGTTATAACTACTAGCATTATTATTTTCGCTTCCCATAACTATTACTATTTTTGTTTATTCTTATTCCCTTTTACTATTATTATCCTTTCTCTTTTATTATTATTCTTGCATTATTATATATTAGTCTTACTATTATTATCTATTATTATCCTTACTATTATTATTATTATTATTATTACTTCTTACTGTATTCATATTAGTATATTATATATATATTTCGTATCATTATTATTATTTTATCATTATTATTATTTAGTATTTTTGTTATTATTGTTGCTGTTATTATATTATTTTTATATAAATGTATATATTATTATTTGTTTATTACTTGCCATTTCTATTGCTGATTTTTATTCTTATTTCTTTATTTTATTATGTAGAGTCTTGTATAGCTCGTCGATCAATATCTCTTAAATTGGTGTACTTCATGACTAATGTTTACGCTTCTTACCCTTGTACTGTATTTCAGACTTCGACATATTCAAACTTTTTCCAAATATTTCATTACGTAAAAAATGAATCTTGAACGAATTTTAAGATCTCGTATTTGAAAAACAAGGCAATATTTGTATGTTTAGAAGTATGGAAAGTTACATCCTAACGTGCTGGGTGTTGATTTTTCATTCGACTAAATAACCAAATACCCTTTTAATTATATGTTTTGAAGATCCAAGATGACCTCGGCGACGAATTATAAATGTGTCATATCCTAACGTGCTGGGTATGGCATTTTTATTCCTTTGAAATGGGTTAATCTTGGAATTCAATTCGGGGTTAGCCAACGCTTCTTTAAAAACTTCATACCTTAAATATTTTCAAATTTTTGGCGCAAGGACATTAATTAATTGATTTGGTACCAATTTTGGGCGTTGCGAGGGTGCTAACCCTTCCTCGCACGTAATCGAATCCCGAACTCGTTTTCTCTAATTACGCAGACCAAAATATTTTATAGGTGATCCGATCGCACCTAGAAGAAAAAAGGATCGGTGGCGACTCCCGTTTTTATTTTCAAAACCCAAGTTCGATTCCCGTTTTTTTAAAAAAATGGTTACGACAAAAAGTATTTAATTCGGTTTTAAATTTAAATAATTGAAAAGATGCAAATAGCTTACCCGCTTAAATAGATGTACTAGCTAGGTCAACCTGATCCTCGCAGCATCTCACAAAAGATAATAGGGTAACATGCAAGTCACTCAATTATAAACAAATTTCATTTTAACCACTCAAAATAAAAAGTTTACAATTTAACTATCAATGTTACGTAGTTTGCCTATTTTAGTTACTCCACTTAAAAACTCTAACACAATCTGACATGGCATTTTCTTAACACGGCATTTTCTTGACACAGAGATCAATCACGTTACATAGTTCGCCTATTTTGGTTACTCCCGTTAAAAACTCTAACGCAAAATCTAACATGGCATTTTCTTGACATAGAGATCAGTCATTGGATACCGCATGGCATAATTTATCATAAAAATATTGCATATCACTTTAAAGGACTAAAATATAATTTACCCAATACTAATTATTAACTAAAATAATAATAATTAAATAGCTTCTTCCTCAAATTTTAACTTTGTAGAGGAAAAAGAGGGCCGCGTTCATTTAGGGTTTAGGTTCATAAAACAAAGTTAGAATTTGAGAAAGAAGAAACATTTAGATTCCGGTTTTCTTCAAATTTTTTTTGTTAATAATTTGTATTCAGTAAATTATATTTTAGTTTTTTAAAGTAGTATGCAACATTTATGTGGTAAATTGTGTCATGTGGCATCCAATGATTGGTCTACAGGTCAAAAAATGTCTTGTCAAATTTTCATTAGAATTTTCAACGGAAATGATCAAATGAACGAATTATATAAAGTGTGCGCCTAAATTGCAAACTATTTATTTTGAAAGCCTAAAAGGAAAAGTTTTGATAGTTGGGCAACTATGTTGTAGTTTACCCAATATAATATTATGGCTAAAATAAAACCCTAAAAAAGGACCTAAATGAAACTAACGGAAAACCTTAGAATTTGCCAAAGTCCAACCCAAGGCATGCACCAGAAGAGAGTTTCAACAAGGCCTTGGTATGGCCTTGCAAACCAAAGGCTTCTTCATTTCCATGGAGAGTTTCAAATGTTCAGTCAAGTCCACTTCTCCATCCTCACAAGGAACCCATTTGAATCCTTTAAGTAACTGAGCCAACCATAGATGAACCGTCGCCAGACCCATGGCTTTCCCCGGGCACACCCTCCTACCTGACCCAAAGGGAGCCAACCTCAGATCAGACCCCATAACACTCACTTCTTCTTCCATGAACCGCTCCGGTCTGAACTTTACAGCATCTTCCCAAACGTGTTCGTTATGAGTGATTGCCCACATGTTCACCATTCCTGTGGTGCCTGCTGGAACCAAACGATCGCCAACGTGAACGTCGTGGATTGCAAGGCGAGCCCATGAAAGAAGAGGTCCCGGTGGGTGCACCCGAAGAGTCTCCTTCACAATGGCTTGAAGGTAAGGCATGTTATGAATGTCAGAATCTGACACCTGCTTGGATCCTTCAACAACAGCATCGATCTCGGCCTGAGCCTTGGCTTGGATTTCTTGGTGTAAAACGATCCTCGCTAGGATCCATTCTAGCAAGATTGCCACCGTATCAGTCCCCCTGAAGATCATCTCCTGCAAAAACCATGCAATGCAAAACAGGTATTATAAGCTTGCATTGCAATAAAACAAAACAGGAAATGTAAGATGTTAGATTAGTTTCAATGGCATACCCATAAAACAGCAATCATATCAGAGCTATGGAGTTTTTCATGGTTTTCTAAATCAAGCAATACATCAACGAAGTCCCCAACTTTATTGCCATCATCTTCCAAGCCACCGTTAACCCTTTTTAATGCACGTTCTTCGATGATATTACCGACAAAAACATTAACTTTTGAAGCCAAATTCCTACATCTTTTCCTCACTCCTTGGAAATCAAGCAAGCCAAGAAGAGGGAAATGATCGCTCCAATTGAATATCCCCAACAACTCGTACCCTTCACTCACTAGCTCCTCAAGTTGTAGCCCTTCTAATCCAGGGTTCTCAAAGTCGTATGTTTTACCAAAGACGGTCGCCATCACTGAGCTCAACGATCCCAAATGAAGTACCCTCCTTATGAAAACCTCACCTTTTGATTCCATCGAACACTTTATCTCCTCCACCATTTTGATACCAATCTCACGCCTTAATCCTTCGAAGCCAGCGATCCTCTTGGGACTGAATAAATGGGTGGCTGAGATTCGTCTCAAATCCCTCCAGTAATCACCATAAGGAGCAAACCCCATTGCTCTGTGAAACAAAAGCTCATAGGCAGACTCCTTCACGGGCCTATCAGCAAAAGCTGAGTTGTTGAGAATATCCCTTGCAGTTTCAGGGTCACTGGAAATGACAAACCGAGTGCATCCCACGGAGAAAGCCATCAACTTCACTGCGTTAAGGGTTTTAGCTAGTTTAGCCAGGGCTCGATGAGGGGTGGAGCCAGTGAATACAGTGAGCAACCCGAGGAATGGGAAGCCCAGAGGACCAGGGATTGCAAAACTGGCCTTAGACCTGAAGCGAGCCCATGCAATCCCCCCTGGAGAAAACCAAAAGGCAACGGTTCCCACCAAAAGAACAGCCCAGAGAAATGCTTCGAAGCTCAACAAAGGAGATCGAAGCGCCAGAAAACCAAGTTCCAGGGACATTTTGATCTCTTCCTGTAAGATGGGTATTCAATAAAAACTGATATTGGGCATATGGAGAAACAGAATTTCGGCTTACAGGGAATATAAAAGAACGTAAATGAGGAAAATGGAGGGGTACTTGGAAAGCTTAATAGCCATAGGATTTAGGAGAAATGAATAAATAGAGAAGTAGGATAGTCTTGGGCAGTTAAACAAAGAGAAAAACTTGGTGATTTATATGATTCCAGCAGGTCACCCTAATACTTTAGGGAGCAAAATCTGAGGCGACGTGTGTTTCTTTATTTGGTACGTAATGTTTTGACAGTATTGTCATGACTGGAGATCAAAACTTGGTGATAAGATAAAATCTTAGCCGTGTGGTTTTTGTTGAAAGATGATGATGATTTGTGTTGCAGCAGCCTGCAGGACTGTAGCAGAGAGCACTGGTAGTATGTTCAAAATTTTAATGCAATATCATATTATAAACCATGGGATAATGATCATGCAACTGATAATGGTAGATAGAAATCAGCATTATTTTATTATAAATATAAATGGAGTATTATATAAATGGATTTTGTTAAACTATGAAAATCAGCACATTAGAAGGCAAAAATAAACCAATTAGAAGAAAGCTTACCGACGACCTGGAATGACTTACATTACAGGCATAATTTGGTCTTGTTTACCGTTTCCTCTCATCAAGAAAACCATGGCTAAAATCTTGGAAAGTTTTCTGTTAGTAGATATTTTATGCTTAAAATCTGTACCTTCCACTTGAGTTGGTACCACCATATCTCTCCACCTGTTGGACTTAAAAGTTGAGTTCATTTAGTTTCCAACAAACAAAATAAGTCCATTTGGATTCAGTCTTGAATGAGGTGAATTATAATTTGAGTTAGTCCGACTTGGGGTGTTACTATCATCTCAATATTAAAATTTTTTATTTAAATTTAATTATAAAATTAAGGTTTATATATTTTAAATAAATTTTAAAAGGAACAATAATGTTGTTACTGAATTTTTTAATGTGTTCAAATTTCAAGCTAAATGTGTGTTAGTTTAAATGGGTGCGAGTGTGAGTGTAGGGACGACAAAATCTGAATCGCTCGATGGACTCCGAACCATTTCACTTCGAATAGAGCGGATTTTTTCTTTTGAAAGTTGGTTACGGGGCAAGTCTAGTAGATTTTTTATTTTTGGATAGTGGATAAGGAGCGGTTATGGTAATTGTTTGTCCCATATTGACTCGCTCCACTATATGAAATTACCATTTTATCCATGTATATATAAACTCTTAAAAGGGTAAAAATGTAATAACATAATATAGAGAAAATTCATATGTTTTGTATTTAAATATTTTTTGAATAATTATGTTTAAATATTTACTTGACTTTAAAAATATTAAAAATATTAAAGATAATGAGCAAACTAAATTGAAATAAAGTGAGTTGGGACGGGATGGATGCATCCAACATCCATAGAAGAGGTAGTAGTTTTTAAAATTATGCATTCATAGTTGAACAGGGCGAGTGGTGGAGCAAAGCATACCAACTATGTAGTGATAATGGATTTAACAATATTTACCCCGTCCCGCTCCATTACCATCCATATGTGGGTGTGTGAGTTTGAGATTTTATTGTATTAGAAAAAAGAAGCTAAAAATTACTTATGACAGAAACATATCTCCAATAAAGTCAGTTTGAGATATGTAGGATTGATTGAGAGGTCCAGCGCATCAATGCCTTGGCAAACAGTGTGATTCCTATTTTACCCCATTTCATATTTTATTTTAATATTAATTTTTGTAGATTCTTATTTTTTGTTACTAACTATCCAATTAATAGTAGTTTTGAGAGATATTCTTCATTGTATGAGCACATTTGAGAAAAAATTCCTTTGAAAACGACTTCATTGGAACAACTCCACATTGGAAATGACTTTTTGAGAATAACCTTGGAAGGTTAGCATAATTCCTTGGTTATTCCACTTTTGGATGACCTGAAGAGCATGGTTTAGAGGTTTAAATATAGAAGCTATTAAGAATTTATTCTTAACTTTTCTTTGAGAATGCAAATGTTTCCTCCTTATTTGAACACGAATTCTCACAATGCCATCTTTGTCAAAGCTCACTATAGACCTATCTTGAACTATATAGGGGATTAACTAAGTCGAATTTGTGCTTAGAAGCTAGAAGACTTCTAGCCTTTGACTTGTGCACTGCCAAATCAAAACTAACCCAGATCTGATTTTCAAGAACACAATGTCCTAACTTTTCAAAACATGCATCCAAAATAGAACCTCTCTTCAACGAAACGGTCATACCTTTTTCCCTATGACCAAGGTGCCTCCGCTCCAAATGAGTTGACTTCGACTTTGTAACGGACGAGGGACAACCGATTTCACTGATCACCGTAGAATCTTCCAGAATATAAAGATTGTTGGTCCTTTTACCTTTTAACAAAACGAGAGCTCCACAAGACACCTTAAGGTCGCTCGACTCGATATTGATTTTGCAACCTTTCAAGTTTAAAATACTCAAGGAGATGAGATTCTTTCGTAAATCAGGTACAAACATAACATCTGAGAATGTCCTAATCATCCCATTGTGTATCCTAATTTTAACAGTACCAATACCAATTACCTTATTGGATAAATCGTATCCCATGCACACAACTCCACATTCAACCGAACTGTATGTGAACCATTTTATGTTGGGACACATGTGGAAAGAACACCCTAAATCTAAGATCCACTAGGACGTAAGCTCAAAGCTATCGCTCGTTGACACTAACAAGAAATCATCATTGCTTTCATCGGCCAAATTAGCACTAGCTGCATCATCCTCGTTACTCTCAGCAGCCCTTTTATTTCGCAGTTTATAACAATATGCTTTGATGTGACCTAACTTCTTACAATAACGACACCTTTTGTCTTGCTTCTTTGATACTACTGAAACAAAAGCTTGCCCATCTGCCTTGCTATCCGAACAAAACTCATTGTCAAGTTTGTCTTTACTCAACAAATGACCCTTCACATCCTCGAACGAGAGTTTGTCTCTATCATAAATCAGGGTCTCCCTAAAAGACTTGTATGAAGACGGTGAAAGAGCACAATAATAGCATAGCCTGATCTTCTTCGTCAATCTTAACCTCAACATTCTTTAAATCATTCAAAAGAGTAATAAATTGACTAATGTGATCTCTTAGAAGCTTAACTTTATTCATGCGAAATGTAAATAGATGTTGTTTCAACACTAAACGATTAGTCAAGGACTTAGTTGCATAAAAAGTTTATAATCTTTTCCACAAGGCGGATGAGGTTTTCTCCATCAATACCTCATGCAATACCCTATTCGTGAGGCACCACTAGATTGCAAACATGGTATTTTCATCAAGCTCTTCCCATTTTGTCTTATTTAGATTCTCAGGTTTTTTTCTCAATAATAACCTTTTTTCAATTCGGTCTGAACTAGATTTGCCATCATCCGAACTTGTCACAGATTGAAATTTGTGACACCATCGAACTTCTTAATATCAAACCTTATTGTTGTCATCTCTGAACGGGTTGATCTACGAAAATTGAACTTGTAACACCCCCTACCCGTATTCGTTGTCAGAATAAGGTACGAGGCATTACCAGAATTTACGAATTTTTTTTTAAAAAAACCAAGACCATTCCAATTCAACATATTTTCAAAATAATTCATGCATATTTATAAGATAACTTTAACACATAAGCCATACCAATGGCTGACCTTACATTTATTTCATATTAACATTTATTTTATTAGCTTATACATGTCATTCATTTCCAAACTAAAGTTTCTTTAAATACCGAAATATTGGGGTTGATAGTGTGATGAGTCTCCCACCGATCCGACCTCCGAGCTCTTAACACTACAAAACAGGGAAAAAGGAAATAGGGTAAGCATTTTGTGCTTAGTAAGCCCATGTAACAAGAATTATACTTACCTAGTATTTTCAATACAAGCGATAAACATTCATATACTCATTCAATGCATTATTACCCTAACATTTACAAACTCAACATTCAAGTTAGTTCAATAATTTCCATGTATCAATAATATATATATACTATGATTGATGAGCTCATCAATATCATGATTTCCATTTCCTTGTTATTTTTCCATATTTATCCTGTTGAATTACTCGAAATTTCGATGGATTTTCAGAGGTACACTTTTGTGTACAAATCCAGGTCCGTCAATTCATATTCATGTGCGCACATTTTCATTTCAGAGAGCACACTCCCGCGAACCTCATCTTTACAGTGGGATTACCAGTCCAGGCTAAATCCCCTGTAATATAAACTCATAGAGTATTGTCGGGATTACCAGTCCAGGCTAAATCCCCTGCAACGACAATTACTCTAATGAGCTTGGATCTGAATTACCAGTCCAGGCTAAATTCAGACCCTAATTCGGATTACCCGTCCGGGCTAAATCCATTTTCCACATATTCTTCGGGAGGGCTATATCAGGATAGGATCACCCGTCCGGGCTAGATCCTTTTTACCGTCAATTCCTTTCAGAGATCCATCAAATTTTTCCTTTCATTCAACCGGGATTTCTTTCTTTTTTTATCAAAAATATCAATGTTGCATAAATTTTCATACAATGACCATTCAAATTATATTCACATCAATAACATACATTTCAAGCATTTAAGAATATAATTCAAGTTACACGAACTTACTCGATACTAGTTCGTTTACAAAATCTACTAATCCGGGACTTTTTACTTTCCTCGATCTAGCTTCGTATTTGAGTTTTCTGGATCTAAATAAATAAATTCAATCATCAATTTAATACATTTCATGTTCACATGTAGCATTTTCTATAATTCTATTATTATTTTTAGTTTATTCAAAGCTGTCTACTTGAGTCACAGTCACTAAATTATTTATTTCTCGAGCTACAGAGCTCCAAATGAAGAACCGTTAATTTTCCCTGAAACTAAACTCACATTTCTTTATACCATAAAATTTCCAGAATTTTTAGCCTAGCCAATTAGTACAGTTTATTCATCAAAGTTACCCCTATTCTGCTGTCTGGCAATTCTGACTCTTCTTCACTAAAAATTAATTATCTCTTCATACAGAAATCAGATGGTGTTCCCGTTTATTTCTATAGAAAATAGACTCGTTCAGGATTCTAAACATATAAATTTAAGCCCCTAATTATTTTTCTTCAATTTTTTTATGATTTTCTAAAGTTAAAACAGGGGAACTCGAATTCATTCTGAACCAGTCTTACAAAAATTTATATATCTCAAAATACAGAACTTCTTTTCTTTCCTTGTTTCTTTCATATGAAAATAGACTCAATAAGCTTTAATTTCATATCTCACTCAACTTCTAATTCCACTTCTACGATTTTTGGTGAATTTTCAAACTTACTCTACTGCTGCTGCCCCAAAACTGTTTTCTTATAGCTTGTTTTACAATTAAGTCCTTTATCCAATTCTAACTTCAAATTCTTTCAATTAAACCACTAATTCATCATTTTATTCATCATATGCTGTATTCAAAAACTCTAAAACTTCAAAAAATTCAGCTTAAATTCATCAAAACTTTGTTCTAAAACTTATAAAGTATCAAAATTAAAAGAAAAGGACTAAATTAACTTACCAAATTAAACTCCAAGCTTTAAAAACTCTATTATCCCCTTTCTTCTTTCTTTTCTCTTTTTCTTTCTTCCCTTCACGTTTGCTCTCTGTTCTTCTTTTTTGTTTTTTGTTTTTTGTTTCTTTTCTCCTTTCTTTATATATGTAATAATATAATAATATAATATATAATATAATAATATACTTAAAAAAAATCTCAGATTTTCATCAATACACTGCCTCAACTTTACAAAATGGCATAATTTTCATTTTGGTCCTTCATAATTTCTTTTAATCTATAATTTAACTTTACTTTCATTTCAATCTAGTCCTTTTCATTTAATTTCCTACCCAAACGATAAAATTTTCTAACGAAAATTTAATACCACATTACTAACATTTTATAAATATTTATAAAAATATTTCCTATCATATAAATATTCATGCAAATATATTTAAATAAATTTCTATTTAAATCGGATTTATGGTTGCGAAACCATTATTCCGATAACCTTGAATTTAGGCCATTACAGAACTAGCTTCGATACCACTTGTTGGGGGATCGACCCGATTAAACAACGAACAAGTAAAAAATAGCGGAAGAAATTGAGAAATTAAACAAACAAATTTAACGTGAAAAAAACCCCTTCAAAGAGCATAAAAAACTACGGGTACAGATAATTTTACTATAATGGCAAAAGAACGAAGAGTACAAAAGATAGAGATAAAAATCAAACCTCGAAACCTGAAAACAAAAAATCCTCAAAATGTAACACAAAATTTACCAAAAGTATTATGAGTTCTAGTCTTTAATGGGTGTGTTTTCTAATGTTGTAAAAGAGCCTATTTATAGGCTAAATTCGTAGGTCAAATAAATTATACTAATAAATACTAAATTTTCTAGAAAGAAAATATATTTTATTTAATTTAACTTGCAAGCAATCTCTTATTTTATTTAACAGGAATTTAGGTCATACAACTCTTATAAAAACTAAATTGATCCCTTTAATAATAAAGAGATTAATTTGATCTAATCAAGGACTTCCTAACCTAATGACAACTTATTTAAATACAACTCATAGACTTTATGGATGGTTTCGGATGAATTTGATTTGAAAGTTAACTAAATCAAGTTATTAGCTTTATTTCATAAAATTTTAAAATGGATCTACTCCAAATTATAATAAATTTATATTATTACAAGATTTCTATAAATATCTTATATATTAATATTCCTTATCAGCAAAAAGAAACCTTTTTTAAAATGGAAACACTTTTTTTCTGAAAATATTGTGATTTCTAAACAAAACTTGAAGCCACTTCATATGACTAGTTTTGGAGGTTTGAGTAGGAACAAGAAAAAAAAAAGAACAGAAGAAAAGGTGTTCTTCTTCATAAAGTTTTATTATAGAATCATATTAGTTTTTAACATTAAGTGCTTTCCATTATATTCCAATTGTTTCACTGACCCACTTTATTATGAGTTGGCGGATAAAATGAGTATAAATACACAACACTGTTACTACAATTGTATTTCACAAATTCTAGACCCACTGCAAAAATTATTTACTTTCTTTTTGAGACTAATCTCCTCTAAGTTGTAATAACGATTTCAGCAGAAAGCTAAAACACAATAAATCACTTAAACAATCATTTATTTCAACAGATGTATTATTTTGTATAATTTCAAAAACAAGATAATCATATACCCACCTAACGTAACCATTCTTTTTTAATAATAAAAACTGAAGATGAACTTTTGGTTTGTTGAAATCATAGCTGTGCGGTGAAAATGGAATAAATATAAAATGGATATTGCGTTGATTAAATGAAATACACATGTATAATATAACATTGTTTGGCTTACTAATATAATCATGTTATAGAATATATTAGGTATAAATTTGAAATAATATTTTATTTATAAAATTAAATTCATTGTTGTTTTAATTTATTAAATAAAAATATATTTCTAAAGATAATTTTTAATTTATTTAAAACTAATATTTATTAATATTAAACACTTCAAATAAAAAAATATTTTTAAGTATCGAAAGAAAGAAAAAGAAAACCAAAATCAGTGGATAAGAAGGGATCATTACTCTCAGATGATAAAAGGGCAATATTGAAAGAATATTTTTAAACTATTCCTTGATGCCTTAAAAGAGGCCATCCATTGGGTGGGGTAATGAACGGCAATGCAAGCCCCGCCTGTAATATGCACCCATACGGTGAAAGCTGTAATGGGCAAAACAATGAACCAAACAATTGAAAAAATAGTTAGCCCAACACCACATAAAAATGATTCCTACATCTGAATCTTCATTACTAATCTTTTCTTTCTTTTGTAATATGAATCAGTAAAGATCAAAATTATTTTTAATGAAATAATTTCATTATATATTTTATAATATTAATACAAAAAACAATTTCTTAATAACAAAACAAACTACAGACAAGTCATTGGTTCAATGGCACGTGATGAAAGTAGACACCAAACAAAAAAATTCAAATCAATTACTGTCCACATCCCCCTAAAATTGGGCTAAAAAAAATATGAAACAAGCTTTTGATATCACTTTTGTGAGGCAAATAAAAATCATAACTCATCAGATCAGACCTAATTCGACCGAACCTGACCCGACCTCATTGGGACCATACATACCCTTTAACCAATTTTTTCCGTGTAACTTGTGCTATAAGTTATTCTTTTACTTATAAGGTTTCAAAAATATTCTAATCCTTTACAAGCTATTCTTGACGAAACAACAATGGCGAAACTAGCTAACTAAAGAGAGATCATTACAAACAAACTACACTTGAAAAGATTAGCCCTGCTAAGACCTGGAGAAAACCTTACCTTCATGTTCACGGATCAGTGTTGGAATACGTAACTTGGATTAACATGACATACAAAGATTAATAACTCCATCCCAAGTCTACAGATTGGAGAGAGCTCTTCCCTTCAAGTTCAAGGGGCCTCCATCAACTTCCATATTTGAAGTCCTACAAACTGAGAGAAGCCTTCCAGAAGTACTGAGCTCTGCTTTTTGAATTCCATTGTTGGAATGATTTCGTCATGCCCGCGTATCTCAAAGGCAAACAATAGATATCTACTCGCGGATGCAAATCCACAATCAATATCTTTTGCTGTTGCAAGACAAACAAAAATCAAACAAACGGATCTGGGAATTATTAGATGTCTAAAGATAAGTAAATGGCAAATTCAAACATGCAAGGAATCCCACCCAACATTCAAGCTAAAGAGCAAAAAGATCTATTCTGAATTTTTAAATTATTATGTAGGCACACAGAAATTGCATACATTATGACCCTCAGGTATTGGTACATGTTAAACACAGGTATTTTCAATCTTTTCCAAGATTTTCATGGTCTCCAGGGGGTCCTTGGATGATCCAATCACTATACCCATATCTAGATATGCATTGGTCGAACATAGGAGTCAAACACGAGTATTTCAAGAAAAATGAAGAATCCAAGCAATATAAGCACATATTATACCTAAATTAAGGCAGTACAACTTGGAATAATCCGTTCCGTTACAGATATCACTGAACACATTCTTTTATTTTCTCTGCCCCTTACCTGGAAAAATCCAGTACAAATTAACCAGTTCCAAAGCAAAAGTGAAATGTCATTGATGTAGAGCTTCAACAACATAATCAATTGGTAAAGGAAAAGAATAGTCAAAAGGAAATTACCAGTTAGTACTCCTATGAAAACTGCTACTCCTGCTTGGCATAATAGTGGGGGGCTAACTCTGTCAACCAAAGGCCATCAATTATTGTTATATTGCGGATGTACTTATTAGTAGTTTTGACAAACTCGTTGAAAATAATGCAGTCCGCTTTTGTTCGGAATAATACAGATGTTGGATGGATCTGCACCACCTCACCACTTGCCAAAGCCCTGCCATTTGGTTGGGTAAATGTAAGGAACTTATAGCTCAGACCTCTTGAACAACTAAACAAACAATAAATGCTGATCTAATACGATCAAGAGAATACAAAGCAAGGGAATATCATGTAGAAAGATGAATGCATCCTTAAAAATGAATGCTCTAAAAGCTACTATCAAATCATATCCATACCTGTATGTTCCATCAGGTTGCTTCAAAGCTGCATTGAGGAAAAAAGCAGCAGCAAGGCATCTGCGGAACTGAAGTGTGTCGTCTCCACAAGAAGAAATGCAAAGGCCTATTTGTTCAACAAGTCGGCGGATTTGACTGCAATGAAGCAACTAATAGACTTAGCGAGGCATACTTACAAATTTTCGGAGATATATTTCCAAGACTCTTGTTTACAGAAGAGTTTTAATCTGTGCGAAATAAGAGAGAAAGTCCCAACAAACTAAATATGGGCATGTGTGTATCCAACCTGTGGATGTCACGAGCATGCCGTAAAGAACGGCTATTGATGAAGTTTTCCTTGCACCACTTTCTCATAACTTTTTCAGCCTTATCTTTGCCAACCTCAGACTTTCTCTTCTCCAATAACTCAATAGACGTTCGATAAACATTAATCAAAGTGAGATGGTCTCCCTCAGAACTTGCAAAGCATTTCTTTGCAGTTCTTGCCTGTCCAATAGGAAAAAAAGGATTTTATGTGTTTTCATTATTAACCGGTAGAAAAGAACATAGAACTAAATCAAAACATTTAAGACCACATGCATAACAAGGATAGAAGTTTGTCGCAGACAATATAATACCTCATCCAACTTCTCACGTGGCTCATAAAAAATAGATTCTACTGAAAGCATTGCGACAGCAATTAACATTTCGTCCAGGCACTTGAACTGGCTAGCTAGGATGAGAGCTTTAGAATAAACAGGATCTAATGGGAGCCGAGCCATTTGACGACCAACTGGATCTGACAGTTTGAATTCATCAGTTAAAGCACCCAGCAAGAGCAACTCCTCCAATGACTTTTTAATAGCTGCCCTGTTCAAATGCAAAAAAGAGTCGTTCACCATTATACACCATATAACAAAAGGGAATACCAAGCAGTAATTAAAAATTTCACTTTATCCAAATTTGCTCAATATTAAGCAGTGATCAAAATCAGGTAGATGATTTTATCACACAATCAATGTTCTATGATCTGCAAAAGATGATAATATAAAGCAAAAGAGATCTACACAATTAGCTAAAATTAACCTAATCAGGTTCCATCAATGTTCAAGGATCAAGAAATAACTAGAAAAAAAAATTGCATAGATGCACAAATAAATTAAGGAAAGCCTCTAAGAAATTCACCTTGAGGGTTTCTCTATGAAGTCAAACCCAAATATATCATCGACACCCAGGGCCTTGAGCTGCAAAATGACATTTGAGAGGTTGCAGCGCTTAATCTCTGGCTTGGTTGAATCCTCAAGCTTTTCAAACTCGCTCTCAGGATAGAGACGGAAACACTTCCCAGGTCCTTCACGCCCTGCACGTCCACTAGAGCAAGAAAGAATATATCATAATTTTTTAGAAGAACTTCCATCTTAACCATCTCATTTGCCAAGTGCCTTCAATTATAAACATAAGAGAAAAGGGCCAAATAAAATAGGTAAAACACAAACAAAATTGAAATGCAGGTCACTTAAGAAGCATAAAATAGAATGACACAGTTTAAGGCAAAATGCCAGCAACGAACACTCCCCCAATCCTTCTTGAAAACCACTCAATAAACTGAGATCAATAAAAAGTTAAATGTAAAAGAAAAATGTTTATCATTCGTCCCCTACCTTCTCTGTATTGCTTGTGCTTTTGAGGTTGGAACAATAATCAATGATTCCATCCCCTTGACTGGATCATAAGAACGTGCTTTTACAACTCCAGGATCTACAACATACTTAATTCCAGGTATTGTCACAGATGTCTCAGCAATATTAGTTGCTAGTATAACCTAAACATAACAATGCATTGACATGATTAACTGATCACCTGAATGAAGGTTTCATCAAATTTTATTTGACAAACTAAAACAATAAAGCAGAAATAAATAAAATAGATGTCAACCAACCAAAAATGGTCTACAAGACTAAATTTATTATTCAAGTTAAAGACATCTTTAAGGTAAAGTTGTATCATACTGTAAACATAAAAGCAGTAATACAAGTATGATCAACATAGATTGCATTTAGAGAATATAAGCCCTTGCTACCCTATTCTCGTTTTAACATTAAGAGTAATCAGATAAAACATGATTTCAGCAATGTAAGGACATTACATTGCACATAATTCTCATTCTGGCAACATCATACACTGTGTATTTCTTACATTAAGTACTATATAAAAGATCACCAGTTTATACACATTATTAAATAATTTATGAAGCTACCTTACGAAACCCTGCAGGAGCAGGTGCAAAAACTCGCATTTGTTGTTCTGAAGGAAGGGATGAGAATATAGTAACTGTTTTCATGTTCCGCTTATCTTCAGGTAACCGTTGTAAATTCTCATGGATTTGTTTTTCAACCGATTCAATCTCTTCTTGCCCAGTCAAAAACACAAGAATGTCACCAGGAGCCTCCTCCGAATGAATCTAATAAAATGTAGGTACACATCAGGATCCATATGGTCAAGATTTTACAAGAGTATTCCAGTGGCATTTTTTAGGAAAAGGCATTCCCCACAAATCATAAAAATGTATACAGGTATACCTTCAACATATAACTACAAACAAAAATATAATAAACAAATGATTCTGGTAACGAGAAACACACAGTCATTGTCATAAAAATTTGAACCCCAGAACCAGTGCAAAGATAAAATAAAAAATGAAGACAACTAAAAGAGCACTGCCAACAAACCTGGAATATGGTGACAATAGCAGAATCCAGATAATCAGTCTGGGGATCAACGGTATAGAATACATCAACTGGAAATTGTCGTCCTAGAACACGAACAGCTTTTGCACCACCAAAGTATTTAGAGAAAACATGTGCATCCAAGCTGGCAGACATGATGATTAATTTCAAAGGTGACAAATTCCTCCCCTGGCATTGCTTTAAAACACCAATGCAGGGATCAGCATTTTCTTTCTCCAAGATTGCACCATTGCTTGCCCTTTTATGACCAACACTAGTTTGATCTTTTATATAGTTGGACCTCACATTTTGTACCCTTTTAAGCAAACCCAACAATACATCAGTGTGGACAGTTCTTTCATGAGCTTCATCAACAACTATCACTGAATACCTAGAGAGATACGGATCCAATAATGCCTCCCTGAAAGAGCAAAAAGAAAAATTATAAAACCAGCTAAACATCAACTCCAGCACAACTAAACAATATAAAACAAGATGTCTTTAACAAAAGAAGTTTACCTAAGAAGTAATCCATCAGTCATGTACTTGATCCTTGTTGAGCTTGAGGTGACATCCTCAAACCTAATTGAATACCCAACTTTTTGTCCCAACTCAACACCACATTCTTCGGCTACCCTTTTCGCAACTGTGACCGCAGCAACACGCCTCGGCTGCGTTACCCCAATAGTTTTCCCATCATGGCAGAACCCAGAATCAAATAAATACTGAGGTATCTCTACATAGAAATATAACAGCCTATAAATATCACAACATTATCAATTGCAGTTAAAAATAAAAACCCAAAGAAAGTATTACTCACGGGTTGTTTTCCCACTTCCAGTTTCTCCAACAATGATTAAGACATCATTTTCTTGAACCACCTCAACAAGTCTTCTCTCAACTACAATAACAAGGATCAACCTTTGTATTTTTAAATAGAAAAGGCATAAAATTAAAAGTAATTTATCCAAGGAAGAAACTGTAGGAATCTAACAAACCTGAAGCAATAGGAAGCGACTTCCGATGCTCTAAAATCTTTTGTCTCCTGCAAATTAAAAGTAATTATTAGATTCAAATTCCAATTCTTAGAAAAAGAGACAGAGTGTGAAGAATGAACCTGGCAAAGGAATTGGGTTTGTTGTTATTATTTCGGTTGTGCTTAAAAGAGATGTTGCAGTTGGGTTGTTGGGATTCCGCCATTGATGGCATCTTTGCTCTGTAACAGAAAAGGTAAAACTACTTGAGACTCAAAACTAGGGGTGTGCAATCAGTTGATTCAGTTCAGAAAAATAGAAAACCAACTTAACTGACTTGCCTATTTGTATAAAGCGAACCAAATTTGTATAAAAACCGAGGAAACCGACCAACCATTTTTTTGGTCAGTTTGGTTATAAAACCAACCAAACCGATTTTTTCTTTTACAAAACAAAGCCAGAGAAGCAATAACAACTGTAATAAAAATATTAGAGCTCCACTGGAACCTCAATACTCTAATACAATTCATATTGACTAATAAAATGAATATGACCCAGAATGCCAGGCATCAAGAAAATAAAATCCACCATAAAGTCAACATAAAAAGAAAAAGGGAAAAAAAAGTATACAAGGTAGTTAAAGCATACAAATTTAGA
Source organism: Gossypium australe (assembly GCA_005393395.2). NCBI lineage: Eukaryota > Viridiplantae > Streptophyta > Magnoliopsida > Malvales > Malvaceae > Gossypium > Gossypium australe. The sequence goes on along the minus strand of CM016625.1, from coordinate 19,852,618 downwards.
CTATATAAACCGAAAACATGAATTTTGAGACAAATTAGTTACTGAACAACCACCAAGATCAACCTTGTGGTCTGTTTCATTGACAACTTTTCATAATGGGGTGGGCAGGCATGCCAAAGAAAGAAGTGATTCATCGAGAACAGTTAAGACTTCATTTTGCAATATTGAATCAATGACCCAAATAACATGAAACCAAAGGCATTCATATGGAGCAAAACTAAAACACGTAAATTCAAGAGATTTATGATCGATATTGAATTTGTGAAGCAATTTTTCAAACCTACAAAAACAATAACCTTATAGAAGCTTTAAATTTAAGTGAAGCTGGGTAATATGTCAGTAGCAAACTTTTTTAGAGGGAAACTCTATCCCCAAAGTTGGTGGCAAATATGAGAAAACCGGTGCAACTCAAGTAAACGCATGGATGATCTTAAAACTTTGAAGTTATAACTTTCTTCTTCCAAGCGAAACAAAGTAGGAATGGCAGTGGGTCAGATTTCTGCATTTTCTGGATTATCCGAATCCGCAAATATCCGAATATCATTATCCAAATCCGCATCCAAATTAAATATCATTATCCGCTGGATATCCAAATCCGCAAAAATCCAAATCCAAATATGCTAAAGTTGAAGTTTTAAAAATAATATAGAATCAAACAAAAAATTAATTTTAAATAAAATTTATTCATAATTAAAAATAAATAAATGCCAAAAACTAACAAATGTTAAATTAACAAAATAAGTGTTGATTGTTGAAACACACTACAAGCAAACTCAAACCTGCTCTTGCCACATAATTTGTTGAAACTTTTAAATTACCATCAACACAACAAACAGGCTTCTCAATACATTGTAATTAGCCACTTAAAAGACAATTACTAGCAACCACCAATACATTCAGTTATCAAATTAACAGAATAAATTATCAAAATTCTACTGATAGTACATATAAACTTATTCAACAAAAGCTACAAACATGTTGGCGTTACTTCCAATTATCGCATTTCTTTATCATTCTTCACACTTCCTCCATTTTTTAATACAACCCTTTAAAATATTCCTTTCAAATTTAATCCCACCACCGAAATCATTCAAACACAAGTGCGGCAACTATGTCTTAAATTACAAAAATCTTCAATTAATTTAAACACACACAAAATAACCCAGAAATTTGCAACCTTCAATATCAAGAACATGAGACAATAATCCTACTTGGCACTGAACACAGAAAAAAAAAAACATGGTAAATAAAACTAACCCTTCAAAGGAGATGAGAGAAGAGTGCTCCAAAGAAACCGATAGGATAGGCAGTGGTGAGAGAAAAGGTGTGGCCGGTGGTTGGTTGTGAGAGCAAAGGCGGTAGTCGGTGGTGAAACTTCAGAGGCGCGCTGGGAAGTTTAGAGGTTAGGGCTTGGTATGTGAGTTTTGTTTTGGGAATTTTAACTTTTTAACTTTTTTAAAACTTTAAATAAACTATGATTATATTGCTTTATTTCATTATTTAGTGCAAATGTTATCGGTTTATATCAAATTTTAAAATAAAATTTTAAAAATTGAAATATATTTTAATTATAATTTTTAAAATTAGATTAGTGACCGAATTGGTCATGTCATTAGTTTATATAGTTTGATTAAATAAATTATTAAAAATATATTTAAAAAATAAAAAAATTAATTCAATTAATTTTGAATTAATTTTTTATCTTGGTTCAAACGGTTCATACTAGTTTACATGTCAACTGGTTTGATGCTTCTTTCAAACCAATACCCCGACTGGTTGGCCCGGTTCAAACAATCATGACTCTAAATTTTTACACTTCTTACATTTGAAATTTAGTTATCTTATTTTTATTTTTAATAATTTAATATATCTACTTTTTGTATTTATAAATCTAATATTTACTATTTAAACTAATTAATTACATTATAAAAATATAAATAACAAATTATATTAGAAATTAAAGTATAGAGATTGAAACTCAAATTTAAACATATTAAATTTATCAAAATAAAAAATTAACTACTTTTATAAAATGTAGTAATTGTATACCCTATGCCAGCGTGAGGAAGATCCTATGAATCTTTTGAATTTTTTTTTTTGAAAAGAAATTCGATTGGATTTATTAATGGAAAAAAACCAAACAGACATTAGGTCTATAAAGCCCAAAACCTAAAGAACAAAAATAAGCCCAACGAGGCCCAAACAAAATTAAAAATTGTTAGAACAAAAAGAAATATCTGAAAACTAAAAAGAAAAACTGATCAACCTAATCCTATCAAATCCATCCAATCGATAATTAAAGCTGGCCTGCATTAAAGTCTGACTTTCCAATTTCCAAAACCAGCTAATACTCAATAGCGTGAATCAGATTATTTCCAGAACCTGCTATCTCTTCCCTCTTTTACATCGTTCAAACTTTTAATCTGGATCCCAACAGGCATTTTCCTCTCCTTCTCTGGACTCTGGCCTAACCGACGCTTCATTTTCCTCTCCATATTTGGAACCTTGGATAACCTGGACCCCCTCTCCATTTCCTTCCCTTTCTTGCTGAAAACACATGAAAACCCCTTCTCCCGTTCCTTCCCCTTCTTGCTGAAAGCACATAAAATCTTCTTCTTCCAAATCCCTTTCCCCTCCTGGTTGACGGTGGCCAATATCTTCAATTCCCAGACCCGGCGGCTCATTATCTTCTCCGTCTCTGGTAGTTTGATCAACCCGAGCCCGCATGCCATTCCTTCCCCTTCTTGTTGAGAACACACAAAATTTCCTTCTGCCAAATCTCTCACGCTTCCTTGTTGTTCTATTCCCAGATTCGCTTCTTCAATATCGTCTCCGACTCTAAAATCTTGATTAACCAGATCCGTTGACCCCCTCCATCCTCTTGTTGCTGAAATCGAAAGACCACTCCACCCTCCAGATCCCGTACCCTTCCTGTTTGTAGGCATCCAATATCATCAATTTCCAGAACCGACGCTTCATTTACCTCCCCCCCGGACTGATGATTTGTGAGAGCTTCCTTTTCCAGGTATATTTCTGCCTCTGTTCTTAATGTCTCTCCTGCTATGTTGTGGGCTTCTCCATTATCTGTCCTGTTAACAAATTGAAAATAGCATTGTTGAAAAAATTGTCTTTGTCTCTGTATATCACAAATAATTGCTCCTATCACCGATTTAAATTTCCATATTAAAAATTATTCATCAATTAAATTTATTTATTTATTATTGTTAACCATCAACTTAGTAGGTTTCATTATTTAAGTTTAAAAATATTGACCGAATTATATCATAATCTATCATAAAGTTAGGAGATAAAGTTGAGTAAATATTTGGTATATTATTAGTGAAATTTTAAAATTTCAACAATTAGAGTTGAATTGATGACAAATAAATATAAGGTATAATAAAAAAATTTAAAAAAAAAAAGACATGTGGAAATTTTATAACTTTACTTATGGAGCTAAAAAAATATACGTGTACCAAATACTTACCCTTAAGATTATGTATCATTAATAAAAAAATGTACATTATATTAACATAATATCATTACTAATCTACCTTATATTATATAATGTTAATTGTGTATATCATAATCTACTGTAAAGTTAGTTTTATGCATAGAGTTTAATGTTACGTGTCATTAATATAAACATGTATATTATAATAACATAATTGTATATAGAGTTACATATCATTACTAATCTACTTTAATTATATAATGCTAATTGTATATGTATTATATAATATACCATAAAATCAATTACATGTTTAAGGTTTAGGTTGTATATCATTAATAAAAGAATGCACAATGTAAAATCATAACGGTATACTATTTTTATAAAATTTATTTTAATTATATTAATATTAAATAATTTTTTGTTTAAAATAATTTAACTAATGGAGTTAATCAGATAATAAAAGGGTAATTGCAAATCTAAAAATTTTGATGACTTTATTTCATTGTTTAGATAGATTTATAGATACAAAAGGATAAGATTTAAGAGAAGATAGACGTCAAAGAAAATGTATTTTTCTGATAAAAATTTTAAACATATTTAAAAATTTTAGAAATATATTTTTTTTATACAGAGGGAGTAGTTGGGAAACAGTCGAGGCATCGAGACCATTCCGAGATGAGTCAAACCAGTGCCATTTCGAGGACGCGACAAGGGTGTTGTGAGAATGAGTGGGGGAGAATGTCATGAATCATGGATCAAAGCTTGTGACCATTGCACAAAGAACGTCCCATGGAGGTCAATAGATTAAATGGGGCTCATTTGACCCACATGAATTGACCTGACTCGTGGTGTAATATCCCGGAATAGGAGTTACGAGTTTGGTAAATAACTCAAGTGTTAGTGGGCCTCAAGAGTGGTTTTGATATGTTTTTGGAGTTCCTAAAGCTCGAGGATAAAAAGGGAGTGTTTTGGAAATTTTTGAAAATTTAGGGTTAAAAGAAGAAAATATGGAAGGAGGCCTTAAGAATTAATTTTGTAAGGTTGTGGCATATAAAGTGCCCTGGTAAAGTGGTCTTCGTGTGCCACTTAAGGTGTTGGTTTGGCGCTAAGCAGGTCAAGGGATCGAGCAACGCTGGGCGCGGCATAAGTGTTTTGTTTTTGGAAAATAGCGCTGCTTTGAAGGAGGCTTGAAAATAATTGGTGGCGGGATTATGTCATCAACGCACCAGCAGCAAAGTGGTTGGGGCGCTAGCAGTAAAAGAGAGAGCTTCGCGAGGACTAGCGTTCGAGTCCTGGGGGTCGCACTTGAAGCATTCTATTTTGCTTTTAGCGCTAAAACTTAAGGAGCCAGCGAAAGTAAGGTTTAAAAGAATTTCGACGCGTTAAATTGCATGAAATGCGCAGAGAGTCGAGTGGCAGAAGGCATGGAGAACTTTTCTCCAGGTCTCGGGTTCGAGACCTGGGAGCAGCAAGTCATAGGTTTTTCTTTTTTTGGTGCCGGCGTGGGAAGGACATGCATGGCCCATGCACGCATGCAGCCTTGGGAGAGTTGCTGCTTATTTTATTTTATTTCTTCTGCTGAGAGTATGGGGAGTGTTATTTTTATTGAAGGATGGGTTAGTTTATTTTATTATTGATGAATGATGGAATAATAATTATAGTATTATTATTATTAGTTTTATTATTATTATTATTAATTTATGCAAGAATGGGTCTTGGCTTTGGGGAAGGAAACATGGGCGGCATTGGAGTTGCAAATGTATGGCCGGCCTTGGTTTGGTAAAAAGAAAAGCATGGCCGAATTTCATGCTTTAATTTTTCTTTCATTTTCAATTTGTCTTGACCGAATGAAGCTTGGGACTTGGGAGCTTTTTGGTCAGCCTTGAGCTTGGGAAAAGCATGGCCAAAATGCATGGTTTTGTCTTATTTTTCCTCCCACTTGAGCATGGCCGAATGTGGTTTACCTAGGAGCCTTCATTCTCGATTTTGATTAGCTAGGGAGGTGGCATTTGCCTTGTTTTGTTTTTCTTCTTCTTCCATCTTGTCTTGGCCGAAAGTGATGTTTGATTTTTCTCTTCTATCCCTTGGGTTTGGCCGAAAGAAAAAAAGAGAGAAAGGGCAAGCTTAAGTTTCGGTTGTTGAAGGAGTGCTAGGATGGTATTTTCGGTTTTGAAGGCCTTGCCGAACCTAGGAGAGTGATTCGAGGAGTGTTCATATGTGCTAAGCAATGTGGGCAGTGGAACATCAAAGGAGCCTATTGGTTTCGGCTATACAAGGAGATTGGTAACTACCAAAGCAAGCAAATCTTTTGGGAATTAGAAAAACTAGGTAAGCATTATGTACATTTCGGCCAAGGACCTTTGTTCATGTATTAGCCGATTCTACAAGAGTAGGACCATCGATCTTTGCTTTTGAGTAAGTAATCTCTCCTTTAGTATTCAAGTTCTTTTTGTCATCCTTATTGTATCAAAAGTGATGGAGGGGCTTTGTTATTGGTGATGGCCGAATCTTCAAGGACCGTAATGGTGTGTTCTTTTGCGTAGTTGAAGGAAAGAGACTTTAGGGGAGCTCTCGGGTTTTTGAACAGCAAGCTAGTATTAAGGAGCACAAATGAGTCTTTCGGGAATTGAAGTGCTCAAGAGGTTAATCGACAGCAGTATGACAAGTTCGAGATTTTAGTTGGCATTAGATTCGATAGATCAAAATCTCGCTATAATCAGGTGCGTAGTTATCGCACTGTTCTCTTACTTGTTATATGTGTTGTACGAGTTATTTCATGTAAATGTATATGTTGTGTATGTTAGCCGAAATAAGGGTTAAGATAATGGATACCAAGGTGGGTGATCGAATAATCAGGTTAGTGGTTATGATATTAACCTTTCAGTGAATTGCGATAATAATTGAATATTGATGAATGTGTAATAAAGTGATGACATGTGATGTATATTGTTTTGAGTAATATGTGGCCATGGTATATAATATATATATATATGCATGGGATTTGGGATGTGACTATTTGAGGAAATGATGTACGTTATGTGCGTGGTCTAATGCTAGCCTCGTGCTACATTAGCGCTTGATGTTTAGTTGTGTGCTTCCTCAAGAGAGGTGTTGGCTAAGTGCTCATTTCGGCGGTCTCTAGCTGTGTGCATCACCGTGGATCGATTAATATGTGGATCACTATGTGGATTGGGCTTCATAATTGTATATTCATAATTGTATATTCATAATTGTATATTCATAGTTGTATATTCGAAATTGCATAATCATGTGTATGGACTGTGTGGATATGGGCCAAGCCCATATGTGAGGACGTGTATTAACTATGCACTGAGTCTTGGTGACTCACTCAATTTTTCTCAACCCTTTCAGGTGGCGCGTAAAGCTTGGACCGGGTCGGAGAGGACACAAAGGTGGCCATGAAGAAGTGGACTTTTATGAAAAAGGACGTTTTGTTTGATTAATTAAGTATCTACCTTTTCAGTATTTTGATTAAATGTTTAGTGTAAAAAGGCCCACTAAAGTGTTTAAGTACCTTTATTAAGCATCTTTAATATTATACCCTATTATGGAAAGATAGTTTAAATGTCGAGTGCAAATGGTTTTATTTTCTCAAGTAAAGCTTGAATTCGATATTTTTATAACAAACTTCAATTTTTACTTAGAATATTACAAGTCATGAAAAAGTTTTATTAAAGGAAACAAATTTTCCACTGTTTTTACTATTGAGTAAGAATATTTTCGAAAATGTTCCGCAGTGGCATTCCAAATTCAGTTGGCGTGAATGGGCCGGGTTTGGGGTGTTACATTTTGGTATCAGAGCCTGGTTCAAAACTCGGCTTTGAGGTTTTGGGCCCGAGAACAGTTTTCGAAAGTGGGCTTTTCAAAATGTGAACTTTCATTTTAGGCTTGTTCTGGCATGGCACCTGTACCTCCGACCCGAAGTCCACCTGGTAAGTACCTCTGACTATTGAGGTATGTTGAATATGTGAACTGTATGGGCATGATTGGGCTTGTAGATTAGAAAATTTGGGCTATCGAACCCTAGAACTAGTCTACTCAAAAACAAGTGCATAAGACTTGATGACTGAAATGACCGTGGAGGTGTAGTGAATGAACGTGTCCCTGCTTATGAATGTGTATGTGTCCCTCTAAATTAGAATAGCAAACTTGAACTGAACCCATGTGTGATCGAAAGAACCACTTCTAAATACTTTATTCCATAAAATTGTTCGCGGATAATCAGTGGAACAAATTCTAATGCATAAAACTTTCTAAGTCAGATTGCGCGATAAGAGATGAATTCTAGATGACGTGGTCGAGGCAAAATGGCTGTATCAGAACCCGTTAGATCGGGTCAAGAATTTGATAATGAGGTATCACCTCTACCACCAGCCTTTGATAATGAGCAGCAAGATCAGACGAGGGATAATGCTGTATCGCAGGTGGTGCTGCGAGTTTTAGAGATGGTGGCTGGAGAGGGAGGAAATATGAGAACTCAAAAATTTGTTTCCGAGCGACTTTGAGCTAAGCGGATTTGTTCTGTGATATATCAGGAGTGGCACTCAGTACGGCCGAATATTGGTTGGAAGCAACCAAGCGAGTTATGGATGAGCTCGATTTAAACCCTGAGGAAAAAGTGAAAGGAATGGTGGCGCTACTTCGCGACGAGGTATATCAATGGTTGCTCACGGTTCGGGATAGTGTCATAGCGGAGGACCTCACTTGGGAGTATGTCAAGACGGCATACCAGAAGAAGTATGTTGATACTTACTACATTGATGTTCAGAGGAACGTGTTTTTGGGGCTGGTTCAACGGAACAAGTCCATGGCGAAATACGAGGCTGAATTCCTAAGGTTAAGCCGATATGCTCGAGGAGTAGTGGCTACGGAACATGAACGATGTGTCCGGTTTAAGAACGAATTAAGGGACGGTCTGAGACTGTTGATAGCTCCTTAACAGGAACGGGAGTTTGCTGTGATAAGTTGAAAAGTTAAGGTAGCTGAAGGGATTAATGACTCAATGAGATAAAACATAGATAAGGATATGAACCGTGATAGGAGAAATTTTGGATGGTCTAAATTATTTGAGGGTCTTCGGAAAAGACCGAGGGTTGAAAGTTTTGCTCATGTGACTAAGCTAGCTATGAGAAATCGGGACCGTCCGTGTGCTCAGTGTGGAAAATATCATGTCGGCGAGTGTTGGAACCGGAATTGAGAATGTTTTAAGTGTAAGTCTACAAGCAGTTAAATATCGTTAATGTCAGTTATAACTTTGGATACATGTTGGATTATAGAATCCTAGTTATAAATATAGTGAAAGCCAAATGTGGTTAGACATTCTATCATGAAATGTTATTGAATTTTTATTGAAGTGACAAGTACAAGTGATATGAAGTATATATGGTTTATAATTTTGGTCAGCTTGTAATGTGATTCAGATAATGATAATATTATATTTCAGGCTTTGATGCCTAGCAGGCCTTGTGCCGGTGTGTATTTCAGGCTTTGATGCCTAGCAGGCCTTGTGCCGGTGTGTATTTCAGGCTTTGATGCCTAGCAGGCCTTGTGCAGGTGTGTATTTCAAGCTTTGATGCCTAGCAGGCCTTGTGCCGGTGTATATTTCAGGCTTTGATGCCTAGCAGGCTTAATGCCAGTGTATATTTCAGGCTTTGATGCCTAGCAGGCTTAATGCCGGTGTGTATTTCAGGCTTCGATGCCTAGCAGGCTTAATGCCGGTGATGTGTTATAATAGAGAATTCATGAATCACTTACAAGATGGAACATGTTTATTACCATAAGCTAAATGCTAGGGTAAGTGCAAATCTTTTATATTTGCAAGAAATAAAGTAAGTTGGTATATTTCCATTTGAGTTAAGTAAGATGTGATATAGTTGAAGCTTCGGTAAGAATTTTAATATGTGCCATTGATCTTACCATTGATGTGTATGATATATATAATGGAATTGAAGCTTGAATATGCTTATGAAGAAATGGCCATATGTGAAAATGCTAAATGTGAAAGAGATTGGATATGTTTGTATATGTGTATAATTGGGAATATGTGATTGATATATGGTGAATTGAAATGTACGGATGTTCGTTAGTAAGTAATTTCGAGGACGAAATTATTTTTTTTAGGGGGTAGAATTGTAATATCCCGGAATAGGAGTTACGAGTTTGGTAAATAACTCAAGTGTTAGTGGGCCTCAAGAGTGGTTTTGATATGTTTTTGGAGTTCCTAAAGCTCGAGGATAAAAAGGGAGTGTTTTGGAAATTTTTGAAAATTTAGGGTTAAAAGAGGAAAATACGGAATGAGGCCTTAAGAATTAATTTTGTAAGGTTGTGGCATATAAAATGCCCTGGTAAAGTGGTCTTCGTGTGCCACTTAAGGTGTAGGTTTGGCGCTAAGCAGGTCAGGGGATCGAGCAACGCTGGGCGCGGCATAAGTGTTTTGTTTTTGGAAAATAGCGCTGCTTTGAAGGAGGCTTGAAAATAATTGGTGGCGGGATTATGTCATCAACGCACCAGCAGCAAAGTGGTTGGGGCGCTAGCAGCAAAAGAGAGAGCTTCGCGAGGACTAGCGTTCGAGTCCTGGGGGTCGCACTTGAAGCATTCTATTTTGCTTTTAGCGCTAAAACTTAAGGAGCCAGCGAAAGTAAGGTTTAAAAGAATTTCGACGCGTTAAATTGCATGAAATGCGCAGAGAGTCGAGTGGCAGAAGGCATGGAGAACTTTTCTCTAGGTCTCGGGTTCGAGACCTGGGAGCAGCAAGTCATAGGTTTTTCTTTTTTTGGTGCCGGCGTGGGAAGGACATGCATGGCCCATACACGCATGCAGCCTTGGGAGAGTTGCTGCTTATTTTATTTTTATTTCTTCTGCTGAGAGTATGGGGAGTGTTATTTTTATTGAAGGATGGGTTAGTTTATTTTATTATTGATGAATGATGGAATAATAATTATAGTATTATTATTATTAGTTTTATTATTATTATTATTAATTTATGCAAGAATGGGTCTTGGCTTTGGGGAAGGAAACATGGGCGGCATTGGAGTTGCAAATGTATGGCCGGCCTTGGTTTGGTAAAAAGAAAAGCATGGCCGAATTTCATGCTTTAGTTTTTCTTTCATTTTCAATTTGTCTTGACCGAATGAAGCTTGGGACTTGGGAGCTTTTTGGTCAGCCTTGAGCTTGGGAAAAGCATGGCCAAAATGCATGGTTTTGTCTTATTTTCCCTCCCACTTGAGCATGGCCGAATGTGGTTTACCTAAGAGCCTTCATTCTCGGTTTTGATTAGCTAGGGAGGTGGCCTTTGCCTTGTTTTGTTTTTCTTCTTCTTCCATCTTGTCTTGGCTGAAAGTGATGTTTGATTTTTCTCTTCTATCCCTTGGGTTTGGCCGAAAGAAAAAAAGAGAGAGAGTAAGGGCAAGCTTAAGTTTCGGTTGTTGAAGGAGTGCTAGGATGGTATTTTCGGTTGTGAAGGCCTTGCCGAACCTAGGAGAGTGATTCGAGGAGTGTTCATATGTGCTAAGCAATGTGGGCAGTGGAACATCAAAGGAGCCTATTGGTTTCGGCTATACAAGGAGATTGGTAACTACCAAAGCAAGCAAATCTTTTGGGACTTAGAAAAACTAGGTAAGCATTATGTACATTTCGGCCAAGGACCTTTGTTCATGTATTAGCCGATTCTACAAGAGTAGGACCATCGATCTTTGCTTTTGAGTAAGTAATCTCTCCTTTAGTATTCAAGTTCTTTTTGTCATCCTTGTTGTATCAAAAGTGATGGAAGGGCTTTGTTATTAGTGATGGCCGAATCTTCAAGGACCGTAATGGTGTGTTCTTTTGGGTAGTTGAAGGAAAGAGACTTTAGGGGAGCTCTCGGGTTTTTGAACAGCAAGCTAGTATTAAGGAGCACAAATGAATCTTTCGGGAATTGAAGTGCTCAAGAGGTTAATCGACAGCAGTAGGACAAGTTCGGGATTTTAGTTGGCATTAGATTCGATAGATCAGAATCTCGCTATAATCAGGTGCGTAGTTATCGCACTGTTCTCTTGCTTGTTATATGTGTTGTACGAGTTATTTCATGTAAATGTATATGTTGTGTATGTTAGCCGAAATAAGGGTTAAGATAATGGATACCAAGGTGGGTGATCGAATAATCAGGTTAGTGGTTATGATATTAACCTTTCAGTGAATTGCGATAATAATTGAATATTGATGAATGTGTAATAAAGTGATGACATGTGATGTATATTGTTTTGAGTAATATGTGGCCATGGTATATAATATATATATATATGCATGGGATTTGGGATGTGACTATTTGAGGAAATGATGTACGTTATGTGCGTGGTCTAATGCTAGCCTCGTGCTACATTAGCGCTTGATGTTTAGTTGTGTGCTTCCTCAAGAGAGGTGTTGGCTAAGTGCTCATTTCAGCGGTCTATAGCTGTGTGCATCACCGTGGATCGATTAATATGTGGATCACTATGTGGATTGGGCTTCATAATTGTATATTCATAATTGTATATTCATAATTGTATATTCATAGTTGTATATTCGAAATTGCATAATCATGTGTATGGACTGTGTGGATATGGGCCAAGCCCATATGTGAGGACATGTGTATTAACTATGCACTGAGTCTTGGTGACTCACTCAATTTTTCTCAACCCTTTCAGGTGGCGCGTAAAGCTTGGACCGGGTCGGAGAGGACACAAAGGTGGCCATGAAGAAGTGGACTTTTATGAAAAAGGACGTTTTGTTTGATTAATTAAGTATCTACCTTTTCAGTATTTTGATTAAATGTTTAATGTAAAAAGGCCCACTAAAGTGTTTAAGTACCTTTATTAAGCATCTTTAATATTATACCCTATTATGGAAAGATAGTTTAAATGTCGAGTGCAAATGGTTTTATTTTCTCAAGTAAAGCTTGAATTCGATATTTTTATAACAAACTTCAATTTTTACTTAGAATATTACAAGTCATGAAAAAGTTTTATTAAAGGAAACAAATTTTCCACTGTTTTTACTATTGAGTAAGAATATTTTCGAAAATGTTCTGCAGTGGCATTCCAAATTCGGTTGGCGTGAATGGGCCGGGTTTGGGGTGTTACACGTGGAACATATGGAGAGCTCAATTATACAAATATAGGTCTTCCCCTTCATTGGTATTCACTCAGTCATAAACCTTCAAAGTAATATATACTTTCGAGAGCATTTACTCGAACACTTAGTATGCGCTATTTTTATATGGCTTTCTATTATTTCGTTACTCTTTTATCTTTGGGTTTGCTTCCACTCTGCTTCGTGCCTTAAAGAAATTCTGTCGAGAATCCTTATCTTTCGAGTGTTAGGTGACCGCCTCTCGATGCGACGCATGAACTTTCAGGCCCGAAAGAATAAACACTAATAACAACAATCAAACTAAATCAATTACATGCGTGTATGTAAGTGTGATAGGTCAATTGTAATATTTATAGTATTTTAATGGAACACCGAAATATTCCAATGACCGAGCCCAGAGGAGTTGTCAATTGAGCAGATTCTAGCAGCAAACATGCAAATAAAGAGTCTAAACAATTACTCGCTAGATACTAAAATACGAAAAGCTATGAAATTGAAAAAAATTAAACTAAATTCCTATCTAATTAACAAAAGGGCTAAATCATAAAGCATGCAAAGTTATAAAACTATCAAATATGAATAAATACAATAATAGAGAGTGATTGGTTGATTTCCAAGTGGTTGGTTGACATCCGAATTAGGGATCAAAATTGTTATTACTCCTAAATTGGCTTCATTTTACCTCTCGACTTCAATTTTATCAAGTTAGACAAATTAGTTCAGTATATCTCTCAACCTCATCAACTAACCTGGTGTAACACCCCGAAAGTTGCTACAGTAATAAAGTGAGATATTATCTTTGATACAGTAAAATAAGAAAATAAAGTGAAAAAAAGGGGAAAGTGTAATAGCCCGAATCTCAGTGATGTCGGAAACTGTGGTTCGAGGCCACTAAATTCGAAAAATGAGCTCATAAATTTTATTATTTAATATTTATGAGTTAAATGTGGTTTTTAAAAGATTTTTGAATTAGTAAATTTGTGTTTATAAAAAAATATTAAGTCAATTAATTGAGAAAAAGAGATATCGAGACCTCGGTGTTATAAATCGAGCCATAAATATTTTTATAAATATTTACGGAGTGTCAATATGGTAGTATTAATGTTTCATCAGAAAATTTTAATGTATTGGTAGTCAATTAATTAAAAAGAACTAAATTGAAAAAGGTGCAAAACTTGCTAAAGTGATTAAATAGCTTAATAGTAAGTAAAGGAGGACTAAAAGGGCAAATAGACCATCTTAAATGGCTGAGGCAGGTTAACGTGAAAAAAATCAAAGATATTTATGTGATTAGGGACAAAATTGGAATTAAAATAAAGTTTACATGGCCAAATGTTATTTTAATAGTTTCTAGACATTTTCTTCATCAATTTTCTCTCAAAAATAGCCATTGGAGAGGGTTTGAGCTGGTCTTTCATATTTTAACTTCAAGTGAGCTCAATTCTTGTTTTTTCCTTGAAATTTTTTATGTTTTTAGACTTTTACAATTAGGTCCAATTTGTTATTTCATTTGTTTTTGATTTTATTGGAAGTTTTGGAAGATACCATTGATATATTCATATGAATTTAGTTATTTGATGATGAAATTGAGATGTTAATGGATATGTAAAGGTATTTATGGAAAATTCTAAAATTTCATGGAATTAAAGGGCTGCTATTGATATATATGAAAATATTTAGGCTTGGAACAAGGAATAAATTGCATGAATTTTATTTTCCGAGCCTAGGGACGAAATCGTCATTTATTAAAAGTTTAGGGGCAAAATTTTGGACTAAAATGAGTATGAATTACATTAAATTGATATTAAATTTACTCGTATAGATCCGGGTAGACTGAATAAGGAGTTAGAACGAAGAAAGGAGAAAATGTCGGATTAAAAGACTTTATGTATACGAACATTTATCGAGGTAAGTTCGTATAACTTAGCTATGTATGTTTTTATGCTTGAATTGAATTGTGTATGTGATTGTATAAATATATATGTGAAATGATTATATATCTGATAAAACCCGATAAATGATAACGTTTGAAATAAATGATAATACCCGTAATGTGATAAATTATAAAAATGTTATTTTTGTGCTTGAATTGAATGTGAAAATGTGAATATATGTTCTGGAAAAATATATGTGTATGAGAATATGAATATTGTTGGGTATATGTGTGTGTGTGTGTGTGTTTCTGGATGTCTATACGAAATATGTGATTAACATGGGTAATGACCAAATGGTTTAGTTATAAATTGTATGTTACCTTGAATAGGAACGGTTGGTAAGTTAATTACCAAGTTATACAGATTTACTAAGCATTATATGCTTACTCCGTTTTATTTTCCCTTATTCTATAGTAAATCGGAAGCTCGTTGGATTGGAAGCTTGGCGGAGATCACTCACACTATCTAACAGTTCATTTAAGTATATAAGGTAAAATAATTATGATTATAATGGCATGTATAGGCTAATTTGACTAAATATTGTCTTGTAAATTGTGGTTTGAAACCTAGCTATTGGAATGGCTAGTGATGATTGGTTTGGTATATTTATGAAATTATGATACGGTGATTATCTATGTGTTAGCATAGTCTAACTTTGAAAATTTACAAGAAATTGTGAAAATAAAATTAGGGGTTGAATAAAATATGAAATTAAATTTATTGAGTCTAGTTTTTCATAGAAGAAAGGGTGTAAGCAATGGAGTTATAAATTATGAGATATAATAAATTTTGTGAGACAAGGTCAGAATGATTTCGGGTTCCCCTGTTCTGACTTTGGAAAATCATCGAAAATTGTAAAAAAATAATTAGGGGTTAAAATTTATATGCTTAAATTATTAATGACTCTATTTTCAATAGAAGCAAATGGAAGCATCGTCCAAACCCCATACTAGGATATAATTAATTTTTAGTAAAGAAAGGTCGAAGCTGTCAAACAGCATAATAGGGGTAAATTTGAAGATTTTATTGTAATTATTGGATAAACCATAAATTCTAAAAATTTTATGGTGGAAAGATATTTGAGTCTAGTTTAGAAAAAATCAAGCGGATCTTAATTTAGAATTCTGTAGCTCAAGATATAAATAATTTAGTGACTATGACCCAAGTGGACAGTTTTGCTATGAACAGTAATTTACTCGAATTATCTGAAAATGTTCTGTAATTACTGGTAATGCTCCGTAACCTTGTTCCGGCGACGGATACGGGTTGGGGTGTTACATAAAGTTTGAGTTATGTCAACAAAATGTGTTTAAGATGTATACTAAAATGTATTAATTTAAGAAAAGACTAAATCACAAAAGTGATAAAAGTTTTGTGACCCAAAAGTAAATACCCAAAATTTAAGGGGTTAAAGTGTGAATATAAAAAAGTTAAAGGACCAATAGTGGAAATATTTTAAGGGTGGAAGGATCTAGAAACTAAGGAAAATGGATGAAATAGGACCAAATTGAATAAGTAGAAAAAGTATGAGGGATTAAATTACAATTTTACTAAAATGAGTGATGATTCAATGGAGGAATTTTGAAGGATCATAAGGAGCAAAATGGTCATTTAGCAAGAAAGATAATTTTGAAGAGTAATGATGATGTTGGTGATATTTTAGATTAAATAAATAAATAAATATTAGCTTATTAATATTTTGATTTGACATTTAATTATATTTTATTATTATTTTTGTAACACCCCTTAACCCTTATCCATTGTTGGAATAGGGTTACGGAGCATTACCGGATTTTTCAAAATAAATACGAACAATCATATAATAATATAATATATACATCATAATTTAATTATAATGTCCCTTGATTGAGCCCTCGAGGCCCAAATCATGTGTTAAAAAACAAATCGGAACTTAATTGGTAGTTCAGAAAATTTTTCGTGGAATTTCAAAATTTTTCCTAAATACAGGGCTCACATGCCGGTGTGGCCCAGGGACACGCCCGTGTGACCTTAAACACGCCTGTGCTTCAGGCCGTGTCCGACTCCGTGTAACTCTCTGACTTAGGCTACACGGCTAGCCACACGCCCTTGTGCTAGACCATGTGCCTTACACGGCTGAGACGCACGCCCGTGTGCTAGGCCGTGTGCCTCACACGGCTGAGACGCGCGCCCATGTCTCTGCCTGTGTGCAATATCCTGAGCATTCTGTTTTAAATTTTTAAGATGCAAGGGACATACGGCCTATCCACATGCCCATGTGTAAGCCGTGTGTCTCACACGGTCTGGTCATATGCCCATGTGTCAGGCCGTGTGGACTCAAAATGAGTCTTACACATCAAGTTTACTAACCCTGCAAATCTTGAACACCAAGCAATTCAAAAGCCAATCGTTCAACTAGTCCAAAATACATTCAAATACACCTAAAACATGTTAAAACTATCAATCCATTGACCTATCTAACATATATTCATAAGTATTTCACATATATTATCCAAACCAATTCAATTAACTTCTTTCAAGCCAAATCTAATTTTATACCAAAACATACTATTTTATAATCTTAACATAACTCATAAAATTATATATAAGTAACCAATAACATTTTATAATATATTTTACAAACACTTTCCAAAATAACAAACACAAACATCCTAGGTACATGTCATTACAAAAAGAAATATACTTCACCACTTTGAGTTCGGGATCAGCTTTGGATGCTGATTCAACATTCTGACTTTAACCTAACCTACGCATGGAAACAAACCATACGCTGAGTATAAACTCAGTGGTATTTCTATAATCCGAATGCTTTAAAGAAAATATCATATAAAACATACAATTTAAACCATATATATAAACATTAGTCAATCAATAATTCAATTCATCCATTTAACTTTCGTTTCTCATCAATATCTAATTCAAATAGCTTTTCTCACTTTGATTCACATATCATTTAACAATAACAATACTCTTTTTATGAACCCTTAGTTCATGCATTTCATTTGTATAATTCAATTCAATGTCAAATGTCCAATTTCTCATACAATATCATTCAATAACAATCTTATTGCCAATTCATTTATTTACCCCTATTAACACGACTCAGACTCAGACGGATACACGAATCCAACCAAAACATACCAGTTTGGCACCCAGTGCCTCATCGGATAATTCGAAGTAATGAATTGACACCCAGTGTCTCATCGGCCTTGCCGAAGTAAATTGGTACCCAGTACCTCATCGAATTTATCCGAAGCAATAGTTTGACACTCAGTGTCTCATCGACTCGAAGCCGAAGTAATCCCTGAACACTTCCAATCTTATGGCATGCCAACTATATCTGACTCAGCCCGATACAGTTAATAGGGTTTCAATTCACTTTTCAAGTATAACAAATATCCAATGCTCAATTTCCACAATAATCACATATTCATATCAATTTCATCACACACTAAATCAATCCATCTCAAATGTAAAATACAACAATTCTCACCTTCCATACTTACCATATACAAGAAATCAAAGTACGATAATTTTAATAATTAAATTCGGATTATAGAAATATAAACCGTAATTTTCAAATCACTCCTCGTTGACTTTCTCTTTTCCTTTCTTAGCCAATATCTCCGGCACAACGTTAGCTACGGAAATTAAAACAATTTAAAATTATCAATACACATAATTTTACATTGAATATTTCAATTTATACACAACTTTTGCCTAAATTCCAATTTAATCCTTAATCAAATCTAATTTTATTTTCTTCACAATTTATTCTTTATTTTCATTCAATTTCCACATAAAACTAAACTTAACTTTCTAATTTCACCATAAAACCCTAAATTTTGAAATTCTCTAAATGTAGTCCCTATTACTTCAAAACTTATAATTTGTTTTACAATTAAATCCCTTTTCACTTCTAACTTGAAATTTTATCAATTTAACGCCTAATACTTCAAATTATTAAACATGAACAACATCTAAAAATCCACTAACTTTCAAAATTTCAACTTTAATCAAGCAATATTTTGTTTTAGGATTCCGAAAACATAAAAATTACAAGAAAATGGATTAAATTGACTTCCCAATCAAGCTTTGAACCTTAAACCCTAATTTTTCTTTTTCTTTTTCTTTCTTCTTTCCCCTTCTCTGTTTCGTTTTCAATTCTGTTTCTTTTTCTATTTCATTTGT
This sequence comes from Gossypium australe, assembly GCA_005393395.2. Lineage (NCBI taxonomy): Eukaryota > Viridiplantae > Streptophyta > Magnoliopsida > Malvales > Malvaceae > Gossypium > Gossypium australe. The sequence continues at coordinate 19,833,913 of CM016625.1, read as the reverse complement.
TTTATTTCTTTTATTTTATGCTTATTATATTAATATTATATTATATTAACATAATAATTATTATTTCTTAAATAATAAGTAAATACATATATGTATTACAAATGTATATATGTATTTATTACACATATACATTATTATTACCACACAATTGTCACAATTTGGTTTATTTATTTATTTAGTCTTTCAACTTTTCCTTTAATCTATAATTAATCTTTCACCATTAATTCAATTTAGTCATTATACCTAATTATTCTTAATTTATACAATTTCACCTAACCAAAACCTAATCAACTACACTACTAACTTTGTAAATATTTACGAATCCGTTTTACAAAAACGGAGACCCGAAAATACACTTTTCGATAACCGTAAATTTCGGGTCGTTACAATTTTATTTAGTATATAAGGAAAGAAAGATGAAGAATTCTCTTCATCTTTCCATGTTCTCAAGGTGAGAAGAAGAAAGAAATAAAATTTTCTTTTCTTTACAATTTGGTCCTTTTATAAAAAATCCACCATTTTCACTTAGAAATCAAAAGAATTTCCATAGCCACCAAGAAAGAAAAATAATAAGGAGACTATGGGGAGCTAGAATATCAAGTTAGATTCAAGAAAATAGAAGTTGAAGGAGAGAGAAAGTCAAGTTAAAGTTCAGTTTCAAGAGAATAAGGTATGGATGTTAAACTTTTATGTTATTTTTAAGTTTAGGAAAAGCATAAAAATGGTGTTAAAGTAAAGGTGCTCATGGGTTGGGCTCAACTAAAAATTTAGGCCCATTTACTAGGCCAGAGCTTGGCCCGAAAAATGGGCCTAAAATTTTGCCCAAGCCCAACCCGGATAAAAATGATAAAATCCGAGCCCGACCTGGTCCGTCCGTATTAAATTTTTATATTATTTTTATATAATTTTTAAATATATATAATACATCAAAAATACTAAAAACATTAAAATAAATATTTCTCAACAAATTGAAAATGAATTTTAAAAAATATATAGACTTAAATAACACTAAGATAAATGCAACTTAACAAGTAAATGCCTCTAAAATAATAACAAAGTTAACAAACGTCTTTAAAATAATAACAAAATTAACAATAAAATAAGTTTTATACAATATCCAAATAATAACAACAAATAATAGCAACATAATAGTGAAAAAGTAGCAAAATAGGGAGAAAACAACAAGAAAATAACATTAAAAAAAAAGCAGATTTTTTTGTCCTTTAGTGAATTCGGGTCGGGCCGAGCCCGGGCCAAAACTGCCTTACCCGAGGCCCGACCCGTTTTCTAAAAGAGCCTTATTTTTTTGTCCAAGCACATTTTTTGAGTCTATATTTTTGCTCAAACCCTCTCACATTTCAGGCGGGCCTTCGGGTCTATGTTAAAGTATTCTCATGAGGAAATATTGTGTTTTTGACATGTTGATGAAGAGAGAAGTTGAGTAAATGAATCAAGTGGTAGGAGAAGAGAAAAACAAGAGATTTTGATAGAAAAGAGGTAAGTACCCATGAACTTCCTTGTTATTTAAAGATTAAAATGTGATCTTTGTAAACTAAGTGGGAATTAAGTAAATAAAAAGAAAAATAGTGTGAAATAATTTACTATGTGAAGTAGGAAATTATAATAAAAGTATAATAGTTGGGTTATGTGTTAGTGAAAAATATACAATGTATTAGATAAGTGAAATCATGGGAAAATGTGAAATTTTATGGAAACAATGACTAAATTGAAAGACTTGAGAAATACATGTGGTGGAAATAATACAAGTGAAATACATAGAAATTTGATGTAGAAAATGAGATAGTGGAATTAATTATGTGAATTAAGTGAGTTGTGAAAGAAAAATTGTTTAATAATGAATAAAAACTTAAAAAAAAAAGTTACTAAATTGGAAAGTTATAAAAAGTTTACAAGGAAATATTGATTATAAAGCATATAATGGAAAAATAAAAGAATATATAAATTTTGTAATCTAAACTACAATTATTTCCTAAGTTGTGGAAATTAAGGGTTAAATCATAAATTTGAAAAATTTTATATTAGAAATAGAAAAGTGAAATGCATAACACTTGGAATGAGAAACATTGATGTTGTAGTGAATTTTGGAATATTATTAAGTATTGAATTATGTTATATGTGTTATTAAAAGTAAAATATATTGCTACATGAAATTTTGTGCTAAGGACTAAATTACAAAACATATAAAAGTGATATGTGAAATACGTGATAAGGATTGTTAGTGAATTATGGATGAATAATGAATTTAGAAATATATTACATGTATTAAAGATAGTGAAGATATAAGTATACGAATTATTGGTACAAGGATTAAATTGTAAAGTATGTAAAAGTATTATGCGAAAAGTGTAAAAGTGACATGTGTGAATGATACAATTTGCCCAAGTAGACGAGATTAGAACTACTAGGATATTAGTGGCATGCCATTAATGGACCCTAACGCGCTCTCCGATTATTACACATTAATGCTCTCCGTTTAGCACATTTGTGCTCTCTGTATAACACTTTAGTGCTCTCTGTTTAATAGTGCATAATAATGCACCTTTGTATCAGTTTCGTATATCCTAAGTGTTCTATTCAGTCTACTAGGCCTCTGTTAAAAAGGTAAACAATTTTCGTTACAAGGTAAAGGTTTATCTCCGATTCATGTTTGAAATATTGAATTAGTAAAGTGAAGATGTAAGTAATTTGAATGTATTTGAGGAAGTATAAGAAAGACAATGACTAGTAAGTTAAATATGGAAAAATAAATGGTGAAAGAAGTAGTGAGGAAATAATGAAAATTTACACTAAATGTTGAAATATGATACATGTATAAGAAGAGTGGTAATTTTTATAAGTTGATTTGAGGACTTAAGGACTAAATTGTGAAATAAGTAAAAAGTTACAAATGAATGTGATAAATAAACAAAGAAACGAGATCTTGGGAATTAAGAAATTTAATAGAATTTGAATATCGTGGGTACTTACTCAGTATTCACTAACTTAACGCGTTTATTTTCAACGCATAGGTAAAGTGATTTTGAAGAGTCGTAGTTGAGGTCATAGACATCCATCTCATCACATCTCCAAGTGCCAAGAAGGTATGTTTCAAAATTTTGAATAGAATGACATGTACTTAGGAAGATCAAGTGTGTTCCAAATAGTAGGGACTAAAATATATGTTATGAAAACTTTATTTTTTTTATTATGTTCAAATATATTAGTGATTAGCCAAAATCACTTTGGCACCAAATGTAATATTCCTATATCAGGTTCCTTGGATCGAACCGGGTATAGGGGTGTTACACCCGGGACTTATCAAATTAGAGCTCAATAAGATCTCTTCTCGGTTTCAGTTATCTTTATTTTCCCTTAGGGGCGTCAATCTTAAGTTTTTAAGTTTATTTGTTTTAGTCCAATTTTGCAATCTAGTTACTAAACCCAAAAATCAATTACCCAACATTTCCATCGACCAACCCCTAAATATGGAGTTAGTCATACTCATATTGAAACCTATAATCAACAATAAATCAAAGGAAAATAACATTAACTTAAACCCTAAGCAAATCAATAAAACCCAAGTTTTTAATGGCAACAAGAAAAGTAAACAGGAATATTAAAGGAGTGGTTTTTAATAGAGAAAATGTAATAAAGCTAAATGGAATTCGATTAATGGATTAGATTGTAACTACAAAAGAGTTTGAAGGACTAAATAAGCAAATAGATCCTAACTATAGTAGTAACTAACTTAAGTAATTACAAGAAACTAAGAAACACCATAAAAATAAGTAAGAAATAAAACCCTAGACTATGGAGAAGAAAACTGAACCCTAAAAGATGAAGAGAATAATCCTAAAAACCTAAAAATATGATATTTGTCTTTGTTTCAATCAATTTGACCTATTTCAACAGAGTTCACGTACAAAAACGTTGACTAAATTACCCCTAAATGCCTAATTTTGGTTGGGGGACATGTTGGACAAGGACTGCCCTTGTGGTTATTTTTTGTCTCCTTTAATAGTGGTATCGCGATACCCATAACTAGGTATTGTAATATCATCTCCAGTCTTGAAATGAGGGTCCTTAGAAGTCTTGGGTATTGCGATACCCTATGGTATATTGCCATATCAATGTAGGTGGCTCGAGCTTCCATGTTTGAATATTGTAAGGGGTATCACAACTTCCAAGCTTGGATAACATGATACCCCTCTTCTTGATGATGTTTTCACTCCATTTGGGCCACTGTGGGCTCCCTATATCATCCACCAACCTCGTTAGATGCCCCAGATGCTAATTTGTCATTTCGGGTATCAAAATAGCATAAAATATACACTAATCACTTATTAGTGCAAAGAATTGAAACTAAGTAAAAATATAACAAAAACATATAAATAAATTGCTAGGAAACAAGCTCTTTAAACGAATTAGGGAGCCCAATTTAACATATCAAATTACGACAGATCATTATGCTAACTTAGACAGATTTGAATCTAAAAAATCGCCTAAGACCGTGTAGTTTACTAGGCTAAAGTTGAAACCTTGGGGTATGAGATAGTTTACAAATTAAAAATTGTATTAAAGGAAAAACTTAAAAGAAATGTGTTTAAGTTTAACAAAGCATCTTCTTTCAAAATAATTATACATATAATCACTTAATTATAAAAAAATTCATTTTCGACATTTAAAATAAAAAAATTGAATTTAAGCATTTGCGTTATTTAATTCAATTATTTTGATCACTCCAGTTATAATCACAAACAACAAGCTAATGTAGCAATTAAATTTGTGGAGGATTTTTATTTTATTTAATATTATAATATTAATAAATATAAATATAAAATTGAATTCATTATTATATATTTAATATATTTATATCTTTTTTGAATTTTTTAAAATTAGGATAAAATTGAAACCATTTGTAAATTTTAAATATTATGTTTTTAGAACTATGATTAAATTGATATAATATATTAAAATTGAGGATTAAATTTATTAATATATAGACTTTTTATTTATTTCTATTATATCAGCTTTTTTAATTACCACGGTAAGCTACTGTTTGTAATTAATAACGTGGATGCTTAAATTGCAAATTTTTTATTTTAAATACTTAAAATAAAAAAAATTTAATAGTTGAATAACTATCTATAGAATTTACCCTTATATATATAAATGATCCAATCATATTTAAAACATTTTATATTTATATAACTTGTTATATTAATAATTTATATTATATAAACTTTAACATGTTTGTATGTTTGCATATTCAAACCGCGTACTTATGTATCTTTTTCATGTTTCGTATCTCATCAAACATTGCTAAATCTGATAATAACAATAATAATTATAATGATAAGAATAACTTAATTTTTAATTATTGATATTATAACTATTAAGGGAGGGCAAAAAACAAATAATGGGATATTGTTCAAACACCATTAAACCTAGAATCAAGCACAACATATGGTATTACGATTAGCTCTTCTCCGAAAATCAACCAAAAACTTGCACTCTTCATTTTCTAAAACTGTTCTTATTTGACACACAATTGGGAATCGGTTTTCCGAATACATGAAAATACTTTTTACAGAAAATATTAAACCTACCTATGTTGAAGACATACCTATATCTGACAAATTCGAGTAACATAGATTGCATCGACTGCCTTGCCTGAATATCATCATCAGCAACCAGTGAAATTCATTCTCAAAAGCTTCGGGGTTTCGAGAAGAATGTGAAAAACAAGGATCCTGCATGGATTCTGATGCTATTGGAATCTTGAAGCAGTGCCTGTGATGCATGTTAGATTAGCTTTATAAACTAGAAGACTGCATTTGGCTTGTCAAATTTATCACCGTTGTCGCCATAAACACTTGCTGAGAAGGAAATCCTGTATTTAAACTGGCCAGAAAAGCCTTTGAATCCAACAAGCATCATCAAAGCACAATATCAACTGAAGTAAGATTGTACGTTTATTACTACACTTCCTGCAGATGCCTGGTTGGCTGCTCGATTACTTCCAAAGTTCTTTCGATTTGACTCCCTCGCAATTCTTGATCCGAACTGACCAACCAAATCAAAATAACTTTGAAGTCAAGTTATAAGAAATATATCATCTCAAATATCAAACAACTCGTCAAAGAAGGCATTGCGATAACATATGATAGAACTCATTTCTTAATCAAATTTTATGCTAAGGGATATATATAGCATTGCCATGTAAACAGTTAATTCTTTTAACAAGAAGAACAATATAAAGTTCTTGTAAGATTAAATGCTTATACCGAAAAACATAAAATAACCCGAAAAGGAAAATAGCAAGGAAAGCAAAAAAAAAAAAAAAAAAAAAAAAAAGAAAAAAAGAAGAAAAGAAAAGAAGGAACATGGACCTGAATTGCTCTCTTGGGAAGAATTGCAGCATTATGCAAACCAAGCATATGCGCGACCTAAAAAGAGGTATACAAAACAGTATCAGTTTTAATCCCCAAAACTAGAACCGTGCAGTGCAAAAACAATCTAACCCGAGTGCAATCACTAATTTTGACAAAAGTGAAAAAGACCAATTAACTTAAAGGAAAACGTAAAATAAAGAAATATGCTGACCTCTCTCAGAATCTTCTTATCACCTTTTCCACTTGGTTGATCAAGATCGGCAACCTCCCAAAGAGGAATATCCAAAAGCGTCCTAATAATGTCTTCATCTAAGAACGGAAATCTAGCCTAGTAAAGAACACAATAAAGAGTTCAGATAAAAACCAATAGGCAGCACTTGGACTATGAGAAAAAGCCATTAGCACTACCTCCTTTCCGCTATCGGCGATACATCTATCATCTCTTCCTAGATTTCTTTTCCAAATTCTCTGCATGTCCAATTTCATTTCCTTGTGTAGCCCAAGCCAACTATTGGCAGAGAAGTAATTTCACTTAATATGTAAATATATAAACCACCGTGAAATTAGAGATTAATAAAAAGACGCTAAACAGACCTATCATGCCTATACTTTGTCTTGTGCCGACCATATCCGGCACATTGCTCATCTGCACCGGAACCAACAAGCAGAATTCTGGCCCTTGATGTGTAATTAACACGTTTATCTTCATCAGTCTCATTATTACTCTCTTCGCACATCCAACCTTCACCACGAGCAGCAAGCCACAAAGCTATTCCTATATTCAGATCCTGGAAGTTAAAATGCAACATGGGATTCAATCAGCAAGGGGTTAGAAAAATACGACATTATGTTTTGATATCAAACATCAGAAGAAAACTAGATAATTAAGTGCTTCAGTGGAAGCTAGCAAACAATTAGATCATGGAATAAAATGAGTACCATGTACGTATTTGCAGGATTAATAAGCGACAGGACATGCTTTTTTTCCCAGGTCAACTTTGACAAATCAGCATCGATATGAACAAGTCTCCACCTGTATTAAGGAACAAAATTAAAAATTTTGACACTTAGATAAACATCGATTATCATGACAGACATCAGTTTCAACTTTGAAGGAAGCTTAACACTGAACCTTCTCAAAGGTGCAACCCTTCTAAGTTCCTTAACTCCTGTTTTTGCACTGATTCTATCAGGAGCAGACTCACCATCAAAGCTCACATTAAGGAGATCAATCTCATCTGCCAAGAGACATTGGAAGGTAATTGCATCAGATAAAGGACTGACCGATATGTTTCAGTTTATTCAATAATAATGACACTTCAGTGCCACACAAGAGAGGTAGTTTGCATCCCATATCTAGCTTTTAAACTCCTTTAATCACTTTTTGTGTCTAACAAAAGTGAAGGGGTATACTAGTAGCGTAGACCAGAGTTGCCTTGAGTGTCACGCTTGACACTAACCAACATTGTACAAGTTTGTTTGTCATACATGAAAGACCACTAAATTTTATTGCATCACAAAAATTTCCTCATAAGAAATATGATGTAATTAGTACCAAATGGTAAATAGAATCTATCCCTTGAACAACAGATTATACATTGGCTGGCTAGATTTCCGGTTCAAGGCACATGGATAGGTTCAAAATTGACCATTTTATACTCTCGATGACTGGATAAACTGTCATTTTGTTGACTTCTCATGCCATTAAAGGAGTAAAAAAAGGATAAGAAATATGCAAATTTTAGATGTTAAAATAGTTGTCTATCACATTTTCTTGACTAAATGCAATAAAAGGGAGAAAAAAAAAAACACGGGTGTTAAGAACTTCTCAATTTTCCAGAGTGAAGCTTTGAACAAGACAACTTTAACATGCAAAATACAAATGGGATAGAGTGAGAAATAAATTATATACTTCCAGCAAGTTAAATTACAAGAAATAAACACATAAAGAGATAGATAGCAATACTTACAATTAGGATCTAAGCATTGATCCAACAATGCAGCAATAATCATAGAATCTAATCCACCAGAAAAGAGAACAGCCACAGGAACAGTTTCTTTTTGGGCCTACACATCCATTTATGCAAAAAACAATTTAACAAATCTGAAATACAATTACAGCTCTAACCACTAGGATAAAGCCTATTCAAGATTCAACAATCTGGGCAATAGACCAAATGTTTAGTCTTAAATTGAACTTATAATAAAGAAATGAAGAATTAAACCAACGCATCTTTCCCTAACATGTAATACTAGCAATTATAATTCAGTTCAATAAATTAGACCTGATAAATATTATACAGTGATATGCGCCTCAACATTGATTCCCTCAAAGCTGTCAGCACATTCTGCGCCAAAACTGAAGCACAAATAGGTCCCATTCAATAAAAATAAAGGTTAAACAATAACTTATCATCATGAATTTTTTAAATCAATAAACCAAATCAGAAAATTCTTTCAGTGATAAGAAAGGAACAAGACCACAAAACCGTACTACCTAAAATTTCCAAACTCTTACAATTCCACAATAAGACCCATGCTTATGCATGATTTTTGTTCAACAGCAACATACCTGAAGAAGGTGAATTTATGTCAAGTTCAGCACTCGAAGTCCTAGAATAGGAAAAATTCAACTCTGCAGGTTTGGGTTCAATGGAAACTCTTTCCCATTCGATCAGTCCTTTCAGCATAGCATTGGTCCATTCATGTTTCTTGATTTCACTATGAAATCTCCCATCTGATTTTTTCACATCTACAGACATACTGTATATCCCACACGAAAGCTCTTCCCAAAATTTGATGCCACTAGTCCCATTTTCAACTTCAAAGCCTACAACGGAGTGACATTATTCCATACAATTCAAATTGAATTGAAAGATCGTTCATAGATGCATTGCATACAATAGATAAAAAAGTACCATAGTTAGAGTAGCTTAACAGGATTAACAATGAATCAGTTACATACCAGAATCTTGTAGACTTGACGAAGTAGGTGACACAGATGAAAGCAGAAAACGAGGATCCTCCGTGGTGGGCCAGTGAACAAGAAGACTCCTCCTACCAAACGCATCTCGACCAAACCACAGGGTTTTCGAACTTTCCTGTCAATGACAAATAAGTAAAACTTTAGCAACAGATTGCCTGAAGAAAATATAAATTTTACCAAATTAAACAAAGACACACAGTGACTTACCACTAGAGGTTACCTGCCAGTAAATGATAGCCCATGGTCCTTTTATAACTGAAAGAACATCAACAATAGAACCTTTCGCTTGTCCATTAAAATCACAAGTTGTCCTATGTTCCTGGGAACGGCAGGAACAGCAGTTTCCCAGAGATTGCATAAGACTTTCAGTATCATTTTTGTCAATGCCAACCTCAATTCCTCCAAATATTTCACCTTTAATCATACAACACAAAAAGAACACAAAGTAATGGGATTATTCACTGCCTTACAAAACAAAGAAGCATAAACTGAATTTTTTTTTTCTGAATTTCTGATAGCAAAAGAAACAAAACCCAAAAATCTAATCAGAAGAAAGGAACAAATTTTACCATTGTAAACAAGAACGTTCCTTGAAGAATCCATCAATGGCTGACAAACAGGAGACACTCCCCTTAACTGCAACGTAGCACCGAGAAAAACAAATTCAGCAAAAGATTCAGGCATGTCCGAACCATTGTCTAGGACGTGAGATTCCTCGTTAAAAGAAGAAACCCGATAGTTAGTAGAATTTGAAGAGTTAGAATGAAGAGGAAGAAGAAGCTTCATGGTGCCCAAGTTATCGGGGCCACGTCTTTGTAAAGCAGCTTTAAGATCGTCTACAGAAAAAACCAGATGTGATTTAGAGGATGAAGACATGGAATCGAGATTTAGAGACGATAAGCCGATGCGAATGCCAGAGACAAGTAAAGCGATTCCGCACATCTTGTTACCGGCGGCAGCTCTCTCTCGATTTCTCAGTGTTCTAACTGTTCCATTTAGGGTTTTGACTTTCAACCTCGCTAACTATATTTTAAAGTTCGACTCTTAAAAAAGAAGTTAAAATATGTTGATAGTACCATAAAATTTAAGATTTAATTTTTATATTTTAATCTATTTATTATTATAGCTTGTAATTTTGTCAAAATGTATCGATTTAAGATATTTATTTTTCGTCAATTATATTATTTAAAAAATTAATTAAAAATTTAAAAAATATATCTAATTTTAATAATTAAAATAAAAATTTCAAATAAAAATGTATGAAATGTAAAAATTAAATCTCAAATTTTATAAAAAAAATGGCATATTTAAAAAAAAATTAAAGTTCATCCCAAACAATGATTAGAGCAACATTTCAATTTTGGAATACGATCCTCTAAGAAATTAAGGGTGAGTTTGAAAACAACAGTAATAATATTGATTGCAAGATCAAAATTAATGATAAATATACTTCTGGATTTAGAAATAATTAAAATGTGAATTTAGAATAGAAAATGCAAATATATAATATTTAGTTATAATTAAATTTATTATATATTAAATCGTATAGATTAAAATTATGTTGCACTAAAACTAAAATTTAAAAAAATATATTAAAAAAATTGTTTTTTCAGTTTACAACTACTATTGTCCTAATTTTCACTATGTAAGAAATCAAATTATTATACAGCACAAATGAATTAAAAACGAAAAGAAATAATTAAAGTGTTACAAACAAACCGAATAAAAATTGAAACAATAAATCAGACTATTTTTAGATAAACTAACCAAACTAAAGCTCATAGTAATATTCAAAAACTCTCAAATTTTAATTAAGTACATTTTATCTAAATTCTAAAACTTAAATTCTCAAAATTCAAGACCTTTACCTTTATCAACTAAATAAGTCCTCAATAGAAAAAAATATATATTTTTTTAATTAGACAAGCTCAACAAAGAAACAAAGGGAAGTTGAAATTAATCTCGTTGAGCTATCCATATTGAAAAATAGCATTAGATTTATGCTAAATTATAATACGAAAAATTTCATTAAATTTATATTAAATTATAACACACTTGAGGGAAAAAATGTGAAAATATATTTATAAAAATATTATATAAAACCAGAATTCTTAGAATGATAAAATTAAAATTTGAAATGCTTTTTCAAATGTCATATTTTTTTAGTTCTTTTTATTTGTTTTTAATAAAATAAAAAGATAAAAATTCTTAATAATAATAATATAATGTACCCCACGGTTAGTGGAATTGCTCTCACAATAACATAATTTTCCTATTCTTTTATTTAAAATTTGAGACAAATTTGATTACACAATTTGAGTTATCTGAAAATCCAAATAAGAAAAGGCAAAACTACATTCTTTTGATAAATATTTACATTTTCAAAAGTTAAAAGTCAAAACTATTAAGTTAAAAAGTAAAATTGCGTCGTTTTGATAAATATTTACATATTAAATTAAAAGCAAATCATTATATTATTTATGTAATTAAATAATCTTATACTTTGTCTACTAGTTAAATAATTGGTTCATGTAAATACAACATTGAGTATAAATAATAAGATTCATTAACTCAACTCAATTTGACTCAAATTTTTTTGACTCGATTCAATTGAAACAAAAATAAAATTAAGTTAATTATTAAAAATAAAAGGATTTTAGGGAATAGGTCAAGAGCGCTCTCTTTTAGTTCTCCAAAGAAACAAGTGCCGCTATGGTTAGGGTGGAGTGGGGCGGTGATCTATTTTTCCCGTTATGGCAGGAGAAGAGATCTCTCTTCTAGTAGATGAATTAATTCAATTGAAGGTTAAGAGCTTATTGGTTACACCGAAGAGTCAGTTTTCTTTATTATGTTCGGTGTGGACAAAAAAGTCTTATAATGCAGACAGTTTGTGTGCGCAACTCAGAAGCATATGGAAAACAAGAAGAAAATTCGAAATTTATGAGGCCGGAAAAAATTTGTTTCAAATCTCATTTGAGGAAGAGGATGATTTAGAGATGATTATGGATGGCAGACCATGGTTTTTTAGAAGACGATTAATTATATTTGACAGGTTGAAAGAGGCGACAGAAAGAAGTAAAATAAAATTGATCTCCTTCCCGTTTTGGTTAAGAGTTGGATCTTGTCCTCTGGAATGCGAGAAAAAATATCTAATACATACGATTGGTTCTACTTTTAGAGGAATTCTAAGATCGGAGATAAAGAACGAAACATGTAGAATGAAAGTTGTGTTTGATGCTAGGAAACCTCTACGAAGAGGAATTTTTATTGCAGTTGAGGATACAAGAAGAGTTTGGCTTCTCTTTAAATATGAATCTTTACCAAATTTCTGTTTTGGATGTGGAATAATAGGGCATATTATTAAAGATTGCACGGATATGTTTACAAAAGGGAAAGATTTAGGAGATGATAAGCTCCCTTATTCAATAGCGCTGAAAGTCGAATCCAAACTGGTAGGGAGAGAGAGCTTGCAATTGGTAGTACAGAAAAGAAATTCATGAAACAATGTTTGTATACTGGGGATGAGGAAGAAAGGGCCACGCATACAGCTAAGATACTAGAAGATAATGTCATTAGTATAGAACAATGGATGCTAAATAGTGGGATTCTAAAAACGCCCAATAAGTTTGTCAATAAAGGGATAAATTTGCAGGAGGGTCCTAGGAAAATCGAAGCTGGAGGAAAAACTTTTTTATCAGATGTTGCTCAATTAGAGATTGTGGGAGAAGCAGAAACGGATGCCTTTATACCTGATAAGGGTACTTATGAAAATTACAAAAAAGCAAGATGGACACGTAAGGGACGAATGGGGCAGATTAATGATGTACAGATAGAAGCTGCTCCATGCAAGCGAAAGAATTCTTCAATCAGTGAGGACAACTTAGAAATTTAGAATGACCGTAGTAACAGCTACAAAAAGGTTAGAGGGAATCTAATAGAGGAAATTCTCCTATAATGGAGACAATAGGAGATCAGTTGATAGTGTCTCCACACTTAGGATTGGCGGCTGCCAATAGGCAAGCCGACCGGAGCCAATAAAAATGATAAGCTAGAATGTTCGAGGATGGGTGAGTCCTCGAGCAATTAGACATCTTCAGTTTTTACTAAAGCAATACAATCCCCAAATAGTTTTCATTATGGAGACAAAAATGAATGCTACTTAGATGGAAAAGATAAGAAGAAGATGTGGATACATGAATGGTTTTGATGTGGAAGCATATGGATCTAAAAGTGGTTTATCAGTAGCTCTAAAAACCACATCGATGGGTTGATAAAAGAAAATCAAGATAGTAAAGAATGGCATTTCACGGGCTTCTATGGGAATCCCTTTTCTAATGAAAGGTGCATTACTTGGAATTTACTATGACAGTTGGGAAGGCTCAGATCTTATCTTTGGATCGTTCGTGGAAACTCTAACGAAATTCTTTATTATTTTGGAAAAAAAAAAGAGCACCTAGAGAGGAAAAACAAATAGAGGCTTTTCGTAATGTTCTTGATGAATGCCAGATGTTGGATGTAGGTTTTTCAGTATCATGGTTTACATGGGAACGAGGCAATTTAGTTGAAACCAACATACGGGAAAGGTTAGATCAAGGGGTAACAAATGTAGAATGGTTTTCGGCTTTCCCACACGCACATATTCAACATCTTTCCTATTCGCACTCAGATCATTGCCCTCTTCTTATGTCATTGGATACGAAAAATAAAACGGCTCACAGATCCCCGTTTCGGTTTGAAGCATGGTAGTTATTAGAAGACTCGTTTGAGAAGATGATTATAGAGTCTTGGCAGAATTTAACAGGGCTATTAACAGATAAGCTGGATGGGTTAAAACAAAGAAATCTTCTATGGGCAAACCAAATAAAAAATACAAAAAGATGTATCAAGCAGAAACTAAACAAACAATTGGAACGGTTGCTGGATGAGGATAAAAGTGAAGAAAACTTGGCTAAAATCATTAATACGAAAATTTTTCTTAATCTAGAAATTGACATAGATGAAGCTTACTGAGAGCAAAGGGCACGTGTTAATTGGCTGAGATTAGGAGATAAAAACACAACATTCTTTCACAAGTGGGCCACACAGCGACATGAAAATAATGATATTCATAGTTTGCAAAATCATAATGGGGGGAACATGAATTATGAAGATTGGATGACAGGGATTGCAAAGAATTATTTCCAAAATTTGTTTGCGTCTTTAAAAATAAGTAATACGGAGCTGAGTTTATAGGGAGTGCAGAGATGCATAACTGAATATATGAATGCACAACTTAAAGCAACATATAGGGCCGAAAAAATATGGGCAGCATTAAAGGCAATAGGTCCCACAAAGGCCCCCGGTGCCGATGGACTTCCAACAATTTTCTTTCAAAAATGTTGGCACATAGTTAGGGCGGAGGTAACCTCCTTTTGTTTGGAGATTTTAAATCAAGGGAAGGATTTAAAGAGTATTAATGGTACGAATATTGCTTTAATCCCTAAAACCTCACGGCCCACTAATATGAAGAACTTTAGGCCTTTCAGCCTATGCAATGTCCTATACAAGATAATAGCTAAAGTAGTGGCTAATAGAATTCAAAATGTTTTAGAAGTTTGCATTGATAAAGCTCAAAGTGCATTCGTTCCACGCGGACTTATTACGGATAATGTGCTTATGGCCTATGAGATCATGCACACACTAAAGAATAAAAGAGTAGGGGAAAAAGGGCATATGGCACTTAATCTGGACATGAGCAAAGCCTATGATAAGTTCGAATGGGAATTTCTTAAGGTTATAATGGAGAGAATGGGTTTTGCACAATCTTGGGTGGCTATCATAATAAAGTGTATTTCGACGGTCTCCTATTCAGTTCTTTTAAATGGGATAAAGGGAGAAGTTTTCAAACCAATGAGAGGACTCCGACAAGGGGACCCCCTCAGTCCCTATTTATTTTCTAATTTGCAGTGAATGTCTCTCCTCAATTATACGCTCAGCTTTAATAAGAAAGGAAATCAAAGGATTGAAAGCTAACAGACAAGGACCTAAGATCTCACACCTTCTCTTTGCGGACGACTGCATCATTTTTGGTGAGGCAACATCTTTAGGAGCTAGACAAATCAAGAATATTTTGGCAGAATATGAATCCTGATCAACTTAGTGTGTGAACTTTGCAAAGTCTACAATATTTTTTAGCATGAATACTATAGAAGCAAATAAATCAATAGTTACAGGATTGCTAGGCATGAAAAGATCAACTGATATTGAGAAATACCTAGGTCTTTCTAATTTGATTGGGAAGAAGAAGAAAACTTTTTTCCAAAATTTAAAAGATAAGATGAAAAGAAAAATTGTTGGATAGAGTTCTAGGTTCTTGTCACAGGGTGGAAAAGAGGTTTGTATTAAATCAGTCTTGCATGCGATTCCAACTTATTCTATGATGTGTTTTCTTTTGCCAAAAACTTTATGCGAGGAAATGGAATCAATTATTGCAAGGTACTGGTGGCAGAAGGGTCATGGACGCAAAGGAATACACCGGTGCAGTTGGAAAAGTATTTGTGAATTAAAGTATGAAGGAATATTGGGTTTCCGAGATTTGGCCAAGTTTAACGTGGCTCTACTTGCTAAGCAAGTTTGGCGGTTACTTGAGCATCCAGATTCTTAGCAGCATAGGTTTTAAAAGCAAAGTACTACCCAACCACTAATTTTCTACAAGCAGGGCTAGGACGCAGACCTTCATACACGTGGAAAAGTATTTGGGCAGCAAAAGGTCATATTAAAGAAGGTTTGGGGTGGAGAGTTGGCACTGGTGAACATATCTTAATTAATGAGGATGTGTGGCTGCCCGGGGCAGCTAATTACAGAATTTGTTATCCTATTCTTAATACTGATATTACTATTCTCGCATCGTTAATTAATAGTAATAATAGAAAGTGGAGGGAAGAACTGATTCGCAATACCTTCGAGGCAAACGATGCGGACAGAATCTTACGAATCCCACTGATGTTAGACGAGCATGCTGATATGGTCATCTGGCGTAGAGAGCCCTTGGGTAAGTTCACAGTTCGTAGTGCTTATAGACTATTACAGACCCAAGATCATACATCAGACTCTACTGTTACACAAAATACAACCATACTATTTTACAAACAACTCTGGACACTCCAAATACCAAATAAAATTAAAATTATGCTATGGAGGATAAGACGAAACTATATTCCCACGATGGCCAATTTGTATCAGCGAAGAGTGGTCCGAGATGATAAGTGCCGCAGATGTAAAGCTTGCTCTGAGAATCTGTGGCATACATTCGTTGGGTGTCCTATAGCAACAGAGTTATGGAGAGGATTAGATTTCGAATGGATAAATCAAGGTGAACCCAGTGAATGGTTTGATTGGCTTACATGGATTTTTAGTAAATGTGGAGAAACCAAGCGTCGCGTTTTTTGTCTGTGGAATGTGGGTACCCTGGCTTGACAGAAACAGAAATTTACATGAGGGGAAGTCATATACAGGGGAAGATGTAGCAAATCATGTTAAATATTATATTGGCAAAATTGATAGATTGAATGGGAGACAACCTAAAATTACCCAGGAAGTTGAAAATTGGAAAGCCCCTGAGAAACCAAAAAACAAAATCAATTTTGACGCCTCGTTTGATAGTAAAAATAACAGATCAACATCTGGGATAGTGGCGAGAACTGAAAATGGGGAGGTTCAAATTTCTAAATCTTACCTTCATATAACGGTACGCACGGCCTTTGACACGGAAGCGATTGCCTGCTACGAAGCTGTTCTCACAGGATTAGAGATGGGCTACACAAAGGTTGTTATTGAGGGCGACTCCAAGCCCACCGTCAACAAATGCATGGCACAATCGGTGGACAAATCGCAAGTTAGTGCGCATATTCGAAATATTCGAAGAGAAAAAATTAAGTTTCAGACCATTACATTTCATTATGTTCCAAGATCGACTAATCACTTAGCCCACACCATTGCTACAACAAGTTTGAAGGAAATGAAAACGATTTACCTGCTTGGAGAGGTCCCTTGCTACGCCAATAGACAGTGGAAACTGGATCGCCCACGAGAACTTGACTGAAACAAATAAGAGAAAAACAGGAAAGGGGGTTTTTAAGAGCGACCCTAATCAAAACTCTTTGGCCTCATCTCCAATGAAAATGAAAAGTTATCCGTGTAAAAGGCAAAGTTGGAGACATGTCATTCACAACGGATGGGGATTTTAAGTTTATTTATTCTTTTAATTAGTTTAGGTCTTTGTGCTTCTACTTTTAGCCGTCGTTTTGTTTCTTTTTAGTTTGATGATTGACTGGTGGTTTTTTCCCATTTATTGTTGACAGTACATTTATTAATTTTATGGTTTCAATAAAATATCTCCAATCTGATTTTATTTAAAAAAAATTAAATTGAGTTTAACTACTAAAATATAATTTATCAATTTGACTAATTCAAATTTTTTTACTCGATCAGATCAAATCTCACCCTAAGTGTAATTAGCAGAGAAAATTTGGAAGAAGAGACCGTTCCTATTGTTGAAAGTGAAAATTAAAGACAACAAACTTGCGTTGGAAAACAAAATTACATGGCTATTTTCAAAGGCGAAAAGGAAGAATCCAAAGGTGCTGATGGAGAAAGACGAGTTAAGGGTTGAGGAAAGTAGGCCAACAGAAACAATTGATAAATGGAGGAAACCTAACGAGGGTTTTAACAAGGTGAACTGTGATGGAGCTTGGGATGTTGATTGTCATTTGGTTGGGGTAGGCCTTATTATAAGAAACGAGAATGGTTACAAAAAGTGAATACATTAGGGAAAATACACACAAACCATCAAAATCTCCATGCATTTAAATCAAGGGTAATATGCATTTTTGTACTTGAACTTTACCTTATTCTTCAATCTAGTACTGATGGTTTTTTTCTCTTATTTTGGTACCTATGGTTTTATTCTGTTAACCACTTTACCCCAAATTCGCTACAAAAAGTGATGTGGTAATATTGGACTAACCAACTATTGACACATGACATAATCATTAAAAATATTTTTTTAAAAATTTCCTCTTTACTCCTCTTCTATTTCCAAGTGGACTTTTTTTTTTCTCTTACTTCTCCCTCGTCATCAATATTCATCATCGTTCATCAACTTCTCCCTATCATCATCATCCGCAGCACTACTCCACCATCACCATTACCATCATCAAGTTTACTGTAGATTCCAAAATTGGTCTCTTGATATTTTCTTTAATAAATCTTATCTTTATTATAATCACCAACAAAAAATCATCACCATCTCCAACAATGTCTCGTCACAACAGCCTCTGATACCGAAATGTTTGGTTATGCACTCACAGTCTTTGGGGTTATACTCTAAAGTGAAGCCAAGAAACGAAACAAAATGATGCCTCATCTTGAGATTCAATCTTTTCTTTACCCTCCAAGCTTGGATTTTCTTAAAATTTAGGGGAAAAAATACCCCTCACCATTCCACTTTGAAAGTTTTTTTAAGAGAATAATAGAAAATGGTGAAAGAAATTGTTTTTAGAAAAATTAGTTGGCGTATTTTGAATCGGAATGTGAAAGAGACCAAAACTGAGGTTGGAAACAGAAAAAAAAAAAAAAAGATTGTCCCCAGAATCTAGGGGTGGTTGTAAACATGAGTTTTATGGTGGTTGGGTCTATAGGATGACAAACAAAGAGAGGAGAAACAAAATAGCAAAAAAAAATGAAAAGTTTGAAGAAAAAACAAAGTAAAAATCTGAAAGAAAGATTGATTCCCGTGAAAAATAAAAAAGGAAATAAAGAAGAAATTGGAAAAAAATAATTTTTAACAAAATAAAAAAGGAAAATAAAACAAAACCCACGTGGAAATAAGGAAGAAATAAAGGGAAAATAATTAACAAATATTATGCCACGTGTCAACTGGTAAATTGGTCTAATTTTGCCTTGAGGTAAATCGGTAATTAAGAACAAAAAATTATAAATATGATATTGAAAAATGAGGTATAATTCAGATTAACCTTTAAATCAATAATATACTTATCTAGCTGAAATCGGATTCTTTCAAGACAAACCGGAAACCCCCCAATACGTCGCAGTTCAGAATTTAGATATTACCAAACATGTCCCACACGTAGTGTCCATTTTTGCATTTTAACAGGTCAACACGTGTCTTCCTTTTATGTCGGAGAATCTTTCAAACACAATGTCTACATCATTGACGTGTTCTCCCTAATTTATATTCCCTCCCAACTTTATCTGTTTACTTTCTTGGAAAATACTAACTACCAGTTTCCCTTTTTAATTCATTTTTAAAAATTAATGAGATAAAATACAATTAATGTGCATTTATAAATATCGACTAAAATTTTGTCCTTATCATTAAATATGTTGTTTTCATAAATCTATTTATTTATTTTTCTCAAATATCTTTTAAATTAGCATAAATTAATTATTTTAGCTTTTTATTTAATTTTTTTATTTTTATACTTGTATTTTTGTCAAATATCAGGTGGATGACACATAAACATTTAATTAATTTTTAAAAATTTTTAAAATTAAAAAAATATAAGAATTATTTTTTAAAATTAAAAATAATTAAAATTATAAAAAATTATAAAAATATTTTTAAATTTTAAAAATAATTAAATATTGACATGTGATCCACATGGCCACGTGTATGCCGCGTCAGCAAAGTTAACAAACATTAAATTTTTTATTCATTTTAGACTGATTTGATAAAAAATACAAATTTAAAAATAAATAAATAAATAAATAATTAATTAATTAAAATAACTTTTTTAAAAAAAATTAAAGAGCCAAAAAATTACACCTTATAAAATTATCAATGTTAGTATTTATTATAATTTGGCACAAGAAGGAGCCAGATACGAACAACCTAGATACTGAATTGAGGAAGCGCCACACGCGGTGGAGGTTCTGGTGAATCAAGAGAAAAGAAACGGGATTCATGGTAGTTAAAGGAAGAAATAGAGTCCGGGAGTTGTGTTTGTGTGCCCGACGAACTCGTGATTTCTGACAGAGACTGAGGTTATAGAAATGGTTGATTTTGGGGGAAAATCGGTCTCTTTATTGGTTGATACAAGGAGATTGAAATTCTAAACGAAGAAGAAAGGGTGTTACAGGGGCTGAGTTTTAATTTTTGCTGTTTCATTTCTTGCTTTTAATGTTGAACAGCTTTATTTAGGTTTTGACATTTTCCAAGCACCGTTTAGGTAACCAATTATCGGTAGACAACTCTTGTATTCTTTTAAGGCCTGTAAAACTCTTTTATTTCTCAATAAAGTATCAGCTATCTTTCAAAAAAAAATTAATGTACTTAAATCAAACTTGCACAATAACCGGAATGGTTCAAAATCAAATCTTACTCAATATTGAACCCCCCATGTGATGATATGATGATTAAGTGTGTTCATCAGTCCAAATGTGATCTGAGTTTGAGTCGTATTAATTACATTTATTATTCGACTTTTATCTTATTATTGTAATTTATCAAAAAACAAAAAATCTTACTCAATAATCACAAACAAATTCGAGTTTTTAAAATCATTTAAATCATTAATTTAATCTCAATTTTTTTTTGTTAATTTGAAATTTTGATGAATGTTAAATTTAAAGTGTAATTATGAATAACTCGATCTTTTTTCTCTATAAAAAATGAAATTTTAATTTTTAATAAAATTTAAATAATTTATGAGCAAGTACGTTAATTCTGCTTCTAGTTTTTACACTTTACCAAAGTTAAGCATTTTATTTTTATACTTTAATTTTGTCAATTTATTTTATTAAATTTTTAAAATTTAAAATTTTAGTTTTTATTAATAAAAATATTAATAAATCCATTAAGTTGAGTTTTGGTATTTTCAAAATTTAATGGTTCAAACCAGAGGCAAAGCCAGAACAATTTTTTAAGAGGGACCAGATGAAATTTTAATTTTTTTTATAGTCTATATGTTTAAAATTTTTAAAGGATTAAATTGAATTTTTATAATTTTAAGGGGGCCAAAGTACAATTTTACCTTTACTAATTTAAATTTTTTTAAAAAATCTCAAGAGCCTAAATAGCAATTTCACATTTTAGGGGAGCCGGGCCCCTGCCAGCTCCCTGGTTCAAACATATTATCTTATGTTAATATTATATTAACTTTATTATTTCTACATATTACTCATTAAAAATCTAGTTAATTGATTAGCAATTGTTGTTTACATTAAAACTGAAATTTTGAAATTTGAAAAGTATAAAATTTAGAATAATCCAATTAGAGAATATGAACTAAATCTACAACTGTACACATAATAAAAGAATAATAATAATTAAATTTAAGCAAACAAATTTAATTATTATTTTATAATAAATCTAAAATTTTAAAATTCAAAAAATATAAAAATTAAAATTAACTAATTTAAAAAATACATATACCATCAAAATAAATAAAAAATTTTAATTCTACTCTTTAAAAAGAATATCCTGCCTCTGCCTCTGCCTCTGCCTCTGCCTCTGCCTCTACTGTTTATATAAAGAACAAACTTAGAAGTGAAGGGAGGTAGCATCATTGGTAAAGGAGAAATTTAAAAAAATGAGGAAACCACGTGGCAAATTCCTAGACACCTAAACTGAAGCCGACACGTAGCTGCTGCTCCCTGCTTCATTTTATACATTTACACGTGTTATTATATCCCCTCCCAACTTGTTTTCTTTTTGTTTTTCCGGCCAGCTTGTTTTCCAAAACACGTTAAAAAGGCAATCCCTTTTAAACTATTATTATCTAAATCGTATACCACGTGTCGCTCGGGTGCTTCTCTAGATCGCCACTTGTCTCCCTCTCATTTCTCAGGGTATTTTCGTCATTCAATAAATACTTCTTCCTCATTTACTCCATTTTCAACATTGATAAAAAAGAAAGGAAAACCCTCTAAACTCTCTCCTTCCTTCACTTCTCTTGAATCTCTTCAATCATTTTGCTCTCTTCACTAACACCCACCCAGTCAATTGTTTCTCTCAGACCGTCCTTCTTCTTCTTTTTTATTTTTTATTTTTGTAAAATCGACTTCATTAAATATACAATTTTTTGTGTGTAACGAAATGAGCAAGAAACATTTTTTTTTGTTTGAGTTGTTATTGGTTTCAAGTTGGAGTTTTATCATTCAATCTTAACTCTTATTTGTATTACATAATTCTTTATTTTTCTTTTAAAAAAAAAGTAAACTTTGGTGTAAAAATAATCAAAGTTTATGCATATTGGTAAGGCTAACTTGGATCAAAATCTGGTTTTTTATTATGTCACATGGACAGAGAATAGCTTAAGAGTTTTTTTTTTCTTTGTTGGGTTTTTTTTCTTTGCGTTATGTTTCCATCAACAATGGGAGAAACAAATGAGAACATAAGAATTAACAGCAGCAAATATAGAAGCAATCTTTCTTTGCAGATGGAGAAATACCCAAGGGACCTGTTACAAAGATTCATGTCAACTGAAACCCAAGCTTCAATAACAAGTGAAAGAGAAGAAGATGAAGCAGAAGAAGAAGTGGAGCTGAATCTTGGGTTATCATTAGGAGGCAGATTTGGGGTTGATAAGAATGCAAAGAAGTTGATAAGGTCGTCATCCATTGCTAGTTCAATGCCAACATCTAGAGAAGAAGGTGCCAACAATACTCCACCAACGATTCCTTACCCAACACTGATTAGAACCTCTTCTTTGCCCACCGAGACTGAAGAAGAGTGGAGGAAGAGAAAAAAATTGCAAAGTCTAAGAAGAATGGAAGCCAAGAGGAGAAGAAGTGAGAAGCAAAGGAGTTCGAGAGAGAAAATGGAGGTGAATTTGTTAGAGGAAGACAAGCAACCTGGAAGAGCCAATAATGTTGGGGTTGGACCACCTTTTGGATTGCAGAGTCGGGCTGCATCTGCAAGGCAGATCACTTCACAAGGCTCTATAGGATCACTAGGAAGAAGCTCTTCTAGTATGTCAGAAATGGAAAATAAAGCTCTTCAAGGTACTTTCTCCGACATTATCATCTATAGGATATTGTACATGCATTTAGTTTCAATTCTTGGATTTTGGGGTAGATAATAGTGGCTTTGTTAGTTTCATAGTTGAATTGGAACTGACTTCAGTTGAGAGATGGTGGCATTTCCCCTTGCATCAATTTGCAGTCACGTTTTCTTTATTATTTTGATCTCTCTTTTAGGCTTTTGAAGTTGAGGATTGATAACATTTTGTTCTTTGGAATGATTCTATAGTCTTAGGCTGCATTAGATGTATTTGAAAATTGATGAAAATTAGTGCATTGGAGTTCAATGAACTGTAGCTGGTAAAGAGTACCATACTACTATTACTATACAAATACAGGCGCTGTGCAGGCCAAGGATGTAGTTCAGATCTCCTTCCTCTTTCTCTATGACCATGTGCTTACGAGTAATTAAAGAACATAAAGAACATAAAAATCATGGGATTTAGAATAACTGGATATTCAAATAAGAGAGCACTCATGGACGAAATCATCCTTGATTGAAGTTCCTTTCACTGCTACTTGGACTTGTTTTACATACTTTGTGATGGTTTTGCATACCCTGAATTACACACTCGAGCTAATCAGCAGATATTTTGCACCTTGGAGGAGAAACGTATCAGTTTCTCCTACTTCTTCCATGTAGTTTCACTTTACCTGCTTGATCGATCTTTTGGCAACATGTGGAAGATTTTATGTTTTGCCCATAGATGCCAAATTTGTTTCGATTACTCCTATGTTAATAGCTAGCAGCCTAACGTCTGCCATGTTGATCATCGGTGTTGATTATTTATGATTAAGCTATTGGTTGCAGCAGTTCATATTCTTATAGTCCCATGCATTGCAGGAGCAGGCAGTTGTGGTGAAGCGAGAAGCGACGGTAGCACCCAGTCCTTGCAAGATCAAGGTAGTCAAGAGGCTGCATGTTCTTCAGGGAAAAAAACAAGTGAAACCTGCCATACTCCGGAACTTGAGGCCGAAACACTGAGTAAAACGGTTGAAAATAAAGGGAAAGAACGAGGGAGTGCGATGGAAGACATGCCTTGCGTATTCACCAAGGGAGATGGTCCAAATGGGAAAAGAATAGAAGGCATTCTATATAAGTATGGTAAGGGAGAGGAAGTGAGGATAATGTGTGTCTGCCATGGAAATTTTCTATCTCCAGCTGAGTTTGTCAAGCATGCAGGTGGTGGTGATGTCGATCACCCTCTTAGACATATAGTTGTAAATCCTAACTATGCTTCATTTTTCTAATGGACTTTGATGTCATCCCTTCACAAAATTGCCCATTGGGATGTGTAATAGGGACAAATTTGAAAGTGACAATTTTTGGAAAACATTCATTTTCTATTTGGAATATGTTAAGCGGTGAAAATCTTAACTTGCTCCCTGATGTCTCGTAGGAGAGAGGTTTTTTTTCAATGCCTCTTCTTTTGACAATTTGGTTCAATCTTTGCCAGCTGGAGTTTTAAAGCTACAGTTTCTGGGATTTACTTAAAAAACTCTGGATTTGTTACCAGAAAAATATCATAAAAGATTCTTTA
Organism: Gossypium australe; assembly: GCA_005393395.2. Classification (NCBI taxonomy): domain Eukaryota; kingdom Viridiplantae; phylum Streptophyta; class Magnoliopsida; order Malvales; family Malvaceae; genus Gossypium; species Gossypium australe. Next base: position 19,808,969 of record CM016625.1, on the reverse strand, counting down.
CCAAAAAGGTAAAAAATCTTGACACATTAAAAAAGGATCCACAAAAGTAAAAATACCCCAATATTTCATAAGATTTTAAACTCTGGTTAGCACTACAAAAGTAAAAATCTTGACATACTAAACCTGCCTTGATTAAAAATCTTGACATACTAAACCTGCCTTGATTAAAAATCTTGACATACTAAACCTGCCTTGATTAGCACTACAAAAGCAAAGAGAACTGAAATACATTTATATAAAGCAGTCTCCAAAATTCATATCTGCTATTTTTGTGCAGATCATTGAGGATTGTTCTCAGCCAGGGGATGACAATTTTGATTTTTGGTGTGAATGTACAAACTACAAGTCTGTTATGATTTGTGCACTTATGCTGTTCCTTACAAGATCATAGTATGCACCCAGAAACCAGATTATCTTACCGAAGACGGTTGGATTCGTTTCAACCGACGGACAACTTGCCTCATAGTTGGTCTTGCTGAGAGGCTATCAACTGTGCATGTAATGGCCAAGTGCAGCAGTTCTACAAGATGGTCATGCGGACCGCTATCCCATAACCTTGCAGTGAACACATCCTTTGCTTGACCCTGTCGCAGCATCATGCAAGCCCAAGAGACGATATTGAAACCATTTGCATGCGAGGAGAAAGAAGGATCCAAAGCTTTTTTATCTGATATCAACTCGAGAAGCACAACCCCATAGCTGTAGACATCAGCCTTCTCGGATACACGGCAGGTCATAGCATACTCCGGTGCAACATATCCAAATGTGCCGGCTACACCAGTTGTTGCATGGGTTTCGGAGGAACCCAACAGCCTTGATAATCCGAAATCAGAAAGATAAGCATTACAATCATCATCCAACAATATGTTACTAGGCTTGACGTCCCGGTGCAGAACCTTTGGATTGCATTGGTCATGTAAATATGCAAGTGCATGGGCTACATCCGAAGCAATCTTGTGAACAATCTTCCAATCTACAGCTCTTGTGGACCTTTCCTTGATAAAATTTTCTAAATTACCACCTGACAAATAATTATATATGAGAAACATCTCCGTTTCACTGGCATGGTAACCTATTAGGGTTACAAGATTAGGGTGCCTCATTGTTTCAAGGGTCTTCACCTCAGCATGGAACTGCTGAACACCTTGGAACCTTCCAATAGCAAGCCTCTTCACTGCCACTAGAGTTCCCGGAGCTATTTCAGCCTTGTACGTAGCACCAAAACCTCCATTCCCAATGCATTTTCCAGCACTGAAGTTCCCTGTTGCCTGGACAATCGCTTCATACGTCAATGGAACCCCAATGTCAACAAAAGCTGTAATTTCCCTAGTTTCAGAAACCTGAACCCTGGACATTGGAACCCATTTCCTGGTGTAAAAGAAGAGAATGACTAGAACTAGAAGAACTGAAACAATGGCTGAGGCAGATGCTATGGATGCGATCTCAATGGAATCTAGACTTTGATCATCAATTGTGTTACTGGAAGGAGAAGCTGCACCAATTTGTGAACTTCCGGTGAAGGTTGTTTCATCAGACCGTACAGACAGCGAGAATACATGGTGTGAACGAAGTAAAGGCTTTTCATGGACACCTGTATGATTCACTGCATTACCATTCAATGGTAATGATCCAGACAGGTCGTTGGATGATACTTCAAGCATAGAAAGAGACTTCAAGTTCGAGAAACCAGGATGAATTTCCCCTGAGAATTTATTATTATTGAGCTGAAGAGAAGTTAGGTTTCTCAGATCAAGAAGACCTTGTGGAATCTCACCAGATAGCGAATTTGATGAAAGGTCCAACACTTCAAGGGAACTAAGCTGTGCAAAGCTAGAAGGAATGGAACCAGTCAGGTTGTTGCTTGCCAAGGAGAGATGTTTGAGGTACTTCAACTGATGGAGCCCTTCAGGAACCGGACCTCTAAACTTGTTTCCGCTTAGGTCAAGAAAAACAAGAGATTTCAAGTACCCAAAGCATCTGGGAATTAACCCCGTAATCTGATTCTCGGAGACATCCAAATATCTAAGAGATCTGCAAATTGCACCGATTCCAAATGGAATATGACCGGACAATTTGTTCTTGCTAACATCAGCAATCAACCCATGAAGCTTATTACAGTTTCCAAACAAACTTCCCGGAAATGATCCAGTGAGCTTGTTCCCACCAGCTAAAAATGCATAATCAATCTGCTTCTCCAATCTTGTTGGTACAACTGGCAGCCCTGGGAGTGAACCAGAGAAGCTATTTCCACCAAAATTGTGAATCAACACAGCTTTCGAACCAGAAAACGGAAAAACCATTGCATGCCGCGTTTTATACGCAAAGAATGACAAATACACAAATGCTGGATCACGGGTTTGGAGAAGTCCATAACTCAAGGAGGAAAAGCCGGGGCATTCACTTTGATTAAATTTGGGGATCGATCCGGACATGAGGTTTCCACTGATATCAAAAAGTGTCATACAGGGAATTGGAAGCTTATCATCAAGCTCCCCGGTTAGCCTGTTCGAGCTCAAATCCAGATGCTGTAGTTTCTTGCATCCATTAAACACACCAAATATTTCCCCACTGAAGCGGTTCTGAGCTAAGTTCACCATTTCCAAATTCTCACAACTGCTCCAATTCCTTGCTAACTTCCCCTCAAGATTTGCCCTCGGCACCCAAAGTACTTTTAGCTTAGGAAGGGTAGAAATTCTCATAGGAATGGAGCCTCGAAAATGATTATACTCATCAGTAGTATCAAGTGGCAATCGAAATGAAAGCTCTTCACTTGAACTCTGCTCACTCAGCACGGGATCAAAGAGATTAGAAAGGACAAGAACCGACAACTGAGCACAATTTCCAAGCTCCATGGGGATCAAACCGCTAAGGTTGTTTCTAGAAACATCGAGAATCTCGAGCTTATGCAGCTGACCAAGCTCATTAGGAATAACACCATCCAACATGTTAGAAAACAACAAAAGAGTCCGTAACCGCGGACAATTTCCCAAACTACTGGGAATACTCCCAACTAGGAAATTCCACGACAGATCGAGATACTCTAGATACTGACAATTACTTCCAAAATTCTCGAGAATCGTTCCGTTTAGCTGATTATTAGACAAATAAAGCCCCTTCAACTTGTGGAAACTACCAACATAACTAGGCATAGACCCCTTCAGCTTATTCCCAGCTAAATTCAAAACCTCCAAATCCACAAATCTTGAGAAAGATCCTGGAATCTCCCCTTCGAGTTCATTAAACCCAAGATTCAAAACCCGCAAATTTCTCAACCCCCCAAATTCATTAGGCAACTTACCAGTAAGTGAATTCCCTTCAAGATCAAGTTCTTCTAAGTTCTGTAAACCCCATAGTTCTAAAGGAATTTCACCACCAATATCATTAAAAGCAAGAGACAAAACTCTAAGCTCAGTAAGTTTCCCAACCAAAGGTGACAAGTTCCCCACTAATTTCCCCTTGGAACATGCACTTCTCCTCAATCCAAAACCATAAAACGGGAACTTAGACAGCTTTGAAGAACAAGAACAAGGTTGAGCAAAGTTACCTTCAGAAACTTCACGACAACCACCAGGAATGGTGATGGAGATGACCTGAGACCTTGAATTGCATGAAACTCCAAACCAGGAGCAGTGATTAGGGTTGTTTGAAGAGTTCCAGCTTGAAAGAACCCCAGAAGGATCAAAAACAGAGCTTTTGAACTCCAACAGGATTCTTTTCTCAGAAGCCAAGTTCCCTGAAGCCAAGTAGAAGAAAGCAAACAGTTGAAACACAAAAAAGATCGAATCTTTACAGAATAGATAGCATTTCATGGTGTTTCTTTTTTGGTTAGAAAAACAAAGAATATGATATCTCTGTTGTTGAAAGAAAGAATCCACCCCCAAAGGGACCAAAGATTACTCTCTCTGTTTCCTAACGGCAAAAATCATTTGATTAAAGTGCTTGTTTTTGGAGGAAATGGGGAGGTCTTTGGATGAGAAAAACGCGTTTTTTATTTTGCTTCTTCTTTGATGGTGTTGAAGGAAGAAAGTCTGAGTCTACTCTTGAGCAAAGCTCTGTTTTTTGTTTTCCTTTTTTTCTATGCAAGATAGTGTGGCCCACGCAGACTAACGGGTGAGCGAGGTGGGGTCCATCTGCCGGTCAATTAATACATCATAACCGTCCATCAACACACGGCGGCTCCTTGGAAGACCAGGCGGACTGTGGGGCCCATTTTGTATCCCATATTTCCTACTTATATTACAAATTATTTTTTTTCTAATTTACGAAAAGTATAAAAGAAAATTCTAATATTTTCTAAAAAAAATTATAAAAAGATTTTAAAAGATTATTATAACAATTTTTAAACATTTTAATAATTTTATATAATTATTATATTTTTCAGTAGGATAAACTACATTTTTAATCATTTAATTATCAATAAATTTACATTTTATTCATAAATTTATAAAAATTACAATTTAATTACTTAATTATTCGAAATTGATCATTTAAGTCACATATTTGTTATCTTTGGTATGGATATCACGTGGCCTGTTAAGCCACTATTCCTAAAAAGTATTTGAGTGAGCTTCATTGTTAACAGCTCAATTATTAACAAATTTTTATTTTGACCACTTAACTATAACATGTTATAAAATAATAACGGTGGAATGACATTGCACATTTATTCATAAACTTAATAGTTAATTCAGTCATTAAATTATAACTAAAGTGTCATTTTGAAATTTTTATAATTTTTAACTCAAAATTCAAAAAAATAAAATTATTAGAAAATTGTAAAAAAGCTTGAAAATTCTTAATTTATTTTTTTGAAAATATAAAATATATTTAAAATTTTATAATTATGAGAAATTATTAAGCTTGTAAAAAAATTCATACTCTAAATAAAATTTTGAAATAAAATATTATAAAAAATTCAATGAAAATTGTTAATTATATTTTTATGAAAAAATAAATATTTAAAATAATTACAATCAAAGCTTAAAATATTGAACCTAAAAAAGGTCACATTTTTACTGGGATAGGGAAATAAAATTATAAACAAATCTATTTGTCTTAAATGCCCAAAATCTCATTGTTCATCTCCATATTTTTTCATTGCATGGCCATTTTTTTAATAAATTAAACTTAAGTTGATTTTCTATTCATTTTTTTCTGTAAGTAAATTGAAAATGGTAAACATAATAATAGAAAAAAAAATCTTATTTTGTACTTGATTAATCATCCAATTTATATTATATCATTGAAATATTTTAGCATTTTATTATTATTACTTCGAGAATTCATCTAGATTGAGAATAGTGAATTTGAATAGGAATGCATAATATGTTTAATTTGTAACATAAAACATATTTTTAAAAAAACAAAATTTGGAAAAATTGATATTTGGATTTGTTTTATTTGAGGTAATAATTAGACAACCACATTTGCTGAAGTAATATTAAAATGATCGTTGTATCTCACTTCAACTGCTATTTTTTTTTAAAAAAAAAATTAAACCGTATCATTAAATCAAATCATTAATGATAAAAAAATATTTTCACAAATAGATTAGTATTAACATCTTACCTTTTCAATAAGATGGCTTTGAGTGGGCTTAATAACAAGTTTGATCACTAACGTTTTCATGTTTTGCTAAAATTATTCTAATTGTATTTGTGAGTCTTTTTTTTTTTCATCTACCTTTGTTCTTTTTTTTTAATCTATTTTTTCTAACAGATTTAATGAAAGTACCATTAAAAAAGTTAATTAGGATAATGTGAAATTTCATATGTGAAATATTTTTAATGAGATGTAATTTATTACTAACATAACTCAATAAGATAATTACATGTGGACAATAATAAAATAAATAAATAATACATTAAATTACAAAATAACTCTTAATTTAAAGAAAATAAAAGTAATTATCTAAAAAATTAACTTAGTAGAAAAACTTCTTAGTAAACGAACGTACGAAAGATTGAAACATTTTGAAAGAAAAGAAAAATTGAAACCTTGAATTTATTCATTAAATCTTTTTTAAAAAGTAGATTGAAAAAAAAGAACAAAGGTTGATGGCAAAAAAGGGCTCAAAAATATAATTAGGGTTATTTTAATAAAACACGTAAAAGTTAGTGGCCAAATTTATCATTAAGCCTTCTGACAATTGAAATTGTTTATTGAGATATGTTGTCCAAATTTAAAAAAAAATAAATGACATATTTAAGGTAGGTTTTAAGAATCAAATTGAAATGATGAAATATGATTATAAGGTAAAAAAATTTAAATGTATAAACAAATTCATTAAAAATGTATAGAATAATCACTTATATATTATTTATAATAATATTTATTATTGTAATAATTAAGGAATTTATCTTTATTTTATTTTAGGGGTGAATTTAGTGCCCTAAAATAAAAAATTATCCATTTTAATTTTTTTTAATTTTTAAAAATTTAAATTAGTAAGAGTAAAATTGTACATTGACTTCTTAAAAATAATAAAATTATAATTTAATTTTTTAAAAATTATATTTTTACTATCATAAAAATTATAATTTAATTTTGGTCCGTAAATTTTATTTTAAACTTCGCTCTTGTTTCTATATATTGATGAAGATATTAATACATTGGATAAAAGAAAAAATTGAATTGAGTAGATAGTGACCGAGAAAAGAGTAGGTATAGTTAATATAAAATAATAAAATAGGATATTGGTGGAATTATCAATAATGTAGCAAATATTTTAATGTTTTCAAGGAATGGTGTGGTGTGCAATTTTTGGGTGTAACCATGTGGAAATGGAATGCCCAAATATATTTTTTAATTCTATTTCTAATAATTTAATTTATAATCAAATCTCATATATGTACAACTCAACTAAATTCCCATAACAGGTTTGTTCTAACTCTTTGTAAGTTAGTAATGGTTAATTTTTTAATATTTTTAAATTTTTAAATGATAAACAAATTTTGAATTAAATTTAGGACTTGTTTTTCACAATTCAAGTTAATATCTAAAAAGTGAGGACCACAAATGTGACACCAACATTAATGGCGGGTGGTGTCTGATTGGAGATAAATAAAAGCCTTTAGTGGGTGAGATGTCACATTAACTCTCACCCATTCCCATTGGTTCAAATCAATTCCAGCTTTTCATCAAAATCAGGAAGGGATTCTGAGACTTAAATCATTTATTATCATCATTTTTTGGTTAAATTTCTACTGCTTCATTTGTAAAATAATATGAAATGAAACAAATATTTTCGTCCATTTTATTTTTTTTAAGAGGTATAATGATAATCATTTCCATTAATAATGAGAAGATAAAATTAAATAAATTGAATATAATTTATCTATATCAAAATAAATTTAATTACAACGACAAGATTTAAGTTAAAATAAAATTAGATAACACTTCCATAGGGTAGGATCTGAATTCAAATATTAAAAGTTTAAGGTTACAACCTTTACAAATTATGTCAAAGCTTCATTGACTTTTTTTGATTTTATTTTTAATTCATTTTGAAGATGGATGAAAAAAATATAAAATGTAATATTTAATTTTAAAAATTAGTCTTCTTTTTGAAGTGAAAGATGTGAGTGGATAGGTTATTTAGGATTTTTTTAAATAATATTTTTAAAAAATATTACATAAAAATATTAAAGATATAAAAAATTTCTAATAATATTTGTTTTATTTTTTTGAAAAATATAGATATTATAATAGAAAAGATATTTATAAAGATCGAAACAAAGCATTGAAAAATTGACCATGTATGGTCAAATTCCTTTTTCATTTCAAGTGTACAAGCTTTTGCTGTGTAATATTTATTAACAAAAATAAAAATAAAAAAAATACATAGAATAGTTTAAAGAGTAAAATAATAATTTTTAAAAGTTGGGACGGAACAGGCATAAACAAAAATTAGCCTGCTACAGTGTCCGCGGTGGATTGTATTTTGTCATCTCTACTCTAAACTCGGGAAAGTTAATTTTCCCTTCCCAGCAGCAGTCCCTAGGCACTCCCTTATATTCTCACTAGCTAAAAGGACCTGATTCTCATATAGTTATACATAAGAAGAAAAGGTGTCTAGAACTTAAGATTCCATTGAAGTATATTTGTGTGCATCTATGTTTGTATATGTATATGTGTGTATATATCTTCAACGAGGGCCTTTGAATTTGTGTTGAAGACATGACCCACGCATGATGATTAAATATGAACAGATTATGTGCAAGCATCCAATGACAAAAGTGCACCATTTGGGCAGGCATTTTCGGCTGGGAAGAGGCCAGTGGCTTGAGTTTTGGCTGCTCCTTTCAACAACAGCATTTTCCTTTACAACGGTTAAATGAGCAACACCAACGCCATCGACACGAAGGGAACCAAGAGCAACAGTTGCTGCAAGCTGATTTCGATTTCAATGCAGAGGCCAAGGGCTTTTCTTGTTGTTTCTGCTGCACTTTTTCTTTCTTTGAAACATTAGGCTTTTCTTGTAGTTTCTCCTGCACTTTTTCTTCCTCTGAAACATTACTTTCATCTTCCGAACTGCAATGATACCAATATAACTTAAGCTGAAAAGTTCCCACAAGATTTCGAATTTCTTGTAGATTGTATATGAAACCCCAAATATAAGCATCGTAAGCATAATATGCAGCCCATGTTACTTGGATGTGAATATTGGATATGGACATGTGATTGAGTATGCTTGATTTCTTCTCAGTTTTCTCATATATTTAGAGCATTATTGGAAACAAATACCGGATATCAAACTTTTAAAAGAAAGTTTTTCTTTCCCAAAGATATGCTATATCTAATATTTGATAGAGGTGGGGGAAAAGAGAAGTCTACACTGAAGAAAACTGCATACAACAACCCAAATATATGCATCATAAGTGCAGCCTATGTTAATTGGACATGAGTGAGTGTCAGATATGGAGATGCGATTGAGTATGCTCGATTCTTCTTAGTTTTTTCATTTACTTGGAGCATCATATTCATAGCTCTATACTCACTATACTCATTTCCAAATATGTGATCAGACACAAATATTGACATCAATCTTTTAGAAGAAAGTCTTTCTTGCCCAAAGATCTATTTATATCTAATTTTTGATACAGTAGCATAGATGTAGGGAGAAAAAGAGAAACATACTCTGAACAACAACAGCAGAATCTTTTCAAGCTGCAGTTGCAACAGTTGCTGCAAGCTGATTTCGATTTCAATGCAGAGGCCAAGGGCTTTTCTTGTTGTTTCTGCTGCACTTTTTCTTTCTTTGAATTAGGCTTTTCTTGTAGTTTCTCCTGCACTTTTTCTTCCTCTGAAACATTACTTTCATCTTCCGAACTGCAATGATACCAATATAACTTAAGCTGAAAAGTTCCCACAAGATCTCGAATTTCTAGTAGATTGTATATGAAACCCCAAATATAAGCATCGTAAGCATAATATGCAGCCCATGTTACTTGGATGTGAGTATTGGATACGGACATGTGATTGAGTATGCTTGATTTCTTCTCAGTTTTCTCATATATTTAGAGCATTACTGGAAACAAATACCGGATATCAAACTTTTAAAAGAAAGTTTTTTTTTCCCAAAGATATGCTATATCTAATATTTGATAGAGGTGGGGGAAAAGAGAAGTCTACACTGAAGAAAACTGCATACAACCACCCAAATATATGCATCATAAGTGCAGCCTATGTTAATTGGACACGAGTGAGTGTCAGATATGGAGATGCGATTGAGTATGCTCAATTCTTCTTAGTTTTTTCATTTACTTGGAGCATCATATTCATACCTCTATACTCTCTATACTCATTTCCAAATATGTGATCAGACACAAATATTGACATCAATCTTTTAAAAGAAGGTCTTTCTTGCCCAAAGATCTACTTATATCTAATTTTTGATACAGTAGCATAGACGTAGGGAGAAAAAGAGAAACATACTCTGAACAACAACAGCAGAATCTTTTCAAGCTGCAGTTCCAACAGTTGCTGCAAGCTGATTTCGATTTCAATGCAGAGGCCAAGGGCTTTTCTTGTTGTTTCTGCTGCACTTTTTCTTTCTTTGAAACATTAGGCTTTCCTTGTAGTTTCTGCTGCACTTTTTCTTCCTCTGAAACATTACTTTCATCTTCTGAACTGCAATGATACCAATATAACTTAAGCTGAAAAGTTCCCACAAGATCTAGAATTTCTTGGAGATTGTATATGCAACCCCAAATATAAGCATCGTAAGCATAATATACAGCCCATGTTACTTGGATGTGAGTATTGGATACGGACATGTGATTGAGTATGCTTGATTTCTTCTCAGTTTTCTCATATATTTAGAGCATTATTGGAAACAAATACTGGATATCAAACTTTTAAAAGAAAGTTTTTCTTTCCCAAAGATATGCTATATCCAATATTTGATAGAGGTCGGGGAAAAGAGAAGTCTACACTGAAGAAAACTGCACACAACAACCCAAATATATGTATAAGTGCAGCCTATGTTAATTGGACACGAGTGAGTGTCAGATATAGAGATGCGATTGAGTATGCTTGATTCTTCTTAGTTTTTTTCATTTACTTGGAGCATCATATTCATACCTCTATACTCTCTATACTCATTTCCAAATATGTGATCAGACACAAATATTGACATCAATCTTTTAAAAGAAAGTCTTTCTTGCCCAAAGATCTACTTATATCTAATTTTTCATACAGTAGCATAGATGCAGGGAGAAAAAGAGAAACATACTCTGAACAACAACAGCAGAATCTTTTCAAGCTGCAGTTCCAACAGTAGCACAATGCGCAGCTATAATTAGAACAGTAGCAGAAAGCCCAGCTACAACCAGAACAGGAGCATGATGGCCATGCACACTTCTTCTTGCTTTTGTTTTTTCTGCAGTAGAAAAGGTGCATATTCATTATAGAGAAACCATTAGGTTTGAAATTTCTATATGATTGTGCACATAAGAAGAATAGACATGGACATGCAATTTTTGATAAGGACATTGTGACACATGGATTTAAAATAAATTAGACACCACAAACTTTTTATTTTCCTTTTTGACGATAATATGCAATAAGAATATATAATTGGTACTTTTCTTTAAATATTAACATGCAAATAGCTTTTGTTCATTGTTGATTCCCCTGCTTTGCATGTTCTGCTGTGTCCGGGTGTCTTCACATGTCAAGCATGTATTCCACCCCAACGAAACAATTTTCCGTGTTAGATCCCTTCACGAAGTGTCTGTGCCTCATAGGTATACATCAAACAAGCATTGGGTTTGAAATTTACATATGGGAATGAATAAATGATGACATAAGGTTTGTATTAACAACTGCATAGACACCAAGGTAAAAGGTACTTGTTTTGCAGAAAGAAAAACTTATGTTGAGCACATCAATCCACAAGTATATAGAACTATTTTGCAGATAAAAGAACGCTGTCAACTTACACTGGAAAGTCAAAGGAACATTGACCGATTCCACTTTCAGAAATATTGGGCTGATTCCAGGGCGCAATTGACAGTGACTTGTCAACAATTGGTTCTTCAGCAGTAATGGCTGTTTTATCCTTAACAGTATCATCTGAAACCACAGTTTCCTTGCTTTTGTCAAATTCAAAATTCTCTGTGTACATTGGAGCAACAGCAAGGAATGGAATTAATGCCTTAACTTCACCTGGCTTTTTCACACCACGGGCAGTTTCCTTGTTTTGAATTAGATCTCTGGCGAAACTAGTGCTCCCTACTTTAATGCTAAACAATGAGTCATTAGAAGCAAGACTCCAATCCATGGGTGCTGATGATTTACTTATTGAAAATACAGCAGACGGAATCCTATACGGATCATACTCTTCAACCCCTCTATCCATTACTTGGATTGGAGGGGATTGTGTCAATGCTGATTCTTGTGCAACAATGGGAACTTGGGAATTAGATGTTGAACCTGCAGATCCATTTTGAGTTTGTTTTAATATGGAAGAGCTCTTGCCAGAAGTTAATCCTGATATGCCTGATTCTTGTGTATCTGCTTGAGACTTATCATCGGTAGATGAACCAGATGAAGGTGAGGACAATGATGATGAAGACGAAGATGACGGCGAGCTAATATTTTCAGTTGAGATATCACCTTTAGACCTATCAATCTCCCCTTGAGCTACTTCTGATTGATTACTACTTCCACTTTCATCTTTTGGCCCTTTGTGTATTTCAATATCATTTTTGTTTCCTGAGCCCTTAATAATTCCAGAATTGCCATTACTTTTAGTTCCTTCAACACTATTTAGGATCTCTGAAAGGGCATCTGAATCATTACTGCTTCCACTATCTTCACTTGAATGCTTACTGTTTCCATTTTCATCCTTAAACTTTACACGTTTGCTTGAATTCTTACTCTTTCTATTGATGCTATCAGAGTCCATAACTTAAAAAGTTTGTACAAAACAGGGTCAAAATCATGCATTTTTATTTATCAACACATAGATCTACCTGGAAAATGAAAAACAGAAAGAAACCTTTCGCCATGTCAGTGAAAAGATGAAGTGTTCACAGATTTAGACAAAGTTCAAAGACTATGTGACGTTCAACAACTTCAAAACATTGTAATAATAATAATAATAATAACACCATTGTAATGCTGAAAACAATATCTATGTTTGATGACTGGTCAGTTTTATGAATTGAGGAAGGAATCTAGAATGAATACCATATATACAGCCTATGCAATGAACTTTGTAATGAAATCGTGAAAAACAATGCATGCCCTAAAGTACCCGTGTTCGACGCATATGTCTATGATAGAATTTCATGATGATGATAAGCTCTTCCAAACAAAGTAAAAAGTGAGAAGGACCAAGTTGGATACATCGGACACTTAAAATCATAAGCATGAAGAACAAAGGCATTTGGTAGCAGAAATTCTCTGATATATACTATATTCAGAAAAGACATTACGTTTCATTCCATTAGCAATTTCAATTCTAAGTTGAAAGCTTCGTTAATTTATCAAATTGCTGAACTAATACCAGAAATAAATGCAATCAATTCATTTCCCTTGAACAATTTCTACTATGTTTATTTTTCAGAAATTAAGAGAAAAAACAATTATAATAAACTTATTGGAAAAGAGAAAAAGAACAAACATACTTTAGTTTTGTAGCATTGAACATATGAACTGCTGAAATTAAACTCGTCGGAAGTGTCTCCAGGCTATCCTCAGCAGCTTCTTTATGTTCAACAAATATCTAAAATCGGAATATACCTATCAATTTTAAAAGTTTAAAAAAAAAAAAAGAAGGGAATTAACAAAAAAAGAAACCCGTCATATGTTTATCCCCAACTTTTTTGAAAGGATAGACACAAAATTAACCAGAAAACCGAAACCGATAATTGAGAATCAAATTACACATAAAAAAAAAACTGATTTCTCGTTTTGTTTGTATAATAATTCAATCATAAATTAAAAAAAAACTGCATAAAAAAGAATTAAGAGGTTTTAAAATGTGGATGGAGTAACGCCAATTTTTGCAAAATTTGTTCATAGTTTCTGAAACTAACCTCATCAAAATTGCAATTGAAGACGTTGTTGTAAGTTTTAAACTTATTGCGTCTTTCCATTTATTTGCAGGATGAGGGAAACTGTTGAGCTCGATATAGCCTAGTTTTTCAAATTTTCTTGCATTTGCAGTTCGTATGATACCAGCATGAAGACTGATGGTTTCTACAACAAGCTTAGATTGGTTATGGTTACTTAAAATGGCCAACTCCAATGCCTTTATAAAACCTTGTTCTATCAGTCTCTGCTTGTTTTTGGTAAATTACTCATAGTACTTTTATTTTAAGTTAAAATGTGCAACAAGTCTATGTACTTTTTCGAAAAATAAGATTATTTTTTATATTTCATAATTTAGTATCAACTGTAAATATTGTTAATTATTTTTGTTAAATTTAAATTAATTATAAAGTCGTTTTTAACTAGATGGCTGTAAGTTTTTTTTATTTCAAAAATGTTATAGCAATAAATTTAATAAAAAAAATCTTAACAAGTAGAAATTAAATTTCTATTTTGAATTTTGAAATTTAAAAAATTAAATTTCTATTTTTTAAAAAGTAGGAGAATTTATAGCATGTTTTAACCTTTATTTTAATACATCTATCCCCGAATTTAAGCTGATTCCAAAGTCTATTTATTTTTACTACCAACTCCCCAAAAAACTATTTTACTATTTAAAATGTTAAATATTTATTTTATAATTAAATTTAAATAAAAATAAAATAGCATTATTAAATATGAATTCAAAGTGAATTTGAAAGTATATCTTTGAATGTCGTGGTAGAAGTTGCAGTCACAACAACAAAAAGATTTTGCACATAAAAATTTCTTAATGCAGAATTAACCTACATTTGATGATTCTTAGTTAAAGAATCAAATCATTAAAATCAACATTACAAATAAGCAATGATTTAAGTCCAATTTTTTTAACTCTCAAGTTGCAACCTCAATTATATACATCTAAGTGAGATTCTCACTACTTACTTTCTCAAACCACCTTGTAGGTATTACCAAGTCATTTAAAGATGAAAATCTCAAAAAAATGTTCTTCACTTGAACATATAGATTTAGTTACTCATTCAATGAAATCAATGAGCTCCATTTTTTCCCCTATTTTTTTTATAATGATTAGAACTATCTATAAACTCTTTTTACTCGTAATTAGGAAGATAAAATACGTTTGAGCGCATTCAAATCCACGACTTATTGCATTGATAATAATATCGATGACAACCGAGTTAAAACTCAATCAACTTTATTTTCTATTTTAAACACTCATCATATCATGTTATTCAAAGAGACCCCTTAACTTCAAACCTCTCTTTCACGTCAATAACATGTATTTGACATTTCCGCACCTTATTTTTCGTAGTCTTCAAAATCGCACGGATTCTTTACACCTTAACTTTTTATTCTATGAAGAGCAAGTTTTTAAGTTTTGTACTTGACATCCTAATTATTATTCTTACTACATAATACATTAGTAAAATTAATACAAAGACAAAAACTGTCAAACTAAAGATAGTGTTGTCGCAAATTATTGTGGTTACCGGTGTTGGTACAAGTACTATGGAGGCCCCTGTACTTTGGTTTAACGTATAGGGATTAATTTACCCAATTTTTGAGTAGAGAAGGTAAAATGTAATCTTACTCCTAGTATAATGCCTCCATGGTACTTTTACTTAATCTTATTCATCCTTTCTTAATAGCACATATTTATATATTATATAAAACCAGCTCCTAAGGGAGCCATAAGAGTAAATAGAGACATAATATTGTAACACCCCTCACTAGTTCGGTCGTCGAACCCGAATTATAGGATATTATGATAGTTAACGGAACAATTACATAGAAAACTTGTAATACCCGAAAATTACTACAGTAAGAAAGTAAGATATTATCCTTGATATAGTAAAATAAGGAAATAAAGTAGCAAAAAGGGAAATTTTGAGTTATGTCAATATTGGAAAGTATATTATGATGTATTAATTCCAAGAAAGGACTAAATCACAAAAGTAAAAAAGTTTGTGACCCAAGAGTAAATACTCAAAATTAGAGGGTAAAGTGTAAATATAAAAAATTTGAAGGACCGATAGTGCAAATATTTTAAGGGTGGAATGATCTAGAAACTAAAGACCAATAGTGCAAATATTTTAAGGGTGGAATGATCTAGAAACTAAGGAAAATGGATGAATTAGGACCAAATTAAATAAGTAAAGAAGAATGAGGGACTAAATCGCAATTTTACCAAACTATGTGATGACTTAAGGATGGAATTTTAAAAGATTATAAAGGGCAAAATGGTAAATTAGAAAAAGAGAGAAATCTAGAAGGCAATGATGATGTTGGTGATATTTTAGATTAATTAAATAAATAAATATTAGTTTATTAATATTTTAGTGAGAAATTTTATTATTATTTTATTTAATATATAAGGAGAGAGATGAAGAATTCATGCAACCAACGTGAGAAGAAGAGAAAGAAAAGAAATTTTATTTTCTTTATAATTTGGTCCTTTCACCAAAAATCCACTATTTTCACTTAGAAATTAAAAGAATTTCCATAACCACCAAGAGAGAAAGATAATAAGGAGACTATGGGGAGCTAAAATATCAAGTTAGATTCAAGAAATAGAAGCTGGAGGAGAGAGAAAATCAAGTTAATGATTGAAATCAACAGGACAAGCTAACGTCGTACCGGAATCTTTGACTAAAAAGGGAAAAGATAAAGTCGACGTGGAATAGCTCGGAATTCTTGGTTTGTATTTCTATAATCCAAACTTACTTATTAATTATTGTATTTTTTTATTAAATTTTCATGGGAATTATTGAGGTGAGTAACTGATATTTTAATAATTGATTGAATGATTTGAATTGATAGATATATATGTTGAATCAAATGATTTTTGAATTGAAATGAATATATGTGTAATTATGTGATTATATGAAAAATAAATATTGGATATTGATTATATCTGAAAAGTGAATTGAAACCCTATTAACTGTATCGGGCTGAGTCGGATATAGTTGGCATGCCATAGGATTGGAAGAGTTCAGGGATTTTTCGACCTCGAGTCGATGAGACACTGGGTGTCAATTTATTACTTCGGATATATTCGATGAGGCATTGGGTGCCAATTTACTTCGGTTTAGCCGATGAGACACTGGGTGTCAAATTATTACTTCGAATTATCCGATGAGGCACCTGGTGGCAAATTGGTGTGTTTTGGTTAGATTCGTGTATTCGTCAGAGTCCGAGTCGTGTTAATAGGGGTAAATAAATAATAAAGTTCTATAATTGATACTAAAATGGCATGGTATGAGAAATGGAAGTGAAATAGTGAATTGAAAATAAATAATAAAGTTTTATAATTGATATTGAAATAGCATGGTATGAGAAATGGAAGTGATATAGTGAATTGAAAATGGAATATGAAATATGTTGGCAATTCATGGAGTATATTGAGTATGATATGAAATGATATATTCATGAATTGAGTATTGCATGACTGATGTCATTATACGTGCAACAAACCGTTTTTTAGTGGTGTCGAAAATAGTGGTTTTGGGGCCACCAAATCCGACGAGTAAGTTTATAAATATTATTATTTAATATTTACGAGTCAAATGTGATTTTTAAAAGGGTTTTTGATTTGATAATTTATATTATATAAGTGATTTATTAAGTTCAAGTGGTTTTAGAAAATTAGGTATTGGGACCTTGTTTTTATAAATTGAGCCGTAAATATTTTTATAAATATTTACGGAGTGTCATTAAGGTGGTATTAAAGTTTCGTTAAGAAATTTTAATGTTTCGATAGTTAATTAATTAAAAAGGACTAAATTAAAAAAAGTGCATTTTCGGGACTCTATTCTCGTAAATCAGATTCGTAAATATTTATTAAAAATATTTACGAAGCTAGTTGTGTAGTTAATTAGGTTTCGGTTAAGTGAATTTGCTTGAATTAAAAGTAATTAGGTATAAGCACTAAATTGTATACAGGGTAAAAGTTGAATTATAGATTAAAGAAAAATTAAAGGCACCAAAAGAGGAATTATGCCAAATAAAGATAGAATAAATAAAGATAGAAAGATAGAAAAGAAACAGAGAAGCCAAAACGAAAACAGAATAGAGAAGGAAAGAAAAAAAAAGGAGAAAGGAGAAAGACGAAGGCCAAGGGTTTCAAAATTTTTAAGTTTAATCGGTTAGTTAATTTAGTTTTTTTTCTTGTAATTTTTATGTTTTTAGAATCCCGATAATAAATACTATCCAACCCATGTCAAAAATTTTAGAAATTATTGAGTTTTTAAATATTGCCTATGTTGAATAATTTGAGTATTATGGATTAAATTGATAGATTTTTAAGTTAGAAACGAAAATGGATTGAATTGTAGAATAAATTGTAAATTTTGTGTAATAGGACTAAATTGTGAAAAATTAAAATTTAGGAATTTATGTGAAAATAGGGAGTTGAATTTAGTCTAATGTGAAATTTGCATGAAAATAAAGAATTAAATGTGAGAAATAAAGTTAGTCTCGATTTAGGGACTAAATTGGAATTTTGGCAAATGTTAGATAAAAATTGAAATATTCAATATGAGATTGAATTGTGTTGTATTGATGAATTTTAATTGTTTTAATTCCATAGCTAACGTCGTACCGGAATCCTCTACTAAAAAGGGGGAAAGATAAAGTCGACGTGGAATAGCTCGGAATTTATGGTTTGTATTTCTATAATCTAAATTTAATAATTAATTGTTTAATTATTACTTAATATGTATGGTAAGTGCATTGAGGTGAGTATTGATATTGATTTTGTGATATTGAATTGAATTGAATGGAATTGATTTCATGTACATATGTGAATATTTGAACTAGAATGAATATTAGTTGAAATTAAAAAGTGAATTTAATTATTAATTGTTGTTTTTTGATTAAATATTATGGTAAGTAATTAAGGTGAGAATTATTTGTATTGTGTTTTACAATTGAAATGGATTGATTGGGAATGTGATGAAATAGATATGAATATGTGATTATTGTGGAATTTGAATATTTGTTATTGAAAAGTGAATTGAATTGTATTGAATTATGAATTTATGTGATTAATTAAAATGTGTATTGATTGGAAACTGAAAAGTGAATTGAATACCCTATTAACTGTATCGGGCTGAGTAGGATATAGTTGGCATGCCGTAGGATTGTTACTTCGACCTTAAGTCGATGAGGCAAGTGTCAAATTGTTACTTCGGATAAATTCGATGAGGTACTAGGTACCAAATTACTTCGGCATGGCTGATGAGACACTGGGTGCCAAAATGGTGTGTTTTGGTTGGATCCGTGTATCCGTCCGAATCCGAGTCGGGTTAATAGGGATAAACAAATAAATTGATAATATGATTGATATTGAATATGAATTGGAATGAGACATTGAATTGAACTATATAAATGAGATGCATGAATCATGAGTTCATGAAACGGATATTGATATTGTTAAATGATTGTGTATTAAATTGTGAAAAGTTATTTGAGATAGTAAATTGATGAGACTTGTATGTGCTATGAATTATATATATATATAATTAATATTGAAAGACTTATGGTTATTACCAGTATATATACCTGAAATACTCGGTAATGATATTTAATTGATGTCGTAACCATTTTTTTGACAAAACGGGAATCGACTTTAAAAAAGAAGAGTCGCCACCGATCATTTTGGTGTGATCGGGTCACCTTTGTTTTAATAAAAAAAATTTGATTTACTAAAACGGCATTTTGATCTACGAAGTTTGAAAAAAAGGGGTTCGGGAGTCGGTTACGTGCAAGGAAGGATTAGCACCCTTGCAACGCCCAAAATCGGTACCGAATTGATTGATTAATGTCCCAATGCTGAAAACTTGAAAATACTTAGGGTAAAGAAATGAAGGAATTAATTAAATCGGGATTGAATCTCAAGATCAACTCGTTTCAAAGGAATAAGATTGTCATACCCAACACGTTAGGATATAACGCCTTTATGCTTTGACATCGAGACCATCTTTGATCTTCAAATCGCGTGAAGAAGGGTATTCGAATGTCTAGTCGAACGAAAAAAAATCAACATCCAGCACGTTAGGACGCGATCTTTCGAACTTCTAAACACTCGAATATTACCTTACTTTTTCAAGATGTTAAAACAGGCTGATCTTGTGGAAGTGTGTTTTTGTCTTTGAATGACGATTTTTTTCACAAAACTTTTGAACAAGATTATTTGAAAGCAATTATGATGTATCAACAATTAAAATAGGCAACAAACGATGATATCGTGAAATACATTAAGGGCTAACTCGTGTACTAGAGTAATTGTAAATGCATGGCGAAGTATAAATAACTATAATTAATTATCAAACAAATGAACCTATTTAACACATGCTCAAATATGGATAAGAAGACTCATACATGATAAAGTCAATACAAACATGATATAGTAATTTTGAATAAGTATATAAAGTTACGTACGAAAACATTATAAATTGAATGTATCATATAATCATAATCAAATCTTAGCCATAAGCAAAATATGATATAACATTGTATGATATATGATTTGAAAATTTGTATATATATATAATATCTAATGAAAATGATTTTACCTAAATGAAAGTAATGAAAACGATAATAATAATAATAATAATAATAATAATAATAATAAATAATAATAATAATAAATAGTCTTAATAAATATAATAAAAACAATAATACGGAATATATATAATATATAATATAAATATAGTAATAGTAACAATAATGATGATACTAATAATAATAATGGTAATTGCAGAAATATTGAAAGAGGACCAAGTTGAAAATATCATGAGATTTTAGGGTCGATTCAGAGTTAAAAATAAAAGGAGGGATCTGTTTGAACTACGCCCACAAGGGACGGGACCAAAAGCGAAATTATTCCCTCCTTTATACGATGCGTTTCGTCTTGGACTAAAATGGAAACGGGGCGAAGTTTAAAGGCTAGATTTAAATCAAACAAAATAAGCTTGCGAGTATAATAAACAAGGAAGGACTAATTCAGTAAATAGCCCTTTTTGACCCAAACACGCGGGTTCTCCGGGTTGCAGGCGGGTCGACACGCGGGTCACCCCTCTCCAGACGGCGCCGTTTCACGTTTTATACTTAAAGCCGAATATTACGTTTTGAAACCTCATTTCCTTATCTCATAAAACGATTGAAGGCCCCCCTCCCCCCTAATACTCTGCTAGGGTTTTTTAGAAACCATCTTGCGCCGCCGATGGGTCTCTTTCGACCACGCATTCGCGTCGCCGTGTCGTCAACGCACCGGAGGTTGATGGTGCTCGAACTGAAAACCCCTATCAGAATTCGATTTTGACGACGGTGGGTCCTCCGACAATACGACCGTGATGTAGGTATGATCTCTCTTCGTTTCTTTGTTATTCGGTTTACAAATATTTGAAGTGAACAAAAAAAAATAAAACGACAGCAATCATCGAAGGGAAATCAAATGGAAATCAACCTTTAAAGTTTCTTCTCCGGGATACCGACGATGCGAAAGACGAGAGTTTATTTTAAGTATTTGTTTCTTATTGCTCTTTTGTTTTGCTTTTGGTTTTCGGTGTTTCTCCAAAAGAACAACGAGATCCCAAACCCTCTTTACATCAACATTTGATGGCTTTATAGCCATGAATACACTGGTCTTTAGTATTATAATGTTTATTCCATATCCTGCTTCGTTTCTGTTGCCTTTCTTTGGGGTTGTTTGCAGGTGATGGGCGAAGTGGGGACGACGGGGCCAAGGCGCTTGGGGAACCTCCGAGTGTCAGGGGCGTGGTGCGCAGGAGCGTGCGGGCGAGGGGGCCGAGGCGCACGGGGAAGGTCGTTAGTGGGAGCGTGCGTGGAGGCCGAGGGGCACGCGAATCTAGAGAGGCGCGCGTGGCGCGTGGGAAGTTGGAACGGCACGGATGCGCGCGTGTGGCACACGCGCGGCGGCGCTGAGAAAAGGGGTCCTAGGGTTTCTGTTTTGGCTTGGTTCTTGGGCCGTTGTAAACTGAGCTAGGGATTGGGTTGAATTGGGCTCTGGGTTAATTTGGGTCAGGGTATGGTTAGGTGGGCTGATTGGTTTTGTAATGGACTGTTACTATTAACAATTGGGCCTGGTATTTTGGGCTTGTAATTGGGCTGTTATTAATGGACTTTGTTTCATTTATTTTATTTTGTTTTGTTTTGGGCATTTTATGTCGGGTTTCAGAAATGTAAATGGACATTTTATTATTTATTTATTTGGGCTTTTATAACATTTGGTTTTTCTTTTTTTTTTTCATCCGATTTTATTTTGGCTAATGGGCCCGGGTTTGGATTTTGGTTTTGGGCCCGGGCAAGATTGGTGATTACAGCTGCCCCTCTTTGCTCATTGTCGTGAAACGAGAATAGAGCAAAGACGAAAGAAGAACCAATTTTGCCCGGTCTCGGCCAAGTAGAGACTCTTCGGGTGCTTTTCCTCCTCAAACATCTTCAAGCCCTGTTGCCTCGGTCCACTCCGCCGCTGCTTCTGCGTGACATGACCCGTAGCTTCGATTCGTTTTTTTTCAATCATGTTCATTCTTGAACTTGCTCCAACATGAGTTCATGACATGAAGAGATTTGTAGCTTCAATCTTGCTCCACTAGGACTTTGAGGAAATGAATCTGATCTTTTCAAATTGCTTCCTTATCATCTTCAAGGAAACCCTGATCTTCATTTTGCCCTTGGCCAATCTTCTTTGTCCACTGGAACTTCCTCGTCCAATTTGCTCAACGCGACTTCAGTCTTTCTTCTGTAAGTACCTCCTCGTATGCCCCAAGGCTCAACCACGCTCTCATTTTTTTTTTTGAGACAGAAATTGAAAATAGAAATTGAAAATACCTTAGCGCGTGAACCAATGCATCAACTCACCTCTCACAACATGCATTGATGTTTTGAGAATTAAGTACCTCGGCGTGTGCCGAAGCCCAACTCACTTTTGAACAGAAATTTAAAACAGAAGTTAAATACCTCGGCTTGTCCCGAGGCCCAACTCACCTCTCGTATTATGAGTTGATTTTTGAACAGAAATTTAAAAACAGAAATTGAATACCTCGGCGTGTCCCGAGGCCCAACTCCTCTTGTATTACGAGTTGATTTTTGAACAGAAACTTAAAGACAGAAATTGAATACCTCGGCGTGTCCCGAGGCTCAACTCACCTCTCGCATTATGAGTTGATTTTTGAACAGAAATTTAAAAACAGAAGTTAAATACCTCGGCTTGTCCCGAGGCCCAACTCACCTCTCGCATTATGAGTTGATTTTTGAACAGAAATTTAAAGACAGAAATTAAATACCTCGGCGTGCCCCGAGGCCCAACTCACCTCTCGCATTATGAGTTGATTTTTGAACAGGAATTTAAAGACAGAAATTAAATACCTCGGCGTGTCCCGAGGCTCAACTCACCTCTCGCATTATGAGTTGGCTTTTGAAAAGAAATTTAAAGGCAGAAAATAAATACCTCGGCGTGCCCCGAGGCCCAACTCACCTCTGGCATTATGAGTTGATTTTTGAGCAGCAATTTAAGACTTGTTATCTGGTGGAATTCGATCAAGATTTCTTGCCTTATTGGTGTACCTGTATGTGTCATGCGGGATGTTGATGTTATCATGATATGCATGTGTTTGTCTTAAATGCTCTTATGCCTACATGATTATGCCATGCGTTCTGGGTTTGTTTGTCGTGTATCTCTTGTTATGACTTTCATGATGACTCGTGTCCATCGCTTCGATTCTCGACTTTCGCTTCAGGTTTTGTACTCGTCCCTAAGTTCCACGAGTGGTCTGTACTTCTCATATCTCAACCATTTTGTCCCCTTGTCAAATTATGTCCTTGCTTTGAGGTTCTTGTACTTACCAGGTTCTCATCTGGGTAATGCTCAATGTTTCTTCTGTTTAAAGTATGTAATTTCGCTATTTACCATTTAAATGAATCAAACACGAGATGCATGCTAATGGCCAAGTAGGTGTGAAAGAGATACCTTACGTTCGTATTTATTTCGAAGCAACAAGAAAATTGACAAGGAATGATTCAATAAGGAAAGCATAAAAAGAAAGTGGATTCAATTGTCACTAATGCTCTAGATATCTAACGCGTGAACTTCTCCATGTTCCTTCACCCTGAACCCCTTCGAGTGAAGCTCCTCGCGTAGAAGACCTTGAGCTTCTAAGTTCGCTTCAAATATTATAATCTCGCCCCTTGACTTCCCGTTCAAACCGTTCTTGCTCTTTACGTGCGAATCCCCTTCGTTAGGACGCCTTTTCAGGTTTTCATCCCAACTTGATTATCAAGACGCCCTTTTCGAGTTTTCATCCTGATTCTTTTTTTTTTTTAGGCGTAGTACTTCTTTACGGCATCTGAGTTCACTGGGTTCGATACCTCTTTCCCATCCATCTCTGTGAGAATCAAAGCTCCACCAGAGAAAACCTTCCTTACGACGTAAGGTCCTTCCCAATTCGGTGCCCATTTTCCTCGAAAGTCTTTTTGTATTGGGAGGATCTTTCTCAACACGAGCTCTCCTTCGCGAAATTCCCTCGGTCGTACCTTCTTGTCATGGGCCGTGATCATTCTCTTTTGGTACATCTGTCCATGACAGATTGCTTTCAAGCGCTTTTCCTCAATCAGATTCAGTTGGTCATATCGAGCTTGTACCCATTCTGATTCCTCCAGTTTTGACTCCATTAAGACTCGTAAAGAAGGGATTTCCACCTCGATGGGTAGTACAGCTTCTATTCCATATACCAGAGAGAAAGGAGTTGCCCCCGTGGAGGTCCGTACACATGTACGATATGCGTATAGAGCGAACGGGAGCTTCTCATGCCAGTCTTTATATGTCTCAGTCATCTTCCCAATAATCCTTTTGATATTCTTGTTGGCAGCTTCTACGGCTCCATTCATCTTTGGGCGATAGGGTGAGGAATTGTGATGCTTTATTTGAAATTGTTCACACACTTCCTTTATCATCCTGTTGTTTAGATTCAAGGCATTATTTGAGATGATTTTCTCAGGTAATCCATATCGACATATAATCTCCTTTTTCAAGAACTTGCAAACTGCGGTCTTCGTCACGTTCGCAAATGACGCGGCCTCAACCCATTTTGTGAAGTAATCTATGACCACGAAGATGAATCGATGGCCATTAGAAGCTTTTGGGGAAATTGGCCCTATAACATCCATGCCCCACATAGAAAAAGGCCATGGAGAGGTCATAACGTGGAGGGGCGAAGGTGCTGCATGAATTTTGTCGCCATAAATTTGGCATTTGTGACACTTTCGGGCGTAGCTGGTGCAGTCATTTTCCATCGTCAACCAATAATAACCGAGTCTCATAATTTTCCTGGCCATAGTGAAACCGTTGGCATGTGTTCCACAAGTCCCTTCATGAACCTCTTCGAGCACTTTTCTGGCTTCGACATCATCCACGCATCTTAGAAGCACTTGATCCTTTCCTCTTTTATATAAGATGTCCCCATCAAGAACAAATCCTGCTGCCATTTTTCTGATTGTTCTTTTGTCGTTCTCGTTTGCTTGCTCCGGGTACCTTTGATGTTTGACATATTCCAAGATATCATGGAACCATGGTCGTCCATCCGCCTCTTTTTCAATGCTAAAACAATGCGCCGGGGCTTCATATATGCTCATCTGGAGAGGCATTATTTCTGCTTCTCGATTCGCTTTGAACATAGAAGCTAAGGTGGCCAGAGCATCAGCCAATTGGTTCTCCTCTCGTGGGAAGTAATTAAAGGTTACTTCCTCGAATTCTTTGACTAAACCCATAACAAGATCATGATATTTGACCAGCTTTGAGTCTCTCACTTCCCAATCTCCACGGATCTGGTAAATCACCAATGCCGAATCTCCTGATACCTTTAGGATTTTGATGCCTCGTTCAATAGCTGCGCGGAGCCCCATGACGCAAGCCTCGTATTCCGCTATGTTATTGGTACAGAAGAAGTTTAATCGGGCAGTGAATGGATAATGATTCCCTTCCGGTGACACCAAGACCGCTCCGATCCCATGCCCTAATGCATTTGATGCCCCGTCAAAACTCATTTTCCATGACTCTTCTTTTGACGATTCGCATTCTTTTTCTGTGATGCACATCAAATCTTCATCCGGGAAGTCAAATCTTAATGGCTCATATTCTTCCGTGGTTCGGGCTGCTAGGAAGTCGGCTATTGCGCTCCCTTTTATCGACTTTTGGCTCACATAGATGATGTCATACTCCGATAGCAGGATCTGCCATCGCGCCATTCTTCCTGAGAGTGCAGGTGATTCCATCATGTACTTTATTGGGTCCAATTTAGAGATTAACCATGTCGTATGATACAACATATATTGTCTAAGCCTTCGAGCTGCCCAAACCAGAGCACAACAGAATTTTTCAATTGATGGATATTTTGCTTCATACTCTGTGAACTTCTTACTGAGGTAATAGATCGCCCTTTCTCTTCTCCCCGACTCGTCATGCTGGCCCAGTACGCAACCCATTGAATTTTCGAACACCGTCAGGTACAGTATTAACGGTCTCCCGGGAGTCGGTGGTACTAGCACAGGGGGGTTAGACAAATATTGTTTTATTTTGTCGAAGGCAGTTTGGCAGTCCTTGTTCCATTCCCCAGGATTGTGTTTTCTCAATAGTCGAAAAATTGGGTCGCATTGGTTGGTAAGTTGAGCAATAAAACGGGCGATGTAATTTAACCTTCCTAGAAATCCTCTGACTTCTTTTTGTGTCCGTGGAGGTGATAATTCTTGTATGGCCTTTATTTTGTCGGGATCGACCTCGATACCTCTCTCGCTAACGATAAAGCCCAGTAGTTTTCCCGAGGTTGCTCCAAATGTGCACTTAGCTGGATTAAGCTTCAGTTGAAACTTTCTAAGTCTTTCAAACAATTTCCGGAGGTTTCCAACATGCTCTACTTCTCCCCGAGATTTGGCTATCATATCTTCGACATAAACTTCTATCTCTTTGTGCATCATGTCGTGAAACAGCATCACCATTGCCCTTTGATATGTTGCCCCAGCGTTTTTTAATCCGAATGGCATCACTTTGTAGCAAAATGTTCCCCACATTGTCACGAATGTAGTCTTCTCCATATCCTCAGGAGCCATCTTTATCTGGTTATAACCCGAAAATCCGTCCATAAAAGAGAATAATGAATGTTTTGCCGTGTTATCTACCAGCGTATCGATGTGCGGCAAGGGAAAATTATCCTTGGGGCTTGCTCGATTGAGATCACGATAGTCCACACACATTCGCACCTTGCCGTCTTTCTTTGGCACTGGGACTATATTAGCCACCCATTCCGGGTATTTGGAGACTTGTAAGAAACCAGCATCGAACTGTTTTTTGACCTCTTCTTTTATCTTTAAGAGCATTTCGGGTCTCATCCGTCTTAGCTTCTGCTGGATTGGCTTGCATTCTGGTTTCACTGGGAGCCTGTGGACCACTACATCCTCGCTTAATCCTGGCATGTCCTGATATGACCATGCAAATATGTCTTTGTATTCATGAAGCAATGTGACCAAGTCGTGTCTGGTGGGCTCTGATATGGAGGTCCCAATTTTCACCTCTTGCCTCTTTTCTTCGTTTCCCAAGTTCACCGTCTCAACAGATTCTTGGTGGGGGAGTATTTGTCTATCTTCCTGTTCTATCGTCCTTAACAAGTCAGGGGTTGAGACATAATCTTCAGCATTATCGTCAGCTTCGGATTCTCCTAAACAAGCAGCTTGTTCAAAGTCGATTTTAGGATCAGTAGCAGGATTGTTCACGTCGTCGTTATCTGAGCACCTGACAAGTAAAAAGAAACTATAGAGAAATATCGAGGTATTGGAAACAAAAATGTGATTCTATGCCATGAATATATATATATATATATATGAAGACAAGCCATGAGAAGAGGGATAGATATGAGGCTAACGAGAATGAGAGACAGTGACAAAATGCATCTTCATTGATTGTTCATTTAAAAGTTAGACAGCTGATACAAACTTTTACAACAAATTCCCCTTCGACTTAGAGGAATACAGAAGGTTGTCATTGAGAATTACTCTGGAGGGGTCCTAGCAACTACAAGGAGGTCCTCAGCAGTCCAATTGTCCAACGCAAATCCCGGAGGACCAGGGCGTATCTTCGAAAGGCCTTTCATCGTATAGTCTGCTCCGTCGATGACATTTATGTTGAAGTTCTGAAAATCCCTTTCAGCCAATAACGGCATGTTTCGTGAATCATCTCCCTCCGTGTACATCATTCCTGCTGACGTAAAAGTTCTCGACAAGGGTGGGTACGTCATGGGCTCCCATTCTACCTCTCGTCCGTTGCAATTCTTGCAATCCTCTTTCCCTGATCTTTTTGTCCTCCTTTGCTCATCAGGTTTGAACCCTAAGCCGTACGGAGCCTTGTGGTGTACAGGATCTAGTGCTCTAGCTATCCCTTGTTGGTATCTTCCTAAACCCTTTCCTGCTCGGGCACCTTGTCCTACCGTCAGCTTGACCCCCATCTTGGTGTTTCTTGACAGCTTGGGTGTGGGAGTCCTATCTCCTTCGGTGACAAATATAGCGTTGATGAATTCGAAGGAACGGAAGGAGCATTCTGGCACATCTTTGTTTGCCTCGATGTAGGGTGTGTCAGTAGATAGCGATGCGACGATGTCTTCTTCACCGGCGATCGTGATCAGGCGGTTATCCATAATAAACTTTATTTTCTGATGAAGAGATGAAGGGATAGCTCCTGCGGAGTGGATCCAGGGCCTTCCTAAGAGGCAATTATATGAAGGAGCAATGTCCATGACTTGGAATTCGACATTGTATGTGCACGGGCCCACCTCTAGAGGGACCTCGATTTTTCCCATAACTTTCCGCCGTGTTCCATCAAATGCCCTTACCGCGGAGTGACAAGGCCTCAGGTAAGACATGTCGACGGGCATCCTAGACAGTGTAGCTAGCGGCATGACATTGAGCGCGGACCCGTTGTCAATAAGCACATGCGGTATTATATATCCTTTGCACCCGGTCGTGATGTGCAATGCTTTAACAGAGCCCCTACCATTTGGTGGTATTTCATCATCGCTGAAGGAGATGAAATTATCTGCGTTTAAATTGTTCACCCACCTATCGAGTTTTTCAATGGGCACATTGCTTGGCACATATGCTTGGTTCAACACCTTCAGTAAAGCGTTTCGATGTGGCTCTGAGTTCAACAAAAGAGATAATACTGAGATTTTTGCCGGTTGTTTATTCAGCTGCTCCACTACATTGTATTCGCTGTGCTTAATGAACTTTAAGAATTCCTGTGCCTCCTCCTCATTCACCGGCTCCTTAGTTCCTTGCTCAGCTTGTATTTCAACCTCGCCCTCGACCTCGTGTATTGGTGCCTTCCCTTTCTGACTCGTGCCAATGACTTTCTTCTTTGTCTCAACCACCTCAGGGGAATAGCACCTCCCACTGCGGGTAAAATGCCCCACCTCACTGATGTTTCCAGTTGTAGCTTCGGGTATGGTGACATTGACATCGTATTTCCACGGCACTGCCTTGCTATCCTTGTACGGAAAAGGGGAAGGTACTTGAATTATCATTTTTGGTTTCCTCTCTTCTTCCTTTGTCTCGTAGTAGATTACCAAAGGCCGATCGGCACTGTAAGGAGGTCCTGATGATTGGCCCTCAGATGCACATATCTCCTTTCCACCAGTCTCTTCCATCTTATTGAAGATTTCTATCTTTTTATTGTCCATCATGCTTTGAAGCAGCTCTTTGAACTCCTCGCAAGATTGGATATGGTGTCCTGATATGCCGTGAAAGACACAGAAACTTGGACTCTTCGCGTTTTCCTCCTTGAAATTCCTATCGAGCATGCCCTTCTCAATCATTACTTCCCAGACCTTCTCCAAAGGTGTCCTTATCCTAGAGACACAGCTTCTGACTCGCCACCCATCTTCCGGTGTCACCATATTCACGTTCCCTGCGGCATGGTTAGGGAGCGGGTTTCTTGTCATATTGTTGGTACCGTCAAACCGCAAGATCCCGGCGTCGATGAGGCCTTGCACTCTTCTCTTAAAGGCTAAACAGTTATCTGTATAGTGTCCCTGATTCCCGGCGTGGTACATGCAATTAGCGTTGGGATCGTACCACCTTGGGAATGGGGGTTTTAATGGCGCCATGTAATGTGGTGAGATTAACTGTTTTTCCAATAGCTTCGGGCATAATTCTCCGTATGATACGGGAATGGGGGTGAATTGGGGTCTTTCAGGATTGGGCTTTACTGGTCTTTGCTCGTTTTTTGGCTGGCCTTGGGCGGGCATAGCGTTTGGAGGGAATATGGTGAATGGTCTTTGATTGTCGGTGGCGTAAACGGGGTAGGGAGGAGGTGCTTGATAGTAGGGGCTTTGTGGATAGAAATTCGGCGGTGGACGAAACTGGGGGCGTGGTTGTGTCGGATATGGATTAGGAGCATAGTGGCCTCCGGTCCCCACCATGTGGGCTTCGGGATCCTTTTTTTTTTGCAGGTGTTGGTCTTTTTGAGCTCTCAGGGCCCTCCATTCTTCCACTTTTGATGCCATTTTCGATGAGTTCGCCGGATATTACGAGGTCGGCGAAATCTTTTGTGGCGTTCCCCACCAGTTTGTCGTAGAATGGTGCCCTCAAAGTATTGATAAAAAGGACTGTTACCTCACTTTTAGTTAACGGGGGCTCGACCTGGACTGAGAGATCCCTCCATCTCTGAGCGTATTGTCTGAAGGTCTCCGTTGGCTTCTTTTCCAACATTTGTAGTGTCATCCGGTCGGGAGCCACATCAGAAACATGCTTATACTGTTCACAGAATGCAGTTGCCAGGTCCTTCCATGATCGGATCCTCTCGGTGCTAAGCTGATCATACCATCGGAGGGCCGATCCGATCAAGCTATCCTGGAAGTAGTGTATTAACAGTTTGTCCTCGTTTAAATGTCCGGCCATCTTCCGATAGAACATAATAAGGTGTGCTTTCGGACATCTCGTTCCCTCATACTTCTCAAAGTCTGGCACCTTAAACTTTGGGGGTAGGACCAGATCGAGCACTAAACTAAGCTCCTTGGCACTTAGTGAAGAAAAGACTCCAGTACCTTCCACCGCCTTGAGTCTTTCTTCTAGACTCTCATATTTTTCTTCAGCATCATGGTCACCCCTCTTTAACCTAGCTATTTCCATCGGATCATCAAATCCGGAACCATCGGATTAGCCGAATTATCCCCAGCGTTTGATACGTATATACCCTCCCTCAAATGGGTAGGTGGGATGGGTTGTTGCTCCAGGCCTACTGGGTTCCCTTGAGGATATCCTCTTTGTGCTGCATGAGCGTGGGGTGGCGTGGATCCTAGGGGATAGAGCGGATCTTGGTTATCCCTCGAATGGGGCTCCGTAAGGTCAGGACTTGGCGCGGGTCCTTTTCCTTGGGTCATGGCCATCAACATTTCCAACATTCTGTCCATTTGACTCTTATGCTCTCGTGATTCCTCGCGGGATCTCATCATTAGGTCCTTTGCTTCTTGCTATGATTTGGTTAGCTGTTCTTGTAACTCTTTCTGGGTTTTTTCCATCCTCTCGATCCATTCATTGAGTTCGACGTCCATGGCTCTAGTTCTTAAGCGTGTTCTATAGGGATGATGTGATTCCAGGTTCGTAATGTCGTAGCTGTGGATTATGATTTTAAGTTTAGCGAACAGTTAAGGTGATATGATGCTAATGTATACAATGCAAATGCATGGTATGAATGAAAAAGGTGTCAACTCTGATTCAATTCCCCATAGAAAACTTCCTTAGATAACAAAGCTCTTTACATAAAAGAGGTTACAAAAACGGCCTTGCTCTAACACCTAAGGCTTTAATCCTTGTTAGTAAGGAAGCTAATTCACGTCCACGATCCGACTGTGTCTCGAACTGTATGCTCAACGTGTCGGCTTGTACAGCCAGAGTTTGTAAATACTCGGCGATTTCTCGTATCCGGATTATAGCCTCCCCTATGAGGTAATCTCTATCCCTGACTTGACTCTGGGAATGGCACAGTTCCGCTTTCCTTCGTTCTTCGTTCTCTTTTAAATGGCCAATATGATTTTGACAGTGTAGTAACTCCATTTCTAACTCTTCAGTCCTCTTTTTCATTTCTTCGATTCTACTCAGACTTGCTTTTAACTCTCTCGCTGAGTTACGGCTTCGATAATGGTCGAGGGACTTTTCCAACTCTGACACCCTTGTCTTCAATTCGTTTCTTCTATTCTGGCCTTCTGATATTTGCTTTTCTAGGATCTCGTTCTGAGCTTTTATTTCTCGGAACTTCCTTTCCCATTGCTCGGCTTTAGCTCTTTCTTCTTGCAACTCTTGTCGCCATTGGCTCGAAGTCTTTCCCAGTCCAGCAGTTCTCATCGAGAGGCGCATCTTCTTGTAGTCCCTCTTTAAGCTATCCAATTCTTCTTCGGCTTTGCTCTTCCCCTTCTGCACCTTTTCCGTCTCTGATTTCTGTATCTCTACATTTAGCTTCAAAAACATCTTTTCCTCCTCCAACTGCTCGATTCTCTTTTCGAGCTCTGATCTTCGCTGTAAGAAATCTTGTTTTATAACTTCTAATTCTGTTGGTATTACTCGCAACCGTTCCTCCAAAGACTGAGCATTATCTAAGTTTGGTCCCGGGATGTTATCATTGATCCTCTTGCTTAGCCATGCTTTGTATTCAGAAGTTGTCGTTTCACCCGAAGCTAGCCTCTTCATTCGGTGTGTTTGTTTCCAAGCATTTGCCGTTTCTTTGATTTTCTTCTTGTATCCCTCTCCCGTATAAGAGAACTCACTTAGGTTTAACCCATGTGTTGCCGGCACGAACTGTCTAGACTGGTATTGTCTTGCCGCTAGCAATGGGGCATACCCGATGACTCCCCAAATTCCGGGTAGAGGTACCCAATTGAAGTCTCCGCATCTATAGAGTATCTCTCCAGGCATCATCCAGGGAGCTCTCCACTCAACGTCTTCTCCTTGAAGGTTCTGAAAAATTGCCATCCATCCTTCTTCTGTTATATCCTCTCTTCTTGGCGTAGCAGCTTCCTCTTTTACTGGTGAATAGTCTCTATGAAAAGGTCGACAAGAGACTTTGTCCATCTTCCAAAAATGCCCGTGAAACCATACCATCAAAAGTTAGGCACATCCGATATACCTTCCCTCTCCCGCTCTTCTGCAAGCATTTAACGATCTAAAAGTTTCCGTGAGAATTGCTGGGACAGGTGTGACTTGCTTACCCAATCGGTCGAACAGATCCACCACCGCCTCATCTATATGCCTCAGAGCTTTTGGGAATATGACTAAACCGTAAAAGCCGAGGGCGAAGATATCAACCTTTCTCCCTATGTCAGGGTGCGTTGAAATCAGATCCCTTAAATCCACCCAAGGAAAACATCTCCCTTCACCCTTCTGTTGAATCTTGGCTGAGATCCACTGCTCACTCATTCCCGTAACCTTCATCAACTTCTTTGCCAAAGGAGGGACATAAGCAGGCCTAATATAGACCTTATCGACTTGCATATCAAGAATACGAAGCAGAGTAGTGTACTCTTCTATTGTTGGCACCAAGTCCACCTCCCCAAAGGTGAAACAACTGTAGGCAGCATTCCAAAATTGGACCATAGCCCGAAACAAGTGTCTATCTACTTTGACATCCAACAAGTGAGATATCACCGTAGCGGCGGTAGAACATCTGTTTGGCTTCTTCTTCCCAATGGGTCCAGATATCCCGCAACTCTCGAAGCTCATTTTGCGTCACGCTAACACGGGTGAAGTCCCATAGTTCTGACGTATGACTTTCGACTAAGCTATCTCCCTCCCTGGATTGCAACTTTTCTGACCATGTGCGCACGGCTGCATTGTCCTCTACTTTATCAAGAAAGTCGTTCTCCATAGCAAACTTTCTATTTCGGCAACCGAGCAGAAATTGACACCTCTATTGTATGAAATGACATGCAAATCAAACAAATAACGCTAGTTAGTGCTGCATAGTCACACAAGCAAAGTATCATTAAACACTTATCCGGATAACTATATCGATACCATATCTAGGGTAGGTTCTAGGGCTTCTATATGAGGTTTGGTTCTACGGAGGGGTACTCGAACCAGCAGATTCCTCGACCCTCACCCATTATAGGCTCATACGGACCGAGTTCGGTTCAGGGGGATACATTTCCCTACGGCCATGCGGAGGTGAAAACCTCACGAAACACGTAGGTACGGATGTCTCCCGGGAGCAAACCACTAGCCCATGCGGAGGTGAAAACCTCACGAAGGCTTAGTTTCTTACTCCCACTTAAAGGTGGGACCGACGGTCATGCAATGCAATGCCAAATATTTCATGAGACTCGTCATTATAGCATGAGCAAATGCATCAAAGGAAAACACGATTTTTCGAAATAATTTTCCAAGTTTTCAATCAAAGGGACAAAAAATCAATCAATTTACGGCCTGACTCTCGATGTCCCCAGTGGAGTCGCCAAGCTGTCGTAACCATTTTTTTGACAAAACGGGAATCGACTTTAAAAAAGAAGAGTCGCCACCGATCATTTTGGTGTGATCGGGTCACCTTTGTTTTAATAAAAAAAATTTGATTTACTAAAACGGCATTTTGATCTACGAAGTTTGAGAAAAACGGGTTCGGGAGTCGGTTACGTGCAAGGAAGGATTAGCACCCTTGCAACGCCCAAAATCAGTACCGAATTGATTGATTAATGTCCCAATGCTGAAAACTTGAAAATACTTAGGGTAAAGAAATGAAGGAATTAATTAAATCGGGATTGAATCTCAAGATCAACTCGTTTCAAAGGAATAAGATTGTCATACCCAACACGTTAGGATATAACGCCTTTATGCTTTGACATCGAGACCATCTTTGATCTTCAAATCGCGTGAAGAAGGGTATTCGAATGTCTAGTCGAACGAAAAAAAATCAACATCCAGCACGTTAGGACGCGATCTTTCGAACTTCTAAACACTCGAATATTATCTTACTTTTTCAAGATGTTAAAACAGGCTGATCTTGTGGAAGTGTGTTTTTGTCTTTGAATGACGATTTTTTTCACAAAACTTTTGAACAAGATTATTTGAAAGCAATTATGATGTATCAACAATTAAAATAGGCAACAAACGATGATATCGTGAAATACATTAAGGGCTAACTCGTGTACTAGAGTAATTGTAAATGCATGGCGAAGTATAAATAACTATAATTAATTATCAAACAAATGAACCTATTTAACACATGCTCAAATATGGATAAGAAGACTCATACATGATAAAGTCAATACAAACATGATATAGTAATTTTGAATAAGTATATAAAGTTACGTACGAAAACATTATAAATTGAATGTATCATATAATCATAATCAAATCTTAGCCATAAGCAAAATATGATATAACATTGTATGATATATGATTTGAAAATTTGTATATATATATAAATATCTAATGAAAATGATTTTACCTAAATGAAAGTAATGAAAACGATAATAATAATAATAATAATAATAATAATAATAATAATAATAATAATAATAAATAGTCTTAATAAATATAATAAAAACAATAATACGGAATATATATAATATATTAATATAAATATAGTAATAGTAACAATAATGATGATACTAATAATAATAATGGTAATTGCAGAAATATTGAAAGAGGACCAAGTTGAAAATATCATGAGATTTTAGGGTCGATTCAGAGTTAAAAATAAAAGGAGGGATCTGTTTGAACTACGCCCACAAGGGACGGGACCAAAAGCGAAATTATTCCCTCCTTTATACGATGCGTTTCGTCTTGGACTAAAATGGAAACGGGGCGAAGTTTAAAGGCTAGATTTAAATCAAACAAAATAAGCTTGCGAGTATAATAAACAAGGAAGGACTAATTCAGTAAATAGCCCTTTTTGACCCGAACACGCGGGTTCTCCGGGTTGCAGGCGGGTCGACACGCGGGTCACCCCTCTCCAGACGGCGCCGTTTCACGTTTTATACTTAAAGCCGAATATTACGTTTTGAAACCTCATTTCCTTATCTCATAAAACGATTGAAGGCCCCCTCCCCCCTAATACTCTGCTAGGGTTTTTTAGAAACCATCTTGCGCCGCCGATGGGTCTCTTTCGACCACGCATTCGCGTCGCCGTGTCGTCAACGCACCGGAGGTTGATGGTGCTCGAACTGAAAACCCCTATCAGAATTCGATTTTGACGACGGTGGGTCCTCCGACAATACGACCGTGATGTAGGTATGATCTCTCTTCGTTTCTTTGTTATTCGGTTTACAAATATTTGAAGTGAACAAAAAAAAAAATAAAACGACAGCAATCATCGAAGGGAAATCAAATGGAAATCAACCTTTAAAGTTTCTTCTCCGGGATACCGACGATGCGAAAGACGAGAGTTTATTTTAAGTATTTGTTTCTTATTGCTCTTTTGTTTTGCTTTTGGTTTTCGGTGTTTCTCCAAAAGAACAACGAGATCCCAAACCCTCTTTACATCAACATTTGATGGCTTTATAGCCATGAATACACTGGTCTTTAGTATTATAATGTTTATTCCATATCCTGCTTCGTTTCTGTTGCCTTTCTTTGGGGTTGTTTGCAGGTGATGGGCGAAGTGGGGACGACGGGGCCAAGGCGCTTGGGGAACCTCCGAGTGTCAGGGGCGTGGTGCGCAGGAGCGTGCGGGCGAGGGGGCCGAGGCGCACGGGGAAGGTCGTTAGTGGGAGCGTGCGTGGAGGCCGAGGGGCACGCGAATCTAGAGAGGCGCGCGTGGCGCGTAGGAAGTTGGAACGGCACGGATGCGCGCGTGTGGCACACGCGCGGCGGCGCTGAGAAAAGGGGTCCTAGGGTTTCTGTTTTGGCTTGGTTCTTGGGCCGTTGTAAACTGAGCTAGGGATTGGGTTGAATTGGGCTCTGGGTTAATTTGGGTCAGGGTATGGTTAGGTGGGCTGATTGGTTTTGTAATGGACTGTTACTATTAACAATTGGGCCTGGTATTTTGGGCTTGTAATTGGACTGTTATTAATGGACTTTGTTTCATTTATTTTATTTTGTTTTGTTTTGGGCATTTTATGTCGGGTTTCAGAAATGTAAATGGACATTTTATTATTTATTTATTTGGGCTTTTATAACATTTGGTTTTTCTTTTTTTTTTTTCATCCGATTTTATTTTGGCTAATGGGCCCGGGTTTGGATTTTGGTTTTGGGCCCGGGCAAGATTGGTGATTACAATTGATATATATTGAAACGTGTCTTGGAAATGATATTAACTAGATATATATTGAAATGTGACATGCAAATATGTGATTATCTTTAATATGTTGATACAAGAAAATTATGTATATAGTGATGAGTAATAAACCCAAGTGAGATATGTCAAGAAAATAAGTTTATCAATATTAAATTTATATGTAAGATGTGCAAGTATGCTAACTATTGTTGTTGCTTGATGATTAGGCAAATGCCAATCTATTGATTGAATAGTAGTATGTTTATTTATTTGAAGCACTGAAATGGTAAGTATTTAAGTGAAAATAAGTTAGCGCCCATGAAAGAATGGTAAGGCTTAAATTACGAAATTTCTTATGAAATGACTTATTATGTGTTCAATATGAAAAAGGCTTGGTTAAATGCACTAACTTGTGACCATAGCTAAATGACATGCATATGGAATAAGTGTGGAAGAGATCAAAATTGTATAAAATTTTACTAAGCTTGGGGTAGTAAGTATATGTGTGTGATACTATGGATTTATTCACTTTGTGAATTGATGAATATAGTTTTATGAGTATTAGGGAAAAACAATATGGAAAATTTGGATATGTAAAATTTTATATTTGAAAAGAATTAATATGATTAAAGATTATACGAACTTACTAGCCATTCATTGCTTACATGTTTGTTTTATTTATCTACCTTACAGATTATCGGAAGCTCGAACGGGTTGGAAGCTTATCGGAGCTATATCACACTATCCATTGGTTCTATCGGTAATTATGGATGACTTAATTCTGGTTATAATGGCATGTATAGGTTGTTTTGACTAAATGTTAATCTATAGGTGTTTTGTTGAAATTAGTCATGTATTTGGTTTGAGTTCTAGTATTGTGATATTTACATGATTGTGTTATAATGTTGAGGTGATTGAATGATGATAGGTAAAATAATAGTTGAATATGAAATATTTAGGTTGATGCATGAATGATTAGAAATAGGCAAATTTGGGTTGAAAAAGGCAATGTTTTGAAATTGGTCTTAAATGGCACTTCTTGGATTGTTTCGTTAAAAGTGTGGAATACTTATGATGATTATATTATGATATGAATGCTAAATGAATGTGTAACGTTCGTAATTGATCTGAAAAGTCCGGTAATGCTCCGTAACCTTGTTCCGGTGACAAATAAGGGTTAGGGGGTGTTACAATACGAATAAATATGGTTGATATGTGAATAATCATTTATATAGCAATTATGTGAATTAGGATAATGTTTAATAAATGAAAAATGATAGTAATGATACTAGACATAAATGTGTCCTTATAATTTAATTGTACCTATTATATTATATTATATTATTTTTAAATATTCGGATTATAGAAATATCACTGAGTTTTTACTCAGCGTACGGTTTTGTTTTTCGTGCACAGATTAGGTACAGTGATTTTGAAGAGTTGTAATTGAGGTTGTGAGCGTCCATCTCATCACATCTCCAAGTGCCAAGAGAGTATGTTTCAAAATTTTGAATAGAATGGCATGTACTTAGGAAGACCAAGTGTGTTTCAAGTAATAGGGACTAAAATATAAATTATAACAATTTATTTTTTTATGTTCAAATATATTAGTGATTAGCCAAAATCACTTTGACACCAAATGTAATATTCTTATATCAAGTTCCTTGGGTCGAACTAGGTATAAGGTTGTTACAAAACTAAATTCAAGAATATTAAATAACATGTAATTGTTACATATATCATGCATGACAAACAAAATCGAGTCTAAGTCGAGCTTACAAAAGCTCTAAAATTTACCCAGAACAAACAAGGATCAAATTGTAACATTTCAAAAGATAAAGGTAATCATGCAAAATAGAAATCACACGGCCGTGTGTCTAAGCCGTGTGGATCAAATTGCAAAAATTCATCAAAAGTCACATGACTGTGTAACAAACTGAGACCGAGTGAAAAAAACTAGATGACCAAATCTATAGTACTCACATGGGAGTGTGGTCAGCCTATGTGACAATCGGAAACCGTGTGCTTTTAACTATTTCTCAATAGACACACGGTCGTGTCACCAGCCCGTATGTGACACACGATCGTGTGGTACAAATTATGCTATTTGATGTCTACTTCAAATCCAACCTTAAAATGTAACCTCAAAATGCATTTTGGCAACTTAATAACCTGTTCAAAACATGCCAAAACATATCATATAACAATCCCTAATCATCTAACTAATATGCCTCAATGGCACCATTAAACAACAAGGTTAAATAAGTATCACGAACCATTCAAGTCAATTGATACAACTCTATACCATTTATATCACACTAATCTAGCCTTTTCACAATCAAATACGAGCATTTGAGAGCTTCAACCATTGTGAACCGCAATACCATTTTGTACATTTTAAGCACTCTAACGAGGCATCCAAAACCGACCACATTCTTAGCTTAAACACATAAAATCTCTCATTTATACACATACAATTCAAGCCCTATCTACATATTATATACACATTCCAAACAAGAATTATATAGGGACCATTTCATCATCTTTCAAAATCAATACTTAACCATATTGAAACCTATTTACATGCCACATAACCGGGTCAAAAATGGTTCAAAAGTCTACCGAAACTGAAGCTGGGTAGTGTGACCTTCGAGTCGATTCGATCTCTATGATTCGCAAAAGACAACTATAATACAGGAAAACATAACAGAGTAATCATTATATGTGCTTAGTAAGCTCATAGGTGTTAAAACAATAAACTTACCTCAATTCATAATTAAACAATTAAGACATACTGAGACTAACATGGAAATCATTTGGCATCCTGCTACTTTCACATGAACGTCAACAAGTACATTCAGAGGTTAGTTCATTTACATGACAATAATTTATAACATAATCAACTACATGTTTAACAACTCATTTCATAACTCATTTGCAAACACGTACATGTATATTTATTTTCATTCATGCACCACCATTACATCCATTTCATTTTCTGTTGCACTTTCTATCTTCACTCAGAAAACTAAAGAATATTGAACTCGGATACACGGAACTGATTTAATTCCACAAACTATAGAACTGATTTGCTTATACAATCTTTATTCGATGCTGCTCACTCAAGCTGTCGAGAATCCACAATATGGCCTGGATCTCAAGCATCAATAAAGAATAATTCAATTTGCTGACACAAGCTGTGATATTTGAATTTGCTCACACAAGTTGTAGGTCAGGTTTACTTTTGCAACTTTATTCGATGATGCTCACTCGAGCTGTCAAGAATTCACAACACATTCTGGATCTCAGTTATCAATAAAGAAATCCTTGACCAACACCCGATTACTTTTGAATCTTAATGGTGTGTCATTCATATTCTAATCGTTTACTAACTTCATTCAGGCACCGTTACAATTTCTAAATCATTTCAATCCTGTGATCGTATACACCTTTTCATATATCAAATAACGATCTATATACATTTTAAACCTTATAACAACATCACATACATACTATCCAATTACATAGCTAATCAAATCCATTCAATAGCATATACCTATTCATATTTATCATTTAATTCATATTTTACAATTGAGTCCATTTGATGTCAAAACATTATAATTACGATAATACAACTAGAAAATTACACAATATAACACAAACATATTATGAATTGATAAAGTAAGTCTTGTATGAACTTACCTAGAAAAGCAACAAGTAATTAAGGTGTCAATGACTAATTTATAATTTCTTATTTTTCTCGATTATCTTCCAATTGACTCAAATCCCGATCTATAATAATTCATTTTAATTTATCAATTCTAAACATCTTTTAACATCTTATTATAAAAATATAAAAAATTTAATTTAATTTTACAAAAGTTTCCTAAAGTTTCACATTTTATTCAATTTACTCCCTGAAACCAAAACAAACATATATTTCACATTTGAGCTCCATTCACGGCCAGTTTTTAAATACATCCTTCAAAGGCTCTCTAGAATCCATAATTACTGAAATTTCATGATAATTTTAAAATAATTGCATTTTAGTCCTTAAGCTCAAAACTAATAAAGTTCACTTTACAATTTAGTCCTTAATCATTTCTAAGCTTACAACAAAGCCATTTAACATTAAAAACATCAAAAGTCATCAATGGTAACATTTCAAAAACTTTAATAGTTTTACGATTTAATACCTGTAATAGCTAAGTCAAGTTACAACGATCTCAAAAACATAAAATTTACGAAAAATACTTAAAAAAGCTTACCAAGAAAATAAAGTTGAAACTTCAATCTTTCTTTTTCCTCCAAGGTTTCGGCCAAAAGATGAGAAATGAGAAGAAGATGGCGCTTTTTTTTTCTTTTCAATTTGTTTTATTTTATCATTTCATGATATAAAAACATATTTTATTACTTCAACATATAATTATATCATAATTTATTAGTTTTCTACACACCAACCGTCCACTAAGTCCTAATAGTGGCCAAAAAAATTGTGATGCGTTAGTTTGAAATAAAGAATTGCACCCATTAGTCTGCTCTCTAGCACGCCTTTGTCTGCTCTCTAGCAAGAATTTAGGTTTTTGTTTCAAGGTCCTGTATTTGGCTCAGCCGCCACTTCAAGAAACTTGCCCCCCCAAAAAAAACACAAAATCTTCTCCCTTATCAACGCCTTTCTTCTAGTAGCTATGGAAGCCGAACTTGCAGATCTGACTCTGAATGAAGATGAAGACGATGTCCTGCAGATCCAAACAGATTTGAACACAGTGAGTGAAGTTGAAGAGTACAATCTGGTAGGTTGCTTTCTTACAGCTAGTATTATTCATTTTCCAGCAATGAAAAGTACCATGGCTAATCTATGGCATCCAGTAAAAGGGGTGCAAATTTGTGATTTGGGGGAAAAAAAAGATTTCTATTTCAATTTTTTCATGTTATGGATATGGAAAGAGTCATAAAGGGTTCACCTGGACTTTTAACAACCACTTGCTGTTACTACACAGACTGCAAAGAGGGGAAGATCCATTAAAAACTCCTCTAATATTTTCTCCTTTTTGGGTACAAATCCACGACGTTCCCTTTGGTTATTTTTCTGAAAGTTTGGCGATTCAACTAGGCAACTTTTTGGGAAGCTTCTTGGAATATGATGGCTCAACTTTAGGGAAAGGAAACATGAATTTCATACGAACACGGGTTCAATTGGATATTCGACGCCCCCTCAAAAGGAAGAAACAAGTAAAGTTCAACAATGTATGCTCATACGTCAGATTCAAATATGAAAGACTGACCCTCTTTTGCTTCTATTGTGGCCGTCTAGGGCATAGTGACTCTTTTTGTGCATCAAAAATGGAGTTAAGGGTGGAAATAAGTGAAATGGGTTGGGATTTGTCATTACGGGCGCAATCAAGAAGAGCTCTGACGATGAACAGCTTTGGCTAAGAGAAGAAGGTGAAACTTCAGGGGTCTCCAATGTAATTGGTTCTAATACAGGCCATGGAAGATGGGAAAGAATCAGAAGACCTGGAATTATGGATCCCGTATTTGGCTTCAATCCAAGAGGTAGAAACGTTTGCCCAAGGGAAGAGAAAGAAAGCATGATGAGGGGTCAAAGTCAAACGGCGATAGACCATGATTTGGAGGATGAGGTAGTTGTAGGGGAAGAGGGGAAAAAAATGACTAGATGAGACATTGAAAAGAGCACCAATTGGGAAGGAAGTAACAGGAGATCGAAAATCGAGAGGCATCAACTATCGGCGGCTGCCAAGGGGCAAGCCGACCAGTCACAATGAAAATACTAAGTTGGAACATCCGAGGTCTGGGGAACCCTCAGGCAGTTCGAAGACTTCGGCACTCGCTGAAGCTACACAACCCCCAAGTAGTCTTCTTTATGGAGACAAAAATTAACAAGTTCAAAATGGAGAAAGTTAGACAAAGTTGTGGGTACCAATTTGGCATTGATGTGGAGTCTTCGGGATCGAGAGGCGGACTCAGCTTAGCATGGCGTTGGGATGTGGACATAGTACTACAAAGCTTTTCTCATCGACATATCGATGTAATTATCAATGAAGATGAAGGGAAGAAATAAAGATTAACGGGGTTTTATGGATCTCCATATGCAAACGATAGAGATGAAGCCTGGAATATGCTAAGAAGACTTCACTACCAACACGAAAATCCATGGTTGGTCTGTGGAGACTTCAATGAAATACTTTACAGTTTCGAAAAGAAAGGAGGCTTACCCAGAGATGAAAAGAAAATGGAAGAATTTAAACAAGTTCTGGATGATTGCCAGTTGACAGACCTAGGCTACTCAGGGAAATGGTTTACATGGGAAAGAGGGAATCTACCGGAAACAAACATTCAAGAAAGGCTGGATAGAGGAGTTGGTAATGAGGAGTGGAGATCACTATTCCCAGATTTCATAATCCAACACCTACCACATTCTTTTTCAGATCATTGTCTAATCCTCATCAATACAGAGGGCAATGTGAAAAGGCAAAGGGGAGAGAGTTTTAGGTTCGAAGCTTGGTGGGTTCTAGAAAAAACTTTCTTTCAGGAAGTTAAAACGAGTTGGGGTGCTTCTTCAGGAGATCTTTTGAATAAGCTGGCAATTCTAAAAGGACAATTGACGAGATGGGCAAACAAGATTCGGCAAAACAGAAAACGGAAGAAAGAAATTCTAATTTCTAAATTGGAAAAGCTACTTGAAGAAGACAGAGACGATTAAAACCTGGCAAAAATTATTGACACGAAGATCCACCTGACCATGGAAATTGATAAGGATGAAAGCTACTGGGAGCAGAGGGCTAGAATAAATTGGCTGAAACTCGGCGATAGAAACACCTCTTTTTTTCACAAGCAAGCGACCATAAGAAGAAAGAGGAACTCAATTTAGAAACTGCAGTTAGAAGATGGAAGGGAGACAATGGAAAACGAGGTAATGATGAAGCGTGCAAGATCTTACTGTATAAAACTATTCTCCGCTGGAAGTCAATCCAGTACAGATAGAATTTTATCAGGAATTGATGCATGTGTTTCGGAAGAAGACAATGTTAAATTGAAAGTCAGATTTACAAAAGAGGAGA
Organism: Gossypium australe; assembly: GCA_005393395.2. Classification (NCBI taxonomy): domain Eukaryota; kingdom Viridiplantae; phylum Streptophyta; class Magnoliopsida; order Malvales; family Malvaceae; genus Gossypium; species Gossypium australe. Next base: position 19,765,022 of record CM016625.1, on the reverse strand, counting down.
TATGGACAGTGATATCAGAAATGGGTCCGACAAAAGCCCCAGGGAAGGATGGATTACCAGCCATATTCTACCAAAAATATTGGCCAATAATTGGGGAGGATGTCTCAAATTACTGCCTTCAGCAGTTAAACAATGGTATGGACGTAAGCTCAATCAACAAAATAAATATTGTGCTTCTACCGAAAGTTTCAAATCCTTCTAATATAACCCAATTCAGGCCCATTAGTCTTTGTAATATGATTTATAAAGTGATAGCTAAAACTTTAGCCAATCGGCTTCAGGTAGTGATTCATAAATGTATAGATCCAGCACAAAGCGCCTTTGTCCCAAGGAGGTTAATTACTGATAATGTATTGCTAGCTTATGAGATTTTACATACCTTAAAAAACAAAAAGGTGGGGAAAAAAGGGCATATGGCAGTGAAGCTAGATATGAGCACGGCCTGATTGGAAATTTGTGGAAAGAGTAATGAAGAAGATGGGTTTTGAAAGGGGATGGATTGACATGATCTTGAAGTGTGTATTATCAGTTTCTTACTCAGTGATCATCAATGGATTGCCAAGTGAAAGCTTCCGTCCAATTAGAGGCCTCAGACAAGGAGACTCTTAAGCTCGTTCTTATTCTTGTTTTGTGGAGAAGGACTCTCGAGTTTAATAAGGTTGGAAAAAACAGAAAACATCATCAAAGGGGTCAAAGCTAGCCAAAGAGGACCAGCAATTTCTCATTTACTGTTCTCAGATGACTGTATTCTGTTTCCAGAAGCTACAGAACGAGGCGCGATGTCTTTAAAACAGATCCTGATGGAATATGAGACAAATTTAGGACAATGTGTTAATTTCGAAAAATCTGTTTTCTATAGTTCCAACACTGAAGAAAGGGAAAAGATGACAGTATCACAGGTCCTGGCCTTTAGGGGATCAAATGACATTTAAAGGTATCTTAGGCTTCCTAGCATGGTGGGAAGGAGAAAGCGAACGTCTTTTCAAAATTTAAAAGATCGTTTTAAACAAAGGATTAATAACTGAAGTATTCGTTTTCTATCACAAGGGGGAAAAGAAGTCTTCATCAAATCAGTTGTTCAAGCTATTCCCACTTTCCCAATGGCATGCTTTCTAATTCCTAAGACTCTTTGTAAGGAATTGGAGGGAATAATAGAAAAATTCCTGGTAGCAAAAAAGTCGAAATAGAAAAGGTATCCATTGGTGCGCCTGGAAAGATTTATGTCTTTTGAAGGAAGATGGTGGCCTTGGTTTTCGAAATCTTACAAATTTTAATGTTGCGTTACTTGCAAAATAGAGGTGGAGTCTCATTAATTATCCATATTCGTTATTAGCGCGAGCCTTAAAAGCCAAGTATTACCCTAACTCGAATTTTTCAGAAGCTCAGTTAGGAAATTTACCTTCACCTACCTGGAGAAGTATCTGGGCTGCGAGAGGACTTCTCGATAAAGGAATGTGCTGGAGAGTAGGAAAGGGGGATAAAATTTCCATATGGGAGGATTTGTGGTTATCGGGGAAGGAGATAGACAGAATTCCAAACCAAGCCAGCAATGTAAACATTAAGTTAGTATCGGATCTAATTGACGCCAATAGCAGAAGATGGAAATCATAGATGATAAGAAATACTTTCGTAAGGGATATTGCAGAAAAAATCTTGCAGATCCCTTTTGCGGAGACAGCTCATGAAGATCTACAAGTTTGGCGAGGCGAATTGATCGGGGAATTTTTCGTTAGGAGTGCCTATAAACTATTACAAGACTCTAGCCAAGACCTCAAAGGTAATAATCTCCAAACGGCGACAAAAAAATTCTACAGAAAACTTTGGAATCTGGATATCCCAAAAAAAATTCAAGTTACAATTTGGAAAATTTCTTGGAATTTTCTCTCGTCTTTGGTGAACCTCAGGATCAAGAGGGTGGTCACAGATGTTCTATGCCCGAGATGTCGCCTAGCGGAGGAAGACGGATGCCACATTTTCCAACAATGCCCTGCATCATTAGAGATTTGGAATCAATTACAGTTAAGCTGGGTGCTAATTCAAAATGATCTAAGTACATGGGACTGGCTCACATGGATTTTCGAAAAAGGATGCAGAGAACAGATTCGGCTATTCTGCTACGGTTTATGGTTCATATGGTTCAGCAGAAATTTGTTACTATATGAGAAGAAGCTTCTATCAGGTACAGAAATAGTAAAGAAGATTACTAGATACATTTCGAAACTTGACGCGGTAAGGGTAGAAAACAAAATACCGCGAATAGCCGAGAGCTCTTGTAGGACACAAAGTAGGGGCAGAACAAAGATCCAGTTTGACGCGGCTTTCGACAGACAGGCACTCAAATCGGCCACTGGTCTACTGGTCCTAGACGAGAAGGGGGAGATTTTGGCTTCGAAGGCAGACATCCACTCCAATATAGCGACACCATTCATGGCGGAGGCATATGCGGGGTTACAAGCAATTATGTTAGGGGCCATGACGAGTTTGAACACAGTGTTAATAATGGGAGATTCAAATACAGTTATCAAGAAATGTCAGAGCAAAAATATAGACAAATCGGTCATCGGAGCTATTATTAGAGACATCCACAGCCATTCCGAAAGATATTAAGAGATCGAGTTTGTTTTTATTCCAAAATTAGAGAATCATTATGCTCACATTATAGCGAAAGACGCATTAAAAAGAGACGTGAGCTATTACCTGGTGGGAGGCCTCCACGACCGGGTTCGTCAAGTGGTGAATCTTTCCCAACAAAGTAGTTAGAAGATATGAAAGGAAGGAAATGACAGGGGACGAGAGGATGGGGTTGTTCAAAAGGGGACGGGCGTAGCCACATGAGCATAAAACCCACCATGTTCATCATAGCTCCAATGCAGTTAGAAGAAATGACGGAGTAAAATAACAGGGGACGAGAGGATGGGTAGAGCTAAAGGGGACGATACTGGTATGGTAGAAGATTAATCGGCATAATCGATCGAAGACTGAAAGGGAAGGCTGAAGGAAAAAAAATGAGACCTGAATTAGCAGGTGAAGACACGATAAAGCAGAAGAGGCATCAGACTGAAGTTTGAGGAAAGGAGAAAAGGGGAGAAAAATGGAAGAGGCGGGGGATCAAGATACTAGAACATGGTATGGCAAAATGAATTTCAAAATTGAAAGGCTGAATTTCGGGACTCACAAAGCAGTAGGCAAACAGCCTTATTGAAAATCGAAATCGCATTGAAGAAGAAAAACCGCTGATGGGAATGGGACGGTTACCAGGCGCTGAATGGGCAGTTTCAGAGGCACCATTCGCATGGTGTCAGAGTTTTGCTGTTTTAAGTTTAAATGCTCTTTAATTTTCGAGAATATAGGATTTCTAAGCTTTTAAATTTTAAATGCTCTTTGTTTTTCGGGAATGAGCAGTCCCATATCTGCTTAACTTTAAGTTGTTTTTAAATGTTCTTTGTTTGTTCTCTAATATTGGGAGCTGAAGTTTCAATCGGGCCCTCCCTTATCTGGCCCATGTTGTATTATGTTTTGTTCAATAAAAGCCCACTCAGAAGTCTTATATCAAAAAAAAAAGTCCTAATAGTGGCCAAATTGTCATTCAAACCTTGGTTAATTATTATCTAAGCCCTTTAACAATTAAAATTTTATAACAAATAATTTTTACTATTTTTACGATTTAGTCATTGTATCTTATTTAATTACTAATTCGATAAAATTACCTATCCAAAATTCAATTCACCTATACAAGAACTCTGTAAATATTTAATAAAAATATTTACAAGCTCGTTTTATGGAAACGAGGTCTCGATGCCTCATTTTTCAATATCATTGACTTTAGGGTCGTTACACTTGTACCTTAACTAACTATCAAATTAACGAATTCGTCATACCAAAATATAATATAATACTATAATTAACTCGTAAATATTAATTAATAATATTTACAGACTTGATCATCGAATAGCGAGATTTTGAAACCACCATTTCTGACACCATTGAAAATCGAGTTGTTACAAATAGACTTTTAATATGTTAGAATTTATATTTCTATATTTCTATATATATATATATAGCTTTTATTAGGTTTATAAGAGTTAATAGGGTTAAATGTCATTTAATGTAACACCCTTCATCTGTTTCAGATAACCAGTACGGATGAAAGATGCCATCGAAGCATGTATAAGAAAGAAATATTGAATTTATTATAATACCCAAATTTGCCCAGGCCCAATTAAACCCAAAACCCAAATTAAGCCCAAAACTAAACCTAGCCCAATAAGCCCAAAACTTAAACCAATTTTCAGTAAAAAAGAAAAAAAGAAAACCCTAGCCCCTAGTGTTGCCGCCGCTCTCCACTCACCCCTGTCTGCCACCGCCTCTCCCCCCACTTCCGCTCGTCCACCTGCAAGAAGAAGAAGACAAGAAAGGAAATAAAAAAAATCGTGTGAAAATCGGCTATAAAGCCATTCGAAAAAATGTAAAAAGGACTCTTTTTTTTTTTTACTTTTTAATCAATACAAGAGAAGTGCAGTAGTTTCAAAAATCCAAAGATACCAGTAGAAATCAGAAAACGAGAATCCAAAACAAAAAAATCAAATCAGTGATTCGAAGGTGATTTTGTTTATTTTTATTTCCGTTTCATTTCGAATCTTCATCCTTTTATTCAAATATATATATGCATGTATACAAGATAAAATAAAAAAACAGAAAAAAGGGGCGAGATTTTACCGGTGGCCGGCACGGCAGTTTCGGCGGCGGCGTTGGTCACCGGAAACCGCCCCTCCCCTACTTGCAGAGAAAAGAAAAAGGGGGTTGGGATTTTTTTTTTAGAATGAAAGCAAAAGTGATTTTTTTTTTTTGAAAAAAATTGGCCTTAAATAGCCCCCTCAAAACGATGTCGTTTTGGGGCTGGCCAGTAACCCCCAAAACGGCGTCGTTTCAATTGACCCGACCCGATCCGACCCGCTCCAGCCTCAGGATCCGCGTGTTTTCATGTATTGGGCTAATTGCCCTTTTGGTCCTTCCGCATTTTCTTCCCTTTTTAATCAAGTTTCTGTTATTTTCTAATTTGCTCCGATATGTTTGTTTCTGTTCTAATTTGGCCCTGAACTAAACGCAGCGCATGGGAGTTAGGGAATAATTTCCTTTTTGGTCCCCCTCCTTCCGCGCGCATTTCGAATAGGCCCCCCTCTTTATTTTATTTCAAATTGACCCCAAAATCACCTTTTTTAATCCAATTTGATCCCCTGTTTAGTATTTTATAATTGTTAATATTATTTACTTTATCTTCGTATTATTATACTATTATTATTATTATTAATATTATCTTTATGGTTATTATTATTAGTATTAGCATTTTATTATTATTACATTACAATATTATCGCTATATTATATTATTGCCCTATCTATATTAGTATATTATATATATTGTGTATTATTATTATTACTATATTCATATTATTATTTATTGTATATTTTGGTACTATTATTACTATTATTATTATTATCATTATTATATTTACTATCCTACTATTATTCCTACCATTAGTATTATTACTGTATTATTACTTGTATATACTAACTTTATTATTATTATTACTATATTTATATTAATATATTGTATATTTGTATATTATTATTACCATCATTATTTTTCATTATATTTATATTATTATATTGTACATACATCGTATTATTATTATTATATTTGCATTACTTATCGTACATATTTTGCGCCATTGTATCATTATTCTATTATCACCATTATTATCATTATTATAACGATATTTATAATATTATACTATATATATATTTCGCATTATTGTTATTATCGCATTATTATTATTTATTGTGTTATTATTATTTCTATTATCGTGCTATAACTTGTATATATACTTATCATTATTATTTTAGTGTTTATGCTATGTTCTTTTCCCATTCATTTTAGACTTGTCTTATTTTATTTTTTTTTCTCCCTTTCATTATCGTTATTCAAATTGATGCACTCCTTTCCATGTTGCTATGCACGTTAGTATTGTAATTTTTTCTTACATTTTATTATAAATATTGTTACATCAATTTTGCTCGATACAAAGCGGTTTCTTTTCATAAAAGGTAATATTCCTTATTTAGAAATTCGAGAAAACGCGCTCTAAAGTATTGGGTAGCGATTCTTTCACGTTCATTCTAAATAACTGAGTATCCTTTTAAACAAATACATTTTTTAACAAAAAAAGCTTATTCTCGAGAACTCAAAATGTCGTGTCCTAAAGCATTGGATGTGATGATTTGTTGTTCCGAAATAAGATTTTCTAAACCGAGGCAATGTTCTGTGTTTAGAAGCACGAGAGATTGTGCCCTAAAGTATTGGGTTGCAATTTTCTCGTTTAATCTAAATATCCGAATATCCTTTCGAACAAGTATATTTCTTACCAAAAAGGGCTTATTTTTGGAACTCAAAATGTCATCTCCTAAAGCATTGGACGTGGTGTTTGTTATTCCGAAGTAAGGTTTTCTAAAAGCAAGGCAACATTCTATATTTAGAAGCTTGAGAAAAACGTGCCCTAAAGTATTGGATTTGCGATTCTCTCGCCCATTTTTAAATAATAGAATGTTCCTTAAAGTAGAAGGGGAAGTTTAATCTCGATGGTCAAAAGGGGTGTCCTAAAGTATTGGATACAACATTTTCCCTCGAGACGGAATAGCCCCTTGGCATACATCTTCGATTTCTTTTAAAAATATCAGTTAACATCATCATAAAAAGGGATCGTTTTAATTCTTTCAAAATTTCAAATTTTCGACATCAAGACATTAGATAATCAATTGGGTACCAATTTTTGGGCGTATCGAGGGTGCTAACCCTTCCTCGTGCGTAATCGACTCCCGAACCTATTTCTTTAAACTTCGTAGGCCGAAATCGTTGTTTTGATAAAGTAAATGGTTTATTTAAAGCAACTACTTTTCAAGGTGACCCAATCACACCTCAACAAAAAGGATTGGTGGCGACTCCCACGTTTTATCATTTTTAAAACCCAAGTTCGATTCACGCCCTTCTCAAAAGCCGAGGGGTGGTTTCGACATTTATTTAAGAATTGAAAATTTAAAATATTTTTATAAAATAATTAAAACATATTTTAGACAAGATTTAAAGTTTTAAAATCATTTAGGATTTATTAGGGTTAATGAAAGATGATTGAAACCCAAAAAAGATAAAACCATTTAAAATAGTATAATGTTAAAAACAAGTGCGACGTGGAGACTTTTGACATCGTAACAAAACTTACTAAATAGCGCTGTCGTACCGTAAATTATACCACGTCCCGACGTTGGGTGACTAACGTTACAATTCCGTAATTGTACATCGGATGATGAGGTCACGACGTTAAAATTTCATGGTGGTAATGTGACTGACATGAATATGCCCAAAACACTTCTAAAAGTGTTCTTAAGTCCTTTTATTCATGATTATGCCCAAAATTTGTAAGAATATCGCTTCGTGGAATATCTTCAACTTTGATCTTTAAGCATTTAGAGTTCTTTTTTCCTTTTTCCATTACTCTTATGTATTTAGTTTCTATCTAAATTTTAATTATATATATTTTATTTTCTTCTATCAATAAATTCTCTTTTATAAATAATAATAGCGCACTTTTCTATCTTTTTCCTGCAATCTGTCATAATCTATTGGTTGATTGTTATTCCATATTCATGTATTTTCGATATACATAATATATTGTTGGGTTAAGTATATTAATCTTAAATATATATTTTTTCTTTTTTAGAATTTTAGATTTAATAATAAAAAAAAACAAAGAAAGGAACAAGAAGCTATTTTACATGATATCTTCTCACTCTCTTTTTTTTCTTTTTAAGAAAATACATCTCTCCAAAAAGACTGTTTTTGAAATTTTACGCTTTGATATTATTTTACTCTTTGAAATTGTATTATATTATTATTTATAATTAAAATTGTTTTTATTTATTTAATTCATTCACATACTTTAAAAAATTATTATATATTTAATTTAGTTAAATATCTTTTGTATATGATTTTATAAATGTAATTTTAAATTGTGAAATTTAATTTTTACGCAACATTAATTTATAATTTCAAAGATTACATTTGTTTAAAAATTAAAATTTTATATTAAAATGTCTTAAATTGACTTTAGTTTAAGATATAATATTATGATGAAAACTATTTTTATTAAATTATTTAAATATGATTTTGAACGTATTAATTATTATTGATTTAATTCTCATTAAGACATACATTATTAAAGGAAGAAAATGATTTGGAAGCAATAGAAGTGAAAATACATTAAAGTTTCTTCATGCTCTCTTTAACTTCTCTCCATCTTTCTCCATCTTTTGGTTATTGCTAATGTCAGAAATAGGTAAAAGCATTTTCTTATAGGCATTAAAGGTGCAATTTATTTTCTCATAAATAAACAAGATTCATGTGAATTTGATGAGATAATTTATTAATAATTTTTACATTATATTAAAAAAATACTAATCATTCTCTTATTGTTTTTTTTTAAAATAAAATCTGAATAGACTTTTTATCAATAGAAGAGAAACAAAGAAACAAACTCAATTGGGCTTTAGCCCAAGCGAAAATAGAGAAAGAAACAAAATGAAACAAAACCATTAAAAGCCTAACAGAACTAAACAAAGAAAACATTCGTCTTGGACCAAATCGAACTAAAACAGAAACTAAAAATCAACTTTAAATCCAGTCAAATCAGAAACAGCTGGATCCCTCAGCGCAGTGACCTTTCAAATCTACCGACCCAGCATTAAAGATAGCAGTTTCCTCAGGCAATAATTAATATCTGCTACCAATTTGAACAACTCCCATTTCTTTCAAATCTCCTTTTCATTTCTTCATCTGCCCTTTCCGATTCCATTCTCATCCCCTTCAACTCTCTCCTTCAGCCTTCTTCCATTTCTTCCCCTACCCTTTCCGATTCCGTTCTCATCCCCTTCAGTTCTCTCTTTTAGCCTTCTTTTGTTTGTGTCGAGTACCGTAACTTCTTGTCCCCTTCCATGTCCTTCTTCCAACTTTTCTAAGTACTTTGCTGGTTAAGATCCACCATTTGACGAACGCGATCGTGGAGACCCCCCACCAGGTAATAACTCTCGTCTCTTCTTAAAGCATCTTTCGCAATAGTGTAAGCATAACGATTCTCCGACTTGGGAATAAAAGTAAACTCGATCTCTTGATATCTACTTGAATGGATGTGAATGTCTCTGATAATAGCTCCGATGACCGATTTGTCTACATTTTTGCTCTGACATTTCTTGATAACTGTTTTTGAGTCTCCCATAATCATCACTCTGCTTAAATTCATCATGACTCCTAACTTTGTTGCTTGCAACCCTGCATATGCCTCCGCCGTGAATAGGGTTACGATATTGGAGTGGATGACTGCCTTCGAAGCCAAAATCTCCCCTTTCTCATCTTGGACCAGTAGGCCAGTAGCCGATTTGAGTGCCTGTCCGTCAAAGGCCGCGTCAAACTGAACCATTGTCCTACACCTACTGTGTATTTGATGAGATCTTTCAGCAAACTGAGGTATACTGTTTCCTCCTCTTATTGCATCCAATTTCAAAACGTAGCTATTGATCTTTCTTACTATTTCCACACCTGTTAAAGGACTCTTTTCATATAGTAACGAATTTCTGTTGAACCAGATGAACCAAAGTCCGCAACAGAATAACCGAATCTGTTCGTTGCACCCTTTCTCAAAAATCCATGTAAGCCAGTCCCACATACTTAGATCATTGTGATTTAACACCCAGTTTAACTGTAACTGATTCCAAACCTCGATTGTTGCAAGGCATTATTGAAAAATGTGGCATCCATCTTCCTCTGCTTGGCGACATCTTGGGCATTGAACATCTGTGACCACCCTCTTGCTCTTGAGATTCACCAAAGACGGGAAAAGATTCCAAGATACTCTCTATATTGTAATCTAAATTTTTTTTGGGATATCCAGTTTCCAAAGTTTCCTGTAGAAGTTTTTTGTCACAGTTTGTAAATTAATATCATTAGGATCCTGGCTAGAATCTTGTAATAGTTTATAGGCACTCCTACCTGAGAATTCCCCTGTCAATTCCCCACGCCATACTTGCAAATCTTTATGAGTTAACTCCGCAAGAGGGATCTGCAAAATTTTTTCCGCTATATCACCTGTAAAGGTACTTCTTATCATCTCAGATTTCCATCTTCTACTAGTGGCATCAATTAGATCCGACATTAACTTAATGTTTTCATTGCTGTTTTGATTCAGAATTCTATCTGCCTCCTTTCCCGAAATCCACAAATCATCCCAAATGGAAATTTTATCCCCCTTCCCGACTCTCCAGCATATTCCTTTATTGAGGAGCCCTCTCGTATCCCAGACACTTCTCCAGGTAAGTGGAGGTAAATTTCCTAACCGAGCTTCAAAAAAATTGGAGTTGAGATAATACTTTACTTTTAACACTCGCGCTAATAACGAATCTGGATAACTAATGAGACGCCAACCCTGTTTTTCTAGTAACGCAACATTAAACTTCGCAAAATTTCGAAAGCCAAGACCACCATCTTCCTTTAAAAGACATAAATCTTTCCAAGCGCACTAATGGATACTTTTTCTATTTCGACTTTTTTGCCACCAGAACTTTGCTAGTATTCCTTCCAAATCTGTACAAAGAGTTTTAGGGAGTAAAAAGCATGCCATCGAGAACGTAGGAATAGCTTGAAGAACAGCTTTAATAAAGACTTCTTTTTCCTCTTGTGATAAAAACTGAATACTCCAGTTGTCTATTCTTTGTTTAAATCGATCTTTCAAGTTTTGAAAAGACAATCGTTTATTCCTTCCCACCATACTAGGGAGCCCTAGATACCTTTCAATGTCATTTGATCTCCTAACAGCCAGAACCCGTGAAACTGTCATCCTTTCCCTTTCTTGAGTGTTGGTGCTAAAGAAAACAGTCGATTTATCGTAATTAACACATTGACTTGAATTCGTATCATACTCCATCAAAATCTGTTTCAAAGAAATCACACCTCTTTCTGTAGCTTCTGCAAACAGAATACAGTCATCTGCGAACAATAAGTGAAAAATAGCTGGCCCACTGCGACTCGTTTTGACCCCTTTAAGAATGTTTCCTACTTTCGCCAACCTCATCAAACTCGAGAGTCCTTCCCCAAAAAATAAGAATAAAAACGGGCTTAAAGGATCCCCTTGTCTAAGACCTCTAAATGGAAGGAAACTTTCACTTGCAATTCCGTTGAAAATCACAAAATAAGAAACTGAAGATACACATTTCAAGACAATGTCAACCCATCCCATATCAAAGCCATCTTTTTCATTACCGTCTCCACAAAATTTCAATCAACCCTATCATATGCCTTACTCATATCTAACTTCACCGCCATGAGCCCTTTTCTCCCATCCTTCTTATTTTTTAAAGTGTGCAGAATTTCATTAGCAAGTAACACATTATCAGTGATCAACCTCCCTGGAATAAAGGCACTTTGCGCAAAATCTATATGAATCACTACCCGAAGCCAATTACCTATAACTTTAGCTATTAATTTATAAATCACATTGCATAAACTAATAGGTCTGAATTGAGAAATATTAGAAGGATTTGGAACTTTCGGTAACAGCACAATATTTGTCTTATTAATCGAGTGTAAGTCCATACCGTTGTTCAACTGTTGAAGGCAGTAGTTTGAGACATCTTCCCCAATGATCGGCCAATATTTTTGGTAAAATATGGCTGGTAATCCGTCCTTCCCTGGGGCTTTTGTAGGACCTATTTCTGTTAACGCTGTCCATATCTCCTCTTTTGTGTATCTGGCCTTCAATTTAAAATTATCTTCTTCCGAAACGCATGCTTCAATTCCTGATAATATTCTATCAGTATTAAATTGACTTTCAATAGAAAATAACTTTACAAAATATGATCGTGCAATCTCCTCCATTTCCTTACTCTCCATTGTCTCCCTTCCATCATCAAATTGCAGTTTCTGAATCAAATTCCGTTTCTTTCTTTGTGTCGCTTTCTTGTGAAAAAAAGACGTGTTCCTATCACCAAGTTTCAGCCAATTTATTCTAACCCTCTGCTTCCAGTAGCTTTCATCCTTAGCTTTCATCCTTATCAATCTCCATATTCAGATGTATCTTTGTATCAATAATTTCTGCCAGATTTCCATCGTCTTTGTCCGCTTCAAGAAGCGTTGCCAATTTAGCAGTTAGAATATCTTTTTTCAGTTTTCTATTTTGTCGAATCTGGTTCGCCCATCTCCTCAAATTTCCTTTTAGGATTTCCAGCTTGTTCAGAAGATCTCCTGTGGAAACACACCAGCTCATTCTAATCCTCAAAAAAAGTATCTTCTAGGACCCACCAAGCTTCGAACATAAAACTTTTTCCCCATTGCCGTCTAGCTCTATATTCTGTATTTATATGAAGTGGACAGTGATCTGAGAAAGAATGTGGAAGATGTTGAATTATAAAATCTGGGAATAATGATCTCTACTCCTCTGTACCAACTCCTCTATCAAGCCTTTATTGAATGTTTGTTTCCGGTAGGTTACCTCTCTCCCAAGTAAATCAGTTCTTTGAGTAACCCAGATCTGCCAATTGACAATCATCTAACACTTGTCGAAATTCTTCCATTTTTCTTTCTTCTCTAGGTAAGCCTCCTTTCTTCTCAAAACCATATAATATTTCATTAAAATCACCACAAACCAACCATGGATACTCACCTTGATTACGTAATCTTCTTAACAAATTCCAGGCTTCCTCTCTATCATTTATGTACGGAGATCCATAAAACCCTGTTAATTTCCACTTCTTCCCTCTATCTTCTTCAATAATTACATCGATATGACGATGAGAAAAGCTTTGTAAAACTATGCGAACATCCCCACGCCATGCTAAGCTAAGTCCGCCTCTCGAGCCCATAGAATCAACATCAATACCAAACCAATATCCACATCTTTGTCTAACTTTCTTCATCTTGAACTTGTTAATTTTTGTCTCCATAAAGAAGACTACTTGGGGGTTATGTAACTTCAGCGAATGTCGAAGTCTTCGAATTGCCCGAGGATTCCCCAGGCCTTGGACGTTCCAACTTAGTATTTTCATTGTGACCGGTCGGCTTGCCTCCTGGCAGCCGCCAATAATTGATGATTTTCGACTAACAATTTCTTGTTTCTACCTTCCAAATTATTACTCTCTTCAATGTCTCCTCTAGCTCTTTTCTTCCCCTCTTCCCCTACAACCACCCCATCCTCCAAATCATGATCCATCGCCATTTGACTTTGACCCTTTATCATGCTTTTTGTCTCTATCCTTGGGCAAACATTTCTACCTTCTAAATTGAAACCTAAGATGGGATCAATAATTCCAAATCGTCTGACTCCATCCCATCTTCCATGCCCTTTAGAAAAATCAGTTGCATTGGTAACCCCTACAACTTCACCATATTCTCTTAGCCAAACGCTATTCATCGCCTGGGCTCTTCTTGATTGCGCACGTAATGGCAAATCCCAACCCAACTCGCTAATTTCAACCCCTAACTCCATTTTTGATTCACAAAAGGAATCACTATGACCTAGACGGCCACAAAAGAAGCAAAAGAGAGTCAATCTTTCATATTTAAAGCTGACGTAAGAGCATACATTATTTAACATCACTTGTTTCTTCCTTTTGAGAGGGCGTCGAATATCCAATTGAACACGTACTCGTATAAAATTTCTGATTCCTTTACCTAAAATTGAGCCATCATACTCCAGAAACCTTCCTATGAAATTTCCCAGTTGCATCGCCAAACTTTTAGAAAAATAACCAATGTGAACGTCATGGATTTGTACCCAAAAAGGTGAAAACAGTAAAGGAACTTTTAATGGATCCTCTCCCCTTTGTAGTTTGTGCAGTAACAACAAATGATTATTAAAAGTCCAGGATGACCCATTTAAAACTCTTTCCATATCCATAACATGGAAAAATTGAAACAAAAATCTTTTCTCCCCCAAGTCACAAACTTGCACCCCTTTAACTGGGTGCTATAAATTAGCCATGGTACTTTTCATTGCTGGAAAATGAATAATACTTGCCGTAAGAAAGCAACCTACCAGATTAAAAGTTTCAACCTCCCTTACCGAATTTAAATCTGTTTGTATCTGCACGACTGCTTCTTCTTCTTCATCTAGAGTAAGATCTGCGAATTCGGCTTCCATAGATACTAAAAGAAAAAAGGCGTTGACAAGGAAAACAATTATGAGACTTATAGGAAAATTTCCAAAAGGAGGCGGTTGAGTCAAACAAATTAACCTTGAAACAAAAACCTAAAAGCTTGCTAAGAGAGCAGACAGAGACGTGCTAGGATAGCAGACTAAAAAAAAGATCATATTCTTATAATTGAAGAAAAAGTAAATCAAAATTTTGTTCTCTTATTGTTTTTTCTTTGGTGCATTTCTAATTAATCTTAATATAACAAATTGTAAAGATTTTCGACGAGTGGAACTAATTGTTCATATAGTGCTTATTCTTATAAAGATCATTTTACATTTTCGACAATAACTTGATTTTTATATGATAAAAGTTATCCCATTCATAATTATTTAAATTTTTAAACATCATAAATAAAATTAGTAGAAAGCACATACACTTATAAAGTATTTTTTTTAAATAAAACATATAATAGTCTTGAAAATAATGAAAATTTCAACATCTCTATATTAAAATCTAGTATTTTAAATATATGTTTTTAATTTTATAATTTTTTTTTACACTAATTATATAAAAAACTTATTACTTGTTTGTTTGAATAGTTCTATTTTTTTTTCAATTTAATTATTTTGATTATCAAAGTTTACTCATTTTTATTATCCATTTTATTTTTTCTCTTTCAAATTCAATGAATTTTTTTTGATAGTGTTGGCCAATTGTAAAGTTAAATATAATATTATTTATAATTTTAATAGTACCTAAATTGATATGAAATATTTTTTTATTGAACAGCAATATTGAGAATAAGATAAATGTTTTAAATTTTCAATTAATATTTTAAGTAATGTTACCTTTTTATTTGACTTAAAAGAAAATAAAAAATTGAAATTTATTTTGTGAAATTATATATATAAGATGTTTAAAAATTAAATACATAAATTAAAAATAACAAGAATCACTAACGTATGAATTTCTAATAAAAGAATTAATTTGTATATTTTTTCTTAACATAAATAAATATTTTTTTTTCAATAAAAAAGTAAAATGGATGATGGTGCTGTCACTTTTTTTTTTTGAATAAAAATGGTAAAATACAAATTCACCGAGTTTATTCTAAATATTAATTTTTAAATTTTTTCTTTCACTCACCTGTATCTGACGTAATCTAGTATCTAAAATCTAAATACATGGATATCAATATGGATATAACCTACCTTGGTTCACATTCACAGTCGTTTTCGTCTTTTTTTTTTTTTTTGAATGATTGAATTACGTTGTTTTTAGGGGAAGGCAGTAGATTATTTGATTATCTGTTTATTTGCAGATTAATTACATTAAAATGTTACCAAATCAACTGTAAAAAGTCGAAAAGCGCAAGAAACGCTTCCCGGAATTTAATGGTGGCAGATCAGTTTCCAGCCGCTGTTTCACTGACTCTCTTCGCTTCCATTTGGTGCAACAAAGCGATCCCTGATTCAATCCACCGCTTTTGCTGATTTTGGACCTTTGTTTTCAAGTGGTATGATAAATTTTTCTACCCTTTTCTTACTCGTTTTTTTCCCTTTGGTTTATTGTTCCTGGGATTTGCTTGCTTTCACGCTTATTCTTCTAAACAAAATTGGGTTGTTTATTTATTTCGGTCTTTAATAAATTACTTTTTTAGTATTCCAATGCTATTTTAGGGTTTTTCCTTCTTGGTATTTATGCTTCTTGTTAGAGAATTATATCTGTTTGAGCTAACGTTTTACTATGGATTAATAGAATTGAACCATATTATACGTTTCTAAATTTGGTTTCGAATGCTTTCTTAGTCTTTATGAGTGTTGGGATTTGTGCTTTTTGAGAGAAAACTATAACCGCTTGAGTTAACTTCATGCTGTGTATCCAATCGTTGATACATTTCTTAATTGTTGGGCAATGAGCAATTGCTGGTTTTTGTCCCTTGTTGAATTGACTAATGAAGCATGACATTCAAGGTGGAGTGCTCCCTCTTTTTTTCCCTGCTTGTAAATATTCAGCTGCTAAAATGAGCAGAGTTTTTGTTTGGTTCATTAATTTGGGTTTTTCTATTTCTACTTTTGTGCTTTTTTTCCTCCTCCTTTTCTTTGAAAGCAGTAATTTGATTTTTTAAAGGGGTCCCTTTCTTGCTTTCTCATATACCTGCCCATAGTTTTCAGGATTCTCAATTCACACTAGAAATATCAAGAACTGTAACTTTCAAATATATTTGATTCCCATCTCATGAGCGAGGCTGCTGCTGTTCTTGCAATGGCAATTGATATATCATCTCTTTGCAATACTGTTGGCTGGAATTGAAGGAGGAAAAACCAAAAGACAATGGAAGAATCACAGGGGGATTTTCTTCCATCTGACGTTCCTGAATCTACATCTTCCAATAACTGTGAAAGGAATACTTCAAGTGCACATTCGAATCGTTGGTCTGGCTTTCCAGGTGTGAAGAAGAGAGGACACAGCAGTCGCTCATGGATAAAGATTGACCAAGATGGGAATGTGAAGATTTTGGAACTTGATAAAGCTAAAATAATGAGACAGTGTTCTTTGCCATCCAGGGACCTAAGGCTTTTGGACCCTTTGTTTATTTATCCTTCAACAATACTAGGAAGGGAGAAGGCTATTGTGGTCAGTCTTGAGCAAATAAGATGCATAATCACAGCTGAGGAGGTTATCTTGATGAACTCTTTGGACATAAATGTTGTCCAATATAAGTCTGAATTATGCAAGCGTCTTCAGGCAAATAAAGACCAATCTGGTAAATATGCATTCTTAATAGCCTGTAGTTTAGTTTGGTTTCAAGTGGATGGCTGAAAGAGTCTTAAATAAACAATATTGATTGCTACTTGCTATTGAAATTATTGTTACAAAATATCTGATATACTCTCATCTATTCCCATGATATCATTGACTTGTTATCCTATTTGGAGAAGCATAAGAAAATGTTACTAAATTTGACTGCTATGCTGCTCCTTTGAAACAGAGACATCTATTAAAAATTTACTAATTTGAACTAAATGATTCTTCCTAAATTTATTAGTCCCCAAAGGGTTTCTATGGCAGTTCTTATTTGTCTCACCTTCTTTCTTAATTTATTTGGCAGTTTGGAAGTTGTCATATAACATGCTTACATAGTTACATTATCTACTTGTTTTATTCAGATGACCTACCATTTGAATTTAGGGCTCTGGAACTGGCATTGGAACTAACTTGCATGTCACTTGATGTAAAGGTATTCCATAACCTCTATCACTAGCTAACTGTTAAAAATGCTTGAAATCTTTTTTCAAGTACATAACCAATTGGATTTCTTTTACTTGACACTGAGGGGATATCCTAGAGGTGCATCCTTGAGAGACACTTATATATTGATGCACAGGATAGGTTTTGGTCTCAGTAAATATGATGTTTTCATAGCTGACTCATTGCATATAATTTGTAGATCTTTGTATTTAGCATGCATCATCATCCAATAAAGCCAAATGTGTCTTTGTGATAATACAAGTTCTGGTCTTATAGAAAAAAGGAGGCCAAGTGTGTCTTTGTGATACTATTTGTTCTGATCTTATAGAAAAAGGGTTAGGGTAAATAGCAAGGGCGAAACAAGGAATTTTTGTGTTAAGGGGACTGAGATAAAATTATAAAATTTCGGGGGGGGGGGGCAAAGCTAAAAATTTTGTGGTAAAAGGATTTAAATTAAATTATTAATTTTTGGGAGGGACAAAAAATGGAAATTTTCCATTTAATCAAGGGGTTAACAGGCTTAAATTAAATTATTAACTTTTAGGAAGGACTAAAAGTGAAAATTTTCCATTAAACCAAGGTGGGGCCGAGACCCCTGCCTGCTCCCTTGGCTTTGCCCCTTGTAATTAGGCTGGTTAAACCAAAGTAAAGAACTTGGAAATCATTGTTCATGTTGTTATGAAATCATAATAAGCTAAAATCCTTTACATTCTGAAAATTTATTTTCTATAGGTGAAAGAACTGGAAATGGAGATATATCCAGTGCTAGATGAACTAGCATCATCCATTAATACTCTTAACCTGGAGCGTGTTCGAAGGTTAAAAGGTCACCTCCTTACATTAACCCAGCGAGTTCAGAAGGTATAGATATTTATATACGGCATGTTTTGGAATACACCTATTGTAGCTTTGTTTCTTATATAATTGATTCTAGATTGAAATTTCAGGTTCGAGATGAATTAGAGCATCTTATGGATGATGATGGTGACATGGCTGAGATGTACCTCACAGAGAAAAAACTAAGGTTAGAGGGCAACACCCCCCATGAAATAAATCCTCTAACTAATTTTTCCGGTGGGACCAGACAAGTTTCAAAATCTGCTCCTGTTTCACCAATAGCATCGACTAGTGGAGCTCCAAGATTGCAAAGGGCATTTAGCAGTATCGTGACTGCAAGTAAACAAGGAAGCTTAACTAGTTCACATGGTGGGGATAATATTGAGCAACTTGAAATGTTACTCGAAGCATACTTTGTTGCCATTGATCATACTCTTAGCAAGTTGTTATCGGTAAGAGACTTTACCTTTATACTGTAGATATGTTAGTGTGGTCACATCCTACTGGTCTAGAGGTCCAAGAACCGAGAATGATCTGTTTTTGCCACCCCTAAGTTTAACATATAGATGTTGCATTGACTTCAAGCGCCACAAGTAGTTTTTTCTTCCAGTACTTAGTAACCTATTATACTCAACCACTGATGCCCAATCTTACTGGTTATGCAGCTGAAAGAGTACATTGATGACACTGAAGATCTGATCAACATTAAATTGGTGAGAATTGATTGATTGTTTCAATGATACCCTCTCTCTTTGGGTGTGCTTGGTTGGGTGGAAAAGTGAAGAAAATAAATTGAGTGTGCTTGGTTGGGAAGAAAAGTGAGAGGAAAGAAAATAAGAGAGAGAATCATTTTCTATCTTCCAGATTGGAATGATGAGAGGAAAGAAAAGGAAATAGATGTGTATGTTAGTTCAAAATTATGCATTTTTCAAATGTTTTATTTTCTTTTTTTTTCATTTTTTAATTGTACCAGGCAATGGGTGGAAAGAAAATATACTCTCTTTTTTTTTCATTTTTCTATTTCTCCTACCAAGCACACCTATGAAATGAAAAATTATGTTTTCCATCATTCTAATTTTTTATCCCTTCAATTTTCCATCCTTTCAATTTTCTTTCCATTCTACCAATCAAAGCCTTTTAACTTACAAGGTGAATTTAGAAATGAAAAAAAAAAAAATTGAATTGCAACTGGGGAAGTCGTAAGTAAATATTAATCAAAGATCAATTTTCTTCCTGTTTTGCTAAACAGGGCAATGTCCAGAACCATCTGATTCAATTTGAGTTACTTCTCACTGCGGCGACTTTTGTAGCCACATTATTCGCTGCTGTAGCAGGTGTGTTTGGAATGAACTTTGCAGCTTCGATTTTTGACTACCCGTCTGCATTTAGTTGGGTTCTCATTATAACAGGTGCTGGATGTGGGTTATTGTACTTTTCTTTCTTCTTGTATTTCAAGTACAAGAAAATATTCCCATTGTAAGCTCTTGAGTTTCAAGATGAAAACTACTATTATTCTTATGTCAACGTTGTTAGAATATATATTGCATTTGCAGTGCTTCGACAAATTGTCACCTTTCATCTTCAAAAGTTTTTGGTTAAATATAAATATTTAAAAGATAGGATATGTTGAAATATAATATTTGATACGTACAAGTATTAGAAGGGTAAGCCTGAAATACTGCAAAAAAATGCAGTTTTGAGGATAATATTTACAAGCTCAAGAGAATGACAGCAAATTTAAGTATATCATTCAGGATGCAAGTGTTGTAGGTGGGCAACTATCCAAAGTGCAGGCCAAGATGTCTCTATAATCTCTGGATATTCTGAAAGAATCATAAACCTTCCCATCGCTGCTCTTCTTGTATTCAAACAGCAGGTTGGAATGACCGAAAGCAGTAAGTTTTACAAATCCATAATCATAATCTCTAAATAAACTCCATTTGGTCTTGAGAGTGGTGAATGGTGAAAGGCTTGCTCCTGCCCCACCCGCAACAACATGTATTGTTCCCTTCAGTGTGCCCTTATAGTATCGTTTCTCATTGTCAGTGCATTGATTCTGTACCATGGGCCATTTCCAAAAATCAATTGTTTGCTAGGTATAAGAAAAAATGTTGAGATTCAAATGTCAAATATATAGCTCTGGGTTTGTTTATACTTGAGTGAGTTTAATGTTAATCTTAGCAACACAAAATTTGCTGCCTTAAATATTGCAAAAAAGTTTTAGGGGTACCTCGTATATAGGACATGTCCTTTCATAATTATGCGCATGACCATAGATGGCAATGTCAACCTTGTACTTCTGCCAGAGTTTTTGAAGGTTTTCCTTTGCCATTGGTTCTCCAAATGATCCTTCAACGGCATAACCGAGGTCAGAAGAGTAGCCGAGAACTCTATGTGCAAGAAAGACCAGCCATGGTTGCTTTTGTCTGTCAACTGATGCTAGGCAATGTTCGATGAACTTGTATTGCTCCGTTCCCTCTCTCCAATCATGTTCTGAGTCCGCTATGCAGAATCGGAACATGCCATAGTCAGTGGAGTACCTGTGAAAATAAAATCCAATGCAAACAAGTTATAGTAGAAAATGAATTCATTTAGGAACTCATACAGAGACCTAAGTTACTGGGACACGGTTACGTGTGCATGTTTGTTTTTTTCTTCATGTTTTTGGAGTGTTCCTAGAAAGTTATATCTCCGTACCCATATCAACTATGTTGCTCAAAATGGAGATGTTATTGTCAACATGCTATTTCTATTCACAACTGTTATAGGAAAAATTCATATACCCACTATATTGCTTGGCCTCATAACGGTCGGATAGATCTGTCTAATACAGATATTTGTCAGATATAAGCACTTTAAGGAAAATAAAGAGTTAGTGACATAGAATACCAATATTTAGCTCTGTTTTCAGCAGGAACAAAAAACATAGTTTCAGCCAACACGCCACATTCGCCTCCAGAATCATTGTTCTCATAGAAAGATCCAGTCCCAGGCCAATCACGTTCATGGTTACCACTAAACAGAAAACAATCAACATCGAGTGTCATATAAGTTGAAAATCAGAAGTAGCCTACAAGCTCAAGCAAAGCATGCTAGCGGCCAACCTTGCAAGCATATAAGGCACAGCTGATGCAATAGGCTCAATCTGTGCAGTAAATTGGTCCCATTGTGAAATATATCCATTAGCATAACATATATCTCCAATGTGAAACACAATGTCAATGTTTTTCAGATCTTTGATAAGCTGTTTAGTAGTGTTAAGAGAGCCCCGCTGGAAATTATTGTATTCATTAGAGCCATCAGCTTCATCCTGCAAGATCAAAGTTTTAACCTCAAGAAACGGCAAGTCCCGAATGTAGAAGAACATCATATTTTTAAAGATCAAAAAAGAAAAGCATGACAATTTTTACTTCATACAAATTACTATGTAATTAGAAGTTGCAAATGGGATTCAAACCTTTCCCATATCCCCGAAAATGACTACGCGTTGCAAAGAATTCTGACCGGGAAATGGAGATGCTCTAAACTGGTATTCTTGACTCCAAACATATGTACTGTTGAACAATCTATGCCCCAGTTTGTAGGTATACCTTCATAGTAAAAGGGAGTAAAATGTATGTTACTTGGATTCAAGTAAGTGTCAGATATTGATTTGCATATGGTCAATTTTTTAAATTCTTTTTATATATTTGGAGGATTCTTAGAGGACCATATTTCCATACCAATGTCCAAATATGTATCAGATATTAGTGATTTAAGAGGAGTCAGAGAGAATACACTCTGTTCGGCCACAACTCTTTCAGAAAGCTTGTATGTATATATCCGGGATCACGCCATCCAACAGTCCTCGCTGGTGCACCTGATGATAAATTTATAGAATGAAAAGGAAAAGGAAAAAATTATAATTGTCAAAGGAAGGAAAACAAAAGAATCCACTTCGATAAGGTGAAATGGCATGATTACCAGCATACCCGAGAACAAGGACAACCAAGTTGTTCAAATTAATAGAAAGTAAGAAGAGAATCAACCATCTCAACCTATATTATAATATAATTAATGTCCGCATATGCATCAAATACAAATGTGGGATACGGGTACTTAAAAAGAAAATAAAGAATATGAGTAATGAAAGTTATATATAGATGATATGGAAATATAATTCAAGTCCAAAGAGCTATGTACCACACACGCTGCTACGTTCAAAAGTTAGAGTAACAGCTGGGGAACGTTGTTGATGTCCTCCTTTAGGACCCCATTGAACAAAAGGCTCTGCTTCATCAATCCCATATCCACTAGTCCAAGTTACGGTCATCTGAGAAATGAGACCAATAAATCAATGGAGAATTTTTCTAACATGACAAAAATGTTGCTCAAGATTGCAAAGGAAAGACTTCATTTACTTCATCCCATTGCTTTCCTTGTGCTAAGCGTGGATAAACCGGGGCATTCGGATTTGCAAAAGATACTGTGTTTGACACTGCCACCAGCTTTGGCTAATTATGAAATGAAACAAGGATTAGAGGTAATAAACGACTGACGGAAAAGGACTAACCACAAGTAATTTCAGAAAATAATCATGATTTTCATATGATAAGTAGCATTAAACACAACTGAGGAACGTAAAAGATTGAAAACAAAAGATGTGAGGGAGTTAGAATACTCGGGTTCGGATATGAACATCCAATACATCTGTATATGTCAGACACAAATATTTCTAACTCTTTTCCGTGTATTTGAAGGATTCTTGTAGGATCATGCCTTTATACTCTTGTCTGAATATGTGTTTGACATGAGTACTTAAAAGAAAAATGAAGAGTTAGAGCTACATAGCATCGGCAAGTTAAGCAAATGCAGTCTTATGCACGTGGAACAAAATAAAAGAGATGATTCTATCACCCTTGTACGCTGCCATACAACTTTGAGAGACAAGTTCAAATCAGCATATTAGAGTATATTCAGTTCAAACCAACTACACCTTCGTGTCTGACTCACACCTGAATCCGAGTAGGCAAGGACTTCTGTGAACTTACATTTAAGAAACCATTTGAAAATAGTGCAAAAGAGAAGTCTGATCTTTGGTTAATCAACTGAAGCTTCAAGGACCCTTTTCCATTAACTTTGTAGTCAGGACTAGTGTAATTTGCATACTGAAACTGTTGAAAGAAGATGGTTAATCTTACTAATTGTAACATATTCCATTAACAATTAAAAGCAGGCTATGAGAAAGAACTTGAAAATTTCATAGCAAAGTAATTTTCAGATGAACCTTAATAGGTGCAGAGCACAGCAGTGGAGGATACACCCTTGGGTTTTCTGCTGGGCAGGTTGATGCACTGCAAGTTTTTAGTTAGCATGGTATACTGTCAGCTGGAATAAAGATACATAATAAGTTTCAATGATACAAAAATATTCAGAGGGAAGGTATTGGCCTGCTATTCTACCTGAAATTTGCAGGAGAAAATACCCCAATCCAATCATCCATTGAAGGGTTTGGAGAGCTATATTCCACTGTAACCCATTCTGTATTTTGACCCTAACACATCAGGATTCAATGACCCGATGAAGACTTGAAGATTGAAAAAATGGCATGTAATCCAGAAAATGGATGATCATTGCAAGGCTAATTGTAAAAAAAGCTGCAATTTAAGCTTACATTCAGTCCCAGAACAGTAGGAGAGGCTTTAACATAAGCAAGGTTGTCAAGAGCTAATGTTGCTTTATGAATAGCAATTCTTGAAAGAGGTTGGATTCCATGTGAACTTGCCCTATGAAGTATTGCAAGAACCAATAAAATGGTCCACATGATCATTCTTAAACCCCTCATCCCTACAAACATCTGAAATCGATCATTTAAAAAAAAAAAAACCTTCAAACTTGAAAAGAGAATTATACAAGAATCAAAGCTTAGTATAATTACAGTTTCCAGATACCAAAACAAAGGTGAAAAGCAGTTCCAGCTAAGCTACTTATGCAAGACTCCAATACAAATAGTCATATAAGGTGAAAATTTAAACTTACCCCAAAAAGAAAATGCATGAAGAATTGAAGATAACAATATGGGGATTAAGAAACAGGATTGAGTCACCAAACTAGAAACCTTTAAAGGAGTTGGAGATTTATGGCTGGTTGAAAGAGTTTTTTTTTATTTATTGTAAAGTGTGAAATGAAGAAGAGGAATGTGCCGAAGGAAGATTCCTTTAGGATCATGTTTTCCAAGCTCAGATTTTTAAAAGGCTAAAAATGTCAACTTATAAAATGTTATCATAGCTGCCCAGACATCACTGATAGGCAGTGGCGAGTCCCGGTGGTTGGCAGGTGCAGCCAACTAAAATTGAAAAATTTTCATTTACACTATTAAAATTTTAAATAATTAATAGTAAATTATATTTTAATCTTTTAAAAATATAAAAAATAATTTAATCATTTCAAAATTATAAAGATAAAAATTATTAAACTGATAAAATTATATTTTTACGATCTTAAAAATATATAATTTAATTTTGATCCCAACAAAACGCATTCTAAAAAATGTGTTTTCACGTAGATACGTTTTCACTGTCACATTATTTTTATTTTGTTAAAAATTATTTTTTTCTTACAGTTAAAAGTTAAAAGTTTATAGATTTATTTTTGTCTATGTTTGAGATAGACATTATTATAGTTTTAAGGTATGTTTGAATTTACAATAATGTTGTGAAACTCGGTGACCTATAAATTTCATCTGTCATGTAAGTATGAAGTCAACACTTGAGAAGCCGGATCGTATTGCAACTTGAGATCCTAGTTGATGGTGATTATACGGTCTCAGATTGAAGTGTAACTAGGGTTTTAAGTTTACAAATGTTATACTATCAAGGAATGGAGCATAAATGAGACCCCAGTTGACATTGGTTGTACAACCACGACAACAAGTTCCTCCTTATCGGAAGAGGATGCCCTATAAAACTCATACATAAGTCAAAGACAGAAAACACAGTAATCCTTTCAGTATAATTAAGTAGTTCCTTTTATCCATCTTCACCAAAGGCAACAAACCTGTTACTATAACATGTGACAGAGTTAGGGGCCCAATTCGCGGAGGGAAGAAGTTATTGTGCAGTGCAGAAAAGATGAAATGCAAAACAATTGTTGTCGTCCCAATTTGCATTTCATCTTTTTTGCATCACACAATAACTCATCATTACCGGAAATATTGTTGCCCTTAGCACTGTCACAAGTTTTAGTAACAGGGTCACTGTTTTTGGAGATGGACAAAACGAATCACTTAATCATACTGGAAGGTCATTAAGAATTGAGTTGAAAAGAATAAAGTTTGGAAGAGTTTATGTAGGAAAAAAAATATGGCTGTTGCGTGTTTTATAGACATTGAGATTGTAATAATTAGGGAAAAGTTGCATTTGACTCGAAAACGTGTCCTACAAGGCATATTTTCACTGATATGGCAGACCTCATAATTTAAAAAAATTATATTTTTCTTTCTCTCTTTAAATTCAACATATATCGATAATTAAAAAAAATCATAAATTCTCAAATTCAAAAAATTTTCAGCATATTTTGGTAAATAAGTCATTCGGAAAATGCTAAATAGTGTGGAATAAAAACATACAGGACCAAAATGATATAAGGGTTTAAATTAAGAGTGAAATTCTTAGCTTTCACCATGAATACCATCAGTCATCGTCCCACATCCAATAAGTCCAGCTTTGTGGGTAAAAGTTTCACATAATTATAATTATTTTAATTAAAGTGATTAAATTAAAAAAAATCATATTTTAAAATGAAATTGTATTTAGTTTACCCTTATTTTAATTACACTCCAATTTTTCCCAAAATTTTTAATTACACTCCATCTATTTAATTTTCTTCTCAATTCAGTTTAGTCTCTGTTTATGCTCTCGGTTCTATTTAGCCCATCTAATTTTTTTCCCAAAGTTTTAATTACACTTTTATTTTTTATACTCTTTGTTCATTTGAAATTTAACTTCTATATTTTTAATCTTAAGAATTTAGTCCCTCTAATCTTTTTTATTGTTTAATTTATTCCAATTAGTCTACTTATGCTCTCAATCCCTATTCTCTTTGCACATTTTAAATTTAGTCATTTTACTTTTAATCCAAGATTTTTGTCCTCTACACTTTTAATTGTTCCAGTTAATCTAATTATCATCACAGTCCCTGTACTCTTTGAACATTTGAATTTAATCCCTCTACTTTTTTTTTTAATAATTGAAGTCCAATTTGTAACACTATTAATCTTTTTTCCGATTGGTCTAATTATGC
This sequence comes from Gossypium australe, assembly GCA_005393395.2. Taxonomy (NCBI): domain Eukaryota; kingdom Viridiplantae; phylum Streptophyta; class Magnoliopsida; order Malvales; family Malvaceae; genus Gossypium; species Gossypium australe. Next base: position 19,738,425 of record CM016625.1, on the reverse strand, counting down.
TTCCAATCACTATACTCTTTTCACATTTGAAATTTAGACCCTTTACTTTTAATCTAAGTAATTTGATCTCTCCACTCTTTTGATTTAATAATTAAAATCTAATTGATAACACATTTCTACTAAATTGAATTGGGTGATATTTTTAAAATAAAAATTGCTTACATGATTAATATTACACACATGGAAAGCTAAATAAGTAAATAAATAATGCCAAATCTATAATTTTAAGATTTCCATTTTGAAATTGAGGTTGTGATGTTATTTAACATTGTTTCATAGAAGTAAAGTGAAATTACCTAGCTTTTGTGCAACTTTAAATTAGCCACAAGCGATTTTAAAAAAAAATGCCACACTAATTAATTAATAAATTTTCTTTTACGATATTATCAATTTAAGTTTAATTATTAAATTAAAATAGTTAAAGGGATTGAATTTTAAAAACGAAAAAATGCAAGGACTAGAGTTTAATTAGATCATTCCAGTTTTATATTTTTTTCTTAAAAAAATGTTTTTCTTTCTTTATTTTAAAAAATTAACTTATTATTCATATGGGAAAAAAAAAAGAGAGAAAATAAAACTTATTATTCATATTAAAAAAAGGGTCAACGATCATGTTTTTATTGACCTGGAACTCTAGTGTAACAGGAAGTACATTAGTTTTGGAAGACAGAAGAATCTGAGCCGGAATAGGAATAGGATCACTAACTTCACTTCTACTTTTATTTATTTATGTTTGAGAAGTTGAGGAATGGTGGATGGAAGCTTCAAAGATGACAAAGCACCCTCTCATAATTGAAGAATGGAATGGATCTTCTTCTACCAAGCTTTTCAAAACCGCCACTATCACTTTCTCCCCTTCTCTACAAATCCAAAGGTAAAGCCTTCACTTTTCATCTCTTCGCTTTTCTCTTTCTCGCTCACCCAAGTTTTTATTTGGCTGAAACAGATCAGTTAATGGTTTCAACCATGTTTGGAGACGATTCCTCGATGCCTTCGTCCCCGAGGCAAGTTCCTCTCCCTGTTTGTTTCCATTCAAAATCGAATTTTGTTTGCTGGGTTTTTAGTCTCATGAAAACTAGATGAACAGTCTGTTTTTCTTTTACAAAGTCTTTTATTTTTTGGATACCCAAAATCCCGGAAATGATTTTGAGTAATATGGGTTTTCGTTTCAAGTCATGAAAGTCAGCTTGATTGCAGGGTTTCCCAGGCAGTGTGACGCCAGATTATGTCCCTTTTCAAGTATGGGACTCTTTGCAGGTATGAAAAAAACATTGATGAACAGTTATGGACTACTTAAATTAGTAATACTTAATGGCTAAAGTTTCTATTGTTTTGGTTTACATTACATTTGTAGGGACTTTCAACATATATAAGAACAATGCTTTCTACACAAGTAAGGCTCAAATTCAATTGATATTGAACTACTTATGAGCGATGATTTTTGTCTATGTTTGTTGCTTACTTTGAACTTATTTCTCAGGCTCTTTTGAGTGCTATTGGAGTTGGTGAGAAATCCGCAACTATTATAGGTGCAACTTTTCAGGTAGAATTAACATCCAATTTGCAGTTTTGTATAAATCTTCATTGTATTATTTTTCCTGAGCTGTGATAGTTTGGACATTTATGGAGTGAGTTCTGGCCTTTTGATGTTATGGTTATTGTAATTCTTCTAGTGGTTCTTGAGAGATCTAACGGGAATGCTTGGAGGCATATTATTCACACTTTATCAGGTTTTCTCATTGAGATTTCATTGATTGCCTTTTTCTTATTTACCAAAACCATATTTTCAATCTCATGTTGAGAGTCTAACACCATAATGCTTTTTCATTAGGGATCAAATCTTGATAGTAATGCAAAAATGTGGCGTTTGGTCGCAGATCTCATGAATGATTTAGGTATGTCAATGTTTCTTTTAGAGAAATTGCGTTGGAGTCCAAAAGAATTGACTGCTGATCTTCAATATTTCTCTCTGCCCCTTACGTATATGGATTTGCATGGGTGCAAATACATGCACATCTTTGGGTGGAATTTCAGAGAGTATTAGTGATTTTATTTTATTATCTCCTAAATTTCTTAACTGTAAATAACAACTAGGACTTCCATGTTTTATTTCAGGAATGTTGATGGATCTTCTTTCCCCTTTGTTCCCTTCAGCTTTTATTTTCATTGTTTGCTTAGGGAGCTTGTCAAGATCATTCAGTAAGTTTCTAAATTCCTCGCAACTAAGAATATAACGACCAAGTCTGCAGAGACATGTTAGTTATCGGTTCTGTTGAGCCATTTTAACATTGCATAAAGCAATTTCTATGGGACACGTTTGGTTTTTTTGGTAGTTACATTATTACCAGTGAAGCTTCTTGTTATTGTGTAAAAGTAAAGCAATTTTTGTTGGATGCGACTCAATTTCAACTTCTAATTATGTGTTTTCCTACATGATTTCCCTATGCAGCCGGTGTTGCCAGTGGAGCTACCAGAGCTGCTCTGACACAGCATTTCGCCCTCCAAAATAATGCTGCGGATATAGCTGCCAAGGTACCTTGAAATGATTCTCATGTTTGGATGACAATGGCAAGAGCCTGTGTTGTAAACGTATAGCTTGAGTACTGAGATTTTTTTTTTTTTTTCAACATATTGGTAGGAAGGAAGCCAAGAGACAATGGCAACAATGATTGGCATGGCATTGGGAATGCTTCTTGCTCGCATTACCACAGGAAACCCAGTCGCTATTTGGTTTTCTTTTCTCTCTCTTACAATGTTCCATATGTATGGTAAGTTTGGTTGACATAAACTCCTGTAACCTATCTTATGGTCAGACATATTAAAACATATTGTCTTTGTACTCCATAGTATATCAAAACTAGGGCATCTTTTTCCAGATTTTTATGTTGTTATGGCTTATCTTTTATTTTATTTTCTCTAATCCCATAATTAATTGATGATTTCCTTTTCACCTATGCACAGCAAATTACAAAGCTGTCAGGTGCCTCACTTTAGACTCACTGAACTTTGAGAGGAGTTCGATTCTTCTACAACATTTCATAGAATCTGGCCAAGGTAAATAACCACAATCTGTCGATATTATCCCCTTGAGGCCAATTTTTAGTGAATAGTGGCCCTGGATTTTACTGTTCCCAAAAGTTGTCTTGTCATTGTCTTGAGTTATGTTACCTAGACTTGGGTGTGTGTTTGACATGGGTATATTAATTTTTTCCCGAGTATTTACATGTATTTGGAAGGTTCATGAAATGTTATATTCACATACCCATATTTAGATATGTGTCGGATACGGTCTTCAAGTACAAGTACTTAAATAAAATTGGAGGGTCTGACCAACATAACTTTTAAGATAATTCTATGTGATTTTCTTTCTGAAAAACCAATTTACTCTGCATAAGCACCATAAATTGCGAAAACTATTCATGATATCATCCAGGTTAATCAACTTGCACAAATTTGATTGGTAACAATGTCTGTGGGCTATTTAGTAGGAACACATACAATCTGATTGCTTCTATAAGCTCAATATGAACTGTTTTCTTTTTTTTCCAGCATATTTTGAAAATGATATCATGTGGCATCATTTTTTTAAAAGCAGATGTTAATCCCCATTCCCAAATACCTTTCAGTTCTCTCCCCTAAAGAGGTTTCAACCATGGAGCATGTTTTGCCCTTATGGACCACTTTAAGGTTGTCAAAGAGTGCTAAGCCCCTGCTCACCAATGTAAAACTAGGCTTAAGGGTCTCCACTCTTGATCACTCTGAAATGTGAGTATTTTAAGTTTATATTGATCACATGCAACAATGGTTGGCTACAGCATCTGCAGTCTCTTGATAGCCTCTAATATTTTGATAGTTCTTCAATAGTAACCGAGTATTTAATCATTGCACATCTAGTATTGGTGTAAACAACTAAAGTTGATAATAATATTAATGAAAAACAGTCTAACACAGACTTCTGAAATCTGACAAAGCGTATGTTTTTAGTAGAAGAAACTCTTTTGTTGCTTTAGTTGTATCCACAGGTTACTTTTAGATTCTAAGAATCCACATTATTATTTTGTACAGTGTTCAGCACTGTAATCTATTTTTCTCTTTTGCACCAATATCAAACGCATAAGGATACTATTACTCGGTTTTTATAATATAGGGACTAAATTGCACTTTTGACAATAGTATACGGACTGCTTAGTTATTTTGACATGCATTGCATATGGTAACATGAACTGTATTGAACTGACTAGTGTAATGATATCTCAAACAGGGCCAACTTTCTGACTTCAGCTGGATCATTTTACAATGAAGGTTGATCTTTTACACATTGAATGTACTCTATATATGTGGTACAGCCCTTTTATCGATATTGTTGCTAATTCTAGCTATATTGTTACTCTAGCAAAGTATTTACTGGTGGAGAGAAAGGGAACGGTCAGCGTTGTCGTGCACAAAGATTCGACAGCTGAAGATATCTTGAAGTCGTATATTCATGCACTTGTTATGGTCAATCTTACGGTTGAACAAAAATCTCTACATTTGGAGTGCCAATCATGGATGGATAAGCACTATGAAAGCTTTGTTCAGAAGGTAATCTCTATGAAAATTTTCCAAGGAGAAACTTATATGGATCGAAGTTGGTTGACTTGGCAAAAATGAAATGATAAGCAATACTTGGTAATATCCAATACATCCTATGTTACTCAGACTCGGATGTGTCTGACATGAATATGTTTAACTTTTTCCAGTTTTTACGTGTACTTGAAATATCTTTGGAATATCATATCCTCAACGTAGCTTCTATTTCTCACTGAAGATGCATCAACTCTTCTTTTCATTTGGCAGCTAAAGTTAGCAGGGTGGAAAGCTGGAAGGCTTCTCTCTCACTCAATCATATGGAAAGCACACTGGTCATTGGGTGAAAAAACTGACTAAAGCCACTTTAGTTTATATTACAGCAAACATGTCAAATGGCTACCCTGTTAGAGTAAATTACAGCAAAAAAGAAAAAGGAAATTCAATTTCTTATTCACTGCTTCAATGGTGCAAATCAGACAACCTGGTTTAAACTGAGTTCATGTCTGAGATGGAATCGGCAAAGAAAAATTCGGAAGTTCAGATCCAACAACAGGGAGTCAATGAAAAATGAATTTTATATTTGACAAAGTTTTAACCATTTATTTGGAACATTTGTTTTATTTACTGAATTATTATCATTCATTTTGAGTATGCAGAAAGCTGTATGATACAAAAGCACTGTTACTTTTGCAAATTCAAGTGATCCGTTTATTAAAGAATAAACTAATTCCAACCCAAATTAATTATAATTATCATTCATTTTGAGTACGCAGAAAACTGTATGATACAAAAGCACTTTTACTTTTGCAATTCAAGTGATCTGTTTATTAACGAATAAACTAATTCCAACCCAAACTAATTATAACTATTATGAACAAGTGCAAAATCAAGTCTTTCCCCAAAATTTCATCAAGAAAAAGGTCCATTTGAACTTTCTTTTTGTTGTTTATAAGTTGTATTGACATTTCACTTCAAAGCAACTATTGGAAAACTTCAAGCATTTTACTTTTCTTGTCTCTTAGCACGCACTTGACTGGGCGCATCCTGAAGGAAGTTACCGAGCAACCTTTGATCCACAACCATATTAGGTACCTGCAGAAGAAATGTATGAGCCAGGGTTTTATGGTGAAAGACAAAGGGATGAACTAAGAAAAAATAAAACCTTGTCTCCGAAGAAAATTTTTGTGTTATCAGCAATGGCTTCGATAAATTTGAGCTCAAGAAACTCGGGGGTCAGCTTCAACCTGTTCGCTTCAGCTTCTTTCATTTCACTAAAAATGGAGAAAGAAAAGACATCAAACACCTCTACTTTCATTGTAAGTTGGACACAATAAAAGTTAACGATGACTTCACCGGTAAAAATCTGAATCTCCTAGATTCTTCTGGCGAGCAATGTACATTTGATTCTCGATTTCCTGCTGCCTCCTGGAACTCTCCTTCTCCATCAGCTTCTGTTCCATCAGGATCTTGCTAACGCTCGCAGTTTTCTCAGCTTCACTAACAGCCATCTTCTGGGTCTCTGCCTCTTTCTCAGCCACTTTTTGTCTCTCAGTTGATACTAAAACCTGAAGAATAACATTATAGTTCGATATGAACTTAAAAAAGGAAAACTGGGTAAGCAAAACAGACTCTTATGTTGCCATAGAAGTTTACAAAGTACCTTGGTGCGTTTTTCTTCCATTTGTTCATAATTTCTTCTAATGCTTTCAGGTATTGTCGACTTTTTAACACGCACACTAAGAATTTCAATGCCTGGTGCAGAGCGTGTGCAGTCACCCTGAAGAGCCTTTTTCATCTTTTCATCATTCTAAAAGAAATATATATGATTTATTTCCATGATTCCTTAAATTGAGTCAATGTATAAAAGAAAATGCCATTTTAGTTTAAATAGACTTCGTCCATGTAGCTCCCACTTAACTATGTTCGGCACCATAAAGGAACATTTGTAGACGAGGGTATGAGCTATGAGGGTATAGTCCTCCAAGGATTCTCCAAATACACAGCCTTGCTTAAAAACAACAATAATAATTAAAAAATAAACATGCCTTGTCAGACACATACTTGTATACTAAACTGACACCAGAATTCGAGTAACTTAGAACTCGTTGTATCATGCAATGCTTAGACTAAGGGAACTGGCAACCATAGCCTTAAAGAGTGTGGCCCAGTTGCATTTTTCTTACCTGATCAAACACTTCTATATAAACATGTTGAAGTGTATGAGAGGTGCAAAACTGATTGCTTTCATGATGAATCTCGTCATAAATCCATATGTTGTCATAATGCACACCATAGTTTCATATACATATTGTTTTCGTAGCCGATTGACAACCTTAAAACAGATTGTAAGCGGCCCAAAATGTCTGGGCCCAAATCAAGGAATAAAAAGGACAAGGCCCAATAACAAAGGGGCCCAATAAGCCCAAGACTTTAAGTTTCTCTGGAAACTTTTAGGTTTTTTTTTTGAAACCCTAAAAGTTGCGCCGCAAGCCCCCTGGTGCGCCGCTCCACTAGCCGTTGTCGGCCATCCACCGAATCCTTCACTGGCGCCCCATAACCTGTAAGAAGAGGGACGAACAGCAAGCAACCACGAGCAAAAAGCGAAAAAAAACTATTGTATATTTTATTCTCAACTAGTTCTTCAGATCGGGTTAAAAAACCGAATGAAAACCATGTAAAGAAGGGCTTTTTTTTTTTTTACTTCAATCAATAAGAGAAAAACAAAGAGCAAAAATAAGAGATTACAAGAAAATCCACGGAAACAGAATCCGATCAGGGTAATCGGAGGTGATTTCGCGTCTTCTTTTCCTCATATTCGCGTTCTGATTTTATTTTATTTCATCGCTCTATCAACATACACGCATATATTTATATATTAAAAAAGAGGGGAAGAAAAAGGGGAAACTTTACCTTTCCGGCCACCGTGCGCGGTGGCCGGCGGCGGCGTCGACGGCGTGCCCTATCGCCGGAGTCGGGGTCCTGTCCCAGAGAGAAAATGAGAGCAGGAGAATTTTTTTTTAAAAAAAAACACACATCAAATGATTTTTTTTTGGGACTTAAGGCCTTATATAGCCCCCTTTAAACGACGTCGTTTTAGGGGCTGACCTTTAAGCCCAAAACGGCGTCGTTTGTACCTTGACCCGATCCAACCGACCCGACTCGCCTTAGGATCCGCGTGTTCTCTACAAAAGGGTTTATTGCGTCTTCAATCCTTCCGCAATTTCAGCTTTTAAAATCAAGTCTTTAGAGTTTTTAATTTTCGCCCTAAATTTTGTCCCGTGTTCAACTTAGCCCTCGGACAAACGCAGTGTTTCGGGGCACGGGATTTATTTCCGTTTTGGCCCCTCTAGATTACGCACGTGTTACATTTTAGTCCTGAATATTATTCCCACTTTAGTTTATTGCTATTTTAATCCCCCTAACTTTATCTTGATTTTAATTTGGCCCTTCCCCGACTATCTTTTGTAATTATACTTTTGATAATAATAATAATAATAATAATAATAATAATAATAATAATAATAATAATATAATTATTATTATTATTATTATTATTATTATTATTATTATTATTATCTTTTTTGTTAGATTACTATTATTATTATTAGTTACTATTAGTAATATTATTAGCTATATATATATTACTATTATTACGATCACTAACTTTATTATTATTATCATTATTATTTTATTATTTGTTTACCTTATTTTCCTTTTACGTTATTATTTCTATTATTATTATTACTATACTACTATTATTATTTAGCATTATCATTATTATTATTATTATTATATCTATTAGTATTATTAGTATTAGAATTATTATTATTGTTATTACCATATTTACATTATTGTATTGTACATATTTCGTATCGTTATTATTACTATTTTATTATTGTATTTGCTATTATTATTATTATTATTATTATTATTATTATTATTATTATTATTATTATTATTATTATTATATTTACTAACATATTTAAACTTTTATTTATTGTTGTTACCTTAATGTCTTATCGCTTGTAAATTACCATTTTTTGAATTGTATTTCAATATCTTTTTATTTCTTTATAAAAAAAAGAGGCTTCACAAAGGTAATATTCATGAATTTGGGAATTCAAGAATTTGTGCCCAATCGTGCTGGGTGCGACTTTTGGTTTGACCAAACAAGTGAATAACCTTTCAAATTTTATTTCTACCTTCAAATAAGGTGATATTTGCGCGTTGGAAGTTCGAAAAGATCATGCCCAATCGTGCTGGGTGTATCCTTTTGGTACGACCGAATAAGCAAATACCTTTTCTGAGATTTCAAAAAATGTGTGCTTGGAGAATTTTGGAGATGATCTTGAGTTCAAGGACTTAGGTTCTCGTGTCCAATCGTGCTGGATGTGAGATTCTATTCCCTCGAAACAAGGAAACTCGATATTCGATCAAGTTGTTTAAAATAAAAATGGAATGAAACCTCAAATCTTTTCAAACTTTTCGACATTAGGACCTCGATTAATCAATTTGGTACCAATTTTTGGGCGTATCGAGGGTGCTAACCCTTCCTCATGCGTAACCGACTCCCGAACCTATTTTCTCGAATATTCGTAGACCTAAAAACACTGTTTTAGTAAATCAAATGTTTTATTAAAACAAGGTGATCCGATCACACCTAATAAAAGGTCGGTGGCGACTCCCGTTTTCGTTCTTATTCATTTTCAAAACCCAAGTTCGATTCACGCCCTTCTCAAACTTCGAGGGGTGGTTTCGACAGCTTGGCGACTCCGCTGGGGACCTTTCGAGAGTCAGGCCGTAAAATTGATTATTCTTTGTCCTTTTGTCAAAAACTTGGAAAATCATTTTGGAAAAAAAACCATGTTTCTTTTGATGCATTTGATGGTACTATGATTGCAATAACGTCGAGTCTCATAGAATCTCTTTGCATTCATATTTGCATGACCGTTGTGGTCACACCCTTAAGTGGGAGCGAGAAGCTAAGCCTTCGTGAGGTTTTCACCTCCGCATGGGCTAGGGGACTACTTCCGGAATACATCTGTACCTATGGTTTCGTGAGGTTTTCACCTCCGCATGGCCATAGGAAAATGTATTCCCCCGAACTGAACTCGATCCGTATGAGCCTATAATGGGTGAAAATTGAGGAATCTGCTGGTTCGGGTATCTCACTTTAGAACTGAACCGCATGTAGAGAAACCTAGGAACCCACCTTGGACAGAACCACGCTAAACCCCTAGTAGTCACCCCAATATGTGTTTTATGTTTGCCTATTTCTCTTGTACTCATTTTGTCGCTTATATTCTCTTGCATTAACATGTTTTCTCTTGTTTTGATTGCATTGCATGTCATTTCACATTAAAAGGTGTCGATCTCCGTTTGGTTACTAAGATAGAAGCTTGTTATGGGGGACGGATTCCTTGATAAAGTAGAGGATAACGCGGCCATGCGTATATGGTCAGAGAAGATACAACTCGAGAAAGGGGATAGTCTAGCCGAGGGATATACATCGGAGTTAGGGGACTTTACTCGCATCAGCATAACACAGAATGAGTTACAAGAATTAAAAGATATGTGGGCTCGTTGGAATGAGGGGACTAAGCAGCTTTTCTACCTTAATTATGGCGATCTACCCTATTTGCTTGACATCAGAGTGGACAAACACTTGTTTCGGGCCATAACCCAATATTGGAATCCCGCATATAGCTGCTTCACATTCGGGAAAGTGGACTTGTACCTACCATAGAAGAATACACGGCTTTACTGCGTAATCAAAGGACTCAAGTCGATAAAGTCTACTTTAGGGCCAGCAACGCCCCAACTTTTGTAAAGAAACTGATGAGCATCACTGGAATGAGTGAACAATAGGTCGTGGCACATATTCAGCAAAAAGGTGAAGGGAAATGCATTCCATGGGTAAACTTAAGGGACTTGATATTGACACATCCCGATGCCAAGAGGAAGGTTGACATCTTCGCCTTAAGTATCTATGGCCTAGTACTTTTCCCAAGAGCTTTGAGGCATGTGGACGAAGCAGTTGTTGACTTATTCGATCGTCTTGACAAAGGAGTTACGCCAATACCAGCAATTCTTGCCGAAACGTTTAGATCTTTAAATGCGTGCCGGAGAGCAGGTGAGGGTAGATTCATGGGATGTGCACAACTATTGCTAGTTTGGTTCCATAGCCATTTCTGGAAGATAGATAGAGCTTCTTGACGAGTTCACTATGAAAATTATTCCCCATTAAAGGAGTTGGCAGATAAGCCCAAGAGAGACGACATATCAGAAGAAAACTGGATCGCACTCCTTCAAAATCTTCAAGAAAAATACATTGAATGGAGAGCCCCTTGGCTTGTTCCCGATGAAATTATCTACCGTTGTGGGAGTTATGATTGGGTTCCCCTGCTAGGAATTTGGGGAGCCATTGGGTATGCTCCTTTACTTGTGCTAAGGCAATACAATTCAAGACAGTTTATACCGACGACTTACGGCCTAGCTCAGTTCGAGTTTTCGTATAAAGGGAATAATTCCAAGAAGAAGGTTCGGGAGATCGCCGATGCTTGGAAACAAATTTGTCGGATGAAAAGAATTGCTGTAGGTCCAATGGTAACCCTAGAGTATAATGCCTAGCGGAGTAAGAGAATAAACGATAACGTCCCTGAACTGACACACGATGGTACTCAACCGATAGAGAAATACTTACAAGTAGTCCCTTCCGAGGCGGAGATTATGAAGCAAGACTTTGAAAATAAAAATTCAGAGTTGGAAAAGAGGATAGAGCGACTAGAAGAAGAAAAGATGCATTTGATGTTGGATATCGATGTCCGAAACTCAGAGGTTGAGAGATTGAAGAAAGGAAAGAGAAAGGCCGAAGAAGATCTGGAGAGCTTGAAGACTGATTATAGAAAACTGCGTCTGTCAATGAGGATTGCCGGGTTGGGTAAAACTTCAGAACAATGGCGTCAAGAAATTCGAGAAGAGAAAGCCAAGGTTGATCAGTGGAAGGAAAAGTTCCAAGAGGTTCAAGCACAAAGAGATGTTCTAGAGAAGACTGCAAGTGAGAACCGAAGGGAGAATGAGACACTGAAGGCTCTATTAACAGAACAAGAAAAGACGTTCGACCGAAAACACGACTCTATGGTGAAGCTAAAATCAAGCCTAAACCAGATTGAAGAGTTAAAGGGGAAATTAGTAGAGCTCGAAACGGCACTGGAGAATAGTGAGTTCCGGTTCCAACAATCTCAGAATCAGGTCAAAGAAAGGGATCACGTCATGGGTGAAACAGTAACACAGATACAAGAAGTGGCTGAACATCTACAAGCCTTAGCGGTCCAAGCCGATGTATTAAGTATATTGTATGAATCAAAGTCAGACCGGGGTCGAGAGTTGGCCTCGCTCCTCGAGAAAATTAAAATTCTAGGCATAAGGGCTAGGTCGCATATATGACTCAATTTTATGTAAAGGATTTTGTTTCTTAAATAAGCTTTCTATAAGAAATTGAACGTGAATTGACGCCTTTTGCATTCATTTCACGCATTTGCATTGTATTTCATCTATTCGCATACATCATATCATTTGCATTTAAGAGAGCCTCCCAAGCTAATAAATTAAAACAAATTTCAGAAGAAGAAGGCGAGAAAAGTGAAACCTGGAAGCTGAACACCCATACGGCACGCGAGCTAAGTCTAAGAAAATGGATCAAAGATATGAGCAACTCCAAAAAGAAATGGCACAAACACAGGAACAGTTGGCCCAGATCAAGCAGGACATGACAAACAAGATGATAGAGTCCGAGAAAAACTTGATGGCTCAAATGGCCCAAATGACCCAACTACTGAACGGGCTTGTGAAGAAAGGAAAAAACCCTATGGCTATTACCGGGGAAGAAAATGAAGGCACTCCTTTGAATTTTACCCCACCACACGCACCTGTACAGCCAGGAGAATATTTTTCGAGGCCACCTGTCACGATTAGGCCCCAAGGGGGTCAGGATAATATCAGACCACCCGCGAATTTCCAAGTAGGTTCCGGATCCAACCTAGGGGATAACCCTGCTAACTTGGTTGTCCCTGATTTCGATATAATAGAGAAGGAAGAGACAAGAGCTGAATCCTCAAGACAGTTAGAGGATCGTTGTAAATGGTTGGAGGAGGAAGTCAAGGCTTTGAAAAACGCCAGCCATCGCCCTGGTGTTAAGGCAAAAGAGTTGAGTTTAGTCCCGGGCCTAATACTCCCGCCAAAGTTCAAGACGCCGGAGTTCGAAAAATATAATGGGACCAGTTGCCCAGAAGCTCACATAACGATGTTCTGTCGAAAGATGGCAGGATACGCTGAGAATGATCAACTATTAATTCACTGCTTTCAAAATAGCCTAGTCGGATCGGTGGCCAAATGGTATAACCAGCTAACCCGCGCTCAAGTTAATTCATGGGAAGATTTGACACAAGCTTTTACGAAGCAATATGGTCACGTGACGGACATAGCGCCAGATAGAATAACATTGCAAAACATAGAAAAGAAGCCAAATGAGGACTTCAGGCAGTATGCCCAGAGGTGGAGAGAAGTAGCTACACAAGTCCAACCACCCCTCTTGGAGAAAGAAACCGTTAAGCTATTTATCAGTACTTTGAGAGCCCCATTTATCACCTACATGGTGGGGAGTACAACTCAAAGCTTCACAGATATAGTCCTGGCAGGAGAGATGATTGAAAACGCCATAAGAGGTGGAAGGATCGAAGTGGGTTAGGCTACTAGGAGATCCGTCCCTAGAAAAAAGGATAATGAAGTGAACAACATGAGTACGTACAATAAAGGATACTCGAAAGCAGTTACCGTTAATTCACCAAAAGTCATGGCTGTCAAGCAGCAGGGGACGACAGGACAAGAGCCAGGCCCAAGACCAAATTTTGAGAGGCCCCAGTTTACGCCAATCCCGATAACATACAGGGAGATGTATCAATGCCTGTTCGACGCACACATTGTAGCCCTATATTATCTAAAGCCATTACAACCCCTGTACCCTAAATGGTACGACCCGAATGCTGAATGTGAGTACCATACAGGAGTAGCAGGCCACTCGATAGAAAGCTGCACTGCCTTCAAAAAGGTAGTCGAAAGATTCATCAAGATGGGGATTATAGAGCTCGACGACCTGTCTGGTTCGGGGAACCCATTACCCAATCATGGGGATAGAGCGGTAAACGCGATCGGAAAGGAGGGAGCAAGAAAGACCAAGGAGGATATATCGGATGTGAAGACTCCACTAATAATCGTATGAAAGGAAATGATAAAAAGGGGGCTGATAAAGTCAAGTCCCGAAGGAAAAAGTGGAAAATCTGGAAATTACTGCGCTTTCCATAGAGCCGAAGGGCATAAGATCCAGGACTGCACAGAATTTAGACTATTGGTGCAAGGCTTCATGAACAATAAAGAGTTAGAATTTTATGAAGAAAGCTCAGAGGGAGGGGACATACATGCGACAGAAGGAGAACTGACCCGTCAAAAGGCCAAGTTCCCAAAGATCATTATTTCCCGCCCGAGAAACCCAGAAAGCGGAGCGATGCCCAAGATTTTAATCAAGAAACCCGCATCCTTCCCTTATAAGGATGATAAGAAGGTACCGTGAAACTATAATTGTAACGTGACAACGCCCGGGGTAGAAGGTTCAACCAGCACTGTAAATGAAAACCAAAAGAAAGGGTTCCACACACGAAGCGGAAAACGTTATGACCCAACAAGCGTCAAGATAAATACAGCAAAATTAAAGGCTATGACAGTCGGGCCAGATGAAGAACCTAGCACCCTTGTCAATGTACCCGTAAGAGAGGAAGAGGCGAAAGAATTCTTGAAGTTCTTAAAACATAGTGAGTACAGCGTGGTGAAGCAACTGCATAAGCAACCGGCTCGTATCTCGATGCTAGCTTTACTATTGAGCTCGGAAGCACATCGCGAGGCATTGATGAAAGTACTGAATGAAACTTACGTTACCAAAGACATATCTGTCAGCAAACTTGACCGATTAGTTGGCAACATAAGTGCTGATAACTTTATTTTCTTCAGCGATAATGAAATTCCATCTGGGGGCATGGGATCAACCAAGGCCTTGCATATAACCACTCGTTGTAGGGGATCTATCCTATCGAGTGTGTTAATTGACAACAGGTCGGCCTTGAATGTCCTCCCATTATCGACTTTGAAAAGGTTGCCAATAGATAGTTCTCACATGAAATCGTGCCAGAACATAGTGAGGGCATTTGATGGCACCGAGAGAAGGGTGATGGGAAAGATAGACATACCGTTACAAATCGGGCCAAATACATATGAAGTAGATTTTCTGGTGATGGATATCAAACCCTCGTGCAGCTGCTTATTGGGAAGACCCTGGATTCATTCGGTAGGGGCAGTACCCTCATCCCTCCATCAAAAACTAAAGTTGGTGGCAGATGGTCGATTGGTCACCATTAACGCGGAAGAAGACATCATAGCAGCAGTTACCAATGACGCACCATATGTGGAGGCGAATGAGGAGGCCGTTGAATGCTCTTTTCGATCTTTAGAATTCGTCAATGTGACATTTATTCGTGAGGGGGCTAAAATTCCGGTACCCAAGATATCCAATACCACGAAGATGAGCCTACAAGTGATGGTCAAAAAGGGAGCCTTACCGGGAAGAGGGCTAGGCAGATGTCTCCAAGGTGAAGTTCACGCGCCATCATTGAAAGAAAAGAGAGACCGTTTTGGGCTGGGTTTTAAGCCAAATGCCAGCGATATGAGAAGGGAAATAGAGAAGAAGCAGGAGAGAAGAAGAGCACGACTGAATGGGGAAGAGGTCATGTGGGAACCAATGACGTTTCCTCATATATCCCAAACCTTCGTATCTGGAGGAATAATTCACCCCGAGAGAGAGTTGTTGAATGAAGGTCCTCACATCAATGCCATAGACGAAGGAAAAACTGGACAAAGGAACCTGGCGGACATTCGTCCTTATGAGCTTGAGAATGTTTTGAACAATTGGACTGCGGAGGAATTGCCTGTAGTTTTTAGAAATCCCACAGAGTAATATTCGAGAACGCGTTTGTTGTTTTAAGCCTAAGAACAATAAAATCTCTTTTGTGAAACGGGCTAATGTTTAGAAATTTTTATTTGAATGAAATGCATTATCAAAAAATTCCGTGTTTTCCTCTAGCAAATTTCTTTTTGTTCTTCTTTTTGCTCATTCATGGCATGAATAATTGTCCGCAAATTCATTCTTCATACATTTTGGCACCCATCACAGGTCTCTAGATATCAACGATGTAAGCAACGACACTACAGACCTAGAGGCCCATTTTGAGCAGGACATGTGTTTAGAAGGATCTCAAGATCTTGAAGGTGACAGAGATGGTGACTTATCCCCGGATCTATTGAGAATGGTACAGCAGGAAGAGAAACAAATCCTACCCCATGACGAGGAAGTGGAGAATATATCCTTAGAAGAAGGAAAGATGTTGAGAATCGGAGCACGCATAATCGAGGAAACGAAACAAAATCTGGTAGAATTACTGCGGGAATTCAAAGATGTCTTTGCGTGGTCATATCAAGACATGCCAGGTCTGAGTACTGATATTGTAGTGCATCGCCTTCCCATAAAGGAAGAATGCAAGACAGTACAGCAAAAACTACGGAGGATGAGGCCCGATGTAGTATTGAAGATAAAAGAGGAAGTGAAGAAACAGTTTGATGCTGGTTTTCTACAGGTGGTCAAATACTCAGAGTGGGTGGCCAATATCGTTCCTGTCCCAAAAAAGGATGGAAAGGTTCGGATGTGTGTAGATTATAGAGACCTAAATAAAGCCAGCCCAAAAGACAATTTCCCCTTGCCCCATATTGACACGTTGGTGGATAACACGGCGGGGTACTCGTGGTTTTTTTTTATGGATGGATTCTCCGGATATAATCAGATCAAGATGCACCCTGAGGACATGGCAAAGACCACCTTCATAACGTTATGGGGCACCTTCTGTTATAAAGTAATGCCATTCGGGTTGAAGAATGCTGGGGCAACATACCAAAGGGCCATGGTAGCCTTGTTCCACGACATGATGCACAAAGAGATTGAAGTGTACGTTGATGATATGATCACCAAATCTTGAACGAAAAAGGAACACGTCGAAGTTTTTAAGAAATTGTTCCTAAGATTAAGGAAGTTCCAATTAAAGCTCAACCCAACCAAGTGTACTTTTAGAGCTAGGTCGGGGAAACTGCTGGGCTTCGTGGTCAGTGAGAAAGGGATTGAAGTTGACTCGGACAAGGTCAAAGCTATACAAGATTTGCCTCCACCACGTACTCAAAAAGAAGTTCGGGGCTTTCTTGGAAGATTAAATTACATTGCTCGGTTCATTTCACAGTTAACCGAGAAATGCGATCCTATATTCCGTCTTCTCAAGAAACACAACCAAAGGGTATGGGACGAAGAATGCCAGAGAGCTTTTGACAAAGTCAAACAATACCTGTCAACTGCCCCAGTGCTATCTCCACCAAATCCAGATAGACCATTGATACTGTATCTATCGGTGTTCGATAACTCCATGGGATGTGTGCTTGGTCAACATGATGAGTCAGGAAGGAAAGAAAAGGCGATATACTATCTCAGCAAAAAGTTCACCGAATGTGAAATGAGATATTCGTCGATCGAAAAACTATATTGCGCCTTGATCTGGGCAACCCGAAGACTAAGGCAGTATATGTTATACCATACAACCTGGTTAATTTCAAAGCTTGACCCGTTGAAATATATGATGGAGTCGACTGCCCTGAACGGGAGAATGGCAAGGTGGCAGATTTTGCTATCTGAATTTGACATAGTCTACGTAAATCAAAAGGCCATAAAAGGGAGTGCAATAGCGAAATTTCTGGCTAGCAGAGCCTTGGAAGATTACGAGCCTTTGAGCTTTGAATTCTCCAATGAAGAGTTGATGTATGTGGCAAATGCTGAAGAAATGCCGTGGAAGTTGAACTTTGATGGAGCGTCTAATGCTGTGGGAAATGGAATTGGGGCAATCTTGGTGTCTCCTAGTGGTGATCATCATCCACTCACATGCAGATTGGATTTTGACTGTACAAATAACATGGCGGAATATGAAGCTTGCATCATGGGAATTCGAGCAGCCATAGAGCAGAAGATCAGGGTGTGAGAAGTATATGGAGATTTTGCACTAGTGATTTATCAACTCAAAGGTGAATGGGAGACCCGAGATCCTAAACTAATCGAATATCGAAAAATAGTTTTGGGATTGATTGAGGAATTTGATGACATCACCTTTAATTATCTCCCACGTGATGAAAACCAGATGGCAGATGCCTTAGCAACTCTGGCTTCTATGATCAAGGTAAACAGGCCAGAGGATATGAGACCCATCCAGATGAGTATTCTCGAAGTCCCAGCCTATTGTTGTAATCTGGAAGATGTGGAAAGAGATGATCACCCTTGGTATCAAAATGTGTTGCAATATATAAAAAACCGCGAGTATCCGGAGCATGCGATGGAGAATGAGAAAAGGACGCTCAGGAGATTGGCCTCTGACTATGTCTTAGATGGGGACATCCTTTACAAAAAGAGAAAAGATCAGGTGTTACTGAGATGCGTTGATGCTATAGAGGCTAGGAAAATTCTAGAGGAAGTTCATGAAGGCGTTTGTGGAACACATGCCAATGGTTTTACAATCGCCAGGCAGATCATGAGGTTTGGATATTATTGGTCCACCATGGAAGGAGATTGCGTCAACTACGCTAAGAGGTGTCATAAATGTCAGATTTATGGTGATAAAATTCATGTGCCTCCGTCACCTTTACACGTGATGACTTCCCCATGGCCCTTTTCTATGTGGGGCATGGATGTTATTGGACCGATCTCACCGAATGCTTCTAACGGGCATCGATTCATCTTCGTAGTCATTGATTACTTCACCAAGTGGGTAGAAGCTGCCTCGTATGCCAATGTCACAAAATCGGCAGTCAGCAAATTCTTAAAAAAGGAGATCATATGTCGTTATGGAATACCTAAGAGAATTATATCTGACAATGCATTGAACCTGAACAACAGCACCATAGCAAATGTTTGCAGCCAATTCGGTATCAAACACCACAACTCGTGTCCCTACCGCCCAAAAATGAACAGTGCAGTGGAAGCAGCCAACAAAAATATTAAGAAGATAGTGGGGAAGATGACCGAGACTTATAAGGATTGGCATGAGAAATTACCATTTGCACTCTACGCTTATCGAACGTCGGTCGGAACCTTTACTGGGGCAACACCTTTCTCGTTAGTTTATGGGATGGAGGCAGTCCTACCTATTGAAGTGGAAATACCTTCTCTTCGGGTTTTGTCGGAAATAAAACTGGATGAAGCTGAATGGATCCAGGCTCGATACGATCAGCTAAACTTAATCGAAGAAAAGAGGCTAAGGGCTATCCGTTATGGGCAGATGCACCAAAAACGAATGATGCGAGCTTATGATAAAAAGATTCGCCCAAGAGAGCTTAAAGAAGGAGATCTTGTGCTGAAAAAGATCCTTCCTATGCAAAAGGATTTCAGAGGAAAATGGATGCCGAACTGGGAAGGACCATATGTGGTGAAAGAAGCTTTCTCTGGAGGTGTATTGATTCTGGCTGAAATGGATGGAAAAACTTTACCTAATCCTGTGAACTTAGATTCAGTCAAGAAATACTATGCTTAAAGAGGCCAAGGTGAAAACCCGCAAAGGGCACTTTGGGTCTAAAAAAAAAAAGGGAAAAGCCGAGGTAGAAGCTCATAAAAGGGCGCCGCGGATTCAAATGATCCTGGACTAGATGAGAAGTGAAGTCGGGGCATCAACAAAGTACTTTGAGTCGTCTAAACACATGCTAAAACTCAAAATAGGCTTCATAAAGTTTGTATGTAGAAACACAATCAATGATATCTGGGGCATCTTACCTTTGTTATCTTTGATCTTTTCCTCTTTTTAAAGAAATATGTTTTCCCTTAGTTTTAATGACTCATTCGACTCTTTTTGAAATCAATTTGCTGCATTAAAACAATGATTAATGAGCTAAAAATTTCACAAAGAAAGTTCTGCACATTACTTTGGGAATTTCTAGAAAAACAGGGAACCAAAGCAGGACAGTTGTTTAAAACTCCCCAAGCACTGACAGGACTGAATCCTTTGAGCAGGTCAGCAGTTGTGATTGAAACATACCTTTGGGTCATTTAGGGAATGGAATGGCAGGCCGATTGTGAATCGAAGGATAGACAAAAAAGGTTGTAGTTCCCAAAGGAGAAATGATTTGATACACGACTTACAGCTCACGGACCCCAAAATTACCATAAGGGCCAAGTGCTCGAAAAACGATGCTTCGAGATGAACGAAGACGAAACCCTGAAGGATAAATAAGTGATAACGTCTTAAAAAGGAATCAAACTCATGACATATTTGCATCATAACATGTCTAAATAGGAGCATTTGACTCACTTTGATCATGACATCCTAATCATTAGACATAAGCATGCACCCATTATACTATACTGTCCTTAAGAGGGCAGTAAAGTAAGATGGTGAAGATAGCAAATCTGGCATTCCTGAGCTGTGCAGGAAGTAGATTGAAGACCGAAGATCTGGCATTCCTGAGCTTTGCAGGAAGCAGATTGAAGACAGCAAATCTGGCATTCCTAAGCTTTGCAGGAGGCAGATTGAAGACCGAAGATCTGGCATTCCTGAGCTTTGCAGGAAGTAGATCGAAGACAGCAAATCTGGCATTCCTGAGCTTTGCAGGAAGCAGATCGAAGACAGCAAATCTGGCATTCCTGAGCTTTGCAGGAGGCAGATTGAAGACAGCAAATCTGGCATTCCTGAGCTTTGCAGGAAGCAGATTGAAGATAGAAGATCTGGCATTCCTGAGCTTTGCAGGAAGCAGGTTGAAGACAGAAGATCTGACATTCCTGAGCTTTGTAGGAGCAGATCGAAGATAGCGAGTCAGGCGTTCCTAAAGTTGTAGGAGCAGATTGAAGACATTAAGTCTGGCGCTCCTGATATTGCAGGAGCAAACTAAAGATAGTAAATTTGACGATACGGAACAAACTGAAGTTGCAGTAAAGTGGATCAGAATAAAACTCGTCTCACTGAAGTGGTATTGAAGCAGTTGCAGTGGGTCAAAACGAGACTACCAGAGGAAAAAGAGCATTAAGAAGCCAGGACCCAATGGGTCCCGACAAATTTGGGCCTTCTTGGTGTCTTTGCTCTATTCTTGTTGCACGACAATGAGCAAAGAGGGGCAGCTGTAAGCGGCCCAAAATGTCCGGGCCCAAATCAAGGAATAAAAAGGACAAGGCCCAATAACAAAGGGGCCCAATAAGCCCAAGACTTTAAGTTTCTCTGGAAACTTTTAGGTTTTTTTTTTGAAACCCTAAAAGTTGCGCCGCAAGCCCCCTGGTGCGCCGCTCCACTAGCCGTTGTCGGCCATCCACCGAATCCTCCATTGGCGCCCCATAACCTGCAAGAAGAGGGACGAAACAGCAAGCAACCACGAGCAAAATGCGAAAAAAAACTATTGTATATTTTATTCTCAACTAGTTCTTCAGATCGGGTTATAAAACCGAATGAAAACCATGTAAAGAAGGGCTTTTTTTTTTACTTCAATCAATAAGAGAAAAACAAAGAGCAAAAATAAGAGATTACAAGAAAATCCACGGAAACAGAATCCGATCAGGGTAATCGGAGGTGATTTCGCGTCTTCTTTTCCTCATATTCGCGTTCTGATTTTATTTTATTTCATCGCTCTATCAACATACACGCATATATTTATATATTAAAAAAGAGGGGAAGAAAAAGGGGAAACTTTACCTTTCCGGCCACCGTGCGCGGTGGCCGGCGGCTGCGTCGACGGTGTGCCCTATCGCCGGAGTCGGGGTCCTGTCCCAGAGAGAAAACGAGAGCAGGAGAATTTTTTTAAAAAAAAACACACATCAAATGATTTTTTTTGGGACTTAAGGCCTTATATAGCCCCCTTTAAACGACGTCGTTTTAGGGGCTGACCTTTAAGCCCAAAACGGCGTCGTTTGTACCTTGACCCGATCCAACCGACCCGACCCGCCTTAGGATCCGCGTGTTCTCTACAAAAGGGTTTATTGCGTCTTCAATCCTTCCGCAATTTCAGCTTTTAAAATCAAGTCTTTAGAGTTTTTAATTTTCGCCCTAAATTTTGTCCCGTGTTCAACTTAGCCCTCGGACAAACGCAGTGTTTCGGGGCACGGGATTTATTTCCGTTTTGGCCCCTCTAGATTACGCGCGTGTTACATTTTAGTCCTAAATATTATTCGCACTTTAGTTTATTGCTATTTTAATCCCCCTAACTTTATCTTGATTTTAATTTGGCCCTTCCCCGACTATCTTTTGTAATTATACTTTTGATATTATTATTATTATTATTATTATTATTATTATTATTATTATTGTTAGATTACTATTATTATTATTAGTTACTATTAGTAATATTATTAGCTATATATATATTTACTATTATTACGATCACTAACTTTATTATTATTATCATTATTATTTTATTATTTGTTTACCTTATTTTCCTTTTACATTATTATTTCTATTATTATTATTATTACTATACTACTATTATTATTTAGCATTATCATTATTATTATTATTATTATATCTATTAGTATTATTATTATTATTATTATTATTATTATTACCATATTTACATTATTGTATTGTACATATTTCGTATCGTTATTATTACTATTTTATTATTGTATTTGCTATTATTATTATTATTATTATTATTATTATTATTATTATTATTATTATCATTATTATATTTACTAACATCTTTAAACTTTTATTTATTGTTGTTACCTTAATGTCTTATCCCTTGTAAATTACCATTTTTTGAATTGTATTTCAATATCTTCTTATTTCTTTATAAAAAAAAGAGGCTTCACAAAGGTAATATTCATGAATTTGGGAATTCAAGAATTTGTGCCCAATCGTGCTGGGTGCGACTTTTGGTTTGACCAAACAAGTGAATAACCTTTCAAATTTTATTTCTACCTTCAAATAAGGTGATATTTGCGCGTTGGAAGTTCGAAAAGATCATGCCCAATCGTGCTGGGTGTATCCTTTTGGTACGACCGAATAAGCAAATACCTTTTTCGAGATTTCAAAAAATGTGTGCTTGGAGAATTTTGGAGATGATCTTGAGTTCAAGGACTTAGGTTCTCATGTCCAATCGTGCTGGATGTGAGATTCTATTCCCTCGAAACAAGGGAAACTCGATATTCGATCAAGTTGTTTAAAATAAAAATGGAATGAAACCTCAAATCTTTTCAAACTTTTCGACATTAGGACCTCGATTAATCAATTTGGTACCAATTTTTGGGCGTATCGAGGGTGCTAACCCTTCCTCATGCGTAACCGACTCCCGAACCTATTTTCTCGAATATTCGTAGACCTAAAAACACTGTTTTAGTAAATCAAATGTTTTATTAAAACAAGGTGATCCGATCACACCTAATAAAAGGTCGGTGGCGACTCCCATTTTCGTTCTTATTCATTTTCAAAACCCAAGTTCGATTCACGCCCTTCTCAAACTTCGAAGGGTGGTTTCGACACAGATGTAATTCAAGTATCAACGAGGGAAACAAAAGTCACCTTGAACTCCAATTACAACACGAATTTAGAGTAGTTTAAGCCTTGCCTCTATCTTCTCAAAGTTGATCATCACACCCCCTTTAGCACCACATGGAATATCCCTCACCTAATTTTTTTAAATAAAAATAAAATGAAATAGGACATTATAATGAAGGCCAAATGATGCACAGTGCTCACAATTTGGGGAAAGAAAGTTACCAGATCTGTTTGAAGTGTAACTAGAACAGGCTCACACTGGGTTATCAGAGGCATCTTCAAATGAAATCCTGAAGATAGTAAATTCTAAGGAGGCTTAAGCTATGTCACTCTAACTTATTTATTTTGAGACAGTTATGTCTGACACATTTTTATATAAATATGAATGTAGGGATATAATCCGCCAAGTAATTTTCAACTACATGAAACAATAAAAAAAAAAAATGAAACATAAAAGTAAGCAGCACCCACACCAAAATCCGAATAAAACAGACCAGTAAGAGCTATATTATGAATAAAAAAAATAGAAGACTTTAGTCTGACCTGGCTCTGGTATCGTCTTTATAAGAGCTCCACCCCTCCAATACACACCAACATAATCTTCTGGGACTTGATGCAAAATGGATAAGGTATTTTTAGTATTCGAAGATGATGGAATCATTACCCGAAAAATATCATTATTACCCCCTCATGATTTCAGTGCTAAAGTGGTTTTTGCACGTTCATTTGAGTTTTCTAAAATTTTGGCAAGAATTCTCCAGCTGAAGAGCCTAAGGAACTTGCTGACTTCCATATAAACTTATACTGATTCTCAAAAATAAATCAAACAAATTCAAGTCAATTGTCACCAACTTTGAAGAAGAGAATGTTAAACAACCATGTTTTTGAGGAGTATAAAAAAAAGGAGCAATAATTAAAGATCGAGGCCAATTGGCGCGGGGTTTCGAAAACAATTCAATGCCGAGGATAAAATAGCTTAAAAATGTGAAGTGATACGAGGGGTATTATAAATTTACGTTAAACGACTTTCAATTTCAAGATTTTTGAATGCTAATCAGAAATAAGTACAATCCAATAAGAGTTGCTTGACATACAAACAAAAGAATTCAAATCATCACCCAAACGAAAAACATTCGAACTTACTGAAACAAATGGAAGAGCAGTAATAATAATAATATAAAGATAAAGAATGAAGAAAGCGCGGAGAAGCAAGAAGCAATCAAAAGCATTAGTGAGATATAAGAGTGTATAGGTTTACTATGGAGGCGATAAAGAGGAAAGCAAATGCAATCATGATGATTGGAAAAAAATCGCCATTTTGAGGTGGCTGTCTGGCAGCGGTTCTATTTTGCTCTGGACGATCCATGGCGGTTAGTGTATAACACTTTTTTTTTTTTTTTTGTTCTTTATATTTCTAAATAAAATAAGTCTATATATATGAGATGAATGGGGATGGTTGATGTTTCACACATGGAAGGTGGTGTTTGATGGATCCAAGGTTGGAGCTTTAAGAACATCGTATTAGAACTGGTGTTAATATATTTGATTCGTTTGTTAGTCGTAGAACCAAACTTTCTATTTTCCGTAACAAATATATAATTAAATATCATCTTCAATCTTCCACGTTAAATTAAAAGTAAATATTTATATTTATTTATTTTATTCTTCATTGAATTAAAAAATTAATTATAATATAAACTACCAAAATCTTAAAAATTAAAAAATATATATATATTATTTTACTTTTCCAATTATAATATTTTTTGAAAAATTATAATTTTTAATAAATAAATAAAATATATTTTAATTTATATATACCATTAACTTATGCATCGCACTAAATAATAACTAATTAATATATTTGATTTAAAATATATAATTATATTTTTATATTTATTAGAGCATATTATATTGATAACATAAAAGTATTATCTTACTTGGATGTTGTTGATAAATCAACACACACTAAAAATTTTAGTCCATACAAGTAAAATTAAGATTAAACAAATGTAAACCCTAGTTGCCAAGAGTGCTCTCTAAAGAGTCCTAGAGAAAACAGCAATTGTTGTGGCTTAGGATGGTGGTGATGATGGGGTGGAGAATAGTGAGATTTCCCTTCTCGCTGAGGAGATGGTTCAATTGAATGTTAAGGGATCGATGGTAACACCAAGTGATAAGCCTACTCTGATTTGTTCAATCTAGACAGAGAAATTATACAATCCAGATAGTTTCTGTGGGCAGATGAAGAGCATATGGAAGACTAAGAAGAAGTTTGAGATTCATGTGACAGGGCAGAATCTATTCTTAATTTCTTTTGATCTCGAAGATGATTTGGAGATAGTTTTAGAAGGAAGGCCTTGGTTTTTCGAAAAAATCTAATATTACTGAGCAAGATTTTCCAGCAGACGGAAAGAGATCAAATTAGACTGAATTCTTCACCTTTTTGGTTAAAGGTAAGTACGTGTCTACCAGAGTTTGATAAAAAAGATTTACTTCATGCAATAGGTGTTACTTTTGGGGGGTCCTTAGATCTGAAATTAAAGGAGATTTATGTCGTCTTAGAGTAAATCTTGATGTTCAGAAACCTCTTAGGAGAGGTATTTTTGTTTCCATTAATAATATGAATAAATCGTGGGTCTCCTTCAAGTATGAAAAATTACCTATGTTCTATTTTGGGTGTGGGAGAATGGGGCATGGCCTTACTGGTTGTAAAAAGTTCAATCCTGCAGAAAAAGAAAAGATTAGAACTGATCCACCGTTTTCATTGGCATTAAAGGCAGAATCAAATTTAAGTGGAAGGGAGAGTGTGAAATTTAATGCTATTACAAAAACTGGGAGGGTGCAGTGCTCTTATACAGGAAACGTAGATGTACAATCAAAGGGTAGTACTTTCAATGTAAAAAGAGAAGATACGATGGAGAAGCTAGAAGGTTTAATATGAAGCAGAATTGATGAGGAGGAGGTGGAGGAAAAGAAGAAAGATACCAATTTTAAGGCAGTTTGCATGTCATATGATGCAGAGAAATCTGATTCAAGGAAGAAGTCACGTTGGAAGAAAGTAAAGTCAGCATACATGGAGGTAAATAGAGAAGAAAAGTGTAGTTCAAGAAAAAGGAAGTTGATACATGCTGGGTTGGAAGGTGGGAGTGCAGAACATCAAATTGATGGATATAAAAGATTGAAGCAAGATGAAGAACAGGATGGTCAAGATTCGGTACAAGTAGCAGGAATTCCAACCATGGAATATGAGGGCGTTTCACAATTGATGATATCGGCGGCTGCCAAAGGGCAAGCCGATCGGACACAATGAAAAGTATAAGTTAGAACGTCCGTGGATTGGGGAGTTTACGGGCGTCTAGAAGGCTGCGAAATTTTATAAAGTAGCAGAAACCCCAGCTTGTCTTATTAATAGAGACAAAACTTGATGGACAGCGTATGGAGAAAGTTAGAAGGAGTTGTGGTTTTCTAAACGGAATTGATATTGCAGCAGAAGGGACACGTGGAGGTTTATGTTTAGCTTGGACAGAGGAAGTTGTGGTAACACTGAGGAGTTTCTCTAAGAATCACATTGATGTTATGGTTAAGGAGGAGAATACTAATGAAGAATGGAGATATACAGGGTTTTATGGATCCCCGTATGCTAACAGTAAAATTGAGTCATGGAATCTGCTAAGAAAACTAGGTGAAGACCAATCTCATCCATGGTTAGTGAGTGGGGATTTCAATGAGATAATGTATTTGTTTGAGAAAATTAGAGGGTCTGTAAGGGAGGAAGGGAAAATGGAGGCGTTTAGGGAAACTCTAGAAGAGTGTCAACTGGATGATATAGGGTTTTCGGGGGCTTGGTTTACTTGGGAGAGAGGAAATTTGGCAGAAACAAATATACGGGAGAGATTGGACAGAGGAGTTGCAAATGAGAAATGGAAGCTTCTTTTTCCTACAGGTAACATTCGTCATCTGGGTCATTCGATGTCAGCTCATTGCCCTTTGCTTTTAAACACAAAAAGTGAAGGAGCATTTACTAGAAACCCAAATTTTAAATATGAAGCTTGGTGGACCAAAGAGGAATCTTTGGAGGAAAAAATCAAACTTTCGTGGACATCAACTACGGGGTCAATAGTAGATAAATTGGAAAAGTTGCAAGGAGATCTTAGAGAATGGGAGAGTTCAATTAAAAAAGGAAGGGAGGGGTTGAAGAAGGAGCTGGCTAAGGAGCTTGAAATGTTATTGGAAAAAGACAGGACTGATGACATATTGGCACAGATCATTGACAAGAAGATTCACTTGAATATGGAAAGGGATAGAGAGGAAATTTACTGGGAGCAAAGGGCTAGAGCTAATTGGTTAAAAGTTGGTGATAAAAATTCTGCTTTCTTTCATAATTATGCCTCATCTCGAAAGAGAATAAATAGGATATCTAGGCTGGAGTTAGAGGGAGGTGGAACGATTACTGTGGAAAGTCAGATTTTGGAATCAGCAACTTCTTTTTTCAAGGAGCTTTTCATGTCAAAAGGAATTGGGGATGTCTCACATCTTTTACATGGTATTGAGGAAAGTATTTCAGCAGACATAAATGATTCTTTATTAAAAGATTTTACTGAGGAAGAGGTATTGGTTGCTTTAAAAGAAATGGGGCCCACTAAAGCACCAGGACCAGATGGGTTTCCAGCATTATTCTTTCAGAGATATTGGCACATTGTAGGGACAGATGTTAACGTCTTTTGTTTGGGAATCCTTAACAATGGCCAGAGTTTCGGTCAAATCAATTCGACAGATATTGTGTTGATTCCAAAGATTAAAAACCCTATCAATCTGTCCAATTTTAGACCAATTAGTTTGTGTACGGTCCTGTACAAGATGGTGGCAAAAACAGTGGCAAACAGGTTACAATGTGTAATAGGGAAGTGCATTGATGAGGGTCAAAGTGCATTTGTTCCGGGCAGGTTAATCTCTGATAATGTGTTACTTGCGTATGAAATGTTACACACCTTTAGGAGAAAGCGAACGGGGATGAAGGGGTTCATGGCAGTCAAATTGGATATGAGTAAAGCATATGATAAGGTTGAGTGGGTTTTTCTCAAAGAAGTGATGTTGAAGATGGGATTTGAAAGGAGATGGGTTGAACTAATTTCAAAGTTATGACTACAGCCTCTTTTGCGGCCAATATTAATGGACGAAGGGGGAGAACTTTTGAAGCTACAAGGGGTTTAAGGCAGGGAGACCCATTAAGTCCCTTCCTTTTCTTAATATGTAGTGAAGGGTTGTCAGCTTTAATGAGGTTGGCTTTGAAAGAAAGGGTGTTAAAAGGAGCTAAGGCAAGTCGTGGAGGGCCAGAGCTTACACATTTGCTTTTTGCAGATGACTGCATACTTTTTGGGGAAGCAACAAAGGAGGGAGCAAACCTGCTGAAAGGAATTTTGAAGGAATATGAGCGGTGTTCTGGTCAGTGTGTTAATTATGATAAGTCTACAATTTTCTATAGCTCAAATACAGCAGAAGGAAATAGGGAGGCAGTTGCGGCAATTTTGGGGATAAGACATTCAACAGATATGGAAAAATATCTAGGTCTTCCTAGTGTGGTTGGTCGCCAAAAGAAAGCTTCTTTTCAAGTTCTAAAAGAGAAGATTTTATTCCGAATTAAAGGGTGGAGTAATCGGTTTCTATCTCAATGAGGGAAGGAGGTTTTTATAAAGTCAGTTTTACAGGAAATCCCAACTTATGCAATGACATGTTTTCTTCTTCCTAATTCTTTCTGTAGAGAACTAGAACAGATTATAAGTAAGTTTTGGTGGCAAAAAGCACATGGAAAGCAGGGGATTCATTGGTGTCAGTGGCAGAATTTATGTCGATCTAAAGAGGAGGGAGGAATGGGCTTCAGGAGTATGGCAAAATTTAATGTAGCATTATTGGCTAAACAAGGCTGGAGAATCTTGAATTATCCGGATTCGTTAGTTTCAAAAGTTTTGAAAGTGAAATATTTTGCAAAAGATGATTTCCTTATTTCTTGTCTTAGGAATAACTGTTCATTTACGTGGAAGAGCATTTGGGCAACGAAGCGTGTGCTGATGGATGGTCTATGTTGGAAGGTGGGTAGTGGAAAGGATATTTAGGCTCTGAAAGATGTGTGGATACCAGATTCGCATATGATTAGATTAGCATCTCATGTTAACAATTTATGTGATTTCAAAGTTGTTGATCTAATTGATGAAAGTAGCAGGGAATGGAAAAAAGAGTTGATAGCGTCTACCTTTCCGGAGGACATTACTGCAAAGATTGTCTGTTTCCTGCTAGCAAGAGAGGTGCATGAAGACATGATTGCCTGGAGTGGGGAGTCCTCGGGCGAGTTTACTGTCCGGAGTGCCTATAAACTATTACAACAGAGTGAAGCAGATCCTACGGCTTATGCCTTACAGAACGTTTATCGGAATTTTTACAAAAAACTTTGGCTAATTGAGCTACCCTCTAAAGTAAAAATTACAGTATGGAAAATTTCTTGGAATTTTCTACCCACGAGGGTTAACATGCATTATAGAAGACTGTCGACTATCCTACTCTGCCCCCATTATGGACTTGCAGCAGAATCGATGGATCGCATGTTTCGTGCTTGCCCTGTTTCAATCGAAGTTTGGGAAAAGTTAGATTTTTAGCAATATCTTGAGAAATTAGAAATGGATTTTACAGAATGGTTTATCTGGGTGATTGAGAAAGTCTCATCCTTGCAGTGCAGAATCTTCTGTTGTGCCCTCTGGGCTATTTGAGGAGATAGAAATGGATGTGTTCATGAGAAAACCTGTAGATCTGGAAAGGAAATTGCAGTTTTTGTTCAAGATTATATACTGGAACTAAATGGTATAACGGGTAGAGCTCAAAAAGTTTGGTCAAAAGTTAGAGTTTGGATACCCCCACCTCGACAGTGTGTTAAGGTAAACTTTGATGCGGCTTATGTTGAAAACCTTGGTCAAGCGGCTATGGGTGTAGTAGCCAGGGATAGTGGGGGATCTATCTTGTTGTCGTGTTCAGTGATTCAGGAGCATGTTGCATCTGTTTTTGCGGCCGAAGCACTTGCTTGCAGATTAGCGGCCAGAGTTGGGGTTGATATGTAGTGGAAAGATGTTATAATAGAAGGGGATGCATTAACAGTGATAAAAAAAAGCAATAACAATGTTAAAGATAGATCAAAGATCGGAGCTTATATTCAGGATATTCATAAGTTAAAGGGAAAGATTGGAAACTGCACATTTGAACATGTCCCAAGAACAGTAAATAGCTTAGCCTATCTTTTGGCGACGGAAATGTTGAAGAAAAAGAGAGAAGTTTACCTGATTGGAAGTGTTCCGGAGTATGCTGAGAGCCTGATGGTCAAGGAGACGAAGAATAATCAGAGGGGTAGCGGGTCTGAGATGGTTGATGAGAGGGAAGGTAAAGGGTAAAGAAAAGGGAGATAATAGTTGACGAGAGGAAAGAATAGGTTGTAGTGGCAGTCTATCGGTGAAAATGAAGGGTAAAGGGGAAGGCTGCTTTGGAAACTGGATAGTCTTGGGAGTGGATAAGATTGATGGCATGATTGACGTGTAGCCAGTTGGCTCATTGGGCAGAGTTGGTAGCTAAATTTCGTTTGTTTAAGTTTAATTGTTTTGTTTATGAGGCCGGCATTAACGGGCCTTCTTTTGTTTTGTTTTATTTTTAGGAAATGAATAAAAGCCCAATATGATGTCTTTTCAAAAAAAAAAAAATTAGTCCATAAAAAGAATGTAAGACATCTTTTAAAACATTTAAAGTGTCGGAATTACATTTAAAGTGTCAGAGTTATGACCATTGAAAAATGATTACACGTAGAGAGATATTAAAAAACATAAATTGATTTAAACCCAAAATTTTTAGTTAACTCAAGTAAGACCATGGATGAATCCTCTATATGCTAAATGTCATGGTTCAAACCATGTCGTGCACTAGCTTTTCAAATGGCCATAGTATTATGCACTTGCTTTTTAGAGACTTTAAAAGTTGCTTTAAAGGCTTTGATTTTTAAAAATAATTTTTATATTTATATTTATTTTAAAAAATAATTTATGAGAATTAAAATGTTTTTTTTTTTACACTTTTATAGATAGGAACTAAGATAAAAATTTTGATGTTTAAAATATGTTGAGAAAATATTTTTGAATTTATATTGACTTGAAACAGACCTATTCATTAATTAAATTTAAGGTTAAAATCCGTATTTTCAATTTATTAATTTTATAAAATATATTTAATGTTTAGAAAATTATTTAGTAATTGATTTAAGTGTAACTACTTATAAGTATACATATAATATGTTCAGGTAATCATTGTAATTGGTGGGTCTCACCGAGTTAATTACACGGTTAATTACATCCAAATTTAATTACGTCATGACTTTCTAAACACTTATATATTACTTTTTGAGATTAAACAGCTGAGATTTATTATATTAAAGAGAAAAAACCACAAACGAATACAAACTAAAAAGTCCATAAACAAAATAAATGGATCGTGAACATCGGCCCAACCCAACTAAAACCAGGAGTTGCTTTAGAAGCATCTTTTCAGCATTAGCAGCAATTAATTAGGCACGACTCCTGACAAAACTTAAGAAAACAGCTTTCATAATTGCTTATCTTGTTAATGTGTGTTTGGGATAATTATGACAAAAATTTTAAAATAATATTATAAATCCTAAAAAATTATATTATAAAATAATTTATGTGTATTTTATAAAGTCATGATAAAAAATAATATTATTTAAATCTTAAAAAAAAATCTAAAGTTATGGCCAAAATATATATTATAAAAAGTAATTTACGATATCAAAGAAAGTGTTATAATATACTTACTTATAAAAAGTTATAAATCAAAAAGTATGCACATAACTTATTTACATGTCCATACTACCTATTATAAAAACAACATTTTATTGTTTTCTGATTTTCACATTTCATTTTCATTTCTAAAAATTATTTTTTAAATTTTCAACCAGATACATTTTTTTAGTGCTTTCAAACAAAAATGATCTCTTTTTCTTTATCCCAAACAAAACTTTTCTTTAAATTTAAAAAACTACTTTAAAAGTAACTTATTTTTTAACATAACGATATCTAAATAAGATAATACATAATTTGTGTGGTATTTCACACAATCAAAGTTTTATCATTTGATTTTGAAGTGAGCCTAAAAATACCTCTTAAAAACGTTATAGAATGAAAATCATTACGGCTAAAAAGTTAAGAGTGTATAGTCTGACGCTAAACAACACAAGTTGATTCTAACCCTGAAATTTTTATATTAATGTGATATGCTCTAGTAAAGATATAAATCAATGACATTTGAATCGGATCAGACGGTTAGATAAAAAATAAGTTGAGATATTAACTTGAAAAATAATATAAGATCAATTGAATTACGAACTAATTAAATCAACGGTTGAATTGTTATTT
The DNA here is from genome assembly GCA_005393395.2 of Gossypium australe. Taxonomy (NCBI): domain Eukaryota; kingdom Viridiplantae; phylum Streptophyta; class Magnoliopsida; order Malvales; family Malvaceae; genus Gossypium; species Gossypium australe. The sequence continues at coordinate 19,705,748 of CM016625.1, read as the reverse complement.
TTTTAATGTTTTATAAATATTAATGATTTTTGCTAATGAGTGTTAGGAATAACGATTAGATAAACAGAAGTTAGTTAAAAAGGGTTAGTTGTGTAGTAGTTAATAGTTATTTAATCAGTTGGTTAGTTATAGTTAGCCACCTGATTATTACTTTCTAAATTGTATTAAATACTCCTCTCTCTTCATTAATGAAGCAAGTCAGTAACGTACTTACCATGATCTTGATATGGTATCACGAGCTAGGGTTTTCCTTGGGATAGCTCATTCTTTCCCTTCCTCTTTTTTCTCAGTTTTTTTTTTCACTTTCTCATGGCATATGAAACTATACCTATGGGTGATACACCTCGCCATTCGTCTAATGTTGAAGGAGCAACTCATTCACAAGGTCTTAGCAGCACGACTCTATAGACTATTCATTACTTCTCCAAACACGATAAGATCAAACTAGGGGAGCACAACTTCTTATTATGGGAACATCAGATCTTGTTGATTCTTGAAGGCTATGATTTTGAAAGATTTGTACTTGGTACAACTCCTGCTCCACTTACTCATCTACCTGGACCTGACGGACAATATGTTGATAACCCTTTGTTTCTGATCCATAAAAAGCAGGACAAATTCCTAGCTTCTTGGTTGCTTTCCACAATCACAGATGAAGTTCTATCTATCTCACATCGGCCAAGACCAGTTTTGACATTTGGACTGGAATTGAAAGGAGATTTGGGGCAAAATCCAACGTCAAACTATCGAGCATGCACCATGCACTATGCTCTCTCAAGAAAGGGAGTCTTATTGTTAAAGAATATTTGACTAAGGTGGAAAATCTCAGTGATAGTCTCAATGCTGCTGGCAGTATGGTCACAGAGCAAGAACAAGTGAGCATCATACTGGCTGGTCTTTCACTGGAGTATGAATCTGTCTGTGTGGTTGCCTCTGCCACACCAATGTCTCTCGATTTGTTAACGGAGATTCTTCTTGATTGTGAAACACGACAATTGGCTTCTCTGACTGAGATACCCTTGCAAGTTAATCTGGCATCCCACCAGAAGCAAGATAGTAACATGAATTTTAAACACATTAATGCTCCTACCTATTGTCATTAAGAGTATAAACATGGCCATAGAGGGCAAAGTCGGGGTTGGTCTCGTGGCAGGGCTCGTGGCAATGGTAGAAGTTGGCCACGATCTAGACTGCATTGCCAGTTATATGGCAAAACTCGGCCACTTAGTTCAGACATGCTATCACCGATTTGATGAAACGTTTTCGGGTGTTAGTCCCAACCATCGTGCACGGTTAACCAATCCATACCCAGGATAATATCGAACTCATTAAATGGTAACAACATTAAATCAGCCGGAAAACACGAGTCTCGAATCCTTAAGGGGCAATTCTTGTACACTTTATCAACTAATACCCACCGACCTAGAGGGTTTGAAACCCGAATCACAAACTCAGTAGACTCAACAGGTAGAGTCTTACTGGATACTAAAGTTTCGCACACATATGAATGGGTTGATCCGGGGTCAATCAAAGCAGTTACATTAGAATCAAAGAGGGTAAAAATATTGGTAATGACATCCGGGGATGAGGCCTCCTCTCTAGCACGAATGGCATACGCCCTAGCCGGTACACGAGTATCTGATCGAACAACTGCATCCGTAGTCCCTCTCTGTGCACCACTCTTACTTCCCTCAAAATGAGATGATCTGCCTCAAACTGTAGTGCCGCTAGGCCTCGCACTCTGAGCAGTACCCTTTTCAATAGTCTCTGGGCAGTCCCGAATGAAATGGTCCTGCGACCCACACTTGTAACAAGTGCGAGCAATGGATTTACCCCAACATTCCCCGAAATGCCGTCTTCCACACTGCTGACACTCAGGTTTACTCGATCTCTCATTGTCAACACTAGCAACTGACATAGCCCGAGAACTCACTGGTGGTCGTTCTTGTATAGAAATCCAGGTGTTGGGCTTGGACCGGCTACCATCATTCTTGAACTTCTTTGTTATCGTCTGTGAATGTCTACCCGCCGATCTCTTCCGGAACTCTCTGGATTCTAGCTCAATTTTTCGTTTTTCTTTCCCCAACTCCTCAGCTTTACAAGCTCGTTCAACCAACACAACGAACTCATTGATCTCAAGAATACCAACTAGAAGTTTTATGTCTTCATTTAACCCGTCTTTGAACCTTCGACACATAGCAACCTCCGACGAAATGCACTCACGAGCATAGCGACTAAGTCGCACAAACTTGCGCTCGTATTCGGATACGGTCATACGACCCTGTTTGAGTTCAAGAAATTCTTTACGCTTAGTGTCAATGAAGCGCTGACTTATATATTTCTTACGAAACTCCGCTTGAAAGAAGTCCCAAGTAACCCTTTCTTTCGGAACAATTGACGCAAGTGTATTCCACCAGTAATAGGTAAAATCTCGTAACAAGGATATGGCACACTTCAAACACTCATCAGGTGTGCAGGACAGTTCATCGAAAACACGAACAGTGTTATCTAGCCAAAATTCAGCTCTCTTAGCATCATCATCATCCTCAGCTCTAAATTCCTGAGCTTCGTGCTTCCTGATGCGATCAACAGGAGGTTTGGTTACTCTTTCAGGGTTGACGGCAGGAGGTACTACCGGTACTTCAAGGGGTACACTCGGATTTTGGGGTGGTTGAACAGCCGGATTGGTTTGTATATAATGACTGAACCAATCGTTCATCATACTATAGAAGGCATTTCTAGCCCTCTTATCAAGAGTGCTTGCAGCCGGTCGAGATTCTTCGGCCGTAGTCCCCTGCGCGGGAACGGGCGCTACACTCTCGACATCATCAGCTACGGCTCGCTCAGGATTGGGATCCATTACTATAAGAAAGAAATAAACACATTTCACCGTTAGAAGTCATCACACTATCACATTTTAACTATGGCATGTATGGCTAGTCTCACACGCGCTACGTTAGTCCGAGAATCGACTAAACTGTAGCTCTGATACCAATCAAATGTAACACCCCTAACCCGTATCCGTCGCCGGATTAGGGTTATGGCATTACAATCAAACACAAATCAATTCATTACCATCAACATTAATATTTGGTAAAATGCCTTCCATTTCTTACTATCATAAATAAAATGTGTTTTCCATCTAATTCCATCTCATCAACATGCATATCATGCAAAAATATTCATTCACCTTACCTAATGTCTACTTACACTCATTAAGCAAGTCACTATTTGAGTGGTCATGTATAATGCAATGGCCGAACAATTATATGGCACTCAACTCAACCTTCATCTTCAAATCATTATTAGACATATATCCTTTCTAATATCAGTTCATTCATTTCATAATTTCTTATCAAATTCGGCATTTTTCAATATACTTATGAATATATGTATATTTCACGAATACACCTTAACCAATTATTGAATCACCGATTAATCCATTTATAAAATATAGCCGAACATCTAACATTACTCGATGAGGTAATTTAAGAGTAAAACAACACTAAGACATTGCCGAATGTCTACCATGAATACATCTCAGTTTTACTTTCTCTTATATCACCTATAGTATATACCTGCACAAATTTCAATCTATGACATCCACATCTTTAACACCATGACTAACATTACATGTCATACACATATGAAAAGCATATAGACAACTGTCAACCCAATTACATTATAACCATATTTAAAAATTTCAGTTGGTGTACTCAACTATCACACATAGCATATTATCTAATAAACTTTCAAAGTAAGCTTATATTAAATTCAAGCATACATGATAATGAAAATAAATTTGAACATGACCAAACTATGCTTAAACACACAAGCATAGCCTTTTTCGCATGGCTTTATACGTATACACAACGTTGAAAACATCTCAAAAGTGACATAGCCTATACATGCCATAATTCTCAAAAGTCTCATATTTAAAGAGATACCAAGATCAGTGATTGTGTGATGAGCTTCCAAAATGATCCCAAGTACTAGCCAAGCGTCCAAAAAGAAATCTACAATGCAAAACAACCGAGAAACAAGTAAGCTTTTACATCTTAGTAAGATTTAAACAACCCATACACCTATCAAAATTTATTCAAAATTTGCATTCGTCATGTCCTCACTGAATTACCCAATTTTCACAGTAAACTTCAAGGCAATATATATATATATATATATATATATATATATATAAACACTTATACTTATTTCAGTATACCTTCAGTCTATACAGTATAGTGAATACATGAATTTTCTACTCATTGAAACTCATACTCACATTCCAAGTTACCACAATTCCAAGGTAATAAGTATAGTACATACCTCTCGTTTACTTACCTTTTTTGTTTAACCATTGCGCATATCTATTAAAATTTACACCCGTACCTTTCGGTTTGCTTACATTTATTATCAATAGAAATATTTTATCAAACTTCATATTCACACATTTGTTGAAGAAAAAGAAGATTTAGTAACGTATCGCTCACAAAGAACCATTACTTACATCCCTCGTAACGTATCGCTCACTAAGAGCCGTTACTAACATTCCTCGTAACATGTCGCTCACTAAGAGCCGTTATTGACATTCCTCATAATGTATCGCTCACTAAGAGCCGTTACTAACATTCCTCTTAGCATATCATTTACAAATAGTAGAAATATCACTCCACTGTATCACGTGTAATGACTTATAGTAAAATATAAATTAAAATGTTCTTTATCCCAAGCTATATCACATTCGGCCATAATTAATCCAATTTCATAACACATTCGAACATTATACATATATATGACATACTTATCTTTAATAGAAGAAGTTGCATTGTAATATAAGATTTAATTCTACTGGGTTTCTTAAATCTTACTTCGGATGGAACGAATAAACTTCTCGATCACTCGTTCAACCTCGCTTTTCCTTTATCCAACCCTTTTTCCTTAGGAACTTGATCTAAACAAATTTAAATTTGAGCTCATTCAATACTTTTCTACTCAATTTAGCCATAAACGAATAAGGGACAAATTATCAATTAGTCCTTGATATTTCACATATTACACAAATATATACAAAGTTTATAATCATTCGAAATCATGCTAATTTATTCACTAAAGAGTTAAGGCCGATTGTTCCCTAGCTCATTAAAGTCTTAAAATGTCATTCAATTTGATCCTAACACCTAATCATGGAATTTACCCTTTTTCCCCTAGAATTTACATATTTCACAATTTAATCCCCAAAGCATAAAGTACAAAAATACATGGAATTTGAATTTTTTTTCTTAAGGGCCGAATTTTCTCCATCTTTATGCAAATCTATACCAACCATTTATTTTGCATTTTGCACCCTAAATTTTAAAACCTCATAATCTAAGCCATCATTCTCCATTCATCTAAATTTCCTACTCAACCATGTTGATTTCAAGCATATATCTAATATTTAACCATTAAACATAACAAAACAAAAAAAAAATATCTATCATGGCCGAATCTAAGACATGCCTTAAACTCAAAATTTTTCACATGTATTTGATAGCATTTGAAACAACTTACTCAAAAATGCAAGAATTCATAGAAATTAAGCTCAAATGCTCACCTTAATGGGACATGCACAACCGAAATAAAAATGGAAGTTTTAAGCTTCTTTCTTCCTTGAGAATTCGTGAAGAAGATGGAGAAAGGAGAGAGATGAAACAATATCATGTCTTTCTTATTTTATTATTATCCATCCTTATTTTATTTATCCACTATCATATAATAATATAATATATAAAAATATTTCTTAATGGCTTTTTAGCCATGTTGCCGTCCACCCTCATTCCAAAATGGCCAAATTGCCTCTTAAAGGCCAATAAAAAATAAAACCTATTCAATTAAATCCTAAGTTCCACAATAGCTATCACTTTCCTTCTTGTTCAATTTGGTCTTTTACTAAAATTATTCACATTAACAAGAATTTAACCATATGAAATTCTAGTATATGATCAAGCATAATTATTAAACACAAAAATAATAATAATAATAATAATAATAATAATAATAATAAAATAAATTGTAAAATTCAGATTCGTGGTTCCGAAACCACCGTTCTGATTAGGGTCGTAAACGGGCTGTTACACAGATTCACCAGCAGCAGCAACTCAGTCTCCCTCTCCTGATCAGACTGTTACTTTGTGAATATTCATCCTATGAGAACCCGATCCAAAAATGGCATCTTCAAACCTAAAATATTTGCCTCATTCTTAACATAAAAATAACCCACCTCTATTCTCGAAGCCTTTTAAAGCCCTGCGTGGACAGCAGTTGCACACAATAAGTATGAGGCCTTAATTGCAAACCATACCTGGGATCTTGTTCCCTTACCTGAAGGTCGTAGAGCTATAGGTTGCAAGTGGATCTTCAAAGTCAAACGACATGCTGATGGCTTTGTGGCTCGGTACAAGGGTAGGCTGGTTGTCAAAGGGTACCTTAAAGAAGCATGTGTTGATTTTCAAGAAACCTTTAGCCCTGTGGTCAAACCAACAACCATTCGAGTAGTTCTGGCTCTAGCAGTTTCCATGGGATGGACTCTTCGACAAGTAGACATTAACAATGCCTTCTTGAATGGAGACCTGCAGGAGGAAATATACATGGTGCAACCATCAGGGTTTGAACAACAAGGAGGTGGTGGTCAACAGTTGGTCTGCACACTGAGAAAAGCACTCTATTGACTTAAGCAGGCACCACGAGCCTGGTTTCACAAGCTCAGGGATTTTTTTGTAACTGCCTAATTTGTTGTTTCAAAAGCTGATAATTCCCTATTCGTTCATAGGTCAGGATCTCAACTAATCTATGTCCTTGTATACATTGATGACATAATTGTAACTGGGACAGATTTCCAAGCTATAGATCGGTTTGTTAAAGAGCTTGATGACCAGTTCTCTCTTAAAGACCTTGGAAGGTTGAGTTGCTCCCTAGGTATTGAGCTTAGCTATACACTAGATGGGATTTTCCTTTGTCAAAAGAAGTACGTACTTGATCTTCTTACAAAGGCATCCATGAACAAGTCAAATGACTCACCTATGCCCATGACAACAACCTGTCATTTGAAAACTAATGAAGGTACTCCAGTTGAAGATACAAAGTTGTATAGAAGTATAGTTGGTGCCTTACAGTATGTCGTGATTACCAAGCCAAATATAGCATTTTCGGTTAATAAGTTTTGCCAATTCATGCACAAACCATCAGACCTACACTTTAAAGCTGTCAAACGAATTTTGTGATATTTGAAAGGGACCTTGGATTATGGCATAAAATTCACTCGGAGTCCAAAATTTCTACTTGAAGGATTCTTAGATGCTAGTTGGGCGTCCGATAGTGATGATCGTCGGTTAACGTCCAGTTACTGTGTTTTTCTTGGAGGAAATCCCGTCTCCTGGAGTTCTAGAAAGCAGCAGGTGGTCTCACGTTCTACAACTGAGGCAGAGTATAGAAGCCTTGCTCATGTCACTACTGAAATGGTTTGGATTCAGTCATTGTTGTCTGAATTAGGAGCTTCTACTAAGGGCAAAGCGTTGGTATGGTGTAATAGCTCAGCTGTTGTGGCAGTCGCAGGAAATCCTGTAATGCATTTGAAGTTTAAGCACAATGAACTGGATTTGTTCTTCGTGCGAGAGAAAGTTGCCCAAGGATTGTTCCAAGTTGGGCATGTTCCAAGTCATGAACAAATTGCAGATGTGTTGACAAAACCATTATCTGCAGGGTCATTTCACAAGTTTAAGAATCAACTCAAGATTATCACTCGTGATGTTGAAGATAAAAAAAGGAAGTCGAGTAGCACTGGGAATGTTAGGAATAACGATTAGATAAACAAAAGTTAGTTAAAAAGGGTTAGTTGTGTAGTAGTTAATAGTTAATTAATCAGTTGGTTAGTTATAGTTAGCCAACTGACTATTACTTTCCAAATTTTATTAAATACTCCTCTCTCTTCATTAATGAAGCAAGCAAGTAACGTACTTACCATGATCTTGATAATGAGTTACATAATGGGTTTGAGCATTAGTTGAATTCTAAAAACACAACTTTTATCATGTAGTCTCTCTTTTTCCATCTGAAGAAAATGTAAATTCCTTTTTACACGATAACTTTTAAATTTACTTCATTTTTGCGCGGGATGTGTTCCTGCCTGCATTTGCCCGAGCCAATTCGATTTTAACTTGTAACTTGTAAGAGGAGAAGTGTTACGACACGCGCCATCAGCTCGCGTAAGGCGAAAGTTCCATTACAAAAGTCCAGATTGCGCGGTTTATCGGTTAGGATCACTAATAAGCATGCTCGACCACTCACTTCATCAAGGGAGTATCCGTGCGTTGCTAACTCCATTCGCGGGTGGCGAAAAATGCTCACCCTCACCTCCGCCAGCTCCGCTCTAACATTATTCCCGGAATGCAAAACCCAACGGCGCCGATACGCAATCTCGGCGGCGGCGGATGATAAGTTCCCTTCCTTTCTACCAAAACAAATGGAAGAAATCAAAGACCCATTTGCCCGAAAACTCGCCACCCGAATCGAAAGACTGCCCGTTAATGTGAACTCTCTCTTCCTCATCTTCTTCTATAGACTTATATATCGTTTTTTTTTTTCAGTCATTATTTGACTTATAATGGGCTATTAATTTTCTTATTAACAATTCAGGTTAGCTTCTCAGAAAAAAGCATTATGAGTAGTTGCGTGAAGCCATTGATTCAGAGCAACCAAAATCCAGTGGTTCTCCTTCATGGCTTTGACAGGTCTTTTTATATATATTCTTTTCTAACTTAACACGTTAGAAATGATGACCCATTTTAGCTATTTGTATGATTATACTTTCTTCATTGTCCAGTTCTTGTTTAGAATGGAGATACACATTTCCATTACTTGAGGAGGCTGGTTTGGAAACTTGGGCTATTGACATTCTTGGTTGGGGTTTCTCTAATTTAGGTTTGTTTTGTTTTGTGTGTCAAACAACTTATGGTATGTTCCTCAGTTTTAGTTCCTTTTTATTTATTTACTTGTATGTTCATTTCTAGAAAGAATCAAGTCATGTGATATAGCATCTAAGCGTGAGCATTTCTATCAGGTAAATCTTCTTATCTCTACAATTTTCAATTCATAGAATGGCATATGATTTAAGCAGTGAGACTGTAAAATGGGGTAACCTTATATAAGAGTGTTAAATCAAAATCAGATTGATGAGAGTGGTTGAACATATTGGCACCGAGGCAAGTTTTAGCATATAGCAGGTGGTTGCCCTGAGTCCAACTTCCTCGTGTTTCATTATGTTGAGATTAAACTGGCTATCTCTTATTTACAGCTATGGAAGTCATACATCAAAAGGCCAATGACATTGGTCGGGCCAAGTTTGGGCGCTGCTGTTGCAGTTGATTTTGCAGTCAACCACCCGGAAGCTGTAAGTATCTTAGACAATTTGGAATATGATCTTTTCTCCATTAGACTAGTTGGATAGTAGAGTTATATTTTGGTATTGATTCTACTAATAAATGCCATGATGCTTCATGTAACTCATGACACGCAGTTACTTCTTTGTTTAGGTTGAAAATCTTGTTCTGATCGATGCAAGTGTATATGCGGAAGGCACAGGAAACCTAGCAAAGTTACCTCGAGCAGCAGCCTATGCTGGGGTTAGTCTTCTTAACTACTCATAAAAACCTTGAATCTCAATGATTATGGCAATCCCTGATGTTTATAGTTGTCTGTCTCATTTATATTCTCACACCTGAAATCTTTCAGGACAACCGTTTTTCTTGCTCCTCAACTAAATTGTTCTAGAATTTTCTTTTTTGATCATTCTGGCTCCTTTTTGACTAAATTTTCTCCTTTTTGGTAAAAACAACAAAAGGTTTTTGTTGGGGATCGACTCATATAAACAACGAACAAGAACGAAAAAGAGAAAAGAAAATTTGTTCACGCAAATATTTTACGTGGAAAACTCTTCCGAAGAGGATAAAAACCACGGTCAAAGGAGGTTTTATCTTTTCATTAAATGAGTAAACAAATGATGGTATAATATGAAAAAATCCCAAAAACAAAACCCTAACTCTAGAACAAAATTCTCTTCATAGTTACCACGAAACTCTCACTAAAATTCATATGCGACTACATCTTGTCGCCCTCAAAAGAAAAACTTTTGTTGATTGGCGTAACAAAATAGAGATGCAATAAACTTAGATTAGAGTTATAATCAAATTAAAATATTCTTGGAACAATCAGATTCTAATTGGGAGAAGCAGTCCTGCTTAAAGTTTAAAATGCAGCTGCATAACTGGGAGAAATCGCCATGACGTCCCATGCATGCTCGTCATGACATCACCGCCACGTTCGTTTGGGGTTTCGTCGCGACGTCACCTCTGTTTTACCTCTTCTTCGGTAAATGATAAATGTGAGGCACACCCCATGGTTTTCATTAACTACGTACCTCTGTTATTTGGGAAATAACAAGCAGACATGTTAAATGACTTCATCTCATTTTTCCTAACTTTTTCCACCTTAATTTTTGTCGGCATTTCCAATTTTGATTCAATGGTCTCTGATGCATCTCAACATCTACAAATAAGTCTAGTTTTACTTGTGTTTTCTCATACTTCCTTTTGTTGGCTAATTGCATGGCTTTGATATTGGCATCACACTTTAATGCTTTTTTTTTTTTGTTGATAAAATCACACTTTAATGCTTACCAGTACATGTTGGGTACTTTTTCTTTTTCCCTTTGTGAGAAGGGGGTCTGCTTGTTAAATCTGTGCTCCTCAGACTCCAATGTGAGTGTTAGATATGGATATGTATCGAACAAATGGTCAATATTTTTCAAGTTTTTTCAAGTTTTTCATGTATTTGGAGGGTCCTTGGATTGTCATGTATATATATGTCCATATTCATGTTCAAATGTGGATTGAACACAGATGCATCAAGCAAAATGAACAGCAGGAGCATCATAGTTCCGTAGGTTTTCTCACATATCAGTGTTATAACCAGACTTTTTTGTGAATTAGGTATCTATATTGAAGAGCTTCCCGCTACGCTTATATATAATTTTTTTGGCATTCAAGGGTGTGTCATTTGACACCTGCTTAGACTGGGTTAATGTAAGTTTTCTTCACTAAAATGATGCTAAGAAAAGTAATCCAATAGTTATCAGATTAATTATTGTGTATTCCCGGAAGCTAGTACATTTTTCAGTATTGCAGGTTGAAGTGGGTATCTAATAGCCATTCTGTTCTTGTACCCCTGCACAGATTGGTAAACTGCATTGCCTATATCCTTGGTGGGAGGATGCAACCGTGAGTTTTATGATCAGCGGTGGTTACAATGTCAGCCGACAGATAGATCAGGTTTGTCCGACTTCGTTTTTCTTTGAAGTTCTCATGACCCTCAGACTTGAGTCTGAGTAGTATGACTACTGACAGTTAATATTAATTTCAGCTTTATTGTTTCAATTAGTTTTTATTTTGATAAAATTTTCAACTCATCTCCAAGAGGGAACCTTGAGTTGCTGACATGAAATATGACCTTGATTTCAAACTGTGCTAAATTCCACTTTGTCTTATTATCTTTAGAATAACAGTACTTCAGAAAATACTTTAATATATAATTAAATGAAAAAATCCTGAGCAAAATTAAAACATATTGTAGCATTTGGACAAGTTAATTTTATCTTATAAAAGGAGGGAATTCATTTTATTTGTCGACCGCAAAGGATGATGAATGGAAAATTATTCTAGGGAAATACATCTTGCCATTCTTGCTGTGTATTGATTCTCCTTGTTGTGTATTGTTATATTACTCCTACTCTTCATTTCTCTGGCGCATAATCTAAATACAGGTATTGGGTTATGAGTCTCCAAGAATTCTTCAAATGCATGGTTTTCTTTTTCTAAACGAAATTCCCGTGTCTGGTACAAACACCGTGTCTGAGTAACATAGATGTGTTGGATGCATCTCAAGGTCCTATACATTCTTACATGCATTTGAAAAACATAAAAATAAAAAATAAAAAAGGACTTTTCTTCATATGGAGTATTGTGAGCAGATATTTGTATGCCTTAATATCACAAAATAAATGCAATAAAATGTGTAAATTTTCATGCAACTTGCAAAATTTGTTGTACAGGTGAAGCAAAAGACACTTATCATATGGGGTGAGGATGACCAGATTGTTAGCAACAAGCTAGCAGTGGTTAGCAACTCAAACTTTTGCTCCATACAGGCATCAGAATACTACCATAATGTGGCTCTCGGACATGATTGACAAATAATAACAATAATGATATACGAATTGAAGTTCCGGTGTTAATTTACTGAAACTTTGAGCTGATCCAGTAGCAAAAGTGAAAATTAACTTATTGAATTGCATATTGCAGAGACTGCACTGTGAACTGCCGAATTCAATTATTCTCCAAGTACCCGATTGCGGTCATTTTCCTCATGTAGAAAAGCCAGATTCTGCTGCCAGATTAATCTTGGAATTTATACAGAATTACAGCTGCCAGAAAAAGGCCCAGTTGGCACCTACTGAAGAAGTTGTGTATTAATCGTGCATGACTGAAAGTAAAGACGCAGCATATATTATATAGCTTTCATCATAGGTATGTTGATCATAATGATTATCTTCGTTTCCACTTCTTTTTTGTGCCGAAATTTACTGCCATAGCGTCATTTCATTCATGTTACAAACTGTTGTTTTAAACCCAAAGCAAATAATATGCAGTTTTCCTTGAAACTCGCAATTTAGGCTCAATTTAAAATAAAAAGGACAAATTTCACCGTTATGCCATCCAATTAATACTAAACTCTTATATTATTCATCAAATTATAAAAAAGTTACAATTTACTTACCAATATTTTCGATATTGTTTTTTGTCACCCAACTGTTAAACAGTAACAGAATGATGATGCAGCTTTTTAATGTTTTTATTTTAGTCATTAAATTATAAAAAGTTACAATTTACTTACTAATATTTTGACATTGTTTTTTGTCACACAACCGTTGATTAGTAACGAAATGATGACATGACAACTTTTTAATTTGCTCTCCAATTTTTAATGCACATATTTGACAGATTTGTAGGAACACTTTTTTTTTTAACATGAATTTTTAGGCACGTTTTATTGAATTGAATCATTGAGAAAATTATGCTAAGAATTCTATGAAGATTTCTAATGTGATTGAGTTTTCTTATTTGAATAGATTTATTTTTCTAAAAAGACTACTACTAGATATTGAACCTGTTTGAGCTGAAATTGTGGAGACGGAGATTCACATTGGTTATACTTTCGATAAATTAATTTATGTCTATTTGAAATAGGTTTGTTCATTATTTTATGTACAATATTGGGAATATTTATTTTGTTTATAGTGAGGAACTTATTTTAGTGAAATTATTGTAAACATACTATTCTATTTGTCAAGTTTGTAATTAAGTTTTTAAGGGGAAAATCTTAGTGGGGGAGAGTAATTATGTATAGGAATAATGTTGCAATTTGATGAGTAAGTTAAATAACATTTTGTACTAAAGATTGATAGTGGGTTACTCTCTAGCCAATATTTGCTTGTTCATTTTGCTTTGCATGTAAAAGTCGTTGAGGACAAATAAAAATGATATTAATGTATATGGTAAAAATTTATTAAACAATTTTGTTCAAAAAATTACAAGTAGACTTGATCATGGATGAGGTTAGGCCGAAGTAAAATTTTAAAACTGTTTTTAGGCCCGGCCCAAAAAATGGACTTAAAATTTTGTCCAAGCCCGACCCAAATTAAAAATTATAAACCCAAGCTCGACTCTACCTAGAGATGTTCATGGGCCGGGCTCGGGCCTAGCTCAATTAAAAATTTAGGCCCATTCATCGGGCTCAGGTCGGGCCGGACCCAAAAAATGAGCCTAATTTTTTTCCCGAGCCCGACCCATATAAAAATGCTAAAACCCAAGCTCGGCCCAGCCCGCCCATATTAAAATTTTATATTATTTTATATAATTTTTAAATATATAATACATCAAAAATACTAAAAAATCAAAATATATTTCCCAACAAATTGAAAATAAATTTTTAAAAAAATATATATAGACTTAAATAACACTAAGATAGATGTAACTTAACAAGCAAATACTTCTAAAATAATAATAAAATTAACAAATGCTTTTAAAATAATAACAAAATTAACAATAAAATAAGTTTTATACAATATTCAATCAATAACAACAAAATAGTAGCAACATAATAGTAATATGGTAGCAAAATAGGGAGAAAACAACAAGAAAATAACATTAAAAAAAATAGATTTTTTTTATCATTTAGTGAATTCGGGCCGGGCCCGAGCCAAAAATATTTTACCCGAGGCCCGGCTCATTTTTTAAATGGGCCTTATTTTTTGTCCAAGCTTATTTTTCGGGCTTATATTTTTGCCCAAACCCTCCCAAATTTCGGTCGGGCCTTCGGGCCGGCCGGGGCGCCCGACCCATGAACACCTCTAACTCTACCTAACTGTACTAATTTTTTTTAATTATTTTTCATATAAAAATAAATTTAAAAAATATATAATATACCAAATAACTAAAAATATTAAAATAAATGTTTCTTAACAAATTGAAAATACTTTAAAAAAATTATACTTAAATAACACTAAGATAGTTGCAACTTAGAAAATAAATGCCTCTAAAATAGTAGCAAAATTAACAATAAAATAAGAGTTATACAATATTCAAATAATAACAACAAAATAGTAGTAATATAATAGCAAAATGGTAGCAAAACAACAACATAACAGTAGCAAAACAACAGGGGAAAAAAGTTTAAACTTATTCAGGCTGGGGCCCAAGCTAAAAAATCCTACCCGAGGCTCGACCCATTTATAAAACTGATTTTATTTTTTGTCCAAGCCCATTTTTCGAACCTATATTTTTACCCAAACCCTCCCACTTTTCGGGCAGGCCTTTGATCTTGGGCATATGGCTTGGCCCATGATCATGTCTAATTACAAATACATTATGACGAAAAATTACACCAAGGCACTAGATCCCAACATAATTGTCTAAATGGATTACCTCAATATTTTCCTTGCCTTTTCAGTCTCCGGTTTGTAGCTCAAATCCCTATGCGACATCTATAGGTAGGACAATCTTAACTAATCCAATTGTATTGGAAGCGTAAGATCAAGTTTATTGTTAGCTTTCTCGAATATGTACGAGTCTAATGCTCCTATATCAATTGGAGAACTCTTTTTTCTATGATGCCAATGTCTACGAACATCAACCCTTTCTACTTTTGACCATTTTTTTAGAATTGAGTATCATGGAACCAAACTGTACCAAACTGTAACAGCCCGTTTTTTGTCAAATCAGAACAGTAGTTTTGAGACCACAAATTTGAGGTCGAAATAATTATTTTATTATTATTTTAATGTCTACAGTGTGATAGCATGATTTTGTGAAAATTTTGTTAAGAAATTTTATCGTTTGAATGCTCAATTCGATAAAAAAGACTAAATCGCGTAAAGTGTAAAACTTGAGTTCTATTAGCTAAAGGTGATTAATAGCTATAGAACCTTAAAGTGGCCGTCCTTATGTGGTAATTAGACCATTTTAATTGTGAGTGGACAATTATGAACATGATTAAGTGATTTTAATGGTTAATATTAAAGGTTAAAAATGTAATACCATAAATAAAAGATAATAAAATATAGAAAACAAAAGAATCACCTTGTTTGTTTATCTTTTCTACCAAAATTAAGGGTGAAAAAATCCATTGAAAGAGCTTTAACATTCGGCTACACTAATCTCTTGCATGTAAGTTCATTTTTGTTCTGTTTTTAATGATTTCTATGTTTTTTTAGATTGTTGCAGCTTAATCTAGCTAGTCCAGGGACTAATTTGCAAAAATTTTGAAGATTTAGGGTTTTTCCCTTGATGATTCTATGTGTATTTTGATGTTTGATGATAGAAAATGTATGCTTCTTGTTAGATAAACAACATTTGTAAAGTGATTTTTGACAAAATTGTCATTCAGGGATTAAATTGAAAAATGTTAAAATTTTAAGGTTAAATTGTGAAATAAATGAAAAATATGGGATGCTATGGTAATAGGAGAAATTTGGCTAGCATGGGTAGGGACTTAATTACATGAATTTGTATTTTTATGAGATAAGGACTAAATTGTAAAGAAATTGAAATATGAGGGGTAAAAGTGTAAAGTTGCTATAATGTGCATTTTTGGGCTAAATTGAATTTATTTATGATTAAATGAATTAAATTTGATATTATATAGATCAAGAAAAGCGAAATTCGGATTTAAATCGGGGGAAAAACAAAGTGTTGGATTAATCGATCAAATTCGTCGTTTTTGCATTCGAGGTAAGTTCGTATGTAATAAGCATTGTTACAAATATGTTTTAAATGCTTTAATATTGCATAAATTATGAATACGACCTTGCAGACATATTCGATGACGATTCAACAAATGTGAAATCCTGATTGAACATTAGGAATAGATTAGGATACGAATGACATGTCATTAGGGGTTATATGATTTGGGTGGTGGTCTGTATGTCCTCCTACCAGTGGCTGAGTTATCTGGCATGTGTTGCGGATTCTCATTAGCTTGTGTGAGTAGCACCGTGTAGCTTTGTCATGACTGTCAGTTTGTGTGAGCAGACCCGTTGATAACTCGAGAGTGAGAATTATATGTGATATGAGATTGAGATAGCTTCGGTTATGTATGTGGCACTTAGGGTGTGAGATTTTTGAGTATCTGATAGTATTCCAAATGGTTCAGTGGGTATATTAGAAATACGAATGAGTATGAGATTGATACGAGATAGTACAGGTATGTACACGAACCGTACTTGCATTGAATCGAAGAAATTGTGAAATTCATATCTAACCTCGTAATGAATTATGTGATAGGTTTGTGTATCAATATGAATTATATCATGATATGGTAAATTGCTTAAATTGTGTATGTATGGTAAGATGAGTTTATTATTATACGAGCTTACTAAGCTTTATAGCTTACTCTGTTTATTTTTTCGTGTTTTATAGAGATATCGAAGCTAGCTCGGATTTGAGAATTGTCAGAGATCTCATCACACTATCAAACTATCACATTGGTACTTTTAAATCTATGTATTTTGGTTATATGGCATGTTTAGGAGCTTTGGTCATTTTGGTATATGTTGGTAATGAATTTAGCCACTTAAGTTGGTTTATAAATGTTAAGTGTTTGGTTTTGTATATAGCCATGAGAGTTGGCTTATTTTGACATATTTGGTGATGTATATATATGTGCATATGACTTTTGTTAGGTGTTTGATGATGGACATGTGATGCTTGTTGATAATTGGCAATTAGGTATACTAAATGGTTGAGATTTGAATTTGGTATGTTTGTGAATTTTAGGTAAAATAATGCCTGTTTGAAAGTGACCATATTGATGATTGAAGAATATGAATTGTTGGTATGAGATTGAATGGTACATTGTGGTATTTGTTTGCCTTGTAGTTGTTGGTATTGAAATGGTATAAATTATGCTTGGTTGAGGTTGGTTGAATGACTATTTATGCCATGTTATGTGCCTTATTGGTTTGGTGTAGGTGTATGCATTTGATTGAGAAAGATGACTTGAAAAATAGCCTATTATTGTCTACACGGGCAGAGACACGGGCGTCTGTGACACACGGTCAGGTGACACGGCCGTGTGTCCCCTTATGTTTAATTAGAAACCAAGTCAGTATGCTCCACACGGCTCAGCACACGGGCGTGTGGCTTGGCCGTGTGGCATAAGTCAATATACCCTACAGTTTTGGCACAGCCTGGCACACGAGCATGTGAGGCCATTTCGAAGGGCACACTGGCTTGTGGTTGGCCGTGTGACCCAAGTCAAGGAGTTACACGGGGTCAGACACGGGCTGAAACACGGCCATGTGATCCCATTTCGAATGTCCACACTGGCGTGTGTCCCCTGTATTTTGTAAAATTTTCTAAGTGTTCCAAAAATTTCCTGAATTATCGGTTTAGTTCTGAACCACTTTTAATGCATGATTTGGGCCTCGTAGGCCCGTATTAGGGACAATGAGATTGATTATGAATGATGTTTGATTGGAAATGGAAAATGTATGTGAAATGTATGTTTATTTATGAAATAAGTCTGTAATGCTCCATAACCCTATTTTGGCATTGAATACGGGTGAAGGGTGTTACATTTATTGGTATCAGAGCTAAGGTTTAGTCGATTCTAAGACTAACATAGCGTTTTTGAGTCTAGCTATACATGCCATATATAACCTGTGATAGTGTGATATCTCCTGACATTTTAAATCATGTTTTCATATAGTAAACGGATCCCAATCGAGCTATGGCTGATGATGTTGAGAGTAATGCGCCAGCCTCCATTCACGGAGTAGCGCAATCTGAGTCGAGACCCGTATCGGATAGTCAGGGAGGGGAGGCCAAAGAAGCCTTGTTCCAAATGATGAACGAGTGGTTTATTGAGTTTGTCCGAACAAATCCGGCTATTCAGCAACCTCCACTCTACCTATTCCCCAACCGATTCCCGTAGCTGTTCAAGGTTTGGAACCTTTACGTTTGAGTAAGCCGTCAGTTGATAAAATTTAAAAATATGGGGCTGAAGAGTTTAGAGCTATAGTCGACGACGATCTTGATAGAGCTGAGTTTTGGCTTGAAAATACGATCTGGGTATTTGATGAACTATCTTGCACGTCAGCTGAATGTGTAAAATACGTTGTATCGCTTCTGAGAGATACTGCATATCAGTGGTAGAATACTTTGATATCTGTGGTGTCGAGAAAAAGGGTCACGTAAGAATTCTTTCAGACCAAGTTTAGAAAGAAATACATCAGTCAACGGTTTATTGACCAAAAGCGTAAAGAGTTTTTGGAGTTGAAACAAGGTCGAATGTTTGTTACCGAGTATAAGAGAGAGTTTGTGAGACTCAATAAGTATGCTCGAGAATGTGCTTCCATTGAGGCAATTATTTGTAAGCTATTCGAAGACGGGTTAAACGAATACATCAGATTGCTAGTCGGGATTTTGGAATTGAAGGAATTTGTGGTACTAGTTGATAGAGCTTGCAAAGCTGAAGAACTTGGCAAATAAAAGAGAAAAGCTGATTTCGAGGCTAGAGATTCAAGAAAGAGGCCGATGAGTAAATTATATCACTCTTCGTCAAAGAAATCGCAAGATTCATATAATCGTCTGAATGCTTCAGTGGGATATTCTAATAGAAATCGTGGGAAGCAATACACGAGTCCTAAAGCTCAGGCTACTTTAGTGTTGAGTGTGGGTAGTGTGAAAAATAATAAACCCGAGTGTCAACAGTGTGGATGATGACATTTTAGATTTTGCTGGATGAATAATAAAGCTTGTTTCAAATGTGGTTCGTTAGATCACTTTATTCGAGATTGCCCTGAGTTAGCCGAGAAAGATAAATTTCAGAATGCAAGATCGAGCAACACAACTGCTAGAGGGAGACCACCTTGAAATACGAAAAATGTAACTAGTAGCAAAGGAATGACAAAGGACTCTACTGTGAGATCCGAGGCTAGAGCACCAGCCAAAGCTTACACTATTAGCGCTCGCGAAGACGCGTCATCACCAGATGTTATCATCGATACATTTTCTCTTTATGACATTAATGTAATTGCCTTGGTTGATCCTGGATCGACTCATTCATATATTTGTATGAATTTAGTGTCTGGTAAGAGTTTGCCTGTTGAGTCTACCAAATTTGTGATTAAAGTATCGAACCCCTTAGGTAAGTATGTCCTAGTTGATAAAGTTTGCAAGAATTGTCCTTTGATGACTGGAGGTTACTGTTTGCTGGCAAATTTGATGCTTTTACCGTTTGATGAATTCGATGTGATTCTAGGAATAGATTGGTTGACTTTGCACGATGTTGTTGTGAATTGTAGACGAAAGACTATTGAATTGAAATGTCAGAATAATGAAATCCTTCAAATTGAATTTGATGAGCCGAGTGGATTACCTGTTGTGATATTATCAATGTTAGCTCAAAAATATGTGAGGAAAGGTTGCAAAGCTTATCTTACATATGTACTGGATACAAAAGTGTCTGAATCGAAGATTGAATCAGTACCAGTGGTTTGTGAATATCCGAATGTGTTTCCAGAGAAGTTGTCTGGGTTACCACCGATCGGAGAAGTAGAGTGTACTATTGAATTGATACCGAGAACATCACCGATATCGATAGCTCCGTATAGAATGGCTCCGACAAAATTGAAAGAATTAAAAGCTCAGTTGCAAGAGTTAACAGATAGAGGTTTTGCACAACCTAGTTTTTCGCCCTAAGGTGCACCAGTGTTGTTCGTAAAGAACAAAGATGGATCGATAAGACTGTGTATTGATTATCGTCAACTTAACAAGGTTATGACTAAGAATAAATATCCTTTGCTGAGAATTTATGATTTGTTTAATCAGTTGAAATGAGCAACGGTATTTTTGAAGATTGATCTGAGACCTGGCTATTATCAGTTGCGAGTTAAAGATTCAGATGTGCCGAAGACTGCGTTCAGAATAAGGTACGGGCATTATGAATTTCTTGTTATGCCTTTTGGATTAATTAACCCTCCTACAGTTTTTATGGATTTGATGAATCGGATCTTTAGACCGTACTTAGACAGATTTGTTGTTGTATTCATTGATGACATTCTGATCTATTCCCGAGACGAGTCTGACTATGCTGAACATTTAATAATTGTATTACAAACTTTAAGAGATAAGCAGTTATTTACTAAATTCAGCAAATGTGAGTTTTGGCTCCGATAGGTTGGATTTTTAGGGCATATTATTTCAGCGGAAGGCATCCGAGTTGATCCGAGTAAGATTTTTGCAGTTGTTGACTGGAAACCACCAAGAAACGTATTTGAAGTTAAAAGTTTTCTGCGATTAGCTGGCTACTATCGGCGTTTTGTAAAAGGATTTTCAATGATTGCTACACCGATGACTCAATTGCTACAGAAATATGTGAAGTTCGAATGGTCCGAGAAATGTCAAGAGAGTTTTGAACAGTTGAAAGCATTGTTAACTGAAGCACCAGTTTTAGTTCAGCCTGAATCGGGTAAAGAGTTTGTGATTTTCAGCGATGCGTCATTGAACGGTTTGGGTTGTGTTTTGATGCAAGAGGGAAAAGTGATAGCTTATGTTTCCAGACAATTGAAGCCACATGAAAAGAATTATCTGACGCACGATTTAGAGTTGGCCAGTGTTGTTTTCTCTTTAAAAATTTGGCGACATCATTAATTCAGTGAGAAGTGCCATATCTTTACAGATCACAAAAGTTTGAAATATTTAATGACTCAGAAAGATTTAAATTTGTGACAATGAATATGGCTCGAGTTGTTGAATGATTATGAATTAGTGATTGATTGTCATTCGGGGAAAGCAAATGTAGTCGCGGATGCTCTGAGTAGAAAATCTTTGTTTGCGTTGCGGGCGATGAACACATAATTAACTTTGTCTGATGATGGTTTGATTTTAGTTGAGTTAAAAGCTAAACCGTTATTTCTGCAGCAAATTTGTGAAGTTCAAAAGTATGATAATGAATTGCAAGCTAAAAGAGTGCAATGCGAGTCGACTATTGATTCAGAGTATCAGATCGGATCCGATAATTGTCTAATGTTCCAAGGTAGAATTTGAGTACCAAAGAATTCCGAGTTTATTTAGAAAATTTTGCATAAAGTTGTTTATCTGTTTATCCAGGAAGTACTAAAATGTACAATGATTTGAAACAGTTGTATTGGTGGTCGGACATGAAACGAGACATTTCAGAGTTTGTGTCAAGATGCTTAGTTTGTTAACAAGTCAGCTTGATAGACTAACTGAGTTGTACATCTTTGAGATCGTTAGATTGCAAGGGATGCCAGTTTCTATTATTTCAGATAGAGATCTGATGTTTATGTTGCGATTTTGGAAGAAATTGCAAGAAGCTTTGGGTACGCTGTTGCACTTTAGTACTGTTTTCCATTCGCAAACTGATGGTCAGTTTGAGAGAGTAATTCAGATTCTTGAAGATATGCTTTGTTACTGTGTTTTAGAGTTTGAAGGCAATTGGGAGAAATATTTACCATTGGTTGAATTCCCATATAACAACAGTTTTCAATCGAGCATAAAGATGGCACTGTACGAAGCATTGTATGGTTGCAAATGTCGAACTCTATTGTACTGGATCAAGCTTAGTGAGAAAAAGATTCACGGGGGTTGATTTGGTCAGAGAGATTGAAGATAAAGTGAACGTAATTCGCGATAGTTTGAAAGCAGCTTTAAACCGACAGAAATCGTATGCGGATTTGAAACGCAAAGACATTGAATTTCAAATCAGCGACAAAGTATTTTTGAAGGTATCTTCGTGGAATAAGATTCTTCGATTTGGTCACAAAGGCAAATTGAGTCTGCGATTTATCGGGCTGTATGAAATTATTGAAAGAATAGGGCCAGTAGCATATCAACTAGCTTTACCTTCAGAATTAGAAAATATTCACAACATATTTCATGTTTAGATGTTGCGCCGATATAGATCAGATCCGTAACATGTAATTTCTCCGGCAGAGATTGAAATTCAACCTGATGTGACTTATAGCGAAGAATCGATCAGAATTTTAGCTCGAGAAGTTAAAGAGTTGATAAACAAAAACATAGCTTTGGTGAAGGTTTTATGGCAACGTCACGGGATTGAAGAAGCTACGTGGGAGCCCGAGGAAGCTATGAGAAAATAGTACCCTAACCTCTTTTCTGGTAAGATTTTCGGGGACGAAAATTCTTAAAGGGGGGAGAGTTGTAATAGCCTGTTTTTAGTCAAATCAGAACAGTGGTTTTGGGACCACAAGTTTGAGGTTGAAATAATTATTTTATTATTATTTTAATGTCTACAGTGTGATAGTATGATTGTGTGAAAATTTTGTTAAGAAATTTTATCATTTGAATGCTTAATTCGATAAAAAGGACTAAATCGCGTAAAGTGTAAAACTTGAGTTCTATTAGCTAAAGGTGTTTAATAACTATAGAACTTTAAAGTGGAGGTCCTTATGTGGTAATTAGACCATTTTAATTATGAGTTGACAATTATATGCATGATTAAGTGATTTTAATGGTTAATATTAAAGGTTAAAAATGGAATACCATAAATTAAGGGTGGAAAACTCCATTGAAAGAGCTTTAACATTCGACTACACTTGTAACACCCCAATCCCAGCCTAGAAGTCTAGACCGAATATAGGATGCTACATTGATTACCGAAGTGATCATAGGTGAACTTTTACAAAACAAGTTAACATGTTGAATCATACCATTTAATCGTTTAAAATTCGGTCAGAAAAAAATTCAGTTAAAATATATGTTTATATCAACGGAATAAAAGTGTATAAAACTTAAAACAGAATTTGTACCACAGCTTTATAAAATCTTACAATTCAAAATGAAACAAATACCCAAATAGTATCATTAAACAAAAAGTGCATAATTGTTGTTCACAAGCCTGTTCGAGACTTCCGCGTACTAAGTCCAGCATCCGAAACTTCAAAATGTACCTGAAAAGGGAAAGAGAAGAGGGGGTGAGCGACTCGAGCTCAGTGTGAGATCAAAACCCATTAACTACGGAATCAGGCACAGAAAACCAGTAGTAATTCCGGAACGGAACATACTTACAGAGTTGTACAGAAACAATTGGTACGTTCAAAACAGACGTGCCAACAGACAGCAACATTTAGAGCATATCAAAATCACACTCAGTTACACAATCGCAAATACTACTCAGTTCAGTAACAAAACTCTCAATAGTCACTAGTACAATTGGTACGTTCAAAACAGACGTGCCAACAGACAGCAACATTTAGAGCATATCAAAATCACACTCAGTTACACAATCGCAAATACTACTCAGTTCAGTAACAAAACTCTCAATAGTCACTAGTTTCAATTCAGTTAGTCAGATACAATCAGAGTTTAACAATTTCACAGTGTCATAAATGCTTTTCAGTCAAACTGTAAAATAGACAGTCGCACTCACAAAACAATTAATAAGATACATATGAATGCAGTTGAGTTAGATATGAAAACACCCACCCATCCAGCCAACACACCTCTCTGTCCCTCATCACTCCTCAATAGAGCTATTAAACTAATCCAACCAATCACTCCATATAGGACCTCGAAAAGCCCATCCATCTCTGCACTCCAATAATGTCCACGACCCTCAGGGTATTGGGACTGCCTATGACCCTCTGGGTATTAGGGCTAACAATATGGAGACAAGCTGCCAGTCACGTATATTACACAGCAAAGCTAGCGTATAAGTTGTATTGTGCAATGCGGTAAATCGCAGTACAGATATGCAGTATGAACTGCCAGATTAGATAGTGATGATAAGTAGCGAAGCTGATATATAAGTAGTACGGTACAATGCGGTAAACTGCTATACCAGTAAAGTGCAGTTAAACTGCCAGTTCAGTCAATGGTACATAGTATAGCTAACGTATATATGGTACAGTGCAATGCGGTAATCCGCCATACCATTATCAGTAAAGTCCATGACCCTCAGGGTATTAGGACCGCCCTCGACCCTCTGGTTATTAGGGGCTATCAGTAACCATAGCTTCCAGTTCAGTCAATCTTCCTTCTCTTCAAAATCCTACCCAAAAACAGTATATGCATATGTATGTATGCAGCCAGATGTACACGATCAGAATACCAATTTCAGACAGTTAATCAGAAGCAGACGCTCACATCCAATCAGTCAATTACAGAATCAAACATGTGCACAGTCATAACTCGATTTTCAGTATCAAGCTTACCGCACAACCGATCACAAATAACAGACATATCAAGCCCAGATCAGTCATAATTACCCCTAGTAAAGCTCAGTCGAGGGTTGGAACACACAGAGTTACAATTACACTTAAATTTGACCTAAAATCATTATTCGATGAGATAGGGCCACACGCCCGTGTGCTCCAGCTGTGTGGAGCAATCTAGGCCATGTAGGGGTTCAAACGCCCGTGTGAAAGGTAGTACACGGCCGTGTGATAGAGACACATGCCCGTGTAGTACAGGGACACGGTCGTGTGAACAGGCTGTATAACTCAACTGTCTAATTTTGCTAAAATAAAGGTGCAGAGCAGACACAGCCGTGTGAGGGTTTCGCACACCCGTGTGCCATCAGATATGGCCGTGTGTTCCAAAACACGAGGCCGTGTAGAATCCTTAA
Organism: Gossypium australe; assembly: GCA_005393395.2. Taxonomy (NCBI): domain Eukaryota; kingdom Viridiplantae; phylum Streptophyta; class Magnoliopsida; order Malvales; family Malvaceae; genus Gossypium; species Gossypium australe. Next base: position 19,680,491 of record CM016625.1, on the reverse strand, counting down.
TCCCCAAATCAGTCACACGGTTGTGTGACCCCAAATCTCTAAAACCCTAATTCTCAAATCCACACACCCGTATACCCAAGGAACACGGCCGTGTGGCATCTAATTTAGCCCAAAAACCCTAGTTCCCAAATCTACACAGCCGTGTGCCATGGAACACGCCCGCGTGGCCGTCGGGGTGATCACAAAACCACCCTACAAGAGCCCCAAAACCGCCGTTTCAGCCACCAAAACCGTCCATAACCTTTTCCTTATCAACATATGTCAGAAAGTAACGATTTTCTATAACTTCCATCGACTAAAACCCCACAAAAACAATGGTTTAGCCTACAGTCAATAAAAACCGACATAAACTTTGCAAAGAATAAAAACAATGTAGTAAAAGTTTGAACCCCACACCTATTTTTACGACGATGACTCGATGACCAGAAAATCAAAATTCTTCGAGCACCACACCACCACCGTTTCAAAAAGGAAAAAGAAAAACCCAAAAAAAAAGAATAGGATAGAACGTGCCAAAAAGAAAAAGAAAATAGTAGACAAAACAAAATAAAAAATAAAAAGACTCTCCAAAAATGAGCAACCCAAGACTCGAACCCAGAACCTCAAGGTACACTGACACTCCACTTTCCCACCAGACCAGCAGGCTCATTTTGCCACTAAATTACACGACTGAACACAAAAGCGCAACCTCTTCACTGTCCCTATCCACAAACACCCTAAACTTTCTGGTCCAAAATTCGGGGCGTTACAACACTAATCTCTTGCATGTGAGTTTATTTTTGTTCCGTTTTTAATGATTTAAATGTTTTTGATATCGTTGCAGCTTATTCTAGCTAGCAAGGGACTAATTTGCAAAGCTGTTAAAGGTTTAAAGTTTTTCCATTGATGAATCTATGTGTATTTTGATGTTTGATGATAGAAAATGTATGATTGTTGTTAGATAAACAACATTTGTAAAGTGATTTTTGAAAAAATTATCATTTAGGGATTAAATTAAGAAATGTTGAAATTTTATGGTTAAATTGTGAAATAAATGAAAAATATGGGCTACTATGGTAGTAAGAGAAATTCAGCTAGCATGGGTAGGGACTTAATTGCATGAATTTGTATTTTTATGAGATAAGGACTAAATTATAAAGAAATTTAAATATTAGGGGCAAAAGTGTAAAGTTACTTTAATCTGTATTTTGGGCTAAATTGAATAGATTGATGATTAAATGAATTAAATTTGATATTATATAGATCAAGAAAAGCGAAATTCAGATTTAGATCGGGGGAAAAACAACGTGTTGGATTAATCGATCAAATTCGTCGTTTTTGCATTCAAGGTAAGTTCGTATGTAATAAGCATTGTTACAATTATGTTTTAAATGCTTTAATATTGCATAAATTGTGAATACGACCTTGCAGACATATTCGACGACGATTCAAAAAATGTGAAATCCCGATTGAACCTTAGAAATATATTAGGATACAAATGACATGTCATTAGGGGTTATGTGATTTGGGTGCTGGTCCGTACGTCCTATCGGTGGCTGAGTTATCTGACATGTGTTGCGAATTCTTGTCAGCTTGTGTGAGTAGCATCGTGTAGCTTTGTCGACCATCAACTTGTGTAAGTAGACCCGTTGATAGCTCGAGAGTGAGCATTATATGTGATATGAGATTGAGATAGCTTCAACTATGTATGTGGCACTTAGGGTGTAAGATTCCCGAGTATCTGATAGTATTCCAAATGGTTCAATAGGTATATTATAAATATAGATGAGTATGAGATTGATACGAGATAGTACAGGTATGTACATGAACCGTACTTGCATTGAACCAAAGAAATTGTGAAATTCATATCTAACCTTGTGAATGAATTATGTGATAGGTTTGTGTATCAATATGAATTATATCATGATATGGTAAATTGTTTAAATTGTGTATGTATGGTAAGATGAGTTTATTATTATATGAGCTTACTAAGCTTTATAGCTTACTCTGTTTATTTTTCCGTGTTTTATAGAGATATCGAAGCTAGCTCGGATTTGGAAATCATCGGAGATCTCATCACACTATTAAACTATCACATTGGTACTTTTGAATCTATGTATTTTGGTTATATGGCATGTTTAGGAGCTTTGGTCATTTTGGTATATGTTGGTAATGGATTTAGCCACTTGAGTTTGTTTATAAATGTTAAGTGTTTGGTTTTGTATATAACCATGAGAGTTGGCTTATTTTGACATATTTGGTGATTTATATATATGTGCATATGACTTTTGTTAGGTTAATTCATGGTTTGGGAAGAATTTATATATATTTAATTAAAATTAAGTTAAAATAATAATAAAACTAAAGTTATCATACATTTTCATCATTCTTTCTTCCTCAACCGAATACATCAAAGAAGCTTGAAAAACCATGGCTTTTTCTTCAAGCTCATTCAGTCCTCTTGCATAAGCAAATCAAGCATGTTTTTCGTAAATTTTATGTTTTTGAGATCGTTGCTGCTTAATCTAAGCAAGTCCAAGTACTAAAACGTAAAACTGTTAAAAATTTAAAATGTTGTCATTGATGATTTTTGCTGTTTTTGTTGTTAAATAGCTTGGTTATAAGCTTAGATTTGATTTGTGGACTAAATTGTAAAGTGAATATTGTTAATTTTGAACTTAGGGACTAAAATGAAAATGTTTTAAAATTGACATGGAAATTTTGTAATTTTTAAAAGTAGAGGGTTGTAAATGAATAAGGGTAAATTTGGCTAACATGTTTTGGACTTAATTGAGATAAATATATAAATTTTGGTTTTAGGAACTAAATTGAATAGAAGGTAAAAATCAGGGTAATAGTGTAAAAATTATTAAAGGGTCAAAAGCATGTATTTAGATGATTTAAGGTATTTGAAATGTTTAATTGAGTTAAATTATTATATAGATCAAGAAACAGATCAATCAATTGATAAACGCGAAAAAAGAAAAAATTGCCTAAAAGTCATTGTTGTCATATCGTTGTCAGTTTTGATTAAGTAAGTTTATATGAGACTTAATTTTTTAATGATTATTTATTATTGTGTTATTTAATCGCTTGATAGTTTAATTGTTGTAATACAATAATTATTGGCATCGAAAGAACTATAGTGCAAAGTACGATATATGCGGTTAATATGAATGGTTATATGATATGGAAAGGTTATGAAATATTACTTAACTTAAATTATAAATATATGGTTATTTGATATGTGAACGAAAATGAATAAGCATATGGTTATTTGATATGTGTACGAAAATGTTCAAAAGAATAGAAAGATTAAATATGTAATACAAGGCCTTTGTGAACTTAGTCAATAGCCATTAAAGTATCGTGTAATGGTTAATGTCCCGACTTATTGGATATCTTACCGATGGCTAATGTAACACCCTGATTTTTGGGGTAAGAAGTTTTGAACTTTTTGGTAGGGTCAGTGGCTAGATTGTACATTTGGGTTTCATCTCGCGTTTTGATGTTAAAAGAGGTTTGGTGGTTGGGTGTGTGTTAGTGTACCTTTGGGACTTGGATTCGAGTCCTCATGTGTGTGTTTTGAGGGGATTATTTTGATGATGTTTTGTTTTGTTAAAAAGTTTGATATTTGTTTATTAAATATTTATTTAGTTTAGATTTTCATTAATTTATTTTTATTATTTATTATTTTTCGACTTCTGTTCTTCTTTTTTTGGGTTTTCCACGTTCTTTCTTCTCCCTTACTATGGTATGTTTTCTTCTTCTTTTCTGCTTGGATTTCTAGCGCCTTTTGGTAAAAAAAAAAAGAATGGTTTTGATTCGGAAAGCTTCAGTTCTCTGTCGTCAAGTCGGTGTCTGATAGTTTTGGTCGCGAGTCAGGTGTGGGATTTGTAACTCTTTTAGTTTATTTGTGAATTGAGGATTCGATTTGGTGGCATTTTATAATTTCATGTGTGTTGGGAATTTTTCCCCTTCGTTGTTGAATTTTTGACCTGTTCTGTGGAATTTGACACTGTTTGTTGTTTGGGAAATGGACATTTCGAAAGGTCGATTAATATGGTGATGGCTAGAAATTGGGTGTGATTTTGATATACTTTTGGGTTGTTAAGGTTTGGGGTTCATTTTGATGTCGTAAAATCGGGTTTTCGGCCAATTTCGATATGGTTTTGTAACCACATGAGTTGTCACATGGGCGTGTGTCCCCCATGAGGGCAGTTCAGACAGCCGTGTGCTTTTGGGATTTTGGTTACCGGGCTAATTTAGGGTGCCACACGGCAGTGTGGCCAATTTGAGGATTTTAGTCGATTTCTACATAGTCGTATATTGTGGGCACACGGGCGTGTAAGTTTGAGATTTAGGGTTTAGGTGATTTGGTGCAACACGACCTGGCCATACGATCATGTAGCTACTTTGGGGATTTAAGAATCCCATACGGGCGTGTGTTTTAGACACACGAGCTTGTGAGGCCCTCACATGATCGTGTCTGCCCTATACCTTATTTAAGCACAAATAGACAGAGAGTTACACGGCCTATTCACACGGCCATGTCCCTAGGAAACACGGGCGTGTGCCCCTCCACATGGGCGTGTTGGCTCCCACACGGCCGGGGTACACTGTCGTGTGGCCCTGTTACACAGTTTTTCGCTCATTGTGTAGCTTAATCCACTTTACTTCTTGTGTTGTTCAGCGCTCGCTGGTCTTTCCATATAAGAACTAGGGACTCTGACATGGCTTAGATTCGTGTATTAATTTTAAGTGTAGTATTAAATGGTTGATTTGTGCAAGCGTGTTTGTAATGTGCTTGTGAATTGATACCTCGTCCCATGTTAGACCTGCAGAAGTTTGATAATAAGCTTGTGTTTGTGTGTAAGAGCATTTCCAACTCTATACTTTGTATCCGTATTTCTGATCTCCAATTGTGTGCATAACGCAATAGCTTGGATTCTGTATTTGATTGGTTGTATATGAGCTTCTCTTTTTGAGTGGCTGATGGTGTTTAAATCACATTTTTGACTCTGTCTGACTGTTTGTATGTTGGGTTCACTAATTTTGTGTATCTGTCTGCGTACATACATTTGCATAAAACATTTGGGGTTTGGTTGTGAAGAGAAGGAATATTGTACTGTATATACGTCAGCTTTGCTGCATATTATTATCTGATATGGTAGTTTTAACTGCAACATATCTGTACAACGATTTACACTGATGCACTATACTGTATATACGTCAGCTCTACTGTTTATTATTATCTGAGTGGCTTAGACCACATTCATAGTGTGTAGGGTTAGATAGGCCTTTCGAGGTCCTATGTGGTGTGTTTGGTTGGATGAGCTTAAACAGCTCTTATGGGGTATGATCGGGGGACGAATAGGTGTTTTGGCTGGATGAGAGGGTTTTAATACTTGACTGCATTCATAAGCATCTGGATGTGAGTTTCTTGTCAGTAATCTGTCTGTTCGTTATAACAATTACGACTGTTCTGGGTGTGTGCATTGTGATGATGAGTGTTTTTGTATCGACCCATTGACGGGTTTATTTGCTAAGTATTCCGTGTGTGATTTGGTGTGCTTGACTGTTATGTTTGGTTGGGGGCATTGGTTCTGAGTTTGCTTTTTGTTTCTACGTATCTCTGTAAGTACTTTCCGTCATCGGACTACTACTTGGTTCTGATCTGTAATTCTGTTGATAGATACGTTTTGAACTCACACTAAGCTCGTGTAACTCACCCCCTTAGTGTTTCCTTTTGCAGGTACGATCAGTTTCTGTATCTTAGACTCGGCATGTCGGAGGTCCCGGACAGTCACAGTTAAAAACAGGCTTTAATTGTATTTTAATAATTTCTGAGTTTATAATTAAACACCTTGAATTGCAAGTACTGTTTTGAAAACTGTTGTACGGAATTTTGTGTTTTACGCATGTAAGTGTTATTGGGATTGTATTTTCTTTTGAAATATCAGGATTTTATAACTGAGAATTTTACGTAACTTAAATACTGCAATGTTTTTTGGTTTGTTAAACTAATTTTTTTCTACGATCACTTCGGTGATCAATGTGACCTTCGAAATTCGATCAAAACTTCTAGGCCGATTTTGGGGTGTTACAGCTAAGATCCTGCATGTGTTGCATATTCTTCACAGCTTGTATGCAACACCCCCTAACCCTTATCCGTCATCAGAATAGGGCTACGAAGTATTACCAGTCAATATAGTTTTAATACAAATAATACAGAAATAATTAACATTCAAATCAGAAATTAATCATGTTGTCCCTTTTATTGGCCTTCGAGACCCAAAATGTACGTTAGAAATAATTCGGGACTTAATCGGAAACTATGAGGATTTTACGTGAAATTTCAAAATTTTTCTTATATACAGAGCTCACACGCCCGTGTGATTTAGGGACACACCCGTGTGTCCCTAAAACATGCCCGTGTTTCAGGTTGTATCCTGAATTGTGTGCTCTCTGACTTACCTCATACGACCAAGCCACACGCCCGCGTGTTAGGCCGTGTGGTCAATTTATTTTTCAAATTTTAGGTACAGTTTTCACACGGCCAGGCACATGCCCGTGTGCTGGGCCGTGTACCTCACACAGCTGAGACAGACGCCCGTGTCTCTGCCTGTGTGGCAATACCTGTGCATTTTGTTTCCAAAATTTTAAGTTGCAGGGGACAAACGATCTACCCACACGCCCATGTGTAAGCCGTGTGTCTCACACGGTCTGGTTACACACCCGTGTGCCAAGCTGTATGAACTTAAAATGAGCCTTATACAACAAGCTTACCAACCCTGCAAACCTTAAATGACAAGCAACTCAAAATCCAATCTTTCAACCAGTCCAAAACATAATTAAATACATCTAAAACATGTCAGAACTATTAATATAATAATTTAACTAATGCATGTTCATAAATATTTAACATAAGTTATCTAATCAATTCATTAAAATACCTTTCAATCAATTCAAACTAAACCATATAAATGACCATATTATAAGACATATTTATATATATATTTAGATCAATCTATATTATCTTATACACCATTAATATTCTCATTACAAAATGACATTAAAAGACAACCTAGGTACATGCCATTTTCAAAATAGAAAATACTTCACCACGTTTTTGAGTTCGGGATCGACTATGGATGCTGATTCAAAAGTCTGACTTTGACCTAACCTGCGCATGGAAACAAACCGTACGCTGAGTATGTAACTCAGTGGTATTTCTATAATTCGAATACTTATTAACTAAAAATTTATAAAGTTCAAATACATATTTACACATAATAAATCCATTCAACAATTAATTAATTTCATGATACATACCATTCATAACACTTTCAATTATCACATTTTCTATTTCAATTTCATAGATGCTAATCAATAGCATTCCACCATAATGTATTCAATTCAGTTTCAATATCATTCAGTTTCAATCAATTTAACCAATTCATTTACTTATCCCTATTAACAGGGCTCGGACTTTGACAGATACACGGATCCAACCAACACACCAGTACGGCACTCTGTGTCTCATCGGCCAAGCCGAAGTAGAACAATAACAGTATGGTACTCAGTACCTCATCAGATTTATCCGAAGTAATAACAGTAAAACGGCACTTATAATGCCTCATCGGCCAAGCCAAAGTAAAACAGTAACATTATGGTACTCAATACCTCATCAGATTTATCTGAAGTAATAACAATAAAACGACACTTATAGTGCCTCATCGACACAAAGTCGAAGTAACCCTGAACACTTCCAATCCTATGGCATGCCAACTGTATTCGACTTAGCCTGACATTGTTAATAGGGTATTTCAATTTATAATTCAATTTACAATCAATATATAATTTTAATCAATTCTAATTCAATACACTTTTCAATCATACACATATGTTCACAAAAAAATTCAATTCAATATCAATATATCAAACTCACCTCAATTTCACTTATCATACAAAATAATAAATACAACAAAAAATTTTAGTTTTCGGATTATAGAAAAACATATCGTATTTTCCGAGCTAATCCTCGTTGACTTTCTCTTTTTCTTTCCTAGTCGAGGCTCTCGACTCAACATTAGCTACGGAATTTAAACAATTAAAAATTATCAATACAATACAATTTTATATTAATTAATTCAATTTATACACAACTTTTGTCTAAATTCCAGTTTAGCCTTTAAATCAATATTAGTTTTATTCTTTCCAAAACTATTTCATATTTTCATTCAATTCTCACTTAAAACTAACTTCAATCCTCAATTTCATCTCAAATCCCTAATTTCAAAATTTTTTCAATTTAGTCCCTAGTACATAAAAACTTATGATTTAACTTACAATTCAATCCTTTTCTCAATTCTAACTTACAATTCTATCAATTCTAACCCAAATTCTTCAATTAATTCAACATAATCCACATTTAAAAATCAACTAACTTTCAAATTTTCCACTTATATCAAGTAGCATCTTGTTCTAGGATTCCAAAAACGTCAAAATTACAAGAAAAAAGGGCTAAATTGACTTACCAATTAAACTTCAAACCTTAAAACCCTAATATTTCCTTTCCTTTTTCTTTCTCCTTTTTTTCTCCCCTGTTTCATTTGGCTATTCTGTTTCTTTTCTATTTCTTTTTCTTTTATTTACTTTAGTTTACTTTATTTTATGTTACGTTACATTATATTATTATATTATATTATATTATATTATATATATTATATTATATTATATTAACTTAATAATTATTTCTTAAATTATAAGTAAATACATGTATTTATTACAATTGTATGTATATTATTTAATACATATGTATTTTATTTTTACCACATTCTTGGCACATATGGCTTAATTGCTAATTTAGTCCCTCATCTTTTCTTTATTCTACAACTAAACTTTCACATTTTATTCAATTTAATCCTTACACTAAATTAACCTTAATTCAAGCTAATTCACCTAGTCAAAACCTAATTAACCTCACAATTAACTTCGTAAATATTACCCGTTTTACGTGTAACATCCTAGAAATAGTGATTCTACATTTTACACTATTTATTGTGTTTGGCTCATTAAGCATGCTACATTGAAAATGTTAATTTGCCATGTCTTTTAATGATGGGATTTTAAATGGCAATTACGCCAATTACAAAGTAAGTGGATGGCAATAGTAAATAATCATGATGATTATTTATTTTATAAAATTACTTTTAATTTTATTATAAATTGAGTGGGTTAATAAAACAAATAATCATGATGATTATTTATTTTATAAAATTACTTTTAATTTTATAATAAATTGAGTGGGTTAATAAAACAAATAATCATGATGATTATTTATTTTATAAAATTAATTTTAATTTTATAATAAATTGAGTGGGTTAATAAAACAAATAATCATGATGATTATTTATTTTATAAAATTACTTTTAATTTTATAATAAATTGAGTGGGTTAATAAAACAAATAATCATGATGATTATTTATTTTATAAAATTATTTTTAATTTTATAATAAATTGAGTGGGTTAATAAAACAAATAATCATGATGATTATTTATTTTATAAAGTTATTTTAATATTATAATAAATTAAGTGGGTTAAAAAGAAATAATCATGATGATTATTTATTTTATAAAGTTATTTTAATATTATAAGAAATTAGGTGGGATAATAAAACAAATAAGCATGGTGATTTATTTATTTTATAAATTTATTTTGATATTATTAAAATTCATCTCCCATGCTTGTTAATTGTTTTAAAATTCAAGCATATTCGGTTTAAGTGTTAGCATAGGTGGTGTGCCGAAATTCCATAGGCCTTAGGCATTTGTTACGTTTCATTTTAGCATATTTCTTTATTAAGGGAACTGTAGTGCCGTTTTTGGCAAGTGTCATTTGAGTGAGGGGTAAAGCCGAAACCATTCAAAGAATCTTCTCTCTTCATTTATTTTGCACTTTGGTCATTTTGTTTGATTATTCTTTTGGTTTCCAAAGAAAGATCTTAGCACTCTTTTTCTACTCTTTTTCTCTCATCACTTTTTCTCTTGATATCTTTCTTATAATCTAAACTTCCATCTAAATTCTTGGCTTCATAATTCTTTTGGTTCTTGTGAGTGATAGCCAAAACATTCTCTCTTCCTCACTCTTCTTCTAGTGTTCTCTTCTTATGCCGCATATTTCCACTTGTACCATCAAAACTTTCTTGCCATCATTCTTTGCCAATAGCCGAAACTCAATCTTCATCCTCTTTGTTCAGTCGATCGATCATTCTCATCTATTACTTCTCCTGTGCCGAATCTTTTTGAGTGACAATCGGTTTCTCTGCTGAGGCCGAATACCAAGAAGCAAGGTGCTGGAAAATCTTAGGTTGCTGAGAGCCTTTACGATCGGGTTTTGTTGTTGAAGGTAAGAAGCGATTCTTTTGCCTTTTCTTTTCTTTCTTTTGGTTTTGTGTGGCCAAAGTCGAATGGCTAGTTAGCATGGTGTTTATATTTCGGTTAACTCTCCTTTATTTTCTCTTCTCTCATTTGGGACGTTTATTCCGGGAATCTCCATTAGCCGAGTGGTTGTAGTTCAAAGCTGAAGGGATTGTGGGTGTCGAATCGGATCACTCTAGTTGGATTTGTAAGGTTGGTCAATCTAAGGAAGGGAATGAACCCATAGTTTTGGCTCTTAAGTTTAAGAAGCGTGTTGTGTCGACAGTTCGGGATTTTTCGCCGGGTTGTGGTAGAGAGCCGACGTCTGCCTAGGATAGGCAAATAGTCGTCGTTCCTGCTATCGAAAGTGTTCACGTAGATAGTTTGGTATTACGCTTTATCAGGTGTGTACTACTCACATGCCTTCTTTGATATTGTGTTATTAACTGAAATGGCCGAAAGCCAAAATAACTGATATGATGGATTAACTACCCTTAGGGGTAAGGTTGGAGACACTGGGTAAGTTTTTCTTTAATATTATGGCTGCTAATATGCATGTATGTATATTCTGATGTTATGAATGTATGAAATATGATCTGCTATATATTGTGATTTTGGTTGCATACATATTGTGCATAATGAAAAGAGCATGGACTCGGGATTGAATGAAGGAGGAGAGAGAATCAGTGGCTACGGTCACAAGTGACTTTCGTCACGAGTGGTCTAAGTACCACGGTGGTTGAAACCACGAATAATTTAATTAGTGACTTATCTCGGTGGTCAAGTACCACAGTGGGTTGGCCCCACGTATGCATTATTTATCAGAGATCGTCACGGTGGTCTACGACCACAGTGGGTTGGCCTCACGAGAACATTATAGTGTCTCTGTCACGAGTGACTACAGTCACGAGTGGTCTAGGACCACGGTGGTCATGAACCACAGTGGCATAATGCCACGGGTGTTTTGGATGGAGAGCTATTCTGGGATGGGTAGCATTTGCATGTACATAACATGAGCTGTACTGAGTTGGCTAAGGCCCAATTTATGTTAAATGGGGATGTACACACTGAGTCTCGATGACTCACCCCTTTTGTTAATTTTGCAGGTAATTAGTAGATGGCGGGTCTTGGTCCGAGACAGACTCGAGGTGGCCATGCGTTGCAATTTCTTTAAGTAAACTCAGACTTTATTTTAAATTTATTTCTATTTTGGGATTTCAAGTTGTAATAAGGCCGCTTTAACTTTAATTTTAAATTGGGTTTTAGATTTTTATGCTGATATTGCATGTTTTATAAACTATCGAATATGGAGTATTAAAAAAAAATAAATAGTTTTCAAAGTGTTTAAAAAAAAAGATGGATTGCAAGTAACTAATTAATTCGGAGTTTTTATTAAAATTACAACATCGTTTTAAAATGTCACTCTATGAGAATCCTTGATTTTGGCTTTCGTAAAATAACAGATTTGCTCACAACCTTTTTGATTTGATTAAAAAGAAGTCGGCACAAAACTTTCAATCACAACTGTAAAAAAATGTTTTTCAACACAGACATAAAAAAAATGGTTTTCAAGTCACGTTGTTTCTTTAAAATTTCAAAACCTCCAATCCTGTAACATACCAGACTTGGTCTTAGTGTATAGACCGGGTTTGGGGTGTTACATTACGAGAACAATGACTCGAAAATACACTTTTCCAATAACCGTAAAATTTGGGTCGTTACATCATATGAGCAACATCGTGTAATGGTTAATGTTCGATTCACAACTTGTGTGAGCATTATTATCCTGTGTATCTGAGGTATATTCGCTATAGTTCTTCAAATGATGAAAATAAACGGGTAAAATGAAATTGGTTAAATAATGTGAATATTGAATATGAAATGGATACATGAGAATGGAATGGCATAAATGTTGTACTTGCTGAATGTTTTTTTATATAGATTAAATGGTATCGTTGGAAATGTTATTTGATTCATGTGTGATAATCTCACATGTTGTTAAATTGTGATAATAGGGAACTATATAGTAGCTAGTCGATTTAATTAAATGGGAATCGAGGTGAGTTATATTGTTTTAAGTTGTGAATGATAAATAAACAAAATGATTTGAGTTATAATTGGTCAAATGTGTTTTGGATAGTATCAAAGATAAACAGTTATATTATAAGCATGTGTAATATAATGTATTAACCTCTGGAAGTGTTAAGAGATGTACTTGTGGATGTAACAGGATGACAAATGGTATTCGTACTTGTTACATTAGGTTTTTATAATTTAATTGTAAATTTATCGATGTAGGTTAAATGAATTTCATACGAGCTTACTAAGCATTTGTAATGCTTATCTTGTTTACTTTTCTGTCTCTGAATAGGTTGTTTTGCGAAACATGTCAGCCAGATCAATCGAAGTTCATACTATCCAGTCTATGATTCAATATTCTTTCTTTATTCCAAATTCGATTATGTGGCATGTATATAGGGTTGTATTTGTGTTTATGTTATTTTGGATGTTCATGATCTTGGTCTAATGATGTTAATAATGTTGGATGATTTGACATTATTATGAGAAATGAAGTGGTTAGTGAATAGTCAACTTGAAATGTGATTTACTCAAGCTAATGGATATGCATATGTGAATAGGGTTATGGCAAAGGATGTATATAAGTATTTTGATTATGTTTTGTTCCATTTTTTAATAAGAATTATATGTGTAATGATGTAATATATAATGGTTGTTTTGGTGATTTGTGGCATGTGTTGGTATAAGCATATTTGGTACCCATAATGTTATCTTGCTTGATGAATTTGTACTTGTGTGTTAGGTCAATTGGTGAACTTTATTTGATGATGAAAAATGATGTTCATTTGGTGAATGAATAGGCATGAAATGTAAAGTACGTTTATGCATGAATGGTTAACAAATAATGTTTGAATTGTGGTGGCAATTGTGACATATTGGTTAGACACTTAGGTTGAATAATTCATGTTGTGTTTTGGTATGTTTTTAGTGTCTTTTAACGGGTTGATCAATGGCCTATTGTATGACTTGAAGTTTAAGCGAACCTAGGTTGTGTTTGCTTGTTTTGGTAGGCATTTTAGGTGCACACAGCCTATGACACCGTCTGTCACACGGGTGCAGGGCACAACCATGTAGTTTGTTTAATTTGTTTGTAGGATGGTTCATATGACCGTGTGATCCCTGTTTTCACTTTTTACCTATCTTTTCTAAAAAAATTCAAATTAGTCCTAATTTGTTACCCAGATGGTTTAAGAGCTTCGTAAGCTCGATTAAGACTTAGTTTTAGTTATAATTCATATTATATGTGTGTTATTGAATATTTTGGTACTTGATTAAAATTTAGGTTGATTTTGTATGTGATATTGATTATTAACTGTAGTAGTATCTTCTAGCTTGGGTACGGTGATCGGATCATTTATAGGGTGTTACACGAACTTTATCCTTCGCATACTTAAGGTAAAACTACTCCTTGGATTCTTTTCATAACTCCAACCAAGTCCCAATATTGGTTCCACCATGTTTTTCATCTGTAGACCTACAATGCCACCATAGAAAAGCAACACCAGTTAACTACATAGAAGTAGTTTTACCTTAGTGGCATCATCTTTGGTTCCCACAACATGGAAATGTAGCTCTATTCCCCACGAAAAATTGTCCACATCCCTCATAAACTTGGTCCCCTTGAACTCTTTCGACTTTAGGACATCAATCTTGTGTTTGGGTGTCATAGCTAACATCCTATTATCCACAGCTGCTTTCCATAGAACAAGCTTCCCCTTGAACTCTTCCATATTTGTCTTCAAAGCCTATATCATGGCTTTGAGAGCATTATTCTGTTACGTCAACATATCTATAGTTGAGTTGAGAACCCAATGCATACTCCCCATTAAGAGTATTTTGCACTTGCTTTTTTAGCTCATCTCCCATATAGTCCAGCTTTACAATGCAACCGTTAATCACCTCGAGGCTGTCATTCACATCACTCATGGATTCCTCAAGTTTGGAAACCCTACCATCCATCGCTAACATCACATCCCTCAGACTACTATCTTTTTTGGCTTTCCCATGAATCTCTAGTTGGACACCTTGACAATCTGTTTGACTTGTAATCTTCACTAGTGTATTAATGAACCTAGCTTTGATGCCAAATGTCATGGAGCTAGACTTTAGCCTAGCAAACTGCACGGTCTTAGGCAGTGAATTCTTTTCAAGTTTGCCTAAGTCAGCTTAAGCCCTTGAAACTTGAAAATCTCAAAAAGAAATCTTTAAGACACCGATGCTTTAAAAGCAACTAAGCGAAGCAATCACAAGATTCTTGAAATATCATTTATTATTATATTATATTTTAAAAAAAAATTCATGAATAATTAAAATTTTAAACAATTTCTTAATTACTTAAAATTTTTAAAATGTATATTTAATGTATAATTATATTAAATTAATTTTTTTAAATTTCTAACATCATGTCTAAAATCAATATTTTAGCTTTCAATAGTAACTTTTAACAGCAATACCTAACACTTAAAAATAACAAATCATACTTTTTTGTTGCACTTCTTACAACATTTTCAAAAAGTACTTTTTTCAAACTAAACTTTAAAAAATAATTTCTTTATATGCAACAATCATATGGATAACTTAGATTGTTGTTGTAGCTTTATGGGAAAGAATTGGTGAAAGTACTAGGGGAAGTCTTTGTACTTACGAGCAAATTGTATTTTGGTCTATCTACTGAAAAAATGAAAAAATCAACTCTTATACATTTCAAAACGTGCAAATTAGCCCATTCGTTAATTTTTTTTTGTTAAATGAGGGCGTGGGCATGCTAATCTTTTTTTATGAGTAAACTATAAAAATGATTACTCAACTATACATTTCGTTCTATTTTAATTACCCAAGTATTAATTTTTTTTCGATTTAGTCATTAAACATTTCGAAATTAAATATTTAAGTCATTATGAGCTTATGTGGGCTTTTTTTATTGGTCTAGTAACAAAATTAGTCCTTTAATGTTTACACATTCTACTAATTTGACCCTAAATATAAAAAAAATCAACAAATTTAACTCTCAATGTTTACAAAAATTGTCATTTTAGTTCTAATTCTAAAAAAATCAATAATTTAACCCTCAACATTTATAAAATCTGTCAATTTAGTCCTAACTCTAAAGCATGTGAGATATTAAAATAAGAAAAATAGTACATTCTTTCAAGTCACTTGTAACAATTTATTTTACTATATAATTTTAGCTTCATACTAGACCAAACCAATTGGTTTGGAACCTATTTAAAATAATTGGTTGCATTACTACTTGAACAAATAACGTTTTTATTTTAGGTCTTAATTTTTTTTGTGTTTTATCCTAATTTTTTAGAGTTTTTTTTACAAGTGACTTAAAAGAGGATAATATTAATCACCAAAAAAAGAAGAAGAGATGATTCTATTTTTCTTATTTTAATATCTCATATGGGTTGGCCGATATTTATAAAAGGTTAAAAATAATTTTTTCAAAAAAAATATTCTTTAATTTTTAGAGTTAGGACTAAATTGACAATTTTTATAAATATTGAGGGCCAAATTTATTGACAACTAAAATGACAAATTTTGTAAACATTGAGGGCTAAATTTATTGATATATTTATTATGATCAAATTAATAGAATGTATAAACATTAGAGAGCTAATTTTATTGCTAGACTAATAAAAAAAGCTCATATAAACTCAAGGTGATTAAAATATTTAGTAACTACATAAAATAATAATAATTTGATGATAAAAATAGAATAAAAAGTATAGTTGACTGACTACTTTTATATTTTACCTATAAAAAATAATTTTTAACATGTCTATAATATCATTTAATAAAAAAACTAATTCACACGTTTCAAAACATACAAAAATTAATTATAGAGACTAGTAATAAAAACACCAAAATACAATCCGCCCAAACTATAGAAACTTTGCTGTTACTTTAACCAATAAAATTCAAAAATTTTTGAAATGAATTCAAATGGCTCTAAGTACGAAAGTATGCTTCATTACAACTTTGGCAACAAACAAACAACTAAAAAAGTTTGTCCGAAATCATACCCGTTGAGATAATGGTGGACCCACTTGGTTCAGCTTCAGATCTGAATTTT
Organism: Gossypium australe; assembly: GCA_005393395.2. NCBI lineage: Eukaryota > Viridiplantae > Streptophyta > Magnoliopsida > Malvales > Malvaceae > Gossypium > Gossypium australe. The sequence continues at coordinate 19,663,932 of CM016625.1, read as the reverse complement.
ACAGTAAATGCAGATGACAACACTTACTTAACCCCAAACTAATCTAATTTCTGTTTCGTTTTTTTTCAAATATTATTTTTTATCCTAAGAAGAAGTTTTATAAATTTCAAACTATTAAATTAATTATTTTTAAGTATTAATTATTTATTTATTACATCTATCCATCTCATCCTCGGGAAACCCCTTCCCCCTCTCTCTTTTTTTTAATTACATTGAAAATTTAAAAAGCAATCTTTTTTTTTTCTGAATTTTAATTTTATTTCTCTTTCTACTAGAATTATCTCTTTCCCGACATTTCACCATACCTAAAAATGGACCCTTTTTTCTCTTCCATGCCCGTAGCCCCTCCTCCCCCGATCCCTCCCCCGTCCGTCATCCCCGTCGTCCCTCCTTTTGTCTCTAACCCTACGACGGCGACTACGGTGGCTGGTGGTCCACCACCGAGTTTCGACCACCCATCTTACTCTGACATGATATGCGAAGCTATCGGGGCTTTAAAAGACAAGAACGGGTCAAGCAAAAGGGCTATAGCTAAGTACATAGAGTCAGTTCACAAGGACTTGCCACCAACACACTCGGCCTTGTTGACTCACCACTTGAAGCGCTTGAAAAACAACGGTATCTTAGTCATGGTCAAGAAATCTTACAAGCTTGCTTCTACGGCTAGATCTGAGGTTCCTATCCCCGATTCTACTCCTTCCAACCCTCCCGATGTTTCTTCTCCTCCTGGATTCAAACGAAGCCGTGGTCGTCCTCCTAAACCCAAACCCACAATTTCTGCTCCTGCCGACCCTATTCCTCAGCAGCAGCAGCAGCAACAGCAACCGCTGCCTGCTCCGATCCCCGATGCCACTAAAAGGTCTCCCGGTAGGCCCAGGAAGAATGGTCCCGTTGCTCCACTTGGGGTTAGGAAGGGCCGAGGTCGTCCACCCAAAACTGGCCCTAAGAAGAGTCCCGGTCGTCCCAGGAAGCCCAAAACGGTCAGGTCGGTGGTGGGGGCTAATGCGATGAAAAGAGGTCGTGGGCGGCCGCCTAAGGTCTTGAACCAGATGCCTCAACCGGCTGTTATGCCGATCCAGGGTCAGCCCATGGCTGTTCCTTATGCTGATACTGCTGCTGCTGTTCCTACTACTACTGCCGTTGCTGCTGGTCCGAGGCCTAGAGGAAGGCCAAAAGGCACTGCAGTGGCTCCTGCTGGCCTTGCGGTCCCTGGAAAGGGGAGAGGTCGACCACCCAAGAGTGGTGGGGTCGCCGCGAAGCCCATCAAGCCCAAGAAATCTACTGGAAAGCCTGTTGGCCGCCCCAAGAAGGTATAACCACTTCACTTATATATATGGTTTTTGCTAGAAGACCAGGACTGTCAATGCTCGGGCTCCCCCGCCTCAGCCCGGGCATGGGGCTTAATTCTAAGTATAGCTTGTCATAATTGCAATGTCTTACAATGTAGAAAGTACTCGAAGTAAATAACTAACTTGAGCCCTTTGTATCTTCACGTTCCATTTGTTTGTGAATAAAGGAGAGGTCGAAATAATTTGTTTAAGATGGTAATGGTTATGGGAGAAATTGATGAAGTATTTAAGTGAATGATACATGTCATTTAGAAAAAGAGAGTAGGTAATATATGAGTACTATGATTTTGCAAATTGCTAGAACATGTCTCTAAAATTTAGAATTTTTTTAATATTATCTTATGCTTGATGTTTTTATGTTGAATCTAATATCATCGTCCTTGGATTTGATTTTTTGATAATAAGGCAACGGATGGAGCAGCATCATATGGCGATCTGAAGAGAAAACTTGAATTCTTTGTAAGTCAGATGATTTTGATTTGTGCCTTGCAGTGGGATAAGATCTTCTAAATTCCAAAACTTTTAGCATTGTATTGATAATAGAGAAGACATAGGTGCATAATTGCCAACTTGTTGCACTTGGACTTTAAGAGTTGGATATCAGTATGTTGCACTGGATATAGGCATGTTTTCGATGTAGTTACACTAACAATTTTTAAAGTGTTCCTGCATCTCTCTGGAGTCTGGAAGACAGATCACATGCTTATGTTGGAATTAACGTCGGATTTAACGTGCAGTAAGGCACATTGCACTTTCAAGGAAAAAATGTGGGTTCGAACCTTGGGAGGTGATATTGCTAGGAGGGGCAGCCACGAACCCTAAACATGGAGGATACCAAAAAAATGTTAGATGTAGGTTTTTTTTTTAATAATCCTGACGTAGATGTTTAAGGAAAAATAAAGAGCCTGGGTACATAGGTAGGCAAAATTGATTCACGGTGAAGTCTTTGATATTCTGTAGGACATATTGTGAGGTAGGCAACTAGTATGGTAAATTTTGAGTAGGTTACAATGATATTATATAATATTTGCAGTGTAGCTGTGTTGATTATTAATCCTTAAATTTAAAAACAACTAAAAAAAGGGCAAATTCATTTATGGTTTCTGACTGAATAATGTTGATTGTAGCAATCAAAGGTGAAGCAAGCAGTTGGAGTACTAAAGTCTCAGTTCAGCAGTGAAAGCAACATCAGTGCAATCGATGCTATCCAAGAGTTAGAAGTACTTGCAGCTATGGACATTAACAAACCATTTAAAGATGATGCTCAGCCACCGCCCCCACCACCCCCAGCACCAGAACCGACACAGCCAGCACCGATGCCCCAAAATATGGAAGGACAAGTATATTAATAACGAAGCCCTATCTCTCTGTATGATTATTAAGAAGGCAAGGCGTGGAAGAAAATGTTCTGACCCTAGACATATGATATTTCTGTAAAGGGAAAAGTAGGAAGTTGCAGATCATCTAATTTGTGTTGTTATTGTTGTTGAGGTGTGTGTTCGTTTGTGAACCCTGTTCATCGACTTTTAATTATTCCCCCTCATTTAGTGCAACATTAGTCAAGCATCCTTGTTCGCTTGGTTTTTGCTTGAGTATTATTATTATTATTATTATGTATTTGATATTAGTAGTGTATTTGAAATATCCATTTCGGATTTACTATCAGAGTTATTTTTTTGGTGTTTGACGCTCGAGTATCCAAAAAGTCACTGGTCTCCAAGGGCGGGACCTTGATTAAATTCAGAATGGAGAGGGTGCGTGCAATTCAATTAATGCCCGGTTTGTAATGGCAAAAATGAAATTGCGGAACACTTGTTCGTTAAGCTGCATGATGTTGCAATGGGATATTTCTTTACCTGTTCGCTTTTATTTGAATCCCGCTGCTGCGAAAAGGATTATGCAATAGTTCAGCCTATGACACATCGAAACGAAACTACATTGTTAAGGGAATTTTACACTCTTTCACATAAGGAAATGGGAAATGGTTATTAAGGTGTGTTTGGTCCAAATAATTTAATAATTTTGAAAAATATGTAAAATTAAAATTCTCATTTTTGGATTTCAAATTATGGTACTCAGTTTCATTCTGATACTGCCCGTATCGGTCGGAATGTTCCGTTTCGGTAGTAAACTGGAATAAACTCTAGGTTCCATTTTGATGTAAATTTTGGTTGGTACCGGTCGTATCAATGTGTACTAGTTGATTTCTCCCATACCAGTCAGAATATGGTGTACCGAACGGTACAAAAAAAAGTTTAAATATATATTGAATTGAATTTTTTATTATTTATTTATACCAAAAAATAACTTTAGAATATATTTTAATTTTAATTTAGTTTTTCATTATTTGATATTTGAAAATACCTTTTATATGTATATATCAAATGTTTTACAAAAATAGTGATAAATCCGAAATAGACTAGTACTGATATGTATGGTAACAGTACAAATAGAAAAATGGCACGTCCACGGATACAATACTAACTATCTTGTTTCAAATATTATCTTAAGTCGTTACTTTTATGTAAGAGTTAAACTCAATATCACCTTTTCTTTAGGTAAATTTACATTAGTTAGTGGCGGAGTCAGAAAGCTTTTTTAAGGCAGAATTAAATTGTATATTTGTATAATAGTAAAAATATAATTTTATTATTTTAATAGTTTATATCTTTATAATTTTTAAATGATTAATCAAATTTTTATATTTTTTGAGAGGGTCAAAGTGCAATTTTATCATTACCAATTTAAACTTTTATAAACTATAAAGAACCTAAATGAAAATGTTTCCATTTTAGGGGCTAAGCCCTCCGAGCCCCCTTTGACTCCACCACAATTGATAGTCATTTTCTACAATTTTATCACATTTTTAATGAGTTTAATTCATTTTACTTGAAACAAAACAAAATAATAAGACACAAAGACTTATTTGGCCTTTCAACTTTATAAAAAATTATTTTAGCCCCACATTTAATTTTTTGTCTTTTTTTAGCACTTAAAGTTATATTATTTGTCAAATCATTCCAAAATGAATGGAAAATTAATGTTTGTTAACTTTACTAATGTGACATATACATGGATATCACATCAACAACTAATTGAAATTTTAAAATTAAAATTTTTAAACATTATAAAATTTATTTCTAAAAATTAAACAGTTATAAAATTATAACAACTATAACAAAATTATTTTTTAAAATATTTTTAATTATTATAAAAAATTAATTAATTATTAATATATCGCATGAATTAAGTTAACAAACATTAACTTTTTTATTCGTGATTCAACAAACAATATAAATTCAATGGCTAAAAAATATGAAAATTAAATAAAAAACTAAAATAATTTTTTTCTGTACAAAAAAATCATTATGATTAATGATAATATTATTTATTTATTATTATAAATTAAGAAATATTAATATTTAGTGTATTTTATTAGATTTGTCTATTGCATTTTGCTTGAAATTGTTGCTCTTATAATAATTTATATATTCCCTTTTATTTTGACCAAATTTGCTCCGAGTCATAATAAGTAATATGTTTTAATAATTAGAAATGTATCATAATTGATCTGTCATATAACTTTAAAAAAAAATCATTTTAATTTTTAATTTAATTTTCCTCCCTTTTGATCTTTAAATTTGTGTTGTTTATTAACCACTATAATATGTGGACTGTCACATGAATTCACGTGTATATCATGTTAATAATTAATTAATATTTTAATTTTTTAAAAATTTAATTAATTACTAAGATGACATAGACATTAACTATTATGTGAATTTTACATCAACAAAGTTAATAGAGGTTAACTTCTCCATTTATTTTGGAGTGATTTATCAAATAAAAGTTTGAGAGTCAAAAGAGAGGATTTTTTTTTTTTTGAAAAAAGTCAGACTTCATTAATGGGTCAAAACAAAAAGCAGATAAAAAAACATAAACCAACCACATGTCCTTGTCCCCTTCACACTCTGGAACCCATCACACAACTATACTCAAAACAAGCAATGAAACAAATAGCAAAACGAAACTGACTGAACATAACATAAAGCAAAAAAGCAAAAAAAATAAAAGGAGCCTCGGCAAAACCAGAGATGACGATTGTAGTTCTTATGTGAGAAAACAAAACGGGCCCTTAAACCAGCAGGGCGATCCGATGGTAGAGTTGAGTTCATCGTTCCCTGATATGAAGCAGAAAAGACTCTTATAATGGATCTTGGTGGAAGAAACTAAAAGTGCATATCACGGTTCACCGCCTCTAGTACGTCTTCAGGTACCTCTTCTACCCAAAACATTGTGTTTCCCTTTGTAAACCCCGTTGTTGCTAATCTGTGGGCTACAATGTTTACTGATCTATCTGCATATCGAAATGAAATAGAGTGAAAAGTTAGGGCTAAAGATAATATTTCTTCTATAAGCACACCAATTTCAAATCTATCTAAAGTACATTTTTGGACTTTAATAATCGTAGTTCTTGAGTTCCCTTCAACCTCTATGTTATAGAAACCCATATTTTTTGCAAACTAAAGTGCTTGGATGCAGGCAATGACTTCCGCAGAAAAAGCGTCTGCAACATAACTATTCATCTGCAGCCCACATCCCATTACCAGCCCAGATTTGTCTCTAATAACAAACCCAGAGCATGAACGATGTTCGTCAAGCTTAAATGTCGCATCAAAATTAATCTTGACATTCTGCCCTTTTGGAGGTAGCCATCAATAGATCATTTGATCTTGCTTCACAGGTAATTTTTGGTTAATTACATATAATTTCTTAAGCAGACTTTCAATTTTAGAACAGATTTCCAAAACTGATTGATCTTTTCCCTCCATTACAAATTGATTTCGAGCATGCCGAATGGATCACATAGTTTTCAGAATTCTACGACAGGTACGCCCATCATTCCTTAGAAAAATATCTGCAAACCTGATCCAGATATTCTCCTATCGATTATCTGTTGGCTAGATGAAGTTCATTTTTTTTTCCAAACTTCCTGTGCAAGACCACACCATAGTAGCACATGTATTGTAGACTCTGGACACAATCGCACCTTGGACATATTGGTGATTGCGCTATCCGTCTGTTGTATAGAACATAGGCAGTAGGGAGATAATTATGTAGAATACGCCAGGATGTAATCTGTATTTTGGAGGGGATTTTTTGTTGCCAATTTTTATTGTATATTTCTATTGTATCAGTAGCATTACTGTTTGTAGTAGTTGACCTATAAGAGTCTTATACCCTGATATATGCACGGATGGGGTAAAATTTATTAGATTCCAATCATCAAAATTACCAATTTTCAAGCTTGGGAAATCAGCAGACTTGCGACAAATTTTTGGATGGGATTCTGGCATTTTTTGTAACGCCCCTTACCCGTATCCGTTGCCGGAATAAAGTACGAGGTATTACTGAGGAGTATGGAACACTTACAGATAATTTAAATCATTTATCGTTCAAATATCGAAATTGATTATAAAAGTTCCTTTAACGGACCCTCAATGTCCAAATCATGCATTAGTATCGGGTCGGGACTAAATCAAAATTGTATAAAATTTTTTGCAAAATCCCAAAATTTATCTCATTTATAAGGATCCTACGCCCGTGTGACTGGGGACACTCTCGTGTGGCATGGCCATGTGGCTCACATGGTCGTGTCTCTGGGGCGTATAACTCTTTGACTTGCATCTATGAAGGAACTAGGGTCACAGGGCCTTAGTACACACCCGTATTTTTCAAAAAAAGGCTATTTTTCAAGTCATATTTTTCACTCATTTGATCCTTATTCTTCACTCATATTTAATACATACAAAAACCAATTTAAGATATTCAATTGAGCTTTATACTTAATACCATTTGTTAGTCGCACATTTCATATAATTAACAAGAAACGTATATGGGCTCAATTCTCATTAAATTTCTCTTGTACTTATACTTTTTCACATTATGTATTCATATAACATATAAAAATTATACCTCTGTATTTCACATACATTTTTATAGCAATCTGTCTTGGTTTCAAACTACTTCATATTTGAGTTGTACTTATCAAATCATTTGAAACATCATCTTTACACATATAGTGCACTTGAGGTGCACAATTTTATAATTATGAATGAACACATTTATCAAACATATTCTATGTTTTTATATATATCATAGTCTCATGTTTTCATGTATCAATTACCATCATTTCCTCATATTTCGACAAATACGTGTAACAATTCATAAACATGCAATTCACTAACTCTTCCTACCAATCATAATTTAAATTGACAAATCACTTATTGAGCCCAATTTCAATGTTCACTAAAATCTATCATATAAATTTGGATGTACGTATCCACCAATAAATTTCATGTACAGGTATCATCATCTTATATTTCCACATACATTTACTTTCCACATTATGAACTCAAATAACATATACCAGACATACAAATGTATTTCAAGTACGTTTTTATAATATTTCATTTAGAATTCAGATTATTTCATATTAGAACTCTTCTCATTAACTCGTTTGGAATACCAATTCATACGGATAATACACTCAAGGGTGTACAAATATATAATCACAAATGAACTCATTCATCAACCAAGTTCTATGTTCATGTCTCATCAACTCGTATTTCCTTATATCACATAATTCTATGTAACACTTACCAAACTTTGTCAAATTAGTGAACGTCTTACGGAATTGGTCTGCACCAATATGCACTGAATTTCACTGATAATCACTGATGCCATAACATAGCTATGGTCTTTTCACTAGAATGTCATAGCTCAGCCATGATCTTACATCTTTACCATCATTATGCCATGGTACTACTCAATCACTTTCATTTGGTTCACTCCTCTTGTATTACTTATTATCAAATTAGGAAACGTCTTACGAATTTGAGTACGTCGTTACTCAGTGCCACGTTTCACAACTCAGTATGGTTTTCCTCATTGAAATACCATACCTACATTTCAAATGTAACGCCCCGAACTCGAATCCGTCACCGAAATAGAGTTACAGAGCATTACCGGAATTACAAATTTATTTATCAGACATTATATTTCATCTAGCATTCATATTTGGGACCAATCAAAATCCAACATATTATCCCTTAAACATATTTATTTTTCTTGACACGTCTTACTTGAATTTATTACTCATCTCAACATACTTAATTTCCTTATATCAACATATCAAAGATAATCACATATTTACATGCCATGATAAATATCATTCTCTTGTCATTTCTTCTTAAACATAAGTCAGTTAATTCATAATATCAATATTTCATGTACCATCAACTCGTATTTCCTTATATCACATAATTAGTAAAGTAAACACATAATAATGATAAAGTTTGAATTATAATGATACAAATCCAGGTCCGTCAATTCATATTCATGTGCACACATTTTCATTTCAGAGATCCATCGAATTTTTCTTTCATTCAACCGGGATTTATTTTCAATTTTCATCAAGAATATCAATACTTCATCAATTATCATACAATAAATATCCAAATCATATTCACATCAATAAAAATATATTTCAAGCATTTAAGAATATAATTCAAGTTACACGAACTTACCTCGTTGCTTGTTCATGTTTATAATTTCACTAACCCAATGTCTTTTATTTTTCCACGTTCAAGTCTCATAATTTAATCCTTATTTCAAGCCTAATTATTCTCATATATATTGATAACAACCTATGAATTCTATGAAATATCAAAATTTTCCATAATTTCAACACTTTTCAATTTAATCCCTAAAACATGTTTTCACCCGATCTTGATCTAAATTAATAATTTCATTCAATCTTGTAACTTAAATAATAAAATAATCAATTTCATGCAATTTAGTCATTTCTAACATTTTTACAAAATTACCCATAAAGTTTTACTTCTATTCAATTTAGTCCATGAGTCTAAAACATGCAAATTAGTCATGCTAGCCAAATATTTATATATATTTTCCTCCTCCTCCTCTCCATTCCACATCCTTAGTTTATATTACATGCTTATAAGTAACATTATCTATGATTTCACTATTTACTTATAAATTTATTCAAAGTTGTCCATTTGCGTCATATTCACTAAATTATTTATATCTTGAGCTACAAAATTCCAATTTAAGTCCTGCTTGATGTTTTAGAAACTAGACTCACATATATTCTTATCATAAATTTTTTAGAATTTTTGGTTTAGCCAATAAGTACAATTTATTCTTTAAAGTCACCCCTGTTCTGCTGTCTGATAATTTCGACTCTTCTTCACTAAAAATTAATTATCTCGTTCTACGGAATTCAGATGATATTCCCGTTTATTTCTATTAAAAATAAACTCATTCAAAATTTTAAAAATATAAATTTAAGCCCCTAATTATTTTTATCCAATTTTTTATGATTTTCCAAAGTCAGAATAAGGGAATACAAAATAATTCTGACCTTGTCTCACAAAATCTATTATATCTCATAATTTACAATTCCATTACTTACACTGTTTCTTCTAAACTCAATAAGATTTAATTACATATTTTATTAATCCTCTAATTCGGTTTCTTAAATTTTTGGTGATTTTTCAAAGTTAGACTACTGCTGCTGTCTAAAACTGTTTTAGTGCAAAGTGTTGATTTCCAAATTTGTAACACATTTATTTACTTTCTCTATAATATTTCCCATCGCTTTCTCTTATTTTCCTTCACTAACATATCAAGAACATAGGATCATATATATGAAAACTCTACTATAACATCATTTCCAAGCTTTTTCCAACAATATCAAACTTAAAAATATATTGAAATCTTGATGTTCTTACCTTGTCTTGTTGATTTCAATCTTTAACTTGATTTTCTCTCTCCTCCAGCTTCTATTCTTTGAATCTAACTTGATATTTTTGCTCCTCATAGTCTCCTTGTCATCTTTCTCTCTTGATGGCTATGGAAATTCTTTTGAATTCTAAGTGAAAATGGTGGATTTTTGGTGAAAGGACCAAATTGTAAAGAAAGCAAAACTTTCTTTCTTTCTCTCTTCTTCTCACGTTGGTGCATGGGAAAGAAGATGGATGGTGTGTTATTTTTTTTCCCCGCACACACACAGGGGCGAATCTAGGGGGGCTGGCATGGGCCCCGACCCCCCTAAAATGTAAAATTATTATTTAGGCCCCTATAATTTTTTAAAAATTTTAAATTAGTAAAGGTAAAATTGTACTTTGCCCCCCTAAAATTATAAAAATTCGATTTAATCCTTTACAAATTATAAAGACATAAACTATAAAAAATTAAAATTTCATTCGGCTTCCCTAAAAAATTTTCCTGGCTTCACCCCTGCACACATACACACATATATATACTAAATAAAATAATAAAATAATAATAAATATCTAAGTAGAATAGTAATAAAATAATATTTAGTTAATTAATTAAAAAAATCACCAAAATATCATCAAAATCATCATTACATTCTAGAACTCTCCCTCTTACTAATTGACCATTTTGCCCTTCATGATCTTTTAAAATTCCATCATTGAGTCATCACTTAATTTGGAAAAATTATAATTTAGTCCCTCATAATTCTTCACCTATTCGATTTGGTCCTAATTCATCCATTTTTCTTAGTTTCTAGATTATTCCACCCCTAAAATATTTACACTATTGGTCCTTCAACTTTTCATATTTACACTTTAACCTCTCAAATTTTTAATATTTACTCTTGGGCAACAAAACTTTTCTCACTTTTACAATTTAGTCCTTTCTTAAATTAATAATGTATTATATTATAATATACTTCCCAATGTTGACATAATCCAAAATTTCCCTTTTTGTCACTTTATTTTCTTACTTAACTATATTAAGGGTAATATTTTACTTTCTTACTATAGTAATTTTCGGGGTATTACATCACAACTTGGTATGGGAAATGCATACCTACGTTTCTTAACTCAGTATGGTTAATACCATACGTACGTTTCACAACTCATTATAGATGATACCATACCTACGTTTCACAACTCAGTATGGTTAATACCATACCTATGTTTCACACTTTGTCATGGATCAATCATGGTCTTATCCGTCAATTCATCACTTTTCACTAGAATGCCATAGCCCAACTACGGTCTTACATCTTAAACACATATCACACCGACGCCATATCCCAGATATGGTCTTACACGAAAATCACTTGTCACTTGTAGTCGAAGGTACCGCTATTCATTGATCAGGTAGCAGGAGCTACACTTTTCACTGATCAGGTAGCCGGAGCTACCACTTTTCACTTGATCAGGTAGCGAAGCATGTGATCAATTATAATCGGACATGTGATTAATTTATACACAAATCGTTCATATATTCTTCCTCCTCCTTCTTTCCATCTACAACCTTAGTATAAATAACACGTTTGTAAGTAACATTATCTATAATTTTTCACTATTTATTTATGTGAATATTCAAACTATTCATCCGTGTCATAGTCACTAAATTATTTTTATCTTGAGATACGGAACTCAAAATTAAGATTCGCTAATTTTTCCTGAAACTAGACTCACATATCTTCTTACTATAAAATTTTAATAATTTTTGGTTTAGTCAATAAGTACAGTTTATTCTTTAAAGTCACCCCTGTTCTACTGTCTGACAGTTCCGACCCTTCTTCACTAAAAATTAATTATCTCCTCATATAGGATTCGGATGATGTTCCCGTTTATTTCTCTTGAAAATAGACTCATTCAGGATTTTAAAAATATAAATTTAAGCTCATAATTATTTTTTTTCCAATTTTTTATGATTTTCCAAAGCCAGAATAGGGGAACCTAAAATCATTCTGACCTTATCTCACAAAACCTATTATATCTCATGATTTACAATTCCATTACTTACATATTTTATTCATCCTCTAATTAGATTTCTATAATATTTGGTGATTTTTCAAAGTTAGACTACTGCTGCTGTCCAAAACTGTTTTAGTGCAAAGTGTTGATTTCCATTTTACCCCAAATTTCACAGTTCATACAATTCAGTCCTTGTCCAATTAACCCCTCAATTGGGCTAATTTTTCTCAATGAATACTTTATTCTATCATTTTAAACTATTTCATAACCCTTGAAAATCAGAACTTTAGCATTAGACCTTAATTTCAAATTCTTCCACAATTAGGTCCTAAAATCAATTTTCATCAATTTTACTTAAAAAAATCATCATATATTAAATTTAAGCTTCAATTATATGTTTATTCATCATATTCTTCCAGCACTCATCCATAGAAACTTTAAAAATTAGCCATAGAATCAAAAACTAATGACATAGTAAGTTGGACCCAATTGTAAAAGTCCAAAAACATAGAAATTTCAAGGAGAAAGCATGAATTAAATTTACATGAAGCTAGAGTATGAAAACTAGCTTGAACCCTCTTCCATAGTTATTTTTTAGCTAATGAAAATGAAGAGAAATGAAGAGAATTCTAGATATTCCAATTTGGTCCCATTTTTATTTAGCTAATTTTGGCAATTTTCTAATTTTGCCCTTATTTCACCCATTTCCTGATTTTTCTCAGCTATTGCCGCCCAAAATATCTCCTTTGGGTTTATTTGCACATTAGGTTATTCCTCATTTGACAATTAAGCTATTTAATCCTTCTAGCAACTTTTACACATTTTTTCAATTTAGTTCTTTTTATTTAATTAATCACCCAAACGTCAAAATTTTCTAACGAAATTTTAATACTACCTTATTGACATTCCGTAAATATTTATAAAAATATTTATGACTCGGTTTATAACACCGATATCTCGATACCTCTTTTTCTCAATTTCTTAACCAAATAAATCTTTATAAAACACAATTTACTATTTCAAAAATCTTTTAAAAGTTACATTTAGCTCGTAAATATTAAATAAAATAATTTACGAGTTCATTTGTCGGATCTGGTGGTCTCAAACCATTATTTCTGGCATCACTGGAATTTAGGCTATTACATTTTTAGGTTGAGATGTCTTCATGGTGTTTGAAGATCTATCTCTTAGCTTCGAAACGTATTTTGAATCACTCGATTTTGAGTTCGAGAGCTTAAGTTATGACCGTTTTAGTGAAGATTGCATGAGCAGAATTTCTGAACGGGATTATGACGAAAATTATGAATTTCAGGTTTTTAATTCGAGTTTAAATCATATTGGATTTAGGTTTTAGGCTTAATTTTTTTTATATATGCTCAATATTGTATTTATCATATATTATTTTTTATTGTTATCTTATTCCAAATTTTTTATAATTATTAAGTATTTTATGTTAACAAGAAAGTTTAGTTTATACCAAATGATAAAGAATGAGATGGATGAAAATACGGAAGCGGATCGTAAAGTTTGTCAAAGTCGCGAATATGACTTAGGGCTCTAGACGTTCGGAAAGAAACTTGGATTTTGATACAAACTTTGGTAACAACCTCCTCATTCCATCTCTTTGGGTTTAGTGCAATCAAATTAGAAACCTTATCAACCGAGTCTGTAATAACAGTGTCGTGAAATTTTCCCCTAGCCCATTTCTGTCCAAACTGAGATTTTGGATCCGGAGCCTACTCTCCAATTGACTCCATCTTCCAACATCTTTCTAACCGCAAAGATGCTTTGTCATGGATAAGCCAAAAGGGTGAAAAATTAAATGGACTAAAATGACTATGACTTTTTTATAAAATTAAATGGTCAAATAAATTAAGTATGTCATTAGAAAATTTATTTTTATTCTTACCGTGTCAATTTTATTAAAAAATCTAATTACTTATCTCTCCTCCCACATCTAATTTATTTATCTGATAAAATAAATAAAATTAATTTATTAGAAAAATAAATTTATTTATCAATAAAATAAAATACTGTAAACTTCACCTTTATCCAATAAATAGATAATTTAGTATAAACTTGCAAAACAATATAATCTTGCATTTCAAAATATGTTGTCAGCGAGCCGTAATATCAAACTGAAAACTCAGGGCTTCTTAATGGAAGTGAGCACTTCCCACCAGACCAGCAGAAAGAAGAGTAAGTAGAAGTAAAGCGAGGTCTGGTAGTGTAAATCCTCTTAATACAGACAAGGCTGGAAATTAACAAAGGAAACAATAATGATAGAGTCGGTGCCTCTATTGTCATTTGCAGTCCAATCTGGGATCCCACCTCCTATCCTCCCGATCAGGTTTAGCTCTTTCACGTTTGGGAGTGAACCAACTTCTCCATTTTATTGCGTCTTAATGCTTGTCGAAAATGGAGGAATATCCTTGAAGGAGCAACATGCTCAATTTGGAAGCTTCAACCGGCAATGGAGGAAATCTCGCCCCTGCACCACATCGATATCCATTTATCAAATAGTCCTCAACTTTCTCTTATTTTTGTCGGTAAATTGATCATTATATATAAAACATTTTAGTATTTGTATTCTTTTTTAAATTTCAAAACTGTGATACTCAATTTTTAATATTTTTTAAATTTTAAAAAATATTTTTAATTTTTTAAGTGATCATATGGTAACATTATATATTTTTTTAATTGAAAATAAAATTAGATATAATTATAAATTGAAGTATAAAATAAACTAAAAAGAAAAAGAAAAAACTAAAATGGATCCAAGTATTAAGAAAAAAAAATGCACTAACCTTGCTTCATGTACCCTAAAATATTGTAGCCCATGTGAATGGAAAAGTGTAGACATAAAATAATAGAAATAAATATTTAAGAGAAAAAGAGAAATATCTAAATTTGATAGTAAGTCTTATAAAAGTAGGACACGTTTCAAACATTTGCAATGAAGTGTCGAAGCTGGGTAGCTGGGTCTTAATTAAAGTGGAGTGGCGTGGCTTGACTTTTCATCTCATCTTTTCTGAGGATTTCACTTCACTATTCTCTTCCTACCCTTTTTAAAATTATTGAGAGAGAGAGAGAGCATTATCTTTACTAAAAGTTTTTAAATAGGAGCCCAAATATTTTACTCCTATAATTTTGGTTTTGAAAATCTATTTTTAGATTCGATTTTCAACAAACCAAATAGTATTTAAAATTAATATTTTAATTATTTGCGTAAAAGACAATTTAGTGTAAAAATATACTTTTTAACTTTGATGAAAATCTCATAAACCCCTTTATTATTTATGTTTTTTTTTCATTTTTAAGTACAAAATAATAAAAATTCAGTTGTATATTGAAGTGTTATGTAATTAAATATATTTAATTTCTTTAAAAGTTGTATTTTGGTTTTTATTAGAATTAAATATTTTAAATTTATATTTAATTTAATTATATATTAACCTTGTAATGAAGTTATTAAATTACTTTATGTAAAATTAATTAACTGACATTCTTTAGAAGATTTTAATGAAAATAAATTATTAAATTATAAAAGTAAAAAAAAATCAAAGTTAATATTATGATTAAATTAAAAATCAAATATTTCATATATATTTGCACAAACATTTATTAAAAAGAAAAGAAAAGAAAAAATCAAAACAAAATATAATTACTATTGATAATAAATTTTTTTAAAAATAAACCTACCACTAATTAGGATTTAGCTTTCTGGTAAAGGTGGAAAATATAGAGTCCATTATGTGTAAACACTGGTTTATATTTATTGTCATATATGTATATTGTATAATTTAATTTTGATATAAAATTACTAATAATTAAATATTTTCTATTTATATATATATTTTATTTGTCGGAGTTTGAAATTATTCTCCAAACAAAATGTTTTTATATTTAATTATTTTTAATAATAATTAAAGAATAACTCTCCTATCCACCAATTCATGCTTTATGACTGAAAATTTTAACAAAAGCACGAAATGGATTTGTTTCTAAAGTCTAAACCCCAAAATGGCATTTTATTATCACGATTCCTTCACTAACCCAAAAGTCGGTGGTTCACATGTACTAAATTATGGTTTTCAAATATGAATATTAGTTTATTTTTTCAAAACATGTTTTAGAAAAATATTTTTTAATACTGAAATATGCCTAAAACACCAACCCTATCAAATATTTGATCATGTGACACCTATATTATGATTAAATGGAAAAAAAAAATACTATAAATTAAATATAATCAATAATTTATTTTGGAATTTTATTTAAAATTATAATTTAAGCTATTTAATTTTTAAAAAATAAAATTATCAAAAAATAAATATATTTATAATAAATTTATTGTTTGAAAAAATAATTTTTTAATATTTTTCTAACTAAATTGTTTTTTATCGAATTTCTAACTAAATTATTTTTATAATATATGTACCAAAAGTAAAAGAATATGGGCTAGAAGAAGAATCTACACATTTTGGCTATGCATTGCAACCTAATTGTTTTTAATTAAATCTAAAAAATTCAGGTGTCGTAGTGAACACTCAAAAGGGAATCGAATTCCAAAACTTTTTTCATAAAGGCAGTGAAAGAAAGATCAAACAAAAAGTGAAGAAAAAAAAAGCTAAAATGATCACTACATCCATACCTTAATTAAATATTAATATTACTGGTCATGCCCAAAAACGCATCCTTTTTACCTCTACTACTAAAATGATCACTACATACATAAATACATACATACATGCATGCATGAATGTCGAAGCGCATGAATGTTAAAACCTTTTCAAGCCCAATAGTATGCTAGAATCCAAAGTGTGACAGCAAGACTGAAGAGAATGATGTTGTTGATGCTCGTGAAGAGAGGCACAGCATGACTTGGATCATTGATGCCGGTGGTTGTTCCCGACGGACCAAGTGAGGTGGTGCCACCACCAAACACCGTTGGAGACCCGGTGGTTGTGCCGGTGGTTGTCCCCGTGGTGGGTGTTGTGGAAGGAATCCCGGTGCTTGTCCCTGTTGTCGGTGTCCCCGTTGTTGGTGTGGTAGGAGTCCCTGTGGTTGGTGTTGTGGTAGGAGTCCCTGTGGTAGGTGTTGTTGGAGTCCCTATAGTCGGACTTGTGGGAGTCCCTGTGGATGGTGTTGTGCTTGTGCCACTGTTAAATTTAGCACAACATATACAATGTTAAAGATGCAAAAAAAAAAAAAAATTGTGAAATACCAAACAAAGAACATAAAAGAACAAAATATTACTTAATGAATGATAAATTGAAAACATGAAAAATCCCAAAGTTTCATCAAAGTGGGCAGATTCCAGTGAACATACCTGGAAGGAAAACTGCAAGTAGAGGGAATATCTGCAATTCACAAAGAAAATTATGAAAAATCCAAGGAATAAAGAAGGAAAAAAAAATTTATTGAAATGGGTTGGTTAGGAGGACTTTACTTGAAGGAGGATTAACACTAACTGTAGCAGTGCCTGAAAAATCACAGCTTCCTTGAGCTTGACCTTTCTTTTGGAAATAGCTATTGACTGCATAATTGCAGTGATCTTTCACAGTGTTGGGATTATAACAAGGACCATTTTGATTAATTGGAGTACAATCAGCTCCTGCTCCACAAGCATAATCCAGGGTTTTCTGAAGATTTTGCTCATTCACTCCATCTTTACATAAGCAATAGTTGGCACCTGTAGACACCATAAACAATTAAAAAACACTTGCAATTTTTTCATAAGCAAGCTGAAAATATCTTCTTTTAAAAAAATGGGGGGTTTTTTCCCCTTTTCTTTTGTTTCCCTTTGCATCAAACAAGAAAAACCGATCTCAGAAATATTGAGTTATGGATCTGAAGTTGAAAAACAAGAGAAAAAAAGGGTGGTCTTTTGCCCAATGAAAAGAAAGAAAATCAAAGAAACACCAAGAAACTTACTTGAATGGCCAGACATGGCTAAGAAAAGAACAACAAAAATGAAAGGAACCATGATTGATGATGCAAGGTTTGGGAAGGGAATAATTGTAATATCAACTGACTTTCAAAGATATACTGTTAGCAGCAAAACTTGGAAGCAAAAGAGAGAGTGGAGAGATTTCCAGACCAACAAGAAGATAAGAAACAAAAAAGAATGACGGTGGGTAGTGTGACTGGTGATGGTGAGTGTCTGTATCTGATATATATAGAACCCTTTTTATTACAGTAAGTTATCTTAAAACAAGTGTTTATGAAAACATATACTAATTACTTGGTATAGGTAGATACATACAAATGAATTTGTAAAAATCTCTCAAATGTTTCTCACTTTCTTTTGCTTTATGTTCTTTTAAAGTGTCATGGCAAACTGTGCAACGTTCCTAATTTTAAAAAAAAGGTTTTTGTCATGTATTTGACCCCTTTTTCCTTCTTTCCAGCATAAACCATGTGCATGTATGTTGGTATTATTGCATGCAATATAATATATTCATAGAAGGATTCAATTTTTTTAACCTAGGTTGAAAAGTCACACAATTTTCAAATAAATTTAAATTCATTTTGTTTCACAAAAGTCGAATTTAAATTTATTTTTTTAATATTATAATTTTTAAATTTTAAATATATTTTTCTAAAAATATAATATTTTATTTAATTGGTACGAAGATTATTATAAAAGCAGTTTACCATTGCATGCCACGGTAAGAGGTAAATTTGAAGTAACAGTGAAAGTAAAGATGGAGTGATGAGGGTACTAGCATTGGGACCCTTTTAGAGCTACTTTTTCAAGTTTTAATCAATGTGCTGTCACTATGTGTTTTGCTTTTTCTTGTGTGTGATGCTCCTTATTTGTCAGCCTTTTCGCTGGGGCAAAATACCAGAAAATGCCCAAAATTTTTAAAAATTATCAAAAAGGGCCGGGTTGAAAAAAATTTACGGAAAATGGTCATTTCCTCCAAAAACGCATCCACGTCAGCACATTTTTGGGGGATACGGACCAAAAGCACACCCTGTAGGATGCGTTTTTTTCCACCTCAGCAAAAACGCGTCCACGTAGGCGCGCTTTTGCTAAGGTGGACAAAGCGCATCCTACGAGGCACACTTTAGCCCGTGTTTTTAAAAAAAAAAACTATTCTCGAATATTTTAAAAATTTACGAGAATAAACCTTTATAAAAGCTCAAAGTGAGAACACCATTTTTTTTAAGGTGTCATCAATTAATAATGAAATATAACTTACAAAGAAAATCTTTATATAGACCCAAAGTCTCATTTCCCTTGTTTTCTTGAGTAAAGTGGGATATGAGATATGTGTATTTATAGACTCATGAATAGTTTGCAGCTTGTTCCTAAACAATGTGGGATTCCTTCCTCTTTTAACTAACAACATGAGATGACATGCTACACTATATTTGATTTTTTTTTTACAAAACAATTTCTCTTTTTTTTTAAAATTTATTTAACATTTTCTTATATTATAAAAACAAGAAACAAAACAACTCAAATAAGAGTTTAATCTTTGGTGGTGATGTTGATTTTAGATATATTCCCCACCCGCAAGTAGATATCATACATTCTAATATAATTAAAAAAGGTATAATTAAAATATTTTTATTATTTTTTAATATTACTTTTATATTTTTTGAATTTTAAATTTTAAAAAATTAATTAAATGTTGATGTGTCATCTACATGTATGTAACATCAGTAAAGTTTAAAAATATTAATTTTTTATTCGTGATTTGACAAAAAGAGGTAAATTTAAAGGCTAAAAAAAGCATAAATTTAAAAAAGTTTTCAATAAATTACTAATTTAGTTACATAATCTAATATAATTTAAAAATAATTATTAACATATAAATTTGTATGAATTCTTGTTATATATGGATTCAAACCCGTTTGTTCCATCAACAAATTGATCTGCATGAGACTTAAGGGTTAGAATTTTGTGGAACCCTTTTTCCTCCTAATTTTTATTTTGAAAAAGAAATTGCAATACAATTTTTTTATTATAGAATTCTCCAATTTTTATTTATTTATTTGCTTAGGAAGCGTTATTGACACTGCTTTTGTTTTTCCATCAACCCAATTTAAGAGACATTTCACTTTTTATAATTAACAAAAAATAAAAAGAAAATAAAAGAAATTACTTTTTTCTTTTTTGTGTTCGATACAAGATAGATGAAATATGAAAAATAAAATGAAATGAAAATATATTATTAGTGATATATCACCTCCATTATTTCGGGGAAAGAAATAAAAATAATTTTAATTTATGATACTTTCACTAGTATTTTTTTTGTAAAAAAAAAAAGTTGATATCTATGCTACTAATGAAGTTTCTTAGTGAGTTTGTTACTACCAATAAAGTTTATTTGCATGGTTGAGACCTTATGCTTTTCAAATACCCATATTCAAATTTTATAATTTGTGAATTTTTATTATATTTAAAAAAATAAGTGATTTATATAACTACTAATATACTATTTTGACTCTTTTTTTAATCGAGTTAATGTTGGTTATCTCGTGATACCAATTCGATAAAACACTTTATTTATATTAAATTATAGCATACTCATGATGTGGGTGACAATTAAAATTATTTAACAAATATATTTTAAAAAAATGGATATAAATACTAAATGAGGTTTAATTAGTTGAATAGTAAAATATAAATATTACAAATTATAAAGACGTAGGTTGAAAACCTAACATGGATATATTTTTACTATTATTCTATATAAAATGATAACCCTATAAAAATATCTAATTTAGTTTGTGATAATACCAAATTTATTAAAAATTAATATTAGTAAAGATATATAGTACAAACTAAACATAAAATTTTATATGTTAAGGAAATAGCGGAAAACATATCATATTTGTAGAACTGTTTAGCAGTGTGGGAGAATGGGATCATTACAAGGAAAAATGAAATATATATCATTAACAACAAACATAAAAGAAAGCGTCTTTTATAATATAAGAAAAATGAAATATATTTATAAATATATTTATAAATATATTTGAGTTGTTTTGTTTCTTGTTTTTTATAATATAAGAAAATGTTAAATAAATTTTAAAAAAAAGAGAAATTGTTTTGTAAAAAAAATCAAATATAGTGTAGCATGTCATCTCATGTTGTTAGTTAAAAGAGGAAGGAATCCCACATTGTTTAGGAACAAGCTGCAAAACTATTCATGAGTCTATAAATACACATATCTCATATCCCACTTTACTCAAGAAAACAAGGGAAATGAGACTTTGGGTCTATATAAAGATTTCCTTTGTAAGTTATATTTCCTTATTAATTGATGACACCTTAAAAAGAATGGTGTTCTCACTTTGAGACTTTATAAAAGTTTATTCTCGTAAATTTTTAGAATATTCAAGAATACTTTTTTTTTTAAAAACACGGGCTAAAGCGCGCCACGTAGGACGTGCTTTGTCCACCTCAGCAAAAGTGCGGCTACGTGGATGTGTTTTTGCTGAGGTGGACAAAAACGCATCCTACAGGGCGCGCTTTTGGTCCGTATCCCCCAAAAACGCGCTGACGTGGACGCGTTTTTGGGGGAAATGGCCCTTTTCCGTAAATTTTTTTCAACCCGGCCCTTTTCGGTAATTTTCGAAAATTTTGGGCATTTTCTGGTATTTTGCCCTTTTCGCTGAGCTTAGATTCGACACGAATCAATAAAGTAATCAATATTTATGTATTTTCATATGTTTACATTCTTATATCATACTTTTACGTTGTCCTGTTTCTAAGATTATCATTTGATGATCCACCAAAAAAGTTATCATCTCATGTGGATTTTTTTAATGTTAACAATAGAATTATAACTTTTTTTTTTAAAATACATTTAAAATAATTATAGAAAGGGATTTGTTTATATTAGTGTAAAACTTTAAGTAAATTTAAATTGCATTTGTTTCAATTATACTGTATACAATATATTTTATATCATTTTTTAAATAATATTATTAGTAAAAAACAAACACAATACAAATATATTTGTGATAAAAAAATTTATAGTAGTGTATTCTTTTGACGATCAAAATTTATTTTATAGTAAAATAATATTTTATAATAATTGATATCTTATATAAATTAAATAATAAAGCGGTGTCTATTAAAACTTAATTTAAATTACATATATTACATATATGAAAGTGAATACTGACATGTT
Source organism: Gossypium australe (assembly GCA_005393395.2). Lineage (NCBI taxonomy): Eukaryota > Viridiplantae > Streptophyta > Magnoliopsida > Malvales > Malvaceae > Gossypium > Gossypium australe. The sequence goes on along the minus strand of CM016625.1, from coordinate 19,641,600 downwards.
AAAATTGAAAGAGATAAATGAAACTAAACATGATTTAAACAATTACTCATATTTATATAATTAAAATATCTATATTTTATACTATAAAATAGTCATTATTAAATATTTATAATTGTATATATATTTCTTGAAATATAAATTTTTCAATATATTAAGAATATTATTTAAAATTTAAAATAAATAAAAATTTATATTAATAATTTATTATATTTTAAAATATAAATAATTTAATATGTATGTTTAATATATTTAATATTATAATATCCATGTTTATTAGAGTCTGTTGTAACCAATTTCAGTTAAGTAACTAAGTTGATCAGCAACAATTTACTCTTCCTTGTATGTGTATAAATTCACCTCTCATGTTCTCAATCGATCAAGTTTTTCCCTCAAGGTTATTCATAAGATTTTAATTTGTTCATAAAAGTAAGCTAAATTCTTATAAAAGTAAGAAAAGAGCAAACTAAATTCTTATACACATACAAGGAAGAGTAAACTGCTACTGATCAACTTAGCTACTTAATTGAAATCGGTTACAACATACTCTAATAATGTTTAATAAGGCGCCTTAGCCAGACGATATGATCTTAGCCTTCTTCTAAAGTTATTAGCCTATTGTCGTTGAGGATATTTTTACATAATGTTGCTTTTGGCTCGACAGAAGTGAATTCTTGCTTTGATTAATGATAATTTAATTGTTTTGATTCCTAAAAAGGACAAATCAAGTTGTATAAAAGAGTTTCACCCAATTGCCTTATGTAATGTTGTCTATAAAATCCTTGCTGAAGTTCTCGCTAATCGTTTGAAAAGTATCTTGCCCAGTGACATTTCACTTTTGCAATCAACATCTATTTTAGGCTGCTTGATCATGGATAATGTTTTGATTGCTTTTGAGTTAATGCATCATATGAGGAATAAAGGACGGGCTGAATGGGTGAGATAACCTTAAAGATTGATGTTCACAAAGCATACAATTGAGTGGATTAAAATTTTGTTGAAGATGAGCTTTGATTCTTGATAGGTTCATTGGATTATGTTGTGTATCAATTGTTAGCTATTTTGTCCCTTTCAATGGGTGTAAGAGCAATTGTGTCAAAATGACTCATTATCTCTGTACTTATTTATTTTGTATACTGAAGGTCTTGATTTCCTGTTGCAAAGGGTAGAGTCTAGAGGAGAATTCTATGACATTTTGATGTGTCAACGAAGGTCGAGTGTGTCAGCCTTTTATTTGCTGATGATAGGTTTTTTTTTCTTCGACATTAATGATTCGGACGTATCGACTATTAAGAATATATTGAAGTATTATGAGGATTAACTACCAAAAGTTTGGTATCATGTTTAGTTGAAGTATGACTCTGAAGTTCGTTTTGGGAACTTGATGCAGTTTAAATGTCCTCCTAATTTTTCGAACAAATTTATTTAATAATTTTTTATTATTTACATTGGTATCCTCAAATTTGTTTTCCAATATTAAATGGCCATCTTGACCCAAACCCAAACCCTAGTCCAAGCAAACCAAATCAATTTCATTTCCACATCCTCTTTCCTCTCTCAAGAATCTCAACTTTAGGGGTCGACTCACTTCACTGGAACTCAAACCACTCCTCTCCCTCCCAACCCAGCCTCCGGCACCCTTCTATACCATGAGAACTGGAGGAATCCTAATGCCGCCCAAAATCCAACCTCCCTGGCCCAATTGCTTGTTCCCCTAGGCCTCTTGGGCCAGTCCCTGCACTCCGGATTCAGTACCCCTTCCAGTCCATCGACGCGCCTGCTTAATGAACCATTTCGCCGATGTGATGATTCAACAACGCTGGATTGAAGTGAAAGAGCTTTTCAAGTTCTGGGTTCGATCGCTGGATGAGAATGGGAAGCTAAGTTTGATGTTAATCTTTATAATCATTATCTGAGAGCTAATTTGATGATCGGAGCATCAGCTGGGGATTTACTTGATTTCGTCGCCCAAATGGATGATTTTGAGCTTGTTCCCAATTTAGCGTCGTTTAATTTGATTTTAAAGGCCATGCGTCAGGCTAAGGAAACTGAAGCTGCTGAGAAATTGCTTGAACGGTTAGTTGGATGTAGTAGTGCTATACCTTTTCTTTTTAAAACTTGATTTCTCGTTACCCTTTTGCTTGAAAGTTCCCTAAATACTTCGTTTTGAGTTAGTAGATGAGATGGGAGCAAAAAAGTTCTCATTTTCTTTTAAAAATAAAATTCATTACTCTGCACTCCAAATTTGTGATGTGAATTGTAAACGTGGATTTAGTTGTAAGTTTTTTCTTTTTATTTTTAATTGTAATGAGAATTTGAATCCTTTATATTTGAGATTGTGTGGTTGTCTTTGGTTGAAGGTTCATAGTTTTTGGTTGATGTTGTTTCGGTGAATTTTAGTGATGTTAGATGAATGAGAATTGGATAAAGATCGCAATTGGGTTATGAATTGGGACAGAAAGGGTGATGCATTATTTATTTTTGAAGATTTAAATTCCTTTTATCAATTTACTTTCTATAAGGATATGCATTTGTGTTTGAATAGGAAGTCACTTGCATCGGTAAGATACTGCTTTAAGTTTATTGGAATTCCATTCTAAACACTAGTGATATTAAATTGGTGTTGTCACCCTTCACTTTGTCCCTATCACGATGTTGCAAGGTGGAAAGGAATCTCTGCCTAATGATGAATCTTATGATTTGGTTATGGGAATGCTGTTTGAGATGCGACGGGTTGAAGCAGCTTTGAAATATATAGATATGGCCTTACAATCCGGTTTTAAGTTGTCTATTAAAGTATTTACAGAATGCATAGCTTGCTGTGTTAGTCAGGGCCAGCTTGACACTCTGGTTACTCTCATTGAGAGGTGCAGGTTAGATGACTTACTGGTTGCAAAATGTTGTTTTGAGTATGGAGGTTGCCTTTTGCTCAATGTTTGATTATTTAACTTTGATTTCTCGGGTCTTATCAGAAAACAGATCAGAATAGAGCTCTATAACCAAATTGGAGTTTGTGCAACTATCTTGCAGAAGCTGTAATGCAAGCAGACAATAGCAAGCTATCACTTTCTGCCTTGAAGTTTATGGCCAAATGGATTGCTTGAGGCGAAAATGCAAGGCCACCTTTCTTGCTTTCAGTAGATGAAGGATTGATTGTCTCAGCACTTGCAACTGCAGGTAGGACCTACAGTTCAAACCTGTTGGATGCATCTTGGGCAATCCTTCGGTGCTCGCTGTGTCAAAAGAAGGTTCCAAGCCCTGAATCTTTCCTTGGGAAGATATATGCTCATGCATCATTGGGGAATCTACAGAAAGCTTTTGGTACGTTGCACGAGTTTGAGGCTGCTCATGGGAATCTCGTTAATGAAGCAGAAGGTCTGTTCTCGCCTTTTACTTCTTTATATCCATTGGTCGTGGCTTGCTCCAAGAAGGGTTTTGAGGCTTTGGATTCATATGTCCTTTTATACTTCCAATTATTTGCATTCTGATCATTTTGTTGAATCAGCTATTATTTAATATTTTGGTGATTTTGATATATTTCTGGAGAAAAAAAGAAATTAGTATGAGAATATTAACTTGCATGCATGCTCCCTTTTCAACTTTAAAAATTAATAATACATAAATATCATAGAAGTTCCTTAAGCTGCCTCGTCGAGCACTAATTTAGCATTTGAATTAAGTCAATGAAATACAGTTGAAATAATTATAGAAAGGGATTAGTTTATATTAGTGTAAAATTTAAGTAAATTTAAATTACATTTGTTTTAATGATACTGTATAAAATGTTTTTTAGTGTCTAAATAAATTTTCCTGAAATCATTTTCTAAATGATGTTATTAGCAAAAACAAACACAATCTAAATATATTTGTGACAATATTATTGTAATATTTTCCTTTTGACAATCAAAATTTATTTTATAGTAATTGATATCTTATGTAAATTAAATAATAAAATGGTGTCTATTAAAAATTTTAATTTAAATTACATATACGAAAGCGAAGAGTAACACGTTAGAGTTGAAAAAGATAAATAAAATTAAACATGATTTAAACAAATGTTCATATTTATACGAGTAAAATATTCATATTTTTATACTATAATTACAAGATATATTTATTAAAATAATAAATTGTATTAATAATTTATTATATTTTTAAATATAATATGTTTAATAATATTGAATATTATAATATAGGCGCGTTGGCCAGATCCCGACCTTCTTCTAGAGTTGCTAACCCATTGTCGCTGAGGATATTTTTGTTTAGTGTTGCTTTTGGCTCCCTAGCCGCCGCCTTTACTCCACTGGCGCCGACATTGGAGTGCAGCTCTCTTCCTCGTCAATCTATTTGCTGGCTTACAAAACCTAAAACAAATCCAGATGTAGGGGAATTTAATAAGGAAACCTTAAAAAAAAAAAAAAAGACTGATGTTATTTCCTTTTTCGTTTTTTGATTTTTTTCGCCCAAAAGTCTCTCTCACTCTCACCGCTACCGCCGGCATTGTAACGATTGTTCATGGCGATCTTCTCAGTACTTAAATGTATCTACTCTATCGCTTCCTTGATTTGGATTTGACTCTCATTTCCGATTTTTAATAGAGCTCTCTCTGCTTTTTGTTAGCTTCGCCTTATTGAAAATCATACTAATTGGTCTATCTTTTGCCACTTTCCTTTTCTTTTAGTGATTGATTCAACAACTACTGCAATCAAGATTTCATCTGGCATTTACATGGTTGATAATGACATTTTCTTGGAATGATTAGTTCTTTATCCGTTTTTATTCTCATTTTCTAGGTTTCATCTATTTGATTTCTTAAAAAGCTGATAGTGTTCGTGTTTCTCTTCTGACAATTTATTCGTTTTTCACTGTTTCTCGATGCCATGTTCAGTTGCTAGTGCATGATTTGCCGAATTATTGTGGTTTTGAACTTGCAACATTGTGTTTCTCATTCTTCCTTGTTTGGTTGCTCATAAAACTGAGGAAAAATGGGTGGTGCAAGATGTTCTTTTGTTGCTCTGACTTTTAGTTATGAAAAATATTTGCTCAACTAAGTTGAAGAGCGATTTCGTAAGCAGGTAAGAGATCTTTATCCTTAAGTCCTAAAATGTAGGTTAATATTTTAGATCCTTTTGGTATCTTTTTCCCCATTTTGAATTATGGGACCAAGAGAAGTTCCAACTTAATTAGGCCCTGTTTGACTATTTTTTGAAGCATATTTGGATTGCGGCGCTTGAAATAATACCTCCTTTTGTAGTTCATTAAGGAAAGAAGTAAGAAGAGTGGAACTTTAGGTGACAATTTCTCTTTTGAAGAGTTTTGGATAGCAGATATATTAGCTAAGTTTGGCATTTGAAGGGAAGTATTTTCGTGGCTTGATGGTGATATTTGTTTTGTTTTATTGAGTTCTCTGTATTTTGTTGGTATTTCCATGTCCCGGCGCTGTCTGTTCTTATTTGGTGTTTGGTGTTCTGAGTTTTGGTTGATTTGTGTTACGGATGTTTTAATTCTACATATTGGTTCTGAAATGTCTTTGCTCTTTGTTTGCTTTTGTGAGTGTTGTCAGTTATTAATGAAAGTTGTCTTAAAAAAAAAAAAAGATACCAGGTTTTTTCATGTTCGAGTAAGAGGTAGAAAGAATGCAGTTGCTTGCATAATTGTTAATGGGAAGAGGTTATCTCATCCAAGAGAATTTAAGTGGATCGTGTTTAAAAATTTCGATCATTTTGTTGATCATTTTGTTGATGAAAACTGGTGGAGGCCACTCATTGATAGATAAGAATTGAAGTAACTTTCGGGAATGCTAGCTGAAACTTGGGAAGATCCATTCCAAATTGAACAAATGAAAATAATGTTGTTGGCATTAGGAAAATCAGGAATATGTCTGCAATGTATAAAGCTTGATTAGGTGGGCTGAATCAGGTAGAGATATTGTATGTAACAGAGCTTGATTAGGTGGTTTGAATCAGGTAAAAGATATTGTATGTAATTATATTGAAGTTGTCGAGGGGGTGTGGATTAGTAGCTAGGGGATTGTTTTGTATGATGTTTTGAAGTTGATGTATGTGATGTTTGCTTCTTTTTGTTGGCTTAATGAAATATCCTTATCTCTTCTACCTCACTCAACCCCCCCCCCCAAAGTTTTAAGATTGAAAATGAGTAACATTTTTGAAGAACTACATTTTGCATGATTTAACTTTTAATCATGTCAGGAATGTTGTATTTTATTTAGTTGATGAATTTTATTAAATTATTATTTTGTTTGTTAGTGATATTTTGCTTCTATTGCTTTGTATTTTATGTAAATTTTAGTTTCAATGCAGCAATAGATACTTCAAAAACTAGAGTTCAAAAGCTTGATTCTGCTATAAGGGTTACTTTATCTACTATTTTCTTTTGTTTGTTAATTTCCCAAAAAGAGAAGGAAAGAATTAATGATTTAAAAAGGGAATTAATTACTTTAAATGTCGGGCAGGAGAAAAGCCCGGCTGTCAGTGTCTTTTCACATCCCTTTTCTTTCTAATCAATCGAAAATTAAAGACTTATTTAAAGGTCAAACCTTATTTTACTCTTTTCAAGAAAAAGAAGAATGGCAGAGGGATCTTTTTCACAATTTTTTTGAACATTAACAAAAATAATTGAATAATGTGCCCACTCTACTTTGAATTTTTACTTTATTGTTTTTATTTCTGCAAAACAATTAATTTGTTGGCTATTTTCATTTTGAGGCTATTTTACTCATTTAATCTAAAAAATTTAAATATTTATAAAAATGAACAATAATTTTAAATTTTGGGAATTCAATGGCAAGCACCTTTCGTGTTTTGGCATCATAATTATTTGATGATTGTATTGGACTTTAAAAAATAATTTTTTGAATTTAAGACATGAATGGTTGATATTAAGTTTTTTTTTTTAAATTGTATCATATCGGTATATAAAAATATTAATATTTTTTTAAAAAATAGGTTTTGGCTAATTAATGGTTGGCACCAGAATTTTTTTTTAAAAAAAAATTTAGGTGTTGGTCATTAAATGGCCGGCACCAAGTACCTTTTTCGTGTTCTAAGGTAAACTTTTTTTACTTTAAGATACTGATGGTCAGCACTGCCTTTTTCGGGTCTCGAAAAATTTCTTTATCAAGGACATTGATGGTCGATACCACCTTTTTCAGGTCTCGAAAATAATTTTTTTTGTTCTGGGGCACTGATGGTCGACACAAACTTTATTAGATTAATTTTTTTTTGATTTTGGGACATCGATGGTTGGCACTAACTTTATTAGATTAAATTTTTTTTTTTTGGTTTTAGGACACTAATGGTCAGCATCAAGTATTAAAAAATTAGTTTTCTTAATTTTAGAAATTAGATGGCCGGAACCCCCTCACTCTATATATAGGGGATGATTTGGATTCTGATAATGTAAATAAAGAAGAAAAAATTTTAGAGAATTATCAAAATGAGAGTGTTTTGTAGTGTATTATCAAATGAGTTTTATGTAGTGAACTGCATATGGGAGTTTTTTGTAGTGTACAATTGAATTTCGGGGTTAAATTATATATTATCATGTTTTAACGAGTTGAATTATATACTGTCATGTCAACCATAAAGGTTATGCCATTAAGGGTAGGATGACTTTTTACGCCATAGATGGTTAATCGAGATATCCAACGCAGATGAACATTATATCTATAGAAGATGATATATTGATGCAACGTAGACCCGATTCAAGTAGAAGATGACTAATTGTGAAGAAACTACTACTCAAAATATTTGTATTATTTCTTTAAATGTTTGTATTTTTTATATTTGTAAATTTAATTTAGTCGTTTAGGGTTTCATTTTTATATTTTCGTGTATTAATTTCTTAAAATGTTTGTATTCTTTTGCATCTATAAATTTATTTTAATTTGTATTATATGTAGTTTGAATTTAAAATTTTCGTGTATTAATTTTACCCATCTATTTATAGTTTGTTGGGTATTTAAATTTAATTTAGTCCGTATTATTTGTTGTTTGAATTTTATATTTTTGTATATTAATATTCTAGAATGTTTGTATTTTCTTGTATCTGTAAATTTAATTTGTTGTGTACTATTAATTTTTCGAATTATATTTTTTTATTAAATATTTTGAAGTCATTCATCCAAACAAATAATTATTTTAGAAAAAAATAAATTCATATTAAAAGTTAGAATAATTACAAATTAAAGTAAATATTTACAAATAAAAATCAAAATTGTCGTGATCTCGACTACGTCCCTAGCGCTGACGTGTAACGGTTCGGCTGCCTCCGTCGGCAATGTCGTGCACCTTTTTAAGGCATTTAATAGTTACTCGATCTGACCTCCGTGTCATGTTCGGTGTACTTAGAAAAATAGTATAAATCATATACACCATAATCGAGAATTAAAGGGTATTGCGTAACTAGAGGTACCGATGGAAAAATATTCTCAGTAGTAGGTGCACGTGTTTCCCGATCGAGCTTCGGGTGGTATAAGGACGATCTAGACTGTGTCGAATGTTGAGGCTCGAGGTCGTCGCCAAAAATATCCTCAAACGGTAGAAGAAATTAAGGTTCGGGCTCCGAGTGGTATAATGACGAGTCGGATGCTTCATATTGGGGTTCTGGATCAGGGTTCGAGGCAGAATCGGTTTCAGTGTTCCCAAATGGCCAAACTCAGTTACGGCACGGTCATGCGTTCCTCCGTTGCCATCGGAAAGATTTTGGTTGCGCGTCTTTCGGGATCAACATATAACGACCTTGAAATATAAAGGGCTTCTCGTGTGCCATACATCATTCTGCATACTCTCGCGTAGGAGAGAACTCTCCTTCTAAGACATACAAGGGAGGGCGTCTCGAATTTCGATCATTCCACAGAAAGATATATTGTTAATGTTTTTCTGCCCAATTTATTGCGTCCCGACCCAAACCCTTTTTGTCCATTCCATGGATTTCTTTGATGTCGACGAGAGGGTTCGAGATAGGTTGTGCGCAACCGAACTGTCTCAATACCCGACCTCTATTGTGCCACTCCACCATTTGGAAATGAATCAACGAAACATTTGACAAGAACAGCTTTTGCTGCTTGGTAACCTATGATGGTATGAACTCCGCGATCCCGTCCTCAACATATGACATCTATAGAAACTGCATAATATAGACAACACGTTATTAGTTAATTTATTTTTTGTGTTGAATTATTGTGAAACACCCCAAACCCGGCCCACGAGCCTGACCGGATCTGGTATGTTCCTTAAGTAAACTGGTTTTCAAATTCTTTGCTACTTAGAGAAAATTTGTAAATTTTAGAAGATATTGTTTTGGATTGGGCTTAGGTTGGGAAACCCATTTAATTAATTTAAAAAAATCCAATTTTATTAAGGTGACAAAAATAATTTTCTTTAGGTTTATAAAATATTTTCACTCAAAAATTTAATCCAACAATCATTTGTAACAAAATAATTAAAAAAATAAAGCAGAAATAAAGAAATCCAACTTGGGCCTTATGGCCTTATTACATCAAATAAAACCTAATATTAAAATTAAATGTTCTAAAACGAAATAAGGTCCAAAATAATAAAATCTTCAAATTGATGCATGGCCACCCCAAGGTCTACCGTCCCGGTCTGTCACTGTTCATCACCTGAAAATAGTTCCCACAACGGGGTGAGTCAACAGACTCAATGTGTACATCATACTAACATCCAACAAATCAGGCATACATGTTCATGTCAAATTCATATTCATATCAAAATAAATGATGCAACCCAACCCAAGCCTAATGGTCCATCCGCTACACACCACCCGTACCTGCCAGTCACACCGTGGGGACTACTAAGTCAACCCTCCATCCGCTACACACCATCGAAGGCAGTCGCTGCAGTCGACGTGCTCATCGCCCATATACGTTGTGTCATTAGACACTATAGTCAAATTTATACGTTGTGTCATTAGACACTATAGTCAAATATTGTAACCGAAGTTACCAAAATTCCGCAATGTGACCGTAGTCAACATATTTCGTTGGTGAGACCGTAGTCATCACCTTCAATTCTCCCTTCACATATATCCCGAATGCCCCAAATTATTTTTATAACATATTCAGCATACTTAAATTTCATTCATGTTACTGTTCACATGTTCAAGTATATCACATTCATAATCCTAACAGAAGTAGGAAACGTACCTGGGTACTTTTTTTGCCACATTTGTGGCACTTAGCCACATTCTCATTCTTATGCATATTCATATATTAAAATAACCATTGCCATAATATATTGAAAATTAGTGTGAGTACACACCTGATTCGCTTAATAGGTTCCTTGAAATCCCGAAGAGTGATCTACTGCCTTAGATCTCAAATTCCTACATTTGATTAATCACTTACTAATTTAATAAAAATCCATTCGGCCATAAATCCAAATCCTAGTAGGATTAGTATTCTTAAAACTTACCTTGAAATTCTCAAATCCCGAAATCCTTGTATCCCTCTGTCGAAATCCCTATAACTACATGTTAGATCAATTTCTAACATTTATTCGCAACAAATAACCCTTAGCCGAATGTTAAATATGACTTACCTTAGATTCTTAAATCCCAAAATTCACCGAATAACTAGGGAACACGCGGCTTATGGTGTACCTTCGGGAAAAGAACTTCTCCTTCCTTGTAGTCGACACTTAGTAAATCCCGAAAGATCTCTTCGGCAACAGATATTAAGGGTATTAGAATCTTAATTTCGACATCCTTAAAAGAAATAGAATGAGAATCTAACCTAATCTTACCCTTACTGAAGAATTTGATGGAATTCGATGGAATTCTTGCTTGAACCCTTAGCAGTATTCGGCTATGGCTTTGATGTGGATAACAATTTCGGCTCTTGAGGCTTAGGGAGAAATCGACTAGGGCTATTGGTATCTTTGGCTTTTGATTGTGTTTGTAATAGAAGAAGAAAAGAAAAGAGAAAAAGAGAATAATGGCAGAGAAAATTCGGCAGAGAGAAGAGGAGAAACTTTAGAGAATTCGGCAGAGGTTTTCTTGAAAAGAAAAGAATGAATGAAGAATAGCCTTACTCTTCCTTTTATAGCCAAAATTACTAGCTAGAGTCCTTTACTTGGCCACCACTCTTCTATTTTGATAGCTTTATCCCTTGATTTATCACTTTAATAAAACTTAATCCAATAATTATCTCTTATCTCTTAATAAAAATAATACTAATAATAATCCTCTTTTATCTCTTCCTTATCTATCAAAATAAAAGAATTAATATCCACATTTATCTCCTAAAAATAATCTAAAATAAATCCTTTATTATCTCTTCGAAATAATCCAAATAAAAAGCTTCTATTTATCACCTTATTAATCACATATTTATGAAAATAAAACACCTCATTTTCTAGAAGCATGTGCCGTCCACCTCAGCCTTCTGGAAGCTAAAATAAAACCTTATTTATTTGCTACCCAAGTGACTCGAACCCAGGCCCATTCCTCTTGCACATGGCGCCATTTCCATAGGCCCTAAGTGACATCTTTAGGCCACTTTTCCAAGCCTGTTTGTGTGCCAAATTTTACCAACTTTTTCTTTTAAGGCCTCCTTGCCCTAATTTCCTATTTTAAACTTTAAAATTCGACATTTCTAGGTCATTTTTAAGTTTCCTAAAATTTTCGATCGGCTCTGTAAACTTGCCATTTTCTTACATTTCCAAGTTTCCAAAAATGTTCACTTTCTATTTTTGAATCATTTCCTTACATTTCCAGGTTTCCAAAAATGTTCACTTTCCTCTTTTAAACTTAACATTTCCATACATTTTCAGGACATTTCCCTACATTTCCAAGACAAGACATTTCTTTACATTCCCTTACATTTCCTTGCATTTCCTTACATTTCCTTACATTTCCTTACATTTCCATACATTTCCATACATTTCCTTACATTTCCTTACATTTCCATACATTTCCTTATTTCTAGAATTCACATAACACATTCATACATAATTCATAAAACATGCCATTTTACCACATGGTTCCTTGTGTCATGCTTCACACGGAGTTTCTTTTCAAGCCTCATTTACCTAGCTCCCCTTTTTACTTAGAAACCAATAATTTTTCTAAGCTTTCTCTTCCATCCTAGAATTTTAAAAACCCTTAATACACTTCCAAACATTGCCAAAACCTACTAACTCATGAATTATGCACAAACGCATAACCCCTAATCTAGGATGTTACAGTTCTACCCTCCTTAAAAATAATTTCGTCCTCGAAATTACTTATTAACAGTCGTACAATCCTTCTCAACGTACTATGCTTACGCTGCGCACTCTGATCTTAATAGAACCATCATACTTTCTAGGCACAATCTTTAAGTTCACATCCCTTAGAACTCATTTTCTAACGTCGCGATTTAATCTGATTTAAAATTTTTATACATTAGTACTTGTTTCACTTATTACCCGCGAAGAAGTTTTATGAAAAGAGTTTTAGGAGTGGTTCTTTCGTATTCATACATGCACATAGTCTTTACATTCATTCATCCATCAAACAATTATGAACTTTCGTTCATTCAGAGAAACGTTGTAGTTTTCATTGTTGTTGTTTTTCCACTACCCAGGGGTATTTTCGTAATTTGTCTTACAGGGGCATTTTCGTAATTTTTCAAAAATAAAAGTTCTCTGATGATTTTGTCAAAAAGTATTTTGGAACTTTTAATTTCCCGGGGTATTTTGAAAAATTTGGAAATTCGGGGGTATTTCAGTAATTTTGAAGCTCGAGGGTATTTTGGTAATAAACCAGGGTAAATTTGTAAAGTTTGATAATTCCGGGGTATTTCCAAATGTTGCAAAACTTTGAGGGTTCTTTTTGAGAATTTGTTTTCCAAGTTGATGGCGTTGCAAAAATTTTAAAAATCAGGGTCATTTTGGTAATTTTGTAAGTTAGGGGCAATTTTGCAATTTTACCAAAATCAAGGTATTTTGATATTTTCAAAATAAGATTCTTGGGTGCTTTTGTAAAGTAAGGAAAATTTTATTGAAATCGGGGTGGTACAGAAATTTTAGAAACCAAGGGCATTTTTGTAATTTCGCCACTAGGGGCATTTTGGTAATTTTTGTAAATCAGGAATTTTTCGGAAAATTTTGTAAAAGTAGTTCTCACAAATTATAAGGGTAATTTTAAGAGTTTTAAAACTAGGGTTTTCATAAAAACATGGCTAGTCCCTTTCGGGTTTTAGTTATTGGGTTTAGCCTATGAATAAGTCCTCATGGTTAAGGTGAACCGTAGCTACGCACCAGGTAGGATTCCTGCGAAGAGGAGGTGAGTCACTAGGACTGCTTAAGTACCAGGCTCTTCCGGATCCAATCCTAGACATGCGCACAATGGTTACCATACCCTAACTTAGTGACTTAGCCATAGGTTTGTTAAGTGCATTAAGTCTTATGTATTTGTGTTTGAGTAGACTAGTCCTACGGTTCAATAGATTCTAGTTCACTAATCTACGTTCCATTCCATTTCTACCCTTCTACAATTCACAATATAAATCACACAAAGGATAGGGGTACTTACCTGATGGACTGCGGGTCGGAGACTTAGGTGCCATGCCAGAAAACCTGCTTATTTCATAAAATACTTTCATAAAACCCATTTAGGCTCCCTTTGAAAATGTTTTGGGCCTTAGCCCACAGGCCGAGAGTTTTAAAACTGGGCTCTGATACCAAACTGAAACACCCCAAACCCGGCCCACGAGCCTGACCGGATCTGGTATGTTCCTTAAGTAAACCGGTTTTCAAATTCTTTGCTACTTAGAGAAAATTTGTAAATTTTAGAAGATATTGTTTTGGATTGGGCTTAGGTTGGGAAACCCATTTAATTAATTTAAAAAAACCCAATTTTATTAAGGTGACAAAAATAATTTTCTTTAGGTTTATAAAATATTTTCACTTAAAATTTAATCCAACAATCATTTGTAACAAAATAATTAAAAAAATAAAGCAGAAATAAAGAAATCCAACTTGGGCCTTATGGCCTTATTACATCAAATAAAACCCAATATTAAAATTAAATGTTCTAAAACGAAATAAGGTCCAAAATAATAAAATCTTCAAATTGATGCATGGCCACCTCAAGGTCTACCGTCCCGGTCCGTCACTGTTCATCACCTGAAAATAGTTCCCACAACGGGGTGAGTCAACAGACTCAATGTGTACATCATACTAACATCCAACAAATCAGGCATACATGTTCATGTCAAATTCATATTCATATCAAAATAAATGATGCAAACCAACCCAAGCCTAATGGTCCATCCGCTACACACCACCCGTACCTGCCAGTCACACCGTGGGGACTACTAAGTCAACCCTCCATCCGCTACACACCATCGAAGGCAGTCGCTGCAGTCGACGTGCTCATCGCCCATATACGTTGTGTCATTAGACACTATAGTCAAATTTATACGTTGTGTCATTAGACACTATAGTCAAATATTGTAACCGAAGTTACCAAAATTCCGCAATGTGACCGTAGTCAACATATTTCGTTGGTGAGACCGTAGTCATCACCTTCAATTCTCCCTTCACATATATCCCGAATGCCCCAAATTATTTTTATAACATATTCAGCATACTTAAATTTCATTCATGTTACTGTTCACATGTTCAAGTATATCACATTCATAATCCTAACAGAAGTAGGAAACATACCTAGGTACTTTTTTTGCCACATTTGTGGCACTTAGCCACATTCTCATTCTTATGCATATTCATATATTAAAATAACTATTGCCATAATATATTGAAAATTAGTGTGAGTACACACCTGATTCGCTTAATAGGTTCCTTGAAATCCCGAAGAGTGATCTACTGCCTTAGATCTCAAATTCCTACATTTGATTAATCACTTACTAATTTAATAAAAATCCATTCGGCCATAAATCCAAATCCTAGTAGGATTAGAATTCTTAAAACTTACCTTGAAATTCTCAAATCCCGAAATCCTTGTATCCCTCTGTCGAAATCCCTATAACTACATGTTAGATCAATTTCTAACATTTATTCGCAACAAATAACCCTTATTCGAATGTTAAATATGACTTACCTTAGATTCTTAAATCCCGAAATTCACCGAATAACTAGGGAACACGCGACTTATGGTGTATCTTCGAGAAAAGAACTTCTCCTTCCTTGTAGTCGACACTTAGTAAATCCCGAAAGATCTCTTCGGCAACAGATATTAAGGGTATTAGAATCTTAATTTCGACAGCCTTAAAAGAAATAGAATGAGAATCTAACCTAATCTTACCCTTACTGAAGAATTTGATGGAATTCTTGCTTGAACCCTTAGCAGTATTCGGCTATGGCTTTAATGTGGATAACAATTTCGGCTCTTGAGGCTTAGGGAGAAATCGACTAGGGCTATTGGTATCTTCGGCTTTTGATTGTGTTTGTAATAGAAGAAGAAAAGAAAAGAGAAAAAAGAGAATAATGGCAGATAAAATTCGGCAGAGAGAAGAGGAGAAACTTTAGAGAATTTCGGCAGAGGTTTTCTTGAAAAGAAAAGAATGAATGAAGAATAGCCTTACTCTTCCTTTTATAGCCAAAATTACTAGCTAGAGTCCTTTACTTGGCCACCACTCTTCTATTTTGATAGCTTTATCCCTTGATTTATCACTTTAATAAAACTTAATCCAATAATTATCTCTTATCTCTTAATAAAAATAATACTAATAATAATCCTCTTTTATCTCTTCCTTATCTATCAAAATAAAAGAATTAATATCCACATTTATCTCCTAAAAATAATCTAAAATAAATCCTTTATTATCTCTTCGAAATAATCCAAATAAAAAGCTTCTATTTATCACCTTATTAATCACATATTTATGAAAATAAAACACCTCATTTTCTAGAAGCATGTGCCGTCCACCTCAGCCTTCTGGAAGCTAAAATAAAACCTTATTTATTTGCTACCCAAGTGACTCGAACCCAGGCCCATTCCTCTTGCACATGGCGCCATTTCCATAGGCCCTAAGTGACATCTTTAGGCCATTTTTCCAAGCCTGTTTGTGTGCCAAATTTTACCAACTTTTTCTTTTAAGGCCTCATTGCCCTAATTTCCTATTTTAAACTTTAAAATTCGACATTTCTAGGTCATTTCTAAGTTTCCTAAAATTTTCGATCGGCTCTGTAAACTTGCCATTTTCTTACATTTCCAAGTT
Organism: Gossypium australe; assembly: GCA_005393395.2. Lineage (NCBI taxonomy): Eukaryota > Viridiplantae > Streptophyta > Magnoliopsida > Malvales > Malvaceae > Gossypium > Gossypium australe. The sequence continues at coordinate 19,625,396 of CM016625.1, read as the reverse complement.
TCCAAAAATGTTCACTTTCTATTTTTGAATCATTTCCTTACATTTCCAGGTTTCCAAAAATGTTCACTTTCCTCTTTTAAACTTAACATTTCCATACATTTTCAGGACATTTCCCTACATTTCCAAGACAAGACATTTCTTTACATTTCCTTACATTTCCTTGCATTTCCTTACATTTCCTTACATTTCCTTACATTTCCATACATTTCCATACATTTCCTTACATTTCCTTACATTTCCATACATTTCCTTATTTCTAGAATTCACATAACACATTCATACATAATTCATAAAACATGCCATTTTACCACATGGTTCCTTGTGTCATGCTTCACACGGAGTTTCTTTTCAAGCCTCATTTACCTAGCTCCCCTTTTTACTTAGAAACCAATAATTTTTCTAAGCTTTCTCTTCCATCCTAGAATTTTAAAAACCCTTAATACACTTCCAAACATTGCCAAAACCTACTAACTCATGAATTATGCACAAACGCATAACCCCTAATCTAGGATGTTACATATTGTATTTAAAAAAGAAAGATTCGGAAGCGTATTTTTCGCCATCCTCGGAATGAGTCTCGATCATCATATGATACTCAGGTACGGTGAACGATTGGCCGATTCCCGATACAGTTGCCTATCTGAAAAAAAATGAATTTTCAGATTATTTTTTTCCATGGAAGAATGAAAATACTATACTATACATTTAAAAAATAGATAGTAAAATCAAACTACCAATTTACCTATTCACGAGTGGCCACACACACGATTGGTGGCTCACTAATGCCAGAAATAGTATTCGGTATAATGTCCAAGACTATAGTACAAGGTAGCAACCGCCCATTGTTTTGGTAGACGACTTTGTCGCTCGACAAAGCTCGCGGTATAAGCATGCCAATACTACAGAGTCCCAACTAAATCTTCCGGTAAGCTCGAGGTCCTCTAGTAAAGGGAGGTACATGATGTGTACTTTATTTTGATTGAGGTCCGGCAACAGTACCCCACCTATAAGTTGCAGAATAAACACTCTTGTAGGGTAGATAATGTCCATCTGCGTTGGACTGCTCAGTAAATGTTAGAAGTTTTCTCTTAACTAGGTAAATTTAATACTAGTTAATCTTATTTCCTTATCGTTGGGGGGCACTTTTCCAAGTAACCGCTCGCAAGTGCCCCATGAATTGAACACTTTTCCAAGCCAGGTCACTGCTTCGCCGTTAATAGACAGCCCTAGTTGGGCTGCTACGTCTTACAGTATAATAGTGACCTCCCCACACAGGATGTGGAATGTATGTGTCTCCGAGCGCCATCTTTCAACTAAAGCCGATATTAAACTGACTAGTAGCTCAGATATCTGAATGTACGTGGTTACCTCAAAACCCACGACGTTCAAATACAGCAAAACGCTTCGATCAGAAAAATAATCGGGATCATGCAACCGAGGTCTCACAATCCAGTACTGATCCTGCGTTTATAGTAAATATAGAATGTTATATTTCTCGTTTAAAAAATAATTTATCATAGTAATTCAAATTAAACAGGATATTTTTCTTCTCGTTTACCTTATTCACATTTTTAGCAATGTGGTTGTCGTCATTTAAAAGAATATTAGGATTAGGATCCATCAAGTGATCGCCGGTGGTCGACGGTGATCGGTGGTGGTCGACAGTGTTTAGAGGTGATCGGCGGTCGTCGATCGGTGGTGAGCAATAGTTATTGGCGGTGGTGATCATGTTTCCGGTTGAAGTACCCCATTTATAGTGGGGGACTATAGTGGTTGAATAGGGGTAAAAGTTAAAAAAAAATAGTTTTAGGCACTGACTCGTTTGGTCGTGTCGGGCAGGCCTAGCCTGTTAGTGCCGACCAATGGAAGGCCGAATGTCCTGGGCTTGGTGTCGGCCAATTAGTCAATACAGGATTAACACAGGCCTCACGCAGGCCTGACACAGGCCTTGACCCATCTTGTCAATTTTTTTTTTTCATTTCAAATTTAATTTAATTTAACTTCATTTCATTTTCATTTCAAACTTCATTTCGTTTCCTTTCCTTTTAACATTTCATTTCATTTAAATTTTCTTTTTTCCATTTAAATTTAACTTTTTCTCGTTTCAATTTTTTTTCATATTAATAACAAGTAGTCTCATTTGAATTTTGTCTTTTTCATTTCAATTTATAATTTATTTTCATTTCAACTTTCATTTCATTAAATTTTTTTCCATTTAAATTTATTTTTTCTAGTATTCAAATTTCTTTTTCATATTAATCACAAATAGTCTCATTTCAATTTTTTTTTCAATTCAATTTTTTTTCTATTTCATTTCATATTTTTCATATTAATTAAAAGTAGTCTCGATTTCATTCTATTTTAAATTTTTTCATATTTTATTAACATTTTTCTCAATTTATATTTCATTTCATTTCAAAATTTTAAATTTCATTTAAATTAAAAAATTTTCTCATTTAATTTTTTTCAAATCAAATTCTTAGGCCCGATCTCTTGAGTCACATCGGAGCAGGCCTAGTGCCTACCATTCAAGGGCCCTTGGCTAGTGCCAGCCATTGAAAGACTGATTTGCAAGGCCTGACACGGGCCTGTAATAACAGGTCTTGTCAATTTTCATATCTCATTTCATTTCATTTTCATTTCTTATTTAATTTCACATTTCATTTCATTTAAAATTATTTTTTTAATTTAAGTATATTTCATTTCCCATTTTAATTTACTTTTTTTCATATTAATTTTTTTCTCGTATTAATTTATTTAATTTTTCATTTCATATTCATTTAATATTTCATTTCATTTCGTATTCATTTTTTTATCATCTCAATTTATTTTTTTCTCATTTCAATTTATTCTTTTTTCAAATTCAATTTTTTATCATTTCAATTTGTTTTTTTTATTTTATATTTTAATTTCATTCCATATTTTATTCACTTTTTTACCCTAAAACTTAATTTTAATTTATATATTTTATCTTTTTCTCATGTCAAGCATTAGGAAGCGGGCCTTGACCTTGGTGCCGGCCAATCTAAGGCCATTTGTGGCAGGCCTTGGTGTGGGCCATTCAAAGGCCATTTTTGATTTTCATTTTAATTTCTATTAAATTTGAATTTCATTTCATTCCAATTTTAATTTCATTTTAATTTCACTTTTTACTTTATTTGAATTTCAGTTGAATTAATATATTTAATGTGTTTTAAATTAAATATGTCTGTATATTGTATTATAATTTAATGTGTTTTAAATTAAATAGTATTTATATTGTATTATAATTTGTATATTATTTTTTTAAGAATAAGAAAAAATATGTATTTATTATATTTAATCAATTGTATAATTTGAATAAAGTATATCATTCGTATAATTTAAATATTTTTACAATGTTTTTACAAGAACATGCCCTCAATAATATATCATTCATCATATTCGAGTCCGACATTACGAGACAATTGACCGGAAACATAGATACGATGTGGGCAAGTTGATTGGTTGTGTCCAGATGTTCGGCACACAGTGCACAGTTTGGGTTCGCCCGTCTCCCTGACGTCCATGATTTCTAATTCTAGTCGATTGTGGTCGACCTTTAAGATATTTACGGAGACTACGGTTAAACACCATCTCCAAAGCAGGAGATGGAACTTCCCAGTTTGAGACATCGGGGATTACAGGAAACTCGTTCCCCCATATACGCAATGTGCATTGCAACATGTATATCTCGTCTATGAATTGTTCAACATTTAAGTTTGCTATCGCACACGCTGCATGAACATTCGCACACAGATATCGAAGAGTCTGAAATATCATGCACTCGCAACACCTATTTCGTAAATCAATTGTATACGACCTAGATGGAAGATCCGAGCGACGGCCAATGTACTATTGAACTCGGAAAGTCTTTAAGTCGCGCGAATACAATTTTACATTCATCGTTTGCGCCTTTCGATTGTTTACTGTCATGGCCTTTCGACGGCCTCAACATACACGTGCCCGGCCTCGATCTGCTTAGCTTGTCTCGACCCTATCCTAGGCATCAATGTGGCCAACCTGTAGAATGTTGCCGATAAGACAATAGAAATTGGCAGATGACGTGTGCGCCTTAATACAGAGTTAACCCCCTCTACCAGGGTGGTCATGATTTGGCTATACCGAAACCCCTTATTGTAACTTTGAGTCTATTGTCAGTTTTCCATGCTACTGAACCATGTCTGAAGATTTGTTGGTAAATATGACATTTGAGATTCAAGCCTCGTGAACCTTTGCCTGAATCTTCGCAGTTCTAACTCATGAGCTACATATGCAATTTGGAATCAGTATTTTAAAAACTTACAGGCTGATAAAATTTGAAAAGGAATTTTTGAAATAAATACAAATAATATATTTTACCCATGTTCACGAGTTTATTTTTTCTTTCATTATTCTTATAATCTCTATGGAAGTTTACCGTGATGTGCCGGATGTAATAAACAGACCTCTATAGAACCCCCGATCGCTTATTACAGCAAGTAGTCTCTTCAATCTGTCTGATCTAAGGCAAACTTTGTCTTCTTTAACAACGTGCCTCCACATATTTTTGAGGAAAAATTCCTAAGACTCGAAGCACTCATGCTCCACGATGGCGAAAGCGATCGGAAGTACATTTCGGTTGTTGTCATGTGCAACAGCAACTAGGAGTATTTGTGTGTATTTACTATACAACCATATCCCATCCACCTATACACGACTCGAAGGTCCAAAATAATCAGTGAAAAAATTGTTTCCCTGATTGTATTTCCCAGTCCAGGCCTTTATACGACAGTGTTTGCAAATCAGTCATTATCCCGGGCACATACTCCCGTATCGCAGCTATCCACCCTTGAAGCTCGTTGTATGACGTATCCCAGTCACCATACAACTCCCATATCGCTATTTGCTTCGCCCACCATGCCTTTCGGTATGACACTTTGTACTTGAATCGAGCTTGCATATCCGTAATAAAGAGCGGCACCTGCATGGTGGGTGACTCTTTCACCAAAGGGATGATGCAATTGCATATGATTTTTGCATCTAACTTTCGATGGTCTTATGACATACGAGCATACGTGCATGTGAGTAGACCTTCTAGTTTCCTTATCATCCACATCTGTGTCTGCTGCATTAACATGACTCGAACACGCCAGTTACACCCACTTGAGGCTTTCCAACATTCTCTAATAACAAAGACTGCGTCGACTTGGTTACTTTATAGTCCACACCTAGATTCAAGCTAAGTTGTTCTATTGCATGTAAACAATCTTTCTTGTTATCGAATTGTTGTCATAAGAACAACTCTTCACCGTCAAATTCATTATCAAGGAGGTGAGCCGTGTAACACCTCTAAGCCGCATTCATCGTCGGAACATGGACCAGAGTTTACAGATCAAATAAATAGACATTTCATATAATATAACATTCATGTCAGAAACCAACCGAAATTAAATATATTGTCCCAAAATACGCGTTAGAAACAACTCAGGACTAAATCGGGCACTCAAAGAATCTTTTTAGAAAACATTGAAAATTTTCAAAGTTGCAGGAGTCACACGGCCGTGTGGCCAAGCCGTGTGACTCACAGGTCAGAAGGCACGCCCGTGTCTCAGGCCGTGTGACGCACACGGTCAAAAGACACACCCGTGTCTCAGGCCGTGTGACGCACACGGTCAAAAGACACACCCGTGTCTCAGGCCGTGTGACTCACACGGTTAGAAGACATGCCTGTGTCTCAGGCCGTGTGGGAATTCAAAATAAGAACACACGGCCGTGTCCAGCCTATGCCCGTACCCGTGTAACTCTCTGACTTGGGTCACACGGCCAAGTCACACGCCCGTATGTTAGGCCATGTGAGGATACTGACTTGCATTCTTAAGAAGATACAGGGGACACACGGCGGTGTCACTCAGCATGCGTCACACACGGCTGAGACACACGCCCGTGTCTCTATCCGTGTGGACGAAAATAGACCATTTTCTAAGCCACATTTCTCACCCAAATTGACACCAACCTAGTTTCAACAAATTGCACATCAACAAGCCATAACAAAGCATTCAACACAAGTTAAAATCAAGTATTAAACATGTATTATCACTACATACAACCAATATGCCCTTAAGCACATCAAATGACAACTTAAAAATATGTTAACCAAGTATCCAAACTTACCTAATTAATTTATCTTACCAAGTTACCAAAGTTCACTATGGGTGGGTTTGGATGGGCGATTGAGTGCGGTGCGGTGCGTTTAGTTTACTTTTTGTCTCACGCTACAGTATTTAATCTCACCGCTACCGCTGTTTTTACACTAACCGCAGGTAAACGCACCGCCCCTCCAAACCCACCCTATAATTCAAATACATACATACATATAACACTCATACTAACATCACAACTATACTTTAATCTCATACCAATAAGTAAGTTGATAGTATAAACAAAATATTATCTATAATATTTATATAAGTTAAACTTTGACCAAGACCATAAAAAAGCCTATACATTCCATATAAACCGTATTTAACATTTCAAAAACTACCGAGATAAGTTGGATAGTGTGACTTGAGTGTTGATCTGATTGTCCAACCTTCTGAAAATCTACAATGACATTAAACAATACAAATAAGCTTAATGAAGCTTAGTAAGTCCGACGGGTTAAACAAAAATCTTACCGAACCTACTATAACAAGTCAAATAAATAAAATCTTTTATGTCAACTCTTTGTCATTCACAACTTCAATTGATAAATACGTCCATATTCAAATCAATACAAAAATAAATAACATGTCTTTCAAATTCATTAAATAAATCACTTCACCGAAATCTTTCCATTCGAAGAATGACTTACGGATAAGAGTACATTGTCAATAGAAGCTCATAAGAGCTGGTCCTTCCGAATACGTCAATAGAAGCTCGAAAGCTGAACAGAAGCTCGTAAGAGCTGAACAGAAGCTCATAAGAGTTAATCCTTCCATTTACGCCAAACAAAAAGTAAAACATGAGAATTTGCAACAAATGCTGAACCTCGGTTTACTTGGGAATAATGCCGATATCTCCCTCCAATACTATCATACACCAAATCACGAATGTACTCAAATCTCGCGTTCAATTCAAACCAAATATCCAATTCAATATTATAATTTAAACAATAATTCATTTTCAACAATAGATTATATACATAATACCAATCATCAATTTCTACAAAGGTTAAATTTTAACCGTACGAACTTACTTGAACTGAATTGTAGTAATTGCAAAAGTTCAGGGACTATTCTGTTATTTTTCTTTTTCACGAGTATCTACGAGATCTTGATTTAAAATATAAAAATTCCTCATTTATTAGCATATATTTCATTTCCAATTCATTTTACAATTAATACCCTTTTATTTTTCGAATTTATGCAATTACCCTAAACTTTTACAATTTTTGCAATTTAATCTCTTAATTAGTTCATCTATCAAATTAACTAATTTTCTCAATCAATAATCTATCAAAATATTTTAGGCCTTCATACAGCCCCTAATAAACCCAAAATTCACTATCAAACCCTAATATTTGACATTTTCACAACTTAATCCTAAAATAAATATTTAACAAAATCACTTTATAAAATCATCATACAACATAATCAAAGCTCTAAATCCATTTTATTTATAAAAAAAATCTAATATTTTTCAATGGAAACTTCAAAATATTTTAATAAAATAAAAAACGAAGGTACGGTTTAGTTGGACCTAATTGCAACAATCTCAAAAACATAAAAATTACAAGAAACGGGCAGGAATTGAACTCACATGAAGCAAAAATATGAAGAACCAACTTAAAGCTCTCTCTCCTATAGTGGTTTAAGCTGAAATTGAAGTTGAATTGCATAGAAAACTTTAAAGTTCGGTTTGTTTGTTTTAATTTCATCAAAATTACCATTTTGCCATTCCATCACTTTATTTTACTATTTTCTCTTCATATGCCACCTCATCACTTTAATTTAGGTATATTTATTACTTAAGTGCTTGTTTACTTATTAATCAAGCCATTTAATCACTTAATTATTATAATTAATAAGTTTTACATATTTTTCAATTTAGTCCTTTTTAATTAATTAACTATTGAAATATTAAAATTTTTCTACGAAACTTTAATACCACCTTAATGACACTCTATAAATATTTATAAAAATATTTACAGCTTAGTTTATAGAAACGAGGTCCCGATACCTCACTTTCTAAAACCAATTGACCTAGGGTCTTACCATTCGAACCTAATAAATCATTATAAAATATAAATTAACAATTCAAAACCCTTTTTAAAGTCATATTTGACTTGTAAATATTATTTATTTACGAACTTATTCACCAGATTTGGTGGCCTCGAACCACTATTTCCAATGCCACTGAAAAATCGGGCTGTTACAAGTTGGCAGAATATTTGTATATTTCGGGAACTTGCGTGCAAGAGCCGCATCATGGTCCACATCAGTTATGAAGGACCCTGAATCATTCCTTATAACTATACCAGGGCTCGTGTTCCCAGCCGAATGGGGGTTTGCATTTTCACCCTCTATTGAGCCTTCCTCGTTTATGTCTTGAGGGATGTCATCCAAATCGGGGTCATTGAAATCATCGTTAGGATCACGGTGGGACTAATCATTATTATCGGACCCTTCATCACCATCTTTTATGGTGGCCAACACATCTGGATGGATCTCTAGACGAGTACACGAGTTTGAGATGTTATACGAACATCCACCGGTGTTTGTATTTTCAGGGGGTAATTAATTTTTATCATTGTCCCTAGATCATCATCATCTTCAAGCTTCATTTCCGAGAACTTGAGCAGATCTGTTGAAATCGAAAATTTGTAAAACAGTCTCAACATTTGCTTCCCGTAACGGGTAGCTATATTTGTACTGAGTTTTTATTTTAAATCCACTAGTGAAACACGCTTGTTGGAGCTCATTCTTATTTTTTTTCCGAATTTGAAATACACAACTTTCTTCAGTTGTATTTATCATTTCTTCATCGAAATGAACATAAACAAACAAAATCTGGAAACTCATCTTCAAAAAATTTTGCTTCCTCTTAACAAAGAAAAAACTGATATTTTTAATCTCGATTTTCAACTAATAAAACAAAGAAAAAAGCAAATAAAAACTCAAATGGAAAACAAAACATCTATATATATATCTGATAAATTTGGTGTTGGCTATCAGTGTCCCAAAACAAAAAAAATCTGATAAAGTTGGTGCTGGCCATCGATGTCCCAAAACCAAAAAAAAAAAAAAGATAATCTGAGAAAGTTGGTGCCGGCCATCAGTGTTCCAGAACCTAAAAAAAAAATTTTGGGACCCGAAAAAGGTGGTGCCTGCCATCAATGTCCCATAGTAAAAAAAAGTTTGCCTTAGGACACGAAAAAGGTACTTGGTGCCGGCCATCTACTAGCCGGCACTAATTTTTTTTTAAAAGAACTTTGGTGTCGGCCATTAGATGGCCAAAATCCAATTTTTTTTTTTCAAATAATGATATTTTTGTATAAAAGTATAATACGATTTAAAAAAAAAATATCTTGGTGCCTGCTATTTATGTCCCAAATTTAGAAAAAAATATTTTTTAAAACCTGACACAATCGTTAGGTAATCATGGGGCCAAAACACGAGGGGTACTAGCTATTGGGTTCCCAAAACTCAAATTTACTGTTCATTTCAAGTTATTTTGTTGACTGTTTTCAAACTAAGATCATTTTTGTAAATATTAATTTTTTTTAGATTAAATGGGTAAAATAGCCTCATTTTGATAGATAAAATTCATGACTTTTTGTAAAAATAAAAAGTCATTAAATTAGTTCTAACTTTATTTAATTAATAAATATATTATTTATTTTTATAAAAAAATAGATTTCAAAGCTAAAAGGTGAAGTCCACCTTAAACAAAATATCATCTATTTATCAAGTCTAATCCAATTTAATATATAGATAAGTCTAATAATCAATCAAACAATATTCAATTTAAAAATTATGAATAATAATTTTAAATCACTTGTTTTTATTTTTAAATAGGCAATTGTATCCATTTCTCTCAATGGTTCAAAAATTTAGCTTATTTTGTCCTTTATATTGTTATATATTTTTTTTTAATTTTTCTAATAATAAAATTTTTATGAATGGTTGGTAAATTTTAAAGCATTTATATTAAAAATATAGGTAATGATAAAATTTATCTTTAATATTTACAATTTTTTTCAAATTGATCTTTATTTATTTTTTAAGTTAAATTAAACTAATTTTTAAAAATAGCTGAATTGTTATTTTTTATAAAAAATTAATAAAAATATTATATTTTTAGACATTAAAACACACATCACAATTCTCATGGATTTTGTACTATTATTTTTAATTTTTATGGACTTTATATATATATATATATTTGAATTTTTTAATATTTTTTACATATTGGGCAGGCTAAGAAGTCCGTAAATTACTTAAAAAGGAGAAGCAAAATATTTGAAATTTGGGGAAAGGATTTAATGAACCAGTGACGTCACGTCATCTGTATGCCTTTTCGGTTTATGCCACATCAGCATTCTTATCTTGAATTTCAATATTTTTATCCTGAAAAAAATCAAATCTAAATTAAAATGCTAAAATTCAGGATAAGAATACTGATGTGACATAAATCTATTTGAAAGAGATATAGATAATATGGCGTCACTGTTTCATATAATCCTTCCTGAAATTTGAGGGTGATGTGACAAGAAACAGAACTAAATGGGGAAGGAGCAAACTGTAATTAAATAGCTCAGCTCTTCAACGGTATATTGAACCAAATGTGTATGGTTCATTCTCCTTTTATTGCTCCTCTTTTTCCCTTTTTTCTAAAATTTTCTTTCTTTCTCTTTTGTTTTCTTTGTTCTCTCTTCCTCCCTTGTTGGACTTCGCCGATTCTATCTCGGTCACTTTTCATTTTTTTCCTGTCATTCTTTTTTAACTTTGGGTAACCTCAGGCCGAAAGAAAACACACGCGCTACAGCAGGAAGAGAGTTTTCGTGAGAGCGAGAAATCCTAAGTTTTTCTCTGCTGTTTTTTTTTTCAAATCTCCTGCTTCATTGGATAGTCATTTCAGGTGTGAATCTTTACTTCAACTTCGTCTTTGCCTTTTTCGTGTCTTTTTTTAGTTTCGGATCTATGCTTGTCTACTTGCATTTCAGTTGGTTTTTTTGTTTTCAGCTTTAGATCAAGGTTTTCTGGTTGATAAAAGGACATCTCTGCTGGAAAAAAATATTTAAGGTAGGACATTCAAAATTGTTTTGCAGGTGACTGCTAGATTTATACCCTCCAAAGAAACACTAAGAAAGATCAGAAGGCGATGCATAAGAGAGATGGACTATGAGTGTTATGATCAAGTTGAATACCTGGCAAAGAAATTCAGCATTCGAATGGGCAGAGAAAACCTCATGGGCAAACTTGGTTCATCTTGACTATGGCACTGAATATGCATCATAGGTCAGGCTTTGTTGTCTCATGGTGTAAATACTTGCATGATGAGGTCCAAATGATTTCTTATATTTGCTTGGGATTGGTGTTCTTATGATGATCTGAAGCCTTGAATTTTTGCTCCTTATCAGTTGGCTGGTAAAATAGGTGGGACACTGTGCTTTTGGCTGGAAATCATTGAGCAGAGAAGAACTGAGGAAACTTATAAGCTTATTGCTCGGCTTTTTTATAAAACTAACCTAAAAAATTAATTAGATATATATTTTAAAAAAAATGCATAAATAACTTAAAATCTAAAATAAAAGTTAGAAAATCATAGTGTTTGGTTTCACTAATAGGTCATGTTAGCAATTGAGTTAAAAAATTAAATTTTGGGTGGAGTTAAGTAAAATGGTGTTACCTATACGAATATTAAAAAAATATTGTGATTTAAAAAAATAGAGATTTTAAGGAAATTTTTTTTTTTTTTGGTAAAGCGACATAATTTTGTGTCATCAGATTTCAATCCCCTATTCTGTTGCCTATTCCAATACTCTTTTCCTGATTTTTAATTTTTTTTTCCTTTTGTTGATTTTATTATTTGTTTTTCTTTATTTATTCTTTCAGTTTTATATATTTATTTGTCCTTTATTTATTTTTTAATTGTTTATTATTTATTTCATAATATTTTAAATGTTTTATAACATTATTTTTAAAATTTATAAAATATTTAAAAAATTATTTGTAAATATATGACTTTTCAAAGATGACCCAACAAGCTCAAAATTAGATTCTTTTTACATAAATAAATTTAAAAAAAATATATATTGAAATAGGTTATCAGCTGGATTATTTATGAAAATTGTATGTTTTTTTAGTCGCGCCTATTTGACGGGCACAACTCCTTTTTTATATTAAAAAATATATATTTTTTTTAATAAAATATTATTAATTTTTTTCCCGGATCAGTATATGACCTGTGTATAGATACGAAAATGGTATATAGGTTGTGCATATTTGGTAGGCGTGACTGGTTGTGCTTATTTGACAGGCGTGACTAGTTGAGCCTATATGACAGGCGCAATTGAATGAGCCTATCTCAGAGGCGTGACTGGTGGGGCCCATAGGCGCGTCTAGTGCTTAATTTTTCCCCTATATATATCCCCCGAAAATCAAATTAGCAACAGACACAAAATTTAACAGAGCAATAAACACAAAATTTAGCAGAACGAAAGTAAGAAAATAGGGAGAAGAAAGAAAGAAAGAAAGAAAGAAAAAAGAAAACAAGAAGAATGATAAGGTATTTTAGTTTATTTCTTTTTAAATAGAATGTAGAGTTTTGTTAGTAATTTTATTATTTGAAGGTTATTTTGTTAGGTTATTAATTTTGTTAGCTTTTGAATGAAAAATTTTTCATTAAAAAATTTATGTAACATTTTTGCTATTCGAAACTGTTTTGAGAATTTTGAAAATTTTTTAACGGATCTAGTATTGAATATGGAGAATCAATTTTTCGTATATGTTTATTTCGATAGAGAAATTCTGGCAACAATCGTGGGATGTATATTTAAATGTCCCAAACAAGTAGTAATGAAATTTAGTAGAAATATCTCGTTTGATGATATGAAGGAAAAAATTAGTGAAAAAATTTATAGACATTGTGGGAGAAGGATCTCGAAACTTTTCCACAAGTTTTCAGTTTCAACGGATTCCCATAAAATTCACCGAAATGAAACTTATAGACAATTAGGACATGAAGACAATGGTCGCTCTTTATTGTGGGATTCAGAGCAACCAAAATGCACCGATTCAGTTATTTACTGAGTTAGCTGGTGTGGAGGCAACTGAAGATCCTACTCCATTAGGTGAAGAAGATGGAGCTCAAGAGCCGTGTATGGTGGTTTTGATATCATACTTTGATAATCAATCAACTATATACGGGATCGACATTGATCTTAATCCTGCATCCGAGACTGATGTGGTTGGTTATGATGTATACCATAGTAGTGATCCTTCTGATCACGAAGTCGATAGTGATAATGATCCCGACGTGGACGAGGTCTCGGATGATATTGACGGTGAAGGCGTGAATGAGGATGGAAACGTTAACGTGTCTTCAGTCGGGATACAGATTCGTCGTATTATGATACAAAATAATCATGGGGCACACATGTCTCGGATAGACCCCGAAGCGGCTGACGCAGCTGAGTTCCCAGAGTACCTTGAAATACTACCTGCTCACCGGATGACCGTATATTCTGATATTAAGTTATTCGTGGGCCAGAGATTCGAAAGTAAGGAAGAGTGCGTATTTGCCATTAAGCGGTATAACATGAATATATCAGTAGACTACAAAGTCGTGTCTAAACTGACATTATATATTAGATAGTGTTGGAGGTCGACAAAAGGCTGCAATTGGCGGATATGAGCTGCATTTATCCAGAAGTCGCAAATGTGGGAGATACGAAAATTTTTGGGCATCACATCTACACTTCAACACGTACAACAGAAGATCATCAGAAACTTGGTTCCAAAACTATCTATACGTGCATCATGCCAATGGTGAAAGACATGCTGACCATTAAAGTTTTGGTACTGATTGCCGAAATGTAGGCATGATTCCAGTATCGAGTATCATACCGAAAGGCATGAATAGCTAAACAGATGGCAATGGAGTAATTGTACGGAGATTTCGATGCATCGTACAATGAGTTACAGGGATAGATAGCCTTTATGAGGGAGTATGTGTCAGGGACTATCTTTGAGTTGCAGACACGACCTTATTATGGCCCGGATGACCAACTACAACTGGGAAAAAGAATTTTCCAGCGGATGTTCTGGATGTTTGATCCATGTGCGCGCATATCCCACGGCAAGCCATTTGTGTAAGTAGATTGGACCTGGCTATATGGAAAATATACATAGATCTTACTTCTTGTGGTTGCTCAAAATGGCAACAGAAATGTATTCCTGATAGTATTTGCCATAGTAGATAAGGAGAACATGGAATCGTGAGAATTTTTCCTTACCAACCTGCAGAGGTATTTATTAGCAACGATAATATTTGCATCATCTCCGATAGAGGGAAAGGATTAATTGCCGCCATTAAACGTTCCGGTGTGCCATGGAGATCCGTTTACTGCATCCGACACATTGCGACTAACTTCCACCGAGATTATAAAAATGCAGACTGGAAGAGGCAAGCTTTGAAAATAGGTAAAGGAACCTTATCTTTTCAATATAAGTGTTAATGTTTTAGGGCAATACTGTAGCTTATCTTTTCTTAACACAGTGGTTGGGTACCATAAAGCCGTGGCAATAGGGTCAAAGTTTTAACGAGGCTTTCGTTATGGTCAAATAACCACAAATTTGGTGGATGGGATCAACACCGTGTTGTTGAAAACACGACATCTTCCAATTTTATCTGTCTTCTCGTCTACATTCTACAAGTTGGCTACCTTAATGCCAAGAATAGGTCAGCAACAAGTCAACTAGATGGAGGCAGGACATGTGTTTGTCGAAGATGTTAGGGATGCAATGGTTGCAAACCGTCGGATGGTGAGGTTGATGACTGTAGAAGTATATTCATGACGTAACGAAACATTTCGAGTTACAGATTGGTCGTCGACCCGGTATACCATCTAGGTCCTACGGAGTTGATATCTGAAACACACGGTGCGATTGTAGGAGGTTTCAGGCACTTCATTATCCATGTGCACATGTCGTGGCAGCTTGTGCTAAAGTTTCGCTTAATATAGAATAATTTATCGATAAAGTGTACACCCTCGAACGCACGTTGCGTGTATGGGAGAACGAGTTCCCCGTGCTTCTTGACCTATCTACCAAGGAGGTTCCTCCGACGACCTTCGACCTTGTCCCAGACAAAAGGTTACGTAGGAACCCGAAAGGTTGTCCGCAATCATCCAAAATCCATAATGAAATGGACAATAGGGAGAAATCTGACGGGAAGCTGTATGGCATATGCAGATTAGCCGGTCATAACCAGAGTAAATGCCCGTTCTGAAAATACCATATTGGACAATCATCGCGATCGGGTAGAAATTGAGATGTTCATTACATGTTAAAAGATTGAATTTAAAATTTGTTTACAATTTGTTGTAGTTAATCTAATTTGACTTAAATAGTTAGCGTAAAGTTTATTTATTTAAATTGCAAAAAAAACCATAAAATTGATAAATAAAATGGCAAAAAAGTCATTACATAAATACAAAGTTGACTATTTAAATTACAAAAAAAAACAAATTAAATTGATAAATAAAATGCCAAAAAATTCATTACATAAGTATGAAATTATTTATATTACAAAACCCTAAAAAATTGATGGTTTGATAGTGTGGTTCAAGGGGTATATTTTTATGGAGTTCGACTTTCATGTTGTGGGTGATTGTGACGATTAACGTTCTCTTCATCCGTATATGGGGGTGTGTGAAACATAGACGAAAAATTATGTCTCAAACGCCATCGATGAACTTGAGTCGAGAGGAGTGGAGGACGACTGTGGATATGGGTCGGGAGGAGTGGAGTACAGTGGTGGATACGGACCGAGAGGAGTGGAGTATAACGGTGGATACGATCCGAAAGGAGTGGAGTATAACGGTGGATACGATCCGAAAGGAGCGGAGTACAACGGTGGATATTAGCCGGAAGGAGCGGAGTATTGAGATGGATAGAAGCCAGGATGACTAGAGTACTAAGGTGGTAGTGGGCTGAAGATATTAAACACTGAATGATATCTGTGGCCTGACGAGCCTGGAAAATTGTCATCGCCCCACAAATTTGGATGATAAGAACTATCCCCAAGTGTAGTTCCGGCTCTGCCTCCGGCTCTGGCTCTATTGTATGATTGGATCTGGAAGGGTTTGCCCAATTCGTGTCGTATGCGGAAGGACTACCATTGACTGCTCACCAAACAAAAATGGTTTCCCTATCTCACAATACCACTATATGTACTCTAATGAGGGGTGTAGATCTAATGCACGATCCATCTGAGGTACTTTTCCCAATCGGTTGTTCCACATCGTAATATATTCATACACTTCTCTCCAATCATTTTTATACTTCTCCTTCCTGTTTATCCCATGGATCTCGCCCAATCGTACTGACAGTGTCTGTATGTATTGTATGCAGTTGAACTGCCGGAGTATTCGTTCGCCATGATATCATTCCACTATTTGAAAATTGATAATGGGTGAACAAATGCACCATAGGTTTGAGTGGACGTGGGCAGATGAGGGAATAACTACCATAATTTCTGGAATAGAATACATCATCCAAATGAACTGCACAATTAATAACATTGTTATATTAACACGGGTCGAGTGAGATAAAACAATAAAATTAAGTTTATATTGGAAAAACTTACCCCCTCTCCAGCATGATTCTCAATCATCAGACGGTATATGGGAACTGTGTATGTCTTTTCAATACCCGAATTAGTGCTTCATCTACAAAAACAAATTATTAGAACAATATAATCCAAAAAAGTCAACTAATTATTATAACGAGTAAAAATTCATCACCTACATATATATTTCCACTAGTTAATAGGTGATGAATTTTCATGGATCGTGCTTTGGATCTGCAACACTCGTTAGAGTACATACAATGATATTGTGAGATAGGGAAATCATTTTTGTTTGGTAGGCAGTCAATGGTAGTCCCTCCACATACGACACGAACTGGGTAACCCCTTCCAAATCTGCATCATACACCAGAGCCAGAGTCGGAGGCAGAGCTGGAACTACACTATTGGGATAATTCTTATCATCCAAATTTTGGGGGTGATGACTATTTCTCGAGCTTGTCAGGCCACAGATATCATTCAGAGTTTGATATCTTCAGCCCACTACCACCTTAGTACTCTAGTAATTCTGGCCCGTACCACCTCAGTACTCCACTCCTTTCGGCTCGTATTCACCACTTTACTCCACTCCTCTCGATCCATATTCGCCGTCGTACTCTACTCCTCTCGGCTCAAGTTCATCAATGGCGTTTGAGACATAATTTTTCATCTATGTTTCACACACCTCCACATACGGATGAAGAGAACGTCAAGCTCCACAAAAATGTACCCCTAAAATCATACCATAAAGCCATCAAATTTAGGAGGTTTTGTAATATAAATAACTTCATATTTATGTATTGAATTTTTTGGCATTTTATTTATCAATTTAATTTTTTTTTTCAACTTTAATAGTCAACTTTGTATTTATGTAATGACTTTTTTGCCATTTTAGTTATCAATTTTATGGGTTTTTTTTGCAATTTAAATTAATAAACTTTATACTAACTATGTTGGTCAAATTAGATTAACTACAATAAATTGTAGACAAATTTTAAATTTAATCCTCTCAACATGTAATGAACAACATCTCAATTTCTACCCGATCGTGACGATTGTCCAATATGGTAGTTTCGGAGCGGGTATTCACTCCGATTATAACCAGTTAATTTGCATACGCCACATAGCTTCCCGTCAGATTTCTCTCTAATGTCTATTTCGTTATGGATTATGGATGATTGCGGACGACCTCTCGGGTACCTGCTCAACCTTTTGTCTGGGACAAGCTCGAAGGTCTTCGGAGGAACCTCCTAAGTAGATAGGTCAGGAAGCACGGGGAACTCGTTCTCACATACACGCAACGTGCGTTCGAGGGTGTACACTTCATCAATAAATTATTCTACATTGAGCGAGACTTTAGCACAAGCTACCACGATATGTGCACAGGGACAATGAAGTGTCTGAAACCTTCTATAATCGCATCGTCTGTTTCGAAAATCAACTCCGTAGGACCTAGGTGGTATACTGGGTCGACAGTTGATGGTCTCTGTAACTCGAAACGTTTCATTACGTCATCGACCTCGCCATCCGACAGTTTGCAACAATTGCATACCTGAAATCTTCGACAAACATGTGTCCCGCCTCCATCTGGTTGACTTGTTGCTGACCCATTATTGGCATTAAGGTAGCCAACCTGTAGAATGTAGCCAAGAAGAAAGATGAAATCAGAAAATGTCGTGTTTTTAACAATATATCATTGATCCCCTCTACCAAGTTTGTGGTCATTTGACCATAACAAAAGCCCTCGTCAAAACTTTAACCCCATTACCACAGCTCAATGGTACCCAACCATTGTCGAAAAGATGTGTTTATTTGACCCTCTATGTCACTATCAAGTCAAGTCATTCTTTGGCGGAAAATGTGTGACTCTAGCTTGTGCGCTGTATATGTATTAAGAAAATATAAGTTACAATATTACCATAAAACATTAAAACGGATCTCCATAGCACATTCGAACGCCTAATGGCGGTAATTAATCCTTTTTCCTTTATCGAAAATGATGCAAATATTATCGTTGTTAATAACATACCTTCGCAGGTTGGTAAGGAAAAATTTCCACGATTCCATGTTCTCCTTATCTATGATAGAAAATACTACCGAGAGCACGTTTCTGTTACTGTCTAGAGCAACTGCAAGAAGTAAGATTTGTGTATGTTTTCAATATAACCAAGTCCCATCTACTTGCAGAAATGGCTTGCAGTGGGGAAATGCGCGCACACATTGATCAAATGTCTAGAACATCCAATGAAAAATTCTTTTTCACGGTTGTAGTTGGTCATCAGGGCAGTAATAAGGTTGTGTTTACAACTCAAAGACAGTCCCCAGCACATACTCCCTTATAGTGGCTATCTATTCATGTAACTCATTGTACGATGCACCGAAATCTCCATACAATTAATCCATTGTCATTTGTTTAGCTATCCATACCTTCCATTATGATACTCGATACTGGAATCGTGCCTGCATTTCGATAATCAGTACCGAAACTTTAATGGTCGGCATGTCTTTCACCATTGGCATGATGCACGTACAGATCGTTTTGGAATCAATTTTTCGATAATCTTCTGTCATAAGTGTCGAAGTGCACGTGTGAGGCCCAACAAATTTTCGTATCTCCCACATCTATGACTTTTGGATAAATGCAGCTCGTATCCACCAATTGCAGCCTTCTGTCGACCTCCAACACTCTCCAATATATATAATGTCAGTTTGGACACGACGACTTTATAGTCTACTGATATATTCATGCTATACCACTTAATAGCAAATACGTACTCTTTCTTACTTTTGAATCTCTGGCCCACGAACAACTCCTCAGGATTAGAATATACGGCCATTTGGAGAGTAGGTAGTATTTTAGAGTACTCCGGGAACTTGACTATGTGCGTCGCATTGGGGTTTATCTGAGAATGTGTGCCCCAAGATTATTGTGTATAACAATCCAACGAATTTAGTTCCCGACTGAAGACGCGTTAACGTTTTCATCCTCATTCACGCCTTCGTCGTCAATATCATCTGGGATCGCGTCCACGTCGGGATCACTATCACTATCTACTTCGTGATCAGAAGGATCAGTACTATGGTATACATCATCACCAACCACATCAGTCTCGGGTGCAGCATTAAGTTCAATGTCGATCCCGTGTATAGTTGATTGACTATCAACGTACAATATCAGAACCACCATACACGGCTTTTGAACACCATCTTCTTCACCTAATGGAGTGGGATCTTCAGTTGCCTCCACACCAGCTAACTATGTAAATAACTGAATTGGTGCATTTTGGTTATTCCGAGTCCCACAATAAAGATCGACCATTGTCTTCACGTCTTAATCGTCTACAAGTTTCATTTAGGTAAATTTTATGGGATCCGTCTGTAACACCCTTAACCCGTATCTGTCGCTGGAACAGGGTTTCGGACCATTACCAAAACATTTAGAACATTTTTAAGACAATTCATAGAATTACTATTCATTCACCGAGATCATCCATATCGTCCTTTGATCAGGCCCTCGAGGCCCAATACGAACATTAAAATCGAATCGGGACTTAATCAGAACCTTTAAGAATTTTTTGCAAAATTACAAAAATTTTCTAAAGTGCAGGACTCACACGCCGGTGTGGTCAAAGCGACACGCCTGTGCGACCCTTAGACACGTCCGTGCCTCAGGTTGTGTCCGATTTAGGGTGCTCTGACTTGCGCCACACGGCCATGCCACACGCCCGTGTACTAGGCCGTGTGGTAATTTAATTTAATTTGAATTAGGTGCAGGTTTCACACGGCCAAGACACAAGCCCGTGTTCTAGGCCGTGTGGCTCATACGGCTGAGACACACGCCCGTGACTCACCATGTAATCATCAGAATTCAACATCCAATCTAGACTAACCCTTTTATCACCATTTCAAGCATGTAACAAATTTTCCATCATAGCATACAAGTAAAGCATATTAACATAATTCACATTATATACAAACACAACATTAAATTAACATAGTTTCATGTCTGATTAAGTTACACGAACTTACCTCGACAATTGTTCGCGTTAGTAATCTACTAATCCGAAATCTTTTCTTTTCTTCGATCGAGCCTCGAGTTTATGTTTTCCGGATCTATATAAATAGCTTTAATCATCAATTTCTCATTTTTCGTACTCAGAGGGACTCAATTTACGTCCTAAGAAAAATTACCATTTTGCCCTTAACTTTTACATAAATTCTGATTTCATCCCTAGGCCTGGAAAATGAAACTTGTGCAAATTACTCTCTATTCCAAGCCTAACCAAAACCCTATTACAAAATTTACAGCACATGTATACAAAAAATTTCAGAATTTTTCCTTCAATTTCACAAGTTTATATTTTAGTCCTTAAATCGA
This sequence comes from Gossypium australe, assembly GCA_005393395.2. Taxonomy (NCBI): domain Eukaryota; kingdom Viridiplantae; phylum Streptophyta; class Magnoliopsida; order Malvales; family Malvaceae; genus Gossypium; species Gossypium australe. Next base: position 19,604,188 of record CM016625.1, on the reverse strand, counting down.
GTTTCCATCAAAAATCACTTTGTAAAAGTTGTTTATCTATCAATAATCTTTCATTTTCGACCATAAATTTCTAATTTCCAGCATATACATCCATGACCCATTTTCCAAACTTTAATAACTTTTCAAATTAATCTCCTAAATAGAGAGATTAAGCAATCCCGGTTTCAAAAATATCAAAATTACTAAAAACGGGCCAAGTTGGAATCACGACAATTCCTAATTATTTTCAAGTGAATGGCATGTATAGAGATTTAGTTATTAGTTTTATGTATTATTATGAATTTGCCAAATGTTTAGGCTTATATTGCTTCGTTGAATAGAGCCATGAGATGTGGCTCATAATGCCTATAGGTAAGTAAACCTATTTTATGCATGCATGGAGAAATGTCTTGATGTGGCTAAGTTAGAATTAGCTAAAGGTATAACAAAGATTGATATATTGTATATTAGTACAAAGAGTTAAGAACACAAAAGGTTTGAAAAATAGCCTAATGTATGCCACACGGGCTAGAGACACGGTCGTGTGTCTCAGCCGTGGGGTAGGACAAGGCCACTGCACGGGCGTGTGGTTTCGCCGTGGTGCATAAACCGAATGCTAGTGAATTACACACGGGGTCCAGACATGGGCGTGTGAGGACCACACGGTCTACTCACACGGCCGTGTCATATGTCACACGGACGTGTGACCCTGTTTTGGTAAAAATTTTCTAAATGCCCGAAAAGTTCCGGTTTGGTCTCGAACCAACTTTAATGATTGTTTGGGCCTCGTAAGCCCATAATAAGGACATAGAGTGTGACTATGAATGGTTTTAATGTATAATTGAAATGTATGTATTGAAGAAGTGTATAAGATTACTGGAATGCCTAGTACCCTGATCCGGCAACGGATAGAGATAAGGGGTGTTACATTCTTTACCCGATTCAAGCTAGACTAATACAGGTGCTTCTGTCAATAGAGCCTTTAATTTGTCAAAACTTTGCTGGCATTTATTAATCCACTCAAATTTTACATCTTTTTGCAGTAAACGAGTCTTTGGGGAAGCTATCATTGAGAAACTTTTTACAAATCTCCGATAGTAACCAGCTAGTCCCAAAAAATTTCAGACTTCAGACACATTCTTCGTTGGCTTCCAATTAACAATAGCTGAAATTTTATTCGGGTCTACTCTGACACCTTCAGTAGATACTATATGCTCCAAAAAACTAACTCTACGTAGCCAAAATTCACATTTACTAAATTTGGCATACAATTGTTTCTCTCTTAGGGTTTGCAACACTATTCTCAAATGCTCAGCGTGTTCATTTTCATCTCGGGAGTAAACCAAAATATCATCTATAAATTCCCCATACAAACCTGTCTAAATATGGACTGGAAATTCTGTTCATCAAATCCATAAACACTACAGGTGCATTTGTCAAGCCGAATTGCATCACAAGAAACTCATAGTGTCCGTACATGGTTCTAAAAGTTGTTTTAGGCACAGCAGATTCTTTTACTCGTAATTGATAATAACCAGAACAGAGATCAATCTTTGAAAATATAGTGGCATATTTTAACTAGTCAAATAAGTCATCAATACGAGGTAATGGATACTTGTTCTTTATTGTGGCTTTGTTGAGCTGTCTATAGTCAATGCACAGCTTCAACGACCCACCCTTCTTCTTCAAAAATAGGACTGGCGCACCCCAATGTGAGAAACTAGGTCGAGCAAAGCCTCTGTCAATCAACTTCTGTAACTGTACTTTTAGCTCTTTCAATTCTGTATGAGCCATTCTGTAAGGTGCTATAGATATCGGTGTCGTCTCGGAATGAGATCTATAGAGAATTTCACTTCTCTATCCGGTGGTAAACCAGGTAATTCTTCTGGGAATACATCAGGATATTCACATACAACTGGTACTGATTGAATCTTTAACTCATGCACTTTAGTATCCAACACATATGCAAGGTAAGCATCATAACCTTTTCGGACGTCTTTCTGTGCCATTATTGCTGAAATCACATTAGGTAATCCATCCAGTTTATCAGATTCAACATGAAGCAATTCATCATTCTCACATTTCAACACATATTTCTATTTACAATTCACTACTGCATCATATCAAGTTAACCAATCTATTCCCAAGATCACATCAAATTCATCAAATGGCAATAACATCAAGTTATCCACCATAACACTCTGGCTCAGGGGTTTGAAACTTTAACCGCAATTTCAGTAAATTCAACAGGTAAATTTTTAGGTCACTATATTCGTGCATATGTATGAATGTGTGGAACCAGGATCCATCGATGCAGTAATATCAGTATCAAGTAGAGAAAATGTACCAGTAATAACGTCTGGTACAGAGGCATCTTCTCTAGCACGACTGACATATGTTCTTGCAGGTGCTTGTGCCTCAGATCTAATTGTTCTATCCTTGGTTGTACCTCGATTACTACCAACATTGCCGGGGTGATGGGGTGGTCTGCCTCTCACAACAGGATTATTCGGCTTTGGAGCTAGTTCTATCTCTTTTTCAACTCTTTTGGAACAATCTTTGAGAAAATGCTCAAGTGAAACACATCCGAAACAAGCTCCACTTTTGGACCGACATTCCCCATGATGGAATTTGTTACAATGTTTACATTTCAGTTTGGGATTACCAACACTACCCACATTGGTCACAGACGGAGATGAAGACATTGGATTAGAACATTGAGAGCTCCGCTCTCTTCCAAAATACCCCGTAGAGGTAGTATCACGATCATAATACCTCTTTAGTTTCTTAGAATCAAATGATTGTGACTTACTCATAGTTCTTTTTCCTGAAACTCGAGCCTCTCTTTCGGCTTGTTTATTTTCCTTACTAATTCCTCAACTTTCTGGGCTCGACCGGCTAACACCGCAAATTCCTTTATTTCAAGGATTCCAATCAACAACTTGATATCCTTATTTAAACCCTCATTTAAACAACAGATTGGACGCATTCTTGGGCATATTTACTTAGCCAAACAAATTCTCGTTCATATTCAGGCACTGTCATATTCCATTGTTTGAGCTCTAAAAATTCTTTCTTTTTCTGATCCATAAATCTCTGGCTTACATACTTCTTTCTGAATTCAACTTGGAAGAATTTCCATGTGATACTCTCCATCGGTACTACCGAAGTTATAGTGTTCCATCAATGATAAGATGTATCCTTTAGCAGAGAGAGTGCACATTTCAAACATTCAGCAGGAGTACAGGATAATTCATCATAAACCCGAATAGTATTTTCTAACCAAAACTCAACCCTCTCCAGATCATCATCTACGGTAGCTATAAATTCTTTCGCTCCATGTTTTCAAATTTTATCTATCAGAGGCTTACCGATTCTAACAGGTTTAGCACTATATAGTTCCTCAGAAATCGGTTGGGGAGGTTGTTGTACAACAAGGTTTGTTCTCAGGTACTGTGTAAACCATTCATTCATCATTTGAATAAAGACTTGTTTTCCTCCTCACTTCGGCCCTCAGATGCGGGCCTTTCACTACCAAACGCAGACGAAACTCTCTATACTAAAGCTGAAGCATTGCTCTCAGCTTCCTCGGATTCAGCTCTAGCTCGGTTGGATGACATTACTATATAAAAAACACATTTAAAATGATCAGGAGTCACCACACTATCACAATTTATATAATGACATGTATAGTTAACTCGTGTTTGCTACGTCAAATTCAAGAATCAGCTAAATTGTAGCTCTGATATCACTAAATGTAACACCCTTAACCCGTATCCGTCGCCTGAACAAGGTTTCGGAGCATTACCAAAACATTCAGAATATTTTTCAGATAATTCATACAATTACTATTCATTCACTGAGATCATCCATATCGTTCATTGATAAGGCCCTCGAGGCTCAATACGAACATTAAAATCAAATCGGGACTTAATCGGAACCTTTAAGAATTTTTCGTAAAATTACAAAAATTTTCTAAGGTGCAGGACTCACACGCTCGTGTGGTCCAAGTGACACGCCCGTGTGACCCTTAAACACGCCCGTGCCTCAGGCCGTGTCCGATTTAGGGTGCTCTCTGACTTGCGCCACAAGGTCATGCCACACGCCCGTGTGCTAGGCCGTGTGGTAATTTAATTTAATTCGAATTAGGTGCAGGTTTCACACGGCCAAGACACAAGCCCATGTTCTAGGCCGTGTAGCACATACGGCTGAGACACACGCTCGTGACTCTGGCCGTATGCTCAATTCTGAGCATTCCGTTTCTCAAATTTTAGGTAGACGGGACACACGGCCTAACTTCATGCCCGTGTTACCAGGCCGTTCGTCACACATGGTCTAGACATACGCCCTTATGTTTGCCCGTGTGGATAAAATGAAGCCATTTCTAGCTTCATTTCTCACCTAAAATTTCACCCATAACCTGCACTTGAATCACACATCCAATACCAACCAATTCAAGCATTCAAAAATAAGCAATTCCATCATTCAACATGGCTTATCATTTCAAGCACAAGTGTTTATAAACTTACCTTGGTTTAGCTTATGCAACAACAATATTAGACCACATATACTCAACATAACACATGTGTATTTATGTATCAAAATAATCTACTTGGTCATACCAAAATGAACTATTACTAGCCATTCTAATGGCTAGATTACAAAAAATCATTTTCAAGCCACTATTGGCTAAGTTGTTCTATACATGCCATTATACCAAAATGATTTTTAATAAGTACACCCAAAATGCTAGTTGATAGTGTGATGATGCTCCAATGATCTTCCAACCTTCACGAGCTTCCGAACACTATAAAATAAGGGAAAAATAAACGGAGTAAGCATTACATGTTTAGTAAGTTCGTATAACGGAAACTAAACTTACCAATCCTGTTGTTAAATTTAAGTACACAACATCATGTTTTCCATCCATTAGCAAAATTTCCTAAGCACATGCCTTCAATCAAACATGTTAGTCACAACACTTACACCATGTAAAATAAAAATAGATACCTTGGTACCGCCTGAATCTTCGACTCAGATACCTTGGTGTCTAATACATAAGCAAGAAAAGCATCATACCCTTTTTTGACATACCTCTGAGCAGTAATAACTGAAATCACATCAGATAATCCCTCCGTCTGATCAGATTTAACCTTTTTTTGAATCGTTTGCATATTTCAGCTTCTGATTGTACCCATTCTCGAGCATATTTACTCAACCGAACAAATTTTCTTTCATACTCAGATACCGATCTATTGCCCTGTTTCAGCTCAAGAAATTCTTTTCTTTTTTTTTTTATCAAAAAATCTCTGACTGATATATTTCTTTTTGAACTCGGTCTGAAAGAATTCCAATGCAATTTCTTCTTTCGGGACAACTAAAGCTTTAGTATTCCACCAATGATAAGCTGTGTCTTTTAGCAGTGAGACGACACATTTCAAACATTCTTCTGGTGTGCAAGATAATTCCTCCAAAACCCGAGTAGTATTCTCTAACCAAAATTCAGCCCGTTCGGGATCATCATCAACTGCTGCTCGAAATTCATCGGCCCCATATTTTTGGATTTTATTGACTGGAGCTTTTTCTTTTCTGACAGATTCAGTACCTGTACCCTGTAGAATCTCGGGAACCGGTGGAGGAACAGGAGGGGGAGCTTGAGTTTGCTGCACTGTAGGGTTAGTTCTTATGTACTGAGTAAACCATTCATTCATCATTTGAAAGAAGGCTATTTTTGCCTCCTCCCCTTGACCCTCTATACCGGGCCTTCTACTGCTAGTTTCTTTTCTTTGTATTGAAGCCGGAGCATGACTCTAAGCTTCCTCATATTGAGCTCGGTCAGATGACATTACTATAAGGAAAACACAATTTAAATGGTCAGGAGATATCACACTATCAAAAATAATTTAAATGGCATGTATAGCTAATCTATATTTGCTATGTCGGTCCTAGAACCGGCTAAACCGTAGCTCTGATACCAACAAATGTAACACCCCCTACCCGTATTCGTTGTCAGAATAAGGTACGAGGCATTACCGGAGTTTACAAATTTTTTTTTCTATATAACCTCTTTATAATTATCTAGCCTTCCCTGCAAATTTTGAACCGGAACCGTTCCACATCAACCAATTCAATTCAATATATTTTCAAAATAATTTCATGCATATTTATAAGATAACTTCAACACATAAGCCATACCAATGGCTGACCTTACATTCATTTCATATTAACATTTATTTTATTAGCTTATACATGCCATTGATTTCCAAAATAAAGTTTCTTTAAATACCGAAATCTTGGGGTTGATAGTGTGATGTGTCTCTGACCGAATCCGACCTCCGAGCTCTTAACACTACAAAACAGTGAAAAAGGAAATAGGGTAAGCACTTTGTGCTTAGTAAGCCCATGTAACAAGAATTTTACTTACCTAGCATTTTCAATATAAGTAATAAACATTCATATACTCATTCAATACATTATTACCCTAACATTCACAAACTCAACATTCAAGTTAGTCCATTAATTTCCATATATCAATAATATACACACCATGATTGATGAGCTCATCAATACCATGATTTCCATTTCTTTAATATTTTTTTTATATTTATCCCGTTGAATTACTCGGAATTTCGATGGATTTTCAGAGGTACATTTTAGTGTACAAATTTGGGTCCATCAATTCATATTCATGTGCGCACATTTTCATTTCAGAGAGCACACTCCCGCGAACCTCATCTTTACAACGGGATTACCAGTCCAGGCTAAATCCCCTGTAATATAAACTCATAGAGTATTGTCGGGATTACTAGTCCAGGCTAAATCCCCTGCAACGACAATTACTCTAATGAGCTTGGATCTGAATTACCAGTCCAGGCTAAATTCAGACCCTAATTCGGATTACTCGTCCGGGTTGAATCCATTTTCCTCATATTCTTCGGGAGGGCTATATCAAGATAGGATCACCCGTCCGGGCTAGATCCTTTTTACCGTCAATTCCTTTTCAGAGATCCATCAAATTTTCCTTTCATTCAACCGAGATTTCTTTCCCTTTTTATCAAATATATCAATGTATCATCAATTTTCATACAATGAACATTTAAATTATTTTCACATCAATAACATACATTTCAAGCATTTAAGAATATAATTCAAGTTACACGAACTTACCTCGATACTTGTTCGTACACAAAATCTACTACTCCGGGACTTTTTCCTTTCCTCGATCTACCTTTGTATTTGAGTTTTCCGGATCTAAATAAATAAATTCAATCATCCATTCAATACTTTCATGTTCACATGTTAGCATTCACTATAATTTTATTATTATTTATAGTTCATTCAAATCTGTCTACTTGAGTCATAGTCACTAAATTATTTATTTCTCGAACTACAGAACTCCAAATGAAGAACCATTAATTTTACCTGAAACTAGACTCACATATCTTCATACCATAAAATTTCCAGAATTTTTGGCTTAGCCAATTAGTACAGTTTATTCATTAAAGTCACCCCTGTTCTGCTATATGGCAGTTCTGACCCTTCTTCACTAAAAATTAATTATCTCCTCATACAGGATTCGGATGATGTTCTTGTTTATTTCTATTGAAAATAGATTCATTCAGGGTTTTAAATATATAAATTTAACCCCTAATTATTTTTCTTCAATTTGTTATGATTTAAAACAGGGAAACCCGAATTCATTCTGAACCAGTCTTACAAAAATCTAAATATCTCAAAATAAAGAATTTCTTTTCTTTCTCTGTTTCTTTCATAGGAAAATAGACTCAATAAGCTTTAATTTCATATCTCACTCAACTTCTAATTCCACTTCTACGATTTTTGGTGAATTTTCAAACTTACTCTACTGCTGCTGTCCCAAAACTGTTTCCTTATAGCTTGTTTTACAATTAAGTCCTTTATCCAATTCTAACTTCAAATTCTTTCAATTAAACCACTAATTCATCATTTTATTCATCATATGTTATATTTAAAAACTTTAAAACTTCAAAAACTTCAACTTAAATTCATCAAAACTTTGTTCTAAAACTTATAAAACATCAAAATTAAAAGAAAAGGGCTAAATTAACTTACCTATTAAATATTCAAGCTTCAAACTTTCAATTTTCCCTTTTCTTCTTTCTTTTCTCTTTTTCTTTCTTTCCTTCAGGTTGGCTCTCTTTTTTCTTTTTGTTTCTTTTCTCTTTTCTTTTATAGCACACATATATATATTAGTTTATAATAATAATTATCTTTATAAAAAATCTCAAATTTTTATACAATACACCGCCTCAACTATACAAAATGGCTTAATTGCCATTTTGGTCCTTTATAATTTCTTTTAATCTATAATTCAACTTTTACTTCTATTTCAATTTAGTCTTTTTCATTTAATTACCTACCCAAACGTTAAAATTTTCTAACGAAATTTTAATACCACATTACTAACATTTTATAAATATTTATAAAAATATTTCCTATCATATAAATATTCATGCAAATATATTGAAATAAATTTCTCTTTAAATCGGATTTATGGTTGCGAAACCATTGTTTCGATAACCTTAAATTTAGGCCATTACAAGAAGGCTGTCGAAGGCTGGGTTGGGAGGGAGAGGGGCGGTTTGAGTTCTAGTGAAGTGAATCGACCTTTTAAGAGTTGAGATTCTTGAGAGTGCAAATGAAATTGATTTGGTTTGTTTGGAGTAGGGTTTGGGTCAAGATAGCCATTTAGTGTTGGAACACAAATTTGAGGATATCAGTGTAAATAATAAAAAATATTAAATAAATTTGTTCGAAAAATTAGGACATTAGACTACATCAAGGTCCCAACACAAACTTGAGAGTCATACTTGAACTAAACATGATACCAAATAATTATTTCTTTAAATTTTAAATATTAATTTTTTAATATTTAAAATATATTTTTTAAAGATATGACTTTTTAATTTTATTATTTTTATAATATAAATTTTTTAAAGATATTAAACGTTTTTTTAAATTATATTTTAAAAAATAATACTTAAAAATTTTAAATGACACCATCAAATAAAATATTATTTTTTAAAATTTTAAATATAATTAAATTTTTTAAAAATAATTTTAAAAAATTATATTTAAAAATTTTTAAAAATGATATTTAAAATTTTTAAAATATTATAAAAAACTGAAAAAATAAATAAAAAACGAAAAAAAGACAAATAAATAAAAGAAATAGGTAAACGGTGTTGAAATAGGCAGCAGAATAGAGTATTGGAATTTGGTGGTGCCAAATTATTTTGTTCCACAAAAAAAATAAATTTGCTTAAAGCCTTCCAAAATTTTAAAAAATCGTAATATTTTTTTAATATTTATACAGGTGACGTCATTTTACATGACTCCATGAAAAAATTGATTGTTTTAGTTCGATTACTGACGTGGCATATTGGTGGCGCTAAACATTTTAACTCCACCAACTCTAACCGTAGATTTTAAATTATTTTCGTATTTTTTTTAAAAAAAATTATTTAAGTAATTAATTAATTTTTTAGTATTAGTTTTATAAAAAAGCCCTTAGTGCTCTTTTGGACAATCCTACAGCCCAACTGACAAATGTTGCCTTGAAAACACATCAATAGCAGTGGCCAGTGGCAGACATAAACAGTATAAAGGAGAGATGCTTTGTAATTGGACTGGAAATTCTGTTAAGCTATTTATGGGTTTAGGGATATTCTAAGTATTTCTGGTCTACCGATACTAGGTATAAGAAAAACAAATGGTGTGAATTTAAAGTAGAATTTGTCTGGCTTGGCACAACGAAATTTATGGGTATTTGAATGAAAATACTGTTATTGGAGGTAAGAACTTGACCGATATGTGTAGGCAGTAATGCTTTACATCATAGGGTCTATTGTATCCTTCTAGTATTGTGTGGTGTTTCACTTTATTTAAGTAACATTGATCAAATTGGTAGTTATGCTTGTGGTGTGGCTATGCTAGTCACTTTATATCGCAACTTGAAGATTCACAAATTAAAAATATGTATTTATCAACTTTTATTTTGTTACTGTGAGGAAAGAAGTTACTCATAGTAATAAAACAAAAATTGTCAAATAGATCTCGGTGTAAAGTTGCTAACATGACTGTACCCTATGTATAATAATTTCCAATTTGATTAATGTTCTTACAAAATGTTACATAAAATGGAGTTACCACATCTGCACTAGAAAGGAGTATGATAGACCCTGTAATATAAAGCATTACTGCCCGAACATAGCGGTCAAGTTCCCTTCAAGAATAACATTTTCATTCAAATGATCATAAGTTTTGTTAAGCCAAGCCAGACGATTTATTTTTTGTTTGGCGTAGACACTCGTTTGTGCCAAAACACTTGATGCACAAGTCTCTTAAATTCACGCCTCTCATTTCCTATAATTGGTGAAGCATTTATCGGTAGACCAGTAATCGTTAAAACATCCCCTAAACCCATAAATAGCTTAATAAAACATCCCCGTCCAAATACAAAACATTTCTCCTTTATACCATCTGTCTGCCACTGTTGTTATAAGTGATGGGATGTGTTTTGAAGGGCTTGTGAGCTTCAATAGATTCTCGAAGCGTGTTTTCTTTAATCTCTGTTCTGTAGTCGGGTGGAAGCTAAATTTTCTTGGTAACAGATTTTCGGCAGTGTTGATAACATCAAAAATATACTTATAAAACAATCAAATTACAGGTAATCATCAAGTGATCAACAAGATTAAACAAAAACATGTCAAAAGTGCAATAGTTATGAAAGTCTTCAGAATTCTGTCTGAAAATCATGTTATGTCAAAAGTGCAATAATTGTAGGCTTTCTTGTTGAAGATAACATTGAAGAAGTCATTTTGGCAGACGAACTGGAAAAACAAGGAGTCAATTTAATTTGTTGAACATTTATTATTATTATACATCATCTTTGGTGGTGATCAGACCTTGAAATCTTTCTCTTCAAAGCTTTTTTTAAGGCATTGAATACCTGCAATTACATGTTTCAACTCCCTTCAAAATATTCCCTCCTTTTTTCGGAAGCCAAACAATAATAAACATGTGATCGACTCAAACGCGCAGCCCTTCAAAAAAAAAAAAAAACTCAAATTTACATCGTCAGAATTGGCAGTTGAAGGGGCCGGGAGCTCAACATTGTTTGATTCCAATCAGTAAATTTCAATGGCTATGCAGAGAACATTAGTATAGAAACAAATTGATGATCAAGGCTCGAGTGAATGAATACACGTATATTGTTTGTATGCAGATATAAAGAAGAAGACAGAAAACCCTAGAGTTTGTGATCACAGACTAAATTGGAAGGGCATTGTAAATTAAAGGGTTCTTAAAAAGATTGTAAAGTTAGAAGGTTGAAAAAGATAATAAAAATATTAAGCTTATACGGAAAAATCTAGTAATTTTGGATTCAATTAACAACGCTAAGAACACCCAAAGGAATGAAAAAATAGTTGAGAATTGAGATCAAGTAGCATGATTATATGAACCAACTGCCACAGTTTATTTTCTCTTTATCCGATGCTCTGTACTTAGAATGGTATCCGGTGTTTGTAGGAATTATAAATTTTTGAGTTGATAATTAAGAAATCCTTTTGCCTAAACCTTTTTAATAGACTATGGCCTAGTTTGGATGGACGGTGTGTTTACCTCCGGTGAGGTTAAAACCAGCGGTGGCGGTGAGTTTAGTTACTTTAGCGGTGAGATTGGATACTGTAGCAGCGAGATTAGAAACAATGGTGGAGTGTGTGTTTAGATTCAAACGCAGCTGTAACGGTGAGGTGAAAATATAAAATGACTAATAAGGACATTAAATTAAAAATGATATATAATAGAATTTTTTTAAAATTATTTTACTTTTACAAAATTATTAAAAATAGGTAAATTTATAAATTTATTTAATAAAATATATTTATTAAAATATTTATTTTTAATTAATTAATATTAATTTTATAATATATATAGCTACTATTTAAAAAAAAAACCTAAATGATCACCATTAACGTTAAAAAATACTGTACCGATAATTCTTTCTGAGTTCTAGCAATTTATACCAGATTAATAATTTTCTTAGAATAATTACTTAAAAACATACCGCAAAAAACAAAAAAAAAAAAAACAAAACCATGGCCCAAACATAAGTCTCTGTCCCATTCCACCAACAAACACAACAAAAATCAGGTTAGAATTTTGAAAACATTAGAGAAACTAGTGTCGAAACCATTCTTAAAAGGGGGTTTTCAAAAACGGGAATCGACTTTTAAAAATATGGAGTCGCCACCGATCCTTTTTATTTAGGTGTGATTGGGTCACCTATAAAAGTATTTTGGTTTGCGAAATTCGAGAAAACGGGTTCGGGAGTCGGTTACGTGCAAGGAAGGGTTAGCACTCTTGCAACGCCCAAAGTTGGTACCAAATTGATTAATGTTGTCCTAATGTTGAAAACTTGAAAATATTTAGGGTAAAACTTTCAAAGAAAATAAAACGGTTAATTGAATTAGAATTGAATCTCAAAATTAACTCGCTTCAAAGGAATAAAAGTATTACACCCAACACGTTAGGATGTAACACCCTTATATTTCGACACCGAGATCATCTTTGATCTTCAAAGTATGTAAAAGAAAAGGATATTTGAGTATTTAGCCGAACGAAAAGATCGACACCGAACACGTTAGGATGTAATTTTTCGACCTTCTAAACACACAAATATTAACTTTTTTGTATGAATTAAAAAAATGTCGAATTGCAATTTAAAACTGTTGATCCACATGAAACAACGAAAATACGAAATCAACAATACCGGTAATAAAAGATACAATAATATAAAAATGTAAAAAGGTAAAAGATGGCTTTGAAATAATAATAAAAAGGGGTTGAAGGTATTAGTAAAAATCAAGATAATAAAAAGTATATACAATATGATAGTATAAATATAATAATAATAATAGTAATGATAAATATAATAATAATAATAATAATGATGCCATAATAAAATAAAATAAAAATAATAATAATACAAGGTATGTTCAACTCAAGGTATGTCCAACATAATATAATAATAATAATGATAATAGTAAATGGCATAGTAATAATAATAAAATAGTAATAATATGTACAGTATAGTTATAGGTATAATAGTAAGCTTGAGGTAAAATATGTACAATGTACTAATATGAATATAGTGATAATAATAAATAATAATACTGATATAAAGTACGTACAATATAATAATATAAATATATAATAATAGTAATAATAATTATAATTATAATAGTAATAATGATAATACTAATACTAATAATAATAATAAGTAATAGTAATAATAGTAGTAAGTATATACGAGTAATAGTGCGTTAATAATAATAATCGAAATAATAACAAAAGGTAAATAATAATAATAATAATAATAATAATAATAATAATAATAATAATAATAATAATAGTAGGTATATATATATAAGTAATAGTACAATAATAGTAATATAGAAGGAATAATAACATAATAGAATAATAAGAATAATAAAATAATAGTATAGTAATAATAGTAATAATAATAATAATAATAATTGATAATAATAAAAATGAAAATATAAAGCAATAGCAATAATAAATAAAAATTGCAAACTAACAAATGGGCCAAATTGAATTTAAAACGAAAATAAAAGGGTCAAATTAGGTAACATAAACAATAAAGGGACTAAATTGCAATGCGCGCGAAAAGCTAGGGGACGAGGAGCGCAATTTTCCCCAAGTGATTAAGCGCAGCGTTTTAAAGGACCAAATTATAAACTGCGTGAAATTTATGGGCCAAAATTGAAATAACATAAAACTTAATTTTAAAGGCTAAAAATGCAGAAGGACCGAAAACGCAATAAACCCTCGGCTAAAAAACACACGAATCTACCTGGAGCGGGTCAGGTAATCGGGTCGAAGCTTGAAACGACGTCGTTTTGGGCAATAATGGCCAGCCTCAAAACGACGTCGTTTTGATGGGCTATATAAGGCCAAATTTTACCAAAAAAATCACTTTTAATTCGTTCAAAAAAAAATTCCTTAACCCCTCTTCTTTTCTCTGCAGGGAAAGAGGGGTTGCGATTTCCGGCGATGAGGACTGTCGCCGGCCGCCGCCGGCCGCCGCACACGGTGGCCGGAAAAGGTAAAAACTTTATTATTTTTTTTATTTTTAATGTGTGTATATATATATATATATATATATATATATATTCTTTGTGTTTGAATTTGAGGCTAAAAGATTCGAAAGAAAAGAAAATAAAAATACCTTTGAAGAGTTGATATTCTGACTTCTTTGTGTTTTGGATTTTTGGTTTGATATTTGCTGTTATTTCTGTATTTTTTGAGAATATTATGCTTGTATTTTTCGAAAGCAAGAAAAAAGGAAGAAAAAGAGACCCTTGTACAATCTTTTTTGTTTGGCTTTATAGCCATTCTCACATGAATTTTTTATTATTTCGTTTTGTCTTCTTCTCCTTGCAGGTGGATGAGCGGCGCAAATGGAGGAGTCGGTGGCAGACAACGGCTGGTGAAGGCCAAAAGGTGGTTGGCTGCGGCGCACAAGGCTAGGGTTTCAAAAACCCTAGCTTTTTCTGAAGAAATCTCAAAGTTTTGGGCCATTCTGAATTGGGTTAATGGGCCAATTGGGCTAAAAATTGTAGTTGGATTTTGGCCCCTTTTTTTTTAATGTTTATTTCGGGCCCGGACAAATTGGGCCATTTACAGCTGCCCCTCTTTGCTCGTTGTCGTGTAACGGGAATAGAGCAAAGATATAAAGAAGGCCCAAATTTGTCGGGATCCACTGAGTCTTGACTTCTTAGGGTGCTTTGCTTTGTCAGGTATCTTCAAACTCCACTGTAACTTGTTGCTTTGATTCACTCCACTATAGCCTTGAAAGATGATCATTGACTTTGATATGTTCCTGAAACATCAGGGCTGCCAGACTCGCTATCTTCAATCTGCTCCTGCAACATCAGGAATGCCAGATTTAATATCTTCGATCTATCAAATCTAATATTTTCAATCTGATCCCTGCAAACTCAAGGATCACCAAACTGATGTCTTCGATCTGCTTCCTGCTACTTCAGGAATGTCAAATCTGTCATTTTCAATATGATCCCTGCAAACTCAAGGATCACCAAACTGATGTCTTCGATCTGCTTCCTGCAACTTCAGGAATGTCAAATCTGCTATTTTTAATCTGATCCCTGCAAACTCAAGGATCACCAAACTAATGTCTTCGATCTGCTTCCTGCAACTTCAGGAATGTCAAATCTACTATTTTCAATCTGATCCCTGCAAACTCAAGGATCACCAAACTGATGTCTTCGATTTGCTTCCTGCAACTTCAGGAATATTAAGTCTGCTATTTTTAATCTGATCCCTGCAAACTCAAGGATCACCAAACTGATATCTTCGATCTGCTTCCTGCAACTTCAGGAATGTCAAATCTGCTATTTTCAATCTGATCCCTGCAAACTCAAGGATCACCAAACTGATATCTTCGATCTGTCAAATCTGCTATTTTCAATCTGATCCCTGCAAACCCAAGGATCACCAAACTTATGTCTTCGATCTGCTTCCTGCAACTTCAGGAATGTCAAATCTGTCATTTTCAATCTGATCCCTGCAAACTCAAGGATCATCAAACTGATGTCTTCGATCTGCTTCCTGCAACTTCAGGAATGTCAAATCTGCTATTTTCAATCTGATCCTGCAAACTCAAGGATCACCAAACTGATGTCTTCGATCTGCTTCCTGCAATTTCAGGAATGTCAAATCTGCTATCTTCAGTCTGATCCCCGCAAACTCAGGGATCACCAAACTGATGTCTTCGATCTGCTTCCTGCAACTTCAAGAATGTCAAATCTGCTATCTTCAGTCTGATCCCCGCAAACTCAGGGATCACCAAACTGATGTCTTCGATCTACTTCCTGCAACTTCAGGAATGTCAAATCTGCTATCTTTAGTCTGATCCCCGCAAACTCAGGGATCACCAAACTGATGTCTTCGATCTGCTTCCTGCAACTTCAGGAATGTCAAATCTGTCATTTTCAATCTGATCCCTGCAAACTCAGGGGCCACCAGACTGATGTCTTCGATCTGCTTCCTGCAACTTCAGGAATATCAAATCTGCTATCTTCAGTCTGATCTCTACAAACTCAGGGACCACCAGACTGATGTCTCCGATCTGCTTCCTGCGACTTCAGGAATGCCAAATCTGCTATCTTTAGTTCGCTTCACTTCGGAGGGCATGATTTTCGAACTCACCCATGTTGCGACGACGTCTTCTAAGGGACCTATCGTGCAAAATCAGTTTTGTGTTTATGTTTATGCAAAATGGTTAGAATGCACTGATCTGAATGAAATCAATGCTTCCTACTAAATGTATTATGGATAACATTTGCCTGAATGCAGAATGTCATGAGAATGATTTGTTACAATGATTAGGGTGTAATGATTGGAATGAATCCAGTGCTCCTGACTAGATGTGTTTTGCATGAATGCAGAATTTCGTGAGGATGATCCCTACTTAAGGTGTCATCGTTTATAGTTCATTAGGGTAATATGCTACCCTTTTGCTCGGCTGGTATTCTTTGACTGAGAACTAGAGAAACACATATTTTGCTCAACAGATTTGCCCCACTGTAACTTCAAGGTTCATCTCATTGTGACTTGGGGGTATAGGATCTGGATCCCGCCGTGATTTCGGAATGTGAGATTTGTTTCTTCTTCAATCCATCCCATTGTCATTCAAAGGTATAGGATCTGTATCAGCTTCCATCTATTGATCGCTTTTTAAGTGACCCAACCAGATGTACATGCATGATGTTCGCATGAATACAGAATATCGTTTTTTTTAGAATGATTCGAGCTCTGTACTTAGGTTAACAATGCCCATTTTTCATCAGACTTGTATCACTGATGCGACATCTTGTCATTTTGTTCAATCACCATTTTTGACAAAAATCTGAAGAGATAACCTTAATTTGGACTCAGATATTTCCAACCCTTAAGCTCAGTGAATCTTAAGCAATAATCCTATTTCAGACTCCTGTATTGTTTAGAGGTTTCCAGAGTAATATGCGAAACTCCCTTCATGAAAGTATTATTAGTCCAATAATTTTCACTTCAATGTAAAAATGCTCGAACAAGATCATAATGCTGGATGAAATAGAAATTTATTGAGAGCATAGCTCGAACAAACAAGTTGATCAAAGCTAGCAAATGCAATGTAGAAGAAAGTTTATTTAGAGTGTATTTTGAAAAAAAAAGCAAAGATGGCAAACTCAAAAATGGAAACTAGGTGCCCCAGATACCATAGCCTGAGCTTCTCCGTTCAGACTTCTTGAAGACCATATTAAACTCAATATGTGTTTAGGGGATCCGAAGTACTTTGTCGATGTTCCAAGACGAAACATACCCCTTCATTGTTACTTTAGGCATGGCGAGACTACCGTACGCCCCCCTTTTTTTATCAAAATTTGAACTGCCCATTTCGGTTTTCAACTCAAACCCACATTTGGTCTCAAAACGCCCTTTGGTCTCAAAGCGCCTATTTTTATCAGAATTTTCTTTTTTCTCTTTTTTTTTTGAATCAACCTTTTTTTAGGCCGAATTTGAATTCACCAAATTGGACAAGTCTTTGCTATCCATCTCTGTCCATATCCATACTTCCGTAGAACAGGCCTTCTTTGCTGCATAAGGTCCTTCCTAGTTTGGCACACTTTCTTCCGAAGTCCCTTTTGCATGGGAGAATTTTCTTTCAAAGCCCTATCATGAAATTTTCTAAGGCGATCCTTTTTTGTTGTGCGCTTGTATCACCTGATCATGATAGCTAGCTTTTAATATTTTCTCTTCAAATTTACTTGACCACATCGAGATTGGATCCATTCTGCCTCATTCAATTTCGATTCGGGCCGCACCCCGGGAAGAGGGGATTTTGACTTCAATAGGCAAAACCTAAGGCGTTGCCACGGCAGAGGTCCTGGCCGACGTTTAATGAGTATAAAGGGTAAGCGTAACTTCTATATGCCAATCTTTACAAGTCTAGGTCATCTTCTAATCAATCCTTGTTTTGTTGGCCCCTTTTTTTTTTGCACCATGACGTGGCACTTGATCTTTGAACAGACCGCAAACTTTTGACATTGTGCGGTTAAATGTAATCTTTCTGACATTTTAGTTGTCGGCATTCTTTTTCTTTTTTGTTCTAATGACCACTGATTTTGCAATATTGGCCCTCTTAGCAAATTAATGTTCACTAAAAGCTTCCGACGGGGTCGTCCCAATAAACTCTATACCCCACACAGATAAGGCCTATGAAGAAATGGATGAGACGTATGAATCTTGTTTTCATAAATTTGGCATTTACGACATAACTGATGCAATCTCTTTCTATGATGGACCAGCAGAATTTGAATCACATAATTAGCTTGGCTATCGTAAAATCATTAGCATGTGATCTTTAAATACCCTGATGAACCTCTTCTAGGACTTCCTTGGTCTTAACAGCATATCCACATTTCAGTAGCCTAGGCGTGTCACGTGAAAACATCCTTGAATCGGGAATAACTAAATGATGTTCTGCTTTGTCTTTGTGGTGGGCTAGGCTTCGATATTCACCTTTCTCTCTTCTCCTAGGCTCACAATGATGCTTTATAAGGTAGTATCTGTTTTTTATCTTGCTCTGCCATCTTTAACAAATCAGGATATAGGTTACAATCTCTATCGTCTCCAAAGCCCTGAGACCCCTCTAGACGCATATCTTACTCAGAAGTAGACTCTGAGTCAGTAATGGCGTCGTTCATGTCATTGATATCTGAAGACCCATTGTGGGTGTAAGGTAGAAAATCCAAAGAACAAATGATTCTAAGGATGATTATATGTATGATATGGACATGAATGAAAAATGAAAAAAAGTGTAAAGCATGAAAATATTTACTTAGAAAGATGTATTTTATTGAAATAACAATTCCGGACACAAGCCTATTTCGCAAAAAGATTCTTATTGCTCCTAGGCTTTAGAGCAATAAGCGCGTTTTAGACATTACTCCAAGTTAGCTCTAAAAATACAGGGATCTCTTCCACAGTCCCATTGTTCAAACACTCCCAAACATGCAAGGTCTTGGAAACTTTGATTCTTCGGTTCACTTTTCAGATACGTCGTTAGTGTTCTTGTTTCCCGATTCCGAGGACTTTCTTCAAGGAAACGTTCTGCCTCATCCCGGTTTCTGTTACGGCTTCATCAGAATGATTAGGTCCTGAAAAATCATCAAACTCCACAATTCCTATCTTAATGAACTTTTCAACCAACTTCTTAAATGCAGTGCAGTTATCGATTGAGTGACACGTTATTCCCGCATGGTAGTCGCATTGAACGTTCGGATCATACCATTTAGGATATGGGGGCTGTAATGGCTTCAAATAGTAAGGAGACACCACATGTGCATCAAATAAATTTTGATAGAGCTCCTTGTATGTCATCGAGATGGGTGTGAAGTAGAGCCTTCTAGTGTTAGGCTTTGGGTTAGAATCCTGCTTAAGAGGGCCTTGAGGGTTGGTAGTCACCATCCTTAGCTGGCTTACTGAAATCAGCTCCGAACGGCCCCTGTCATGCTTACTTGTACTACCCACTTCCTTTTCCTTCTTCTTCGAGGCCCTTAATGTCCGCTTTCTCCTTTCTTTTGTCTCCGCTTGAACAATCAGTTTGGCTTGATCATTATTAGGGTTAAAACATGAGCCCATCGGGAGATTCAACAGTGCCGGGGTATTAATCTGACATTGGGGTTTGATAATGACGGGTACCCCATGCGACTGTGCATCTGGTTGAGTCGAGATATTCATCGGGGAATAAACAATTTCTTCATCATCATCTGTACTGCTGACCACTAGACCACCCCTTTTTCCAAGTCTTTCGACTAGTAATTGGGTTAATTGGTGCATCATATTCATTTGATCTTGCATATCCTGTTGAATTTTGGCCAACTGTTCTTGCATCAACATTTGCCTTTGCTCTAATCTCTCCAACCTTCGGTCCATGTCTTCTGGGTTAACTGAGATAATTTCACCTAATTAGAGTCTTGCTACAAATTTTAATGCATGTGATATGATGAAATGCAAATACATGAAATGCAATGCAAATGCATGGAATGAATGCAACAAGAAAGAGAGGTGTTGATTATGAATTCCATTCCTACTAGAAGAATTTGTCTAGAAAATAAGTTTCTTTACATAAAATGGACCACATATACGGCCTCCTCCTCATGATCCAGATGAAAACACCAATCTTTTTCTTCGTATCCAGATATTATGGTTGTGTCCCGCCTCTTTTAGCTCTTTGTTGCTTGATCCAGGTTGTTCCTCATCACTCACTTATCCTCTTTGATGCTCATAATCCTCTGATGACTCCCGAACAATCCTTATCGGCTTGAATCTTCAGACAAATCCTCTTCTTCGTATCCGGATGTTATGATCATGTCCCGTGAACTTTCTTAATAGACGCCTATTCTAGCTCTTTATTACTTGATCCAGGTTGTTCATCACCACTCACTTATCCTCTTTGAGGCTCATAATCCTCTGGTGACTCCCTAACAATCTCTGTCGGCTTGAATCTTCAGAAAAGTCCTCTTCTTCGTATCCGGATATTGTGGTCATGTCCCGTGAACTTAACAGACGCCTCTTCTAGCTCTTTGTTGCTTGATCTAGGTCGTACCTCATCACTCACTTATCCTTCGTGGTGCTCATAATCTTCTGATGGCTTCCGAGCAATCCTTGTCAGCTTGAATCTTCAGGTAATGTCTTGTCTTGTTGCTCAACTAGACTATGTTCGGACGACCGTATTATAATCCACGTTATCAAGTAACACATTTTCTTATGACAAATTCTTCTATTTAGCAATCAAACGCGAATCAACACCTCCTTTCTAGGATGATGCAATGCAATGCCAATGCATGGAATGAATGCAAAAAGAAAGAAAGGCGCCGATTATGAATTCAATTCCATTAGAAGAACTTTTCTAGAAAATAAAGCTCTTTACATAAAACGGATTGCATATACGGTTTTGTCCTCATAGTCCAAGTGAAAACACTAATCTTTTCCTTCGTATCCGGGTGTTATGGTCATGTCCCGTGAGCTTCCTTCATAGATGCCTCTTCTAGCTCCTTGTAGCTTGGTTCGGGCCGTACCTCTTTACTTGTTTATCCTCTGTGATTGTTCATAAGCTTCGTGACGACTCGTGAATAATCATTGTTGGCTTGAATCATCGGGCAAAGTCTTGTATTCTTCTGTGGACTATCAGCCTTCTCTCGTTGTTTACTTGGACTACATTTGGGCAACCGTATTACAATTCACTTTATCAAGAAATTCATTTCCTTATGAAAAACTCCTCTATTTAGCAATCGAATATTAATCAGCATCTCCTTTCTATGATGATGCAATGTAATGCGATCAAAACAGAAGAAAACACGTTAGTACAGGAGAAATAATCGATGAAATAGAACACCTATCTGGGTGACCACTAGGGTTTAGTACAATTCTACCTAGGGTAGGCTTCTAAGTCTCTATATGGGGTTCGGTTCTGAAGGAGGGTGCTTGAACCAGCAAATTCCTCAATCCTCACCCGTTATAGGCTCATATGGATCGAGTTCAGTTCAGGGGAACGCATTTCCCTATGGCCATGCGGAGGTGAAAACCTCACGAAGCACATAGGTACAGATGTGTCCCGGAAGTAGTCCACTAGCCCATGCGGAGGTGAAAACCTCACGAAAGCTTAGTTTCTCACTCCCACTTAAAGGTGAGACCGCAACGGTCATGCAATATGATGCACGTTAGTGAACTAAGTGTGATAAAAAATGTCTTTCAATAAAACAAGTCAATATTTCACACATAGCTTAAAACAAGCAAGAAATAAAACATTTACTCGGGTGACCACTAAGGTTTGGCGTGGCTCTACCTAAGATGGGCCCTTAAGGCTTGCTATATGAGGTTCGGTTCTAAAGAAAGGTACCTGATCCAGCAGATTCCTCGATCCTCACCCATTATAGGCTCATACAGACCGAGTTCAGTTCAGGGGAATACATTTCCCTATGGTCATGCGGAGGTGATAACCTCACCAAGCACATAGGTACGAATGTATTCCGGAAGCAATCCACTAGCCCATGCGGAGGTGAAAACCTCACGAAAGGTTAGTTTCTCACTCCCACTTAAAGGTATGACCACAATGGTCTTGCAATGCAATGCCAAAGTATTTCATGAAACCTGACATTATAGCACAATCAAATGCGTCAAAAATGATTTTCCAAAATAATTTTCCAAGTTTTCAATTAAAAGGACAACAATTGATCAATTTATGGCCTGACCCTCAAAGTCCCCAGTGGAGTCGCCAAGCTGTCGAAACCATTCTTAAAAGGGTGTTTTCAAAAACGGGAATCGACTTTTAAAAATATGGAGTCGCCACCGATCCTTTTTATTTAGGTGTGATCGGGTCACCTATAAAAGTATTTTGGTTTGCGAAATTCGAGAAAACGGGTTCGGGAGTCGGTTACGTGCAAGGAAGGGTTAGCACCCTTGCAACGCCCAAAGTTGGTACCAAATTGATTAATGTTGTCCTAATGTTGAAAACTTGAAAATATGTAGAGTAAAACTTTCAAAGAAAATAAAACGGTTAATTGAATTAGGATTGAATCTCAAGATTAACTCGCTTCAAAGGAATAAAAGTATTACACCCAACACGTTAGGATGTAACACCCTTATATTTCGACACCGAGATCATCTTTGATCTTCAAAGTATGTAAAAGAAAATGATATTTGAGTATTTAGCCGAACGAAAAGATCGACACCCAACACGTTAGGATGTAATTTTTCGGCCTTCTAAACACACAAATATTACCTTTTTTGTATGAATTAAAACATGTTGAATTGCAATTTAAAACCGTTGATCCACATGAAACGACGAAAATACGAAATCAACAATACTGGTAATAAAAGATACAATAATATAAAAATGTAAAAAGGTAAAAGACGGCTTTGAAATAATAATAAAAAGAGGTTGAAGGTATTAGTAAAGATCGAGATAATAAAAAGTATATACAATATGATAGTATAAATATAATAATAATAGTAATGATAAATATAATAATAATAATAATAATGATGCCATAATAAAATAAAATAAAAAATAATAACAATACAAGGTATGTTCAACTCAAGGTATGTCCAACATAATATAATAATAATAATGATAATAGTAAATGGCATAGTAATAATAATAAAATAGTAATAATATGTACAGTATAGTTATAGGTATAATAGTAAGCTTGAGGTAAAATATGTACAATGTACTAATATGAATATAGTGATAATAATAAATAATAATACTGATATAAAGTACGTACAATACAATAATATAAATATATAATAATAGTAATAATTATTATTATAATAGTAATAATAATTATAATTATAATAGTAATAATGATAATACTAATAATAATAATAATAAGTAATAGTAATAATAGTAGTAAGTATACGAGTAATAGTGCGTTAATAATAATAATTGAAATAATAACAAAAGGTAAATAATAATAATAATAATAATAATAGTAGTAGGTATAGGTATATATATATATAAGTAATAGTACAATAATAGTAATATAGAAGGAATAATAACATAATAGTATAATAAGAATAATAAAATAATAGTATAGTAATAATAATAAAATAATAGTATAGTAATAATAATAATAATAGTATAGTAATAATAATAATAATAATAATAATAATAATAATTAATAATAATAAAAATGAAAATATAAAGCAATAGCAATAATAAATAAAAATTGCAAACTAACAAATGGGCCAAATTGAATTTAAAACGGAAATAAAAGGGTCAAATTAGGTAACATAAACAATAAAGGGACTAAATTGCAATGCGCGCGAAAAGCTAGGGGACGAGGAGCTCAATTTTCCCCAAGTGATTAAGCGCAGCGTTTTAAAGGACCAAATTATAAACTGCATGAAATTTATGGGCCAAAATTGAAATAACATAAAACTTAATTTTAAAGGCTAAAAATGCGGAAGGACCGAAAACGCAATAAACCCCTCGGCTAAAAAATACGCGGATCTACCTGGAGCGGGTCGGGTAATCGGGTCGAAGCTTGAAACGACGTCGTTTTGGGCATTAATGGCCAGCCTCAAAACGACGTCGTTTTGATGGGCTATATAAGGCCAAATTTTACCAAAAAAATCACTTTTAATTCGTTCAAAAAAAAATTCCTGAACCCCTCTTCTTTTCTCTGCAGGGAAAGAGGGGTTGCGATTTCCGGCGATGAGGACCGTCGCCGGCCACCGCCGCCGGCCGCCGTCGGCCGCCGCACACGGTGGCCGGAAAAGGTAAAAACTTTATTATTTTTTATTTTTAATGTGTGTGTGTGTATATATATATATATATATATATATATATATTCTTTGTGTTTGAATTTGCGGCTAAAAGATTCGAAAGAAAAGAAAATAAAAATACATTCGAAGAGTTGATATTCTGACTTCTTTGTGTTTTGGATTTTTGGTTTGATATTTGCTGTTATTTCTATATTTTTTGAGAATATTATGCTTGTATTTTTCGAAAGCAAGAAAAAAGGAAGAAAAAGAGACCCTTGTACAATCTTTTTTGTTTGGCTTTATAGCCATTCTCACATGAATTTTTTATTATTTCGTTTTGTCTTCTTCTCCTTGCAGGTGGATGAGCGGCGCAAATGGAGGAGTCGGTGGCAGACAACGGCTGGTGGAGGCCAAAAGGTGGTTGGCTGCGGCGCACAAGGCTAGGGTTTCAAAAACCCTAGCTTTTTCTGAAGAAATCTCAAAGTTTTGGGCCATTCTGAATTGGGTTAATGGGCCAATTGGGCTAAAAATTGTAGTTGGATTTTGGGCCCTTTTTTTTTAATATTTATTTCGGGCCCGGACAAATTGGGCCATTTACAGCTAGTACAAAAAAGCATAAAATAAAGGTTTTGGTTATGCCTTAGCTAGTTTTGAGCTGAAAAGGATAGGGAGGGATGTCGGAGAAGAGTTAACAGGAATTCTTGTTTGGAAAACAAATGACTTAGGTTAAAATTGTAAAAAACCATATTGATTGGGGTTGTTTTTTTTTTCATTGAAGCTGAAATCTCCAGCCAAATTTCAGCCCTCCAGTGTGATTGAAATGCTATCTCACTGGACTTTTATGCTGACCCAAACAGCAGTGCAGTGAGGTTGGTAGCAGCAACTGCACCTCACTGACAACAACTGCTGAACCAGAGTCAGCCTATATGTTTTGTGTTTGTGTTGGTAGTATAAAATTTACCTTTATTTCGACTTGAATGTCTATTCCTTCTTCTAGGTTTGATTTAGCAATCTAATAAGTTGTCCACATAGAGCATTCGTTTAATTTTCACGTTAAAAAAAATGAAGTTTAAACCGTGTTTTGATTTCATTTTCAACAGGGGTTGTAGCTCAAATGGTAGAGCGCTCGCTTTGCATGCGAGAGGTACAGGGTTCGATCCCCTGCAACTCCAAAAAATGGTTATTTTTTGAATTATCAGTCCTCAGTCCTAATTAATCAAAATCCCAACACCATCTGACCCAAAACTCCCTCATTTTCACTCATTTTCAACCCAAACGTAGGATGTCATTCGAAATCAGTTTTTTTTTTTTTTTCCTAATATACAAGTTTGGTGATTTAATTAGTTGTGGATTAATTAGGAAATAGACAAAAAAATAAAATAAAATTGAAGTTGGTCTCTGGAGGTGCCGACTTCACTGTTCTCTTATGTTGTTTTCATGCAGCAGCATCAACGTATCATCAGAAGGAGCCCATGAGTATGCATGAAGGAAAAATGTAAGAAAGAAAGGAAAATACAGAACCCGTGGCAGCATGCATGAAAGCAGGAAAATGTAGTGTTTTGTTTGCATGTAGCAGAGCAAAGAAATAATGAACCCGTGAACCAGCATGCATGAAAGAAGCAGAAAAAATATACTTGTATGCAGAAATAAAGAAATTATTGAAGCATGCAATCTGTAAATAATTGAGGCAGGTAAGTATGGGTTAATTATTTTATCTTTGAATGAATGTTTAATATATTATGCAATTTAGTCCTAATTTTGTGTATATAAATGGACAACCACTCTTCTCTTATTTTCTATCTAAAATTTTTTCTCCTTCCTATTTCTCCCAACATCTTTTTCTGTTTCTCCAAACATATTTGTAACAAATTCTCTACAAATACATCACTAACAAGTAAGTTTTTTTTTTTAAGTTGATAAATGTGAATTCAGAGATTAGTTGAATGTTTATTGTTATATTTTTTATAATTATTGCTTTATAATAGTTTTCAACTTACGTACTTCTAGACAATTAAATTCTTAATAAATGATTGATAATATATAAATAAATTTGATAATTTTAATGATAAACGATTATAAATGAGTAGTATATGATACCATTTTGGAAATAAATAACAATGCAGAGGTAAACAACTTCATAATATGGCAATAAATACTTTATAATGCATTAAGTAAAAAATATTATAAACAAAAAGTAAATGGTTGATAGCAGAAGATAATAACAAATTTTATAATTATGATTGTAAAAGAAATATATACCTCACTAGTTTAAGTTTAAAAATGTTATATACTTTTAATTTATAAATATCACCTTTATAATACCCAAATCGAAAATATATATTTATATATTAAAAATTAATACTTAATTAAAAATACATCAAATTAATTAATAAATTTTATTATAAAATAATATTCATAACTGACTGTTCACTAATATTAAGATTTCAAATTCTGAATATATTATTATTTCATAATATCACATAGTGGCACTAAAACTATATATATATATATATATATAATATATATAAGAGGGAGGGGGAGAGCTTCCTTAGATATAGTTGTAATTATCACATTTCGTGGGCATTGCAAAGCAATGATGGTTAAATACAATGAGTTCAAATATCAAATAATATAGATATAAACAAACTCAAACCTGTTAAGGTAAGTTAAAAAGAAGAATGAAAGAATGAATTGCTACAAATGCCTTGCAAGAAAAGAAAAGGTAAAAGGAAACAGTAAAAAAAATAGACCTACTTCAGCAAACCATTTCTGATCTACACTAACAGCCCTCCCCTCCCACCATGCTCATTCTTCAACGTTTCTTGCATCGCCAATGCTGCCGATACTTCATCCTCTGCCCAAAGTAACATCATCATCAGTTCTATCGACTAATTTAAGGGTCACCAATATGTGTGATATTTTACTTTAATAATCTATGTACGCATGATCGTTACCATTTTTTCACAAACAAATTTGACAGCCCTGGTCCTGAGACCTTCTGGTGCTGCATCAATCATTTTTTCACAAACGGTTTCTGACAAACAAGTAGCCGCTGATCGTTACCATTCTGAACATCAATCACCCTTGCATCCCAACGTACTTGTGTAGCATGTGCACGTGCTAGTTCTATAGCTCCTAGTTTATCAGAGAGCACAACCCAGCCCTGCGAGCAAACACAACCTCATAACTTCCGATACACAGTTGATCAAGTAATAACTATTTCACAAACTATTCATTAATATAGCATATTTTACAGCATATCAAATTATATGGCATTATAGGGCATTGATTAGAATTATTGTTGTTTTTTTGGGAGGGGAGCACGTTGGGGAGGATGAGGATGATTAGTATAAAATGATAGTTTTTCCTTCAATCTAACAAACAATTAAGAGGTCTTAGGGGGCAATTCCTGCACAAGAAAAGAATGAGAGAATAAGGGACTGCATTGAATATGAAGTAGACATCCAGAAAAACTAAATACCTCAGGGCGTAGAATTCGATCCATCTCTACAAATAACTCCACCAAACTACACCTCTCTGAAGTAAGATGTGAGAGGAGCCCATTCGCATGAAGCAAGTCGTATGTTCGAGGATATGTTGGGAAGGGTTCACACCTGAACAGATCAGATATATTAGATATTGTTAATATGGTTGATAGAATGATCCACAGCTGCATGTTATTATGAAAAAAACAGAGAAAAAGGAACTTCCGAATGTTCAACAGGAGCTCAAGAGAGAAAACTCCATATGCAGATTCAAAATGTAAATTTCATTAGCAGTCAAATATAGTTCAAACTTCAGCCAACTGAAGATTCTCGTATATAGAAAAATGAAACAGTAATATTCAATTTAAGAATGAATCTAACTAAAGCAGAATATATTAACAGAACCATTATTATTACAAACTTAAATATTAACTTAATCTTGAAACAAAATGAGAAAGTGCACTTCTAAAAACCTGGGAAGATATACACACATAGAACAAAGAAGTTAAAATTTGCACTCCAACGCCAGCTTTTAACTACCAACTTAAACAAATTACTTTCGTGAAGTTTTAAGAAACTAACCAGTCATGAAAAACACCAAGAAAGCCTCGGTCAAGAATGAGAGGAAGTGTATTGCGTGCCCTAACAGGTACAACATTCATCACCCACACTGATTTCATTTCCTCCAGGAATGCAGCATTTAAACCCCCATAATGAGCGTTCATGTCCATCACATTGCGTACCATATTAAATGGAGGCAATGGGTCTTCATCGCCTGGCCTCTTGGGATGATCAGAGAAAATTAATGGTGTAAGCAAAGACCAATAGTTTTTTAAAGCAAATTTCCAAATTTGCAAGTCTTCAAAGAAATCTTCTGGACTGACACCTGCGGCCATTAACTTAAATCAACATACTACATGAGCTGTGGATTGCATAAAACAACCCGAGTGCAGAATGAAAACGTGGGTGCAGGAAGAGAAAAATAATTTGGGGTGGAACAATACTTTCCATGAACTTCAAGCTCCACAGAGCTAAAATCTGGGCTAGAAGACTTGTTCTGAATAGGAATCCAGCGTTTGCTGGAAGCTCCAATAATACATGGCATCAAGGTTTGATAATAGGGAGCATCATATCCCTCTTTGCATAGGGGTACCTCATTTTTCTTGCTATATTCAAGAAACATTAAGTTGGCAAAACATCAGCACAGGTCAGATTGTTAAGGGGAACAAATACAACAAAATCAAAGTAAAAGGGTAGAGCAACCAAAAAATGGTTTTAATGAGTTGTTTATAACGAAATTGAAGAAAGATTCACTTTGAAAAAGAGTGAACATTTTCTGCATATACTCACAGAGAAGAATAGCAATGAGCATCAGCAGCTTTCTGCCAGATGAATGTCTCATCTTGTTGTGCAATAAGACTCCAACAAATCTTTTCAGTGAATTGTGCCAGTGGAGTTAACATGCTTCTTTTCTTTGAACTTGTTGCATGCCCAGGTGGCTTACTTATAGGTGAGGTTATAACAAAAAAACCTCCAGGCTTGAGTAACCGATCAAATTCTATAAGAAACATCCCCTCTGTTTTATAAAATCATAGTTAGAAAGTAAAGCATATGTAATTTTTACAATAGGAAGCAATACTATTAAACTCTGAAAGTACCTTTCTTGTCCCAAACAATACCGCACTGAGCACAATGAACCATGTCAAATGACAATGATGGATATGGTAGTTGTGTCGATATGAAATCGCCAATCATTGCTGGAAGACCTCTCTCAAGAGCTATTTGAACTTGGCTTCCAGTTGCCTCATATGCAGCAACACAAAGAGCCATCAACTTTAGTGAAACTAAATGAGCTCCAAAACTTCCAAATCCACAACCAATATCAAGAACGGTGCGTACCTGTAACCAAAGTAGGAGCATTAAATGCCATGTGGTGCAGAGAGTTTTACTTCCCCTTGATGACCATACACATAAGGTATCTTTCTCATATTTGTAAACATGACAATCTAAAACATTCGAAAATGTTTGATTCCAAAATACCAAACTCTCAAAACTCATGGTACTCCAAAAGGGTAAAATAGTATCATGAAATGAAATAAAATAAAGACTTACACCAGCTTGAAAAAATTCAGAGTCACTTCCCAGTCCCATCATCTCTGCAATCTGGCGAGAATAATCTTTGACACCATCAAAGATTAAGCCGTCCTGAGAGTCAAAAGCAATTTGATTCTCTTCGAGCAACATCATTCTAGATAATTTGGTAAAAGATTATGAATGTAAATTAGAAAGCTGCTACTAATGGCATAAAGAACAAAGAATGAAGGATGATGTATAAGCTGGTATAAAAAAAAACAGATACTAGCAAACTATAAAAGGTAAAGTTTGTAACAGAGGGAGATATGCATGATACTTTATGTACATTTAGAAAGCATCCAAATGCATTAACTAAATACCTTTTTGTTATGCTTCCAGAAGAAAGGAATTGGTCTTTGGTTATCTTCACATTTCCAGTCCATATTACATCCCTACCAGCTGGCCAACGGAGTGGAATCTTATAATCCTTCGGAGGGCGAACTAAACAAAACTTTCCTTGGCTTGATACTTCACAATGCCGATCAAACTCCTCTCCATCTTTAAACCCTAATAATGCATTTGCAGTTACATTGTAACAAGGAACATAATTTTCTCTTTCTTTGCCGCATAAGCCAAGCTCCCCTTGGCGACCAGCTCCAGTCGAGACAGTTCTCAGCTGAAAATAGTCAACTGCGGCTTGCTCCTTTAACCTTCTATAGTTTGAATAAATCTCTGGGACTGGAGTGACAGTTACATAGTCAAATGACTTGGGAAACGATGATCCAAAGACTGCAATCAGCACAAGCACGCTAGTGAAGCACAATACCAACCAACTGACCGGCAGTCTACGGCCGCAAATAAGAGAAAGTTTATTGAGCAAAGGGCTTCTCATGTCCAAAGCTTTAAAGAATTGAGGTTTTGGAAAACCACTAAATAACCAGTTTCTTTAGATTAAATCTACAAGAACCACGAAAACCGTAACCTATTATCACATA
The DNA here is from genome assembly GCA_005393395.2 of Gossypium australe. Taxonomy (NCBI): domain Eukaryota; kingdom Viridiplantae; phylum Streptophyta; class Magnoliopsida; order Malvales; family Malvaceae; genus Gossypium; species Gossypium australe. The sequence continues at coordinate 19,573,257 of CM016625.1, read as the reverse complement.
TAAGCTTCTATATAAGTAATCATGTACGGGGACAAGTCCAATAAGCATTGAAACCACCTCCTCTACACTCCTGCCCGCGCGGATCTTTCTCCAGTCATCACAAGAAACAGATAAAACGATAGTGGAAAATACCCAAGTTCACTCTAAATCCACCGTAATCAGTACTAAGAAAAACTACGAAAATCAAGCTGAATTTCAATTCTTTATTAAGGATCAATAGTTCATTCCAAAATCGAACTGTCGAGAAGAGAATTACACAATTCTTGGTCCAAAACGAAACCAAACTTTACTGCAGTATACACATTTAACATAATCCAAACAGAGCCGATCTCAGCTCAATTTTGAGCAATGTCAATTCCTCAGTTTCCAACAAGTGAGCAGCTAATCGCATCAAGCTGCAAATGATCCACCAAAACCAATATTCAAAAGAAGGAAAATTTGATTCTTTTAACGGTCTGTTAGGTAGATGAAATGATACTAAATCTAGCAACAGTATTCTAAAGCTTACAACAGACAATTTAGTATGTATAAAACTCAGAATTCCTATAAAACGTAAATAGTTCCATTCTGGGGAATCCGGTAAAAGTAAGTCAGATCTCGAACAGGAAACAATAATAGATTGAGATCATTGAAAAAGCAGGAAAAAAAGAAAAGAGAAAGGAGTAAATTGAAAACTGAAAATAAAAATTAAAAGAAAAAACAAGAACCCAATTAGAGTTTACGTGGGAGCGTACCGGTGGAGAATCAAAATTCGAAATTGACAATTGTAGAGAGCTACGGAGCGAAAGAGAGGAATGGTTAATATGATAATCAGATCCAAAGCTTAAAGGCTCCCATTTTTATTTAAAAAAAACGACAAATAATGAGCAGAAATCATAATGACAATGACTTTAATTGTGTTTTTGGGTTTTTTTTTTTTTTTACTTAATAACTAGAAGTAATCCCCACTTCTTTTAGGGGATTTTACTTTTTAAATATTTTAATTAATTCAACCAATATTTTAAAGAAATAAAATGAAGAGTAATTTGAGAAAAATCCAATTATTAATAAATAATATTCCTTAATCTTTGTAAAAAATTTAATTTTATTTAAATGTAAACAATTATAAAAAAGACTCGTATAAAAGAGAATTAGCAATCCTCAAATACTTTTTAGTTTTTAAGCTCCATAAAGTAATTTTATTTGTTATTTTTTATTTATTTAAAAAAAAACACAAGTGAGGTAGGAAATTAGACTACATCTGGCCCGGCCGAATGTCCACTTAAGAAGTGAGAGTATTTAGATAAAAATATAAATTCTGGAAATGGATTTGCACAAAAAAATAAAGTTCATTTTTTAAACGGGTTAAGTCTTAGGTAATTTTTTGGTCCTGGCCCAACCCAATTTAAATTTGCAAAAAAAATAAAAAAAGGTTGTTTTTTACTGTTTTGTCATTGTTTTTTCGATCATTTTGTTATCATTTTACTATTATATTACTGTTATTTTATTGATATTGTTTGGACTCTTGCTACTATTTTAGAGGTATTTACTTATTAAGTTGCACTTATCTTAGTATTATTTAAGTATATATTTAAAAACAATTATATAAAAAATAATTTAAAAAATTTTTATAAAAAATTATTCTAAGAGTGAAATTAGAAATTTTTCTATATCCTAAAATTAAGTTGTATAATTGTAGATAACTTAAATGATTAAATTAAAATTTCAAATTTTTTTAATTTCTTGTAATTTTATCACCTATTAAAAATTTTATGAATTTTAAAGGGTTAAAATATATTGCCCTTGACAGCCCTCTGCCGCCGCTGATCTCCGTATTGTTCAACTAGATGATGAGTCGTAGCTTTGCAAATATTAAACTGCATTCTGCTGATTCTTATTTTTCTTGAAGTGTTTATCAATTTTGAAACATGTTAAAATACAGGTGTAGGAATATGACAAAATATTTAAAAGAAAGTTGAACATACAAGTGCCAAAACACACACCAGCCAGTAGGCAACACTCGCATTCTAGTCTAAATCAATGAACTGCAGTGCATGATATATATGAATTTGCCATAAATCTAGAAATCTGAAATTGATCAGATATATGGTATATGTTCACATGTAGAGGCAATATAAATTGCATGTTGTATGTATGCAGGAATTGAACCGTTTGTGACACTCCACCATTGGGATCTTCCTCAGGCATTGGAGGACAAATACAATGGATGGCTAGATCCTAAAATTATGTAAATAGGACCCTCGTCATTATAAAAGTAGTACTACTATTACTATTATTATATATCTTCTTTAGTCTTTCTTTTAAGGGGTAATGAACCATGGCTTTACTCATTTGCAGCAAGGACTCTGCAAATTATGCTGAGACATGCTTCAAGATTTTTGGTGACAGGGTGAAATACTGGACTACGTTCAATGAACCCGACACATTTACAGTGCAAGGTTATGATGTCGGTTTAGAAGCACCAGGACGCTGTTCCATCCTTTTTCATCTCTTCTGCAAAGTTGGGAACTCAAAAACTGAGCCTTACATAGTTGCCCATAACCTTCTTCTTTCTCATGCAACTACTGCAGACGTTTACAGGAAAAAGTACAAGGTAAAATGGAATGTCGGATTCGGGTATACATCTGATACAGACTAGTATTTCAAGCAAAATGAGAGAGTTGGTTGGTTTACATTTAAAATTTTATAATTCAATTATCTTCCAAGGTTTCATTCTTGGAAGATCATACGCCTACACTAATATCTTGATGTGAATCGAACACAGAAAATTAAAATAAAAAATGGAGAGTGAAGAGAAGATAGAAAAAAGGTTTATATAGGATGATGATGTTAATGTATTGTTGTCCCTTAAAAGCTTATATAGGATGATGATGTTAATGTATTGTTATCCCTTCAAAGTTAAGTTAAGACCACTTCCAGTCTTGAATTGCCTTTAAGAAGATCTAAATTTTACTTCTTTTTTTAATTGTTATTACAGGTATGGATGATTCAAATAACCCATTTATCCCTGCTTTGAAGGATGAAAAAAGAATCAAATTCCACAATGATTACTTAACTAACCTGCTAGCTGCTATCAGGTATGTAACCGTACAATGCCTTACATTCATATTCAAATGTTACGTATTTTATACGATATGTTGATGTACTTTTGAAGAGGAATGGCGATTAAGCTTTCAAGAATTGTAGAGGGGCATGGCCGCATAGGAGCTGGTATTACGAGTGCGCTTTCATATTTAAGTTACGATTAGTGATTCGAAGAAAGAAATATCCAGAAATTTGACCTACAATTTTATACTGAAAATTCTTATTCTTTGCAATGATTGGGATCTATTCCTTCGAATATGTAACAATGACTTTCATTCATATCCAAATTAATATTATATCAATGGACTTACGAGGTAGACAATGTGACATAGGGTTCAATTTCGGATACAAGTATAACATGATGATATTTTGTAGGTAAAAAAAAAAATTTGGTACCTTCATCGTCACGAAGAAGCATGAGCATAAAAAAGAGAAAAAAAATGAGTTTTTAAGCTAAATAATATAATAATAGTAATTAATTACAAAAAAATGTATTAAAAACAAATTAATTACGAAATTAGACATTTGCTACAATGTTTTGATAGTGCGACCTAACATATTAGCAGCACCAGACTGAAATATGATGAACTAAAATATTTAGGGACCTAATCTGAAAATTTACTATTTTAATTGGCAGTTGAAAAAAAGTTTTAATGGTGCGGTTTGTAATGGGCGACACTAAACTTTAAATGGGTAAATTCCTGCATAACCCCCCTTATTTATTATTTTTGTCTTTTTGACTAAAACACTTTGTAAGTTTTTATTTCTTTTTAGCATTTCTCATATTGAAAATTTTCATTTGCTTCTCAGATCTAGGGAGTACCCCAAGGAGTACTGCACTAGCAACGGCAACCCCAGGAGACTAACTTCAACATCCTCATCCTCTTCGTCAACGACGAGCGTTCGTCTAACTATAGTTACAAGTCGTAAACATATTTCCCTTCCCCAAAACTTCAGCCATAACTTTTTTTTCTTAAAAAAAAAATAAAAAAATGAAGGTTGAAAATTGAACCCTTTGCTATAATCTCACAATCAAAATTAAAACAACAAAAACAGAGGAGAGCTTCTTTTGTAGTGTCTTTAAGGTTTAAAGCAAAAATGATTTCCTTTTTCTGTGTAGGATTTGCTTTGCCAGTTTTTGTTGGTTATGACGAAGAAGATGAGGATGTTGAAGTCAGTCTCATGAGGTTGCCATTGTTGGTGTAGTACTCCTTCGTGTACTCCCCAGATCTGAGAAACAAATGAAAACTTCCAATGTGGAAGATGTTAAAAAACCCAAAGCGTTTTAATAAAAAAGACAAAAATAATAAATAAGGAGGGTTATGAAGCAATTTACCCATTTAAAGTTTGGTGTCGCCACTATGTCAAGCAGCAAGAGTGAAGCCAAAACAATTTTGTATTCAGATGAAATTTTAATTTTTTATAGTCTATATTTTTATAATTTTTAAAGGATTAAATTGAATTTTTATAATTTTAAGGGGAGTTGAAGTTCAATTTTACCTTTGCTAATTAAATTTTTTTTTTAAAATTTCAAGAGTCTAAATTGCAATTTTATATTTTAGGGGGCTAGCCCATGCTACCCCCTAGATTCGCCCCTATCAGGCAACACCCTTAAAGCCCTTCTTTCAGCTGCCAATTAAAACGATAAATTTACAAATTAGGTCCCTGAATATTTAGGTCATCACCTTTCAGTTTGGTGCCGCCAATATGTCAGGTAGCACTTCGAAACATTGTAGTAAATGCCTATTTTCGTAATTTATTTATTTTACTATTTTTTGTAATTAATCATTTTATATATTATTTGGGTAAAAAACCAAAACAAAATTGATATATACCTGGCTAAAAACAGAAGCTCCAACAAATGTAAATCTAGAATGAGAGAAAGATGGAAGGTGAAAGAAATAATTGGTGGTTAATCCGAACAGAGAAAGCCTTCGGCGGTGGAGAATTTGCAACAGCGACATAAATTTTCTGCTATTTAATTTATCTTCATTTTTTTTAACAATAATGATAATTTCCATTAAAAGAGAAAAAAAGGCATTGAAAATTAAAACAAGAAGAAAACTTATCAAAACCTTTCTTCTCCCCTGACAGACGAAAACAATAAAGCAAATAAGAAGCCATTAAAGAGTTCTCCATACCCGATTTTTGGCTAGATTTTCATTGGTTCTTGAGGAAATGTTTTATTTCCCCAAGCACCGTTTTTTACTTTCTTGGTTTTATTATCATTTAATATGTTTACATGCTGAAACCATTTATTTATTTAATGAGTAAAATCCATCTATTTTCCATAAAAATATATTTTGTATTTAATTCGTTGTTAACTCATTAATTAACCCATTATTTTCGAAAAGACAAAAAAATTAGGTTGATAAATGCTAATCAATCCAACCACTTAACCCTTCCCTTTTTTTTTTTGTTATTTTAACTTTTCTTCAAACTCCCCCACAATTTTTTACTTTTCTCAAAAGTTTTCCAATTTTCCAGTTTTCTTTCTGACCATTGATTTTTCAATTTTAGCTAGGTATATATCAAATTTTTTTCTCTTTGTACTCATGCTTCTTCACTCGATGTTGAAGGTATCTATTTTTTTGTTGCACTTGATCTAGGTCTTCGTTTTAGAGAATGAATGACAATTTTTTTTTAATTTCTCCCGTGCCGCCATAAAAGTCGATGACACCCATTAAAAAAATTATTTTAAAAAAATACAAACCGGTATCGCCAATATCAAAGCCGGTAACAAAACACAGATGCCGCAAATGACAATGGCGACAACAAAAATATATTTGAAATATTTTTTTAATGAAAACGCTGGTGCCACCAATGACAATAGCAACATCTATTAAAATATAATATTTTGTTCTTTTTCCCTCAAAATACAGGTATTTTGGCATGACATGTAAGCAAGGGTGAACGTAGAAAAAAAATTTTGTGGGGCGGAAATTAAATTTTAATTTTTAATAGTCTATATCTTTATATTCTTTAAAGGATTAAATTAATTTTTTATCATTTTTAAAAGGCAAAGTGAAATTTTACCTTTACTATTTTAAAATTTTTAAAAGTCCTAAATAGATAGTTTTTCATTTTAGGGAGGTCGGGGCCCCTGCCAACCCCCTAGATACACCACTGCATGTACGCATATTTTTACTAATGCCGCCAATGACAATAGCAACAGGGAAGTTTACTGTAGCAAACAGTTATTTTTGTACATGATTTTTCAAGTAGATCATTTTTATAATTAATAAAAAATTTTAGATCAATTCCAAAAAAAAAAAAAACCCAGGGAAGATGGTTGCAATGTTAAAGGGTACTTCGTGTGGTATTTATTGGACAATTGGGAGTGGGAAGCTAATACACTGCAAGATTCAGGGTCTGTTTGTTTGGCAGTAAAATGTTTTCCGGAAAATGATTTCTGGAAAATGATTTACTTTTCTGGAAAATGATTTACCAGAAAATATTTTCTGGTGTTTGGATGAATCTGTGTAAAATATTTTCTGTTGTTTGGCAGATTTCCTGAAAATGTTTTCCGGAAAAGTTGATTTTACATATATATTAATAAATTTATTTACATATTAATAATTTTTTATATTTTAAATTGTTTTTACATATATTGCAATGATTTATTTATTATAAATAAATTAGATTAAATATATAATAATATTGAATTATTAAGTTAGTACAACTACATCTCCAGCATTAATGTCAATACTACCTGTTGCACACCTTCTAATGAGATATTCTTATTATACTTGGGTATAGTTCACATCAATAGGGAAGCCAACAAATTTGCAGGCTAAGTTGGTGCAGACTATCTTGAGCTTATTTCACTTATTGCTTTGAGCAATGAGTTGCTATTTCTTTGAGCATTGATTTGCAATTGAAGGGAGTGTTTAGAAGTTCGCTTATTTTGTTTTGCGTCTTTCTGACTTGAGTATTTATCGGATAATTTTATGCTTTGCCTTTGATTTGTTTTATCTTTGGAGTTGACTCGCCATTTTGTTCTGTGTTACGCTTCATTTTGTTGTAATCGTATCTTGATTAATATAAGACCTTTTTCCTTTCAAAAACATGCCAACAATCATGAGGCCGTCCTTCTCTTTGCAAAATTTAATTACAGAAGAAATCAAATATATAAACTTTCAAATTTTAATTGCAGAAGAAATCAAAGATATAAATTTTCGGTGCTACTATAAAAACAACAGAAGAAACCCACAAATAATTATCAGAATAGTATCATACTGTTGAGAGAACACCAATGGTGCTTCAAGAAATGCTAATGTTCTATGTGTTGACTAATTATACCTTGCAGCCACTTCTTTCAGTAAAAAAAGCTGGAAATTCATTGGTCTTGTAAGCAGCAACACAAACTCCCTGAGTTTCCTGTTTTAACAACACAACTTGCAATGTTAAATTAAACAATACTGATTGATAATTCAGTCTGAAGCTGGGATCTTCGAAAATCTTTTGTATAGAAAGTGATTAAGTACCAAATATTCCAGTGTCCTTGGAATATCTAATATAGATTTTACACCAGCAGAAACGACTGCTACTGGTGTCCTTCCAAGCTCCGTGAGGTCAGAGGATATATCCATTGCTGCATTTTGAAACATAAGAAGCAGAAAATTACAATTAGTAAAAGCATAGAATATTCGTGCAATTTTTGGTATCAGTCCACATGCTCATGAAAAAAAAAAGGTTCATTGGTCACAAAATTTTAAACACAATCAGAGACAAACAATTTGTAGGACTATTGCAGATGTGGAAGTACAACTTACTATGCTCGCCATGCCTATGTACTCCCCCAACTCCCCCAGTAACAAAAACAGGTATACCAACCTGCAAGTGATGAATGTGTCAGCGGAGACACTACCAAGGGTAACAATTACAGCGAAGAAGATGAAAAGTGGAAAGGTGATTCAAATCTAGCAGTCACCATGGCAGCAAAAAACATAGTTGCAAAAACAGTTGTTGCACCATTCCTCTTGGTGGCCACCTAAAAATGGACATTCGTTACCACACAAAATTTGAGGTGCAATATATCAGAAAAAAATATGAAACAGAAACTCATTCAATTTTTATAGGCCAGTGTCATTTATAGATTTATTCTTGTACTTATTACAAGAAGAATTTGAAGTAGATATTGAAGTGAAAATATTCAAGAAAAAGTTACTTAGAAGAATATAAACAAATCAATAGCTCTGCCAGCAGTTTTGTACATTGATCTGTGTTTATTAATTATTCCTTTATAATTTGCACAAAATTTGAAAGTTCGGTGGAAAAATTAACACCCTATAACCACTCAATCTCAAAAATAATAATACAAAAGTCGAATCATACATCTAATAAGTTTATTATCATTAGAGATAGAATCAGAGATGAACAAAGAGTCCTGCAGCAAGCTAAATATGATCCGATAGAAGATATTGTGAAATACAAAATATATGGTCTCTAACAGCAGTTGCTGCTAAGTTGCTAATGTTAAACTAGATACGAAGGTAGACATATCACGCAGCTTGGTAATTTGTATAAGGGATCATTGGTCTCTATGGTCATAAACCTACTGATGGGAGAGTCTAGCCAGTTGTTGAACTTATGGCCTGTCTTTAACAACAATAGCTAGTAAATTACAAATTACTTCAAATTAACGTAGACACACCAAAGCAGCTAATAATTTGTATAAAGGATCATTGGCCGATAAACCTACTGAGGAGGAGACAATTAGTCTAGCCAGTTGTTGAACTTATGGCTGATCCTAAACAACAGCAGCTAACGAATTAAAAATTACTTGGAATTAATAAGAACAAAATTTATCTTACTCTGGTGGCATGTATCCAACTGTCCCAACAAGACGTGTAATAGGAATGAATTTATCTTCTGTCAGTTTTGTTAATCCAAAATCTGCCAACCTGCATTTGTTAATCCAAAATTGCATTAATGTTAAAAATTGATTAAAGTGCAATTATAACAAGAAGCATTCAAACAGTCGACCTGATGAGAGGTCAGGAAGGAATAACCTTTGCACAGAACTTTTTGTCTATCAATATATTAGCTGATATAATGTCCCGATGAATGTAAACAGGGACAGTATGCTCATGAATAAACAACAGAATCCCATTAGTGCTGCTCTGAATTTTAGAAGGTCATAGATGAAAGAGGATGCTTATAAAGGAAGAAAAACTTATAAATGAAAAAAGGGAAGGCCAATGAATTCCATTATAATGATTGAAAAGTTAAACAACTTAATTACTTGTGCATTGTCACTACTGCAAAGAAATCTATAGTAGACTCAGTGAGAACATATTTCTACATGATACCATAAACTCCATCCAATTATCTGTATGAAGTGACTTTGAATCAAACTCTAAACTCTATAGAACTTGTCTCTAAAATAATTTATAGTTAAAAAAGCTTTAACAGCAAACCATTAAAAAGAGGTAAAGCACAAATATATTATCCACCATGTTTTTAACAAAGTATCTCAACTTGTAACGGAAGATCAACAGTGTTCTTGAGATCTTAATTATTCTAATACCACCAATAATTGACAGCTTATGTAACAAGAAAAAAAAATGCTTTTGAAAAAATCACAAAGCATTCCAATACAAAAGGACTGGTCATTCACTAAAATCTAGATAGTTGGAGACCAAGAAAAAGATGGAAATGAACTTTACAATAAGCAGCACTTCCACCATCATATGGACTAGATAGCAAAGAAAGAGCAGGAAAAAAAATTGAAACATAAGGCGCAATCAGAATCTAATTTATCTGAACTCATCAATTTTCCTAAAATACAGGTATAAGGACACATAAATATTCGATTAATCTAAATCAGGATAAATAGATCGAAACATCGAATATCAAAATATAACATATTTCAAATTAAAATCCAAATTGATAATCAAATGAAATGAATATCGGAGAGATCAACGGTAAAAATAGAACCGGAATTCAAGATCTAGCGTACCTGTAATTGTGAACCCTCAATCTAAAACCCTTTGAATACAAAAGAAGAGAAGAAAAGAAAGAAAGAGTCTTCTGGTAGGAGGGAAAGAATAGAAGATGTTAAAATTTGGGAGAAGGGAAAGAAGCCGATGTTCACTGAGGGGTGAGATAAACGTTTGCATGGGAAAGTGGTGGTTTGCTTTTCTGTTTCCGCCGCTGCTACTGGCGGTGTATAGGAAGGAAGACGAGGGGATTCTGCTCTTCCGACCCCAAGAGATGATGAACTAGCAGAGGAGAAATTCTTCCTTAGGGTGAAGAGAGTGAAGAGGAGTTTGGAAAATGTCTTACCGTTTAGAAATTGGGAAGACGTTTTCCGGAAACTATGAAATGAAATTACCTGTGTTTTGGAAAATGTTTTCCTTGGAAATTCATTTTCCAAGCAAACAAACACCGTAAAATGGAGAAAATGTTTTCCGGAAAACATTTTCCCCTTATCAAACAGACCCTCAGTTTATATTTTGTGGAGGCGTTTAGCTGTGTTTTTGAAAAGCAATTTTGACTTTAAAGCAGTACTAAATAAATATCATTTGCTTGAATATTTGAGTTTCTAAAAAGTTGTTTTGAAAATTTTTAGTTTTTTTTAGCCGAAAGCATTTTTAACTTTTAATTTACTGTCTTATCCTTCATTTTTCTTTTCCCAAAACACACTATATACTCCCAACTCTTCTTCAACCAAAAACAGCATAAGCTCCAATGGAAATGATCTCAGACCCTGTAAACCAAACCCAGAAAGAACCTTATCATGGTAAGATTAACGTATGTAAACTCAACCCCAGAGCTGTCATTTCCATCTCTTATAACCAGTATTTTTTTTATTTCTAAGGGGTTTTTTTTCACTCATATTTTTCTTTGTAAATAGTCAACACTAACAAACTTAAAAGGAAAAGATCGAAATTTGGATATGAACTCATGAACGCCATTGAACGCTTCTTGGTTGGAGAAGACGCTAGTGAACAATGGTGCTAATAGTGGAAAGAGGCGGTAGGGCTTCTTTGTTCTAGGGAAGAAAATTGAAAAGATAACAGATATTTGTTTTCTTTTCTTTCTTTTTTTTAAAATTTTGAGTAATAATAAATGTTGAGAAACAAAAATTTATAAGCGTCACGCATATTTATTATTTTATAATATTATGTTTAAAATAAATATTTTATGATAGTAATATTAAACACCTAAATCTTAAATTAAAATTTTCAATTACTTAAAAAGTAATGATAAACTGTTGTTTTACGGGAACATATTATTGATGTTGTAAGAATACTGAAAGATGACAACATTTCAATTCTAAAAGCTGCTATCGTTTTAAACGCCACCAAGTTTCCGATCAGTTTGGTGCAGCAGCATCGGACTGCAGCATTTCACCTTTCGATAACCCGAAGAAAAGCATAACCTAAAGAAAAACCCCGAAGTTTTAACTCAATTACTTTACGCAACCATCTTTAAATGGTGGTGTTCAAATAGGTCTCAAAGTTTGGATTTCATCATCTTCCATCTCTTCCATGTTGTCAAATTACAGCCTTCTTTTATTATACCAGAAAAGGTAAAAGCCAGAAGGTGAAAAGGGAATGTGATGTTACACTATTTTTTTTTTTTGTCTAAATGTTGTGGTCCTTTTAAGACGTTGCTGTCTTGTTTGTTGCCTCACATTTCACGTGTCTTTTGGAAATATATTTGCAAATTAAAGAGGACGTTATATATATTTAGAGTGTCTAGTGTCTGGTGTTTGGTCCCTTTTAAAACATTAATATACTGTCTTATTTGCAGATGTAATGCGTTTCTCCCTTGATGTATCAACATTAATCACCTGGGATTTGGATGTCTATGCATGTATTAGATTTGATCATACATTCAATTACATTTACATAAAACATACCTCTCAAAATTTATGTATCAAAATCATAAAAAGTTTGTAAATGATAAAAAAAACCTTTATTATAAATATACGTAACTTAGTTGACATACGATGATGCAGGTGGGACATCCAAATCGTGGTCGTTACAATTACCATACTTACATATGTATATTTTTTTTGTCCCTTTAAGGAAGACAATCCATGTAGCACATGCGGTTTGGCCTCAACAGCAATGGAACCCACCAGCTTTGCTTGCAGCACCTATTTTACATCATAAAATCATCGTATGTTAAATTAATATTTTTTTATATTCAAATATGTTATGAATACAATCGTCCAGCTAGAGCAACCAGGGGCAGATGCTTTGGTTCTTTCATTAAATTAACATCTTTTTTTTTTTTTCTTTTGATGTCTTCATACATTCAATGAACTAAATAAATCATTATACATTTTAACTTTAACCTAAAATTTTATAATTTTATTTTCATCCTATCACAAAGTCACTGCATAAAACTAGAAATAGTTGAGAGATGAGTGCAACCATTTACAGAAGCTGGGCCGACATTCCTTGCACTTTCATCATATTCCAGCATGGGTTAAGGACTTCATATTTTGACTTAATTTTTCTTAGTTTGTTTATTTTAATGCAACTTTCAAACCGAAACTTTCCTTTTAAGTTCCATCAATTTTTGGCATTATATATATACACAAAAATTGGAATGTAATCACAATTTCTTGTAAATGAAAATGATGCCCTAACTTTGTAAAGAATCAAATTGATTGAAGGTAGGTTTTAAATCGATTTCAAAGGCCAGATTGTTCAAACAATTCTTCCTTTGACCCATCAGATTATTAAGTTGCTGATATGTTGTTTACATCATCAACTCATCACATGTTAATCCTCTTCAAAATATTGCTAAATAACTTTTTTCTAATCACAACTGTATTAGGTTGTAGACATTAACACTTTGGGTTCAATCCCAACCAATTCCATCTCTTACCCCTAATTGTCAAAAAAAAAAAAAATCAACTATTAATTTAGTTCGAGTTTTATTATCTTCAAATCGACTTCATATTTATTAATGAAAATTTATCTTTACACCAAATTTAATTATAAAAAACTTTTTTATTAAAAAAATTATAAAGAAATTTTTTTTTTTTTTGGATACACGAAAGAGAAAATGAACAAAGGTTATTGTTTAATTACCCTTGTATAGGTGATTCCCACGCTGTCAGCATGTAGAGTCGACTTAACTTCTTCTGGAGGTTCATTGAAAAAATGATATTCAAGCTCCCTTTGTAATAACTAATTTTGGCCCGGGCTCATCAACCAAGGCCCAAAACCAAACAAATTAGACCCAAACCCATTTAACCCAATAAAGGCCCAAAACCAAAATAAAAAAACCAAACCCATTTACAACCTAAATAACCCAATTACTAAAACAAGCCCAAGATCTCGGCCCAAATATTAAACCTAAACTAAGAAACCCTAACCCCTGACCCTGGAGCGCCGCAATCCACTCAGCCACCAACACCACGCCCATGTGCGCCGCGACCACACTGGCCGTTGTCTGCCACCATCGCACTCCGCAAGCCCACCTGCAAAACAAGACAAACAATGACAGCAAAAAAGAGAAATCCATTGTATTTTATTTCTGTCCTTTTTCTTCAATTTTCGGATATAAAACAGAAGAAATAACAATGTAAAAAGGGGGGGTTCCTTTGATTTTTCCGATTCCGACTTTAAGAAACGGAAAACAAGCCTGTGTAAAAGGGGCTCCTTCTTTTGTTTTTGGGGATCATCAGCAATAATAAACTGAAATATCAAGGTCTACGTTTTCCCTTGATTCTCTATTACTACTTATTTTCGATTTTATTTCATTTTTACTACTTCGAATCTTTCAAAACAAAGTCGAAAAAGAAAGAGGAAAAGGCCTTACCTGAGTCTGCCCGAACGTGTAGTCAGGGGACTCACACCGTCGTCGGTGTCGATTTCAAAAGGGAGGTCGAGAGCCCTCGGCCTTGGTGCCCACGGTGGTTCAAGGGCTCAGCTTCGAACGGGGCTAAAACCCTCTCTCCACGCGCCGTTGGCCACCGATTACGGTGGTGGCGCGGCGATGATGAAAGAAACCCGATCGTCGGGGGGAGGGGGAAGGTTAAAGTTTTTATTTTTATTTTTTTGAAGAAAGAAAGACCTGGAATGAAAAGAAAAACATAAAATTCGGCCTTTTATACCTCCTGAAACGACAGCGTTTCGTTGGGTTCCCCATGCGCCAAAACGGCGTCGTTTTGGGGAACCCGGGCAACCCGACCCGCTTAGCCAAGGTCCGCATGTTTCTGCTGCTAATGGATATTTCCGCGCGTAGTCCCTCCTCTTTTGATGTGCGTCGCAATTTCATCACTGTTTGCTTTCTTTAAATTTTTTAAATCGGCCCTGTTATTTTATTTCATTTCTGATTTGGTCCGCGCCTAGGCCAGTTGAAACACTGCATATTTTGAAGGGTGGGGTTATTTCCATTTTAGCCCCCTTCTTTCACGCACGTTCCAAATGGGCCCTTTCCCTCTTATTTTACTCCGAATTGACCCCAAACTTTCGTTTTTAAATGCAATTTGATCCTTTTCTTTAGTTATTTTGCAATCTTTTTAGTCTTATTATTATTATTATTATTATTATTATTATTATTACTACTACTATACTATTATTATCATTATTATTGTTATTATTATTATATTTACTATTATTATTATTATGATTGTTATTATTATTATTATTACTATATTTATATATTTTCATTGTACATATTTCATGTCATTATTATTATTGTTATTATTATTATTATTATTATTATTATTTTACTTCCATTTTCACTTTTGTTTTCATTATTTCTTTTATCTTTGGCTTGTTTATTTTATTCTCTCACATTATGTAATTATTATTATTTCGTTGTACGTGTAAATACTGCGATTCATGTCTTTCTCGTTTTCACAAATTCGTGCTTATTGACTTTTACCTAATATAAAATTGATTTCTTAAAATAAAGGCAATATTCGGTGCTTGAAAATTCGAGAAAACGTGTCCTAACATGCCTGGCTTCACTTTTTTGTTTGGACAAATACTCGAATATCCTTTTGATATTTTTTAAATGCATGAGTCTCAGGAATTATGAGATGATCTTGAATTCAAGGATTTGAATTATAGTATCCTAAAGTATTGGATGTGATATTTCATTCCTTCGGAACGAGAAATTCTTGATATTCAATCTGAGAATATTATGAGACGATCTTGGATTCGAAGATTTGAATTATCGTGTCCTAAAGTATTGGATGTGATATTTTATTTCTTTGAAACAAGGAAGTCTTGAATTTCAATTCGAGAAAACCATGGGATGATCTTGGATTCGAGGTTTTAAATAATCGTGTCCTAAAGTATTGGATGTGATATCTTAATTCTTTTGGAACGAGAAAGTCTTGATTTTCAATTCGAGAAAACTATGGGATAATCTTGGATTCGAAGATTTAAAATATCGTGTCCTAAAGTATTGGATATGGTATTTTATTCTTTTGGAACAAGAAGATCTTGATTTTCAATTCGAAAAACTATGGGATGATCTCGGATTCGAGGATTTAAATTATCGTGTCCTAAAGAATTGGATGTGACATTTTAATCCCTTTGGAACGAGAAAGTCTCGATTTGCAATTCGGGAAAACTATGAGAAAATCTTGATTTAATTCAAGAAAACGCAAATATTTCCAAAAGAGGTCGAATTTTAAATTCCTTTAAAATTTTCAACTTTCGACATGAGGACATTAATCAATTAGGTACCAATTTTGGGCGTGTCGGGGGCGCTATCCCTTCCTCGTGCGTAACCGACTCCTGAACCTGTGTCTTTGAATCTCGTAGACCAAAATCGTTGTTTTGATAAATCAAACGGTTTATTTAAAATAATCACCTTTCGAGGTGACCCGATCAGACCTAGCAAAAAAGATCGGTGGCGACTCCTGTTTTTATTTTCAAAAACCAAGTTTGATTCCCGTTTTGTCAAAAAATGGTTTCGACACCCTTGTTTTCACACCATTAGATGATGCATCAACTACGTCATTTATCTCTCGATAAACATACTCTAGACGCCATGATAAAAAACTTTTTTAAATTTGACTCCAACAATAATATATCTAATTATTGATTATCCCATTTCCACTTGTATTTCAATTAATTTTTTAATATATAAATTTTATTGATCAAATGGTCACTCAATTAAAAATTAAAAATTAAAATTTAATTAACCAAGTATTTGAGATTGTGACTCAACTAACCTTGACCTATAATGAAAGATTACGTATTTAAGAATTGAGATAAAAGTTGATGATGCAAACAAACAATTCAACCAGGAAAGAAAATAGAATTAATCTTTAAAAACTTAGAAAAGAAGTGAGCAAATAAAAACCAGAAGGATTGAACCAATGTTATACTTCCGTCAATTCCAAATCTACACACGTATATGTATGAATATATATATATATATATATATATATATCTAAATCGTGGATCTATAGATAATTGAAATAAATTATTAAGTTTTATTAACCAAAAGATTTCTTTACTAATATATTTCTGCGAATTTTCTTCAACAATTATTTTCGCTTTACTTTTATTGTTTTAGTTAGATTTTCTAGATTAGTTTAGTTAAAAAATTATTTTATTTTATTTGGTTAATCTTAATTAGGTTTAGATTTGTAGTTAGTTAATTTAATTATTTAAGTTGTGATACTTCTTTGTTTGTTCGATTTGATTATCGAAATACTTCCTTTTACAAATTTATTTTTTTATAATTTATTTTTACTAGTAATCTGTGTACTTGTGTGTAGTTTACGAAAATGGTAACATAAATATAATATAATTTTTATATGAAACACAAAGTTAATTATTATACAAAAAATTAGATTTTACTATTTAAAACAAACTTTTTCCTTTTACTTTTTTGGTTAGATAAAAATTATTCTATATAAATTTTAAATTTTTTTTATATATAAATTCATTTAATAAAAGCATTTTAATAGAATTAAAATTTTATTTATAAGCAGTGGTAAGAAATTTGTTTTAACCAATTTTTTATTAAATTTAAAACTCTTATATAAATAATAATTTTTTTGATAATTGGGGGAGGTTTGTTTGAGATCAAATTTAAGGTCTCATGCCTACAACATAATAATCTTGTCACTTAGCCAAAAGATTATTAGCAACTAATAAAATATTATTAAATGGAAAATCAGTAATATAATGAAGGCTTCATTGACAAATTGCACCCTAAATTATATTTCTTTACCTAATTTGGTACTTATTTCTTTTAATATTCATATTATAAAATCAGAAAAATAACACATGGTGCTAATGTGACACAATATAATTGGTCAATGGGTTTTTTTAACGGTGTTAAGATTTTGGATTATTTGAGTAACGGAGAAATAATTTAAGTACCACTTCTGATAAAAAATAAAGTTTAGATACCAAGTTAAGAAAATATGTATAATTTAGGGTGCAATTTATCAATTAAGCCTATAATAAATAAAAATATTATATTAGTCAGTTCAAAAGTGTTTTTAAACTTGTACATATATATATATATATATATATATATGTAGGAAAATTATTTAGTACACTGCCAATAGATGTTTTACACTTCTAAAGTCGAGAGTTGACAAATGCCCTATAAGAGTATAATAAAATATTTAAAGAAAAATATACATGTCAATTTTTCAAAACTGCTTATGAAACAAAAAAGAAAAAAAAGTACACTACCACTGTACCAAAATACATTATAAATTAGAATTTTTATCACAAATTTGATATATATTGTTAATAGTACTAAAATATTAAAAAAGACAAAATTAATAATATAATCAATAATAAAGAATACTTTTTCAAAGAGTCTCTAAAAATCGTTCTTACACACATCAAATATATATATATATATATATATATGCTTATAACTCATGATTAATATTTTAATATTTGGATTGTTAAATTTATTAATACAATTAAAAAATTTATATATTTAAATTTTCGAATGGATTTGATATTTTTATTATATCTATTTAAAATATTGTCTTTTTAAGATATATACTTGATTCTTGAATTTTTTAACATAAAATAAAGTCTTGAACATTTTTAATTTATCAAAAATTTAATATATATGATTTACATTAATGAAATATAAAATATGATGACAAAAAAATAATATTAATTGTTAAAATATTAATTATATAAAAAAACAAAAAAATGTGCAAAAACAACTTTTAATTTTACATTAGTGAAAGTAGATCCCTCAAAGGCTTATAATGGAACCAACTCTAGTAAATTATCAACATAACATAAAAAAATCAAAATAAGATATGAAAAAGTTATAACATGAAACACCCCAAACCCGGCCCACGAGCCTCGACCAAATCTGGTATGTTCCTCGACTAAAAACTGTTCAAGTTCTTTGAAAATCTTTAAGTGATTTCAAAAAAAATCAATTTGGGTTGGGCTCGAGTTGAAAACCAATTTGTTTTGAAATAGGAGTTTTTATAAAGATGCCATTGTTAAGTTCAAAACTTTTAAGTTAAAATATATGTCGAACGATAGATTTTATCTTTAATTAAAATCATGTGAATTTATGTGTCAAAACATTTAGGGTTTATTTAAGTAAAAAAAAAAAATTTAACGTGCATGCAGAAATAAAGTTCATACTAAGGCCTTATTACATCAAAACAAACCCAAATAGTTTAAAGTACTTAACTAAAAATAAAATGTCCAAATAAAGTAATTCCTTACTGAGCATGGCCACCATTAAGCTCCTGCCGACCCGGTCCATCACTGATCGTCACCTGGAAGAAAATATTCCCCAACGGGGTGAGTCAAACAGACTCAATGTGTAACCAACACTAAAATTTAACAATTTAGGCATACATTATCATATCACATACATATTCATATAACAGATAGGAAATAATGATTCAACCCGAACCCAAACCTACATGCCATCCGCTACACATCACCCGTACCATCCCGCACACCGTGGGGACTACTAAGTCAACCCTCCATCCGCTACACATCATCGAAGGCAGTCGCTGCAGTCGACGTGCTCATCGCCCTTATAAAATTCGTGGCATAGCCACCAGATACATAATTTGTGTCACGAGACACCATATTCAGATATCGTGGTCTTAGGTCACTACATTCACTTCCCCTTTTCATAATATCCCACATGCCCCCATATATCATACACATTATGCAATATCATGCCTTAATTCTCATTCTTATCAATATGCTCATATTAAATATTGCTATAAATTATATTAAAGATAGTGTGGGGTACACACTTGATACTCTTAGCGGTTCACTTAAGTCCCGAAAACTTGATCTAATGTCTTAGATCTCAAATCCCTTGCTGCCGATTGACTTAGAATCAAGTCCCGAAACTTTGTTGTATTCCTTCTTGTAAATTCTCAAATTCCGAAATTAACTCCTTGGCTATGGAGATGTCGATATGCCTATAGAGTACATGTTAGATTTAATCCAACATTAAAACACAATGGAATGGCTTATGGCTGAATCTTATAGTTACCTACCTTGTGGATATTCAAATCCCGAAAGATCACTTCTCCAAACGATAGCTACAAGAATCCCCAAAGACCCCTTTCAAAGTTCGGTCAAAAGAAAAAGAAAAGGATTAGTTTCCATAGCGTCGACTTAATTGAAGGTATGGAGGAGAAGATCAACAACAAAGAGTTCCTTACCCCACTATTAGAACCGATCGAATAGCTTGCATCAAAAGATCAACCTCACCCCCCTCTGACTACTGAGAGATTCGGCCACAGGAGAAAAGGTGATTCGGCTATGACATCTAGAGGAAGAAAGATTGGTAATAGGAAGAAAAGATTGGAGCCTTGAATAGTTTCGGTTTGGTCAATTGGAGAAGAAACAAATGGAATGGGATGAGAGAAACAAATTTCGGCAAAAAAAAAAAAGAAAATGAATAAAGAAAAGAATACCCAAAACAATGATCCCTCCTATTTATACCCCTTATTTCTTTCCTATATTCTCTCCATACCTCTCTTTCAAAATAAAAAAATAAACCCAACATTTAAAAAAAATAATCTATCACATTATCCATTATCATCCCATTTAAAATTAAAAAACTAAAGACACCATCTTCTATCTATACCAAATAAAAAAACCCCCACTTATTCAAAATAAATTAAATAACCCTCATTCATCCACTATCTCAATATTTAAAACAAATAAAACAAAATCCCCAATTATCTACCCACTTAAAATAAATCCCCACTTATTCAAAATAAATTAAATAACCTCCATTCATCCACTATCTCAATATTTAAAACAAATAAAACAAAATCCCCAATTATCTACCCACTTAAAATAAATAAAATAAATCTCCACTTATTCAAAATAAATTAAATAACCCCCATTCATCCACTATCTCAATATTTAAAACAAATAAAACAAAATCCCCAATTATCTACCCACTTAATATAAATAAAATAAATCCCCACTTATTCAAAATAAATTAAGTAACCCCCACTTGACGCCAAAATGAAAAATAAAAGCACACTTTGTTGCCATCAAGACTCGAACCAAGACCCTTGCCCAGGCGTCATTTCCAGGCCATTAAATGGCGCATCACCGCCACTTTACCAAGGTGATTCTTATGTCCAAGAGTTCCCAAAATTTTCCTTAAGGCCTCCTTCGCCTAGCCCCCTTTAATTAATACTAGAAACCAAATTTTCTCCTATAGCTCAGACCTTCCCTTAGCTTATAAGTAGCACCTAAAATACCTCAATCATCACCATAATGACCACACTTATGCAAAATAATTTAATAAAAATTAACCTCTATTTCGGAATATTACATAACAATATTGAAATTATAAATAATACTAGATTATGGGAAACCCATGATGTGGGTAAAAAATTGTATAACAAATACCTGTACGAAAATTTCATATTAAAAATAATTGATAGCTTAATTGAATTGATAAAGTTTGAGACTTTAGAAACTACAATAGCTTGTGTTAAATCTAATTGTGTGTTGAATTAAATATATATTTTTACAAATTTTATATAAAACATAAAATAGATAAAAATATCCTCAAAATAATATTTATTACTGAGTCTGTGACGATTATCTCGTGACACCAACTTAGTCAATAAATCATTATAAGAACATATTAGATTTTTGTCAAGCATAATGATAAATTTAGCCTTTAAAGTTTACATCTTTTGTCAATTTAACCCTTAATTTTTATTTGAGTTAAATTTGGCCTCAACCTTTTTAAAAGAGTCAAATTTGACCATCAATCTTTTAAAAAGAGTTAAATTGTTGTTGTTTTTTCTATCAAAAATACAGACTAAAACAATAAAATTTTAAAATGGTTGCCCGTATAGCAATTTATGTGTACTTTATGCTAATTTAAAAAAATTATAATTTTATATATATATATATATATATATAAGTTTTAAATTATTTGTTGACGTGACACATAAGATAAATAATATCATGTCAGCATAAAGTACATGTAGATTACCACATTGATTGCTATACCAACATCATTAAAAAAAAACCAATGTTTTAGTCAACATTTTTTTAAAAAATGATTTGATTTTTGAAAAGGTTGATAATCACATTTACATAAAAAAAGAACACAGGCTAAATTAATAAAAGATGTAAAAATTGAAGGTTAAAGTTATTATTATGCCAAAAAATTATTTAAAAAATTAAATCATAGATTGAGGGATAAAGAAATCATAAATAAATCTACTTTAGGCTAGGGTTCAATCTTGATATATTTTACTTTTGATTGTTTTATTTAAGCATTACATATAAAAAATAGGAAAAGATAAAAACAATATTATATTAATATTCATTATTTTATTTAAAAAAATTTAAGTAATTTTCCTAATTGGGTTTGTGTAGAGTTGACTTGTGACGCCTATAATACTAACTCAGTCAAATACGTTATATGATTATAAGTTAAGCATTTCATATAAAATAGTAAAAGGCAAAAACATCATTATATTAATATTCATTACTTTATTAAAAAAAGGTTTTTAAATAATTTTTCTGATCGAATTAATGTCAAGTTGATTTATGATACTAACTCAATCAAACATATTATACAAATATAGATGACACCTAAAATTAATGGAGTAAATTATACTTGTAGTCACCCAACTAATTATTGGTAAATATTTTTTGGTCACCAAACTATGAAAAGTTACAAAATGGTTACTTAATTATTCGATTTTTCTTTTTTGGTCACTAGCTGCAAAATAGCTAACGAAAAGATGATTTGACAACTTTTAAAATTAGCATAATAGCAACTATAGCTCTTAATATTTATACATTGTATCAATTTAGTTTTAATTTTAAACAATTTTAACCCTCAATATTTACACGTTATGTAACTTAATCTTTTTTTCCCCTTTCACCTAAAAAAACAAACAAACTTATCAACGAAAATTGATTAGAAATATACAAAAAATGAAAACATTCAAAAATCTAATATAATAAGTTTCATATTTTCTCATTCTTTTAAAACTACCCCTTGATGCCACAAACAAAAGTAAAACTACAACAAAAAAAATACATAATGTGTAAATATTGAGGGATATTTTTTTGAAATTAAGATTAAATTGACACAATATATAAATGTTGAAGGTTAAATTTACTATCATACCAATTTTAAAAGCTACCAAATTATCTTTCCATTAGTAATTTAACGGCAAGTGATCAATAAAATAAAATTTAAATAATTAGGTGACTATTTTATAACTTTTAATAGTAAAATGACAAAAATACTAATTGACTACCAAAGTTGAGTATAACATTAAAATTTTATCAGCAATTCATGTTTAACATTAACAAATCCAAGTTTTGAGTGCCCTTACACAATGATCTGGCCTTCTAAATACTCTGGAAATCCCAACCTAAATAAATAATTAAATAAATCAACCAATTTCCTTCCACTTGGAGTCTCTAACTGCCATCTTAATAATTTTTTCCATAGCTTCCATTTCACTCCAACACTGCACAACTCTCATGTGGACCCTTTTATAATTATTGCCTACACATTTTTTTTTTTTATATATTTTTATCAATGAGTATGAGAAGAGGTTGTCCATATTTTAATCCACCAGTTGATGCAATCAAAGACTTGTATAATTTTTTATATGCTATAATACTTGCTTTTTATCATATAAAAGGTTACAGGTATTATTTAAAAATTAATTAAATCATTGATAAAAAATATTTTAAATTAAAATTTAGAAAAAATGATACTTTTGATTACATATTTATTTTTTGGTAAGAAGAAGAAACTAAATACAATTGGTCATAGTAATCCTTACAGAGTTCACCACCACTTTCTTGCAGTAATTCCATAGCAATTTGTTTTGGTGGACTATCGTAAATACGTATTCCAAGTAGGCCATAGCCGCCTAGAGTTTCCATATTATCCTCAACCATATTAGTTGAACATGGAACATACAATACCTTAATATTCCGATCTCTTCTTACTAACTGATATCTGATAATTTATATTAAACTCCGACCTGAAAATACTATTCAACAATGATTTAGAAAAATAATTAGGGTTTAAGGAAAGTCTATAGAAAAAGTCTCATAAGGTAATTAAATTATAGCATTTCTGATTCAATTTTGGTAATTAGAGGTATTTTAGGTAATTAAATTTTATATACTATTTGACATCATTATAAATAAACTCACATGGATTTTTTTTACTAAATTTAGTCCTTTAAACTTGATTTGATTAAAATTTTACTTTTAATTATTTAAAGCATATTAAACTACTAAAACAATATATCAATACCAGAAAAAAAAACCTTTAATGTGTTTTAAGTAATTTAATTAATAAATAAAATCATTGGTAGTTAAGTGTACGATTTTGATGGGCTAAAAGAAATAAGAATATTCTTATAATTTATATTACATATAATTGTTTTCATAGACATTTTAAATATATCATAAAAAAAAAAGGAGGATTGAATGAAATAAAAAAGTTGTGTAGACATTTCAAGGCAATTTAGGTGACTATAAATACAGTTTAAAGGTCTTCGGTCTTTCTCATTCTTCACCTCAAAGATCTTTTTTTCCTGTTTATCTCCTTTTTCCCATTGTTCTTCTTCTTCACCCAGATTTTGTTTCTTTTTCTTTGATCTAACAACTCAACACCCACCAAGGTAATTTCATCTCTACTTCCTTTTCAGTCTTTTGGCTTTTGATTTTCACTTGTCAACTTTGTTCTTTTGGGTCACTCCTTTTCTGGTTGTTTATGGTTTTTGGGTTTTGTTAGCTGGTGGATCTCTTGTTGTTTCCATCATTTTTTTGGTCAGATCTCTGACATGAATGTGTTCACTGAACTTCTTGTTTATTGTTTTAAAAGGAATTTGTAGATTGACTGCGTATTTTGGTCGGTTTACATGTCGGATCTCAAAGTGTATTAATGTCCTGTTTTTCATTTGGGAAACCATAGATCCGAGTCTGACTTCTCTCTGTGTTTCATCAGTATTTGTCTTGGGTTTGTTTTACTTTGAAATGAATCTCAGTTAATTAATGTATTGCTGCTGACATCAATATTTGCTAATTCCGATGTTTAATAAACAATACCATGATCTTAAAAAGAAATTGGATTTTTTTTTAATGTTGTAGGATATCAGAAATGGTGAAGATCTGTTGCATCGGTGCTGGTTATGTCGGTGGGCCGACAATGGCTGTCATTGCATTGAAGTGCCCTGAAATTGAAGTGGCTGTTGTGGATATTTCTGTCTCAAGAATTACTGCCTGGAACAGTGATGCACTTCCGATCTATGAGCCTGGACTTGACGAGGTGGTGAAGAAGTGCAGAGGGAAGAACCTTTTCTTTAGCACTGATGTTGAGAAGCATGTTTCCGAGGCCGATATCGTGTTTGTTTCGGTTAACACCCCGACGAAAACCCAAGGTCTGGGAGCTGGGAAAGCCGCTGATCTGACCTACTGGGAGAGTGCTGCCCGTATGATTGCTGATGTATCGAAATCTAACAAGATCGTGGTCGAGAAATCAACTGTCCCTGTTAAAACAGCTGAGGCAATTGAGAAAATTTTGACCCACAACAGCAAAGGCATCGACTTTCAGATTCTCTCCAACCCTGAATTCCTTGCCGAGGGAACTGCGATTCAGGACCTTTTCAATCCGGACCGTGTTCTTATTGGAGGCAGGGAAACACCAGAAGGTCAAAAGGCAATCGCAGCATTGAGAGATGTGTATGCGCATTGGGTCCCTGTGGACAGGATCATATGCTCCAACCTCTGGTCTGCCGAGCTATCAAAACTTGCTGCCAATGCCTTCTTGGCGCAGAGAATCTCTTCGGTTAATGCTATGTCCGCATTGTGTGAGGCAACCGGTGCTGATGTGAGCCAAGTGTCTCATGCTGTTGGGAAAGACACAAGAATTGGACCCAAGTTCTTGAATGCGAGTGTGGGTTTCGGTGGATCGTGTTTCCAAAAGGATATTTTGAACCTGGTCTACATCTGTGAGTGCAATGGCCTCCCAGAGGTTGCAAACTACTGGAAACAAGTCATTAAGATTAATGACTACCAGAAAACTCGGTTTGTGAACCGGATTGTTTCCTCAATGTTTAACACAGTTTCAGGGAAGAAGATTGCCATTCTCGGATTTGCTTTCAAGAAGGATACCGGTGACACTCGGGAGACCCCAGCGATCGATGTATGCAAAGGGCTGTTGGGCGACAAGGCTCTATTGAGCATATATGACCCTCAAGTCAATGAGGAGCAGATTCAGAGGGATCTTGCAATGAAAAAGTTCGATTGGGACCATCCGGTTCATCTTCAGCCGATGAGCCCTACTTCGATCAAGCAAGTTAATGTTGTCTGGGATGCCTATGCAGCAACGAAGGATGCTCATGGGGTTTGCATTCTGACAGAGTGGGACGAGTTCAAAACCCTCGATTACCACAGGATTTACGATAATATGCGGAAGCCTGCGTTCATCTTCGATGGCCGTAACGTTGTAGATGAAGCCAAGCTGAGGGCAATCGGGTTTATCGTCTACTCCATTGGCAAGCCATTGGATCAATGGCTCAAGGACATGCCAGCTGTGGCATAAGAGCGTCATTTTGAGAGACGCATAATCCGATTACACAGTTTTCATTGCATTACATTTTATTTCTTCTAGTTTTAAGATCCTGCTTCGACTTGTATTGAGTTATTACATGACACAGTAGTGTCTGAATCTGTCTTTAACGGGTAGGATATATTTGATTTTGTTATTGGCTTATTGTAATAAAACCTTTACCAGTGGATTTTATTCCAGTTATGTTATGCATGAATCATGGTGATTACATGCTTATAGAATCAGAGATTTTTCTGAAACAAGTGAATTTTTTTTTATTGATGCTGCATGGAGATGTTAGATTATTCTCAGCCAGGAGTCGCTGATTTCAATGTTGAAACTTTACTTAAATAAGATCAAGATGAGCAAATATAAAAAACAAATATTGTACAAATTGTTTGAATTATGACTAGTGATATTAATATCTGATATGTAATTTTCTTGTTGCCGTTGAGTCCGAGTGGGACGTTATAGGCGTTTTTGAAGACGTTAAAGACACAGAAGATTTTAGGTACCAGGGATAAAAAACATGGAAGAAATGGATTGTTTATATAAAGATAAAACTTGTAATCATACTATGCATATAGACTCTGAGAATGAAAATAATGTTTCGGCTCTTAGTAAAGGTATCAATAGTTTAATAGATATGACATCTATATATTTTAATAAACTATACACTAAGGTTAGTAAAGTAGAAGAAAAAGTAGATAATATGGGAGTAGTAACAGATTTAGATTTGAATAACAAGTCTAAAGAATTATTATCTGATGTTAATAATAAATTAGATCAAGTTATTAATAATAATAATATAGAATCCGATTTAGATTTAGGTCCTTTATGTAATAGTAATGTTATTTTAGCTTTATCAGATGAAGATGATTCTTCGGATGAATCTTCAACCTATAATAAAAAAGAAAAAAGAAAACAAAAAAGAGAAAATGTTAAAAAACAAGAAAAATATGATTTTGACTCTTATAAAACTTTAATAGAACATTGGAAAAACCAATTTTCTAAAACAAAAGATAAAAATGAACAAATAGAATATTTAAATCTTCCTCCAAGCACTTTATGAATAGTCCATATTTGATAAGGCTGATAAATTTTTTCTTTTTCAGCGATACCAATAAGGCTACATATTTCTATATGAAAATAATAGACAAAATCATCTAAATCAACAAAATTTGTTAATCTAGATTTTACTATAGCTGGAAAATCTTTTAATAAGTAAAAAGAAAGATTTTGGACTGTTATTTCTTTAACAAATCCCCATTCAATACTTGTTATATCAAATGATTCATGATTAAGCCTAAATTTGATAGTAGGAAATTGTTCTCCTATATCATTAGTAAAAACATAAGCTTGTAAATAATATTTTGAAAAAGTTTCTGAAAATTGAGCTTGCTGGTTGCAAATAGCTCTATTTATTTTTGAAAATATATCTGGTGGTAGAATTTGTCTACATTTGTTATATAGACATATTCTAAACATTTTATTAATAATAGGACTGTTTGTTCCCTTATTAATAAAATATTGGAATATATCAAGAAGATTGTTTATCTCCTTAATATCTGTATATTCGATTAGGATTTCATGTAACACCCCTAACCCCGAACCATCGCCGGAACAGGGTTACGAGGCATTACCGGACATATCAGACAATTTGCAAATATAAATTTTGTTTAATATAAATTTCGGCAGCATTTCTGCTTATTAATATATAAAACCCCCTGTAAAATAAATCGTATTCATTTCAATAAATAACCAATTTAACCAATTCATTTGATAAATTCATTTTCTATTCTAAATACCTTCTAATCAAACTCAATCAATATAATATCAACTTAAATTTATCAAAATATTAGTTAGATTAAAATAAATATACTCCTTTCATTATAATTCTTAAACTTGTAATACTAACATTTTTAACCATTTACATTCAAAACATAATAACATTTATACACAACCTACGTACATGCCACATTATAAAAAGGAAATATACATCACCAAAGGTTTGCTGAAGTCGGGTCTGGCTTCGGATACTGGTTCAGTATTTGACTTCTACAACCTGCGCACGGAAGCAACCGTACGCTGAGTATACATATACTCAGTGGTATTACCATAATTCAAATTATAAACATAATAATCATATCATTAAATCATATAACTTTAATTTTACTAAACCAATTCAACATAAGTTTGTCATTCCCAATATATTCATACAATTTCAATTTTTGCTATTCAACAATTGAAACAATACACAATCAGGTTAAGCTACTATCCATTTCTTGAACCAATGGTTCATACTTTCCATTTTCATACTCATATTCCAATCACATTTTTCAGTTCATGTTCTATTTTCGCATTTCTTTCAATGGCTCAACCATTTCATTTTATTCAATTTAACCTTTTCCTTATTTACCCCTATTAACAGACTCGGACCTTAACGGATACACGGATTCCAACCCAACACTCCAGTACGGCACAATGTGCCTTAACGGTAACAGTATACGACACACAAAGTGTCGAATCGGTAACAGTAACAATATCAGTATTCAACACACAAAGTGCTGAACCTGTAACGGTAACAGTAACAGTATACGACACACAAAGTGTCGAATCGGTAACAGTAACAGTAACAGTAGTCGGCACGTAAGTGCCTGATCAGTAAGCCGGCAAAATCCCGTACTCTTCCATGTCCTATGGCATGCCAATTATATCCGACTCAGCCCGACTAGTTAATAGGGTATTTCAGTTCTCAATTTCATTTTCATTTTCATAATAAATTCAATTTCAATATTAATTACACTTTTCCATTTCAAACCACATACAATTCAATTTCAATACATATTCATCATTCAACTCAATTTCCATTCAATTCAATAAAAACACTTACCTTATAATTTACTTACCATATCCATAAATTAATCTAATATTTAATGAATAAATAAATAGCTTGAATTATAGTAATACAAACCCGAATTTGCTTGATCATTCCTCGGTAACCTTCTCCTTTCCTTTATGGGTTGATGCCTCGAGTTCCTTTTTAGCTACGAAAATAATAATTTACATTATTAATTACAACATTAAATTACAATAAATAATTGAATTTTATTCAATTTCTACTCTTCCTCTTCATTCCACATCTTTTATACACAATTCTATTATTTACTTATAAGTTCTTTCTAGGCTGTCTACCTGAGTCATTGTCACTAAATCATCTATATCTGGAGCTACGGAACTCCAAATTAAGATCCGTAAATTTTTCCCGAAACTAGACTCATATATATTTTTACTGTAAATTTTTCAGAATTTTTGGTATGGCCAATCAATACCAGATTATTCTTAAAGTTTCCCCTGTTTCACTGTCCAACTGCTCTGACCTCTCTTCACTACGAATTAAATTACTCTTTGTACAGAATTTAGATGGCCTCCTTGTTTAGCTCATTTGAAACTAGACTCATTAAGGAATTTAACCATATAAATTATGTTCCAAAATCATTTTTATACAATTTTTAATGATTTTTACAAGTCAGAACAGGGGATCTCGAAATCACCCTGAACCAGTTTCACTAAAATGTAAATATCTCACAATACAGAACTTATTTGCTATCTCTGTTTCTTTCATATGAAAATAGACTCAATAAGCTTTAATTTCATATCTCACTCAACTTCTAATTCCATTTCTACGATTTTTGGTGAATTTTCAAAGTTACTCTACTGCTGCTGTCTTAAATCTGTTTTCTTATGATTTATTTTGCAATTAAATCCTAGTTAAGTTTACTTATTTTCTTAACTTAATTCATGCTTGATTCTACTTAAATTCCTTCCATATTCAACTTGATTACAAAATTTTCATAATAAAACCCTAATTTATAATTTCTTCCAAATCAATCCCTATAATACAAAACTTATAGCTTACTTTACAATTTAATCCTTTTACTAACTCTAACTTAAATTTCATTCAATTTAACCCCTTGTTCATCTTTTTCTTTAACATAAACTATACTTAAAAACCAATAAACTCTCAAAATATCAACTTAGTTTCATCAAAATCTTGCTTTAAAGCTTCTAAAACATCAAAATTAAAAGAATAGGACTTGATTGACTTACCTTTTAAAGTTTAAAACCTTGAATCTTTAGTTTTTCCTTTTTCCTTCTTTTTCTTCTTTCTTTCCTGCTTGTTTCGTATGCTCTCTGTTCTTTTCTGTTCTTCTTTGTTTCTTTTTTTTATTATTATTTCATTTACTATTTACTTTATTATATAATATAATATTATATTAATATAATTATTTAATAATATATTTTAACACATAAAATCTCAGATTTTTTTTAAGCTTATGCCGCCTCAACTTATGCTAAATGGCATAATTGCCATTTTGGTCCTTTTTATTTTCTTTTAATCTACAATTAGACTTTTACTCCTTATTCAATTTGATCCTTTTTCCTAATTACTCTCAATTAAGCTAAATTCACTAAATAAAAATCTAATTAAGCACACTACTAGACTCATAATTACTCCTAATGATTATTTACTAACTCGATTTACTAAGACAGAGGCCCGATAACACATTTTTTTTTTTCTGGTGCCCACGGATTTCGGGTCGTTACATTTCTCCCCCCCTTAATAAATTTCGTCCTCGAAATTTACCTGAGAATAGATGAGGATACTGTGTTCTCATAGTTTCTTCCGGTTCCCAAGTTGCTTCTTCTACATTATGGCTTCTCCACAATACTTTTACCAAAGGGACTCGTTTGTTTCTTAATTCTTTCACTTCTCGAGCTAGTATTTGAACCGGTTCTTCTTCATATGACAAATCCGGTCTAATCTTAATGTCTTCAGTAGAAATAATATGAGATGGATCCGATCGATACCTTCGTAGCATGGAAACATGAAAAACATCATGAATTTTCTGTAATTCCGGAGGTAAAGCTAATCGATAGGCAACCGGTCCGATTCTTTCAATTACTTCATATGGCCCAATGTAACGAGGACTTAATTTTCCCTTGCGACCAAATCTCAAAATTTTCTTCCAAGGTGATACTTTTAAAAACACTTTATCACCCACAGAATACTCTATATCTCGTCGCTTTAGATCTGCATAAGACTTTTGTCTGTCAAAAGCTACTTTCAACCTGTCTTTGATCTTTTTAACTACTTCTTCTGTCTCCTGAATTAATTCCGGTCCAACAATCTTTTTCTCATTCAACTCTGTCCAACATACCGGTGATCGACATCTTCGACCATATAATGCTTCATATGGAGCCATTTGAATACTAGATTGATAACTATTATTATAAACAAATTCAGCTAATGGCAAGTATCGTTCCCAACCTGATTCAAAGTCAATAATGCAAGCCCGAAGCATGTCTTCTAAAATTTGAATTACCCGTTCTGATTGTCCGTCGGTTTGTGGATGAAATGCAGTACTAAAATTAAGCCGAGTACCCAAAGAATCATGTAACTGCTTCCAAAATCTCGATGTAAATCGTGGATCTCGGTCGGAAATTATAGATGCTGGAATGCCATGCAGTCTCACAATTTCTCGGATATATACTTCAGCAAGCTTCTGTAAAGACCAATCAGTCCTGACTGCTATGAAATGAGCAGACTTAGTAAGTCGATCAACTATCACCCAAATGGCATTCTTTTTGCTCTCTGACAGTGGCAACCCCGTAACAAAATCCATAGTAATACTATCCCATTTCCATTCAGGAATACTAATAGACTGGAGTAACCCTGTCGGTACCTGATGTTCTGCCTTTACTCGTTGGCAAGTCAAACATTTACTGACATATTCAACTATATCTTTCTTCATTCCTGGCCACCAATAGTGCTCCCTTAAATTACGATACATTTTTGTTCCACCCGGATGCAACGCAAAAGTACCATCGTGTGCTTCTTGAAGAATCATCTTCTTTAATTCAGAAGTAGTTGGAACACAAATCCGATTTTGAAACCTCAAACAATTATGTTCATCAATACTAAAATTTTCGACTGTACCATTCTGAACCATTTCTCTTTTCTTTAATAATTTGACATCTTCCATCTGAGCTGCTTTAATCTGCTCTAACATCATTGGCTTAACCTTTAACTCAGCTAACAAGCTTCCATCATCATTAACACTAAGCCGAGCAAACATTGCTCGTAATTCAATCGCAGCTTTCCTGCTCAATGCATCAGCTACCACATTTGCTTTTCCTGGATGATAATCTATAACACAATCATAATCT
This sequence comes from Gossypium australe, assembly GCA_005393395.2. NCBI lineage: Eukaryota > Viridiplantae > Streptophyta > Magnoliopsida > Malvales > Malvaceae > Gossypium > Gossypium australe. Next base: position 19,540,902 of record CM016625.1, on the reverse strand, counting down.
TTTAGAAGCTCGATCCACCGTCTTTGCCTTAAATTTAAATCTTTCTGTGACAGCAGATATTTGAGACTTTTATGATCTGTGTAAATGTAACATTTCTCGCCATAAAGATAATGTCTCCAAATCTTTAAAGCAAAAATTACTGCAGCTAGCTCCAAGTCATGTGTCGGGTAATTACGTTCATGCGGCTTCAACTGTCTAGATGCATATGCAATAACCTTTCCATTTTGCATCAATACACAACCCAAACCACTCAAAGAAGCATCACTGTACACAATAAAATCTTTTCCCGACTCTGGTAATGTTAATACCGGTGCCTCTGTCAACATTTGCTTCAGAGTCTCAAAACTATTCTGGCACTGATCATCCCAGATAAAAGGAACATTCTTCTGTAGTAGTTTAGTCATCGGCATTGCTATTTTCGAGAATCCATTTACAAATCTTCGATAATATCCAGCCAAACCGAGAAAACTACGTACCTCAGACACATTCTTTGGCGCTTTCCACTGAACAATTGCTTCGATCTTCTTCGGGTCAACTCTAATCCCATCAGCAGATACCACATGTCCTAAAAATACCACTTCAGACAACCAGAATTCACATTTACTTAATTTCCCATACAACTGTTTTTCCCGCAGAATCTGTAAAACCTTTCGAAGATGCTGATCATGTTCTGCCTCTGTTTTTGAATATACCAATATATCATCAATAAAAACCACCACAAACTGATCTAGATACGGCTGGAAAATGCGATTCATCAAATCCATAAAAGCAGCTGGAGCATTGGTCAATCCAAACGGCATCACCAAAAATTCATAATGGCCATAACGAGTACGGAAGGCAGTCTTAGGCACATCACTTTCCTTCACCTTCAGCTGATAATACCCGGATCTCAAATCAATTTTAGAAAATACTGAAGCTCCCTTAAGCTGATCAAACAAGTCGTCTATACGAGGCAAAGGATACCGGTTTTTGATCGTCACTTTGTTCAACTGTCGATAATCAATGCACAACCGCATAGAACCATCTTTCTTTTTAACAAACAATACTGGAGCTCCCCAAGGTGAAATACTCGGTCGGATAAATCCTCGATCTAATAAATCCTGTAACTGCACCTTCAACTCTTTCAATTCAGTAGGCGACATTCGGTACGGAGGTATAGAAATTGGTGCTGTACCTGGATACACCTCAATAGCAAATTCAACCTCTCTATCAGGTGGTAAACCCGGTAGTTCTTCTGGAAATACATCTGGAAACTCGCATACAGTCCTAATCTGGCTACATTGGCTTCCCACTGAATCAGAATTAATAACATATGCCAAATACGCTGAACAACCCTGCTGTAATAACTTGTTAGCTTTTGTAGCTGAAATGATACGTGTCGAACCACTGGTACGGATGCCATTCACTTCAATTCTGTCCCCATTTTCTGCCTGAATACTAAACCTCTTTTTGTAGCAATCCAAAACTACCCCATGTTCAGATAACCAATCCATACCCAAAATGATATCAAAATCGCCAAAAGGCATGATCAGCAAATCCACAGGAAACATTTTATCATGTATTATTAACGGGCACCTCCGGCATACTCTGTCTACTAACACTGTTTGTCCCAAAGGGCTAGACACCTCTATGAAAACTCTAGACATTTCAGATTCTAACTTCCCCGATTCAACTAATTTTAAATTAATATATGAATGTGATGAACCCGGGTCAATTAAAGCATAAATAGGCTCAGAATACAATAAAAATATACCTGTCACCACATCGTGAGCATTGCCTTCTTCACGGGTCCGAACTACGTATGCTCTGGCTGGTGCTCTAGCCTCTGACTGTTGTGTAGCTATATCACTGCCTCTACTAGCTCCTCCTCTCCTCGAAACAAAACCTCCTCTAGACATTCCTCTACCTCTGGCAGTCGATACTGATCTCTGAGATGTGGTAGGTGTACTACTCTGAGTTTTCGAACAATCTTTAATAAAGTGTTCAGTAGAGCCACAACGAAAACATCCTCCAATTTTCTTCCAGCATTCACCAAAATGTCTTTTTCCACAATAGTTACATTCAGGATATTCATTTTCCCGGGGTGGAGCTTTTACACTACCGGTGGAAATAGTAATCTGTTTTCCTCTGTTTCCGTCACCTCTATCAGATCGAAAGCTTGATCTCCAACCACCTCTGAATTCTCTAGATCTCTTTGGTAGTGGATTTGAACTAGTTGCTCCTACTCGTTTCCTGGTCAATCCAACTGTTTCTGACTTTTTATCAAATCCCAAGACTTGCTCTATCATTTTGGCCCGTTCGATCAAATCAACAAATTCAGTAATTCGCTGGGACACTAATTGTAGTTTTATTTCATCTCTTAATCCCCGTAAAAACCGTTTACAACTATCAGCCTCTGTTGGAATATTTCTGAAGCATACCTGCTCAATCTAGTAAACTCTCGATCATAATCCAATACTGACATATTACCCTGTTTCAACATTAAAAACTCTTGCTTTTTCTCTTCAATATACATTTCCCCAATATACTTCTTTTGAAATTCTTTTTGAAACAAATCCCAGGTTACCTGATCATCCGGTAAATGTCTAACAACAGATTCCCACCAGAGATATGCTTCCCCTTGTAACAATGATACAGCACATATCAGATTCTCTCGGGGGTGCAATCTAATTGTTGCAAAACTCTTTTTGTTGATTCTATCCAATTCTCAGCAATAGACGGATCAAGACCTCTTAGTCCCGAAAACTCCGTGGCACCATATTTTCTTAACTCTTTAATCGGGGCCCGTCTAACCGTAGGTACTGATGTAGTAGCAGGTACAGTTTCCGCTACATGTTGCAATGCATCGGCTATAGCTCTTAACAGTTGTGAGTTATCTCTTTCTCTTCTTACATTAGGAGGTTGGTTATTTAACGGATTTACAGTAGGTGTAACAGATTCAGTTTCTTCAATTTCTCGATTTCCAGTATGCATTTCCTGTTCAACATCATACATTCTTTCGTCTGACATTTTATCTATAAAACAAAATCAAATAAATATATATGTCAGCATCCAAAAACCCGACTCAGCTTCGACTCAATAGTGGCATGTACTTCTAGACTCACTTTCGAGCCCGATTTAGCCCGAGAATCGACTAAACCTGATAGCTCTGATACCAATAAATGTAACACCCCTAACCCCGAACCATCGCCGGAACAGGGTTACGAGGCATTACCGGACATATCAGACAATTTGCAAATATAAATTTTGTTTAATATAAATTTCGGCAGCATTTCTGCTTATTAATATATAAAACCCCCTGTAAAATAAATCGTATTCATTTCAATAAATAACCAATTTAACCAATTCATTTGATAAATTCATTTTCTATTCTAAATACCTTCTAATCAAACTCAATCAATATAATATCAACTTAAATTTATCAAAATATTAGTTAGATTAAAATAAATATACTCCTTTCATTATAATTCTTAAACTTGTAATACTAACATTTTTAACCATTTACATTCAAAACATAATAACATTTATACACAACCTACGTACATGCCACATTATAAAAAGGAAATATACATCACCAAAGGTTTGCTGAAGTCGGGTCTGGCTTCGGATACTGGTTCAGTATTTGACTTCTACAACCTGCGCACGGAAGCAACCGTACGCTGAGTATACATATACTCAGTGGTATTACCATAATTCAAATTATAAACATAATAATCATTAAATCATATAACTTTAATTTTACTAAACCAATTCAACATAAGTTTGTCATTCCCAATATATTCATACAATTTCAATTTTTGCTATTCAACAATTGAAACAATACACAATCAGGTTAAGCTACTATCCATTTCTTGAACCAATGGTTCATACTTTCCATTTTCATACTCATATTCCAATCACATTTTTCAGTTCATGTTCTATTTTCGCATTTCTTTCAATGGCTCAACCATTTCATTTTATTCAATTTAACCTTTTCCTTATTTACCCCTATTAACAGACTCGGACCTTAACGGATACACGGATTCCAACCCAACACTCCAGTACGGCACAATGTGCCTTAACGGTAACAGTATACGACACACAAAGTGTCGAATCGGTAACAGTAACAATATCAGTATTCAACACACAAAGTGCTGAACCTGTAACGGTAACAGTAACAGTATACGACACACAAAGTGTCGAATCGGTAACAGTAACAGTAACAGTAGTCGGCACGTAAGTGCCTGATCAGTAAGCCGGCAAAATCCCGTACTCTTCCATGTCCTATGGCATGCCAATTATATCCGACTCAGCCCGACTAGTTAATAGGGTATTTCAGTTCTCAATTTCATTTTCATTTTCATAATAAATTCAATTTCAATATTAATTACACTTTTCCATTTCAAACCACATACAATTCAATTTCAATACATATTCATCATTCAACTCAATTTCCATTCAATTCAATAAAAACACTTACCTTATAATTTACTTACCATATCCATAAATTAATCTAATATTTAATGAATAAATAAATAGCTTGAATTATAGTAATACAAACCCGAATTTGCTTGATCATTCCTCGGTAACCTTCTCCTTTCCTTTATGGGTTGATGCCTCGAGTTCCTTTTTAGCTACGAAAATAATAATTTACATTATTAATTACAACATTAAATTACAATAAATAATTGAATTTTATTCAATTTCTACTCTTCCTCTTCATTCCACATCTTTTATACACAATTCTATTATTTACTTATAAGTTCTTTCTAGGCTGTCTACCTGAGTCATTGTCACTAAATCATCTATATCTGGAGCTACGGAACTCCAAATTAAGATCCGTAAATTTTTCCCGAAACTAGACTCATATATATTTTTACTGTAAATTTTTCAGAATTTTTGGTATGGCCAATCAATACCAGATTATTCTTAAAGTTTCCCCTGTTTCACTGTCCAACTGCTCTGACCTCTCTTCACTACGAATTAAATTACTCTTTGTACAGAATTTAGATGGCCTCCTTGTTTAGCTCATTTGAAACTAGACTCATTAAGGAATTTAACCATATAAATTATGTTCCAAAATCATTTTTATACAATTTTTAATGATTTTTACAAGTCAGAACAGGGGATCTCGAAATCACCCTGAACCAGTTTCACTAAAATTAAATATCTCACAATACAGAACTTATTTGCTATCTCTGTTTCTTTCATATGAAAATAGACTCAATAAGCTTTAATTTCATATCTCACTCAACTTCTAATTCCATTTCTACGATTTTTGGTGAATTTTCAAAGTTACTCTACTGCTGCTGTCTTAAATCTGTTTTCTTATGATTTATTTTGCAATTAAATCCTAGTTAAGTTTACTTATTTCTTAACTTAATTCATGCTTGATTCTACTTAAATTCCTTCCATATTCAACTTGATTACAAAATTTTCATAATAAAACCCTAATTTATAATTTCTTCCAAATCAATCCCTATAATACAAAACTTATAGCTTACTTTACAATTTAATCCTTTTACTAACTCTAACTTAAATTTCATTCAATTTAACCCCTTGTTCATCTTTTTCTTTAACATAAACTATACTTAAAAACCAATAAACTCTCAAAATATCAACTTAGTTTCATCAAAATCTTGCTTTAAAGCTTCTAAAACATCAAAATTAAAAGAATAGGACTTGATTGACTTACCTTTTAAAGTTTAAAACCTTGAATCTTTAGTTTTTCCTTTTTCTTCTTTTTCTTCTTTCTTTCCTGCTTGTTTCGTATGCTCTCTGTTCTTTTCTGTTCTTCTTTGTTTCTTTTTTTTTTATTATTTCATTTACTATTTACTTTATTATATAATATAATATTATATAATATAATTATTTAATAATATATTTTAACACATAAAATCTCAGATTTTTTTTAAGCTTATGCCGCCTCAACTTATGCTAAATGGCATAATTGCCATTTTGGTCCTTTTTTTTTTTTTTAATCTACAATTAGACTTTTACTCCTTATTCAATTTGATCCTTTTTCCTAATTACTCTCAATTAAGCTAAATTCACTAAATAAAAATCTAATTAAGCACACTACTAGACTCATAATTACTCCTAATGATTATTTACTAACTCGATTTACTAAGACAGAGGCCCGATAACACATTTTTTTTTTTTCTGGTGCCCACGGATTTCGGGTCGTTACATTTCATCTCAATCTCTGTATAAAACAGATTTTAGTAATAAATTATGAGCTTCATTTTCTTTAATTGTTTTTTCAACTAAGAAATCTGAAAACTGTGTAAGAGCTCTTCTAAAGTTTTGCTCTATAGGTAATCCTGGATTATAAAAATCTTTTAATTCAGGAAATTCAGGAATTTGTTGTTTTTTCAACAAATTTTATGTTTCTCTTATAATTTCAGCATAGCTTTTTTGATATACTGAATAAGGATCTTGTGACCAAGTAAAATCATTCACCGGGTTTGGTGATTGTGATCCAAATGGTTGGTTTACCATAGGATAAGGTACATAATATCCTTGATTAGGATAAAATGGTACTTGAGTAGGTACAGTAATAAATCCTGGTTTAGGACTTACTATTTTCCCTTTGTTGGGTTTTTTATGGACAGTTGTCCATTCTCCAACTTTTTCTAGAGGTTGTTTACCTCTATCCATAAAGCCTGCTAAGAAATCAGCAAACATTATTATTAGTACCTTTTATATAAATAACCTCAAAATTAAATTGGCATAATTCATTATACCATCTAATTCTTCGTGGTACAATTTCTAAACTTTTATTAGTTACTTTTATTATTACTAGGTTACCAGTGATGAATATCCATAAAAGAAATGACATTATGTACTTTCGACCATTATTTAAATTATACAAAGAAAATCTGGTTTTTAACCCCCTCCCCCTGTATTAGCGTATTTCGTGCAAAACTTAAACGAGATAGTAAACCAACTTTATTTTATTGATTTATTTTCGTACTCATGAATCAAATCAGATCATATATAATTGTGTCGGTATATGAGTATTAAATTTGTTTATATTTTTCATATCTAAAATGTCTAGAATTGAAATTTAGTCACATAAAAGTTTAAATTAACCATTCTACGGCTTATTTGGTATGCTTGATGTAAAAAAAAACATGTGTTGTGTTAAATAACATACAAACTTCAAAAATATAGATGAAATATATTAGTATATCAAGGTGTTTGGTTGCTCAGGATTGCCATATTTATTACTATTTTGATGTTATGTTTACTATGAATTAAAACATCAGTGAAGTTTTACATGTGAAAAGTTCTTTAAAAAACACAAATTTAAAATACACTCTAATTTTTTTTATTTTTAAAAACAATAGCATTTATGTAGAAATAATTAACTTAATTTTCAACTAAATCAAGAATGAGTTATAAAATGCATACCGGTAATTAAGAATTAAAGAGCTCAGCTTAATGCTTGTTTATAGAGGAAATATGGGTAAAAAGAACAAAAAAAAATTGATAATGAGTCATGAACGATGAATTTTTTTAATTAAAAACTCGGTATTCATAAATATATTTGATATCGCCTCACAAATGAAGAAATTTGAACACTTTTTTTTACCTTTGTTTGACAACAATGGCTTTAGAAGGAAACGAACAAAATTGGAGAAAATGAAGTCAGGAGGATCATCTTGGATACTCAATAATTAAAAAATGTGTAATTTTTAGTTTTGGACGAGGATATTATTGGAAAAAAATTAATATTAAAAAGTGTTAAAACAAGTGATATTTAAATACCACCTTCAAATTTGTTTTATTTATCTTCCATCTTGAAACAAAAAGTCACCCAAGTGTATAAAATTTCAAGCTTACCAAATAACTTGTTTTTTCAAAATTAGATAATACACTAGTATTAATTAATATATCAAATCAGTATTATGTCTACCAAATGAGCCGGTAAAGTTTTAATAAAAAATACTAAGTTTTTTCCTCTCATCTGAAGATAATTCTCTCTCATGCAAAGATACATTTATTGTGCCTCTCTTTCTAATACACCCAATTACACACCCATTGGCAACTTATTTTTTCCTTATCTAAATAAAACTTTATTACTTCTCATAATTTCAATATAAATCATATGATGGTCAATGTTGGATATCAAATAAGAAAGATGTTTAAATTTCGATTTCTAGATTCGTGGTATTGAAAGCTGTTTCATGAAAAAAAAATTAAACTGTAGAAGAGAAGAAGAATAAGAGATTTTAATTGGTGCAAGCGGAACGAGTGAAGAATGCCATGCAATAACAATTTTAACAACCCAATAACTTAAATGAAACTTTGAAATAGTACAATAATTATTTTGTATCTTTTTAAAATTAAATAGCTAAAATATAAACTTACTAATAATTTAATGACTACCCTTAATTTTATTGAATCTACTTTCTATCTTCTAATAGAATTAATGAGAGATAGATTTATATATATATATATATATATATATATATATATATAATTCAACTTTCATATATATGTATACTACTCTTTCTTACTCGCGTAATGCACATGTTGATTAACATATGGAGCTGTGAGACCATCTTGGCGAATGGTTTGGTTGGGTTTAGTCGTAATGTTGGGTGCACCATAGCGGAGGAAGATGAGATGGGGCGGGGGGGTTATGATGGATTGGGACTGGCATGGTTGATGGGTTTTTGACAGTTAATTTCAGAGTCGGACAGTCTTATGGCGTTGCGGGAGAGATCCGTGATGACTTGGGGGGAGTAGCGTTGGGTTTATTGAATTGTTCATGGCAGGTGAAGGTGGTCATGTCTACCGCGAAGGCGATCAACCAGCGGACTTACTGGCTCAACTAGCAGCTGGGCATGAATTTGGAGTTGAGGTTATTTCAAAAGTTGTTTAAATAATTTTGTTATTTTTTTATTTCTAATTAATTTAAATGTTATGGATGAATTGACACGTATGTAATTTAGCTTTTTCTTATAATTAGAATAGAATATAAGAATTTAACTTTAGAATTTCAATTGTTATTTATATAATAATTCCATTTGTTTTAATTTTAAAACATGCTAATTTTTTTTTAAATATAATGATAAATTTAGCTTATACTTGCTGACATAACCCTATTTCATTTTATATGTAATACTAACAAATAATTTTAAAAATTATAAAATATTCAATAACATTAAATCAAAATTCAAAAGAAAATTATAAAAAGATCATAAAAATTCAAAAAAAAAACATAAATTACACATGAATTGCCATGCAGACTATCAAATTTAAAAGTTTAAAATTTTAGTTAGTATTAATGTTTAAAAAAAATCAATTCGACTCTTTTTGAATAGTTGGTCAAATTTCATTCTTTTTAAAAGGTCGAGGGCCAAATTGAAAAAAAATATATAAACATCAAGGGTCAATTTGAATGAGAGAGTATTGCATCACCATTTGGAAATTTAAAAACTTTATTTAAAATCTAAAATATAAAAAATTAAAACTTTCCCTTGATGATATTTTACAATTTCAGAACGTCATATCATTCCATTTTAATAGAATCCAAATTTAAGGTCAAATTGAGAAAAATTACTAAATTTCGAAACAAATGTAAATCAATAAAAGTTTAGGGTCCAAATTAAAAAGCTATCGAACTTTTAAGGACTAAATGTTGGTTTTAGGGAGAAAGTAAAGAAATTAGTGGCAAACCATTAAATCTAACGTCTTTGCTTGTGCATATGACAATGGAGCCCTTTTAGTAAGCTGGTAAATGGAGACTATGACCTTTCACTAATTGAGCTTGCAAGCAACATACAGTATTCCATCTATCCTTTTTCGCCTCACACTCTGATTATGATATTTGGTTGTAATTAGATTTAGAGATAAATCAATACAGTAAGTTTTTTAAATTTATAATATTCATATTTAAATCTTTATCTAAATATATTGTTGCTGATACAAGAATAAATGAACTCGAATGATCAGAACTTATAATAAAATTACTAAAAATTTATATAAAAATTAAGAAAATGTTAATTAAAATAATAAAATTAATGATTTAAATTCAAATCAAATCTTTAGATACCGGTGTAGATATACATGATAATACATTTGATTGGATATTCGTCACTTTAAAAAAAAAAAGAGAGAGAGGATATTTTGTTTATATAGAAACAAACTGAAGAAATCTTGAGCGTTGAGTCCATGAGCGAATGGTTCTCAATAGAGTACACGTGCTGCCTATCTTTACTTCCATTTTAAATCTTTTGCTTCCATGCATGTATTTCTCCTCCAACTATAACACCAAAACAAAGCGGAGAGAGAAAGAAAGAGTCATGGTTGTTTGCTTTGATTCTTTTTCTTATGTATAGGCCTCTTCATCGCCATCATTAGCGACTCATCTCTTTTCATTTGAATTTTCTCAGTTCCAATAACCCATTTTACTTTCTCTTTTTTTTTTAAAAAAAATTGTTGAACAATGAAATAAAGAATTAGGGGAGTTCTCGTTTTATGGGTCGGATCTCTTTGTTATACTTGAAACAAAGAACTGTTACATCTCAACTCTTGATTCTTGTCTGATCATCTCCATTGAAACAAAAGCAAACAATATGTGATCTGTTTTTTCTCTGCTTCTGGATCTGTAAATCTGTTTCTTATGCTTTGCTTACTTCTTCAACATTGGAAGGTGTCTTCTTGGTCACAGTAAAGAAGCAATCATGAAAAATGCAGTATTTTCTAAGGTTTTGAGGTAAGAAATGAGCTACTGATCTTGTTTCCGTTCTTTTTATCCGTTTTTATTTGTTTTTATTCCTTAATGGAACTAAATCTATAAAGAAAGTTTGTTTGCAAGTTTTGCAACAAAAGGTTCTCATGTTGGAAGTCGTCACATAAGAACTCATATGAAGCATGATAGTTTCGCTGAAACAGAGGAAGAATCTGCTGACATGCCCATAAACAGACTTATTTCCACCGCTAATCCCAGAAACATAAAGAGATTTGTTGTGTCCGAAGCTGGTGGCCAACCTGCAGCTTATGGTTTAAGGGAAAACCCCAAGAAAACCAAGAGGTTTTCGGATTCAGGCAATGGTTCTTCACTCAAAGAGATGATGGTGTGTAAAGAATGTGGTAAGGGCTTTCGATCATTGAAAGCTCTTTGTGGTCACATGTCTTGTCATTCAGATAATGGTGAAAAACAGAAGGTGATAATGGATAGTCAGTCGGATACTGAGACATCAGCTCCAAGTAAAAGGAGATCCAGAAGGGGTACACCTAAGACAATCGGTGTTTACCGTAATAATAATTCAGAGAATCTGGGGAATGGTTCTTCGTCTGTATCAGAGATAGTGCAAGAACAAGAAGAGGTGGCAATGTGTTTGATGATGTTGTCAAGGGATTCTGGTTGTAGAAAACGAATGAATTCAGCTGCTGACTCTTCAGATAACAACTCTGTTGTGTTGGAAGACAAATCATCGTCTATTGATGTGACGATTACTATTAAGAACGACATGAACAGGGGTGGGTTTTTGAAGATGACAAAGCAAAGAGACAGCAAGTTGAAGAAATCTCCTGAATCTGATCCTTCTTCTGAGAATTCTGATTCTGGGTATTTTAGAAATGGACCAAAGAAGGTGGAATCAGATGATTCTGTCGATGGGTTTCTCAAGAACAATGAGTTTAAGAAGCCTTATATAGAATCTGGATCTGGGTTCAGAGACATGGATGCAACTTCTAGCAAGTGTTTGAGTAAATTCAAAAGTGTGGAAATTGGATCTCCAAAGTATGATTTAAGAAGAAATGGGAAGAATGATTATTACAGTCCTCAAAAGGGAAGCAAATATGAATGTTTAACCTGTAACAAGACCTTTGACTCCCATAGGGCTCTTGGAGGGCATAGAGCAAGCCATACAAAGGTGAATGGCTACAATGAGTCAATACAGGAGGGTTATGAAAATAACTTGGCAAATGATTCTTTTACGGCTCCAATGACTGATACCAAAGTTACCAAGGCTTCTTCAAATGGTAAAAGGCTTGGTGTTCCTCGTGGTTCATCTTACAATGCTGAGAAAAGATTGGGTTCAAAGAAAAACAAGGGCCATGAGTGCCCATTTTGCTTCAGAGTTTTCAAGTCAGGCCAAGCTTTAGGAGGTCATAAAAGGTCCCATTTTGGAGGTTCAGATGACAGAACATTGGTGATCAAGCAAGAATCAGATTTGCCAGCTCTAATTGATCTTAACCTTCCAGCTCCTGTGAGGAAGATGCATTGGGGAATGCTGCTGGGTTCATGCCTTAGTAGACTGGAAGCACTAGAAGCATGACTCGGCTCACAGCCTGACTGATGGTTCTAGAGACTCATCCCGTTTGCTAACTGCCCATGGCACTTACCGGTAGCACTAGCAAAGCTGGGTTTGATCTTCAAACTGAACAAACTTTTGGGCATAGTTTCCTCATGATGCAAGAGATTCTAGAGTGTATAGACAAGTCAATTTACCCCCCTTTTTTGTGTTTCCCCTTTTTGCTACAGTAAATCTTTCCCCATATGTTGCTTTTGAACTATGAAAAACATGTTCTCTTGCATTTAAAACTAGTTTTCTTTTGATGTTATCTATGTCTATTTGTTCTTGAGACATTATCAACTATGTTTCCTCTTCAAGTACACTCCATTTTCCATATCAAAAGTACAATTTTCAGCTTTGGGTTGCTTCAAATCAGTCCAACAGTGAAGCATACAGAAGGGGCAACAGCCTCTGTTCTTCAACTTATGTCTGTGCCATCTGCTTTATGGGGGAAAAACAATAAAGAAGTGCCATGTCAATGGAGTGGAAGAGAAGTTTACTGCCCCCAAGGACTGCCCCTTCACATTTAATTGCTACGCACGCATTTATTTATATCTATCAAGACAATCCGAGATGTCATTTCAATGGTGTGGAAGACAAGTCCCTTTGGTCTTTGTTCCAATAGCCTTTAAAACCTACTCTTGGGAAATGTCATTACATCTTCTTTAATGCTTTTTCTTTTCTTTATTACAAAGGAAATGATAATTACTTATGTAATGTGACAACAAATGTGGAATTCAAATTAAAAAAAGGACAACTTACCTGGTGTGGAATTCAAATCATTACATAATTGTTTACCAGACCTTAATAATGGGAACTCCAATTTGATTGTTGTTTTTAACATTGTTCAGCTATATTCTGGATATAATTAAAAAAAACCACAGCTGATGAAATCATTCCAAATTTGAGTGTTGAATCGCCAGGCCATTGAATTTTGGGTTCTATAAGAAGCTTCGTCTTTTGTGGGTCATCATCCAATCATTATGAAATAGAAGAGTTGGGCCCAAATCTTCCTTGCTACCTTGTCTTCATATAAACTTCTGGTAGGGTCTTTTAGATTTGAATATATAATGCAATAAGTTTTCAGGTAAACCTTAAAAAATCGAATTTGAAATTAATGTTAATTGATGCTTTCGTACAATTTTTTTTCTCAACCAGTGATCCAATTATAATACAACAAGTTTTTAAATACGAAAGAGAGCAAAATAAGCAAAATAATAAAAACGATCAACACAAATGGGGCGTTTAACATGAACGGGAACTACTCTGCTATAGGAGGGTACTACGTGATTCTTATGAGAATTGGATGGCAGGTTTTCGTAGATTTATTGGAAGAGGCTTGGTTCTCATGGCTGAATTATACGCAATCTTTCATGGCCTGTAAGTAGCTTGCCATAGAGGTTTTTCTAAGGTTATTCTTGAATGTGATAGTAATATTGCAATTGACATACTCAATGATAATTCAAAGCAAGCCTCATTTATATCTCTTGTCTGTAGAATTAGAGAAGAATGCTGCCATTTCTCAAACATGTCTTTAGCCAAACATGTCCCAATAATACTCTTGAGCTAGTTACTTTCAAATTCCCTTTGTTTACTATTAGGAATGTCGAAACCATTTTTTTATTTTGGAAAATGGGGATCGACTTTAAAATGAAATATGAAGTTGCCACCACTCCTTTTTGTTTAAATGTGATCGGATCACCTATAAAACATTTTATTTTATTAAAATATTGATTTTGGCCTACGAAATTCAAGAAAGCAGGTTCGGAAGTCGATTACGTACGAGGAAGGATTAGTACTCTCGCAACGCCCAAAATTGATACCTAATTGATTAATTAATGTCCTAATGTCGAAAATTTGAAAAGTTTTAAAATACAGTCCCTTAAAAAATGTTTGGAAGACTCGGATTGGATATTGAGATTCTCTTGTTCTGAAGAAATAAAATATCATATCCAACATGTTAGGATACGACATTTCAAGTCCTCAATACCAAAATCATCTCATGATTTCCAAAACTCATGCATTGGAATTTTTAAGAGGATTTTCAGTTATTTGGTCAAACAATAAATTGAAACTTAACATGTTAGGGCACGATTTCTCGAATTTCTAAACCGAAAGATTGCATTGTTTTTTAATTTAAGAAAACACGGATGAAATTTTGAAAGGATATTTGGTTATTCGGCAAACGAAAAATCGAAACCCAGCAAGTTAGGGCACGATTTCTCGAATTTTTAAACAGGAAATATTGCCTTATTTTCAGAAGCTTTCAAATAAGCGATTATAAAACCGGCTCAAAATATATTTGTTTGGTTTGTTTGGATATAAAATGAACAATTTTTCATAAATAAGTTGGAATCTTAATTACAATGCAATAATAAAAACAAAAGTATAATTGCAAACATAAAATAACAATACATGGCAATAATGAAAACACAAAAGAGCAAATTTGGGTTCATACAATGGCAACATATCATACGCTATATAAATAGTAACATTAACATTCAAAACTAATGAATTAAAGACAATTTAGAAATAAATATCAAGCAACTTAACATAAATAAATGCAACAAATTTTAAGACAATAAAAGAATGAATAATATATAAAAAACAAAAAAAAAATACATTTGAAATCATTAATATACAAACAACAAATTATATGTATATGAATTTTAAAACAAGTAATATATGAGAGAATTTAAAATAAGTAGTGTACAAAATAATATATATCAATCAAAAATAAAGATTAAAAAAATATATTAGATAATAGTATACAAATGAATTTTAAAATAAATATTGTAAGAAGAAAATCAAAATACATAATACACAAGATAAAATATCAATCAAAATAAATAATATTCATAAAGTAAAAAAATTTAATATGAATAATATACATATATTAAGAAATAGTTTTAATTTAAATAATATATATAAAACAATAATGTATAAGATTATTTAAAATATTATATAAATTTTAAATCAAAGAAATAATAAAAGAGAATTTTAAAATGAACAAATTATATATTAAAATAAGTTTTAAAAAATATACAAATAAAAGTAAAAAAAAATGTAAAATCAGTAAAATATTCAAAATAATATGTTAAACAATTTATAAAAAAATGAATAATGAATTAATTACAAAGAATAAAATAAAATGCATAAACTGAAATAGAAAAAGACCCCATTGAATAAAAACAAGATAAAAAGGGTGATTCGTAAATAAACAAACTCTGAAAACAGATTCTGAGATTAAAACCAAAGCGCGCCAACGAACCAGGACTAAAAACGAAATATACCAAGCTTTGGAACGCAGCACTTAAATATAGACTAAAACGAAGTAACGAGTAAATTCAGGGAAACATTAAAAAGCAGAGAAAAATATAAGCAAGGTCTGTTCAAATAATAGCGCATAAGGGGAGGGACCAATCATGGAAATAACCTCTCCATTTATAAAAACAATATTTCCCTTTAAAAAAAGAAGCAGTCGGTCATTTAAAACAGAAACCCTAGCCCTTTCTTTGTCTTTCACTTAGCCAATCTAAAACCAAACACAAATGAAACTAAAAACCCTTCCCTCTCTAATCGGCCAACCAAAGACCAAAGTCAAAAGGCCATCCGACCACCATACGCCACAGTAATTAGCGATGGCGTCGTGTGAAGGCCAAATCTGGCCACTTCTGCGAATATACTCGAAGGTATACCACCTTCACACCCAAAAATCCCCGTTCAAGCTTCGATTTCGACGAAGTGAATAGGAATCCGGGCGACGGTATTAAACAGATAAGTGCTTCTTTCTTTTATTTTTTCTTTGCATGCAATAGATAAAAATCAAAGAGCAAGGAATAAAGAAAAAGAAAATGAGTAAAAGAAAAATCTGAGAATCACCTTTCAAAAAATCAATTTCGGATTTTTTTATTGAATATGCTTGCGTTCGTATCGAAAAAAAAAATGGGATCCTTTTCATTTGATTTCGACCCTATTTATAGCCGAATGGAAATCGAAAATAAAATCAAAAATTATTTTTGCTTTGCTGTATTCTGTTACCATCGTCGTTTGTTGCAAGCTGTCAATCTGTTTAAGGGAAAACCCCAAGAAAACCAAGAGGTTTTCGGATTCAGGCAATGGTTCTTCACTCAAAGAGATGATGGTGTGTAAAGAATGTGGTAAGGGCTTTCGATCATTGAAAGCTCTTTGTGGTCACATGTCTTGTCATTCAGATAATGGTGAAAAACAGAAGGTGATAATGGATAGTCAGTCGGATACTGAGACATCAGCTCCAAGTAAAAGGAGATCCAGAAGGGGTACACCTAAGACAATCGGTGTTTACCGTAATAATAATTCAGAGAATCTGGGGAATGGTTCTTCGTCTGTATCAGAGATAGTGCAAGAACAAGAAGAGGTGGCAATGTGTTTGATGATGTTGTCAAGGGATTCTGGTTGTAGAAAACGAATGAATTCAGCTGCTGACTCTTCAGATAACAACTCTGTTGTGTTGGAAGACAAATCATCGTCTATTGATGTGACGATTACTATTAAGAACGACATGAACAGGGGTGGGTTTTTGAAGATGACAAAGCAAAGAGACAGCAAGTTGAAGAAATCTCCTGAATCTGATCCTTCTTCTGAGAATTCTGATTCTGGGTATTTTAGAAATGGACCAAAGAAGGTGGAATCAGATGATTCTGTCGATGGGTTTCTCAAGAACAATGAGTTTAAGAAGCCTTATATAGAATCTGGATCTGGGTTCAGAGACATGGATGCAACTTCTAGCAAGTGTTTGAGTAAATTCAAAAGTGTGGAAATTGGATCTCCAAAGTATGATTTAAGAAGAAATGGGAAGAATGATTATTACAGTCCTCAAAAGGGAAGCAAATATGAATGTTTAACCTGTAACAAGACCTTTGACTCCCATAGGGCTCTTGGAGGCATAGAGCAAGCCATACAAAGGTGAATGGCTACAATGAGTCAATACAGGAGGGTTATGAAAATAACTTGGCAAATGATTCTTTTACGGCTCCAATGACTGATACCAAAGTTACCAAGGCTTCTTCAAATGGTAAAAGGCTTGGTGTTCCTCGTGGTTCATCTTACAATGCTGAGAAAAGATTGGGTTCAAAGAAAAACAAGGGCCATGAGTGCCCATTTTGCTTCAGAGTTTTCAAGTCAGGCCAAGCTTTAGGAGGTCATAAAAGGTCCCATTTTGTTGGAGGTTCAGATGACAGAACATTGGTGATCAAGCAAGACTCATCAGATTTGCCAGCTCTAATTGATCTTAACCTTCCAGCTCCTGTTGAGGAAGATGCATTGGGGAATGCTGCTGGGTTCATGCCTTAGTAGACTGGAAGCACTAGAAGCATGACTCGGCTCACAGCCTGACTGATGGTTCTAGAGACTCATCCCGTTTGCTAACTGCCCATGGCACTTACCGGTAGCACTAGCAAAGCTGGGTTTGATCTTCAAACTGAACAAACTTTTGGGCATAGTTTCCTCATGATGCAAGAGATTCTAGAGTGTATAGACAAGTCAATTTACCCCCCTTTTTTGTGTTTCCCCTTTTTGCTACAGTAAATCTTTCCCCATATGTTGCTTTTGAACTATGAAAAACATGTTCTCTTGCATTTAAAACTAGTTTTCTTTTGATGTTATCTATGTCTATTTGTTCTTGAGACATTATCAACTATGTTTCCTCTTCAAGTACACTCCATTTTCCATATCAAAAGTACAATTTTCAGCTTTGGGTTGCTTCAAATCAGTCCAACAGTGAAGCATACAGAAGGGGCAACAGCCTCTGTTCTTCAACTTATGTGTCTGTTGCCATCTGCTTTATGGGGGAAAAACAATAAAGAAGTGCCATGTCAATGGAGTGGAAGAGAAGTTTACTGCCCCCAAGGACTGCCCCTTCACATTTAATTGCTACGCACGCATTTATTTATATCTATCAAGACAATCCGAGATGTCATTTCAATGGTGTGGAAGACAAGTCCCTTTGGTCTTTGTTCCAATAGCCTTTAAAACCTACTCTTGGGAAATGTCATTACATCTTCTTTAATGCTTTTTCTTTTCTTTATTACAAAGGAAATGATAATTACTTATGTAATGTGACAACAAATGTGGAATTCAAATTAAAAAAAGGACAACTTACCTGGTGTGGAATTCAAATCATTACATAATTGTTTACCAGACCTTAATAATGGGAACTCCAATTTGATTGTTGTTTTTAACATTGTTCAGCTATATTCTGGATATAATTAAAAAAAACCACAGCTGATGAAATCATTCCAAATTTGAGTGTTGAATCGCCAGGCCATTGAATTTTGGGTTCTATAAGAAGCTTCGTCTTTTGTGGGTCATCATCCAATCATTATGAAATAGAAGAGTTGGGCCCAAATCTTCCTTGCTACCTTGTCTTCATATAAACTTCTGGTAGGGTCTTTTAGATTTGAATATATAATGCAATAAGTTTTCAGGTAAACCTTAAAAAATCGAATTTGAAATTAATGTTAATTGATGCTTTCGTACAATTTTTTTTCTCAACCAGTGATCCAATTATAATACAACAAGTTTTTAAATACGAAAGAGAGCAAAATAAGCAAAATAATAAAAACGATCAACACAAATGGGGCGTTTAACATGAACGGGAACTACTCTGCTATAGGAGGGTACTACGTGATTCTTATGAGAATTGGATGGCAGGTTTTCGTAGATTTATTGGAAGAGGCTTGGTTCTCATGGCTGAATTATACGCAATCTTTCATGGCCTGTAAGTAGCTTGCCATAGAGGTTTTTCTAAGGTTATTCTTGAATGTGATAGTAATATTGCAATTGACATACTCAATGATAATTCAAAGCAAGCCTCATTTATATCTCTTGTCTGTAGAATTAGAGAAGAATGCTGCCATTTCTCAAACATGTCTTTAGCCAAACATTGTCCCAATAATACTCTTGAGCTAGTTACTTTCAAATTCCCTTTGTTTACTATTAGGAATGTCGAAACCATTTTTTTATTTTGGAAAATGGGGATCGACTTTAAAATGAAATATGAAGTTGCCACCACTCCTTTTTGTTTAAATGTGATCGGATCACCTATAAAACATTTTATTTTATTAAAATATTGATTTTGGCCTACGAAATTCAAGAAAGCAGGTTCGGAAGTCGATTACGTACGAGGAAGGATTAGTACTCTCGCACGCCCAAAATTGATACCTAATTGATTAATTAATGTCCTAATGTCGAAAATTTGAAAAGTTTTAAAACAGTCCCTTAAAAATGTTTGGAAGACTCGGATTGGATATTGAGATTCTCTTGTTCTGAAGAAATAAAATATCATATCCAACATGTTAGGATACGACATTTCAAGTCCTCAATACCAAAATCATCTCATGATTTCCAAAACTCATGCATTGGAATTTTTAAGAGGATTTTCAGTTATTTGGTCAAACAATAAATTGAAACTTAACATGTTAGGGCACGATTTCTCGAATTTCTAAACACGAAAGATTGCATTGTTTTTTAATTTAAGAAAACACGGATGAAATTTTGAAAGGATATTTGGTTATTCGGCCAAACGAAAAATCGAAACCCAGCAAGTTAGGGCACGATTTCTCGAATTTTTAAACAGGAAATATTGCCTTATTTTCAGAAGCTTTCAAATAAGCGATTATAAAACCGGCTCAAAATATATTTGTTTGGTTTGTTTGGATATAAAATGAACAATTTTTCATAAATAAGTTGGAAATCTTAATTACAATGCAATAATAAAAACAAAAGTATAATTGCAAACATAAAATAACAATACATGGCAATAATGAAAACACAAAAGAGCAAATTTGGGTTCATACAATGGCAACATATCATACGCTATATAAATAGTAACATTAACATTCAAAACTAATGAATTAAAAGACAATTTAGAAATAAATATCAAGCAACTTAACATAAATAAAATGCAACAAATTTTAAGACAAATAAAAAGAATGAATAATATATAAAAACAAAAAAAAAAATACATTTGAAATCATTAATATACAAACAACAAATTATATGTATATGAATTTTAAAACAAGTAATATATGAGAGAATTTAAAATAAGTAGTGTACAAAATAATATATATCAATCAAAAATAAAGATTAAAAAAATATATTAGATAATAGTATACAAATGAATTTTAAAATAAATATTGTAAGAAGAAAATCAAAATACATAATACACAATAAAATATCAATCAAAATAAATAATATTCATAAAGTAAAAAAATTTAATATGAATAATATACATATTAAGAAATAGTTTAATTTAAATAATATATATAAAACAATAATGTATAAGATTATTTAAAAATATTATATAAATTTTTAAATCAAAAATATACATAAAAGAGAATTTTAAATGAACAAATTATATATTAAAATAAGTTTTAAAAAATATACAAATAAAAGTAAAAAAAATGTAAAATCAGTAAAATATTTCAAAATAATATGTTAAAACAATTTATAAAAAATGAATAATGAATTAATTACAAAGAATAAAATAAAATGCATAAACTGAAATAGAAAAAGACCCCATTGAAATAAAAACAAGATAAAAAGGGGTGATTCGTAAATAAACAAACTCTGAAAACAGATTCTGAGATTAAAACACAAAGCGCGCCAACGAACCAGGACTAAAAACGAAAATATACCAAGCTTTGGAACGCAGCACTTAAATATAGACTAAAACGAAGTAACGAGTAAATTTCAGGGAAACATTAAAAAGCAGAGAAAAATATAAGCAAGGTCTGTTCAAATAATAGCGCATAAGGGGAGGGACCAATCATGGAAATAACCTCTCCATTTATAAAAACAATATTTCCCTTTAAAAAAAGAAGCAGTCGGTCATTTAAAACAGAAACCCTAGCCCTTTCTTTGTCTTTCACTTAGCCAATCTAAAACCAAACACAAATGAAACTAAAAACCCTTCCCTCTCTAATCGGCCAACCAAAGACCAAAGTCAAAAGGCCATCCGACCACCATACGCCACAGTAATTAGCGATGGCGTCGTGTGAAGGCCAAATCTGGCCACTTCTGCGAATATACTCGAAGGTATTA
The DNA here is from genome assembly GCA_005393395.2 of Gossypium australe. Taxonomy (NCBI): domain Eukaryota; kingdom Viridiplantae; phylum Streptophyta; class Magnoliopsida; order Malvales; family Malvaceae; genus Gossypium; species Gossypium australe. Next base: position 19,519,528 of record CM016625.1, on the reverse strand, counting down.
CCACCTTCACACCCAAAAATCCCCGTTCAAGCTTCGATTTCGACGAAGTGAATAGGAATCCGGCGACGGTATTAAACAGATAAGTGCTTCTTTCTTTTATTTTTTCTTTTGCATGCAATAGATAAAAATCAAAGAGCAAGGAATAAAGAAAAAGAAAATGAGTAAAAGAAAAATCTGAGAATCACCTTTCAAAAAATCAATTTCGGATTTTTTTATTGAATATGCTTGCGTTCGTATCGAAAAAAAAAATGGGATCCTTTTTCATTTGATTTCGACCCTATTTATAGCCGAATGGAAATCGAAAATAAAATCAAAAATTATTTTTGCTTTGCTGTATTCTGTTACCATCGTCGTTTGTTGCAAGCTGTCAATCTGTTTTGCAGGTACCAACTGGAAGGGGCGCGCGGAGGAGCAACCGCTCGTGGGAGCTGTGGTTCGGGGGAAACCCAGGGCTTCCAGTAGCTTCCCTTTGCCCGGGCCGTTTGGGCCGAATCTGAAGTTGGGCTATGGGCTTAGGTTAATTTGGGTTATGAGTGGGTTTTGGTTTAGGGTCTAGGCTTAGTGCAATTGGGATTTGTGTTAGAAACGGGTATTGGGCCATTAGGCTAGTTTATTATTAGGCTTTAATTTAAATTACAGTTGGAATTGGTGTTTGGGTCGAATTTGGGCTATTTATTTGGGCTTGTTGAGTTGTAATATTTTGGGTTTGTAATTTGGACTATGGACATTTGGATTTTTTATTTTATATTATTATTTTTTGGTTTTTTGGTTATAATACAGGCCCACAAGACGTTATTGTTAAAAGATAAATTTGGAAAAACTCATGTAAAGACGATTAAGTTCTAAGACCATGATGGCCTTCTTTATCTATAAAAAAACAAAACAATCAATACATTTTTGATGTATGTTTTTATTATACATGATCTATGCCAAAGCAATATTTACCTAGTGAAGATTGATCAATAACCAATCAAGTCGCATTAAATGTGGTTATAGCACTCATCACTTCCGACATGCATAACTCACGAGGGAAGACTCGCACTCCCCCACAAGCCAATCAAGTTGTATTAAATCCACCAATCACCTCTATCGTATAAGTCGTAAATCCTTTCATGAGCCAATACCAAAACCACTAATACAATCTAATCACATCCTGTCCTACCTCGAGGTAAGCTATAATTCTCTAAGAAGTTCACATGGAGTCATCTTCCCTTATAAAAAAGCACTTCCAAAATACAAAGAGGCATAACAAGAAAACCAAGAACCGCTTAGTCAAGAGTTTCATAAATCTCCCCTCGTCTCAAAGGCAGTCCCCTCCAGAGCTCTTGTCACCTAACCAATGGTGTGAACCACCTGCAACCACCAACCTCCAAACCGCATATCAACAATTTATGTTGTCTATGGGAATTACGATGAAAAACAACAACTCAATTGAATGGTTATAAACTCCCACTCTGAAAGACAAGAAAGAGCGAATCATTGACAAGCTGCTCAACAGTAGAACAACTCAGGTCGTGAGCATGCGACTGAAGATCACTGGAAAAGGCTAATCAACTAAAGCAATCAGTTCAGGGTTGAGAACAACCAACAAGGATACCACTATGATGAGTGGATATTTAGTACATATATTTTAGGCCTTAATTTGCTCACATTTACACTATTTCTGAGTAAATTTTAGTTAATTTCAAGTCAATAGATCCACTTTTTTTTTAGTAATAGTTCCATTTTATTATCAGTTGTAAAATGAGTTTTAGATTATTTTTAGTAACGCTTTTAATTTTTTTGGTAAAATAAGCTTTTTTATGATCATTTTGTAAGTATTGGATTGAGCCCGAAGAAACGGATAAAGAAGAAGCAGAACATGAAAAAAGGTTGCGACCTTGGCTAAAAAATTTGCACTTTGATTTTATTTTGATTTTTAATTGGGCCTTTTAATTTTTTTTCACTCATAATTTTGTCCTAAAAAACCTTGATTAGGTTTGGTTAGGTTAAAAAGTTTTTTGAGTTTTTCTTAGTTTTATGGTTGTTTTTACATCAAGTTCTTAATTCTTTTATGAATTGCAACTACTCTATTTATTATTAAGTTTTATTTTGTTGTATTATTGTCATGCTGTTTTTTTAATATTTTTATGTTGTTTGTCACTTTATAATGAATTAAATCGTTTATGCGGTCATAAGATCTATATGTTAATGGTTTAGTAATCGAAAAAGGATTAAATCTTTGGTTTGTGCGCATGCATTAATTTTAAGTTAAATAGAAATCCTAAAAAAAAAAAAAAAAAAAAAATAGGTTGGGAGATCTCCTTACTCTACCTTAATAATCTAGTAAAAAAACCCAAAGACTAATTTAAGGTAAAACGATCAATTGAGGACCACGTTACACTTAGTATGAGGTCTGTAAATTGTTAAATTACTTGGAGTCGTCAAAGAAGGTATCACAATGACACTTGTACTTTTAGCATTTGACCTAAATCATTAAGCTTATTTTGTATTTAAATATGTCTAATTTTATGCAATATTTTCATAATTGAATCGGTGGTCGAATTAGTTAAGCCATCCATTTGTTGGTTCAACTAATTCATATAATTCGTATAGTTTAATTAAATAAATTATTAAAAATTTTAAAAATATTTTTTAAAAAAACAATTGGCTCTAACTAATTTATAAATCAATACCGCTATTATTTTTAGTTTAATCTAAACACCCTTTTATTGACCCCCAAAAAATGCATATACAATCAAAATATTAGATATTGACTTGGTATAATAACTAATATCTAACACATGAAGATTACCCAAAAAGAAATCTAATACATAAAGTAAGGATTGGCAAGGAAAGCAATGTCAGCTGACTGTCAAACTCTGCAGCAACTATGAGATAAAAAACAAAAACAAGTGCCCTTTATTCTATATTATACTGCTAAATCATCGATTCCACCACTTCACAGTCACGTAAACATCCATGATGTAAACAACTCTCCCATCTGCAGAACAGTTCCAACATTCGGTTCTTTTCCCACATTTTCTTTGAATTTATACATAAGAAAAATAACCAAGTAATGTTACTACTTTTATATGATCTGCAGTAATTAATCTCCTAAACCTAACCAACAGGAATTTCAATATTCAGATGCATAGATTAGAATTGAAGGGTTGAGATTAGATAAAATCTGGGCATCATAAGAGATTAATGACCTCATGCAAGCAATATAGCTGAGCTTGTGTAAGTAAATATAATAATAATTTATGATATAATCATCTGTGTAAACCTTTTCAGGTAAATGACTCACTTCCATCTTGAGAAAAGTATTGCGTTGCATGACTTGGCTGCCCTTCAGTTTATACCCATCAATTACAGGCCTGTAGGTACGAAAAGGGTTAGCATTAATCTATATGATAAACAAATATATAATTAAACAAAAAGATATGCAAATTGAATGCTTACTTCTCAAAGATCACTGCATGAACATCTAAATTAACTCTTTAGGAGACAAAAATATAGAACAGCAAAACCTAGCTATAATCTAAATTCTAATGCATATTTTATTATGTACATATATATATATATATATATCCCTTGGCATGGCAAGCAAGAAAAGTTATCATTTTGCCATGACTATTGGCTTCCTCTTTTCTTTTATAACTTGTAGTCACCTCCACAAAATGTTGAACAAGGACCTAAACTTGCTTTCTTTTTGCGTTTTCTTTTGTCGATCAACTGTCATGTGCCTTTTTCCTTCCCACATGATATAAACCGAATGCTACTCTATATTTCTTCCTATTGTGATCGGCATAGCATAATCATGTCCATGATGATAATATCTATATAAAAATATATTAATATTCAATGCTCAGTTAATGTATAATTTTATATGATTTTACATATAGTTAGGAGACTGTGATATCATTTTAAATTGATCCCTAAATTTTAAGGCATTCTAATTATATCTTCAAACTATTAATATTATATTAATTTAGCCCTTCAATTATTAAAATTGTTAGTTAAATTACATTTCAAATCTTATCACATAATTTAAAATAAAATTTTAAAGAAAAGTAAAATATTATTGCACCACTTTTAAAAGTTAAATTTTAAAATAAAAAATAGTAAAATCGAAAAAAGAGAGGGAGAGAGCGATGAAACTTTTGCTAAAGTTTCGAAAACCTTAAAAGTAATCTTTTGCAACATCCATTTTTACAATATTCATTTTTTTAAACTTTTCATTTTAAACTATGTCACAAAAAATTTGACATCTTTTTTAGGGGTTAAATATATTAATATAACCTCGATTCTTGAAGATGATTTAGAATGAAAGTTATAGTTTGAAGATATATGACATAATTAACATGTAACCTAAAATTTTTAAAAATAAATTTATTTACTTTTATTTCTAATAATACATTATTAAAATAACATATCATTATCTAACTCATTAATTATATATAGAATTTCCCACTAAAACACATATTGATTGTATTGTCACATGATGCCCATATAAAGAAATGCATCACTGAGAATTAGTGATTTACTCGACCTATGGTGCCTATGCCATCAAGGAAGATTTAGGGCTCCTTTATATGGACGACGTGTTTATCTTTGGTTAGTGTAAAAGCATTAATGGTAATTGTTAAATTAAATATTGCAACAATACTATAACGTGAGATTAAAAAAAAAAAACTAAATACACAACACTAAAAATAAACATCCAACCAAAATAACCCTTAAATTCCATAAAACAAAACATCTCATAACCACCTCCATGGTAAAGTCATCATTTGCATTTCACATGAAGTTGTAATGTAAGATTACCGACAAGTTAATGTTTCCAAAGGAACTCTTGAATCTTCATCAACTTCACTAATTACTAATTAAATAAGTATTATTATTTGATATAATTTTAAAACTTTAAGTAATTATTATATTATTTTTATCCAGACTTTTTAGGTTTTTATGCCTATCCAAATATAACATTTTAAATATATAAATATCTAAAAGAATATTAAGTATTAAACGCATACCCTATATCAATTGCTCACACTCAAATCTGAAACAACACCAACTTCCTAAATTTCTTGCCCATAGAATCAAGGATGTAAACTTAGAGGTTTTATCAAAGGTTTAAATCTTAAAATGGTACTTAGCCCTTAAAACAATTTCTTAATTAATTATTTTGTGATGTATAGAATTTTTAAATTAAATTAAATTAAAACTTTGCAATTTTTTTACGCTCTCTCCATCCCACCATTTTTTTGTTCTCTTTTAATGCACTGTTTTTAATGGTTAGATAACTTTTATTTACAATTCTTTTATTTTGTTTTCTACTCAGCTTCTTCTCGGCATTTAGATTTTATGATTTATTTAAGTTTTTTCATTATAAATATTCACTCAACATTAACTATAAGTATATAAAAAAGAATGAAAAAATTTTTTTTTTAAGAAAAATAATACGCTGGCTTCAAATCTGGGTGAGAAAGTAATTGAAATTAAGATTTAAAGATGAAAAAAAAGCTCATCGAAATCTAGGTTTGTCGTGAAAAACCAAGTTAATTTAGATGAGTTTTTCGACAAATTCTTGAATTTCTATTATTTGAATTTTTGGGTGAAGAACGAAAGAGATTAATAATATATTATAAGTTTTTTAAAACTTTTTTTTTATTTTTTTAGTTAACAATTGTCACGCCTCACAAAATGATTTACTAAAAAAAAAATTTTACAGTTACTATAATTTAATTGATGGAGTATAGTTTAAGTACCACTTTAAATAAAACAATATCATTTAGATACCACTTGTGGCATTTGGTTCAGATTTTAACTTAATATATTTTTTTATTAATTAATTTCATATCTCATTTCTCAAATGAATAGAGCGAAATTAAAAATGAACAATAAGTAGATGAGGCTTCCCTTTGATCAAAGTGATAAGAGAAACGAAAAATAAATACATTTTTTTTATTAAATTTTATTATTTGTTATGGTTTAAGGGCAAATTTGTTCAAAATGATAAAAGAGATTGGTAAAATTGTTATAAAGTAACATTGTAATATAATTGACAGAATGTTAATTTTTCTTAAGTAATAAGAATATATGATTTAAATGTTACTTGAAGAATATATTAAAAATTTTAAGTTTAATAACCTCTTCAATCATCTGGGTGGATGTTTTAGACCTTACCCTTCCCATTGCCAAAGGGTATTGATTTAAGTAATTTCACTTTTTCAGAGCTAATATATAATTTTAAAATAATATGTTTTAGTTTGGATTTTAAATTAATCTTACATTTACAAGATTATACCTTAAATATTATTACATAATGTGAAAATTTTGATAATTTTATTTTCTTTTTAATGACTTTGATTATTTATAAGATGAACTAATAATAAAAAGTTCGGGTGAAATGGATACAACTTTACCCACGGCAAAGAGCAACTAAAACGTCGATCAAAGTGATTCTACAGGTTACTAAAAATCTTTTCACTAGCACTAAAGTTGCATTAATCTATCAAAACCCATGTCTAGAAAGGCCTTTTCAGATATTTGCTAGATAAGCATAAGTAACAATAAGGCAGTCCACAAATACTAAATCTGAAGAAATAGTAGCCAATAAAACCATGCACCTGGCATTATTCATGAAGTGGAAACAAGCAAAGATATCACACGGAAGAGCCTGGCCTACCAGCTCACTATAGATACCAGTATTTCGATAAACATACAACATTAAGGGTCCAAGTCCTATTTATTAGTACTCTGATACAGTTAATTGTTCTATTATAGATTAGGAGTGGTCAATCAAAGAGCCTTGTATATCTCAAGCTTGTGGGGTTAATTAATATCAAATAATATTAATCACAATGGTCCACTAGCTAGTGTACCTACGAAGCTCTAGTCATGTGAAGGCCTCATGTGTATGGGAGAATGATCAATATCTAAGCTATGCATCTTCCTGTTGCCTTCATAATTGTCCATTAGTTCCAAGCTACTTAAGTACTGATTGTTCCTCTTACGAGTTAATAATGACACTGTAGTCATCTCTTTCGAGCACACAGACACATAAGAACTTCAGGCATATATATTAAGTTAATTGGATTACTTAAAAGGAAGATCTGCATACCATATTCTCTTTCTCATCTGCCGCGCATTCCAGGAGGCACAATATCACCGAGTAACCCTTCATCTGTGGGGAGCTGTGAGGTGGGTTCAGGCTCCGGATGTGGTTCTCCTACGTCAACGGGTGCTTGGTGCGGCTGTGATTGTGTTATGCTCGGAGGCATTTGCCTATGTGACTGCACCCCTGGATGATAAATTTGTGAGACTGGCGGTGTCAATTGACCAGCAAAGGCAGCTTCATGGCAGATGAGTCCACCTCTGGGGAATGCTATACCGTGATGACAGTGTTGACCTTCATATGTAGTGATAACAATGGCAGGATCTTCAGAAGAGCGTTCTACCCTCTTCTTCACTGTGCATTTGCTATTTGTACAGCGATAGTAGCTCCTGTGAGATCAAATATGTGGCTCAGATTCGCACACCAATCTGAAAATTTTGCTCTAATTCCATTAATGATTTTACGCTTAAATTCATCATCATCATCTCACTACCCTCAAACCATAATGATTCTATTAAGGGTTTTTGCTACATGGATAAAATTCAAGTGATGACGCTTTTGGATAAAATTCAAGTGATGACGCTTTTCTTTATTTTAAAACCAATATTTTCTTTATTCATGACTATTTGCTTTACAAATTTGATGAATTTAGACTTTAGATAATCCAAAGAAAGGTGTTTTGTCACATAAAATAAGAGTGAAGAAAAATATTTAGGTTGTTGAAATTTAAGATTCAGAAAATAGAGAATCAATGCTTAGAGTCCTAGCAATGGTATAGCCATGAACTGTTGGAATCTCCCTCTTTGAGACTATGAAATAGCGGATTAATAATCAATAGTACTTTGCTGAAAATAGTATATAACCCTTTGATTTCTGATAGAAAACAACCCCCTATGACAAAGAGGGAAGAAGCTAGAACTTACACAAACTTATGGGAAGAAATGTCATTATTATATTAGAAAATTTACGATGTTTCACTACGGAGTTTTATTTTTATTTTTTGAACAGAAATCAGTAGTGAAAGTGGGTAAAATGTGTGTTTTGTTTGAATTATGAATGATAAGAGAAATAGCAACAGACCTAGGAAATGGGCTGTTTTTAACAGCTTTTTGTCCATATTTTCGCCATCGATAGCCATCTTCAAGATGATCAACCTCACTCTTGGTCATAAATGCAAAACGTGGCTGCCGTATTTGCTTTTGCCCCTTCTTCCTCACCTTACTCCTACAAATATATTCCACCCACAATTATTATAATAAAAAAGTACTTGAATATGTATTGTATATATACTTGCATTGACATGGAGGAAATCCATGATTTCATGAGATGCTAAGATCACTTCTTTTTGCCTAAGAAAAGCTTTTCAATGGTCAGTAAATGTATGAAACTATGAACTATGCATGAAACGCGTTCTCAGAATTAATAAACCAATGAAAAAAAAAAAACCACACTAAAATCCCATATAACGAATGATTCGCAACACCCATTTCGCTTTTATCTATACATTTAGAACAAAAGACAGAATCATAAAAACTGTGAAACAAAGCATATCAAAACTAAGATTTATGTTACAAAAGGAGGGATTTCCTAGCTATATACCCGCCTTTTGCTTTTCACCCTCCAAAAAAGGGTTAAATATGGAAGTGACAAAAAGAAATTTAGACAACGGCATATGCCCGCCGCAATGGCGGCGGTATAACGGTGTTCGAGGCCACTTTAGTTAATAGCAAAAAGTACCTTTTGCTTTTCACCCCCTCTATGATTGCACCAACTATTTAACTGAAATTACGAATCTACCTTATCCCGTCCCCATTCCCCGACATGCATGAAATGATTCCCTTTCACGGTTTCAGTGTACGGACACCGAGTTTTGCACATTCTTTAGTACTGTTACTTTGCCCACCCAATTTGTACTTAATTACGAAACACTCCCCCCAAATAATCAAAAATAAAGAAATAAATAGTCAAATTTATTTTTTCTGGTGGTGTTTTTTCTCGTTTTCAGCATTGTTGATGGATGTTTGTTGACTACTACTCACGGTATCTCGGGCGGTTTTCCGCCGGAGCCCGTAGATTTCTCCGGCAGATCCTCACTGGAGCTCGACGACACCGACGGATTCGATGTCGACACATCAGCTGACCCACCCGGATTCGAAGCCGTCCCCGAAACCGCACAACGAACAACAAGATCAGCTGCAGCACAGCTTTGAGAGGCGCTCAAGTTTCCCGCCAATTCAGGCCTGGCGGAGTCAGTCCGGTCGAATTCAGCGAACCGTCCAAAGTCATCGGCATGGTCCGGTTCTAGATCCCAACCAAACTCACTCAGTATACTACTGTCCTTGTCAAAGAAGTAACTAACGCTGCTGGAGACTGAGTCAGGTCCTCCCCCAGAAAATGTCCAGCTCGACTCGGATGTAAACGCAGTTCCTGGCTTGCCCCCCTCTTTGTCTTCCATAAGTATAACAGCAAAGTGAAGAAAAATCAAAGGATTCAAAACATGGAAGCAGAATCTAAAAGAAACGCGGAAAGGGAAAGAAGAGCTAGGGTTTTGGGGTTGGAGATTGCGTGAGTTTTAGTGTTGGGAAAGCACGCGTGGATTTTGAAAAGCTTTCTTTTTGTCCCATCAATCCAAAGAGAGAGAAGGGGATCGAATAAAGGGGAAAAAAATTAAAAGTTAGAAAAATATTGGCGTCAACCGAGAAACAGTGACGGGAGGCTAATATTTAAAGCTCCGGGTATGGAGGAAGGAAGGGGAAAGGACGACAGTGTGTGGGAGCGTCCCCCATGCTGATAGTTTTTAGCAACGAGTTAGGTTAGTTGTTCCCTCTCCAGATTTTATTCACTTTTAACTTTCATTATTTGTAATTGTGTAAGCTCATTTACACTTTTTCATAGATTTATATTTAAATATATATTCTCCATTATCAATCCGTTAATTTATATATTATAATTATGATTTCGTTTATTCGTTCTATTAATTAATTTTAATTGTAATTATATGAAGTTATTAATTATAATTATAACTAAAAAAACGTATGCCAAAAGATGAAGTTTAATTCCCACCAACCTTACCTTTTTTTCCATTTAAAAATTAAAATTCAATTGATAATATTTTAATGAGTTTTCGGTAAATTTACATATATTATTTTAATATTCAAAGTTTTGATTTAAAAATAAAAATATAATCAATAATTTGTATTCAAATTCAATTTAATTTTTAAATTGAAAAAAACAATTTATTTGCTAAAATATTAAGTATATAATAATATTATAAAACTGTGTAAATTAAATGCAATTTAAATAGATTCCCTATTTATGATGTTGATTTGATAAGCCAAGTTGATTCGGTTGCGGTTTCATCTTCAGCATACAGAACTGGTCCCTCAACATCTAAGTTTGGCTCCCACTTCATGATTTCAATCTACCATTCAATTTTCAATTTATTTTTTCATACTCTCTTTTTTAAAAATTATTAAAAAATGAAATATATAAATTCCACCACCCGTGTCATAGTCATCTTTAATATTAATTATTACTTATAAATAAATAAATAAATAAGCATCACGAGCACCTTAAGATTCTTATTTAATTTAGCCGACAGTGGTCCATTAATAAGGGGCTGGAATCATAGTTACAATGATTCAATTTCTAAAAATTTAATATGTTGGTCTAATGATTAAAGTATTTATTATTTTAGATGTAGTCTGAATTTGAGTCGTTTTTATTATAATTATTATTAAAATTTTTTCTTGTAATTCATTAAAAAATGATTCAAATTATATCCACCTAATAAAGTCATAATTTGTCTAACAAAAATTTTAATTTAAACATTCAGTCAACAATGCATTAGTTAAAGTTTATTTCAATAACGGAGATTCAAACCTTATTAATAAAATTTCTCCTCTAACTTTCTTTTATAATTTAGGAAGAAAATTTATGTAGATCCATTCTTAATGTTTTTGGAGCTTTAGACAAAATAGTAAAAAAAATTGGAGTCCCTTTAAAAAATTATAAAATGTAATACAATAAAATAAAAATATATACTAGTAAAAAATAAAAAATTAGGGGCTTTTTTCTTTTTCATGTGTAATGAAACTTCGATCAAAAAACTTAAAAAACTTAAAATGATAGAAAAAAAAATTCACATTAAAAAATTGGGCCCCTTCCAACACTGCACCTTAAGTCCTAAACTTATGAATTTAAAACTTGTTACCACACAATCCCCAACATCTTCAACTATAAAAAAATCTTCATATATTTTCAAATCTACTATTGCTCCATCATCAAAATCATTTGTCGCAATGTAAGGCAATTTGAATATATATTTTCAAATCTCTGTATGTTGTTTTCCTATATAATAATTGATATTGAAGCAATTGATTCCGTCAAAAAATGTGCTTGTCCTTAACTGATAATTTGATCAACCCTAGCTAGAGTTCCACATGCAAACAACAAAAAGCCATTGTTAATTATTCCTATGCAATCTTTCCTACAAGTTGGAATACCCAGATTTCATAATAATAAAACTTATTTAATTTATATATAAAAACAATATTCGAATTTGAATATGCTGGCCATGGTTTTCATAATTTATTCAAACAAATTTGCTTGAAGATTGAACCCTTTCTGGGAAACACCGACTAGTCTATGTGGATCAAATGGACATCCAGTTATTGATAATTAATCACACCGACAGCCGCATCTAATATAAAATATTGCCCATTTGGCATCATAATCCCGCGTGGTTGTTCATATCAGATGTCTTGTGATGATTGTGAGAGGATTGCACTACCTATAGTTGCCCCCATTTATGTGGTCTTTTATTATATTTGTTCAAGCATTGTGGCAACGGGTGACAAAAACCAGATACTGTTGTTGACTACAAATACATATTATTAATTAATGGAGGGTTTGGTTGTGAATTCATCCCTATTATAGATGCTTTCATATTTGCTGCCTACACTATAAAGCTGTTTATATGCCGACAATCTTTCTTATTAATATAATTGCTAATGTGGGATTTGATTTAAAGCATTCTACCTCTGATTATTTAATTAATGGATCCATAAAGTATCCACTTTTACGTGCAGTTAACACACACGAATTTATTTACCGACATTTGGTTCCCAATCTATGCTTATCCTATCAAAGTTACATTTATCTATCCACTCATACAAGTTGATTTGGAATTAGGTTAGATTTGAGTTATTATATCATATAATTCCAATATTTTTAAATAATTAAATTGATTTTTTTAAATTCGGATCAAATCAAGCATACGAATTTATTCGAGTTTAATAAGATATTGTTTATCAATTATTTTGCTAGACATAACATTTTTTAAAAACAAAAATATTTTAATTTTAGGTGCGTTTGTTTCACGAAAAATACTTTCTATATTTTCTTACATTTGTTTCATGGAAAATAGCCTGGTCAACAAGAAATTATATATAGGTTAATGAAAAATAAGATATTTTCCCTCTAAATCGACTTATCCTTTTGAAAAGCATTAAACCATTTTTTGAAAAAGAGTTCATTTATGAGTAATATTATTTTTATATAAAATTTAACTCCAATAAATCCTAATATTATTATTCAATAATATTTTATTTTAAATTTTAAAAATATTAATATTTAATATTATTAAACATACATATTTAATTATTTATATTTCATAATATAGGACATTATTAATATATTTAAATAATTTTTATTTTAATAAATTATTTAATATTAAAATTTTATTTTAATAATAAATATGTATTAAATTTATAAATATTTAATAATAAATATTTTATACTATAAAATATTAATATTTTAATTATATAAATAAGAGTATTAGTTTAAATAATACTTAGTTTCATTTATGCCTTCCACTTTAATGCGTTGCTATCAACTCTCATAAATGTAATATACTTAATTTAAATTAAAGTTTTATTAGACATTGTTATTAAGTTTATATATGATATTAATTATTATTAATATTATATTATTTATAAAAATAAAATTTGATTGCAGGACGAAGCCAAAAATTTGTTTAGAGAGTCGAGATAAGATTATAAATTTAGGGGGGACAAAGCTAAAAAATTTGTATTAAAAATATTTAAATTAAATTATTAATTTTCCAAAGGACTAAAAATATAAAATTTTCAATTAAATTAAATTTTTTTAATTTTGAGGAGGGGCTATAAAAAATTTCCATTTAGCCAGCAGGTCAAGGTCCCTATCTACCCCTTTGGCTACACCCCTATTTGATTGTCAAAAGGACTCTAATATTTTGTAAATAATATATGTATGTTGTGTTTGTTTCACTAATGACAATTTAAAAAAAAAATGATTTCAAAAACTTTGTAAAAGATATTTTACGTAGAATTATTTAAACACAAACTTTTTTTTTGAAAATTAATTTATTTTTCAAAATTGAAAACACATGAATTAAAATGTTGGGAATATTTTGGATTAAAGGAAGTAGAAAAATGGAAATGAAAAAAAGGAGGTTAAAAACCGACATGCACTAAAATGAAATAGAGATAAGTGTGATAGAATATTAAACAAAAGTGGGGAGTGGGGCATGGGATATTATACCAAACCAGAAGCATTGAATCTGAATAAAAGAACTGATCATATAATCATATCATTATTAGAGATAGTGGTGGAAATTTGGCAAATGCCATTATTCTAAATAACTATGATAAAATAAAAATAAAAATAAAATAAAAACTTAGGCAGATATGAAAGTGACATCTCAATTTACTGCAAAAATTCAAGAGTTTCAATTGTGAAAATCTCAATTTCTCTTGGAGTTGAAATGGACCAGATTGAAATAATTAAAAAAAAAATGAAGAAATATTTTTATAACATCTAACATTGAAATAAATAAATAGATGTAAGCAATCTGCACCTTCTTTATCTACTTTTGGTTGGTGTTTAGTTGCATTGTTTAGGGTTTGTAGAGACTCTTTCTCCCCTATAAATCAGTTACTATCTTGTTCAAGTATATTTTGTTACCAGATTCCATGTATTTTGGGTGGCTTATCATTAAGCAAAGGCTTTCTGCAATAGATTAGATGTTCAAAAAGACACTCCAATGGTCACCATCTCATGAAGGAGAGTACCTGTAAGTCTATAACCTTTAATAAGAAGAATCATCAAATTGGGATTGTGGTTCCTTAAAGCTAACTCAATGTCAATCTCTTCTATAAGCCTTTTTTTAAGATTCAAAGCCATACCATACTTTCCCATATACCTAAAGCTTAGTAGAGGGATGAGTTGGGAGTTTAGCCTACATGCAATTCATATGCTTCAAACACTCCATATTTATTTTTGTACCTTGTGATTGTTGATTTTGACTGGTTTAGTGGAGACAAAAATGGAAGGAATTTATATAGTTTTAATTTATTTTCTCTTCTAAAATTCCATCCAATCTAAACTAGGTCAGGTTAAGTGTTCATAGATCAAGTCAGTTTAGGTTAAGTTGGATTAAAGCATAATATTAACAAATTTTATATTTGCTCAAATCCGGCTCAACTCAAAATATGGACTTAAAATTTTTTCCAAGCATGCCCATATTGGGATATGGTTAACTCATACCCATTTTAAGCTTCACCTATATTGTTTTTTAATTTTTTTTAAAAAAGTATTTATATTATTTTAATATAATCTTTAATTTTTTTTTTCATTTATTAAAATTTTATATACAGACATCTTAACATTTTTTTTAAATATTTACATTATAGTATCATATATTACTCTAGATTTAGTTTTTGTGTTATAATTCATCTAATATATAGAAAGATTAGTAAATTTCGTACACTAGAGTTTTTAGACTCGAGTCAAGGGGTTAGCATAGTAAAATATTAAAAAAGTAAATATAAAAAAAATGACAATTTTTTAAAATTGCTTGTGAAACAATAAAAAAGATAAACTACTAAATACTAACTCTATAAAAATAACATAGTATTTTATAATAAAGGTCAGACTGAGCTAAGACCATAAATATTCAAGTTCAAGTTTAGCCCATATTTTAAATAGAACCATTTTTTGGCTTAATATTTTTATCTAAATCCAATCCCTTCCAAAGTATAATCTAGACACTAATAAGCTTCAAAGTATTGATGCTAGTTTAAAAAGTATAATCTAGACACTAATAAGCTTCAAAGTATTGATGCTCGTAAACTAGTGCTCCGCCTAAAATTAACATGAGAAGAGTTGTCGGATGAGTCTTTATCTCGATTGACATGGGTATTATTGCCAATACAAAAGGACGTGTGTTTGAACATGCTGAAACACATTATCCTCCTATTTATGGGTTGAGAGACTATAGATAATTTTAAACATTGTGTGACAAAAGAGCAAATATTATCAAACCTATAATGAAAGTTTTTTTTTTTTGAGAACTGCTAGATTCAAAATCAATCCCAAAACTTATTTGACTATTTAAAATAATATTTTTAGTTTTATTCTTATTTTTATATTAATCTCTATATCAAAAATATAAATTCAACTGGACCATTCATAAAATATCGGTCAAAGGCTATCCAAAACACGACCCTTGGAGAAATCTCCCTCCTACAAAGTTCGAACCCTGCTCCTTTCTGTTCTTAATGAAGAGATAGAAAATTCAAAACAAAAACTGCTTAATTGACTTTCTATAGCTTAAACAATCAGACATGAGAAGAAAATTTGAGGTTCCATGGAAGTTGGAACCCAATAATCAAATCAAATTAAAGATTAAAATGAGGGCAAAGGAGAAAAATCACCTCAAATTAAAATTCCATATATACAAACACAAGTGTGAAGTCGCATTGCTACCTAAACATTCAATCCCAACATCTAAACACCAGAAAAAAGGAAATTCAGATACCACACTCACCCAGGAATTTGTGTTTATTCATCCGGAACGTAGAAATCAAACCTCACATCAACAGAACCAGATCGTTCGCCCGTATCTTTGTAATCAATATTAGTTATCATCCCAGTTTCATCTGCCTCTTGGTATTCTGCCTTGACCCGCCGAACAGGCACTGTGACGGAGTAAATAGTTCCCAGATCAGAATCAGTGGAGACACTAAGCTGAACCTTGTCCTTCGACTCTATCTCAACAAAATCTGACAGTGCATGAACAATGTTTTTCACAATTTTCTGTTTCGCCTCATCGCTAACTGCACAGCGGTCAGAGAACAGGATCATCTTCAACCGCTGCTTCGCTATATTTGCATTAGAGCTCCTTCTAGATGCTGGAGATGGGAAAACTATTTTCCAAGCCAAGTGAAGTCGCTCGAAGAAGCTCATGTTTATGGCATGTAAGAGGAAGCTCTCAACCTCTTCGTGGACAGCATTTGGAGAGAACTTATAATCTCCCATGATCCCAACTGATCTTTTATTTTTGCTGCCAATGCTTCGACTATTTATTGTCATTCCATTCCATTTTGGTGTAATTTCAGAAAACCTTGATCCTCCATTCATGAAACCCACACACTCTACCTATAATAGAGCAGAAAAGTTCAAAATAAAAAGAACAGAGATTTTGGTACTTTTCCTTAGCATACAAAGCAACCAAATATGTTTATACACATTTAGAACATCAATTAACTATTAGCAACGAATGGTGCTTTGGAGGAAACAATGAACTATTTTTTCAGACACATAATAACTTAAACCAATGCCCGATAGCAATGCAAAAATAACAAAGGCCATTGAAATGACAGCATCCGCAGGACCATCTAGACTCAAAAAGCTAAAGATCTCGGCTATGTGGTTGGCCTTAAACCAATCAATGGGAAGTCATCACTAACCAGTACAACCAAATTTAACCTATAACTATAAGCAATGGGAACACATCTTCTTTTTACGTCCCTAACCACATTTACCTAACGAGCATATTGTCAGACATATGAAGTTGGGGAGCTTATGAGGAACGAGTAAGGCTTTGGCTTACTTGGAACACCAAACTCATCAAGCTCGGATCTTCCATTATGACTGGCAACATCTTGTGATATTTGGAATGAGGATGTCAATGTCAGTGGGAAGAAGCTAATGTTGATGTCGGTCAGTCAGTTCCCTTATTCATTATTGCCAATTATCATATTTGGAATAAGAATCCCAGTCCTTATCAACAAGTATTATATTCTAAAACCTACAGTAAATGTTCCCCAGATAACCTATCTTGCAACGGATTAGCATACATGCTTAAATTTACCTCTACTCGCAATTTAACAAAGATCAATCCATGGTCTTGATTCTGGACGATTTATTTAAAGAGGACAAGAGATCGAACAGTAAACAATTGGTATGTATTTCGCTACTTTTTGGTACTTGAAGATGGTAGGGATTGAAGTGCCAGCTTAGACTACAATGAAGTGCAATTTCCAACAAAAAGGAGAAGATTGCAAAGCAAACTGTAACTAGTATTGAAGCTTAGGACTTGTCTAAAAAAAGGAACCCAAGCGGGCCAATAGACTAAAAAATCTAAATAATTAGAGGAAATAACAAGTAGCAAAACCCAGAGAACATTTTCCCGGAATTGAAAAACCGAGCACCGGTAAGGGTTTGCAGACCAACAATGTTGCTTCAAACTAGGGAAACCCAATTAGCTCATGCTCCATTTACTGCAAAAGAAGTGCTAAAAAACTAGGAATTCAAAGGAATAAGAACAGCATCACCAACACTAACCCTAAAAAAACACAGAATTACGGAACTTCCCCAATTTTATTGGGCAACCCAAACACGAAATTGAGCAAACAGATGATAGATTAGACAAATAATTCAAATTCAATGTGAAGAAAAGTTAAAAAAAAAAAAAAAGGAAAAACAAATAGAGGCAAGAAGCGGGGGATCGAAGGATAATGACCTTTGAAGAGCGAATATAGGTTCGAAAAGGGTGTTGGTGGTAAGATGCAAGAGTGGCATCGACACGTAAATTCCCATATATGGCCATTTCTGAGTCAGCTCGACTTGTCCTTACTCTCGCTAAAACAAAGAGTAGCTCTTTTGCTCACTGGAGATTCACTGCTGCAGTTTACAAATACTGAGAAAACACGAACAGCATACTGCCTACCGAGCTCCGAATCCCTGGATAATTCCAATGTGAAATGTTGCTCTCAAGAAACGACAGCGTTTTCCTCTCAAGTCGCAACTCCTAATAGCGATTTTTTTTAACTTATAAGGACAATAATAAAATAAAATAGAAAGAAAATTATTTAAGTTTAATTATTTTAAATAAATACTTTACTATTATAGATAACTACTCATTTAAAATTTAAGCACACCCTTAAATAAAATAATTATGTAATAAAATTAAAAAAATACATAAAAAATCAAATGAAATTAGAAGTTTTACGTTTATATTCTATTATATGTTTATAAAATAAATATAAAATTATTTTTAAAATAATATTTATTATTTAATAAGGATAGTAAATTTTTGGTAATTTCACAATTAAGTTGGAACTCAGTTGATAGATAACACCAACTCAATCAAACTTTCAAATAATAATATAGATATTATATACTATATATGTGCCAGTTCAATGGCGAAGTCAAAAAATTTGGAGGGCGAAATTCATTATTTTAATAATTTATATCTTTATAGTTTTTAAATGGTTAAATAAAAAATTTATTATTTTTGGGATAAAATGTAATTTTATCATTATTAATTTAAAATTTTGTAAATTATAAAAGGGTCTAAATTGAAAGTTTACCATTTTAGGGGGCCATAGCAGCCTTGGGTCTCTTAGTGGCTCCACCACTGGCCACGTTGTGATTGAAAAAAGTTTATGTAACAAATATATTCATAAAATTTGATGTAAAAAATAAATAATGCTTTAGTTGAAATAACAAAGTTAAGACACTGAAGTCAATGGTTTTCAAGTTAAAATCTTATCATTTGTACATGTTTTTCTAAATTTCATATGAAAATATTTAAAAATAAAAACAAAAGCATTCTTATAATAATATTTATTACTTTACTAAAAGAATGACTGAATGAGATTTTAGTAATTTCACAATTAAATTTGGATTCGATTAATGAGTAACACCAATTCGAACGAACACTTAAATATTATAGCACACCTACAATATGAGTGAAAAAAGGTTAGGTAACAAATTTATAAAAAAAAAAAAACAAATGAGGCTTTAGTTGAAATAATAAGTTAAAACATTGATGGCTGGTTTGATTGTTCGTGTAATAACATGAGGGGGGGAATTATTTACTATACATGTATTACAATAATTAAGCATAAAAGAAAAGAATAATTATCGAACAAAAAAAACAGTTAATACAAATTTAAACTTGAAATTATAAATATAAATAAAAACTCTTGTAAAAATATAAGACCTCTTCAAAATAAGTCTCGTGATTGGCTAAGAATCACAAATGAGAATTAATTTATTACTAACTTATATACTAAAATATGATGAAAAAATAATACTCCAATCAAATTAGCATGAGAGCATTTGGTTGGCCGAATCTTGCATTACACATGTAATGTTATATTTTAAAATAAAATTAGTTATTTAGATTCTCAACATTCCGATTATCTTATAATTTTACATTATCTATCTAAATATTCCTTATGTTATTAAGATTCCAAACGGAATCTAAAATCTAAGATAAGATTACACTACCTTTTATTTGTCTCAGTTTATAAGAGAAATTGTGATACCATGAACCCTTACATTTTGAGCCATCCAAACTTCATTTTACGATCTTGTACTGTAGTAGTTTTCCTGTTTTCATTCAAGCTTGTTGCTATTCCAAATCCTTCCAACTTTGAAATTTAAGACGATATATATATATATATATATATATATATATGTTCATTTCTTCTAGAAAGTCCTTTGAAAAGTATAAATCATTTAAAAAAAAAATTCTTATAAATAACTTAATTTTTAAATAAAAATTAACTTAAAATATTAATAATGAATTTTAAATTTTATTTTTAAAAAATATTAAAATATTTTCAACATTATTAAACAAACATATTTATATTTAATCATAATAATAAATTATTGAAATAATTAATATAATTTATTGTTCTAATAAAATCATTTATTATTATAACTGATTTTAATAATATATTTTAACATTAATAATTTATAGACTATATATAAAAGTAACATCCAAGGATCTCTTAAATGACACATTTGAATTTGAATTTTTATATTTAATTTAATATAATTTTTCTGAATAATTTCATTATAAATTTTAATTATATATACTTTTTAAAACATTGACATAAAAAAACTATTTTTACCTAATAAGTTAGAATGTGTATTTTTAGGAAAAAGTTTTCCTCCATAATTTAATTGGAATATCTTTGGTTTAACATTTATATTTAATGTAGTGAGAATTTTATTTATTAATTCTTTTATTCTTAAAATACGTGAAATAGTTTTATAGTTAAGAATGTTCACCGTCTCAGATGTAAATTGGGTTCAAATCGTGCTAGTCGCGTTGTTTGTTCGGATTTTACTCTATTATTATAATTTGCCAAAAAAATACATATTTAAAGATGTCAGTGTAAAAAGAAATTAAAAGTAAAAAAATTATTTTATTATTTATTAGTTTTTCATTTCTAAACCATATATTTTAAATGGGTTGAGTTGCAAATTCAAACTTTAATCCACTTGATTTTTGAAAACTTTTATATTTTATTTTTTAAATGAGTTGATGGGTATATTCATTCGTTAGTGAAGTTAAAATTGTTATCAAATTCATTATTGAAAAGAAGGCAAAAATGTTTTAAGATTTCCTTTCTGACACGTGTCCAAATATAACTTTTTTTATTATATAACAATAGTTAAATTTCAGTTTTGATCCCTATAATATGCTCAAAATTGAAATTTAATTTCTATACTTTAGTTTGACATAATTTGGTATCTCAAGTTTTATAATACCATTAGTTAGTCTAACTATTTTATTATGATTAAAATATTGAGTGAATTTTTAAGAATTCTTAATATTGTTAAAATTTTCTATTAAATTCAGGTTCATTTCAATGTCATTTTTTTTGTTACACGGCTATCAAGTGAGTATTTTAAAAAAAAATCCAATATCTCATGCTAGAGAATTTAACAAAAAATATTAGTGTTAATAATTTGATCCGAAAATAAAAAGGGATGAAATTCATGAAAATAAAAGTATGATATTTAAGTCCCAAATGAGTGAAGAGTATAGGGACTTGGATCATACTATGACCTTTGAATTTTCACTTTATAATTTTGTCCAAAAAATAATTAACCCAACGCAAAGCGTGGGTAGGAAACTATACTTAATTTTAAATTTTTTATATTAAAATTTTAATAATAAATATATATTAAATTTTAGGTTGAAATATGCTACAAGTCTCTATACTCTTTGTAGATTTAGAATTTAATCCCTCAACTTTTTAGATTTAAAAAATCTAGTCCAGTAGTTTACCTCATTAAACTTCTTTTGTTAAATCTACTAGTTTGACATTTTGAAATAAACAAACACTCACTTTGGTAGCCATGCAACAAGAAAAATGATATTGTAATGAATCTGAGTTTAACAAAAGAATTTTAACAATGTTAACGATTGGACTTTCATTTTTAAATCTGAAAAATTGAGGTACTAAATTCTTAAAAGTAAAAATAAAGAGACTAAATTTTAAATGATAGAATAGTACAGAAACCTGAAACACATTCTAACCTAAAATTTATAAATATTTAATAATAAATAATGTCTTTATATTATAAATTATGAACGTTTTAATAATATAAATATGAGCATTCTTTTAAATCCAGCAGCTAATTTCTTTTATCCAATCATTATAAATAAACTTTGATTATCAAAACAAATATACTTCTAGAATATTTACCTTTGAGTCCCTCTAATCTCACAAAGGCTCTTGAAAAAGATCTGTCTTGATACTTTTTAGGATCTCATCATGCCTTCAACATTTATGATGGATCCTAATCCAAGCAGCTAGTTCATGGTGAACTGCTGGAATTAAGGCCTATGCGCTTAAAGGTAAGAGTGACAACCTCAAGGGTCTGAATCCTACAGGAAGTTATTGAAATTAAGGATATTAGTCTCACAATTAATGATGTTAGAGATTGTGTGATTCGAATCTTGTCACTTGTTGAAGAAAATAATTGGACTGACATACAGCATAAGTTGAGTTCGTATATAACTATACTTCTATTATTTTACTTTGATCAGAACAATATTTTTCAACTCTGTAGTCGAAACTCCTATTGTATCATCCATTTTTCAACATTGGTGAATTTCTTCTTCTCTGTTTGTGATTTTTTTTCCGAAAAAATTTTCACGTAAAATCTATATATTCTCATTTTTCTTACTGTGATTATCGATGATTATTATAGCAGTTGAAAATGGAATACCAACTACGAGGCTGTCAGCATTGAAATATCGAGTAACAAAAGGTATGGCAAGGAAACATTGTGAATTGGGTTTTGCCCATTAGCTGAGCAAACTAGAAAAAAATTGGGCTGTAAAATCCCCTTACGTATCCATTTAATTTATATAATCATTTTAAGAGATATTGTTTGAAATTTTTGAAGCTTGAATTCCAATATCTGCCATTCTTTCATATAATGAATCAAACTTTATACAAATTTAGAATTTATCCCTAAAAATTCTAACAATAATGCTGCTGTTAAATGCACTATTTGTATAACCTGTTGATAGGAAAGAAAGCAAACAATTTAACATCAATAATTAAAGCATGATATTGGGATTATTTTATGACAATAGAAAAACTTGAAGGACAATTATAAATAATACATCCAAATAATAAAAATCAAAATTAATTATCGTAAACCACTATATGACAAGTGTTTGACGTAATAATAAGATTTATTGCACTCTCAATTTTAGAAATAACCTTATTAAAAAAAAACAAAACAATTAACTTAAATGATAATAAAATATTTAATTGTTATAAATCTCAAAATTTCCAAAATTAATTAAAGCGAAGCTTGATGGATAGTAAAAGAAAATTGAATGTTGAGAAAAGGGATGTAGTAAAGAGAGGGAGAAAAATGTTAGAATAGAGAAGACAAAAGCGGTAAATTTAGGGGATGACATAATTCTTTTTTCTCGGAAAAGCCGGGGAAAAGCAAGCATGATAAAATGTTGGGGTTAATGATGTGGCTCATTTCCTTGAAATTGGCGGATGAATACATTCATTACACTTGCCCTTCTCAACCCTCACTCTTCCACTTCACCCTATTTAATAAAGCTACTTTTTTTTAACTATGTTGGAGTGCAACTTTTATTGAAATTTTCAATTTCATCCCAATCACCGTTTTAACACAGTAATATATTATATCGTAATGATACCAACGTTTATATCTTTTGTGAATTCGTCTTTTATTCTTTTTTTAGTTAAATTTCTTCTTCCACTGTTTAAAAAAGAGTCAATTTATTTTTTAACTAAAACATTAAATTTTTTTTAACGATGTTAGTGTAGCGACCCGTATGACAGTTCACGCGTACTTTCATGCTAACATGACATTGTTTTTCTTATATATTATGTCAACAAATAATTTTAAAAACATAAAAAATAAAAATATTTTAAATTCAAAAAGTTTATAAAAATTTCATAAAAATTCAAAAAAAAAAAAAGAAGAAGCATGGAGTACATGTGGATTCTCGTTTGAGCTACCATGTTTAAAAATTAACATTTTAACCAGTATTTTTATTTAAAAAACAACAATTTAACTCTTTTTAAAAGGTTAATAGTCAAATTTAACTAAAAAAAAAAATAAGAGACAAATTGATAAAAAAATATAAACGTTGAAGTCTAAATTTAACATTATACCTATTGTAATTGGAACAAATAATTATGAATTGAAATCAAATATTACATTATTAATAAATGGAAAAAAAATATTAACTAATTAGATTTATATATATGATAATCATATATAATAAGATTAAAAGTTTACTCATAACAATTACATATAACTAATTAGATTTTATATTGTTTTTCGAATTTTAATCCATTTGTAAGGGTTTACTCTATATTTAGTTATTTATTACTAAATTAGTCAAGTTATTGCTTCTTGATTTAATTAAATAGTTTAACTCGGTTCTAACAATACTAATTAAGATGGAATCTAAATGGTTAAAGTAAATGTGAATTAAATACCAAAATAAAAAATTAAAAATAATATGGATGAGTTTGGATTAATCTTTTGTAGATATGAATGAATTTAGATAAAATTATAAATTCATATTTTGAACCAAACTAAATTTAAGTAAATATAAAATATGTTAATATCGTATTTATGCCCGACTCATAAGTACCTCTAATTAATAGTAATAATAGAGGGGGAGTTCATGATGTAAAATATTAGAAAAGGTTAGTTCCGTTAATTCGTAAAAGAAAAAAAAATTGAATGAAAGAGGGGAAGGACGTTAATTATCCTTTTTGAGATGGTTAAAAAGCCAAGATTCGTGGACTGTGGACGTTGTTGATCGGCATAGGAATTTAACATTTGAGAGTTGGTGGTGGTGACGCTGCAAGCCCCAAAAGATTGAAGTGTACGGCCAATCATGGATCCCTAGGGAGTATTTACAAATAAGGTTTGGCCGGTGTTTATAATTACATCGTTGTCCCTCGGTTCACTCCATGACCAACCTGTCGTCATTTCACCCATTACTCATCATCTGCCTCTTTTCCTCGTAAACAATAAAATATGTATTTATCCAATCAGCTTTCATTTGTTTTATTATTTTAATTCTAATGTGCAACAACATCATCATCATAATCCATTTGATTAGAAGATTGAATATTTAAATATCAGATTTCATTTTATTTTTTCTATACTTTCAGGATTTTTTTAATGTTAAAATTTGTTTTCAATCCCTAAACTTCTACAAAATTTAAAATTTAGTCCTTATACTTTAAAAGTTCAATTATTATCACTGTTCGTAGTTTCTATTAAAATTTATCAACTTAATGCGTTTATTTTCCTTCAATTATATGCCATGTCATATGATGATATAGCTCGTAAAAGTACCATAAAACCTCCTATACTATACCCTAGATTGTATTTTAGCTCATGATTAATAGTATAATAACGTGAGGGAAAAAAACTTATTTATTATACATGTATGAGAAAAAAACTCTTGTAAAAAACAAGACATATTGAAAATAATAGAGAATTTTTGTTCTCTTTACTAAAATTAAATCATAAGAGTAATTAAATATTACCAATTAAATTAATCTCTTACTACTAAGTAATGATTCATATACAAAAATATGTGTATAACATTACAGCTTAAAAGTAAAAAAGGGAATACTTTTTTATTTTACATCGATACAATATATATATATATATATATATATATAAGCGCCCCAACTCATATCTGATTTTATACTTTATAAAAGGGAATCAATAGTATAATTGGATGCTCCTCCAATGAATTATCCTATCATTTCATCTTTAATTTTTTGAAATTAGGTATTATATATATATATTAACACCTCTTGTTGTTTTCATCTCATGAACGTGCAAGTCAAAATTTATGAACTCGTGATCTTTCTTTTATCAAAAAATATATGCTTTGCTTTTACTTTTTTTTCTCTCTCTTTTTCTAGAAAAAAAAAATGTGTGTTTCCAGTCATCAAACCCCACTCTTATAGATTTATTTTACTTGTATGTAAAGTAGATTTCACAAATGAAATAATCATTAAAGTCTCAACCCTTGTGTAGACGATGAGGTAATTTTGTAGCCCTAATTTCCTGTTTATTACCTCATTTGTTTTTCATCATTGACCCAAAATGTCTAGCTTTGTTTGTCAAAAAGAGAGAAAGAAAAATAAAATGTCTATCTAACCTTTACAATTTAAATAATAATTGTAGTTTGTATTTGAATCTGTCTTCATTCAACCCCATTTCACATTTAATAAGTTATTATTTATTTTTATTTAAATATAAAAAATATTTATTATTTAATATTATTTTAAATATTAAAATATTTTTTTTGAGTGGAACCAGTTTCATTCTAAAAAAATAAAACTCAAATGATCAATGATGGTTTTCTTTTTGACAGAGACCAATGATAGTTTTAGATGCTCCAAAGCTGCTTTTTTTTTTCTTTATTTTCTTCATTCCCACCATCCAATGAGTTTTTCCCAAGTTGCACTTATCGTATTGACAGTAGCTGCTTGTATAAAAAAATAGGTTCTAGGCGGTGGTTATTTAATTTTTTTTTAATTATTATATTTTATAAATAATCTGGATTTAAAACATGTATAAAGTACACTAGATTGTTACGAGCGTATTTTTTATTTTTTAAATTATTATATAAAATTAATAAAAACTTAATGATGATAAAATATGAACTTGTGACTAAATTTAAAAGATTTAGTTTTATCATTTTCTCATTTAATTTTCATATCAATTTTTTTTATTTAGTTCTTTTCATATGAGTGTAACATCATTGTTTGTACTTTGATACAACACCTAAAATTACTCATAATCCTTTCCCACCCCTTAAATAATAGGATAATACGTTTCAGCGTATTCTAACTCACATCTTTATAACTTGAAAGAAGTTTTTAACTAATTCATTGGGCTTTGTTATCCCACTCAATGCTCTTTAATATTTTAGGTATTAATTAAAGATTGTTTAATTACTATTTTTAAGGTGAATTTGGATGAGAAATCTATAGGAGGGGATTCTGTTAGTATTAAGGTTTTCAAAATTATAAAAATGATTTTTTTTTTTTTTTTGTTTGGATAAATACATTGGAGAATTTCAAAATTTGTGAGTCATTTCAATTGGATAATAGCTCAATTTTTGTTTTCAAATTTCATCTAAATAGGTGATTTTTCAAAATTTCTCATAATTTTATTTGATTTAATACATATGGTTCTACTATAAAATGAATAACTTAAACTTTAAAATTTATTTTTATTTAATTATAATATACATTTTTTATTTTATTTTATTAAGACTATTTATAAATTTTCGCAGATACCTATATTGGATAATTTCTTATACTATTTATTTTAAATATAATTATTATTTAATTTGTAATATCCCAATAACTTTTTTTAAATCGATTATTTATCAAAATAAAACAATTACAAATCTTAGTATTTTAAATTAATAGATTCTCAGATATTAATATTTAAAAATTTTCAAATCAAACTTTTAAGTCAAAGAATGGCACAGTTTTGAGTCAATCACACTTTGGTTGGAGATATGAGTTTCACCATACATACAACCCTTTGGTGGGACCCATCAACATCTAACCACTGCTGAGATTGAAGATTTGGCCACAACTGTACTTATTAATTATTTTCATCTGTACAAATCATGAAAATAACCATACTTTAACGTGTCAATTTTTATAGCCTCTATAATAAACATGATTACAAATATATTGATGGGGAACCCAGTATATGTTTATACGATATATGTATCCAATTATTATTACATACGCAATATGATGGAGTCTACAAATTACACAAGCACCTAAAATATCTATAGTGTTAAAAGAATTAAATTATATTTGGGTTTTTTTATTAAAAATTGAACAAATTAATCTCTGTACATAATTTAAGGAGTATGTTGGTCTTTCTTATTAAAATTTTTATCTATTTGTATTGTTAAAATCTGGCACGATTGATGGAATAATCAGATAGTGATACATGGTATGCCACGTGTACATTATGATGACGTATATAAACAAAATTTTAACATTAGAAATGGATAAAATCTTTAACAAAAGAACCAATTGTACATGAACAAATTTGCCTGATTTTTTAGTTGAGGGTAGAAAAGTAATTTGGCTCCTAATATAAGGTCTTCCATTAGTACTTTTATCCAAAAACTAAAGTAGCAGATTGTATATCTATACTATTATTTAATTCCTTGATTGAGTCGGCATTATAAGTGAATTGGGCATCAATTAGATTAAGAGAATTACAAAAATATCCTTTCATGTGTAAAATAAGTTATACCATTCGATGGTACTTTAATATTTTAAATTTTTTATATTTGAGGAAATTTGAACCTATATTCTTTGCATTGATAAAATCTTAATTTTACGGTATAACCAAAACTCATAATATAAATTCAAATTTGAAAGCTCATAAAATCCTATTTTTACTTCCATTTTACTTTTTATTGTTTTTTTTCTATTTCCCATTATTTTTATTTTCAATTAAAATAATATATATATATTCACATAGGAGTGAGTTATTAAAAGGGTGATAAGGAGATGGGCCACATTCTATCTCTCCTTGGCAACTAAACTAAATCTTGAACCAACCAAGTAATTGATTGGGGAGAGAGATGGAAATAAAATCTATGCAAGTTTTAATTACTTGTTGCCTAAATCATACTTTCATAAAATTACTACCTGCCTTATCAAACGTTGAAGAATAAAAATCATATTTTTATTCCTAAGAATACGATCTTACCAAACTTTTTTTTCTTCATTAAAAGTTTGGAGGATTTCTTTAACTACTCATTCATGCTTGATCATGACCTCAACAAAAATAGATTTAAGCTTCTCCTTGCATGGAAATGTATTTGTATTCTTCATTTCATTCCACAATCACAGTTTATTTTAGTTGTATACCGGATAAATCTTAAAATTATATATGAATTTTAATTTAATGTATAATTGCATACACGAAATTTAATTTGGTGCAATTACACGTAAATCTCTATTTGTGAATCAAATGTATACTTGAAACTTTAATTTTGATTTAATTTATACTTTAGGCCCCCAAAAAATAATAAAAATTCGCCTTAATCCTTTAAAAATTATAAAGACATAGTCTATTAAAATGGTAAAATTGTATTTTTATTATGGTAAAAATATATAATTTAATTCCGTCCCCAATTTTTTTTTTCTAGCTTCACTACAATATATAAATATAAAATGATATTTATATCAATAATTGTGGTAATAATTTACAAGAATTGGATCAAATTTCATGACAAAATTAAAGTTCATGCGTACAATTGCACATTAAACCATATCATGTATAATTTTGGTATTTATCCCTAATAAATAAAATATAAAATTCTTTTTTTTTATGCAAAAGTAAAGGACTTTACTATTTTACTTGAAAAAATAGAATTTTTAATTTTTAATAGGTATAATGACAAAATAAGCCCCTGATGCTTAGATTTTTGTCAATTTAATTTTTATTTTTAAAATCATTAGAATTTAACAATCTAACTTTAAAAAAATATTGAATTTTAATCTATTAATGATGCCTACAATTGCACTACTTATGTTGACAATTCCTATTTTCATTTTCATACATCTCAAGGTACATTTCCAAGTAAATTACCTCATATTGGCCTCCAAATCAAAGGGAAAAAGAAAAAAAAAAAGTTGGTTAAATATTTGACAAAATTTTCAACCCCCTTTAACATTGATTTTAGACTTTTAATCAAAGACTTATCCAATAAAAGGGTGAACCTTCCTTAATCCCATTATTTTATTTCTACGAAATATTCATATTTATTTTAATGTAAATAATAATATAAAAGCTCTTGAATTTTACCTTTCTATATATTTTTTATTATATCCCCAAAAAATCTTTAATTTTTAATTTACATCTTAAAAATAAATTTTAAGATGTGTTTGATAAACTGAAAAATTAAGTATCGAATTTTTAATATTAAATTTTATAAACACTGAATTTATATTGTAAAATTGTATATTAGTAAAAGACGGGATATAATTATTTTGTTTGATAATAGTAAATTTGATATTTGAAAAATTATTATTTCATAATTTTAATCTTATTAATATGATATATATTTTTTAATTTTGAATAGATTTGGATAAAAGTTAAAGGTAATAATTGAATATTTTAATTTTTAATAA
Source organism: Gossypium australe (assembly GCA_005393395.2). Taxonomy (NCBI): domain Eukaryota; kingdom Viridiplantae; phylum Streptophyta; class Magnoliopsida; order Malvales; family Malvaceae; genus Gossypium; species Gossypium australe. The sequence continues at coordinate 19,489,570 of CM016625.1, read as the reverse complement.
AATGAAGAAATAATTTATTTCAAAAATCAGATTTTAAAAAATAAAATAAAATAAAAATTTTTAGTGATAAATAACTATCTAGTATCCATTTACTTAACAAATTTAACCTTTTTGTTAAAAAATTATATTAAAAAATTAGAAAATTAAAAATTTCAATTATTTATCAAATATAATCACAAATAAAAGTTCAGATAAATATAAGTAGACACAAAGTAAAACTTGAAAATGAGAAACTGAGTTGGTTTGGTTTTTAAAAATATTTTCTATTTTATTTTAAAAATAATTTTATACTTCAAAAAATTTAAAAACACGTTTTATAAATGATTTTTTTTAGTAATGAAAACATATTTTGTCTTTATTTTCCTCTAATAAAAACATTAGAAATTTGATACATTAAAATTGTCAGATTTTTTTTTTTTGTTTTTATATTAATTTGAATAGGAGTTAATTTATTTAAAGTTAAAAATTTTAATTTTATAAATATTTTTGGTTAAATTTAAAAATAAATTTTCATTATTTTCTAGTTTCTACAATTATTATTATTATTTTATTAAATATATATATATATATATCCTGAAACCAAACCAAACCTAAAAGTAACATTACCTCAGATTTACCATTTTTTTATTTATGGAATGCACAAAGTTATTCTATTCTCCTTTTTAATATATGCTTCCGATTTGTAATTTACTCAAATGCCCATTTTCTAAAGAATCTTCTGAAAAGGTAATTGGTGGCCTTTATAATGAAAAAAGAAAATTGGTTTGGAAAATAAGAAAATATGTTTTTATATTATTTTTTATGAAAAAAATTGTGAAAGGAAAGGCGAAATTTTTAAATTTATTATTTTATTCCTTTTTTCCTTGAAGTTGTAGCTCAATTTTAAAGTAAATAATTAGATAATTAAATTAAAAAAACAATTGGGCTTGAATAATTAACCCTTGGATATATCCAATGTAAGGACATTTGTTGATTTATAAAAAAAATACAGGCAGAGGCAAATAATGAATAAAATTTGATATTTCCTAATTTCCAACTTTATATATACGATATTTATTATGGATTTTTACACATATTTTTATTCGACAATACTGAATAATATTGTTGAGAAAATAATTAACTCTCCTTTTCAACATGACAACGTAGTTATATTTAGAACCACTTAAATCAAAAGAAAAAGAGCAAAAAAAAAAAAAAAAAAAACCATTCAGAGAATTGACTCTCTCTCCATCTTTCTATTTCTTGACCACATTATCCTATGATAAGCTGAATACATATCCCTACGAACAGAAGCCACGTCTTAGGTTTTTTAGATTTTACAGCAACACTTAATTAATTCTGTTTTTTTTAATAATTTAAAAAATATATTTTATTAATAAACAACCTTTGTTGGATGTTAAAAGTAGAACAGAGAGGATCAACCAATCAAAATCAACAAAAACTACGGCAGTAATCGAAAAAATAGAAATAAAGAAAGCTAATGTCGTAGTTATGTGTGATACTGAAGGGCATTTATTTATGGGAACTGTCTTCTCTCTCTTAAACCTCAAGAAAACTCATCCTTCACACAGTATCCCGGGGGGGAGGGCCCGCTTCTTGTCTGCTCTTAAAACATTACATTACAAATTCTGTTCAACTCTAAATTTATTTTTTTAACCTCCTTTGGAATTTTTTTACCACATAAATAGATTCATGTTTGTTTGGGTTTAATTTTAATTTTAATTTTACTCATCAGATTAAGATTAATAAATGAAATAAAGTTGGATTTTTAGGGTTTAATAAAGAATGGGTTATGATTATTATATGGGTTAAATATCTGTACCAAAAAGCAAGGAAGGTGGAGAGAATCTAGAAATGCCCCCTTTCTTTTATAGTTCCTCAAAAAGACCAAAGGAGAGAAAATCAAAAAAATATATAAATGGAGAAATAAATAAGAAATGTGAAGAAGAACAAGCAGAGAATAAAAGATAAAGACCAGATGTTGACAAATTTCATGTCACCGTTGTTTAGAAGATCGTTTGTTTTGTGTGAATATTTTCTTCATCTGGGATCTCCCCTCTCTCTTTCTCCCTAACACCCTTCCAAACCCATTAATCTCCTTTTCTTCTCTCTCGAAACAAAATTATAAAATTACCACTTCAACAAGATTCTTTCTTTTTTTCATCGACCTGATGACGATCTAACCTCTTTTAATGGTGTTAAACAAAATACCCACTTTGTTGTTTTTTTTGCTGTATCATTAATTACTTTTGATTTTGTTGTTGTTTTAAAGCTTTAATCGTTGTTGATATCCTGGAAAATTTGGGAGCTTTGAGTTATCTGTGATGGGGAAGTGTTGAAGCTAAATCCATGGGAGAATCTTGAATGAGTTTTGATTAGAGGATGTGGGTCTGAGGTAAAATTTTGTTCTTTTTCACTTTCTAATTATTTGACTTTTTATATATAAATATTTTTAATTTATTTTCTTTTGATTTGGTTATTTGGGTTTTCTTTATTTTCTTAAATCATCCATTACTATTTTCCCCATTTTTGGGGGTTAGTCTGATAAACTGTGGGGTTATAGTGGCTTTGCAATTCAGTTAATTAAAGCCTAAACTCTTCAACTTTAAAAGATTTTTTTTTTCTTTTTCCTTTTTGGATTTGGGTTGATGATAATTTTGATTTGATGGATGATCATAGCTTTTATAATAATATTTTCAGCTGTTAATCTTTGCTAATATGCATACTAGTTCTGGTATGAATTATGTGGGATCTAGGATTTTAACTTTGCTTTGCTATGCTAATTTAGCATCTTCCCAATTCTTCATAAATAGAATGGGATTTTGCCTTATTGATCATAGGATTCCTAACTTTCCTGCTTTATCAGCACCATTTTTTCCCCTGCAAGACTCTCTCTTTATCTGGGAAGTTTCGACATGTATGAAGTGGTGTGGTGATTAATTGATAATGATGTGGCTTACATTCTGCTTAGAAATCTTTGTTTATGTGTCTGCTTTGGGTTGCATTACCTTGAATTTACGACCGCGAATTATTTCTCCGAGCTTCTTAATTGATGAGATTGCTGTAGTTTCATTCATCATTTGAAAGTGGGGCTATCATCATCATCAATGAGGTTGTTTTCTTCAATACTCTGATTCTTGTTATGAAGGTGAAAATCTGCCATTTTAGGTGGATTGTGTTCATTATTCTTGTGATGGTTTGCGATATTCCTGAGTGGCTAGACCTTCAACTATGTCAAATATTTAACTTGGTTTGATGTTACTAGTTTTTATGTGAAACATAAATGGATGGTTTAATATTATTGTTCCTTTAGGAAGGTGTTCATATCTTCCGATGACTCGATAACATAGCAACGTTGTAATCAGACTGATAACTATGTTATAAGGTTCATGGAATCTAGCAACAATGGGGTTCTATTCTCCTTATGTCATTCTGGACTTGTTTGTTGTTCTCAGGAATGGGAACAAAAGTGCAGTTGAAAAGCTATTTGCCCGGATATTACTCAATGAGGGATCTCAACGAGGATTCAAACAGTTGTAGCTGGCCACATTATTATGGGGATAAAACCTTGACAAATGGTCAGTATTGCACTAGCTTTTTCTCGAGGGCCATTGTTGATGTGTATCCCGGGTATGATAAGGACTCACTGAAGAGAATAATGCTTGAGCATGAGGCTATATTTAAGAATCAGGTTATACGGTCTCTGCTGCTTTTGTACTTGTATTTTTAATTTTATATGGTCTTCATCTTCATGTTTCAATGGAGTTTTGTGTTGCTTGTTCATAAACTCGAGTTTGTTTTGAACATGTTTAAGTATGCGAGTTCTTGGTCTTCATCCAGGTGTCTGAGCTTCACCGCTTGTATAGAATACAGAGGGAGTTGATGGATGAAATAAAAAAGAAAGATTTACAAAAAAATCGGTTTCCTGTTGAGGCATCATTATCACCGAGCCTGTTAGCCTCACAAATTACAACCGAAGATGCTCACAAATGGCATATACCTGGCTTCCCTGCAGCAAACTCTCTTTGTGGTAGACCGTCAGTTTCTGGTGTTGAAGATAGTCATTCTCCCCTTAGTTCAGTGAAGGGAAGCAGCAGCCAAGCTGGTACCTTTCGGTCCCAAAATGGAGGTAACTCAAAGGATGTTAAGGTTCTAGAGTGCAGACCCACAAAAGTAAGAAGGAAAATGTTCGATCTTCAACTTCCTGCAGAAGAGTACATTGATACTGAAGAAGCAGAACAGTTCAGGGACGACACGGCATCTGGCACCTCAAGTTATCTTCCGAATGGAAATGGGAAAATTGGACCTGCGAGTGATGGAAAGCTATTTCATGTAGGGAAGACTGATTGCCTAGAAGATGCTTCAAGATCTGATTCATGCTCGAGGGGAAAAACTAGTTTGGCCGACTTGAATGAGCCCGCTCAGTTTGAAGAAACTGATGGTTCTGCATATTCGCACTTTCTAGGCCATGGCCCCTATCAAGGAGGCCGCGAACTGTCTGCTAAACTGAAAGAAACTTCTGTGAACGTAGTTCGCTCAAGTGATGATAGGTCTGTAAGTAATATCCATATCGAGGAAAATGGAACTACGAGAGGATTCTTTTCTAATGTGCTTGAAGCAGGTACTGCTCACTTGTGAGCTACTGAACTTTCATTATATAGCTTCATATTTTTTTTGTCAAAAAAATAAAATATCATTGATTGCCTCATGGCCCTTCCTATCATAATTTTACATGTATTTTTCATTATTCATGTGTGGATATTATCTCGGTTTGCAGAGAACAGTAAAAGCAACTCAAAGATTTCTCACGGTTTTCTGCCACAGAAGTTGCCTGTACCTTCCAAGCAGGTACAGGTTCTTTATGGAAAAACTCTTGATCCTCCAACATTTTCGGTAACTGATAAAAGCAAGGAAGATATCTCTCGAGAAAGAATGATCCAAGGTTTAGAAGTTCCTGAAAAAACTCGTGAAATCTCCAGTAACGGTCATCCAGATTCAATTGTTATGTCTAATGTACCTAGTTTGAATCCATTTGCTTCTTCTGATGTGGTAAAGCCGTGGTCTCATTCAGCTTCTTCTTGGGACAAGCCTTCTAGTAGCTTGAGCGAGAAGCCAATGACAGTTCCGACTCTCCCATTTTTGAATTCATCTGGTCCATCTAGTAAGAGTTCTGTGATATCATCCCAGAGCAATGGGATTTTTGGAGAGAAGTGGCAGGTGAGTAGTAATTCTAGACCTAATCCGAGTTTCGGAAGTGAACTGCCTAACAGAAATGGTTTTTATTATGGTTCGTCATCGGGGTCCAGGGAACATGCAATTCGCTTCCCTTCAATGAGTTATGAGTATCCAAATTGTACCACTGATAGTAAGGGGGTCCCAGGGCACTTCACTTCTCAAGGTTCAACTAAGCCTTACAATTGCTCAAATAGTGTTGAAATGAAGTCTGCAAGTGGTGTAAATTTGAATATGGTGCTTTCAAACAGTTCATCTAATGAGCCCATTTTGCAACAAGGTCCTCAAATGGATGGACAAAGAAATCATGAGGACCATCTCCGAGGGCTGCCATGGCTACGAGCCATGCCTGTTTGTAAGAATGAGGCCACAAGTGCAGGAAGGGATTTGAATGTAGGAGAGTTGAACTTCTCTCAATCTTCTCTGAAGAAACCGACCAATAAAAATGGAACTGGCAATGATTTCAACCAAAATTTTACGCAGGATGTGAACCCGGTTTCATTCTCCAATGATGTTGACACCAGCAGGAGCGAAATAGGTGAATGCCTGCACAATAGGAAGATATTAGTGGTTCCCATTTTCGAAAAGCATTATGTTACGAAGAACGAATTGTCTTCGACCACCCTGTATGCATCTGTTCCTCAACCATCAGAAGCTGAAGCAGAAAATAAAGGGAGAAAAATATTACTTGATATTAACTTACCTTGTGATGTGACTCTTCCGGACATGAACCAAGACATTGTTGCAGAGAATTCAGCCATAGATAAGGAAGCAAATACAAAGCTACCAAGTTCCCCACATCAGTTCGACTTGAACTCCTGTGTTGATGAGGATGAAGCTTCTTTTGTACCCTCTGTTCCGAGCAGTGGTATGAAGACGACTCAAGGGATAGATTTGGAAGTGCCACTAATTCCCGAGCCTGAAGATGTCATTCATGGAGAAGAAATACTGGAAAAGGCATTTGAACCACCTTTGCAATCAGTACAAAGCAAAGATGACTGTATGCAGGACGAACTCATAACGATTGCAGCTGAAGCAATAGTAGCCATCTCATCTATTCGTCAGGACAGTAGTTCGGATGATGTTGATTGCAGTTCATCTGGAAACCCTACGACAGACCCCCTTAATTGGTTTGTTGAGACAATTTCCTCTTTCGGAGAGGATCTTGAGAGCAAGTTTGAGGCTCTTTCGGGAGGTAAAGATGGGGATCGAAATGAATCTTCCTCGGAAGAGATTGATTATTTTGAGTCAATGATTTTGAACTTAGCTGAAACCCAGGAAGAGGATTATATGCCCAAGCCTATGTTTCCTGAAAACTTTAAAGTAGAAGAAACGGGAACGACATCTTTGTTAACAAGTCGAACACGAAAGGGCCCGGGAAGGCGAGGAAGGCAGCGGAGGGACTTTCAAAGGGACATCCTTCCAGGCCTGGCTTCCCTATCAAGGCATGAGGTAACGGAAGATCTTCAGACATTTGGAGGAATTATGAGAGCAGCTGGTCATTCTTGGCACTCGGGAATGACAAGACGGAACTCTACTAGAACTGGGTGTGGCCGAGGGAGGCGACGGTCTGTAACTAACTCCTCTCCTGCTGCAGTGGCTGCCACAACTTGTATGCCATTGATGCAGCAACTTAATAACATTGAAGTGGGGCTGGAGGATCGGAGCCTTACCGGATGGGGGAAAACAACTAGACGGCCTCGCAGGCAACGATGTACAACGGTGAATCGTCCATCTCTTGCATTAACGTAAACCTTGAGAAAAAGAAAAGAGGCTTTGATGTATTAATTGAGGATGTTATAGAGGAAACTTGGTGATTATTGTTTCAATGGCTTTGAGAAGTGAGGTTATTATGATCTTTTGGGGATTGCCTCTTAGCCTTAAATTTGGCAATGCTTGATTTTCTGTCTTGGGGGTGATTATGGACAACTTGTATTATCCATAAATAATGTTGCAATAGTTCTTCCCAAGATATATATATTTAGTGAAACCAAATATCTAAACTCGTGTTCGGATATAGTTGGTTCGAGCAAAGAGTTGCAAGTAATGTTTTAAAAGTTCTACCGACAGGCGACAGGTGTATTAATGTTAAGATTTCGCGAACATTTTCTAACAATGGGCAAAATCTCATAAAATTTTCCAGCAACTTTGGGATTTGGGTGAAATTTCGGCTGAGGAAACATGAAAGAAAAAAGCCTTGTCTGTTTCATGTAAAAGTTACAAAAAGAAAAAAGAAAAAAAGATAAGCCTGAAGAGAACAAGTAGGGGAGGAATGAATGGCATCTTGGATTGAAATGAATTTAAAACAAAGAGTACTGATTACAGGCTAATTTATACCCAAAAAAAAAGGGGTTAGAACGTGTGGTTTGTCTGGTATAATGTTTGGTTCCGAAATCTGAATTCCATTGAAGCAGTAATCAATTCATTGCCTGCCTGTCTGTCTGTCTGTTTGTTTGTTCTGCTGTGGAAGCATACGGAAGTAACTTTCAACTGAAACTTAGTCCCACTTGTTCCCTTTCCAATAACTCTTAACCCCCTCAATTTGTGAGAGAATACAGAATCTCCAATTCCGCTTCTCAATCTGTAACATCCTTTCGTAATAAGTTATTACTTCATTAAATGATCAAAGGAAGAAATTATGTAAGCCTTCCTGCTTATACTATGAAACAGAATAGCCCCCCACATAAGAACCAACAATAGTTACAATCTCAATAAAATAATTTAATTTTTTGGTTTTCTTCTTTTTTTTTTTTAATATCATTTATTGTTTATAAATTTTTTTTTTTAAAAAAAGGGAGAGAAATAGGATGTGGGGAACACAGGAAGAAAAGGCGCGTGGAGAAGGAATGAGAAGATATAAAGATTTGTAAGCAGCAGAAACGGAAGCGTCAGAGGGTGAGTTTGATTGGTCATTAGTCAAATGCCCCCATTGCCTTTAGATTCTCTCTTTGTTTGCCCAATCACCTTTCACTTTCACTTTTCAATTTCTACTCCCCTTATTTTATATTTTATTTTCTTTCCTTTTCTGGTTTAGGAAAATCTCATCTCAGTCCTTATATTCTTTTTCAATTTGTATTTTGATCACATCTCGTGCATTAGATAAAAGACTATTAAAATCATACGGTCAAAAACTGATTTTAGTTTTTTATATATAAAGTATAATAATATATTTAACCATTGATGTTTATATCTTTATTTAATTTGCCCTACTCTTTTATTTAAATCAAATTATTCTCTATCTCTCGATATTGATGCGATTTTTTTATATGTAATGTGTTAATAAATAATTTAAAAAATGAATTAAAAAAACATAAATATAATTAAAATTTCAAAATTTATGAAAATAGCTACTAAAAATTAAAGAAAACATCAAAAAATCATAAAAGTTTTTAAATTTTGATTCAAAATTCTATTTTTTAAAAAGAAAAAGAGCTTTATATTTTAAAATAAAAAATAATAATTTTTGAAAAAAAATCTTCAAAATCAAAACTGTAAAATAGAAAATCCAATTAGTTTTGTATTTTAAAATAAAAAAAATTTTGAAAAAAATCCTTCAAAATCAAAACTATGAACTTCTAAATATTAGATCTGAAATATATAAAAAAAAGAAAATCCAATTGCAGTTTTAGGAAAATTGGCCTTCCTTAGAAAGGAAATTAATCAATTGGACTTATCAATTCTCTTTCCCATTGTACGTACAAAAACGGTGGATTAAGACATCTCTGAGCGCTTTCTGGCCAAAAAAAAAAAAAAACCATCTGTGAGCGCTTACAATAGCAGGTGATTGAAGCACCCTTCTTGAAGTCGAGATGAACATATTGGCTAACAGCAATATCTGTTATGTGACTCCCAGCATCGCTCATCCTATTCATGCAATGGCGGCTGCGTTTAACTAGCAACCTCAAAACTTCAACAGCAATGGTGACAAAGCTTCTGACTTTCTTTCACAGACAAGTTTCTGTTTCTCTTACCAAGAGGGAACCTTACCTTCAATTGAGATCTCTGTCTTACTTTACTGACCAACCTTTTGAATACCCTTCGTTGGACCATTCTTTAGCTTCACTGCACTCAGTTTCTTCAAACCCGTGTTTTGCTCTCCTGGGATTTTGCAAAAACATTGATTGTCTCAAGAAAGTCCACGCCTTGTTCATTATAAATGGAATCAAAGGTGACCTTTTGTGTGATACCAAATTGGTCAGCCTTTATGGATCATTTGGGCATGTTGGTTATGCCGGGTCAGTGTTTGATCGAATTCCTGAACCAGATTTTTATTCCTGGAAAGTGATGATCAGGTGGTACTTTTTGAATGATTTGTACACGGAAATTATTGGGTTTTATGGTCGTATGAGAATGAGTGTTAGGGGGTTTGATAATGTTGTCTTTTCGCTCGTCTTAAAGGCATGTAGCGAATTGCAGGATATTAATGAAGGAAGGAAAGTGCATTGCGATGTTGTCAAGGTAGGGAATCCTGATAGTTTCGTTCAAACCGGTCTTGTTGATATGTATGCCAAATGTCGAGAAATCAAATGTGCGCGTAAGGTTTTTGGTGAAATTCTTTATAGAAATGTGGTTTCTTGGACTTCAATGCTTGCAGGGTATGTACAAAATAATTGCACTAAAGAAGCATTAGTTTTGTTTAATAGAATGAGAGAAACAATGGTTGAGAGTAACCAATTCACGTTAGGGAGCTTAGTGACTGCTTGTGGGAAGTTAGGGGCTTTGCATCAGGGGAAATGGGTGCATGGATATGTTATTAAGACTGGTATAGAAATTAATTCTTACTTGGTGACTGCTATTATAGACATGTATGTTAAGTGTGGTAGTCTACGAGATGCTTGTTCTGCATTTGATGCACTTTCTTCTGTTGATCTTGTCTCATGGACTGCAATGATTGTTGGATATTCTCAGAGTGGGTTTCCTGATGAGGCTTTGAAGTTGTTTGTTGATAAGAGAAGGTTTGGGATATTGCCTAATGCTGTTACTATTGCAAGTTTGCTTTCTGCATGCGCGCAGTTGAGCAATTTGAGTGCAGGGAGGTTAGTTCATTCTTTGGGGATTCAGCTTGGGCTAATCGATCCAACAGTGATAAACGCTCTAGTGGACATGTATGCAAAGTGTGGAGTGATTAGAGCTGCTAGGTACATATTTGAGACGGTCTCGGATAAGAATTTAATTGCCTGGAACTCGATCCTCTCTGGTTATTCCCAAAATGGGTTAGCATATGATGCACTCGAACTGTTTCATCAAATGAGGTCCAATTCTGTCTCACCTGATGCTGTCACTCTGGTCAGCATATTCTCAGCCTGTGCTTCAGTAGGTGCTTTCCAAGTTGGTTCCTCCCTCCATGCTTACACTATGAAAAATGGCTTACTATCGTCTAGTGTTTATGTTGGCACTGCACTTTTGAATTTCTATGCTAAATGTGGGGATTCTAAATCTGCTCGTGTCGTATTTGACAATATGGGAGAGAAAAACACTGTCACGTGGAGTGCAATGATTGGTGGTTATGGAATTCAAGGGGACAGCTGCGGCTCTCTTGCACTTTTTAATGATATGGTTAAAGAAAATTTAGAGCCAAATGAAGTAATCTTCACGGCGATTTTATCTGCTTGTGGCCATACAGGGAGGCTCGGGGAAGGATGGAAATATTTCAATTCAATGTGCAAGGACTATAAGTTTGTTCCTTCCATGAAGCACTATGCATGCATGGTTGATATGTTGGCCCGTGCTGGAAGACTCGAAGAAGCCCTGGATTTTATCGACAAATTGCCTATTAAACCAGATCTTAGCTTGTTTGGGGCTCTTCTTCATGGATGTGGACTCCATTCAAGATTCGATCTCGGAGAGGTGGCTATCAAGAAAATGCTCGATATACATCCTGATAAGGCTTGTTATTATGTGCTTATTTCTAACTTGTATGCCTTGGATGGAAGATGGAGTCAGGTTAATGAGGTAAGGGAATTGATGAAGCAGAGAGGGTTGAGCAAAGACCCTGGTTGTAGCATCACAGAGATGGAAAATAATAAAATCCTTTCATTTTCTGGAGTAGCATGTCCTGCTTAGTCTTTTACGAGCATTGCTAGAGTCGATTGTTGAGCAAAGACCCTGGTTGTAGCATCACAGAGATGGAAAATAATAAAATCCTTTCATTTTCTGGAGTAGCATGTCCTGCTTAGTCTTTTACGAGCATTGCTAGAGTCGATTGGAACTTATTGTGAAAACTGAAGGCAACCAGGGACGGTGTTGAACTTATGAAGGTTCTCTAAAAGACATGTTGAATTCTGGATGTTGGTTTGTACAAGAACTTGTGGCTGGTTCAAGTTGAACTGTCTCGAGCACAAATTCCAAATAGCTTGGATCTTCAATGGGTATAGGCTACGAATCTCATGGCAAGAAATTAAGGTAGTGACTGAGAAGATGAGTTTTGGGTTTATCTCTAAATATGAACATGAAGAGTTAGGCATATTAGCAACCATCAAGGCCTGTAAAACCACTGTGCATTGCTGCACAGATTCCATCTTCCATAGACATGGAAACATGAGATGTTATCCAGCACTAAATAAATAATAATCTATGACTTGTCAATATCAGTGACTCCCAAATGTTGAAATATGTTCAGTTCTTAACAGGTACGGAGGTTAGAAATTACAATTGTTGTTATGAATAGGAAATTTTATTTGAAAGAATTATGCAAGTTACAACGTTTATTAACTTAGAGTCCGTTTTTGTTAAATGAGTTAACTTTTTGAGAAGCGCAAGTCATTTTCCGGAAAAGAGCTCATCTATAGATAATTTTATTTTTATATAAAAATTAACTTAAATCGAACTTAATATTATTATATTAATAATAAATTTTATTTTTATTTTTAAAAATATTTAAAATATTATATTTTCAATATTATTAAACATATATATTTAATTATTTATATTTAGCATATAATAAATATAATTTATTATTTTAATTTATTTTATTTTAATAATAAATTTTAAAAATAATAATTTTAAATAATATTATTCACATATTATTGAAAATATTCAATATTAATATTTTAATAATAAATATTTTTTACAATTATAAATATATTAATAATAAATGCTTTGTAATATAAAGGTTAAAATATGTCATAAGTCTATGTACACTTTACAAATTAGTAATTTAGTCTTTGTACTTTTATTTTTAAGAATTTAGTCCCCTTACTTTTCAAATTTGAAAATCAAGTCCAATTGTTGACATCGTTAATTTTTCTTGTCAATTTTGTTGATGTCACATTTTTAAATAAAAAAATACTCACTTAGTAGTCATGTAATTAAAAAATAACGTTGCAATGAATCTGAATTTAACAAAATATTTTTAATATATGCAAAAACAATGTAAAATATAAAATTATAGATAAAAATAAATTCAATTAAATAAAAAAATATCGAATATATGTTTATAAAAAGTTACAATTTAGTCACCGAACTATTTAAAAGTTTTTTATTTAAGTTACTAAACTATTCAAAAGTTTTTATTTAAGTTATTGGGCTATTAAGCTTGTTTTAGAAGTTTTGCTAGTGAGCTCCAAGCAATGATTTAACGATCAAAACAATAGATCAGTACTTATTGATAAGTAGAAGAGCATGCCTTAGATCTAAATTGATCCAACAATCAATGCCGAAAATTTGAGAAAAAATTGTTTGAATTTTAATTTGGAGATTTGTCACATCCAAAATTCATAAAAAAAAATTGAATTGTTAAAAAAAAGGAGAGAGACAAAGATGTGATTTAAATAAAAGAATGATGAAATTATAACTAAAACAAAAATTTACCAATAATGACTAAAGGCGTAGTTAACTACGGTTGGGCTTTAATGTCAGACTAGATGGATAATGGGAGGGTAATTTTGACTTTTGGGGAGACGGAATGGATAATTTCGTAAATCTACATTATAATTAAATTTACCAGGAATTCACTGAGCGGGAAATTTAAAAAATTCTGAGTTTTTGAGTCTGCAACCTTTTTTTCCCTTCGGCTCCATCCAGGCTAACTTATCTCTCACTGAAATCAAGATTATAGATTTAGGGTTTCTCACAATCAGCTATTGTGAAACTTGGGAAAATTTCACTTGCCTACACTCTTTCAAGAATTGAACTCTCCTTGGACGCATTTGCAATGAACGGATCTTGTTTGGAATTCAAGAATCCGATCCAAGACGCGATTTCCAGGGTCCGATTCGCGCCGCAGTCCAACAACCTCCTCATTTCTTCTTGGGACCCCGTCAGTAGTCTTCTCTTATGTCTTATTTCAGTTTTGTTTTCCGATGAATTGCAATCGCTCGAACTGATTTTGATTCTCTGATTTGTAACAGTGTCTTCGACTGTATGATGTGGATTGTTCTCAACTTAGATTAGAAGCTCCGTCCGAGGCTGCGCTTCTCGACTCTTGTTTCCAGGAGGAATCTGTCGCATTCAGCGCTGCCTCTGATGGTTCTATTACAAGGTTTTTCATTTTAATTGATTTAGTGAATTCGAATTTTCATTTAAGCTCTTACATGAGAGGTTTCTTCTTCAGTTAGGGTTTCTACTATTAAACTGAATGAAAAAAAGGTTCCTAACCGGTTATAATCTGACGAGTTATAAAAAGTAAGCAATGTGAATCTTAGTTGAGTTGAATTTAGCAAGCAAATGAGATTTTCCTACTTGTTAACCTCATTTGATCATGCATCTGATGCATGGTAATAATTTTGTTATGTAAATTTGATATTTTGCAATGTACATTAACTTTATTGTCATTTCAATTGGGAAAAAGTTTGGAATTTTAATTATCACTCTTTGTGACTGGACTTCGGGAAAAAGATATCTGCTTTGAATTTTATACCATATTGCTAAAATGTGATTAAGAGCATGAAATATATAACCACTTTCTTTTGTAAATCCAAGCTTCTTTACATATGGAAATCCTTTTATTTTTCTAGGTATGATTTGCATTCTGGAATCAGCAATAAAATAGGAAATCATGATGATATAGCAACATGCGTGGAATATTCTACTGAAACACGTAAGTTAGCTACTTCGTTTCTACAGAAAAGTGCATATGTGGAACATATACATCAAGAGACTTTGTCGTACTTTTATGTCCCGCAACTTGTCTTTGTCTTGTTTCAATCAGCAAACGAATGTAATTTGTCTTGAAGGTTCCTGATTGTTTCTATGTACTTTATCATGGTAATCTGTGAACAAGTAATGATGGTTATATTTTGTAATTAAATTTCCTTGCAATTCATGTAGCTAAGAAACTAAACATCGTTCCATTGCCTTAAACCTTCTATAAACGTTGTAACTGTCCACTATTTTGTGTATCGGGTTTTTCACAACTTAAGCACTAAAAAGATTGAGAATATTCTAAAGAATATTGCTCTGTTCTGTACTTCCCTCGCAGAAGTTGATGAGCAACTGAATGTTTTGTTTTTCATGTTGTTACATAAGCTGGGGCTTTGACAATGCTGTCATAAAGAAATTTTAGCTAATAAATAACTTGGTCCTCTTTTCAGAAGGCTTTCAAGAGCACCGCTGTTAGTTTTAATTGCATGTACATCTATAAATATGCACCTATGCAACTATGTGAATAATGTTAACAATATAATTCTTAGAATGTATTTGTGAGTTTATGGTTTCATATGGCAGCACAATGTTTTGTTCTTGCCGTTGGAGGGGCCATGTCCCGTGAGGACCCTTTAAATTGCAATTTTCTGATGAACATCCAAAACAGCCCTTAATACAACCTTAGATCTTAGATTACCATTCAAATATGTTTCTATAATCCGTTTTATTTCTAGTAGAAGTTAAACTCCTAATTCTATTATTTCAGGTCAAGTGATTACTGCAGGTTTTGATAAGAAGATCATAGCCTGGGACATTTTTGGAGCAAAACCACTTGTGTACCTGAGAAATCTAGATGCAGAAGTGGAGTCGATGTCACTCTCTGGATATGAATTAATAATAGCTGTCGGATCATCAGTAGATATTTATGACTTGCGTAACTCAGACAAATGTGTTCAATCAAATAAATTTTGTATGGATGTTCCAATACGATGTGTCTCCTCAATTCCTTATTTGAAAGGTATTATTTCTTGATTGTGTTGGCTCTACATGTAATGATGTTGTGAAGACTTGTTGATGAATGGTCTATTATATCCTATGACCAAACAGCAAGCCGTGAATTTCACATGAATGAAGATTTTATGCATAGCCTTCTGTCAGAAATCGTAATCTTCAATATACCAACTTTCTGAGATGACTTTCAACTTTCTTAATACTGCCCTTAAAGCAGATTAATGTCTATGCAGGATATGCAGTTGGATCGGTAGATGGACGAGTAAAATTAGAGATTTCATATCCGTCCAGTTCAAACAATAAGGGGTTAGTTTTTGAAAATCGTATAACTTTGCGACCGTTTTAACAGTTGAACATTGAAAATCATGGTCAGGGTCAATTTATAAATCCATTTTATTCATGCATCTGAAAGCACTTAAAGTTAAATTTTCCTCTAGACCTAAACAGAAAGCATATCGTTCAATAGCCTTCTTAGCCTTTGGCATAATTTTGAAAGTATACCTACGGATATTGGATTATGCATTACTTTATACATCTCATGCTTGCAGGTATATGTTCCGATGTCATCCAAGATCAAGAGATGGAAGAAACCATCTAGTACCAGTGAATGACATTGCATTCAACCCATTGTATGTGCTCTTCTATCAGTAGCCTCTCGTAGATTATGGATATTGCTGCATAATGGGATTTTTATGGTACCTTCTGTTTTAGCATCTCAGGTGCTTTTGTCACCGGTGATAATGTGGGTTATGTTACAGCATGGGATGCTAAAAGTAGAAGAAGACTCTTTGAGGTGATCTTATGTGTTCTTTTTACTTTTACTTCTTGTGCTGTTACTCTTGATAAGTGCATCATATGATTCCTCAGTCTATCAAATAGTGGTTTTAGTTTGGGATAATATGCTTATGTAACTGATGGTTGATACCATAGCGACCTTCATTAAGCAAATAAAATGCTTTTAGAAGGCACATGCTAAATAACTAGTATCAAACAATGCAATTATGATAAAAATGAAGAACAATTTGTAGAGAAATTCGTTGTTGACTTTGCTTTTCTTTGGTTTTAGTTGCCTGGTTGCGCAAACAGTATTGCATCCTTGACATACAACAATGAAGGACAAATTTTGGCTGTTGCATCAAGCCATACTTACCAAGAGGCCACTGAAATGTTAGTTGTTCTTCGATTTCTATTACCTCCACCATCTCGTGTTTACATGATTTGATAAAGTATATATATATATTAAAAAAAAAAAAAAAACAAGAGGGAGTTGAGTGTGTCTTGTCATTTGGTATTAATTTTTTAATTGAATCATTTCCAATTTTCCGGAGACAGAGAAAAGCCCCCACAAATATTTGTGCATAAACTGGATGAAAGCCATCTCGGATCAGTTTCTGATGGAAGTTCAAGCAGGAAATGACTGCATCAGGCATAGGCAATCAAAAGAACACAGCTGCACGCTCTTGTACGTACAACAATGAGAAGGTGCTTCTAGTCATTGATTGCTGGTAGATTTATTGATAATTTGAAAATGAAGCCTGATTCTGTCTGGATCAAGATAGCTAGAATTTTCAACATTTACTTATGATCGTTACCCCTTTGCTCTTGCATCCTGAACCTGACTCCCTACTGGGCTGAGAACTAAAAGGCCATTTACTTTTTTGTACTTCATTCAGTATTCTTCTTGTCATTGGTATTTTGAAGTAACACGAAGAGGGTGTTATAACTATAATAACATAATGTTTAATTTATGTACTGTATTTTGTTTGTAAGATTTGGTCATCATAATTCATGATTGTATTGTGTTTAGGGTTACATGGTTGGTACTATGGGAAATTTGGAGTTTGTCGAAGACTTGAATTGAGTTCAATTGGTTTTTTTTTCTTCTTCTTCTAATTGGTATGACAAAAGAAATCTGCATCCAGCAATAATCTATCTGTTAATACCCGATTTGTTAAAAAGAAATAGAAAAAAAATGGTAGTAACTGCAAAAATATCAGATTTGAGTTGATACTGGGGCCCAAAGAAGCCCACGTGGAAACATCTCAAGCTGAGTATCAGTTACACGCACTAACTAACTCGTTCACTCTCCTTACTCTCCCTCGATTTCCCACTTCGAAGCTTTGCTTTGATCCGTATCTCTCGCTTTCTCCAAAAACTTGCGAATTGTTTAGCTTCGTCGCCATGTCTGATGAAGATCATCATTTTGAATCTAAAGCTGACGCCGGAGCTTCTAAGACATTTCCACAGCAGGCCGGCACCATTAGAAAGAATGGTCATATCGTCATCAAAAGTCGGCCTTGCAAGGTTACTTTTTTTTTTTTAATTTTATTGTTTATGTTCATTTATGCCCCTATTTCTCTTTATTTTTAAAATCACCAGAATTTCTTTTATGTATTTATCAAAATCTGTAAATAAATTGTTGAATCTCCGAATTTGTTTGGCGAAATTAGTGAAATGAAAGGTTTTATCTTTGATTTTTAATTATTACTTAGCTAAAATAATATTTATTTTGTTGTGGAAATTTTGCAGGTTGTGGAAGTATCAACTTCCAAGACTGGGAAGCACGGACACGCCAAATGTCACTTTGTTGGAATTGATATCTTCACTGGGAAAAAGGTGGAAGATATAGTTCCTTCGTCTCACAACTGTGATGTAAGTCTTTCTTATTCGCCCGCTTTACTCATTATGTTGTAGGTTTTGGAGGCTAAAGGATGTGTTGTTTGGTTACAGGTTCCTCATGTTAATCGCACTGATTACCAGCTGATTGATATATCCGAGGATGGATTTGTAAAACCTATTATTTGGTTTGTTTTTGACATTTTTTTTTTTGGGCTTTAGACGATGTTCTGATCATATCATTTGCTAATGATTTAGGTGAGCTTGCTGACTGAAAGTGGGAACACTAAGGACGATCTTCGGCTTCCAACTGATGAATTTCTGCTTACACAGGTTAGTTTGCATGTCAAAATGGGTATCTCATTTCTTTCCTTTTTGCTATCCTGAAATTGCCAAATTCATCCAACTTCATATGGTTTCTCACCCATTTTCCATGTTTTAGTATTGCTCCCACTTCATTTTTCATAAAATACCCCGAATTCTCGTGCTGCAACACTCGTCATCGACACTGTCTATCTATAGATACGGGAACTCTACAAATATATGGAACTCTTGAAAAAAAAAAAAAATATCGAACATATAATCATATCAATGTTGGACCAAGTAGGTAGGAGTATGTGATTTGAAAATAATATGTAGTGTTTGGTGAATGTAGATAAAGACAGGATTTGCAGAGGGGAAGGATCTGATTGTGACAGTGATGTCAGCAATGGGTGAAGAGCAGATCTGTGCCCTGAAAGATATTGGCCCCAAGTAAATTCCTGGGGGGCGTCCTTCACATTTCACATTTAGTGCATGGAATGGGTTTTTCTAATTTAGTGCATTCTTTAAGACCATTTAAATTTAATTTATTTTAAATAATTGACAATTTTATTTGTCATTTTTTAAAGATACTTCTCTTAGATAATAATTTAAGGTCGTTAATAATAATTTTTGACATGTTTTTCTGTATCAAAAGTGTATTTTAGTTTATATGCTTTTCATGTTATGTTCCAATTGGGGGGTATATGTCAAAACATAAGAATGAGTCTGAGAAACCCACCCTTTGAGACACAAAATCAGATTGAAAAATTATTGTTTATGGTTAAAAACCAAAATAGTTAATCCTTACAACAAGCTTTGATCTCAATAAAATAGTCAATTGCTTTGCTGGTGTGATAAAGATGATGAAAATTACAAGGCAGAAATAACAAAATAAATGAATGCAAAACAATGGTATTGAATTTAAATCTGCATTTTAATCATCTTTGACACTTACAATGGTAGGAATTTGGCCATGATTTACAAAATCAATCTTATTCAGCCGCAGACAGCACAAGGCTTGCTCTGGTAATTCCTCTGGTTTTTGTGC
Source organism: Gossypium australe (assembly GCA_005393395.2). Taxonomy (NCBI): domain Eukaryota; kingdom Viridiplantae; phylum Streptophyta; class Magnoliopsida; order Malvales; family Malvaceae; genus Gossypium; species Gossypium australe. Next base: position 19,470,279 of record CM016625.1, on the reverse strand, counting down.
CTGCACCAGAAACTAAATGTTATGAATTTCTCCTCTATTTAGTTTCGTCCTATTCGGAAATTCAGAGAAAATGGGAAAGAAGCTACCTGAATAGTCAAACCCAGATTAATGATTCCATTCTTCATGCGGTCTAGAAACGATTCAAGTCCTTTCCTAGATATGTAGCTAAATCTGTGTATATCAAGGTCGATCTCGAAGTAATTTGGTCCCTGCATCATGATCAACACAGAGACGCAACTTTTAACCTCGGAAGATGTTAAAAAATGGCTGCATGTTCAGCTTTCTAAAACACTATATGCACTAGGCGTAGGCTATGTTGTTTAAGACGTCAACTGAAAATGTTTTCAGAATTAAGTACGGAAATATAATCTATCGACAGACTCAAGCCTGAGTAACCTAGGCTTAGTTCATGCCCTAGAAAAACTGCCAACACTATCCAGGCATAGCTAGAAAGATCATACCCCATACTTGTGTCCGAATATGTGATGGCAGTAAATACTTCACGAAAAGTAAAAAGTAGAAACTGACGTAGAATCATTTGACTGCATGTAATTGAATTCCTTCAAAACTTGCATATACATGCATCTATACAATATGTGAAAGCAGCAGAGAAAGCTATAAATTACCTTATAAAAATTATGTTGAGGACGTGAAAGCACTGGCTTATCGTTATAAGCTTGAATAAGCTTCTTTTCAGTAGAACCTAACTGAAGCTCGTCTGGGTTAACTAAACTGGCCATAATTTTTAGCCTCTCTCTGAAAGGAACAATGGACTCTTTCGCAAACCCTTTAACCTTTTCCATTTCATCTTCAATAAATTTCTGTAACAAAGCACGGACACTAATATCAACTAAAATATTTTTCAAGGTGGAAAGAATAGATCCTACTCTATATTACTTGAGCTCAAGTGTGATTATCTGGCATAAATTTATTTTCAAAATTTTCATGTATTCGAAGGGTTATTGAAGAATCATAACCCCATATCCAAGCACAGCATAAAATGGCAGTACTTAATTCATTGGTAGCTAACATTGAATGTTAAGTTGTACGAGGAAATTGGTAAGGGGAATACCTTTATGCTGTCCTGGAAGTGAGGGGATATATCTTTGTCAAAAGTATCCGAGACCTTAAAATATAACACAAGGCTCAAGCCTTCCCCGTTGGCATCACCAAGAAACACACTTGCTGGATAGGTCGGAACCTGCAACAAGTATACCAATCAAATTATAGATGTCATAAAAACAATTTACCCAACAATGATGAAAAGAAGACATTATCTGGGACAAAAGGACCGAAATAAGAACCTGTATATTAACAATCAGAAGTGCAGGCACTTTTTCATGCAGTTTTACGTGTGGTAGTTCGAGATGCTGAGCAATGTGATTCACTTTCCGAGGGCAGATAAATAAATCGACCCCAATTGGTACATATGGGCTACAATCAGGAGCAGGGAACTTCTGTTTATCTCTGCATGATAAGGCTCAACTTCAGTTCTACTTAAGAAAATGATATATTATAGAATGCAGATAACAGTGAACTAAATGGCTTACCGAAAGTAATTCTTGCCTCGGAGCTTAAAAAGCAAAGGAGAAATCTCCGACCAGCTTCCTACCGTCGGTTTCTCTCCTGAGCATGGAATTATAAGTCCAGCTCTCGGACGGTATAAGTACCTCTCAGCTGCACCTGTTAACAAATTTGTTAGCCCTAGTTGAAAGATAGAAAGGCTATTCGTTTGATTTTGTTTTGATTTTTAGAGTATATACTAATGCTATAATTCACAAAAATCATGAATTATGCATATATATTTTTTATCAGAATGTTCCTACAAGTTCGATTAAGAGGTCTACTTTACAAAATTCCAAGATTTTACCATCAAAAGATTTCCTCTTCACGGAAAGCATGATAACTGTTGATTTCTTTCGGCTTTCTTGGGTTTTCTCCCCCGAATCAACCGTGCCATCTTTGCGGCCCTTAGAGCTGTAACTTTCATACACTCTTTCATGTTTAGACCCGTTATCAACAAGGCATGATGAACTTCCGTACTGAAGCACTTGTGCATTTGAAATATTCCCTATCGGATTACCTAATGAAGAAAATGCATCTGGAGGCAGCAACAAAAGGGGAGAAAAAAGTGTAAGCTTTGCCAACCAACTGAACATTGAAAATCGTAGTCGAAAGAAATATAACTTGGTTGCAATAAGATGCAACTGCATTACCTCCATATACACTGCCAGCATCATCATCCGACTCGGACTCCATAATGCTAACAGAATCGAACCATACTTCCTCTTGGCATCTTCCTGCAAAATAATTTCATTTCTACAGTTACAAATTGTTTGGATTTCCTAAGCTAGGAAATATGTAGAAAATATCTCCTAACAAGCACAAATGCGAAAAGCGTTCACCATGCATATGCATATATGTATATGTATCATATATCAGAAATTTTGTAGTGAGAGATGAATAGAAGAAGAGACCATTGGCATCAATTTGACTGTGGTTCCATTGTAGCTGTGTTAGATGAAATGCCACATTAGACAACTCCGAGCGCTTACAACTGCAGGTGGTTGAAGCACCCTTCTGAACATATTCACTAACAGCAATATCTGTTACGTGACTCCCAGCATCGCTCATCCTTTTCATGCATTCATCAGGAATGGAAGTGGCTATTTTGCCACGGTTCTTGCAGAATCTACCAAAGCGTCCTTTGTGCGGCCTTGATTGTGCCATTTCACTATGTACGGAGACACAGCCGCCCATTATGCTGATAATCTTTTATCACAACTGCTACTAGTGAAGCTGAACCAGGCACAAAGGAACCACTAACCTGCAGATTAATCCAAGACAGACGAATCAAATGTTGCAAAGCAACATCAAAAAAACATGAGGACCTTAGTACCATCCTAAGAAGACAACCTATGAATTAAACATCCATGAATGCAGCATGCAAAAATAATATTAGCAATGAACGAGCGAATTATTCCAAACTCAAAATGTGGTTATATTATCTGTTCTTAAAAACAGATAAACTCATTACTACTTTCGGCTAAGAACCTGGAAATCCATTGCATGACCAAGACATGCACAAAATAGACTAAAAAATTGATGAACTTGGCTAAACAAACTAGTAAATTACTATAAGAATTTGGCTCATACCTTAAAGTCATTCCAAAAGAAAAAGCACGATCCTTTGGAGATTCCTTATCCAATCAAAATCACATCAAGAGCTTATTCCATTGGATCGCCTAAGAAGCTTGACCAAAACTAACACTGTCTTACCTGAACATCAATAATATGTATTAAAAAAAAATGCAACTAAAATACCAATATAATTTTATCATAATTATGTTGAGAAATTCCAAAAGACACTTGCAAAACATCCTCAATTTCGAAATCTAAAAGAGACACCGTTGGCTAAGATAACAACGAATTATTTCGTCTAATCATTGAAGTCTTCTCCCCCCCCCCCAAAAAAAAAAAAAACGCCCCACTACATGATTAGATCCCTAAGTATGTATTTAGAAAATCAGAGTGACTAATCCTTAAACTAGGAATTTTCAAAAAAAAAAATATATAGTTATATCAAATATTGCTAGATAAAAAAGACACTTACAAAACTAGAAGGAAAATAGTTATATTTGATAAAGAAAAAAAATAGAGCAAAATCATAATGAAAACGGAATCAAATCAAGTTTCGAAGTTGAAACGATCACGATTACTGTAAAACATTTAAAAAGGAGAAAAAAAAAAAAGAAACGAAAACGACAAGCTTTCAGTAAGCAATACGAATGACAAAACTCAATCAAGTTTGAAGGAACAAAAAAAAAACAAGTGAAGAGAAGAACCTATGGAGAGAAAGAGAGCAAGGTTAAAGTCCGGATATGGAGGAGGAACAGCTGTTTCTTCACTTCGGACACTTTGAATTCCTGTCACAGTCTCTGTCCCTGTTTCTCAATCACTATCTAAGATCGATACAGAGGTGAAAAATCAGAGAAAATACCAAAAAAAAAAAAAAAGACAGAGAAGAAGGTGTGACTGTTTCGTTGTAAACAGATCCTTACTCTGCAAACCTCACCTTTTAAATATTGTCTTTCTTTTCTGCGCTCAATTACTGCCTGTCGGTTTTTTAATTATATTCTTTGTCGCCCGAGAAATGGCGGGCATTACTGTATTTGTGTTAAATGTTAATCCTACTTCTATTTTACAAAGGAAGGAAAATATATTGATTTTACAGTCCAAAACCTCCGGTTATAAGAGGTTCATTGAATCTCTGTTTTCTCTTCATTAATAAGTGGTGTAATTTTATGGATCATAGAGAGTAAGCCAAATAAGAAAACACGTGTTTGTCATAGAAACTATCAAATAATCATTGAATATCACAAAAGGTTTCTTTTGGGTAAAATTATCAAATCCTTGATTCCTTTTTAATTTATTGGGGGAGAAAAAGAAAAGCGAATTTCATACAAGATATTAAATATTGGAAAACAAATTTCATGAAAATATAATAACATCAAAATTAAAACTTGTTTATATAAGTTGTATTGTTGAGAACAAAAACGTTGCAATCAAACTGATGTTGGTTTTAGGAAAAAAATTAAGTTAATTAGTTAAAAAGAAAAATGAAAGCACAAATATGTCTCCATCATGGCAGAGAGGCAAATTATTACGATTGCGCGTTCGTGTGCAGCTACTCCATGGAAACGATACCGTTTGGACATTAAACAATTTTGGGTTGTTCCATATTGATTATTATATTACTAGCTTACTTCTTTTTTCTTATAGCGATGTGGGACATTTATAAATAAATAATTCATTCAAATGAAAATGGTAGCTTAAGCAATATAAAATTTAATTGTTTTGCTTAAGGATCTTGATGGTGCGATATTTGATCTTTGCTATCCTTATTCTATTTTCAGATTTCAAATATTTATTTAAAAAATATGATATTGGTATGGTTGTCTCCAACCCAACTTTCAATTTCAGATTGAGTTTTATTTATCATTATTATTATTGTCCTCTCATTTTTGTTTTAATTGCAAAAATAGGATTTGTTAAATGTATATGATAGTAAGATGATTGATTTGAGTTGGTGTCTGATTACATAAATAATAACTAAAGACAAAAGGGTTTAAAGTGGGAAGTTTGGGCATATATTATATGCAATGATTAGTTGAAGTTGTCATTAAGTGGAGAGGCAATGCAACAAAAAGAGGTTTGAGGCAATGTGGGAAAGTGGTTGAGCCGTAAAGGGGGAGTTTTTAGATGGATTCAAGTCAAAAATTTGTCTCCAATTCTCCATCTCACCAACCTGTTGAAGAAGCAAAGGAAACAGTATTAGGTATTGGGACATTAGCTTGAAGTCAATATTTGTGTATTTCTACATAGCCCTAAAGTCAAATCTTGTAACTATGGATGAAAGAGAAGGCTGTTTGAAGTAAATAATGAAATATTTACTATAACTCTAGTTTTATAAATGATTTTAACTGCAAAGTTGTTATCTAAGGGGAGAATAGAATATGTGAAAACATGAAAACTTGTTTGGGACAAAGTAGACCAAATCCAAAGACTAATTTATGGTTAGTGGAGAGTCATCTCAACACACCACTAACATATCATTGGTCTTAGTATAATATTTAATAGGGAATTAAATCACTCACTTAAAAACTCACCTACTCAATTATTTTGCCTTCAAACTTAGCTACATTTGCACTCAAACTCTATTTCTTTGCAATTTTGGTTTTGAATGTCAAATCCCCTACCAAATTTTGAGGGGAAAAAAAAAGTTGAATAGTTATTTCAATACTTTAATTTTGATTTGATTTTTTTTAATTTGAAAATACCAATGTTATATAAAATTATTAGAAAGGGGATATAAATGGTGTGATGTCATTGTTTCATATAATTATTTCTCTGATGTAATAACAAGGTATTTTAAGTTTGAATGAAATCTGATTTGATATGAATAATTATTTTTATAGTTATGTGGGTTTAAAAATTTTATTTTAATTGATAATTTTAAAAATCTTTTATACTTAATATTACTAGATTTAACAAAACAGAAGTTATTAATGCATGTATTATTCCATAATTTAGCCAAATTCATTCAGAATTTTATTAACATTTTGATTTATTAACCAGTAGATTTAAATGTCATGTTGGGTTTCATTTTTGGCATAATGAGTTATTTGGTCTTCCAGTTTTATAAAAAAAAAGTCATTTTAGTTCTCTATTTAATTTTCATATTTTTTTAACCTTAATCTTGCATTTTTTTGTCAAATCACCCTAAAAATGAATAGAAAAATTTACAATTTTTTTAACTTTGTTGACATTGCAAACATGTGGGTTGACACGTGGATAACAAGTCAAAATTTAATTAATTTTTTTAAAATTAAAATTTTAATATATATAAACTATTTTTAATGATTAAAAATCGTTAAAATTATATAAAAAATTTTAAAATTTATTTTTTTAAAAATCTTAAAAAACTAATTAAATACTAAGGTGTCATCTACATGATAATCCATGAGGCATCAGCAAAGTTGATAAACATTAAATTTGCCATCCCTTTTGGGATCATTTGATAAAAAAATACAAATTCAATGACTAAAAGAGACAAAATTAAATTCGGGCCAAAAAATTATTATACATTTATTTTTTCTTCTTTATGAGCTCGGAAATATGTACATTTAACGTGCTGTTCTGTCAATAGTTCAAGATCCAAGGTTTGAAAAAAATTGCTTATTTTATTTAATTAAAAGTTTTGACTAAAAAGATGGCAAAGCATTAAAGTCCAGTGTGTCGAATGGCTTAATTTATTGAGATTAGTAGCAGTAGATATTTGAATACTTCCACGTCCATTCAATTTCACATCGTTTACAAGATTTGAGTTAAATTTCGTTACATAAAACTGTCCGTAAACTACCAAAAAGGACAATAAATTATAGGTTTAATTATAAAATGGATAAATTACATCTAAAATCACTAAATTATTAGTAAATTTATGTGTTGATCACTCAACTTTAAAAAATTGTAAAGTGGTTATTGAACTATTTGAAAGCTTTCATTTAAGTCATTGTGTTGTTAAAATCTTTACTATATGGTATTATATGTTTACCGCCTATATTAATCGAAAGCTCTTATTCTCTTTCTTGTCTACAATTTAGGTTTTTTTTGTTGAAACAACTTTGAACGTATCGAATTGCGTACCAAAATCCAAACTTTTTTCTTCAGTCTTTGACACTGACCATCAGATTGACTTGGATCTAATGTATATTTTTTTATTCACCTATGGGTACTAATTTACTTTACTGATTATCGAATTGTCACTTGAAGCTTGTTAACTAGACTGTTTTTAAAATAATAATAATAATAATTCAGTAACTTAAATAAAAATTTTGAATAGTTCAATAACTTAAATGAAAACTTTTGAATAACTAAATGACCATTTTGTAAATTTTTTTGAAATTGAATGAATAAACATAAACTTACTAATAATTTAGTGACTTTAAATATAGTTTACCCTTATAAAATTGGCTCTTAAATTGTATTATTTTTTTACTTAGTTTTTTTTATTACTTAAATTATTCATTTTACCTAAAAACAATACCAACTAATAAAAATATAACACATACTTATTAGATATATTTTTTTTTAATAAAATAGATGAAATATCACTTAAAAAAATCTAATAAAAAAATGATAATATTTAAGAGTCAGGCTTAGATTATATTGGATTTCTTTAAATACTCATTAAATAAATCCCACCCTATAATGTAATAAATAAATCTCTAGTATCATAAACATCTTGATTGAGATAGTATCAATTATTAATTAGGTTTTAATTCAGTTGAAAAATTATTAAAAAAATATTATTTTTACAAAGTAAATTTTAATATTGCGATAGTGCTTTTTTTTGTATATTTTATAAATTAAGAAAAAAATTATTTATGATAAAATTGAACTAACAGCATTTATATGAAGAGTAATTATTCTGTCCAGTGCTACCACAAACGGATTTGAAATGATGTCAAATGTCTTTTTTAATTATTTAATTATTATTTTATTATACATTAAAAATAAATAGCATTAACCCAGATTCACTTGTAAAATTTTTTTACTTCACTAACTGTGTATAGGATAATTATTCTTATACAAAAATTTTAACTTTATCATAAAAGCCAAAGCCTCACTTAATTTTTATATAAAATTTTAATTAATATATTTGTTATATAATATTGTTTTCACCTACTCGTATAAAACTTTTAATTTGTTGGTGGTTTTTCTTTGGAATATTGTTTTAAAGGAAGTGGAATATTGTTTTAAAGAAAGTGGGTCGTTATTGTAAAGAAAGTGAGTTTATTTTGATTTTTAAAATTAAATTATTTTGTAACCTACTAATATATTAATTTTTTAAACCTTTGCGGAATATTGTTTTAATGAAAGTGGGTAGTTATTCTAAAGAACGCGACTTCTTTACTTTTTTATTTATTTGAAATTAAATTAATTTATAATCCCACTAATGTATATATTGAAATCAACAAATATTTCATGTCCTGTTCATAGACTAAATCAGGTTATTAGTTGTCTCTTTTAACAATGTTATCTTTAAGGTTCAAATATATATTCTTTTCTTGAGAATGCAACGTGTTTTGTCATTGCACCAAACATTTGTTGGTAATATGTTTTTTTTATGATTTCAGTTAACTTGTCTTTTTCCCACCTAAATTAGTATCTGATTAATTTGTGACATCAACTCAATTAGATGTTTAAATTTAGATCAGTCTTATAATACACTCATATTTTGGTTGTGTTGGGTATATCTTAAATTCTTAGTTTCTTAAATTCAAGTCTATTAAAAGGGTTTTTCAATTTAATTTAAAAAAATAAATTTCTTATACAACCAAATTAGTATGTAGTCAACCTTCTCTGTCACAGTCTCATTTGTCTGTCAAGATTTTGCTTAGTATAGAGAGGCAATTTTTATACACCTATTACAACATGCTGTTATGGAGAGATAATTATTGTCAACCTATCATAGAATTCATCTAGTGAATTTCCACCAAACGAAGAAAGTGAGAACTATGTTAAAGAAAAAAAGAAAGTAGAAAACAAATCAACAAAATTAAAAGACGTATAACAGGTGCATGCATAATTGCTTTTATACCTATCTGGTTTTACATTCTTTCACACGACTAATTATGAAGTTCATAAATCTTACAAGTTCAATTAATCAGTGTGAGTTACCAAATTAAAATAATTAATTTATCATGAATTATAAATTCAAGTAATCAAGTTATAAGTTAATGATGTTTCAAATTCATAGTAAAATATTTAATTAAGGAACTTAATAATTTATTGAATAGATATCTTCAATCCCACTCCTTGAAGATTATTCCATTTAATATTATTGCAAAGATCGATGAACCAAAAAGGTTCAATTGCTAAACTAAGTCTTTGCTCTCTGCCATGTCTTCTTTCTGTGAAAATGAGAATTCTGAAGCCAACTGGTGGAAGAATTGATATAAAAAAAAGGTTCGATTCAGAGAAAAAGATGATAATAAGCACAATGATATGATGATTGATCTATCAATGGATCAACCAATATCTTGGAGGGACAAGCTTGTTGGCCAGTCTTCCAAAATTGATTCTAAAGAATCGGATGAAAAGGAAGATTTTGATATATTGGAAGGGGATATTCAGAAATCCTTTGTGAATGGAGTGTTTGCTATCTCTTTCTTAGACAGGAATCATTAAATTTTCATTCAGGGTATGGATAGCACAATTGTTTAAAACTTTTAGGTCTTAACATTGGGTTTTCTGTTTTGCAGAACAAAATACATAGCTTATGGAAGCCACCAGCACCCATTCACATGATGGATATTGAAAATGGCTATTTCCTAGTCAAATTCCAGAACAAGCTTGATTGTGAGAAGGCTTTTTCTGAAGGGCCTTGGACCATATTTGGTCAATACTTAACTGTGAAACCTTGGATGATGGATTTTGATCCTTCCTAACCTTATTCGAATGTGGTCATGAAGTGGATCAGATTTCTTGGGCTGCCTGGGTATCTATATAAACATAAAATTCTGGTTGAGATAGGAAGGATGGGTTGGTAAGGTTGTCAAGTTAGATTTCAACACTGACAGCAGGATGAGAGGTCGCTTTGCTCGTATGACAGTCTATATCAATTTAGAGAGGCCTTTAGTGTCTCAAATTTTAATCAATGGGTGTTTTCAAATGGTGGAGTACGAATCTCTTCTGACCATTTGCTTTCAGTGTGGGAGGTATGGTCATGTGAAGGACAATTGTTCTTTCAAGAATACTGAAATCAATATGGGAAAGGAATCAACTCTGCCGAAAAAGCCATCGGAAAGCCACAATATGGTCGAGGTTGGACAGAAGAAGGGAAAAAAAAATTACGGGCAATGGATGATCGTTGAAAGGAGACAAAGGCGAAAATCGAGGGATAATGGGAAGCATTCGTAAGGGAATATTGAAAGAGAGAAGGAAGGCTCTCGGTTTAGGGCCCTAAATAATAGGAATTCAAATAACGAAATAAATGATAGAGATTTAACAGTTCTTGGACGAAAAAAAGGGAAAGATATTATTGCTGAAAATCTTTCAAGCAAGGAAAGATTAGAATCAGACAACGGTCAGCAGTCTATGGAATTAAAGAATAATGGTAAGGCTAAAATGTTGGGCCCTAAAACTAACCTGAGTCCGGTCATTAAGGATGGTGGGCTGATTGTTGAACCCAGCTTATTCAATAGGAGTTCAGGGTTAGGTATCATTTCAACAGACCAGGCAGTTCCTCATTGGATAATATAGGGCAAGAAATAATAGCCCAAAAATTACTGGTCGGTAGTTCCAGCAGTAATGCTAATTCGACGATGGAAAGAGCTTTGAATGGGCAAGAAGCTGGGATTTCTTCCTCTTTAAATGATAGTTCCATGGTGAATCTTGCAGTCGATGATTCCTCGATGGAAGGTTAATTGAATATTGAAGTGGTGGTGGAGGTGGGTAGGCTCGCCTCATATAAGCATTCGGCGGTGGTCTTTTCGGAAAGCAAGGTTAATAGCAACACTGCCATGATTTTAAATGCCGATCATGGCTTGAATCAAGGGTTGGTGCCTGGACGTGGGGGCGGTGTGAAAGCTAGAAGTAGAGGAATAATGAAAAAAATTAATAAAATGCATGTAAATAGTAGTAGCAGATTTAAATCTAATGGTAGCCAAAGAGTGTTGTTAAACGACTCGATGGCTCATTTGGCTGAAAGTATTTCCTCTATAATAAATGACAAACTTGGTTTAAACGGAGATTTTGAAGGCGACGAACAATAGAGGGGAGGGGGTCTTTTTGGACAGTAAGGTTGACTTTTGTTTTACTGTCGCATGTTTATTGTTTTAATTTGTTATTTGAGATATTTTATTATTACAAGTTTTATTATTTATTTTATTATTGATAGAAATATCACTATTATAGTAGGTATTTGTTATTTTTTTTTGGTATTCGAATCTTTTTATTACTGTAAGTTTTATATTTTTAATTTTTATTTGACATGAATTCAAAATTAAAAATTTTTACTTGGAATTGTCAAGGATGTACGAGCAAGAAATTTATCCGTATTTTTCAAGGGTATAATGTGGAGCATCATCCTGAAATTGTTTGTTTACTTGAACCGAGAGTGAGCGGTAAAAAAGCAAACTTTATTATTGATCAATTGGTTTTAATTTTTCTCACCTAGTTGAAGCTGTTGGTTTTTCAAGTGGTATATGGGTGGGTTGGAATGATTCAGTGAGGATCCAAATTCTCAAGAATCATCTTCAATTCATTCTTCTTCGCGTTAATGAACATGTTCCTAATAATTCTTTTTTTATTTCCTTCGTTTATGGCAGTCTTGATAGGACAAAACAAAAGCTTCTATGGGAAGGGCTTAAAGATGCAATGCCTCTTCAAATGATTCCTTGGTTATTAATGGGTGACTTTAATGCCATTTTATCTTATGAGGATAAGCGAAGTCCTTGTACTAAGGGTAAGAGATGTGGTTTATTTGGATTTTGTTGACTCTTGTGATTTACAAGACCTGGGCTTTAGTGGTCTGACTTTCACTTGGCAAAGAGGTGGTACTTTTGTCAGGCTAGATCAAGCTCTTGCGAATGATGCATGGATGACATCTTTTCCGCAACCTTTAGTATCACACTTACCGCATATCAAATTTGACCATCAGCCAATCTTTCTGTCTACGAGACCAGGCTTGAATATGGATAAAGGTAGACCTTTCAGATTTTTAGCCGATTGGACAAAGCACAATAATTTCTCTACCTTTGTCAAATATAAGTGGAATTTTGCGAGCAATATGGTTGATTCTTTGAATAAGTTTACTCTTATGTCAAAGATTAGAACAATGATGTCTATGGTTTCCTGGGTTCCCGTAAACATCAACTTATGAGAGAGCTCAACAACATTCAAATGGCCTTAGACCACTCTGACTCAAGTTTCTTATCTAAAAAGGAGATAGAAGTTTGGGATGAATTGGAAAACGTCCTCAATCATGAAGATTTACTTTGGAGACAAAAGGCTCAGTGTGACTGGTTACATTTGGGGGATAGAAACACTAAATTTTTTTCATAGTCGTACAATCAAGAGAAGGAAATTTAACCGTATTACTGCTTTACGTACCAGCAATGGGGAGTGGTGTTCTAATCAGGAAATTTTGAAATCTGAAGCAATGAGATTCTTTGAGAAACTTTATGAAGAAATGCCTTAGTCCTTGGGGGAACTACTTAATATTAATTTTCCTCGTCTAAATCCGTTTGAGATTACTTTTTTGGAGGAGCTTATCACCAATGAAGAGATTAAAAGGGCTCTATTTGATATGGGGCCTTTAAAAGCTCCCGGAAGTGATGGCTTTCATGCTCATTTCTTTCAAAGCCAGTGGGATCTTCTTGGTAATGACATTTGCAAGTAGGTGAAAGGAATTTTTGCTGGGAAGCCAATTGAACAGGATTTGAATAACACTCTGATCATCTTAATTCTTAAAAGGGACTGTCCTGAAGATTTTAGCTAGTTTCGGCCTATTAGTTTGTGTTTTGTTATGTATAAATTGGTTATGAAAGTTATTGCTAACCGATTTAAGTTGGTTTTCCCTAACCTTATTTCATAAGAACAGGCTGGATTCATAGCTGGTCGGAACATATCGAATAAATTATTCTAGCTCAAGAAGTCATATATTCGATCCGTGGCGAGCGGAGTGGGAAGAATTGGATGGCTATCAAGTTGGATTCGGAGAAAGCCTATGACTGAATAAGCTGGGACTTCATAAGTATTTCGATGACGGCTGTTGGGATTCCTGATTCTCTTCGAAAAGTGATTATGTCGGCTATATCTTCCGCTTCTATGCAAATCCTTTGGAATGGAGTGCCTACTCGGAAGTTTAAATCAACTAGAGGAATCCGTCAGGGGTGCCCTTTATCGCCTTATCTTTTTGTGTTGTGCATAGATTGGCTAGGGCATTTTATTAGGTCGGATATTGATATTGGAAGGTGGAAACCTATTCAACTCTCAATAACAGGTCTATTAATTTCTCATCTTTTCTTTGCCGATAACTTAGTGATTTTTTGCAAAGCTTAAATTGATCAAGTGAGACTTCTGAAGAACATTCTCAATCGGTTTTGTGAGGTTTCAGGACATAGAGTTAGTACTAGGAAAAGTAATATTTACTTTTCTAACGGTATAAATAATGAAGCTCGTAACCAAATTGTTCAACTATTTGGATTTCAGGAAGTTCAGAACCTTGGTAACTATTTAGGAGTTCCTTTACTGCATAATAGGGTGACTAAAAGTACCTTTAGCTTTGTGGTTGATAAGGTAAGACGCAAGCTTAACAATTGGGATGCGAGGAAGTTATCCATAGTGAGAAGAATCACCTTGGCCAAATCTGTTCTACTTTCTATCCCTAATTACTTTATGCAGTCGGTGCTAATTCTGAAGGGAGTCTGTCCTGAAGTTGAAAGATTGGTTAGGCAGTTTGTTTGGGGGTGTGCTAATGGTCATCCAAAAATGTCATTAGTAGGTTGGGATTCCATATGTCTACCATGATCTCGAGGTGGACTTGGTTTGCGACACTTGAACGATCAAAACATGTCATTTCTCATGAAGATTGGATTCGATTTAGTATCGAAAAGTAATGCCTTAGGGGTTTGAGTCCTGCGGTCTAAGTATGGTTGGAAAGATCAAATTCCGGAGTCTATTAATATGAGTCATTGCTCGCATTTATGGCGATCTCTTGCTAAAATATGGTCATCTCTCCGTGGAAACTTAGCTTGGGCCATTGGAGATGGTGCTAACATTTGTTGTTGGAAGGACTCTTGGATTCCAAGCATGGGTCCTCTAATTTCAAAAATTCCATCTTATACTAACATTGATTTAGATTGTTTTGTAAATGAGTTGGTTAACGCTGATGGTAGTTGGAATTTGGAGTTGTTCCGTATCTGGTTGTTTGAAGATGTTATTAACAGGATCATAAGCATTCCTCCTCCCCATCCTGACTCAGGAGCTGACAAAGTGATATGGACTTGTTCAACATCAGGCGCTTTTTCGATTCGAAGTGATTTCTGGACTTTAAAAGAGGACACTTGGAGTACTCGGGATGAGAATTGGAAAATTATTTGGAAATACCAGGGTCCTTAGAGAGTGAGATTTTCTCTATGGCTTGCTTTTCAACAAACACTCCTTACAAATTCGAAGCACAAGAGGAGGGGGATTGGCCAAAGTAATTCTTGTTCTATATGTGGACATGAGTTAGAGGATATGAGCCATGTTCTTCGTGATTATCCGGCAGCAAAGGATGTGTGGATACATGTACTTCCAAATCAACTGAATCAAAGGTTCTTTTCTGACTATTTCCAGGTTTGGATTTCATCTAATCTTTGTTATCATATGGGATTGCAGAATAGTGGAGTTACTTGGTCGTGCCTATTCGAATTAATCGCTTGGCGTATCTGGAAGAATAGGAATCTTTTAATCTTCCAGAACATCTCATGGTCGACTACTGAAGTGGTGAAAATCTCTACTAGTTGGGCTCGTCAATTTGAATTATACGGTGGTGGATACAAGAACAATGTTTCAGTCTTAAATCGTCTGAATTTATCCGAGAGTACATGGATACTTTTGTCCACTGACGGTGCGGTGGTGAGGGATTCTGGTCATGCCGCATCCGCAGGTGTCGTACGAGATAGAGAAGGAAATTGGATTATGGGATTCGACAGATATTTAGGTGTCTGTTCACTGTTTAAGGCCGAAGTTTAGAGCATCCTTGATGGGATCCTTTTGTTACTTAATAAAGGATTCAGACGGGTCATAATTCAGACTGATAGCCTTGAAATAGTCCAAGCCTTAAATGATTTGGGAACAGAGGAGTCAGGGATTGCTGTGCTTAGAAGGACTCAACGTACTATGAAATAAGAAGGCCAGTGGAGGATACTTCACATTCCGAGATAACATAATTTGGTGGCAGATCGTCTTGCTAAACTCAGCCTGAATTAGAAATCAACTTTGCAGATCTTTGACGAAGCACCTACGGAAATCTTAGAATTGTTACAGAAAGATAAAGTTAAGGGTACTTTTATGTAATTGATGTAATTCATATTTTCTTTTCACCAAAAAAAAAAGAGAAAATTATTCCATTTAATAAAATATAATTAATAGATTTTTTATGTGAAATTTAAATATTTTATTAAAACAATATTTTAATTAAGATCATCTTTATTTAATAAATTATAATTAATAAACTTGCTTATATGAAATATCTATAATTTTACTTAAAATTTTAAACAATATATTTATAGAAAACTAATTTAATAAAGAATGTATTTTATGACCATGATGGTTGCTTTTATAAGTGAAAAACTTGACTATTATAGCGAATGGTTGTTATAAAGAGGGCGGACTGTATTACTTTTGGTTTACTTTTGATTTAATCAATTCACTCAAACATTTTATGAATAGTATATATACAAATAGATAAAATAAAAATGAAATGATTCAAAAAAATCCCTATTATTTGCATTTTATGATTTATATAATTCAACTATCCGAAGCTATGGAATTGATAATTTAATCGATTCCACCGTGGATTTAAATTTAGAAAAGTTGAAGATCACTTCCTTTTTTCTTTTTAATTTGTTAATGGGAGTCAAATTCGTAGGGAAATTAAAAAGGAGTTAGAGCCACATGTTTGGTAGACAGCTTAGGCTTGTCCTTTGTTTGGGCCTTTAAGAGAAGCAGTAAAGATAGGGTATTTAACTCCAGTGGTGGGCTTTTTATTTTGGATTAAATGCAGGGTTGCATTCACAGAGTCATGTAATTAATACACCATAGCTCATTCATTTCCTCAATCTTGTCATTAATAATAAAATTCTATAGGATTGACTAAAAATGGGAGCAATATAATTTATCATATAAGATGAGTAACAGTCAATGAAATATTTTTATTAGTAGCAATTACTTGAGCTGAAAAGTGTAAAACTTTGGCTATCAAAGCTGAAATAATGATATCTTCCTTTATTTTCTCTACTAGAAAACAGAACACATGAAATGATTCAAATTAAGACTTGTAAAGTCTAATAATCCTGACTGAATGTTGATAAGCTTACAAAAATTATTGTATTTGTTTGTTGTGTATTCAAAATCTTATTTATTAAGAGTATAAAAATGAAGCAGTAAGTAGTAAATTAATGGAAACTAATTCATGAAGGTGATAGAAGGAAGATCAGGTAAGCTCCACATTTCACAAGCTGATGAAGATCCTATACCTTGATCATCTTCTTCCTTGAATTCCAATCTCATTTCATTTTCACAACTGTTACTGTTTCTGAGATTAGATGGTTGACATTGTTGTTGGATGTTGTGATTATTTTCTGATTCATGCTGTTTAAGCCTCAAGCATTCAGGTATCCCATTGAAGGCGTAAAGAGATGCCGAGAACTTCCGTTCATATTTCATTCTCTTCATCGTCTCTTTAAGCATGCAGGGATCAAGGTCGTCACCATTAATTTCTTCTTGCTGCTCCTTCATTGGCTCCACCATTTCTTCCGCAATCTCAAACGGAGAACAATAATCACATGACGATCCAAAAGAATCCAAAGACTGGAAATCCATAATATCGATGTCTTCTTTCGAACCCACGTAATCAGGGTTCCCATCAACATTATTATTATCCTCCAAATGAAGTGATTTGGGATCAGCACAAGTTGAGCCGAAGCTCTCCAGCATGCAATCACTAGAGGAGGTGCTGCAGTCTTCAGGAACATTGAAGAAATCATCAAAGCAAATGGTGTCTAGTTGGTTAAGAGGGAAATTGGGAGGCATATTGGAAGATGCAGAAGCAGCATCATTTCTAGCTTTGAGCCTGAGCAAGAGAAGATTGGCGATTTTAGAAGGCAGGGCTGGTTTGGAAATGGAAGACGGTGAAAAAGGCCAGAAATTGGTTCGAGTATTGGCTCCACGAAGCAAATAAGCAGCTTCATCGTAAGCTCTGGCTGCTTCTTCAGCAGTATCGTAAGTTCCCAACCATACCCTAATCTTTTGAATCGTATCTTTAATCTCCGCCACCCATCTCCCCGACGGCCTTTGCCTCACTCCCACGAATCGTTTTCTCGCACGACGGCCTCCACTCAATGCCGCCGCAACCGCAGCAAAATTAGCATCCATCGCCGCCTTTTCATCCACATTGTTATTTCCTTTCTCTTCATCATTAACATCAGTGGCCATCACTTTTCTCTTCCCCATGATTATGATTTCCTAGTTCATCAACACTAATGGAAATGTGTTTATATAAGGGGGAGATTCGGATTATGAAGCTGAACTATGAGAGGGTGGTGTTGTAACTATTTCTTTGTTGTATGCTTAATTCGGCTTTAATTTCTTAGTGGATTTTATGCATTCCTTTCACTTTCATGCAAGGAGGAGATTACAAGGAAAAATTATTAAAAAAAAAAAAAAAGCCATTAAAGTGTCCTTTTTTTTTTTTTTAACTTTGATTTAGTCAGAGAAAGTTTAATTATTTGTTTTTATCCTTTCCATCTTAACCATCAAATATTACTGTACCTCCATGGTTTAAAATCAGTAGGCAACTAGGCCTTTGTAATGTCTGGTATCCAATGTTTTAAGTTTAATTTTTATTTTACTCTAAATTTAATTATGTGACTCTATGCATATATATTTAAATTTTTAAAAAAATTAATCTTTATTTAGTTTTTAATAATTAAAACATCATGAACCTCATGTGATGGCTTGATGGTCAAAAGTGTTTATCGTCCCAAGTATGGTCTAGACTTATTCGGGATTTGCCCTGTCATTATAATTTACCTAAAAAAAAAATTAAAATAAAACATCATTATATAAATGAATAAGAACATACATACACAAATATAAGAGGGTTATCAATGAGCCTTGACATTATTGGTAAAAGTTCAAATCACGAGCATTTGAGTATCCAAATTTGAGTTTTACTTTACAAAATTGTCATGTGTGATGCAATCTTATCATACGTGGTTACCATAGGTAGATTTTATCAAGTTATATTCTAATTCGTGATCTAATTAATTTGATTTCGTAATTATACTATATTTATATTATATAAAAAAGTTAATATTTAATAGACACAAACCGTATATACTATAGTTAACCACAACATGAATAATAACTTTTGTAGTTTTTTTAATCTTAAATAAAATTATTCATACTCTTTTTTGAACCTCATTAAAACTTTTTATTCACTCCATTAATCAAATGTGAAGTTATGATTAAGAAGAATTATAATTAGATTGAGTTAAAATTGATATATTAATTTCAGAAATGGTCGGCTTTCCGGTAAGCTTCTCCCTAAGTAAAGCACATTCCAATATTCCTTTTCCTTGATATCTTAAAAGAATGCATACACTTAGATTTTTAGGCCTGCTAACATCATCAATCTAAGACATCTTTTTGATTTTAACGCCAGCGTTTCCAACCCTTTTTCTTTTCTTTTATATGCACACAACAAACTTTTATTAGGATTTATTAAGAATTTAATCCAATGCTTGATGCATAATATTAATAATCTTGGTAAGAAGGTGAGATTCGTGATAACACGAATTACGTTATAATTCAATCATCAGTGTTCGTTTTTTTAAAAACTAAAAATGTAAAATGTCAATCTTTAAATAATTTTAAAAAAATAAAAGTAGGGAAAAAAAACAATTATAAAAGAGACAATTGAAGGCAAATTTCCAAAAGAGGAGACAGAAGAAGCTTCCTGAATGAATGGTGATAGAGTAATACTCATGGGTTTATGTTTTTTGTGTTGGTTTTATTTTTCTTTGAAATTACCACCCACGATTTTACACAATAAAATATACATGCGACCATAATGTCGCTTTGTTTCAATAAAATTTTTAAAATGTATATTAATAATTAAAAATTAAAATTGGGATGAGCAACCTACTACCCTATAGTCCCTGAAATTTAAAGATTTAGGGTGGGGTTTGGATTGTTTATTTATAGTTAGTGTAAAAATAGCAGTGGTAGTGAGATTAAATATTCTAGCGATACTGTAACGTGAGACAAAAGATAAACTAAACGCACTATATTGCACCCCACCGCCGTCCAAACTCACCCTTAATTTCAGACTATGAGTTTAATTCCGGTGAGATTAAAAATAGAAGTAATAGTAAGATTACTTTTTATTGTGATGAGTTTGAATATTGTAGTAGTGAATAATATTTATAATGAGATTTATGTTTAGATTCAATCATAGTGATGACGAGAGGTGCCCATGGGCCAAACCTAACCAAAATTTTAGACATGTTTCTAAGGTTTGGGCCCAACCTAAAAAATGGACTTAAATTTTTACCCAAGTCCAATCCAGCTAGTCATATTAAATTTTTTTATATTATTTTTTAAAAGATATAATACATCAAAAATATTAAAATAAATATTTTCCATCAAATTGAAAATAAATTTAGAAAAATATGTATACTTAAATAACACTAAGCAAGAGTTATACAATACCCAAATAATAACACCAAAATAGTAGCAACATAATAGTGAAATGATAGCAAAATAGTAAGAAAACAACTAGAAAATAGCAGCAAAAAGAATAATTTTTTTTTTGCAAATTTGGCTAGGCCGGGCTAGGCTCAAGCCAAAAAGCCTTACTCGAGGCCTGACATATTTTTTAAGCGGGCCTTATTTTTTTACCTAACCTATTTTTTGAGCCTATATTTTTACTCAAACCTTCCTATTTTTTGAATGGGCCAAGTGACTCGACCCATGGGCAGATCTAGTGATGACATTGAATATAAAGTAGAAAATGATTCTTTTAAGTGTAATTGATGAGAAAGTTACTTTAGTATGAAAATTATTAATTAAAATATTACTTACTATAGCGATGAGTTTGAATATTGTAGTGGTGAGATTAAAACCAATGATGAGATCTATGTTTAGATTCAATCACGACGAAGACAATGAGTTGAAAGTAGAAAATAATTCTTTTAAGTGTAATCGATGAGAAAGTTACTTACAATGGAAAGTACTAATTAATATATCAGGAAAGTTACATTAGAATGTTTGGTACATTAACACTTTAATGTTACTTTATAAAATTACTCTTATTAAATAATATATAATATTCATTTATTTTAATATTTTAAAATTTTATTATTATCAATTATTTGAATTAAATATTTAATAATATATTTTTAATATTTTTTATTATTAACAAATATTTGAATTAACCTACAATGTATGATTTTCTCACGTTAATTAAATTTGTTATATGATTACGTTCAAAAAGTAACTTATATTAACTTAAGATTGTAAAGATGTACAATTTATAATCTTTTTTCCTCATTACATTTAGGTATAGCTTTAATGCTTCGTTTGGGTATTAGTGTAATAACATGAGAAAAAGCTTATTTATCACTTATGTGTTACATTTAGACATAAAATAAAGAATAATTAGTATAAATTTAAACTTGAAATTATAAAGACTAGTAAAAACTCTTTTAAAAATAAGACCTCTTCAAAATAAGCAAAACATTTTCATTCTCTTTACTAAACATAATTCATGGGAGTAGTTAAATATTACTAATTGAATTATTTTATTGCTAATTTATATATTAAAATATGTGTAAAAAACAATACTCCTACCTATTGTAGCACAAGTTTATATATATTTGGCTTGAAATTATCTTAATACTAAAATTTAATATTGATGAAAAAATAAACTTTGAAAAATATTTATAACACAAGAAAATATAAATATTTACATAGTGACACTATACATGTATGAACTGTTAAAAAAAAAGAAAATATAATATGCAAAGTAAAATTTGCAGATTGAGAATAAAACCAGAAAAAAAAAAAACTTTAGCACAATGATTTGAAGTTATAAAGATTAGGATTTTGTGGTTACTCCTCATAATAATATTATCTTTACAATTTATACTGAAGTTCTCTCTTTATGAAATCAATGTGCTAAAAATTATTGGTGATTCATAGTGTTTATATTTAATAAGAGACTAAAATAAATTTTTACTACTAGTACAAAAACCCTTGATATAGAGGTTGCAATTTCAAACTAAAAAAAAAAAAATTGTAACTAATTAAAATTTGGATTTGCTAAATATTTTTAATAAAATTTATTAGGCTGTCGAGACCTCCAAAAATATAATCTACTTAAAAAATATAAAATTAGTAAAAAGTGGCAAGTAGGGTCGTATTCACGTAAACTATTGATAATTTTATATTTTTTAATAAAAATAAAAATAAAGGAGGTTTGAAATTAAAAACTAAAATTAAAACAAAATAAAAGGAGACCGTAAAAGAAGAGTAAATCAATGGGAAAAAAACTCTCGATAAAAGTAAAATTTTTGTTTGATTCATAGATTCAATCATTGATGCAAGGATAACTTCATGCCTTTAATAAATTAGTTCTAGTTGTTAACTCAATGCTGGACAACCAATTTCACCTTACTTGTTCAATAACTTAGAGACAACTTGTTTGCAATTATTTTCCTAATTAATAAATAACCTCGCAACTCAACCCCTAATATTTAACTTACCAACAACATTAATAACTAGAGAAACTTAATCCCCTAACCCACAAACCCACCTCAACGGGGTTCATTTAAGTTAGATTGCACATCCACACGACATGTAAATTACAATGTAAACGAGTTGTACAGTTTGCACTAGTATTAGAATGAATTAAAGAATTACAGATTTAATTATCCTAATTGACTCGACAGCCATTCTAAGCTCTTGAATATCGGTCATCTATTCAATAAACTTGAGCAATTGTAACTAAAATTGAAGATTCATGAATATCAAAAAACAAAGAAGAATGAAAGCGCAAATTAAGTCTCACAAATTTATTAAATCAACTTTTGATAAAACCTTTAACTAGAAAAGAGAGTTTAGAAACCCATAAAATAAATAAAACAAAATAAAACTAATGCCATGTTTGGTTCAATGTAATGGCTATGCCATTACATTCCTATTCCATAGGCCCACCCTAAACACATGTTTGGTTGCCTGTAATGGCTATTACAGGGCTATTACATGCTACTTCTATTACAGTACGGATAGTAATAGCAATTCAGTGGCTGAGGGTCAGAATAGCTATTCAAAGCAACGGGTAATAACATTTTGCCCTATTTTGGACCAAAATATCCTCCTGTCTCTCATCTTCATCTTCATCCTCTTCACTTTCACACTTCAGACAATTTCTTCCTAAACGTTTTTCTCAAAATAAACCCTATAGAAATTGGATCCTTACGACTACAAATCAAGCTTCATTCACCATCTTCATCTTCCTCCTGTTGAACCTCCTTATATATGGTAAGTGATGGCCTTTGATTCCTTTTTTTTTCCTCTGAATTTGTTAGTTAAAGTTCTTTTTCGGTCTCACTCTAATCCTTCTCAGTTTCTTCATTAGATCCTCATAATTTTTGTGTTCTTTTTTCTGGATTTCTAGAGTTTGATTTGTTAACTGAATTGTTTTGGGTATTTCCTGGTTTTGAAGAGAATAGGGGAAATTTGTGGTTCAAAGGGCTTATCTTTCTTAATTTTTGTTTCAGGATTTAAGGGGTTGTGCTATGGTGTTGTCCCTTTGAAGCTGCTGCCGTATCTGCTGACTTGAAGCTCGGCAATCGCCACCGTCGTCTCCAAGCTCGATTCCCTCGGTAAAAATCTTCAAATACACTCGTAGATATATATATATATATATAGTGAGTGAGTAATGTGTGTTTCTATATATATACCTCAAAACTGATATTGGTTCCCTCAAAAAAACTTCAAATATGTATGTATAATCGTTGTGCTACTGTATTGTCTGCATTTAGCAATCCGTTGTGCTAAATAAATGGAAGGTTTTCCATGATTGCTTTGAGTATTATGTTTATGCAAAATATAATTCTCAAGTTATTTATTACTTCTAATATTTTTTATTATAGAATAATTAAATTATTTGTTTCAATAATGATATTTTAGCACATTAAATATGCATTGCAGTTTAAAAATAATAAAATAAATTATATATATTTTATAGTATTATATTAAGATTTTTTAATTCATATAATAATAATTATATTAAGCATGTTATTAAATTATATTTTTTTAAATTATATTTAATAATAATTATGTTAAAATATGATTAAATTATTTATTATTTTTATTAAATTATTTTCAAAAATAACCTTATTAAAATTTAATAACAATAACAATAATCATCTACCTAAAAAAAATTCTGCTAAGGGTATTCTGGTCATTTTAGTTCTTTTTCTTATGTTATTACAACATCATTCCATTCAACCAAACACAATAATTCTATTACAGCTCTATTCCATTCCATTCAACCAAACAGTTGAATTACTTATTACAGCTCTATTCCATTACACCTCTATTCAATTACAGCTCTATTCCATTACAGCGAACCAAACGTGGTGTAAGAAGGACTAGGTCTACATCTCTAAGTTTTAACCTAATAATGTCTATTTATTGGGCAAAAAAAACAAAACATAAATGTGTAAAATACAAAGTGCCCTGAATCATATAAAATAGAATTCTTCAAGATATTTTGATAATTTTCGCGTCAAACTTCCATGCCATTTTTGGATATCTTCCTGACGTTTTTGGGCTTCATCCATGAAATAATTTTAGCTAAAATTTTCAATTCTCTTTGAATTCGTATATTATGGGCAAAAAACAGAGGTCTATATTTAAGTTATGACCAAAATATTGAAATTACATTGTGTTAAAAGTTTAAATCAAAAAAACTTGTTAAAAATAAACTTTAAACTCTCTTTTTTCTAATTATTTCGTAAATCAATAATAAATAAAATATAAAGATAAATAATATAATTTAAGAAAAAAATATCACAAATAATTGAGAAATTATGCTGTTATCAATTTAAAAAAATATATATGATTTAACTGAACTGAATTTTAATTTCTTAAACAAAATTGCAAACTTATATTATATTGAAGTTCCCAACTTTAAAACCTTTTTAAATGTTACTTTTTAAGAAAAATCATTTATAGCAATTATGAGAAAAAAAAAATCATGCCAATGAGATTGAGGGGTTGGTACACAATAATCTCCCAATGGAAGACCCAAACGAAGTAGACCTAATCAACAATCCTAATCGGTTCCCACTTTCTCAAGCGCTTCTTCAGAGATATTTTATTTGCCATTATCCAAAGTAGATATTTTAAGCCAATATATACAATTAGAGGACCAATCTTTAGAGATAAAATGGATGAAGGCGAAACATGGGGTGGCTTCAACGACTGGGAGCAAGTCAAAGTCCCAACACATTCAAGCTCAATCCATCATCAGTCCACACCACCAGCTGAGCCAGACATTGTTCATCGAGGACTCGAAATGTCATCGGGTGATGAAGCAGAGGTTAATTCATCAGTCGCCTCTAACAATGGGGATGAATCTAATTCAGGGCCTTTGAAGAAAGCTAAGGAGTTTGGTCGAATCCTGAGTAATGGGGTTGTAAAAGTTGCTGCCAGACTTGGATATTATTTGGGGATTTGGCCTTTTGGGGCAATTACTGGTATTTTAGCCGCTTTGTTGGTGCCATATGTGTATGCTAAAATGAGGAAATGGCGTGCAAGAGTCAAGGAAGAGAAGGATCCCTTGATTCTTTTGATTCAAGAGAAAGACCAGGTCAATTTCTAATGTTCTTTTATATTTCTTTCATGATCTCGTAGTCAAGGTGTCTCACATGGATATATATATCCGATATGAGTTCATACCCATACATATATCCACAAACATAAAACTAATCCTAGATTTCTTTTTCTTTTTCCAATTTTAATGGTGCAGATGATCAACAAGCTGCTTATTCAAATTGCTCATATGAAAGAGCTGATATCTACACGACGCAGGGTTCCAGTGCTTCGAGTCAGTTGACGGACCATTTTTATCAACATGGAATCATTTTCACTCATGATTTCCTTTGTAATTTTTTAGTCAGGTTATGAATTTTATAGTACCCTTTTGTATATGCAACAGAAAACATATATATATCTCGATATACTACTCCCATATTTGTACAATTAGACGCCTATTAATACTTCCTTTTTTTTGGTTTATGTTTTTAAAATTATAAACTCTACAATTATGCTAGTTTTTACCCATCATGACTTATTTCAACTTTCAATTTTATAAATAAAAAAAAGATGATTGTAATATTCTTTTTATTTTTCATCTTTTTTAATTTTTGAATTTATTTTATTTGTCAAATAATTTCAAAATGAATGAAAATGTTAACAAATGTTAACTTTGCAATCCACATGTATGTCATCGTGATTTACAAATTAAAAAACTATTATGGAGAAAAGAATTTGTTTTGAAGGTTTTTATAAATAAAAAATAAAAAATTATCTTTTATATTAAAAGAGGGGGTTTGTGTTTCAACCCGTTTTTAACCTTTAGGATCTGAAATTATTTCAGTGATGGTGTAATTGAATTTTTTTAAAAATCTTTTTCAGTTCGTTTCCTATGCGATTTGATACTCAGTACAATTTTAATTAATTCAATTTGATCCTGATCTAATTTCAAATGCATTCAATTTGATCGCTTCTATTTTTTTTTATGTAGGTCTAAGTCTAAATGTTTATGCTTGTTATAGAATATATCACGACCCGACCTACGATCCGGTCAATTGACTCGAATCAGTTCGTGATCCAGTATGTTGACCCGAATCAGCTCGCCACTCTCCAATAATTCGCCAGCTTATTGGCTCCTTGCCTCTCTACAACAGCTCGGCACATAGTGGTACGGTCTCGTATACCGCAAAATTTCAGCAATGATATCTCTAAAGATACATGTCAAGCCTAAGAGAGGTAACATGTCATTATACATGTCACCTAATTACCCTAGCACATCACATCAAGTAGTTGTACCTTATAAATATGGAGAATGACCTTATGGAACCGAAAAAAGGACTATCAACAGTGCTGTAGGATGTTAATTATTAATGCTACTATATATGTTTGATTTTTGGTTTAGTCAAATTAGTTAAATTCACTTTGTAAAAAAAACTTTCAACTATTCAATGAACATTTCATATACATCTTTTTAGGTTGATATGATAGAGATTTTTGATCGGTTCAAATTTTTATATTCATGACAAGTATAATTATATCGATAAATTCAACAGTTAGATCGTTAAAATATTAATTGTATAAAAAGTTACGAAAGAATGTAAAATTATTCTAGTTTTACACTGGTGTAAGTGGATCACTCCCTATTAAACTTAAGTTTTTTAAAGTTTTTTATATCTTTTAAATATCATTTACGAACAATTTTAGTTAATAGACCAATATTTAAATAACTACAATTTTATAAAAGAAACGAGCAACCTCTGTATAAATTAATTTTAAATAACATAAGAAAAATTAAAATAAAAATACATAGCGGATTTTTTAACCAATAATATACAGTTGAAATTTTTTTAAGTATAATAATAATTTAAATAATTAAAAATATTGCTAACACATACCATTGTACAATTTATTCATATTATTAAAAGAATTACATGTAATCAATCCGTACATGGGAGGGGTAAAAAACTAATGTATATATATAAAAGAAAAAGTGAATTTCATAATAATAATAATAATAATTTCCAACATCATAACAGTTTTTTAACAATATAATTTTCATGAACTAATAATATGTGCTGTTTTGTTATTACTTTAAAATTTAAATAAATTAAAAATAAGCTCTTTTATGGTGTGAATCAAAAGTTTAAATATTATTCATAAGTCCCAACAATCTTAAACTTTTATGTCTAAAAGCAAATACTACTTACATTTTTTTACTTTAAAAAAAAGCAAAAAAAAAAAAAACAAAATCACTAATAAGATTTTCGATTAGGAAAGGCCTAGGGAATGGCCCAAATCACTTGAAAGCCCAAAATTACAAAGCAAAGTTCATCTACGGTCAATGAAGTTTCTTGCAGCATAACTCGGGCGACTCTTATCGGGTCGGATCCGACCCAAACGTGAACTAGTTAAAGCCTAAAGGGCACAATCTGAGTTGAACAGGAAGCGTGTAACTCGGGGAAAGATCGATTCATCAGTCTTCTTCTCTGAGTAGAGGTATGATTTTCAAAGTTTACTTTAGGGTTTTGAATTTTGTTACTCTAAACTTTGATTTGTTTCTTTTCCCCTGTATGATTCAAGATATATGTGCTAATTTTCTTTAACAACGTAATTTTCGTTGTGAAATTGGTTCTTTTTATGATTATTCTTTGAAATCTTCTTTTGTTTGATTTTGATGTGTTATGTGCTCAAGGCAGTCCCGCCGCGGCCATTGATTTGTCATCAGATCATCTGAGTAGAAAACTTTTGAGCACCTTTTTACTTATGAATACTCTATTAGATGACTTAGCCTTTTCTTTCCCTTGTTTGCAAGAGATGGACCCTTGAATAGCTAATAATTGCAATTTCAAGTATGGTTAGATATCCACATTCCTCGAAGCAATTATGACGCTTCCAATTTTTTCATCACAAGATTGAAACTTTCAAGGGTTGTGGATGCTCATTATCACTTGGTTTTGATGTCACATGACTGTTTATTCCATGGAAACTACATTGACATTCCATAGTCATTTGAGGTTTAATGAAATGAAACTTAAGTGGGTAACTTTAGGTCACGTAAAAAGAACCCTAATATCCTTTTCTCTTGTGCTCTTGCAATATGTTGAAACCTTTAGCAATAACAAGCTTAGTAGTTGTGGATTCGTAGAATTTATGGTGTTTTTCCATAGATTTGTATAATCTGCACCTCTTCTCAGTAGATCTCTGAAATGGCACATGGATATGGATGATGGACAATGATTTGTGGTAAAACATGTTTAAAGGGGACTGAACAATTGAACTCTTTATTCTCATAATTTTTTATAAAAGGTTGTATGGCCTGTGAAGGTTGGAGTTGGCTTGTAAGAATAGTTCTGGTTGCGTAAAAAAAGTGAGTTGTTTGATGGTGTTATTCTTTTTATTGAGTGATGGTAATCTAATTTGTTGCTATTAAATTCCATTGTCTGTTGTTTGTTGAGTTTGTCCGATTTGAGATTTACTAGCTAGAATGGCTGCAATCCATTTTGTCGAAGTAGCTAGAAACTTCTCGGGTTTTTAACCTTTGTATCCCTTTTTGTATTGGAATTTAATTATTTATGTGAGTTCGTCTATGTCAAACTGAATTGTTGATTTGGCAGGTTTTGGATTTGTAAGCATTTACAATGTCTTCGTCCTATCTCCCAGCAACCACCGACTCAATTGCTCAGGCCTTAGAAGCCAAAACACCATCTGAAGCCATCTCGATCCTTTACCGTGTACTAGAAAATCCTGCATCTGCTCCTGACGCTCTACGGATTAAAGAGCAGGCCATAACAAATCTATCTGATCTTCTTAGACAAGAGAACCGAGCAGAGGAGCTCAGAAGCCTTCTGACCCAACTGAGGCCCTTTTTTGCACTAATTCCAAAGGCAAAAACTGCTAAAATTGTCCGTGGTATAATTGATGATGTAGCTAAGATACCAGGAACATCAGATCTCCAGATTTCTCTTTGCAAAGAAGTGGTGCAGTGGACTCGTGCTGAGAAGCGAACTTTCCTTCGCCAACGAGTTGAGGCAAAGCTTGCGGCACTTTTGATGGAGAACAAGGAGTACTCTGAAGCACTGAATCTCCTTTCTGGTCTAATCAAGGAGGTCAGAAGGTTGGATGACAAGCTTCTTCTAGTCGACATAGACTTGTTAGAGAGTAAGCTTCATTTCTCTCTTCGAAACCTGCCGAAAGCCAAGGCATCTCTAACAGCTGCAAGGACAGCGGCAAATGCAATTTATGTGCCACCAGCGCAACAAGGTAATATAGATCTGCAAAGCGGAATCCTCCATGCAGAGGAAAAGGATTACAAAACTGCTTATAGCTACTTCTTTGAAGCATTTGAAGCATTCAATGCCCTAGAAGATCCCCGTGCTGTATTTAGCCTCAAGTATATGTTGTTGTGCAAGATAATGGTGAGCCAGGCCGATGATGTTGCTAGTATAATATCATCCAAGGCAGGGCTACAGTATGTGGGGCCTGAACTTGATGCGATGAAAGCTGTTGCTGACGCCCATGCCAAACGTTCCCTGAAGCTTTTCGAGATTGCTCTTCGTGATTTCAAGGCTCAACTAGAGGAAGACCCAATTGTTCACAGGCACCTTTCTTCGCTATATGACACTCTATTGGAGCAGAACCTGTGCCGATTGATTGAGCCTTTCTCAAGGGTTGAGATTGCACATATTGCTGAACTGATTGAGTTGCCCGTAGACCATGTGGAGAAGAAACTTTCTCAGATGATTCTTGATAAGAAGTTTGCAGGGACGCTGGATCAGGGTGCTGGATGCCTTGTCATCTTTGACGATCCCAAGACCGATGCCATTTTCCCTGCAACATTGGAGACCATCTCCAACATTGGCAAGGTTGTAGATAGTCTCTATGTGAGGTCTGCTAAGATAATGGCATAAGAGTCGAGATTTACCGATGCTTATATACAGCTTGCAACCCGGTTCTAGCCAAAAACAAGTGTTCAGTGACACTGGATGTTCACATGTTTTAATGTTTCAGCGTTTAATTTAATGGTATTGCGGCACAACATTTGGTTCAAAATATGGAGTTGATTCAGACAATCTTGTGTTTGCTCACCATATGCTTGTCTACTGTTTGACTTTTCAATTATTGTTCGTTTGCTTATGATTGATGGTATTTATGAATATACCTTTTTTCCATATATTAATTCTTCTTAGCAAATGCCAACTTATTTTGATTTTTCTTTTTAGGGATCTTTTTAATATTAAATTGATAAATTTAATTCCTACATAATTATTTTTTGGAGTTGAACTACAAGTGAAATAAATCATTTTTACTTCATTTTTTAACTGTAAATAATAACTCTATTACAATTTAGCTTTATTTAACGGTTTTGAACCATATAAAAAATTAATACATTTAATAATATGCACTAAATTGATCTAATCTCGGACTTGGCATGGCTGGTGCTTCCATGAATTAGCAAGGAGTAACACGCAGCGTTTTGGGTAGAAGAGACGACCAACAAGGCAACTACAACTAACAAAACACGAGACAGAACCTAGCTGTCCGAAGGAAGCTTTGCTATATCTTTGTCCAGTTTTACGGGTCCTCGCCCAAGAAAAAGTCAATTAAATCCTCTTCCTTTACTCTTATGGAGAGTTGAGTAAAATTTAGATTATTTTACCAAACCCCCAACTTCCACAACAGTTTTCTTCAATCAGATCTAAATCTTTTTCTCTTTGGTGATCTAATCTTTGGCTGAAAATTTTGTGAAGATGAGTGAGGTTTTCGAAGGTTATGAACGACAGTACTGCGAACTCTCTGCCAATCTTTCCCGAAAATGCAATTCTGCTTCTGCTATTACAGATTCAGGTACTTTCCTAACATGGATCAAGCCATTTCAATTCCCCCCCCCCGGGCCACCCCCAATAAAAGTATATAATTTTTTATGGTGTGAAAACCTTTTGCAGAACAGAAGAAACAGAAGTTTTCGGAGATCAATTCTGGGATCGATGAGGCTGATGTCCTGGTACTATGTTGTCTAAAGATTTTGGTTTTGTTTATGTGGGTTTGTTGTTTGATATGGATTTGTCTTTTTTATGGGTAGATTCGGAAAATGGACCTGGAAGCGAGGAGTTTGCAACCAGGGGTTAAGGCTTCTCTTCTTGCTAAATTAAGGGAATACAAAGCTGATCTGAACAAATTGAAGAAGGAATTCAAGAGAATTTCTTCACCTAATGCTCATGATGAGTTGTTAGAATCAGGGATTGCTGATATACACTCGGTAATTTCTGGATCTTTCTATCACATGATTTAGGATGTTGAGGGATGACCACTTGATTTATAACTCTATGCGTCTAGTTTAACTTTGTCATCTAACTTGCTTGGAGAAACTTTATGTGAAGTCATTGCCTATGTTACTTGCATTATATATGTATATGTTCGATACTAGTATGTTCAGTTTTTTCTATGTTTTTGTATGCATTTGGAGGATCTTTGAAAAGTTCATATGTGTTAGGCACAAGTATCGAATACGTATACTTCAAAAAACATTGAAGAGTCAGAGAGCAAGAACAACATAGTCTGTTGTTATTTGTAGAAGTTATAATAATAATAATAATCAAGTATTACATCCATGTATAAAAAATCTTTGGATAAATCAAACAAACAAGCCTGAACATAACTGGACAACTCCAATGCGAAGTTAGACCGAACCCACACTTGGTGAAACGTGAGCTTGGTAGTAACTCAAAGTTCTCAAAGTTTTGGAATCTCCTTCTTAGCATTAAGCCAGAGTCTTTATTGACATGCATGCTTGTTTTTTACTGTTAAACAACTTGGTGAAGAATTTTCTGTGTTGAGTCGTGACCCATGGTGCAGGTTTCTGCTGAGCAAAGGGATCGATTGTCAATGTCAGTGGAGAGACTAAATCAGTCAAGTGAGAGAATTAAGGAGAGTAGAAGAACTGTTCTGGAAACAGAAGAGCTCGGTATCTCGATACTTGAAGATTTGCATCAACAGCGACAAACTCTTTTACATGCCCACAACAAGGTGTTGTTTCTCATCGAAATGCTCGTGCTTATTTCTCGATCGCATATTGTTCTTTTTCACTGAACCTTGATTTCCCTCTAATCTCTTTGTTGTGTCAGTTAGGTACATATTACATGTTTAGCTAGTTTCTCATGCATAATGGAGTTTTTTTAGAAATGGCAACAGGTTGGGGTGGGTAGACTTTTTACTCGTTCTGCTCCTGATCTAACTTTCAAATATTCCACCCCATACCTGTTCAGAACTTGAACTTCACTTGAGCTCAAAACTGTCTGATTCTGATTATTTTATTTACCAACTATATATATGAGCTTATTGAATTTATGTGTTTGTTTGTTGTTTTGAAGCTTTATGATGTGGATAGCGCCATTGACAAGAGCAAGAAAGTTTTAACAACCATGTCGAGAAGGATTACAAAGAACAAATGGATCGTTATCTCGATAATCGTAGCACTCGTCCTTGCAATCATCTTAATCCTGTATTACAAGATGTCACATGGCTGATGAAAACTTTTGAACCATTACTGGTCTGCAATTTGTATATGTTGATCCGCATTTGATACTTCCATCTTTAAATAATGTTTTAACACTTTGAACTGATATATGTTACATGTATATTTGCTCTTTACGTTTCTGTTTGTTGTATGTTGTAAATACATCAAGTGAAACTGTTGTCTGCATTTATTTTTCCGAGTCTCCTTTTGATGGTATCTTAAAGAATAATGCTCTCTCACTAAAAGTTTTGCGTTGGGATATTTTTTTTACAATTTTAACCTTGTGTAACTGTCATGGGTTAGAACTTTAGTCTAGCTCTTGAAATGTGAGAATTTTCTCGAAAATTTTCTAACGCAATGGAAAAAATATAACGGAAGCAACTCGAACTGAAAAGAGTAGCAAAATTGTTGGAAATCCACAAGAAAACAATGCACACCAAGTGTTTGAAAGTAAATGCTCTAAATATAATCTTAACTCAAGAATAACTGAATACAATAGGATTATACTTGTCCATGGGTCGAGCCACCCGGCCCGAAGACTCGCTTAAAAAATGGGAGGGTTTGTGTAAAAATATAGACTCGAAAAATGGGCTTGGGCAAAAAAATAAGACGTTTAGAAAACGGGCTGGGCCTCTAGTAAGGCTTTTTTAGCTCGAGCTCGGTCCGAATATGAAAGCAAAAAAATTGATTTTTATTACTTTTTTTGCAGTTTTTTTTATTTTCTTGTTTTTTTTTTCACTATTTTGCTATCATTTTACAATTATATTATTACTATTTTGTTGTTATTATTTGGATATTGTATAACTCTTGTTTTATTGTTAATTTTGTTACTATTTTTCACATTTGCTTGTTAAGTTACATTTATCTTAGTGTTATTTAAGTATACATATTTTTTTAAAATTTATTTTCAATTTGTTGGGAAATTTTTATTTTTTATGTATTATATGTAACACCCCTTACCCGAGACCATTGCCGGAGTCGAGCACGAGGCATTATTAGACTTTACTACTAATTCAGCATAAAATTTAAAACTGTCCATCTGTGTCATAGTCACTAAATTATTTATATCTGGAGCTACAGAACTCCAAATTAAGATCCGTTAATTTCCCCTGAAACTAGACTCATATATCTTTTTACTATAATTTTTCCAGAATTTTTCATGTGGCCAATTAGTACAGTTTATTCATTAAAGTTTCCCCTGTTTTACTGTTTGACTGTTCTGACCTCTCTTCACTACAAATCAAATTACTCTTCGTACAGAATTCATATGACCTTCTTATTTAGTTCCTTTGAAAATAGACTCATTTAGGATTCCATACATATAAACTATATCCCACAATTATTTTTTTACAATTTCTAATGATTTTTCAAAGACAGAACAGGGGATCACGTAATCATTCTGAACTAGTCTCACAAAAATTCAAATATCTCAAAACATAAGAATAATTTGTTTGTTATGTTTCTTTTATGCGAAAATAGACTCAATAAGATTCAATTATATATCTTATTCACTTTCTATTTCCATTTCTTCTATTTTTGGTGATTTTTTCAAAATCACATCACTGCTGTAATTCAAAAACTGTTTCATTGCAAAATATTGTTAACTAGTTTATAACATCTTTACTCCATCTCATTTAAACTCTATACATGCCATATAAATCTTTAAGCATAAAACAAAAGCTACCGAAATTGATCTGGATAGTGAGCTTTGCTGTGATGATCCGATCTACCAACTTCTCTTTAATTCAATCTACATAAAAATATCAATCACACACAAGTAAGCTTAATGAAGCTTAGTAAGTTCATAGGTTTAAAAGTAATGCTTACCACACATAATATTTCCAAACAATAACAAAACATTTACTAAAGTTCCCTGCCATTCACAACCATTGTTAAAATACTTCACATAGTTGAGCTCAACATTAACAACTACTCAATCTCTTCCATTTGATTCACTTCTTTAATATTACTTATTATCAAATTAGGAAACGTCTTACGAATTTGAGTACGTCGTTGCTCAGTGCCACGTTTCACAACTCAGTATGGATGATACCATACCTACATTTCTTAACTCAGTATGGTTAATACCATACCTACATTTCACAACTCAGTAAGTATGGTTAATACCATACCTACATTTCTTAACTCAGTATGGTTAATACCATACCTACATTTCACAACTCAGTATGGATAATACCATACCTACATTTCTTAACTCAGTATGATTAATACCATACCTACATTTCACACTTTTCCATGGATTAACCATGGTCTTACCCGTCAATTCATCACATGTCACGGTACGAACGTACTCAATTCTGCGTTTTTCCTAATTTGAATTACCGCCTTTATTCTTCATTTTATCATAATTTTCATAATTCCATAGCAAATTCATATTTAACAACACACTATACCATTCAATCATTCACAAATAAACATATAAATTCAACCATATGAACTTACCCGGCTGATTCGTAGTAGATATTGAAATTTAGGGGCTATTCTGCAACTTTTTCTTTTCCCCGTTCTTCTTTGAATTCTTGATCTATAATGTAAAATATTTTTACTCATTAGCATTTATTTCATTTCTATTTCACTTCATAATTTATGCTCTTCAATTTTCGAAATTGCACTTTTACACCAAAAGTTACAGTTTTTACAATTTAGTCCTTGCTCAATTCAGCCATCAATTGAACTAATTTTTCTCAATTAACACTTTATTCTATCATTACAAACTATTTCACAACCTTTGATATTCTGAATTTCAACACCAACCTCTAGTTCACAACTTTTTCACAATTAGATCCTAAATATCATTTCCTATCAAAATCACTTAATAAAACCACCTTAATATGAAATTAGAATTTAAATTTCATAATAATTCATCATAAACTTCCATTTCTCAGCAAGGGTAACTTTTAATTTTACCCACCAAATCAAAAACTAATGAATTCTATAAGTGGATCTAGTTGTAAAAGTCATAAAAACATAAAAATTATCAAGAAAAAGCAAGAATTAAACTCACATGATTTAAAAGTATGAAAATAAGCTTTCTCCAGAACTCCTATGGCGTTTTGGCTGAGATAGTGTGAAGATATATCTAGATTCTTTTCAATCTTATCTTTACTAAACATGTTAAAATTTCAAAAATTTCAATTTTGCCCTTATTTCCCTTATCTTTTGCTGATTCCCTTGCCTTTGCCGTCCAACCTTCTCACTTTTAGGTTTAATTGCCATTTAAATCCTTTTTCTTTTAACACTTGAGCTATTTAATTCTTGTAGCAATTTTGCATTTGTTACAATTTAATCCTTTTTATTTAATTGACTACCCAAACATTTAAATTTCTCAACCAAACTTTAATACTAACTTAATAACACTCCATAAGTATTTCTAAAAACATTTATGGCTCGGTTTTCAAATTCGAGGTCTCGATACTTCATTTTTGACCCATTTGACCTAATAAATTCTTTTAATTCACCAAATTCATCAATCCACAAATTATTCTAAATTCTCACTTGGCTCATAAATATTAAATTACTATTTTATTTAATCTTACCTGTCGAATTTAGTGATCTCATATCACCATTTCCGACACCACTGAAAATTAGGCCGTTACATTATATATATTTAAAAAAATTGTATAAACAAATTAATATAGGCGGGCTGGGCTCAGGTTTTAGTATTTTTGTCTAGGTCGGGCCCGGGCCCAAAATTTTTGTTGAGTTCGGCCTTGCCCATGGACACCTCTAAATGGGATGAATACAAATAAAAAAAGGAGAAACCTTTATTTATAGTTGACCTATCTCAAAATCAACGGTACAAATTGAGTTATATTGACGGTCAATATTAGAGTCTATCTACAATTGAGAGTCCAATGAGATTTAAATTCTAACAATCTTATCCCTTTAGGATTTACCCTATTTACCCTGGTAACTTTAGTTTGATTGGAGTGTTTCATCGGGCTGCCAAAGCTTCAAGTAAATGGGCTTCTTCATGGATTCCACGAATCGAATCAGTTCATGTGGGTCAAATGAGGCGTTCTGTGTGCAATGGTCACGAGATTTGATTCATAACATGTGGCATTCTCCTCCACCCATTCTCGCAACGCCTTCGTTGCATCCTCGGAATGATATTGACTTTTCTCTCCTTGGAACTTTCTTGATGTCTCGGTCGATTCCTGACTAGCCTCTCTGTCAGGCGGTCCTGCCACTCGGAACACTTGCCTCGACTTCCATCGTCTTCTAACTCGAATCAGTTCTCTCATTTTTGGTACATCTTGTTTGCAAGA
The DNA here is from genome assembly GCA_005393395.2 of Gossypium australe. Taxonomy (NCBI): domain Eukaryota; kingdom Viridiplantae; phylum Streptophyta; class Magnoliopsida; order Malvales; family Malvaceae; genus Gossypium; species Gossypium australe. The sequence continues at coordinate 19,433,313 of CM016625.1, read as the reverse complement.
GTCCACCGATCTTACTTGCCCACATTGTGACTTGCCCCGATCAAGATCCCTTTGATTCAAACAAATAGGATTTGGCACATCCACTTTGAGCATCGGGTTAACTTTAAGTCTCGCTACTAAATTTAGTTTGTAAGCCCCTTGGTCTACTCGCTTTAGAACTTTGAAAGGGCTCTTGTGTCATTGCCAAGCCAACAAGTCAGAATGAAAAACACTACTAAAGTGTTTGAAACATACCTCACTAGTTGCATTTACTCGTCTTAGCTATCCAGTTTGCATCACCACTTTTCCCCTAAAGTTCAATGCACAACCCATCTCTCTCTTAGGTGGTAGCTTCGCTGATAACTCAACAAACTTCAATCAACTTGTTGCCCTTTAGCATTTCCAATGTGGTCTCCTTAGCACTCTATCGATCTACCGAGCCAATGTTCTTTCCCTTATGAACATCCTCAGCTAATTGGATTGCTGACAATACTTTTGTTTCGCCCCTCATGTCTTGACTCTCCGGCACAACGCATTATTGTTGTCGAGTATCCAAGATGTACATACAGTCGGCAAAAGGAACCAAAAGAGTATTAATCTTGTCAAGGAAATTTAAGCCAAGAAAAAAGTTGTAATCATCCAAGTGAATTACTTCGAAGTCTTCCTTTATTTTCAATTGACCGATCTGTAGCTCAACTCCTTGTGCTACTCCAACAGTTGAGACCTCTTTGGAATTAGCAGCCTTGATCTTCTCAATTGGCTCACTAACTGAGAAACCAAGTTTACCCGCAAATTTTTTTATATAAACAGGTCTAATGCCTCCGTATTAATAAAAGCACTCTTCCTCTGACCTGCAATGTTGATATCCACATACATCAACCCTTTCTGCTTGCAATCTCTTTTCACTTTCACAGAATTGAGTATCATTAACCCAAACTTCAATACCTTATTCTCAACAAGCTCCACTTCTTTTTTATTAGTTGCGAATATATTGGATTGCTCTGGACAATCCCACATCCTATGCAGACCACAACACAAGAAGCACTTTACTGGATTATTCTCATTCTCTTTAACTCTCTTGGCTTTAACAGAATGCACAATCGAACTAAGTCTTATTGATGTTTTATCTGACTTATCATCCCCATCAATAACAGATAATACGGATCGTTTCATACAATCCCTCACAATATGCAAACCTTCGCAAAGGAAGCACCTCATTGGCCTATTTGGTTTACTATTAGACTTCCACTTCCCATTCAATGGTTTCCCATTGCCACCACTGTCGTTGCTATTCTCGACAAACCCTTCTTCATTTCTCCCACCATTGCCCATTTCTTTGGGCTCGAAAGACTCGAACTTGTTTCTCTTCGGAACAAGCTCAAATAAGGACTTCGCTATAGTCATAACTTTGGAAAGTTCTTGAACCCCTCAGCATTGCAACTCTTGCTTCGCCCACGACTTTAGCCTATCCATGAATGAGAAAACACTTTCATCTCACCCAAATCAAAAATATAAAACATGATTTCACTAAACTCCCGCACATACTTCTTCACTGTGCGTTGTTGCGTAAGCTGATGCAACTCAGCCCGGGCCTCATCCTCGGTATACTCTAAGTAAAATTGTGCCTTGAATTCTCTATGGAACTCATCCCAAGTCTCAATAGCAGTACCACATCGTCTCTCATTTGTGGACCTACAACGCCACAATAACAAAGCAATATCAGTAAAATACATGACAGTAGTATTTACCTTAGTAGCATCATCCATGATGCCTTTGGCACAGAAGTATTGCTCTATTCCCCACAAGAAGTTGTTCGCATCCTTTATGAACCTCATCCCATTGAACTATTCCGGCTTCAGGACATTTACCTTAGGCATAAGTGTCGCAGCCAACACTCCATTACCTAAAGCACCTTTGCAAATATTGAGCTCCTCAATCTATTCCTTCAAGACCGACACCATAGCCTTGAAAGCAACATTCTTCTTAGTTAGTTCACCCACAATGATATTCAAGACCCATTGTATCGCATCTATATTGTCACTGAGGACCTCTTTCACTTGGTCCTTGAGCTGGTCATGCCTCGATTCGAGCTTTTCATACGTCCGTCAACTTCCTCGAGGGTCTCCTTCACATCACCCATAGAGCCCTCAAGTTTGGCCACTCTACCATCTAAAATTGACAACATATCCCTCGACCGACTTGCTTTTCTAGCCTTCCTACAAGTGATCATTAGCTCTTGCTCGTCTACTCCTTTCGACATATTAATCGACACCTTCGAAACTTTAGCTCTTATACTAACTGTCACAAGGCTAGAACTTTAGTCTCGTAATTTGTGCAGCCTTGGGAGATTTCTTCACTTCAAATGCACCTAAGCCAGCCTAACTCTCGAAAGATGAAAATTCTCCCAAAATTCTCTAAGGCACTAGAAAAAAAATAGCGGAAACAACTCGAACTGAAAAGAGCAGCAAAAGTGTTGGAAAGCCACAAGAAAACAATGCATACCAAGTGTTTGAGTAAATGCTATAAATATATTCTTAACTCAAGAATAACTGAATATAATAGGATACAAATGAAGGGGAATGCTTCTATTTATAGTTGAGCTCCCCCAAAATCAATGGTATAGATTGAGTTACATCGACGATCAAGATTAAAGCCTATCTACAATTGAGAATCCTAAGGGATTTAAACTCTATACAATCTTATCCCTTTATGATTTACCCTACTTACCATAGTAACTCTAGTTTAATTGGAGTGTTTCATCGAGCTACCAAAGCTTCAAGTAGATGGGCTTTTCTATGGGTTCCACAAATTGGACCAATTCATGTGGGTCAAATGAGCCACACTTAATAAATTGACCTCTATAGGATGTTCTGTACGCAATGGTCATGAGCTTTGATCCGCAGACCGTGACATAAGAGACAACATATTTTATCATTATAAAATTAATATTAATTAAAAATAATTATCTTATTAAATAATATTTGATATTATTTATTTTTAATTTCTATTAATAAATATAAATTTTAATAAATTCTATTATTTATTAAATTTATAAAATAAAATAAAATAAAAATTTTATACACGTTTTAATCTTTAAATCTAACCTTCTTAATTTTCATTGTCTTTTCTCACTATAAATTCACAATTGTTGTATTTGAAACCAAATTCATTTTCGCAGTTGATTTCAACCTCATTATTACAGTATTTAATCTCGTTGATACTATTGTTTTTAAACTCATTGGAACAAATCTCACCATACATCCAAAGAATGCCTAAGGTTTGATAAGAAATTTCTTCCCTTATTGTTTGAACAATACCCATTTATTTCCATTTTTCTTTATTTATTTGTTTATATTTTAATCAATTACTTTTCCATTAAATATTTCCAAACAGCAATTAATTATTTTGAAAGAATTAAATTTAAGTTTAAAATATTTTATTTAACTCGAAGTTAGAATTATTCATAAATATGATCAAGTCGGATCATACATACTAAGCCAAGTAAGTCACTCAAATTTTGGACCCATCTATCTAAAATAAAATATAATTTAAATTTTTTTATAATAATTTAATGTAGTTTTAAATTAATTAAATTTTCATTATTTTGTAATTAAAATAAATAAAAAAAGTTAAAAAGAAAAGAAACACAAAAAAGTAAAAGTAATTATATTATTATTTAAAATTTACTTAGCAAATAAGTAGGTATTTTTTAAATCATAGAGATAATGTATTTTAAAAATATTATTGATAAACTATTTTCGCCTCCCAATATTAGGAGGCTCATTATTTCAATTAGTCTGCGTGTTCTTCGAATGGATCTCTTAATTGTTGAGAGGGTTGCCCAAAAGTAGTATATAAGGCGTACCCAGTAAAACTTACAAGTAAACCAGATATAGAGATGGTGACTAAGGTTACTGTTCCATTATTATATAATTTTAATATTACAATGAATCTATGATAAGATTGTTTATTTACAACGGAATAATATACAAAGTCAACAAATCTCACTTAATACAAAATAAAATTTATGGCTACACAAACTATTGAGAAAAACAAGTAGACCCTAAAATCGTGGAACGAATCCTACATTTATTTTTTAAAAAAAATTATTGATAAACCATATAAAACAATAATGAAGAAACATAAAAAAAGGGGCATATGTATATACTAGTTTTGAATGTAACTAATTTTATGTGTTCAAATGTAATTTTATGATTTGTAAGAAGGGTAAATTATTGTCACTTTAAAATGAAGTTGGTTTTATTTTGGTCACTTTATACTTCTTTCTTAATTTAGTTATATTAAATAAGATAATTGTGTAAATTAGTCATTGCCATTAAAATTTTTGTTTGCTTTTAATGAATTACTGACGTGACATATTGAGTGATTGACACGTGATATTTTTTTGTTGACTTTTGACTAAATTTTAGGGATTTCCTTATAATTAGTCCAAAATATTTTCCCCTTAAACTTTAGTTAAAAGTCAATAAAAAAATACTACATCTCAGTCAATCAATGGGCTAATGTGCCATTTAATAAACATGGCCAATCACCCATTTGGAGAGGAATTGTCAAAGCGGTACCCGTACTAAATCAAGGCTCAACGCGGGTGATGGCAGGAGGGCATGAAACAGACTTCTGGGATGACTCGTGGACGGGAAATGGCCGCTTAACAGAGCAGGTACAAGCACCTATTCCTCCAGATCTTCGACATAGGAAGGTGGCGGATTTTTGGGAGCATGGCCGAGGATGGAAATGGAATGAATTTGCAACGCTCCTACCACAAAATGCTCTGCTACTGATGGCCCCGATCTCACTGGATCTAGCTCCGGGGGAAAGAGACCGACTTTCTTGGAGGTGTACACCGAATGGAAAGTTCACCTTCCGGTCCGCTTATGAGTTGCTTTCACGGAGCAATAATACCGATGCAGATATGTCATGGAAAGCGGTTTGGAAACTCAAAGTCCTTGAACGGATTTGCACATTCTTATGGCTGGTGCTTCACGGACGGATAATGACTAATGAGCGCCGTGCCCGAATGGGCCTTGCCCAAATGGCCCAATGCGAGATGTGCACTACGCTTTCGGAAGACATGCTACATCTACTAAGGGACTGCCCGACCTCTAGAAGTCTATGGCTCCACATGGTCCCTATGAGTCTACAAGGAGTATTTTTTGGATGCAGGCGAGTAAGTGGATTAAGGCCAACATAATATGCCGTATCCGAGCTCGACATGGGACAGAGTGGAACGTGCTATTTGCAGTCTCACTGTGGTGGCTTTGGAAGTGGAGGAACGAAACAATTTTCCAAGGGAAGGATCCACCTTGTGATACCTCTACTTTTATTTTTGAACAACTGAACTATATGAACTCCTCATCCATTTCCCTTTGTAGTGCAGGAACACAGCCCAGAAGACAGGAGCGACTGATCAGCTGGAAACCACCACCATCAGGATGGACGCTGCTCAACACGGATGGAGCATCCCGAGGAAACCCGGGCCGTGCGGCAGCCGTTGCATGCCTTCGGGATGACACGGGCAAATGGGTAGCAGGAAGCGTCACAAATCTTGGTATATGTTCAGCAGCTCTAGCGGAGATAATGGCGATCTATCAAGGACTAAAGCTTGCGTGGGACTACGGCATCAGGAAGTGCGTCCTAGAGTCGGACTCCGAGCTTGCATTGACATGGCTCAAGACTGAACCGAACCCGAGCCACCAGTTTGCACATCTAATAAGCGGATGCCGACAATTATTGAGAAGACCGTGGATGACCCAAACGAGACACATCTACCGAGAGGGGAACCGAGTTGCTGATTGGTTAGCTAACTTTGGCACCTCACTCTCATTGGGTACCCACCTATATCCACTTCCACCGAGAGGAGTGCTGGGAATCATGCTTGAAGACGCATCAGGTTATGCCATGATCAGGAGTGTTATAGTTAGCGAGGAAGACGAAGAACCTTAGAGCGTGGAGCTCACTGCTTCTGACCAAAAAAAAAGTAATCCGTTAAAAGAAAACTAAAATATTAACAACAGTAAATAATTTGCATAATCATCTTATTTAAATTTTATAGAGTAGTCCCTAAAATTTAGTCAAAAGTCAATAAAAAATATTACATATCAGTCAATCAAAGGGCTAATATGCCATGTAGCAATCCCTTAAAAGTAGATGAAAATGTTATCAACAACAAATAATTCGTACAATTATATTATTTAAAGTGATTAAATTAAAAAAATTTAAAATAATCAAAATAAAACAAAATAGGAAAAAAATTGTAATTTACCATTTGAAATAAAATGAAAATATCTTAAAAGCCACAACAAGTGACACAGAACTTGTCGGACCAAAATAAAAAAACCCTTAAATCTCGTAAACAAGCCGAAGCCGAAGCCGACGCCGATGCGGCTCACGCGCTCACTCACCGACAGCATCTCCCTTGAAGTAGTAGTCCCACAATTTATATATTCTAATTGCATTTCATTTGTGATTTCTGCGGATTTCGATTCCAACGATATATATAATAAACAGATCGTTGACAATGAGCTCAGACACATGCGGCGGAGGGTCGCCGGCTCAGGGATCTAATGAGAAAGGTAGCTCGACATCGTCGGTGGACAAGCAAAGGGAGAAGGCGAGGGTGAGTAGGACTTCGCTGATCCTATGGCATGCTCATCAGAACGATGCCGCCGCTGTCCGTAAGCTTCTCGAGGAGGATCGCTCTTTGGTTCAGGCTAGGGACTATGACAACCGTACTCCTCTCCACGTTGCTTCGCTCCACGGTTGGATCGACGTTGCCAAGTGTCTCATCGATTATGGCGCCGATGTCAACGCCCAAGATCGCTGGAAGAATACGGTACTACTTCAACTTTTCGTTTTTTTGTCTCATTTTATCTGTTTTTAGGTTTTTACTGTTTCCATGGTCTTCGTTTTCCGGATTTAATTTAAAAGTTTCTTTTCCCGATAATTGTAGCCTTTAGCTGATGCAGAAGGAGCTAAGAAGCACAATATGATTGAGTTATTGAAATCACATGGAGGATTATCTTATGTAAGTCAGCTTTTTTATTTTGCAATTTTTCATTTCTCGAGTATTTTGTTAGTTATTTTCCTCTAATATTTAGTCTAATTTAGAGTTCTTGAGATGTCTGTTCTTCGATTTGCATTCCTTCATTGAGACAAGCCTTAACAGTATGGTGATGAATGATTAGTTTCTGAAAATACCACTTTTAGTATATTATTTAGTCCAAGGAAGGAGTCAAAATTTTAGATATTCAGACTTACTTGAAATTTTGGATGGCCTTTAACTTTCCAACAGCTTTCCCTAGTTTCTATTAATCCATCTTTAAGATATTCTTTGTTCGAATGCCAAAAAGACATCCTTACTGTCATTCATTTGAAGTTTGCTGACCTTGTCTAAGGTATATCATAATGATGGCTGTTTGTTCACAATGTTATGTGATGTTTAAACTTTACAGTACCTCATGGACAATTTCCTTAAGACTACGATGCACACTGGTTTTGGCTCTTAATTCTTGTTTGTTATCCCATTTGGTCTGATTATACTGGAGCTGGTTAAACAAGTTCAATTGATTAAACACTTGTAGACCTTGTTAGGTTTGCATTTTAACTGCTTTTATGGGCTGAATTTGAACTTTTCATTATTGCAGGGCCAAAATGGAAGCCATTTTGAATCAAAGCCTGTTCCACCCCCTCTACCAAACAAGTGTGACTGGGAAATTGACCCTTCTGAGCTGGACTTCTCAAATTCAAACATCATAGGGAAGGTGTGCTTTCAATTTCTTAATGTTACTAATTTTCAGAGCTGCACTTGCTTGCCATGCATGCAAACTGTTTAAAATGCAAAACCATATTGAGAAAATTTTTTGCTTCAATTTTTGCTTCATGTACCTGTCTTGATTTTAGTCTTTGCTTGATAAGAAGGATGGAAATTTTTATCCAACGTTTAGGTTCATAACCACCTTCCACCATTTAGCTTAACCATTGAATTAAAAAATATTTCTTCCTCTTTCTGATGATCCCAACCAAGGAAAGCCTTAATTCACTTATTGTGAATAGGATCCAGTGTCTTCTATTGTTTTGTTTGGAAGTGCTTGTAATTGTTAATCAAATCAGAGAGTGCTGCTTATCAGGGGTTTAGATGCGTGGTGTTTTCCAAAATAGTGTAATAAAGATTCTCTTATGACTAGCATTATGATAATCACCACTTTGGCAAGATTGTAATCATTTGATGGAACGGAGATTTAATCCGTCTGAATTTAATAGTCATCATTGACAATTACATCAACATCGGCCCTAATCAGAACATGTTCTTTGGAAGTATGATCCGATCTCTCTGTATTTGGAGATGACTGAATGTACAGATCCTTTTCTGCTTGCTTGAAAAGTTAGAAAGGTTGGTTATAGTTAAATTGGTATTTCAGAATATGCTTCTGTGGGCGAACCTAAGTTTGAATTAGCTGTCAAACGACTTTATGGGTTTTCATTGTTAGTGTGTCCCTTTGATGTGTAAGTTCCATCTGGCAGTTCGGAACTTGAATTTATATATGAGCTGCTAATATTCTGGGCATCAGCAGTTCAACATGCAAGTAACTTGATTCATCTTCCTTGTATTATCCGGTATATGTGCTTTCACTGACTAATCTCATACTGCCAGGGTTCATTTGGTGAAATTTTAAAAGCCAGTTGGCGAGGAACACCTGTAGCTGTCAAACGCATTCTTCCATCACTTTCAGATGACAGATTAGTGATGTACGCCCTCTATGTTTTGAATATATATATATAGTTAGCATCGAGGCCCTTTCCCATGAATGTTTGCTTTCTTTGTTGTGTGCCATATGCTCAAAATTATGTTCTCATTGACAATGAATAGTGACTGAAGGAAAATATAAAATTGACATGATTTATCCAAGAAGGCATGAAACATTTTCTCTGATGGCTCATAGTTCATACCTCTCCTTGGTGTAATTTGGTTAAAATTTTGAAGTTGCTTCCACATGTTATAGGGTTAATCTGACACTTGTCATAGCTATGATTAATTTCTTCTCAATCTTGTTTTTTATTGTATTAAGAATGCAATTCTTTGTGTGGGTTCTGCTGTTCTGCTTCAGTCAGGATTTCCGGCATGAAGTGAAGTTGCTTGTAAAGCTCCGCCATCCTAATATTGTTCAATTCCTCGGAGCTGTCACTGACAGGAAGCCTCTTATGTTAATTACTGAGTATTTAAGAGGGGTATGTGAATGCACATATGTTGTTTTCCCCGATAGTTTAGTTCTATCTGTAGAATATTTTATTAGAAATCTTAACTTTTACTTTAATTACTTACAAATTATGTGCTATTACAGGGTGATCTTCATCAGCATCTCAAGGAAAAGGGTGCACTTCATCCATCAACTGCCATCAACTTTGCTTTGGACATTGCTAGGTATATGAGAATTCTCCTATTCTAAGTTGTATTGTCGGTGCAGCACTCCATGTCATGTTCATGGTATCCAAGTAAAACTTGGAGAAAAAGAGCATACAATAAATCACGTTTTCTTAATTAGGATGAAATCATTAATTTTCTTTGGTTTTGAACAACTTCTCTTGCTTCTGACAAGAAGCTACTCTACAGAATATGTATTAGCTACATGACTGCATTGAATTTTCTCTCATATGTATGCTATTTTGCTAATCTGGATTTTATAAATTTTGTTGCCAGGGGTATGGCTTATCTTCACACTGAGCCCAATGTGATTATTCATCGGGACTTAAAACCGAGGTGAGTCAGTTGCTATTTCAGTTTTGCTGTGCAAAGGATCCTGTTTTTGTTCTTATTGTTTCAAGGCTCTATGCATTTACATTGAATGCACGCATATGTTTTATAAATTACTTTCTTGAATTTTGAATGTTTAATGCACTTTTTTTAATATCTGGAAACACAATATTTTCTGATTTATCTGGTCGAGTACTTTTCTTTTTTGCTTCAATGATTGAAAATTTTGAATTATATCGACTTTTTCATGTTAAAATTCATTTCTTTTTATCAGGAATGTGCTTTTGGTCAACTCTAGTGCAGACCATTTGAAAGTTGGAGACTTTGGACTGAGCAAGCTCATCAAAGTTCAAAATTCTCATGATGTCTACAAAATGACTGGCGAGACAGGGAGTTGTGAGTGTCACTTATAGATTTCCTTTGGATAAAATATGATCCTCAGATTCTTACTTTCTTTTACATTACCTGGAATTGGAATAGATCGTTATATGGCTCCTGAAGTTTTCAAGCACCGGAAATATGATAAAAAGGTTGATGTTTTCTCCTTTGCAATGATACTTTATCAGGTACTTCCTCCTCACTTGTGATGAAGTTGATCATGAAGTATTTTTGAGAATACTTCTAATAATGCATGTTATTTTTACTTGGACTAGATGCTTGAAGGAGATCCACCTTTGTCAAATTATGAACCTTATGAAGCAGCTAAGTATGTTGCAGACGGACACCGTCCTATTTTTCGGTCAAAATCATACCTCCCTGAACTAAGAGAGTAAGCCATCCATACAATTTTCTACTTCACTAAAAACTTTTTGCAGTTTGTCTACATGTTCATGTTCCAACCATAACTCGAGTTTTAAAACAATAAGTTGGTTAATATAAAATATCATGTCTGCATGAAGATCTGCATACTGCTACTATTTATATTTACTAATTAGCATCTTGACAGCTACCACACATTGAAGTACTTGTGTTTGACGCATACCCGAGCATAGATATAGGGATATGACTCGACTTTTAGAAAAATGAGCATATCTGTGTCAAACATGCCTTTCGCCCTTTGTTTCAAAGATGTGTAGTGATATCTTTTCTTATTGTTTTTTTTTTTTTCTTGAATCTTTCTTAGCTTAACAAGCCAGTGTTGGGCTGCTGACATGAACCAAAGACCTTCATTCTTGGATATTCTCAAGAGGCTGGAAAAGATCAAGGAAAATGTACCTTCAGATCATCCTTGGAATATATTCAGCACATGACCTTGGAAGATTCCATGAAACTAATACGGATGGTATACATCCCCTTTCATTCGCTCACATCCAGCTTGGCCATTCCTGCAGATGGTATTGTGAATACACTCAGTAAGTAGTTTTGTGATGATAGATTTTTCCTTGGCCGGATTTCGTCTATTTGTTCCGGAATTCAACCATGAACTAGGTGTGTCTTTATTTCGACTATTACTTCTCACTTGGATTGAAATTATATAAAAATGTTTACTCATCTTGCAGAGATCTATTTTTCAACCTTCAATTGTAATTCCTTATAATCAATATTGATTATAAGAAGTAATAATAGACAATAAAATCCTACGTTGTATTGTCTGTATGAAAATTGTTGGACAAAGCAAATTCTAATTGCATAAAGTTAGTTATATATGTAAGTATTTTTTTAAAAATATATTTTGCACTTAATTAATTATACTCACTTGATAAAGGTATATATATTAGGAATAAGAACACTTCAATAAAGATGCCTAAATTTTAGGATCTTATTCAGCGTGCATACCATCCGTGTTAGGACTCAGTTGGCCTAAATGTAGCTTTGATCTTTGGGTGTCTGATACTGTATGTATTAGATGCGAGCATGTTCAAATTTTTTAGGGTTTTTTTCTCCATTGTAGGAGCTTGTTTAGCAAGCATCCCATGTGAATTTATACTTATTTTGGCATTGATATATTTGTCACTTGGATTCGAGTCTAAGTGCTAAAAACACAAATATATATCTCTAATATATGGTATATACAACTTTTTAACTTGTTTTTTTCAGAGGATCAGTGAACTCGAGGAAAAAAACCCGAAGAGAATATAAGGTTTAAGTTTTATTGACCAACAAAATATAAGAAAGGTGCGGTTAATGTCGTATACGGAAATAACTTTGATTTCATTTTAGAGAGCAGTCATAATGATAAACATTCTCTGTTATGAAGAGTAAATCAAATTAAAGTGCATTTTATTAAGAATTTCTACAAATAACTGTTAAGCACATTAGATAGAGATATATATATACACGTTTCCCCAAAAAAGGAAGAAGATAGAGATATATACACTTATGAACTTTTCAGTTTTTTTTAGGTATAATTATTTATTTGGGCTTTCATTTATCTTTTGGTTTATAAAATAGACAGAAAAATTTAACGTTTTTTAATTTTGTTGATGTTTGGTTTATAAAATAGACAGAAAAATTTAACGTTTTTTAATTTTGTTGATGTTGTATACATGTGGATTGTCACATCACTATTTAATTAATTTTTAAAAAAATTAAATAATATTGTTTGAAATAATTAAAAAAAGCATTAAAATTATTTTAAAATTAAAAAAGGTTAAATCTTTTTTAAATTTAAAAAATTAATTAAAAGATGTAAATTTAAGAATTAAAAGAGACGAAAAATTAAATTGAATGATAAAAAAATCATTATACCTCATTTTTAAAAATTACATAATTCATGAAAATGTATTTTTTAAAATATTAAACGATTCTATTACTGTTAAGGTTAGTGTAACTGATTTAAATAATGAAAAATCCTTTTCAAAATTTTTCCATCATTTTTATAAATTGAGAGATGATGAGATGATCTTAGTATGACTTCATCATTGGTTCTCTCTAAATTTTGTAATCATTAATTAATAAGGGTTATGTTATTTTGAGTTTGAATTCAGCAACAACTAAATCTCTCTGTCTTTTTAAATTTTCACTATTTCAATATTTACCTCTCAGAAAAACATTAAACTCTTCCTACTATTTTAAAATTTTATATAATACCTTCTAATCATATAATTGTTTGTGTTCTAAAATTATTTTGTTTTGGTACAATTATTCTTAACTCTTAAGGTGAATGAACACTCGATCAATAAGTCACAATTTTGGATTTCTATATTTTAAAATTATTTATAAAAAATCGATAATGTTATTTTTATTATCAATATGCAATAATATGTATTTTTTATATGTTATATATTATTTTTATTTCCATCATTGAGATGTTATATATATTAGTGAATTATTAAGTTAAAATTATATTTTGGTCACTCAAATTTTAAAAATTATACAATAGCTACTAGCGTTATCAATTTGTTACATTTTGATCATTTGTCTATTAACTTTTACTATCCCTTAATGTAATGATGACATGACATGTTAACTTAATGCATTTATAATAAATTTGACCCCTAAGCTAAAGTGAAATTCATTTTAGATATTTTTCAGAAACCATCGCATCTAAAATTTAACTCTTTTTAGATAAAAAAAAGCGTGAACACAAATAACACAAATTTTAACTTATTCTCACTATGCCTAAAGTTGCAATTGTCATTGTAGGTGCCTTTTACATATTTATCAATTTCCTATCATAAACAAGCCAACTCCTTTATATAGAATGGTCCAAATTATGAATGCTCCATTTGTTAAAGTATTAAATACAAGTACCATTATCACATGTTATTAAAATTATAAGTTCTATCAAATAATATATAAGAAGAAATGCGTCAAATTTTTTTTTTTGGCATTAGTGCTTCTCTAATCGGCCACATAGAGTTAATAGAGTTAATAGTAATGGTTAATTCTTTCTGTATGGGAATTTTTTGAAGAAGTAAATAGTTAATTATGAAATGTGTTTCATTCTCATGAATGGAGACCAAACCTCTAATTACTTTATTAAGGGACAAAGTGAGTTACCACCATACCATATCTCGTGGTTGCGAATTAACTTGCTTCCTATCCACATTAACCTTGTTTGTGAGGTATGTGCTGAGTAAATTCAGAATCTCAACATCACTACTTCCAATTACCTCGTTACTGTCAATTGAAAGGTTTGTTAGTAGAGCTATATCTTTCAACGTCATTATGGCTTCACTGCATGAAAAATGGAAAGTATGAGCCTTACATTTCTATCATTCAACAATAACATAAACAAACTTCAGCACCAAGTTGAAACCACTCATTTGACTAACTATATAAATACCATCATCCTTTCAAGTCATTTTAGATTTAAACGTACGACTCTTTTGAACTCTTATTTTCACAATGCTAGAATATTCACTCTTAATTTATTGGTGTAAGAGTTTAGAAAAAAAACCGAGAAAATGAGGAAGTAGAAAATAAAAATGGAATGAGATAAACTGTTTAAAGTTAATGTTATTTTTTTAAAGGAATTAATTAGATCTTTTAACAAAAATAAATATCAAAATAAAATATTTAAATTAATTAAAAATTGTTATTTAGAAGCTTTGGATTGAGGAAAGAGTTAAAAAGATTGGTTATTCAAATCTCGTTAATGGAGGTAGTTTTGAACAAACTAAACAATATTTTGGGAAAAAGAAATAGGGTAATAATAAAAATGGGATGAAGTTATTTCTCATGATGCAGACAATAAATCATTGAAACGTTCGAAGCCGTCCAATTTAATTTTTATTATTTTACTTAATTCCTTCAAGTACTTCGATCTTCCCGGTAACCAAACAGACCCTATCCACTAGAGAAAACAGGATAGAAAAGTGAAAAATATGCATAAAATTCATAGTCTAAATATACTTTATATCAGTTAAAAGCCTGAAAAGGAAAATAAAAAACTTTTCCAGTTGTTTTCTGTTCGGTCGGTGAGATTCTTTCATTTATTCAATTTAATTCTCTTTTTCTTACCTTCATCTGTTGGGGATCGAGATCTCTTTCTAGGGCTTCTTTTTTTGGGGAAAAAAAGGACGGAAATCGCAAAGTGTGAAAAGAAATGATATTTTTTGTTGAAATGAAGATGCGGCAATGAAGAGAGAAGAAGAAGAATGGAGGTTAGATCAGAGAATAATATACAAGTGAGGTGCGACAAGATTCCTAGTCAACTGATTCCTAGGACTCGTCTTCAGGTCTGGTTCTTTAGAGTTTGTTCCAGCATTTTGCTTTGGACTTGTTTGATTCAGCTCCTTGCCGTCTGTGAGTTATGGCACCCGCGTTTGCTTACTGGTTTAACCAATCGGATTCCCTGGACCTCTCGCCCTCCTCTTCGTCTTCAACACTCGCTCCATTCCCCGCCTCCTCTTCCTCCCCCCAGTGAGTCCCCCCCTTCTTTCTGTTTTGCTTTGAATTTGCCCTAAATTTTTTATTCACTTAGGAATTTATTTTGAATTTGATTAAGAGAGAAAAAGGGTCTTAGGAAATATGCTTGGGAATTTTATTCTGTTTATGAGTAAGTTTTTTAGGCCCTCAGAGTGATTTTTAGCTACAAGTTTGGCAGGTAAATTGTAGGAATGTTTTTCTAGTTGCTACCTTGTTGTTGGCTTCAGTTTCCCAAAATGCATATCACAGATTTGATATTTGAAATTGTTTTGTTTTGATCGTTATTTACTCTATTAAAGGTATAGTTTTTCTTGTTCCCTATCATATGCTGGTTCCTTTTGATTGGCTACTTCTGCATGTTTAGATGATCAATACAAAGCAATATGTTGCGACAAAGAAAAGAGATCATCCCTTTTATTTTCTATCTGGATGCTGATCTTGCAACATTCTGATCGATCATCTTGTTACATTTGATATATTTGTTACCTTGAAGAACTACAACCTTCCCCTTTATTTAGTTATTTATTCATTTTTCTCTAGTTGCTGATTTAACAACATTCTGATTACATGTCATATATTTACCTTTCTTCCATCATTCCACCGATGGGGTGTCTGGGGCTCATTAAGATTGGCAATTTACTCAGGGAGTGCAATCATTGCTATTGGAAAGGCCACATTTCAGATTTGAACTGCATCACTCTGTTATACTAGAAACACTTATAACAGCATTTTATTTTTATTGCTTGCTGGAAGACGGTGTCTGTTAGATTGCTATGTACTTTTCAGTTTGCATTTCATTATAGCATCCTTAGTTTTATTCGTAAGTAGTTTTGCCTCGAAGCTCCAATGCATTCATGCCATCTATGTTACCTTCAAGGCTTGTCAGCATACCGTGGATGCTAAATTTCTAGGTTCTTGATCATCTTTCTGAATTACTTGGGTTAAGGTACAGTTTGTAAGTTCTGCTTTCCAAAAATTGTCAATGGTTCATGACTTAAGAACCTCCGTATCTTGGTTTCTGTAAATATCTTACAAATTCCATATAAGTACAAACTTGTGCTACCAGACAATATTTTGAGTCATTAGCTTCCTTATTATCTAACATGCTGGGCAATCTTCTTGGGCAATTGAGAAATTTATACCAATACCTTGTACCTTGTATGTGTCCCTGAATTTTATTGAAGGAAATATTTTTGCTTTCTCAGTTTGATCTTTTGGTAAAAGTAAGAACTTCATTCTTGTACTTTTGCATTTTGCAGGAAACTATAGAAGTAATGGTTTTCTCAAAGTTTCATGCAATGGGGGCTTGAATCAAATGCGTGCTGCGGTCTGTGTCTTTTCTCTAGCTCATCTTTTCCTTGTTCTATTCAACATTATGTTATTAATTTAAGCTGATTAAGCCTTTTTAGATCTGCGACATGGTAATCGTTGCTCGACTTTTAAATCTCACTTTGGTTGTTCCAGAACTTGATAAGACATCATTCTGGGCGGACCCTAGGTATATTTATAATTCTGGAAAGGTTGTTTAATTCTTTCTCAGCTGCTGTAAATGTCTTTGACTCATGATCTTTTTGGCAGTGAATTTGGTGACATTTTTGATGTGAGCCATTTCATTGATTCTCTAAGGGATGAAGTTCGGATTATCAAAAGGCTGCCAAAGAAGTTTAGTAGGAAATATGGGTTTCAAGCTTTTCAGATGTCTCCTGTTAGCTGGTCAAATGAAAAGTACTACTTAGAACAGGTTTGGTTGCTCGTTATTAATTACTATTTTTAGCTTAAAAAAGAGTTTCTCTCTCATTTACTGTTTCAACAACAACAAAATGGTGATTCTCTCAATGAATGGATGGAAGTGTTTATCTCTTCTCTTTTTCTTTTCTTTCTTTTTTTTTTTTTGGGGGGGGGGGGGGTGGGGGAGGGATATATGCAGTAAAATCTAATGTCTTTGACATTATTTTCGCAGATTCTTCCCCTGTTCAGTAAGCATAAGGTAGTGCACTTCAATCGAACTGATACACGACTTGCAAATAATGGGATTCAACTTGATCTTCAGAAACTTAGGTGCCGTGTGAATTTCCAAGGACTGAAATTTACTCCTGAGATTGAGACATTGGGGTACAAATTGGTTCGCATACTCCAAGATAAGGGACCCTTCGTGGCATTGCATCTAAGATATGAGATGGACATGTTGGCTTTCTCAGGTTGCACGCATGGCTGCACCGTTGAAGAAGCTGAGGAGCTAAAACGATTGAGGTTTGCCATGTTTGAAGCTGAAATATTCATGTCAAAACACTCAAATTATCATAGCAAAAAGTGGTGTACCATCCGTTTAGGAGACACAAAGTAATGATTAGTGAACCCCAGCATTCACACACCCTACAAATAAGATAGCAAATCTGTGTGCTGCAACTTAGATATGAGCACTTCTCTAAAGTATAATGCCAGACAGGGAATAAAAATAACAGTATGATGCCTTCTGCTGTTGGTAGGCAAATAACCAAAGTATGACCATGGTGTACCCTTGCCTTGTTTTTTATGAGTTGCATCAAATGTTTGCCCTAGTGATGACAAGATATTAATCTGCACTTTTAGATCTATGAAGTATCTTGTGATCTTAACATTATCAGTTTCAAGAATCAGGACGCAATGATACAGAAATGTAACTAGGTAGTTACCCCTTTCTTTCAGGTATGCATACCCTTGGTGGAGAGAGAAAGAGATAATGTCTGAAGAGAGGAGACAACAAGGGTTGTGTCCTCTGACACCCGAAGAAGCGACGCTAGTTTTGCAAGCATTAGGTTTCGATAAGGAAACTCAGATTTACATCGCTTCTGGTGAGATTTATGGCAGTGAACGGAGATTGGCATCGCTAAGAGCTGCATTTCCACACATTGTGAGATTTTGACCCTGTAAATGTTTTGCTTTGGGCATTCGTAAGTTTGTTTGAAGTCTGGTGAGAGCACTGGGTTTCTATATTGACAACTTTTTTCAGTGCACATGGAAACTAGCTTTTGTTAGGGTTTTTGGAACCTAGTTGAAATTGGTTGTTGAGGTCTTCTTTGATTCCAATGTGATGTGCCACTCACCCATACCAAATGGACAGTTTGGATGGCATGAACCATTTTCGCTGCACTTAGTTGAGCTAACAGAATCTCTTTAATCTTTGACCAGTTTGCATGTTTTCTAACCGCATCCGGTGTTAGCTCTACTTCTGGCTTCTAAATCAGGCACCTGTAACTGTAGTTTCTGTTGTGTTTTTTTTATCCCCATGTGGATCTTGTAAATCTGATTACAATGTAACAATTTCAGGTTAAAAAGGAAACACTATTAGATCCTGCAGAACTGCAGCAATTTCAGAACCATTCATCTCAGATGGCAGCTTTGGACTTTATGGTATCGGTTGCCAGCAATACATTCATTCCAACATATTATGGGAACATGGCAAAAGTTGTAGAAGGTCATCGCAGGTATATATATTACTGAATTATGTAATGACACTGTGGAACGGTTATTTTCATAGGTTTGACAAGCTTTTGTTCAGGTATCTTGGGTTTAAAATAAGTATCCTGCCTGATCGAAAGAAACTCGTTGAATTGCTGGATTTGCATCAGAACGGGACACTTCCATGGAATGATTTTGCACTGGCCGTAAGGCAAGTGCATGAGAAACGGATGGGACAACCCTTCCGTCGTCGGATAATTCCAGACAAACCAAAGGAGGAGGATTATTTCTATGCAAACCCTGAAGAGTGCCTTTGTGAGGGAAGAAAGTGTGAAGATTTGGTAGGCCCTAGTAACTCAAGTACACTACATTAATTGTGGGTGCCCAGATCCGAACTTGGACTAATATAGTGTGGATGATGCAGCAGTCAGGTTCAGGATTGAATGCCCAAACCCACCCATTTATACAACACATGCATTGAAAAGAGTTTTGTAAGAAACGGCTGCTGAAAATACCCCCAGCTCCCCTTTTTTTGCCTCTCACCTGTTGAATTTGTATTCAGAACTGTCACATAATTCCACAATTAAATTAACCAATATTTGTACATTAATGCCATTGTCTCCCTGGTCCCTGATGCAACCAATTCAGTTCCTCTCTCCTTCCAAATCAAGCTGCCATCTAAAATTCATGTTTATCAATGTTTGTACTAAATTCTAAAAATATATATTAAGGATGTCTACGATCTTATATTATATTAAAACAAAAATTTTAAAAAAGAAAGAAAAGTATCCAGATTTTAAATCAGAAACAAGTTCTTTTAAAAGTAATCATAATAAATAGTTTATTTTTCAGGTGGGCTAATTTTAGGTGTATGAAGTTGGATGTGAGGTGTGGATATTAAAAATCCTTTTCCATATCTGTAAACGTGGATCATGTGACTGTTTTTATTAAAAGAAAAGAGAAAAAGAAAGAGGTATCAAATTATTTTGAAGTTGCACCAGAGAAACATGGGTGTGTTAGAGGGTATCCAATTCCATCCAAGTGAGGAAAGAATAAAAGCAAAAGGTGTTACTAAATGTTTGGAAGGAAGCAGTGACGTTGTTATTACTTTGAAGCTTTGGATATGATGATGAAACAGAAGTCCAACGTTGACCAAAAAGCCCCCCCTTGGGGAGTCCACCAAGTTTAACCAATTATAAATAGATCAACTTCTCCTCCAATTCAAACACACGTTGCTCCACTAATTAGTATTTTATTTTTACAGCGTCGGTAACAATTAATACCCGTGGGCCCCTCCATGTCTACATTTGATTCGGCCACTACCTTTTAACACGCACTGTTGTTTGTACTCTTTTGAAACGTGCCGCACGCTTCTCTCGCACTCAATTATTTTTGGATCTTTTAAAATCCACCCCACACATATCAAATTTAAAAATACTTATTTTCAGAAGGTCAGACTTTTTTATTTTTATTTTCGCCTTAATTTTATTTTTACAAGGCCTAAAATAGTGATTTTACAATTTGGCCAAATGTTCACTGCAACCATTTTTCTTTTTCTTTTTTGTCAATTATTATCTATTTTGAATTTGGTGCAATGAGCTAATTAGGTCCACATTACTAAAATATATAAATACAAAGATGTTCTTTTGTATTTTCATGTGTTTTCCATGGGCCCTTCATTTCTTTGTCTTAACTCACTTGTAATGAGCTGGAAACTTCATACCTAGTCTTTTCCCCTTCATACCATCAAATTTTAACATAAGAATTTATGTCTACAACAGGCAACCACTTGGAAAATACGGTGGTGGACTCCCTAAAATGAAAACTATATGGTCATTTTAAAAATTTAAATTAACAAAGGTAAAATTGTACTTTGACCATCTCTAAAAATATAAAAATTTGATTTAATCATTTAAAAATTATAAAGATATAATCTATTAAAATAGTAAAATTATAGTTTTTTCTATCACAAAAATTATAATTTAATTTCGACCACCTTAAAAAATTTTCTTATTTAGCAAGTCCATGGGCCATCCTCCGAGATTGGTGCACCTGTAGAACCGGTGAACAGACTGAGATGACAGGCATGTAAATTTTTAAAGGGATTCTAACTAACAATTCCACAAGTGATGGTAAAGAGACTTCAGCAAATGGTAGCTATCATTTTAGTATGATAAAAGATGTGTTGGTGGATCAAATTGATAGAGTTTGTAATTATGAAGAGTTAAATTTGTTTAGTTATTTAAAATTGAGATTAAATTGATAAAATGTGTAAATATTAAGGACTACATGAGTTATTATACCAACAAAAGAAAGATCAGATCATCGTTCCTTAACGTAGGGTGACTAAAATAGAATGGATTAAAAACATTAGGGACAAAATTGAAAGTTTTGTAATTTAGTGACCAAAAAAAAAATACACTAATAATTAGGTGACTAATGATGTAATTTATCCTTTTTTTATTTTTTAATTAAAATATACTTTGAGTTTTTGTATTTTTTAGTGTACTTTTCATTTTTTATGAGAGAATAAGTGCACTCCAACGTGTTCAAAATCACGTCCTCTTAGACTGACAATAAAATCGATACTAACCAAATTAAGATTCTCAACAATTAATAACATGTTGATTCGAGAGAAAAACTTCCAAAATTGTAAATAAAAATTTATCATAGCAGTGTGTGAGGTTATTAAAAAATTTTAATATTGTGTCTACACTTTAAATTATATTTTAAAATAGAATGTTAAATTTTATAAAATAAAGATATTAATTATATATTTTTTTAAAACATTTTATTTTAAAATTTAAAATTATTATAAAATTTTAAAATATTCAAATATTGAAAAAAATATTTTTTTAAATATACTTTTTTATTTGTTAAAAAAATTATATTAAATCTTACGAATTGTTTTTAAATATATAAAATATTTTTTTTTGATAAAATGTCTATTTCTACCTAAAATCCTTTCTCAACCTTTAAATTAGAGAAAAAACACGCATAGCCGTAATTAAACAATAGCAATACTCAATTGGCACTTACAAAGTAATTCTAAAATTGGTATTTTTTTTTCAATAATAAAAAAAATGGTATCTTTTAATATTTTTAAATATTATTGGATAATCACTTTGCTAATTTTTTAAGATATCTAACATGATATTTTAAATAATCGTTTTTATTTTAAAACCAACATATTAATTTAAAGTATAAATTTAAAGAGGAGTTTAAGGGTTAGTACGATAATCTTGCATTTATAATTTTGGAAGTTTCGGTCCCAAACCCAAAAGCAAAGAAATTGGGGTTTCATAGATGACGAAGAAAATGAGCATCTGTAAAAAGTCATGTATCGCACTGCCTATTTTATTAAATAATTTTGGTATTATATGAAAAAGGGGAAGAAAACTTATCCAGGCCAAGCCTCGAAATTCCTTTTTCATGCCAACAATCTTTTCTTTTTTATACAATCAAGTCCATCTCCTGGACCTGAATTTATTATTTTATTTAATACAAAGAATAATTATTAAGATTAAATGGGATCAAATTAAATTATTAAAAACAGCTCGGCTTTTGAAAGAAATCTAAAAAAAAATTAAGTAAATTGCTTGAAAAAATTTGACTTCCGTATACATATGATATATGTACATATAAAAGTGTATTAACAGAAGATTATTAGTTAATATACATAAAAGAAATCAACGAATTAGATTAGCAATTTAGCATACAAATTACGAATTAAACAATGGAGTAATAAAATAAATAAATAAATATATAGTTAGATAAATCCACCGTGAAATGTGGATCAAATTTACCGTACTGATGGAACTTGTATCTAATATTTCAATATTCCATCTTTGTCTCAATAATATTGAATACAATGTTTACAAATATGGAAAAATGTATTTGAATGTTGGGTGCAATGAAGTGGAGTCAAGTTTGAATGCTATTAAATTTGAGTTTGAGTTTAATTCGAATTAGAGTTCGATTCAAGTTTGATTGAACATATATATTTTTAAGTTTAAGTTTGAGTTTGATTAAGCTCGTTTCTCAATTTTGGTACTTAAGCTTGTGTTAGTGAGTAAGCTTAAGGTTAATAATATATATTAAGAGTTATAATGTAATTTAATAATATAAAAGTATGAAAAACTCGATAAAGCTCGTGAGCTGTTTGAGTGTAAGTATTACCCAAATTGAATTCATTTTTTTTCTAATAACTTGCGAGCACTAGTATCTCAATTTACACCCTACAAGAGAGTGTCCATTCCCTTGCCACGTTAGTACTTTTTTGAATGATATTTATGGTTGTGTTGATTATGTGGATGATATCTGGACGAATAAAGATTATATCAATTGATGAAACATATTTGGAGATTGGATTAGATCAGATCGGATCGGATGAGATCACTCTTATCTAATCCTTTGAATCAATGACCAAGAATCTTTGTTTACCTTATTTCTTATTAATAAGGGTCAACTACACAGATAGTCACTCAATTATATATATATATATATATATATATATAAAGAGAGTTCATTTTAGGCACCGAAAAATAAAAAATTGCAATTAAAACACCCACGTTACATAGTTTGGTCATTTTGGTCACTCTCGCTAAAATCACAAATGAGAAACTAATGTGGCAATTAAACAATCAGTATAATAATAAAATTAGCCCTCAACTTTTACATATTATATCAATTTAGTTATAATTTTAAAAAATTGAACTCTCAAAATTTACAAATAGTCTCAATTTGGACCTAATTATAAAAAAGTCAAAAAAATATAAAATACACAAATATTTTTTTAAAAAATATAATAATAAAATTAATATTAAATAAAAATAAAAAGAAGAAATAGTGCATTTATAAAATTTTCCAAGTATTTGGTGATGGGTATCCATGGTTTTGAGCAATCGCTTGATATTTAAGACTGGTAATTACGATTAAATTGATTAGAAAAAAGAGAGAGAGAGAGAAATGAATAGACATTAGATATTATCTGGAAGTTTAAACTTCAGAGTTGAAGAAAAAAGGATGAAATTGAAATTAATGAAAGCTGGTGGGAGTGGACTTATGAATGAAGTGGCTCAGTTTCTTAGACTATTTTCTGCCAAATTGATTGAAGCTCTGTGTCTCATTTTCAACTTAACCCACTGTTCAAACTCCAAAATTCAAAATGTAAAAGTAGAAGGCCAAGTCGTCCATGTATGAAGTACCGTAAAAAATGTGGTTGGCCTAATGCCTACACAGTCGTAAAAACGAAGAAAATATTTTACTCTTTATCGTAAAAACAAATTGGCTCGCTCGATGTCTCAACAGTCGTAACACGACTCTATGTGTTTTGATTTTTTCCCACTTTTTCAACCTCTAATATCATGACAATAGTGTGCATAGACGTGTAAAAACTTTAGTATTTACCTTCTTTTCGAGTAAGATAAATTTTATTATTATCGTGGTGACAAAAAATTTATATAATAAATATATTTATTGAAGACAACTAAAGATGGTATAAAATTTAAATGATTAAAGCAAAAGTTTTATATATTCAAATCTTTTTTATTTATTTATTTCTCAAAATATTAAAAAATAAAATATTTACATAATCATAAAAATCTGTAAATAAAATATTTTTTTTGGCAATTCTATGGATGAGTGATAATATTCCAGACTTTATAATAATTATTTTCTATTTTTATTATACAATATAAATTTCAAGTCAAATATAATATCTAAAAATTTGGAGATGAATAAAGAAATTTTATTTATAAAATCTGAGATAAAATTTCTAAGTCAAATATAATTTTTCTTCCATCCAATTATTCTATGGGTAAACTACAAAAACAATTACTTTTGTTTGTCTCATATTACATTTTAATCACTTATGTTTGAAATGTTACGTTTTAGTCACTTACGTTATCGTTTTGTTACGAAGTGGTCACTCTACTGTTAAGCTCCGTTATCTCTCTAACGATGATCCTATGTGGCAGTCCAAATTAAATTTATTTGATTAAAAATCTATTTTCATCCCAGCAACTGGATATTCAAGTTGACATTTAAAGCACATTTGGACTGTCGTTAGGGAGGTAATGGAGCTTAACGGTAGAGTGACCACTTCGTAACAAAACAATAATATAAATAACTAAAATGTAATATTTCAAACATAAATAAAAACAAAAGTGACTATTTTTATAATTTAATGGTGTGAACATACCCTTTAACTTCTCGACAAAAAAATTGAAATTATGGAGATCAAAATTTAAATATGAAACGAATTAAATTGTCAAGTATGAAATAATTTTAGATGCATGAACATGATACGTGAAGGCACATCCAGATAACTCCGCAAAACTATCAGAATCAATATTGACCGAGAAAAAGGGGAGGATGGGACCCAAAATTTTAGATATTTGTCAGATTCGGTAAATCAAAGTTTTAGGAATGACTTATCCGGCAGTCCGCAATGGTTATCGCAAATGGTTCTCTTTTAGTTAGAGCTGAGGAAAAAAAGAAGCTCAAAATCAATTAGAGGTAAAATTATTGAGATACATTCATGTTTTTTAACTGAAAATCATTTCACTTAATATTTAAATAAATAAATAAATGAATGAAATAACATGACCAATTTTCAAGGATGATTTTTGAAATTTCAAAATTTCAAAATAAATAAATTAAGAAATATGGTACAACTTACACATAATGTAAAAATTAATAATAAAATTTTACCTATTAATTATTACGATTATATTACGTTAACATCATGGGTGTCAATTTCCTTGTGTAATACTTAAAATTTAAAGCCAATAAGATTAAATAATAAAAATTTCAATATCTAAATAGAAAACCTTAATATTTTATTAAAATTGTAATTGATGTAGTCATGAGATTTTGGTATTATTGATTAAGGTGGAAGCCTTTATAGGTTTTATTTGGATTTTTTTCTTGTTTTTCATCCGTGGTATTTTATAATAATTTGATTATATATTATAATTACTTGCTTCAACATGTATTTGTATTAACGAATATATTCTATTTATAAAAATAAAATTTTAAAAAATATAATTACTGTAAATTTTTTTTTACTTGTTAATATAAAGAATCAATAGAAGTAAAATGGGGAGGTACCAAATTGGAAAAAAAAAATGGATCCCCATGACGAAACCTCTTTTTTTGGAAATCGACTTTTATTTTGAAAAATGAAAATGGGAGTCGCCACCAATCTTTTTTTTTTATGAAGTGTGATCGGACCACCCCGTAATTTGATCATTTTAATAAATAGTTTGATTTAAAACGACGATTTTTGGTTTACAAAGTTTAGAAAATGGGTTCGGGAGTCAGTTACGCATGAGGAAGGATTAGCACTCTCGTTACGCCCGAAATTGGTACCTAATTGATTACTTGATGTCTTTGATGTAAAAAATTGGAAATTTGAAAAGAATTAAAAACGCGATCCCTCTTTGTGTTAAAAATTTCTTAAATAAATCGAAATGAATATTAAAGACCCTCTTGTATCGAGATAACAAAATGTCACATCCCGTAAGTTAAGACACAACACATTGAATCCTCAAGAATGAGTTTGTCCCTTTTTTATTTAAAATCTCATGTATTTTAATTTTAAAAGGATGTTCGGTTATTTAAGTTCAATAAAAAATACCGAAACCCCACAAGTTAGGGTGCAATTTCTCGAATTCTCCAAATATGAAACATTACCTTATTTTGAAAATTTTCTTCTCGTTTATTTGGGCAAGAATCAACGTAATATTAAAAATGATATGTGAATCAAATGTTACATTAATAAATGACAACAATATAAATGTACTTGTAACACCCCTTACCCGTATCCTATGCCGGAACCGAGTACGAGGCATTACCAGACTTAACAATACATTTTGTCAAATTAATTAACACATATACAAAATGACTTAGTCAAGCCCCTATACATGCCATAGTTTAAATAATTTATAAATAAAGATACCCATAGATAGCTTGATAGTGTGAAGCGATCCCCGACGACCTCCAACCCGAGCTTGTTTAGTAGGACTCTGTAACATGGGAAAGAAAAGGGGGTAAGCTTAAAGCTTAGTAAGTTCACATGTAAAAATAATAAGCATTAGCAATGAATTTAGCTTACTACTAAGCTGTCATAACTTGCATAAATAATGCTAAGTTCTTACTTTCCCAACTTACTCATTTGTAGCCTTATCAAAGCCTCAACATGACAAATCCTCACAACAAGTTCTCAATTTGATACAAACATTAAACCGCATGCTTATACCTTATTACTCATGTTCACATTAATCTATCTGCTTGAATCGCTGTCACTAAATTATTTATTTCTTGAGCTACAGAGCTCCGAATTTAAAACCGCTAATTTTACCCGAAACTAGACTCATATATCTTCATACCATAAAATTTCCAGAATTTTTGGCTAATCTAATTAGTACAGTTTATTCATTAAAATTTCCCCTGTTTCACTGCTCGACTATTCTGACCACTTTTCACTACGAATGAATTTTCTCCTTGTACAGAATTCAAAAGATGTTATAATTTGTTTCATTTGAAACTAGACTCATTAAGGATTTCAAGAATATAACTTTTATCCCATAATTATTTTTGTACAATTTTTAATGATTTTTCCAAGTCAGAACAGGGGATCACGTAATCATTCTGAACCAATCTCACAAAAATTTAAATATCTCGAAATATAAAAATCCTTTGTTTTCTCTGTTTCTTTTATATGAAAATAGACTCAATAATATTTAAATCAATATCTCATCCAACTTATAATTCGATTTCTACTATTTTTGGTGATTTTTCAAATTCACGTCACTACTGCTGTCCAAAATAGTTTTATTGTAAATTTTACTCTTTCATGATTGCTTTGTATTAACATCCATTTAATCATACATAACCCCAAAACATATCCTTAACTAGCCATTCCAATAGCTAGCCATTATCGAATATTTACATGCCATTCATTTTCCCCTTTAACCTATACATCAACAACAAAACTTAAACTTATCATGTCACAATTTAATTTGGCCTAAAAGCCTCACACATAGTCATAAATCAAATTTATCACCTATTTATACATCATAAGTATAGACCTATCGTCACAAGGTCATCACAAGATCATTTTCATAGGTATGACTTACTCATTTACATTCTTACCAAATGTTCCATATACGTCGAAATTTAGTTCTCATGAATTTTGCGTACATACCTGTACCCTTTCAACATGATCATACCTTGTCATTTCTTTGATATCATCTTTGGATTTACCGATTGAAACTCTTGGGATAATAAGGATGGATACTCGGGAAAAACTCGTACAAGATGTATCGTACCAATGCCATGTCCCAGACATGGTCTTACGCTAGCTTTCATATCGTGGCCGATGCCATGTCCCAGACATGGTCTTACTCTAGCACACATATCAATGCTGATGCCATGTCCCAGACATGGTCTTACACTGGCTCTCATATCATGGCCGATGCCATGTCCCAGACATGGTCTTACACTGGCACACATATTGCCATGGTCCAACCATGGTCTTTACTATCAATTCATCACATGTCGAAATTCGATCATACTCCGCCCTGCATTTCTCTTAATTTGATCTTTCAATACAATCTCGTAATTTTTATATTATTCATGATCCAATAATAACATACGAAATAACACATGGTATCAGTTAAACATTTAAACATACTAAATTTAATGCTTATTAACATACGAACTTACTTCGATACCAAAACGACCATTTTACCAACTTTCCCGATTTTCGATTTTCCTCACGTTCTAGGTCCAAATCTTGTTTTCTCTGGGCCTAAAACATCACATTTCACTTATTTAATTAATTTACTATTCAAAACAGTCCCTAACTCAACTTTTTTCAAAATTACAATTTTGCCCCTAAACTTTTACATATTTACACTTTTGCCCCAATACTCGAAAATTAAACTTCAGCCCTTATTCATATGTTTTATAGCATGCTGATCATTTTTCCCTCTATGGCAACATCAAATTCTCACTCTAACATGTACTTATGAACAATAGGTATTTTTACCGATTATGACGTTTTACTCGTTTTCACTTAAAATCGCTTAGTAAAAGTTGTTTAACATAATTTCAGCCTTCATATTCCATCATAAAACATCTAAATACACACTTTTCACCTATGGGTAATTTTCTAAAGATGAACCTTAGCATGAATTATTGGTAGCATAAGCTAAATCGAGCTACCGGGACTCCAAAACCGTAAATAACTTGAAAAACGGGGCTAGAACAGACTTACCATGAGCTTGGAAAGTTTAGAAGACCCTAGCCATGTCTTCCCCTGGTAAATTTCGTCCATATGAAGAAGATGGACAAATTTGGCATTTTAATTTTGTTTTCAATTCATTTAATTACCAATTTACCAAAATGCCCCTAACTTAAAAATATCCCATTTCACTTATCTAATGTCCATTTTTGTCCAACAATTTAACCAATGGTCTAATTTCCATTTAAGGACCTCCAATTTAAAATTTCATAGAAATTGGACACTTCTAACATGTAAAGCTCAACTTTTGCACTATTTACAATTTAGTCCTTTTGACTAAATTGAGTGCCCAAACGTCGAAATTTTTGAACGAAATTTTTACGAAATCATTCCTTAAAATTGTAGACCATAAAAATATAATAAAAATAGAATTTTACTCGTCGGATTTGTGGTCTCGAAACCACTGTTTCGACTAGACCCAAATTTAGGCTGTTACAGTACTAATAAGCAACTCGTAATACGTACCGTTTTAATACCAATATTAACAAAGAAAAATAAAATAAATAATAAAAATAAGTAATGGAAATGATAACAATAATAATACTAATGATAAAATATGCACATGAAATGACAATATCAATTTTCAAATATAATAAAGACAAAGAAATAAATAAAATAAAGACATAAATATATATAAGGAAAATATATAGTTTGTAAAAATATTGAAAGTAAAGAATCAAAGTAAAATATAAATGAAATTAAAGGTAAAATTTGTAATAAAACATATAATAATAATAATAATAATAATAATAATAATAATAATAATAATATATGTACAAGTAAAAACATAAATAATCTAATTTTTAAAAGTATGGAAAAAGGGGGTAATGAACAAATAAATGAATAGATAATAATAAAACAATAATAGATAATAAAATAGTAATAATAATGAAGGCATGAATAATAAATAATCAATGAAAGAAAACAAAAAATTAAAAAATGAAAGAATAATAGCTAAGTGAATATGAGGATTAAAATAAAAATAAATAAATAAATGAACATTATATAAATAGATAAGTAAATGAATACACGAATTAATAAAATAAAAGGATTGATAAATAAATAAATAAAAAGAATTAAATGAATAAATAAAAAAATTAAAATAAAAGGGGTTAATTGCAACTTAAACAAAATAAAAAGGATAAATTAAATAAAATAAATAACTGAAGGGCTAAAATGTAATACGCGAAAACATGCGAGGACTAATTAAGAATTAACCCAATCTTCTGGACACGCGTCCCTTCTCCTGGAGATCAGCGAGCCAGGGACTAAATTGAAACGCGCGAAAAATTTAGTGGCCAAATCTATAAAAATTAAAAGAAAGGAATTTGGGCCCATTGCAAACCATCCGAAAAGCGGAAGGATTGAAAGGGTAAATAACCCATTCATTAAAAAACACGCGGAGCCTATGCGGGCGGGTTGGCTCGGTCCAGTTCGGCCCCAAAACGACGTCGTTTTGGGGCGTTTTGGGCATGGATGAAACGGCGTCGTTTCATCATGCCTATTTAAGTTAAATTTTTTTGAAAAAAATGATTTCAGTCTTTTCCCTAAAAAAAAACCCCAAACCCCATTTTTTTTCTCTGAAGCAGTTCTGAGTCTGGCGATAGAGTCGTCGCCGGTCACCGTGACGGTCGCCGGTCTCCGGCGACAGTGCTGCCGTCCACGGTGGCCGAAAAAATAAAAAAGCCATTTTTTTCCGTTTTTCAAGCTTCCGAATCCCAAAAGACGTCATTTTTCATCGGAAACGACGAACCTCTGCCACCTACGACGGCGGAATGCGAAGGGTCAGGTAATTTCTACCTTTTTTATTTTGTTTTTTTTTTATAAGAGTAAAAATAAGAGCAGAAAAAAATAGAATGGATAAAAATAATCACCTTTTGTTAGAAGATTTGATTTCTATTTTTTTTTGTATTTTGATTCACTGGTCCCAAAATACATACTGTTTGCTTTCATTTATGCTACTGTTTCTGCTGTTGTGTTTCTGTTCTGCTTTCGTTTTATTATCCTTTCTTTTTTTTTTTTGCAGGTGATAGTGCGCGGTCAACAGAGGGGAACAGGTGGCCTCTTTGCTTCCTTGGTGAAACGACGACAGCAAGGTGTTAGGCCTCGGGACGAGGCATAGACGGTGCAATCAAGGAGGAGTGGCTAGGGTTCTAAGGCTTCTTCTTTTTTTTTGGCTGAAATTGTTTAGGCTGTGGGCCGATTAATTTGGCTTAAGGTTTTTTTACTTTGAAATTGTAATAGT
This sequence comes from Gossypium australe, assembly GCA_005393395.2. Classification (NCBI taxonomy): domain Eukaryota; kingdom Viridiplantae; phylum Streptophyta; class Magnoliopsida; order Malvales; family Malvaceae; genus Gossypium; species Gossypium australe. Next base: position 19,402,257 of record CM016625.1, on the reverse strand, counting down.
TTTTTCTTTTGGGCTTGTAATTTTCTGGACTTATTTAATTTTAGTTTTATTTGTTTGGTCTTGGGCCCGGGCAAAAATGACCCATTATACCCCATTTCAAAGAAAAATAGAGGCTCAGGAAGGAGTCCCCCGCTTTGGAGTTTAAGGCTTCCCTTTATTAGGCTGGATTTAATTCCGAGTCGAGTTATTTTTATTTTATTATAATTATATAACAATACTATAAATATAATGTATGAACAACCATAAAATTGTATCATTACAAATTTTTTGGGGCCAATTTACCAGTAAATGCCCTTTTTTTCGAAAATTACGGAAATGGACCTATTATTTAATTATTTACCGGAGTGGGCCATTTTCTCCAAAAGCGCATCCACGTCAGCGCGATGTTAAGCTATGTGGCAGGAAAACGATTCCCTGGGGGAGCGTTTTTGCCACATCAGTAGAAATCGCGTCCTTAAGGGTGCGTTTTGCTGATGTGGCAAAAACTCTCCCCGAAGGACACGTTTTGCCCTTTTTTCCATTAGGTTTTTCAGCTGTTTTTAGGGTTAGGGTTAAGGTTAGGGTTTTTAGGGTTTAAGGTTAGGGGTTTTAGGGGAAAATTAATGAATTAGGGTTTAAGGTTAATTAATTAAAATAATTTTGTGCTTAGGGTTTTGGGAAAAATATATTAGCAATATAAAAATTATTTTTTTACAGTAGTATCTGATAAAATAATTTTGAGAAGTCGTTTCTGAACAAATAGTGACCAAAACGCTTCAAGCAGGATGCACTGACAGCAATAGTACTGAAAAAAGCTCACACGTTAACGCTCTTTTGCTACAGTAGTTCCTGAAAAGATAATTTTGAGAAGACGTTTCTGAACAAATAGTAACCAAAACGCTTCAAGCAGGATGCACTGTCAACAAGAGTACTGAAAAAAGCTCCCACGTGGACGTTCTTTTGCTATAGTAGTTCCTGAAAAGATAATTTTGAGAAGACGTTTCTGAACAAATAGTAATTAAAACGCTTCAAACAGGATGCACTGTCAGTAATCGTGTAACACCCCCTACCCGTATCTGTTGCCGGAATAGGGTACGAGGCATTACCGGAGTTTACTGAATATTTTTGAATAATTCTGAGTCATTTATTATTCATATTCTGAAAATAATCATAACGTCTCTCTATTGGGCCCTCAAAGCCCAAAACATACATTAGGAACCAACCGGGATTAAATCGGGATTATAGGGAATTTTTCGCAAAATCCTAAAATTTTCCTATACTGGTTGGCATACTTTAATATTAACAAACTTATTTTCTCGACATGTCTCTCTTGAATTTATTACTTGTCCTAATATACATAATTTTCCTTGTATCAACGTATCAAAAATAGTCCTATATTTACATGTCATGATACATAACATTCTTTTTCTATTTCTTCATAAATATAAATTATTCAATTTATTATAATAATATTTCATGTACTATCATTTTCATGAGTTTAGTATATATTTATTGTAGTAGTAGTTCATAATCTTGAATATGCATAATTATCTGGCAAATTTCACATACATGTATTTTCCATGTCATATTTCAATATATCAAATACTTATCATTTCTATGTATTTCAAGTTTAATTTCATGATTTCAAGTACTTGTCATTTTCTATATTTATCCCGTTGAATTTCTCGGAATTTCGATGGATTTTCCAGTAGTACACTTATAGTGTACAATTCCGGGTCCGTCAATTCATATTCATGTTCATGTGCGCACATTTCCATTTCAGAGAGCACACTCCCATGAACCTCATCTTTACAGCGGGATTACCAGTCCAGGCTAAATCCCCTGTGATATAAACTCATAGAGTATTGTCGGGATTACCAGTTTAGGCTAAATCCCCTGCAACGACAATTACTCTAATGAGCTTGGATCTGAATTACCAGTCCAGGCTAAATTCAGACCTAATTCGGATTACCCGTCCGGGCTAAATCCATTTTCCACATATTCTTCGGGAGGGCTATATCAGGATAGGATCACCCGTTCGGGCTAGATCCTTTTTACCGTCAATTCCTTTTCAGAGATCCATCGAATTTTCCTTTCATTCAACCGGGATTTCTTCCCCTTTTTATCAAATATATCAATGTTTCGACAAATTTCATACAATGAACATTCAAATTATATTCATATCAATAACATACATTTCAAACATTTAAGAATATAATTCAAGTTACATGAACTTACCTCGTTGCTTATTCATATTTATAGTTTCACTAATCCGGTGACTTTTCTTTTCCATGTTCAAGTCTCGTATTTGAGTTATCCAGATCTTTATAAATAAATCTGATCATCATTTTCATTCATTTCATATTCTGATACATTTAATTAATGCTTTAGGCAAAATTATCATTTTGCCCCTAAGCTTTTAATTAATGATGATTTCATCCTTAGGTTCCGAAAAATAAAATTCTTGTAATATAATCCTTGTTTCAAGCCTAATTATTCTCATATATATTGATAATAGCCCATGAATTCTATAAAATATCAAAATTTTCCATAATTTCAACACTTTTCAATTTAATCCCTAAAACATATTTTCACCCGATCTTGATCTAAATTAATAATTTCATTCAATTTTATAATTTAAATAATAAAATAATCCATTTCATGCAATTTGGTCATTTCTTAACATTTTTACAAAATTACCCATAAAGTTTTACTTTTATTCAATTTAGTCCCTGAGTTTAGAACATGCAAATTAGCCATGCTAGTTGAATATTCATATGTATTTTCCTCCTCCTCTCCATTCCACATCCTTAACTTATATAACATGCTTACAAGAAACATTATCTATGATTTCACTATTTACTCATAAATTTATTCAAAGATGTCCATTTGCATCATCTTGAGCTACAGAATTCCAATTTAAGATCCGCTAATTTTCCCTGAAACTAGACTCATATATCTTCTTACCATAAAATTTTCAAAATTTTTGGTTTATCCAATAAGTACAGTTTATTCTTTAAATTCACCCCTGTTCTGCTGTCTGACAATTCCGACCTTTCTTCACTAAAAATTAATTATCTCCTCATACGGGATTCGGATGATGTTTCCATTTGTTTTTATTGAAAATAGACTCATTAATAATTTTAAAAATATAAATTTAAGCCTCTAATCATTTTTATCCAATTTTTGATGATTTTACAAAGTCAGAACAGGGGAACCTGAAATCATTCTGACCTTTCCTCACAAAACCTATTATATCTCACGATTTACAATTCCATTACATACACCGTTTCTTCTGTAATAAACTAGACTCAATAAGATTTAATTTCATATTTTATTAATCCTCTAATTCAATTTATACAATTTTTGGTGATTTTCTAAATTTAGACTACTACTGCTGTCCAAAACTGTTTTAGTGCAAAATGTTAATTACCAAGTTTATAACACCTTTATTTCCTTTCTCTACAATATTTCCCATCACTTTCTCTTATTTTCCTATCAAGAATATAAAACCTTGTATAAGAAAACTCTACATTAACATCATTTGCATGTTTTTTTCCACAATATCAAACTTAAAAATATATTGAAAACTTAATGTTCTTACCTTGTTTTATTGATTTCAATCTCTAACTTGATTTTCTCTCTCCTCTAGCTTCTATTTCTTGAATCTAACTTGATATTCTTTCTCCCCATAGTCTCCTTGTCATCTTTCTCCCTTGATGGCTATGGAGATTCTTTTGAATTTTAAGTGAAAATGGTGGATTTTTAGTAAAAGGACCAAATTGTAAAGAAAACAAAACTTCTTTCTTTCTCTCTTCTTCTCATGTTGGTGCATGGGAAAGATGGATGGTGTGTTCTCCTCTCTCTTTTTTTTTCCACACACACACATATATATATACTAAATAAAATAATAAAATAATAATAAATATCTTATTAAAGTATTAATGAAGTAATATTTATCTAATTAATTAACTTAAAATATCATCAACATAATAATTACATTCTAGAATTCTCTCTCTTACTAATTGACCATTTCACCCTTCATGATCTTTAAAAATTCCATCATTGAATCATCACTTAATTTGGAAAAATTACAATTTAGTCCCTCATAATTCTTCACCTATTCAATTTGGTCCTAATTCATCCATTTTCCTTAGTTTATAGATTATTCCACCCCTAAAATATTTACACTATTGGTCCTTTAACTTTTTCATATTTGCACTTTAACCCTCAAATTTTGAGTATTTATTCTTGGGCAACAAAATTTTTCTCACTTTTACAATTTAGTCCTTTCTTGAATTAATAATGTAATATATCATAATATACTTCTCAATGTTGACATAATCCAAAATTTTCCTTTTTGTCACTTTATTTCCTTACTTAACGATATCAAGGATAATATCTTACTTCTTACTGTAGTAATTTTCGGGGTATTACAGATTGTACTGAAAAAAGCTCCCACGTGGACACTCTTTTGCTATAGTAGTTCCTGAAAAGATGATTTTGAAAAGACGTTTATGAACAAATAGTAACCAAAACGCTTCAAGCAGGATGCACTGTCAGCAAGAGTACTGAAAAAAGCTCTCACGTGGACACTCTTTTGCTACAGTAGTTCTTATTTGGCCTTAGACTATAAATGAACCAAATTTTATTCTCAGGTTACATAATAGAAATTGAGGCAAAAGTATAATAGAAACTGAAGATGAGTGAACGTATTAGTGCTGTTATTTACTATGATGGTGAGGTTCGTGAAACCGAGAACGGTGTTGTTTTTTTATCGGAGAACACAGTGCTACTAGTTTTTAACCGGAACATAGATTTGACAGAACTTCGTAAAAGAATTAGGCGTAAAATCTTCGGAATAACGCCAATCAAAGTTCTGTCTATTAAGTATAGATTTTGTGCTTTGGTTGATCCTGTGAGATATGACTCATTTGACATCAAAGGTCCTTGGAGCTTGGAGGCAATGGTGGAGACTCATCTTGCAAGTGAATCACCCTATCTTGAGGTATATGTATAATTTTCATTGCCAAGTGATATTCCTTCGACTTCAACATCTACTGCTGCTCGAGGGAAATACACGACCGCAAGCCGACACTCTATTAGTGGGAGGCAGAATACGGAAGTGCCCGTGTTTGGTGGCAGTATAGAAAACACAACCCCTGCATGACACTCAGTTGGTGGATGGGACATGCATATCGGTAGGTCGATGTTTGATGATAGAAATGCGTATTGGGGAACGTCATCAAATTCTAGTGGTTGGCAATCCACATATGATTGGGGACGTTACGAAAGTTGTTTAAGAGGGGATAATGTACTCCCTACGACATCCATCGGTGAAGGGACTTCGTTCGTTGCAAATGATGGTGGGTCGAATAATGAGTCCGATGTGGATCCACCTCGAGAGCCCGACCCTGATGGTGCAGAAGTTGTATTATTTTCTGAACCGGAGTCTGTTCCAACGATACCTGAAGATGTTGAAGGGGGTTTGGATGAAGAAGAAAAAGATCTGCGATTCAGGGTGTACTCGCCTCCAGCCCACATGCATAATGTCGATCTATCTCAAGAAGATGCGTTGGAGTTTCCAGAACTACCACACAGAAGGCGTGACCGTACAAGTTCGTCGTTGGATTCGGGTGAATTGGAAGTTGGTAAAGAGTTTTCCAACAAAGATAGTTTTCTTGGTGCATTGAAACAATATAGCATCAAGAATGGGGTTAACTACAACATGGTTAAATCCAAACCCGATAAGTATGAGGCCAAGTGTGCAGTGCAAAACGGTACATGTTCGTGGAAAATCATGGCCTCGTTGAGGAAAATGACAAGCTTGTGGGAGATTAAAACGTACAAAGGTCCACATACATGTGTTGCCAGTACAGTATCACTAGGTGTTTAGGGTTTTTTAATAATACTGATATTACGTAATGTTGCATTATTTAACGTACTTCGTTGATAGGTGTTTCACAAGATCATCCCAAGATGGATTCAGATATGCTGGCTAGCTTAATAATACCGACGGTGAAGGAGGATCCCAAGACTTCAGTGCCGGTCTTAATTGCCAATATTCGTAGCCAATTGGGGTACACGCCCTCTTATCGCAAGACTTGGATAGCTAAGCAGAAGGCGTTCGAAAAGTTGCATGGTCAGTGGGACGCTTCATATAATGAAGTGTGGTAGTGGTGTCAGGTACTGTAGAGATATGTCCTAGGATGCATAACAGACCTTGAAACGACACATGCGTACTACAACGATCGATTGCTCCGTGGATGCCAAGTGTTCAAGCGTCTGTTCTGGACATTTAAGCAATGTCAAGACGCATTTCTATACTGCAAGCCATTGGTACAAATTGACGGTACCTTTATGTATGGTAGATATACGCATCGACTATTGCTAGCTGTGGCACAGGATGGCAGTGGGAGAATCCTTCCAATTGTGTTTGCAATAACACCGGCGGAGTCAGCTGATGATTGGGATTTCTTTCTATCTAGGTTAAGGAGGCATGTCTGCCCCCAACCTGATATATGCATTATATCGGATCGGGGCCCTGGAATACTAGCTGCAATAGAGCGACAGAGAAGCCTATGGCATTCCACACACCAACGATATTGCCTAAGGCATGTTGCGTCCAACTACCACGGGTAACGTCGATCTACAAGTGAACGACGGCAAGTGACCAACATGGGTATGTAATATCTATTAATATAATTTCGTTTGTAATATTCAATTTATTGTTAATTGAAGAGTGGTATGTAATATTTGCTATCAACTTATATTGGCAGGGTATGAGATCAATAAGGACCGTTTTCATGAGATGTTTGCGATTTTACGCTCAGTTAACGAAGAAGGCGCATACTACCTATGCAACATACCTTTCGAACAGTGGACACAAGCATACGACGACGGCCTACGATATGGTCATATGACCTCAAACCTAGCTGAATGCATAAATTCTATTCTAAAAGGAACGCGTCATTTGCTGATAACATCGGTTGTGCAAGAGACATATTTTCGTTTAGCGGCACTATTTTCGAAGCGAGTAATGAGTTATAAAGGCCAAATACAGGGAGGTCATGTATGGTGCGCGAAGGTATTGCGAGAAATTAACAAGGCGAAGGCACGGGCTAACACCATGCATACAGTGTGTCACGATCGCGACAACCTATGGTTTCGTTTGACGGAGTTTGACAAACCGAACCAAGGTATTCTTGGCGGGTAATATCGTGTACACTTGAGAAATAGGACCTGCGACTGTGGGATATTTGACGCACTTCGTTATCCATGCGCTCATGTAATTGCAGCTTGTCAGAATCTCCGTCTGGATCCCATGAGCTATGTCGACGAAGTGTACAAGATAGAATACATGTACAACGTGTGGAGACACGTATTCCCACCAGTCCCAGATGAACGTAAATGGCCATCTGTATCGCTTGCTCCGTTTAAGCTGTTACCGGATAGAGAACTGCGTCGCAAAACAAAGGGTCGACCTTGCTCGACTAGAATACGCAACAATATGGATATCTGAGAAACAACCAACCAATGGAAGTTATGCGGATGGTGTAGGAACCCAGGCCATACATCTCGCTCATTTCCAAATCGGAATAGTTGATAGTCTCCTTATCATTTTTGTCTCTTGGTGGCTATGAAAATTCTTTTAATTTCTTAATGAAAATGGTGAACTTTTATAAAAGGACTAAGTTGCAAAAGAAAAAAAAGTTTTTCTTTTCTCTTCTCCTTACTCACATTGGAAAGATGGAAGGATGAAGACTCTCCATCTTTCCTTCCTTATATACTAAGTAAAAATTAATAAAATATAAATAAATATCAAATCAAAATATTACTAAACTAATATTTATCTATTTAATTAATCTAAAATATCACCATCATCATTATTCTTCAAAATTATCTTTCTTGCTAAATGATTACTTTGCCCCTTATGATCCTTCAAAATTCCTACATTGGATCAACACCCATATTGATAAAATTATAATTTAACCCCTCATACTTTTTCACTTATTTAATTTTGTCCTAATTTATCCATTTTTTCTTAGTTTCTAGATCATTCCACCCTTAAAATATTTACACTATTGGCCCTTCAAGTTTTTCATATATACATTTTAACCCCTCAAATTTTGAATATTTACTCTTGAGCCACAACTTTTCTCACATTTACAATTTAGTCCTTACTTTAACCAATACAATTAGGATATTAAAAATAACTTTTATTTTATTAAATGTAACAATATAAAAAAGTTTGTAGAAATATATTAAAAATATAAAAATATTAAAAATATTGTCTTCTTAAAAAAATAGATATTATTAAAAATATACAAAGTAAATTACAAATAGGATATTAAAAACAACTTTTATTCTATTAAAAATATAAAAATTAAATTACAATTAAAATATTAAAAACAACTTTTATTTAATTAAAAATATAAAATTAAATTACAATTAGAATATTAAAACTAACTTTTATTTTATTAAAAATATAAGAATTAAATGGCCAATTAAAATATTAAAAACAACTTTTATTTTATTAAAAATATAAAAATTAAATTACAATTAAAATATTAAAAATAATTTTTATTTTATTAAATGAAACAATATAAAAAAGTTTATACAAATATATTAAAAAATCAATGTTGGTGCCGGTCGGAATCAGTGCCACATGGGGGTGGTCGACGGTTACGCGCTGGATTCCTTCTTGTTCCACGGTGGCATAGTTGACCAATGGGACCTTCACATGCCAAATGTTCGGATTTTGAAAGGATTCATCCGGAATTACTACTCGAATTGCCGGATCCTCGTATGGTGTCCATTAAAACTATATGAACATGATAAAAATATTAGTTATATACACAATACTAAATACTAAATACTAAATACTAAATACTAAATACGAAACGACTATTTTATTACAAAAATATATTTTATTTAATACTTGTGTTTTCGACCGTTGGTATAATAGAAACCGTATATCTTCAAGCGAGGTAGGTATTCCAATATAACTCACTGAATGGTTCCACCTAATTAAATAAATTTTTAGCATACAATTATATTTTAAATCTACGTAATAATTGTAAAATCTAATATTAAATTTACCTCGTTATGAGTGGGAATGTGTATGGGTGGTCCACTCGATGACGTAAAAATGGAAAGCGAAACCGTGCCCATGATTGCAATAGTGATAGGCAACCTCCGATTTTGGCTTTATTCGGTCACGTCGCCCCGCACATCTCTCGATACAATTTTGCTAACACGGCAGACCCCCAACTCAATTCACCGGCTGCTCTAAAATCAATGAGTTTCAGCAGCCATCTCAGATGTACGAGGTTTCGTGACAAGTCCGGCATCAGATAACCTCCAATCATCTCAAGAATGTATGCCCGAGCATACCGTATTCTTTCTAATTCAGTCGAATCATTATCCGGTTTTGGGAATGTGTCTCGTAACGAGCCCATCTCGATCCGACCTCCGTTAATATTATCTGAAATAGCACCTAAAAGGTTGTAACATACGGCTCCCCAATCACCAGAAGTTGCGGACCCGGTGACTACGTACCCATCCACCTGCAATCCCAATTGCAACTGCACGTCTTCCAGAGTGATAGTACATTCTCCGCATGGAAGATGGAAAGTGTACAGCTCGGGTCTCCACCTCTCTATCAACGCACTGATTAGTTTCGGGTCCAACTTGCACCCCCGGCCTATCATGGTCACGTGCCAAAAACCCACTTCCCGCAGGTGATTCTCTATCAACTGCGATTGCGGACAAGACATATTACGATATAGCATTGTAACACCCGATCTACAGACTGTTATAAAAAATTATAAAATAAAAATTAATTAAAATTGTATAAATGAAAAAAATATATTAAATAGTATTAAAAATTAAAATTATAACTTACCATTGTCATTTGATCGACAGAGATGTGTTTATTATCGAGACGAATTGAGTCTCCGGCCATTACTAACACGATCGCGTATTTCTTAATTTAAATAAAAACTAATTCAAAAAACTTTTAAACATGGCTTTTTTTGTAAAAATTAAAGGATTTTTGTGAAAGTTGAGAGGAATTTGAGAGAAAGTTGAGAGAAAATTGTAAAAGGACTTTTGGGTGAAAGCCGTTGGGGTAGGAAAAAACGGGCAAAACGTGTCCTTGGGGGAGCGTTTTTGCCATATCAACAAAGCGCGCCCTCAAGGACGCGATTTCTGTTGATGTGGCAAAAATGCTCCCCCAGGGACGTGTTTTCCTGCCACATACCCTGACATCGTGTTGATGTGGATGCGCTTTTGGGGAAAATGGTCTATTCCGGTAAATAATTAAATAATAGGTCCATTTCTGTAATTTTTGAAGAAAAAGGTATTTATTGATAAAATGGCCATTTTTTTGAAAATATATAAAATTATAATATAAATTTAATGATGAAAAAAAATGAATTTAAAAAGTATCATAAAAATAATAAAAAGAAACATTTGTCAAAAAGGTATATTGAATGAAAGGAAAATGTAAAGAAGCAGAGGAGGGGAAAAGAGAAGTTACAACTTTTTGACTTGAAAATATTTTACTGTGATTATGATGACATGATGTTAAATTGCCAATTGATTTTGATTACGACCTTCCTCAATTGGATTAAGTTTTGACAGTAAAAACTTTGCTAATTCAAAACCTACTTTCGCTATTTAAAGTATAGTTTAATTAATTTATAATCAAACAAAATGTAGTTATTAAAAACTAGATTTATTTTATAAAAATGAAACTAATCAAATATTGCGTTTATTATTCAGATTTCAGCAAAACCAAATATTCGTACAATTAAGTCGCATACTAATGTTGTCAACTTGTACAAATAAAATAAATAAAGCGATTTTGTAAATGCAAAAACGGTTTATTGTGTTTGACCAGAAAAAAGCCAAAAAATCAAAATGTTTTCTCATTTCATAGATTTCTTTAATTATGTAATGCTTTGATTTTGTCCATCCGTACTACCTAACAGAAAGAGATTTTGATAACTTCAATCCAAACGATGGGTCTCCTAATAACTAAATATGAGATGAGTTCAACCATTTTGATTTCTTATTTCTTACTTTACCTTAATTAATTCAATGTTTAAATAAAGAAATTATAACTAGGGAAATCAATTTCACTGCAATTTAAAATTAATTTAATCCATTCATGTAATGTTTTGTTGGACAGAAATCTTATAATTTTTTATAATTTATTTTCTTAACAGAGTTTGTAAAGAAAGAGACAGTAGTCAAAATCATTGAACCAAGATTTGACAAGCGAAACGCGATGAGGAAGAATATTCAATAAACTGGTTCTAATTTTTAGGAAATTATTATTACTTTTTTGGGTGTAAAAAATTGTTGAAAATTTCAAAGAAGAAAGAGAACGCAACATTTTTCATCACCTGCTACATTAAACTAAGCCTAAAGTTAAAACAGAAAAAACTTAAAATTGACTCGATAAAGAAAACCCTCCAAAAAACAAAACCAAGGTTCAAGAGGAGGTCAACCCTTGTTTGTCTTAAGTTCTAAGTGGTCAGAAATGTGACTGTTTCACGTCAAAAGGTTCAGCTCCCTGTATACGTCCAAAGTCTAAAAGGTCCTGCATTCCAGCTCACTGTGTTCCCCCCACGTAAAATGTTATTTATTTGTAAAAACATCTTTCATAATTCGTTTTTCTAGAACCATCTCATTTTCTTATACCTCAAGTATTAGAGCCAACCATCCTTGGTAGGCATTACAATAATATTTTACTCTCATAGAGGTTAATGTTTAATTGAATCTGAATGAAAATTTTTGAAGTTAACCGAGTTGATGATCCTATTTTATCATCTTAACTTGATTTAAAATTTTCTCGAATCGAGTCGAGTGAAATGGAATTCAAATCAAATCGAATCGAATCAAATAGAATATATTTGTTCAAGTTAAACTAAAAAATGACTTTGGGTACTTGTAGTCACTACCACATACCATAATCAAATTTGTTATTAACTTTCAACCATTCAAATTTTTTATCTATTTTTTCGAATCGAATCAAATTTTACTCACTCCTATACCAATTTCAAATATATGCTTCACGATTTTATTCACAAAAATGTGTATCCATCAATTTAGTGAAAATATGGCCTTTTTTATTAAAATAACCCAAACAAATTAATTAATTATCAAAATAACCCACCTTTTTAATTAAATACCAACATAACCCAAAAGCTACAGTAAAATTAGGTGGATCCAAATTATATGGCTCTACCAACTTGCCACGTCAGCAAGGGGCATAAAAAATAATTTTTTGGTAGAGCCATATTGAATGGCTCCACCTGTATAAAATACAAGGGAAATATTACAAAATCTAAAAAATTGGGGGGCCTTTAAAATAATTTCCCATTTTTTGGTGGAGCCATTTGAAATGGCGCCACCCCCTCCAGACACTTTTTTTTTCAATTTTGTCTTTTTAATTTTTTTTAGATTTTTGAAAAGTTTGGGGCCTTAAAAATAATTTCTCATTTTTTGGTGAAGCCATTTGAAATGGCGCCACCAACTTTTTTTTTAAAGTTTTTTTTAATTTTGTCTTTTTCTTTTCTTTTATATTATTTTCTTATATTATTTTGTTTATTTAATTTATATTATTAATTTTAAAAAATTTGTAATGTATATTTAAAATGTTTTATAATATATTTTTTAAAATTTTAAATATTATTTTTAAATAATTTTTTAACTTTAGATATATTTTTGAAATTATTTTTTAAAATTTTAAATGTATATTTTTCAAATTACTTTTGAAATTATTAGTTTATAATATTTGAAATGTATGTTTAATATTTTATTAATTTTACATAGAATTTTTTAAATTAAGATTTTTTAATTTTTTTTTTTTTTTTTTTGTTTATTTTTATTTATTTATTATTATTAATTTTAAAAAATTTGTAATGTATATTTGAAATGTTCTATAATATATATATTTTTTTAAAATTTTAAATATTATTTTTAGATTATTTTTAAATTTAGATATATATTTTTGAAATTATTTTTATAAATTTTAAATGTTATTTTTCAAATTAATTTTTTAAATTTTAAATATTAACCATATTTTAATAATATAAAATATTTAAATATTTGAAAGATATGATGTTTCAAATTTATTACTTGTTTTATTTTTAATAATATAAAAAATTTAAACATTTAAATTTTTAAAAAAATTTTTATTAAAAAGTTAAAAAAAGGTTAAATATTTTAAAAATAAAAAAATATAAAATTAATAATCTAAAATAATTTCAAAAATATATATCTAAAATTTTAAAAAAAATATTTTAAATAATATTTAAAATTTTAAAAATATATTACAAAACATTTTAAATATACATTACAAATTTTTTAAAATTAATAATATAAATTAAATAAACAAATAAAATAAAAAATAATAAAAAGTAAAAAAAAAAGAAGAAATAGACAAAATTAAAAAAAACTTAAAAAAAAAAGTGTCAGGGGTGCTGGCGCCATTTCAAATGGCTCCACCAAAAAATGGGAAATTGTTTTTAAGGCCCCAAACTTTTCAAAAACCTGAAAAAAGTAAAAAAAAAAACAAAATTTAAAAAAACAAAGGTGTCGGGGGTGGTGGTGCTTCCACCAAAAAATGGGAATTTGTTTTAAAGGCCCTCCAATTTTCTAAATTTTACAGTATTTCTCTTGTATTTTAAAAAAATTATTTTTATACCGTTGCTGACGTGGCAAGTTGGTGGAGCCATATAATTTGGCTCCACCTAATTTTACTGTAGCTTTTGGGTTATTTTGGTATTTAATTAAAAAGGTGGGCTATTTTGATAATTAATTAATTTATTTGGGTTATTTTAATAAAAAAGCGTGAAAATATGAAATGAGCTCAGGGATCCCTTTCTATTTCTAGTTCATACTAGTCCTCCGTTTTTACGTACATGCATGGCCTGCTAATTAATGAATGGCCTTATGCAGCAGCCAACCGCAATGGTAGGTATTACAGTGTTGTTGTTTTTTTCCTAACAGTTGAAGTTTCTTTACGTGAACAGTGAAACGAAAAGTACTGAGTAAGGACATTAAAGAGAAAAGGTCAATGTTTTACGTCTATATATGCACACAAGGATGTCAGGTCGAGGCCAAGCTAATTTCCCTCTCCTCATTGATTTTCTTTCAAACCCATTTTCCCGACATTTCTTCAACCTTCGTTTTGCACTCTGTCTGCTAAGTGCTAAGCAGTGAACAAAAGCCAAAGAGTGGATAAAAGATGAAGTTTGGAAAGGAATTTGCATCTCAAATGGTGCCGGAATGGCAAGGGGCGTACGTGGATTATGATTATCTCAAAACCCTTTTAAAAGATATTCATACTTACAACCAAAGAACCAAACAACAATCAATCCCACATGGGCTGAAACGCAGCCTGTCAATGTATAGAGCTTTCAGTGGGTTGTTGATTCACAGGCATAGTCAACACCCACCCACTAGTCCACCTTCACCGGATGTGGAAGAACAACCAATTTTGGTGAACTCCGTGAACCGAAATGGCTCCCAAAAGTTTGAAACAACGTTCCTTATGCAAGGAGACAAAGGTGGAGAATACGAATTGGTTTACTTCAGAAGGCTTGATGATGAGTTCAATAAGGTGGATAAGTTTTACAAGTCCAAGGTAGCCGAGGTAACGCAGGAGGCTGAGGTCTTGAACAAGCAAATGGATGCCCTCATTGCTTTCAGAATCAAAGTGGAGAATCCTCATGGATGGTCCTGGCAAGATCAGTCCGGCGACTTGACTCGTCTTGCCTCCGATGTTGCCACGTCCACTGCCACACTCGCAGCTACGATTCCGGCCGGTGCTAGAGCAAGCGGCAGTAAGTACTAAGTAGTCAAGCATTGGTTTAAACTAAAATTAAAGCTGGTGAGGCAAATTTTGTGAATACCCCTTTGTTGTTGATTTGCAGGAAGATCAGTTGAGCACATGGAGATCATCGAAGAAGGGCCAAGCGTCCACGATGATTCAGATGAAGATAAGAAAGATACTGTAAAGAAAGAGAGCGGAGAGCAAAATATCGAAAAACCAGTGGGTAGTAAGTTCAAGAAACATAAACCAGCTCCATTGCAGATACTAGACCGTGTAAAAATGAATAACACACTTGCGACGCCTCGATCCACCATTAAAGTGTTTCTAAACGCCCCTAAACAGTCTGATTTGAAGTTCGATAGGGAGAATCTCAAGAGAGTTGAGAATAAACTTAAGCGAGCTTTTGTTGAATTCTACCAGAAACTTCTCCTTCTTAAAAGTTACAGGTACTGATCAATGCTGCTTATTTTAACACTTTGTTTGATTTCATGAAATTGTATTTGACTTTATTTCCCATTAAACAGCTTCTTAAATACATTGGCTTTCTCAAAAATCATGAAGAAATATGACAAGGTATGGATACCTCTCATTTATATGCCAAATCATTCGATGATTAGATTTCTGTTTTTTATGAACAATGTTTTGTTCTTCATCATTGCAGATTGCTTCAAGGAATGCTTCAGAATCTTACATGAACATGGTGGATAGTTCGTATCTAGGAAGCTCGGAAGAGGTAAGCTTTCTTTAGTTACTAAATTTAAAGCAGTAAAGGTACTGCCAGTAACTATGATTTAATGGATGATTACTGATAATTTACATGTTGAATCACAGGTTACAAAACTTATGGAAAGAGTTGAGGCTACGTTCATCAAACATTTCGCAAACTCAAACCGCAGCAAAGGAATGAATGTTTTAAGACCGAAAGCTAGGAAACAGAGACATACAACAACATTTTATACTGGTAGAGCTTTGAACTTCATACATGAAGGAAATTACAAAAAGCAATTTCGTTTCAATAGATATATAACTCTCTGCAATTCTTGAATATTTCTCAGGTTTCTTTGCTGGATGCACAGCTGCTCTCATAATAGCACTTATTTTGATAATTCGTGCTCGGCATATCTTGGGTCATGACGGAACGGACCAGTACATGGAAACCATGTTTCCACTTTACAGGTAACAAATTAATCGTTTTGGCTTAGAATCCTGTCCCAGCGATCCATATATTAAACAAGCCGTTTGCAAAACATGTTGCAGTTTGTTTGGATTCATTGTTCTACATACGGTAATGTACGCTGGCAACGTGTACTTTTGGAGACGGTATCGAGTTAATTATGCCTTCATATTTGGTTTCAAACAAGGAACTGAACTTGGGTACCGAGAAGTGCTGCTTGTCAGTTTTGGCCTTGCAGTAATGTCACTTGGTAGTGTGCTCTCAAATCTTGATATGGAGATGGATCCCAAAACTAATGATTATAAAGCTTTCACCGAAATCATCCCTTTAATCCTGGTGGTGGTAAGATCATTGAATTCATAACTATTTTTATATATAATGTATATATAAACTTACAACTGACTTTTCAACGTCTTCTTTCATCTGCAGGTGGTGTTTATTATACTGTTCTTTCCATTCAACATCCTGTATCGATCGAGTCGTTTCTTCTTCCTCACTTGTTTGTTTCACAGTGTCTTAGCCCCTCTGTACAAGGCAAGTTTGAACATACCCGTTTTTGATATGATACTCCTATTTGAGTTTGAGTAACTTATGAAGTTAATGATGAGGTTTAATTTAATCTGAAAATTACTTTGAAATTGCAGGTCAGGCTTCCGGATTTCTTCCTGGCAGATCAGTTAACTAGCCAGGTTTGTGACATGAACCTTTGATGTCAGAAAACACCAAGACGTTTGAAACTGTCTTTGATATTCAAAACACTGTTTTGTTTCAGGTTCAAGCATTTAGAAGCCTTGAGTTCTACGTTTGCTACTATGGTTGGGGAGATTTCAGACACAGAGAAAACAGTTGCAAAACCAACGATGTCTTCAACACTTTTAGCTTCATTGTCGCTGTAATTCCTTTTTGGTCTCGCCTTCTTCAGGTACTTGATACAAATTTCAAACTTGAAACAAATACTATATTCAGCCATTGACACCGACAAATAAGATTTAAGAATGATTTTGTTCACCATTTTTTTTCCAGTGCTTGCGTCGGTTTTTTGAAGAGAAAGACACCTTGCAAGGTTACAATGGGGTGAAATATTTCATCACAATTGTAGCCCTTTGTTTAAGAACTGCTTACAGTCTGAACAAAGGGTTAGGTTGGGAAATATTGGCTCTCGTGTTCTCAGTGGCTGCTGCCATTGTTGGTACTTATTGGGACCTTGTCTATGATTGGGGACTTCTCCAACGCCATTCTAGGAATCGATGGTTGAGAGATAAACTCCTTGTACCACGAAAAAGTGTCTACTTTGGTGCCATGGTAAGTCTTAAGAACGAACTCGAAACTAGCTCGTTGCTCTCTGTTATCCGTTTAACGAGGTTCATTGATTGGAATGCAGGTCCTGAATGTTCTGCTGAGATTTGCATGGTTGCAAACAGTGTTCAATTTCAAGATATTTGACTTGCACAGACAAACCGTGACCACCATCGTCGCCAGCCTCGAGATCATCCGGCGAGGGATGTGGAATTTCTTCAGGTAACACAGCCAAGTGTCTTCTTTCCTTGTTATCTTATAAACTCAAATCTTAAACATTGACCCTGACATGTTTCTGAACGTTATTTCCAGGCTAGAAAACGAGCATTTGAATAACGTCGGTAAGTATCGAGCATTCAAGTCCGTGCCATTACCTTTCAACTACGATGAGGATGAAGATGAAGATAAAAATGAATAAATTGTTTAGAATTCAACAAGAAATGTACAAGAATACTAGTTATACATGTACATGCATTTGTCATATATATAAATATTTGCAGTAGAAAGAAGATTAATTAGTGAATTGGGTGATACACTTCCCTCTTTCTGCTTTCAACATACTAAATTGACAAAAACACACTAACATATACAAGTAATCTAAACAAGCAAAGATAATTTAAAGGGGCGAATATGATTTTTCATTGTAATTTCAACTTTTCCTCTGTTTCAACACATCTAAGTTGTATAAATGCCCTCAGCTCGTTATGAGTTGTAAGCTTTCTTGGATAGATCACCCATATGCTTTATCTTCAACGTCGCAAATATGGTTCTTCGTTGTCGTAACATACCCTTCCCGGTATGTGATGTCGTAACTCTAGTTTTTTTAACATCGTTACGTTCCTTCTCCAGTAGGTGACGTCGCCATGTTCCCTATTTCATGATCGCCACGTTGTAATAGCCTAATTTTTTTTAGTGATGTTGGAAACAGTGGTTTTGAAGCCACCAAATTTTGTAAATAAGTTTATAAATATTATTATTTAATATTTACGAGTCAAATATGGTTTTAAAAAGGTTTTTGATTTGGTAATTTATGTTTTATAACGATTTATTAGGTTCAAGTGGTAAGTAGGGGTGTTCAATCGGTTAACCGACTCGAACTACCATTAACCAAATTAACCGACCCTTTTAAACCCTTAACTGTTAACCGAACCAAAATTTTTTCAAAAAAAATTAACCGAACCGAACTTTTTTGGTTAATTCGGCCCGTTAACTGAATTAACTGAAATTTGTATGTTTTTTACTTTTGGTTAAAACAAGTATAAAACATATAAAAAATTAACCGACTTAACCGATCGATTAATTTATATTTCCAAAAAATTAACCGAACCGAATTGACAGAATACTTATATATTATAATATTATTTATTAAATTCGGTTAATTCAGTTAACTGACTGATTTCGAACCGAATTAACCGTTAACTGATCTTCCAAAAAATTATTAACTGACCCCCGACTGAATTAATTCGGTTAATCGACCGATTAACCGAATTCGGTCAGTTAACTGAATTAATTCAGTTTTACCTGAAATTTGCACACCCCTAGTAGTAAGACCCTAATGTTAAGTGGTTTTAGAAAGTGAGGTATCGGGACCTCGTTTCTATAAACTGAGCCATAAATATTTTTATAAATATTTATAGAGTTTCATTAAGGTGGTATTAAAGTTTCGTTGAAAAATTTTAACGTTTCGATAGTTAATTAATTAAAAAGGACTAAATCATAAAAGATGTAAAATTTAGTCACTATTTGATTTGAGTGATTAAATGGTTTATTGAATATGGAAAAGAGACTTAAATGGTAATTAGACCATTCAAGGTTTGGTAGACGTTAGTGGGCTTTTAAATTGTTAAAGTTTGATTGTATTTATAAGGGTAAAATAATAAATTATTAAATATGTATAATATAACAAAAACATGATAAAAATTCATTATCATCTTCTTCATTTTAAAAGACACCATCGAAACCCTAAAGGAGAAGAAAACATTTGGCCAACTTTGGTTTGGTGATTTGGTAAGCAAATTTTACCCGTTTTTAATAATTTTTATATTTTTGAGATCGTTGCAACTAGGTCCAGCTAACTCGTACCTTCGTTTCTGATTCTGTTAAAATTTTTGGAAGTTTCCATTGATAAATATTAGATGTTTTTGATGAATAACATGAATTTGGAGCTTTGATTGTATTGTCTGATGATTTTGTAAAGTGATTTTTGTTAAATATTGATTTTAGGATTAAATTGTGAAAATGTCAAAATATTAAGGTTTGATAGTGAATTTTAGATTTATTAGGGGCTTTATGAGGGCCTAGAATATTTGGATAGATTATTTATTTGAGAAAATTAGTTAATTTGATAGATTAACTAATTAAGGGATTAAATTGTAAAAATTGTAAAAGTTTAGGGTAATTGCATAAATTTGAAAAATAAAAGGGTATTAATTGTAAAATGGATTGGAAATGAAATTTATGCTAATAAATGAGTAATTTTATATTTCAAGATCTCGTAGATACTCGTGGAAAAGGAAAAATAGTGGAATAGTCCCTGAACTTCTGCAATTACTACAATTCAGTCCAGGTAAGTTTGTACGGTTAAAATTTAACATTTGTATAAATTGATGATTCGTATTATGTATATATTCTATTTTTGGAAATGAATTATTGTTTGAATTATAATATTGAATTGGATATATGATTTGAATTGAATGCGGGATTTGAGTACATTCATGATATGGTGTATGACGGGGGTTTAGAGTGGAGATGGTATTGGAGGGAGATATCGACATTTTACCCAAGTAAACCGGGGTTCAACATTTGTTGCAAACTCTCGTGTTTTTACTTTCTGTTTGGCGTGATTGGGTGGATTAGCTCTTATGAGCTTCTGTTCATATCTTATGAGTTTCTGTTCAGCTTTCGAGCTTCTGTTGGCGTATTCGGGAGGACCAGCTCTTATGAGCTTTTGTTGACGATGTATTCTTATCCATAAGTCATTCTTCGAATGGAAAAATCTCGATAAGATGATTTATTTAATGAATTTGAAAGACATGTTATTTATTTTTGTATTGATTTGAATACGAATGTATTTATCGATTAAAGTTGTGAATGGCAGGGAGTTGTCATGGATGATTTTTTTATTATTATTTGATTTATTATAGTTAGTTCGGTAAGATTTTTGTTTATCTCGTCGAACTTACTAAGCTTCATTAAGCTTACTTGTGTTGTTTAATGTCATTGTAGATTTTCGGAAGGTTGGACGATCGGATCGGCAATCAAGTCACATTATCCAATTTATCTCAGTAGTTTTTGAAACATTAAATTCGGATTATATGGCATGTATAGGCTTTTGTGCTATTTTGGTTAATGTTTAGCTTATGTAAATTGTAACACCCCAAACCCGGCCCAAACGCTACGACCGAATTCGGTATGTCACAGAGAAAACTATTTTGAAAATCCCTTTAGCCGGTTTGAGTTTTGATGAAAATATCTCGTTTTCATTTATCAAGTTAAATAAAACATTTGTATGTATGAAGAAACAAAACTTAAATTAGTTATTTAAAACTTTATTAAGTCGGATTGTTACAATTTTGTCGATGTACCCGATGGTACGAAAGAAAATCATTTACATTTGAATTTAGGAAAACGTGTGTAACCATTTTAAAGTCATTAAGTAGTTTAAACAAATTATCCAAAACATGTAAAATATCAACATAAAATCTTAAGAGGCCTTATTACAACTTGAACAAATTAAACCACAATAAAATAAAAATAGTTCGAAGTTCATCTAAATCCACATTTTCACTGCATGGCCACCTCGAGTCCATCCGGCTCCTCATCCGCGATCTACGAGTCACCTGAAAAATGTTAAAGGAGAAGGTGAGTCACCAAGACTCAATGTGTAACCCCTCCCCGATTTAGTGCAACATCATACACAAATCATAACTAATTTAACATGCACAGGTTTAATATGCACCCAACCTAACCATCCAGAACGCCTTTCTCTACCCCGTGTGGTACCAAACCACTGGTGGTGCCAAACCACTGGTGACCAAAGTCACGATGTTCATCATTAATGTGGTGCCAAACCACTGGTGACTCGAAGTCACAAATCATGTGTTGTGGGGCCAACCCACGTGTGATACCAAATCACTGGCGTCAATCCCATAATGTCATCTGTGGGGCCAACCCACTGTGGTGCTAAGCCACGGAGACGAGACGCTATTAGGTGCCAACCTCTGGTGACCGAAGTCACGAAATGTGGTACCAAATCACTGGTGTCCGTCGAACGAATATCACTTCCCCCTCCACTCGTTTAATCCCACATCAATCAATGATATGCATTTAACAGATATCATGCCAATATGTTTATTTAACAACATCCAACAGATTTATCATTAGCCATATATTACATGCCACATATACCAAATATGTCATGCCTCCATAATCATCAAATAGTAACCTCATATTGACAAGGACTTACCTAAAGCCTTGCTTATACCTTTATGGTATTAAATCCGAATCTACACAAATTCGATTTAGCATACACAAAATACTTAGCACATTATTTAGTTATAAAGTGTGTATGTACACACCTGTTTCTATCGAAATTCCTAGATCCCGAAGCCTTTATTAACCTTGGCCGAATAGTCCCCCACTTACCGAAATCCCGGATTTATCACTTGAGTCACCCTTTCTTAGGAAAACGAACCCCGAAAGCTTCCTTCAATCGACTATGGTTTCCCAGAGAACTTTTGGAAGAATTTTGGCAAGAAAGGCTAGGGAGAATTCGGCAGCAAAAAGAAGAGAAAAGAAAATAGCCTTGAATGAGTTTAGAGGGACATTCGGCTATGCTTATGCTCTCAAAATCGATAGCTAACCTTGCCTACAATCCCACTTTCAGCCAACTCTATGTCCCTTAACCTATTCCACTTTCTTCTCCCACTTATCCCCTTAATTAATAAAATAACAATACTCTATCCCGTTATCTCTTATCCTCCCATTAACATTAATAAAATAAG
This sequence comes from Gossypium australe, assembly GCA_005393395.2. Classification (NCBI taxonomy): domain Eukaryota; kingdom Viridiplantae; phylum Streptophyta; class Magnoliopsida; order Malvales; family Malvaceae; genus Gossypium; species Gossypium australe. Next base: position 19,379,954 of record CM016625.1, on the reverse strand, counting down.
ACCACATTTATCTTGTCATTACTCAAAAATAAAATAAACTAAACATCACTTAACCCTTACCTACTCCCAAGAGAATACTTCATATTCGGCCAGGCATAAAAATGTAAAGAAAAGAAAGTCTAAGAAGCACTTTCGGCTATGCACAAATTGGAAGGAAAAAGGAGAAGAAAAAGATGAACTTTGGTACCCTTTAGCTCTACTCAAAACCGAATGTTGAGGCCCCTTGGAATTTCTTCATATTCGGCCATGAATAGCTTGGGAAAAGGAGAGAAAATAATTTGGTGAATTCGGCCAAAACAAGCTGGGAAAGGAAGGAACAACAATGCACGAATTTTGGCTCCTCCAAGCTCTCAAAATCGGCCAAGCAAATCCCCCCCAAGAAGTCCCAAAATTCGGCCGTACCCCCCATAAGGTGTTAATTCCCAACACCAAAAGCAAACATTGTTTATTCCTACTCCCATCACCATTGGAAATCAACCACATTCATTAATAAATCCCCCATCACTTAATCCATCTAATAATAATAAATAAAAAAATAATAATAATAAATAAAATAATAACAAACCCATTATCCCATCACTATTGGAATAATAAAACTTTGTTAACTACATATGCCCATCACTTATCCTTCTTTCAATAAAATAAAAATTTAGCTCCATACTTCTCCTATAATTAATAAAAAGAAAGCAACCCAATAGACCTTGCTTCATGCGCCCATGCCCATGCTGCCACCAAAACACGCCGGCCATGAGGGAAAATAAAATAAAACTTCCATTGCTGCATAGGGGTTTCGAACCCACGACCTAAAAGAGAAGCCCCCACGCCCCAGCCACTCTGCTGTGGCGCACTTTATGACATAAACGCATCACGCTTTCTTTTAAGCACTTATCCCTTGGCTTCCTCACGCATTAATGCCAAAGCCAAAAATTAAAACGTCCAACTGCTTTCCACTCCACTCGAACCTAGGACCAGTTGGACTGCATACGAGTAACGCCCCAGGCCACTTGGACCGGGCGCTGTTTTGTGATATAAATCCATCACAATTTCCTTTAAAGGCTCCCTCTTCTTAACGCCCAAACCAAAAATAAAATCAACTGCTGCTTCTTTGGTTCGAACGCAGGACCTGGTGGAGGCAACCCCTTCTTCCAACACCCCATGCCAACTTTCCCATTTGACTTTCATGTCAAATAACCCCACCATTTAATTATAAGGCCTTCATACCTGGCCCCCCTTTACCTTTAACGCCAGAAGCCTAAAATAAAACACATCCCCCTTGTAACTCCTAAGATTCGAACCTCCTCCTTTGCAGCACCCTTAGACGCACCAAGGCAATTGTGGCAATTAAATTCTTGTGTCATGTTCCTTCCAAAATTTTCCTTAACCCCTTATCTCACCTAGCCCCCTTCCTTTTACACACTTAAAAAGAAATTTTTAGGTCTAAGTCAGGCCTAGCTCGGGATTATTTCTAGACCCTAAAACATGTCAAATGATCATAGAATTTAATTCTTCAAGCACTCACATGGAAAAATTAATTAAATTACAAATAACCCCTAATTTAGGGTGTTACAGTTCTACCCCCCTTAAAAATAATTTCGGCTTCGAAATTACCTGATCGGAAGAGGTGGGGGTATTGCTGCCGCATCACCTCCTCGGGTTCCCACGTAGCTTCTTCTACACTATGGTTCCGCCATAGCACTTTCACCAAAGGTACTGACTTCCTACGTAGAACCTTGACATCTTGATCCAGGATCTAAACTGGTTCCTCCTCGAAAGATAAGTCCGAGTTTACCTCAATCTCTGCCACTGGCACAACGTGTGATGGATCTGACCGATACTGTCTAAGCATCGACACATGAAAGACGTTATGAATCTGACTCAATTCTGCTGGCAGCTCGAGCTGATAAGCTACCGGTCCCACTCGCTTTACTACTGTATATGGGCCGATGAACCTTGGGCTTAGCTTCCCTTTTCGCCCAAATCTTAATACCTTTTTCCAAGGCGACACTTTCAGAAAAACTTTATCTCCTACTGCGTACTCCATTTCCTTGCGCTTAAGATCAGCGTAGGACTTCTGCCTATCCGCCGCTTCCTTGAGACGAGCCCGAATCACCTTCACTTTCTCTTCAGTCTCTGTCACCAACTCTGGACCTAAAACTTGTCGTTCACCCAACTCCGTCCAACACGTAGGAGTACGGCATCTTCGTCCATACAGTGCTTCATATGGTGCCATTTGGATGCTCGCTTGATAACTATTGTTATAAGCGAATTCTGCCAACGGTAGATACTCTTCCCAACTACCACTGAAATCCAAAACACAACCTCTTAGCATATCTTCTAAAATCTGTATGACCCTTTTCGACTGCCCGTCAGATTGTGGATGGAATGCTGTACTGAAATCTAATCGTGTACCCAAAGCTTGATGCAGCGCTTTCCAGAACCTTGACGTAAATCTCGGATCCCTATCGGAGATGATTGATACTGGCACACCATGCAATCTTACTATCTCAGCCACATACAATTTTGCTAGCCTCTGAAGAGAATAATCCACCTTTACTGGTATGAAGTGAGCTGACTTGGTCAGACGGTCCACAATCACCCAAACTGCGTCCTTCTTGCTGGGCGTGAGGGGTAGCCCACTGATGAAATCCATAGTGATCCTCTCCCATTTCCACTGAGGAATCTTCACTGGTTGAAGTAATCCTGATGGAAACTGATGTTCAGCCTTTACTTGCTGACATGTCAGACACCTTCCCACGAATTCAGTTACCTCACGCTTCAACCCCGGCCACCAGAACTGCTTCCGCAAATCTCCATACATCTTGCTACCTCCAGGATGCATAGCGTATAGGCTGCTATGTGCATCCTGAAGAATTTTTTGCCTCAATTCCACATCCTTCGGCATACAAGCTCGTCCTTAAAAACATAGTATACCGTTACCAGACAAACTATACCCTTCCAAACCACCATCTTGAACTTGCAACCTTCGCGCATTCAAACTGTCATCTACCAACTGTTTTTCCTTAATTTCCTCGATCCAAGTTGGCTTAACTTGCAGCTCTGCCAAAAGACTTCCATCGTCGTATAGACTGAGGTGAGCAAACATCGCCTTTAAATCCGTTATGACCTTCCGACTTAACGCGTCAGCCACCACGTTAGCCTTGCCTGGATGGTACTCAATTGAACAGTCGTAGTCCTTCAACAGTTCAATCCATCGGCGTTGCCTCAAGTTCAAGTCCTTCTGCGTCAAAAGATACCTCAGACTTTTGTGATCCGTGTAGACTATCGATTTCTCTCCATACAAGTAATGCCTCCATATTTTCAAAGCGAAGACTACTGCCGCTAACTCCAAGTCGTGAGTCGGATAGTTAACCTCATGCGGTCTTAGCTGACGGGATGCATAGGCCACTACCTTCCCTTCTTGCATTAATACACATCCCAACCCAGTATGGGACGCATCGCAATAAACCGTGAACAATTTCACTGCCTCAGGCTGTACCAAAACTGGAGCTTCCATCAAGATCTTCCTTAGCTTATCGAAACTTTCTTGTTGTTTCTCCGACCAAACAAAGGGAACTCCTTTTCTTAATAACTTAGTCAACGGCGCTGCGATTAAAGAGAATCCTTCCACAAATCTTCGATAGTACCCTGCCAGACCCAGAAAACTTCGAATTTCCGCCACTGACCTAGGCGGTTTCCAATCCAACACCGCTTCAACCTTGCGAGGGTCCACTCTAATCCCTTCAGCTGACACTACGTGACCTAAGAAAGCCACCTCCCTAAGCCAAAATTCGCACTTACTGAATTTGGCATATAACTGCTTCTCTCTCAGTACTTGTAGAACTATACGCAAATGCCTATCATGCTCCTCCTCCGTCTTTGAGTAAACCAATATGTCGTCTATAAACACCACGACAAATTGATCCAAGTATTGCTGAAACACCCTATTCATTAAGTCCATGAACGCTGCGGGTGCGTTGGTCAACCCAAACGGCATCACTAGAAACTCGTAATGCCCATACCGAGTACAAAATGCCGTCTTGTGTACATCAACCTCCTTCACCTTAAGTTGATGATAACCCGACCTAAGATCTATCTTCGAGAACACCGATGCACCCTTCAGTTGGTCAAACAGGTCATCAATCTGAGGTAACGGATACTTGTTTTTGATCGTTAACTTATTTAGTTGACGGTAGTCGATACACATCCGCATTGAACCGTCCTTTTTCTTAACAAACAGCACAGGTGCTCTCCACGGGGATATACTTGGTCGGATAAACCCTCTATCCAAGAGCTCCTGAATTTGAGCCTTCAGCTCCACCAACTCCTTTGGTGCCATTCGGTAGGGTGCTATAGACACAGGTGCCGTTCCGGGTAACAAGTCTATACTGAATTCAGCTTCCCGATCTGGAGGCAGACCCGGAAGTTCTTCTGGAAACACATCAGCGAATTCCCCTACAGTCCGAACCTTCTCAACTGCTGACTCATTAGCCTCTAAGGCACAGATTTGAACCAAAAATGCCTCACAACCTTTCTTGACCGTCTTCTCAGCCTTCAAAGCAGACACTACATTGGATAGATAATCTCTTCTATTACCTATCATGACCACTTCATCACCCTTAGCCGTCTTTAGAACCATGCGCTTAGCAGCGCAATCCAACCTTGCCTGATACTTAACCAGCCAGTCCATTCCAAGAATTAGATCGAACTCCCCAAACGGCAGTTCCATCAGATCAGCCAAAAACACTACCCCTTGGAGTTCTAGGGGTACATCTCTATATAGCTTGTTCATTACTACAGAGTGTCCTAGAGGGCTAATTACAGTCATCTCCCTAGAAGCAGTCTCAAAGTCTAAGTTCATAGTCTCTACCACACTACTAGTAACGTATGAATACGTCGAACCCACATCAATTAATGCAACATATGGAAGACCAAAAATTAGGAACGTACCGGTTATGACGTCCGGTGCGTCACCCTCCTCGCGACGCCTCGCTGCGTAGACTAACCCAGGCTGCCTTGCCTCTGTGTTGCCTGTACCTCTGCCCGGAATTCCGCGACCTCGATTAGAACCATTACCTCCTCTACCATTACCACGACCCCTCTGCGGTGGTCCCACATTTCTAGCCTGAGTACGGTTCTGACCCTCTGGCTGACTCTTAGCTAGCTTCCGAGGACAATCCCTTACACGGTGATCTAAAGATCCACATTCAAAGCAACCCCTCTCACCGGTCCAACAACTTCCCCAATGTGACTTCCCACAACGATTACACTGAGCCGGTCTCTGATTAGTAGCCATGGGCCTTCCTGCCTGATTCGGCCCACTCTGCCTAGCCCTTTTTTGTGTATTTTTACCCGATCCAGACGACCCAAAACCTCTTTTCTGCTTGTTCCTATCATAGTTCTGTCTCACAGACTCCTTGACCCCTTCGGCTACCTTAGCCTTCTCTACCAGAACAGCTAACTCACGCACCTGCTGTGGAGCAATCAACAACCTTAAATCATCCCTAAGTCCGTCTTCAAAGCGGACACAACGGTCATGCTCAGTTGACACAATTCCCCGAGCATAGCGGTTCAGCCTCAAGAATTCTGCCTCATACTCAGATACTGACTTATTTCCTTGTACCAATCCCAGAAAAGCTTTCCTCTGAGCATCAGTGTAGCTGGTGCCCACATACTTCTTCTGATAAGCAGCTTTGAAGTACTCCTAAGTAAGGCCATCTGCCGTAGCACCATCCCGAACCGTGAGCCACCACTGGTATGACTCATCCTTTAGAAGCGACACTGCTCCTTTCAGCTTCTCCTCATTAGTTAAATCGAGATCGTCCATGATCCTCTCAGTCGATTCTAACCAATATTCCGCTGCACTGGGTGCCACGCCCGACACACCCCGGAATACTTCAGCTCCGTTGGATAGGAGTCGTTCGGGTACAGACTTCCGAGCTCCCATACCTCCACTTGCCTCAGCCACCATCTCAAGGACTCGCAATACAGCTTGCGATACCGCCTCACCCCCTCTCTGATCCTGTTCCTCAGCTCCAAAAGTTGGGGGTGGTGGTGGCGGTACTTCATTCTCCGACCCTTGACCCGACCTAACGGGTTCTGACACGATCATCCTGCCCCTACCGCGTCCAAGACGGCCACGTCCTCTAGAGCTCATTCTAACTATTGCGCTTTAACCTAATTAAGAAATTTTTATGGATCAGTACTTGTTCCACTTGGTTATTCGCGAAGAAGTTTTCATGAAGAAAGTTTAATAGAGATTCTTTCGAGCAATCAAGTTTCGAGTTTTCTATCCTAATTCACAGAAAACACATCCATTCCATAGTATCTCCCATACACATTCACTCTTCGGACATTTCTGTCCGTTCCTATTCCAGGGGTATTTTCGTCATTTTCCTACAAGGGTATTTTTGTAATAAACCGAGGAAATTTTGAAAAACTTTAGTAAATCAAGACATTTTGTAATTCCTAAAACTGAAGAGTATTTTCGAAAAATTGCCAACTTGAAGGTATGGCAGAATTTTGAAAACCAGGGGTATTTTGGTAATTTTGTCAATCAAGGGTAATTTTGTAAATTTCCAAAGTTGGGGTATTATTTTGAAATACATGATTTTCGAGTACTTTTGCAAAGTAAAAAGTTTTAATTGAATCGGGGTAATACGGTAATTTTAGAAATCAAGGGCATTTTCGTAATTTTGCCATTAGGGGCATTTTGGAAATTTTGGTAAGTTGGAAAATATTTTGAAAAATCCTCTTCTTTTTTTTTGCTATTAAAAGGAGTATCATAATGATTTTTAAAACTTAGAGCTTTCATAAAACAGGGTTAATCCCTTTCGGGTTTTATTTAGTGTGTTCAGCCTATGACCGAGTCCTCTTGGTTAGGGTGAACCGAAGCTACGCACCAGGTAGGATTCCTGCGAAGAGGAGGTGAGTCACGAGGACTGCTTAAGTACCAAGCTCTTCCGGATCCAATCCTAGACATGCGCACCAGGGTTACCACACCCTAACTCGGCGACTTGGTCGTAGGTTGGTTTAATTAGGCACTTAAAGTCTTATGTACTTTGTTGGGGTAAACTAGTCTAGTGTTCAACCACTTAACATACTATCTACGTTCCCTACCTACCCTTCTACAAATAATAATCCACACAGAGTTAGAGGTACTTACCTGGGCGGATTGGTGCCGGAGACTCGATGCCATGCTGTTCAATACCCAAAAATATTTCACAAAGGCCTTCCAAAAACATTTTGGGCCTTGGGCCCCCACAGCCGAGCTTTGAACCGGGCTCTGATACCAATTTGTAACACCCCAAACCCGGCCCAAACGCTACGACCAAATTCAGTATGTCACAGAGAAAACTATTTTGAAAATCCCTTTAGCCGGTTTGAGTTTTGATGAAAATATCTCGTTTTCATTTATCAAGTTAAATAAAACATTTGTATGTATGAAGAAACAAAACTTAACTTAGTTATTTAAAACTTTATTAAGTCGGATTGTTACAATTTTGTCGATGTACCCGATGGTACGAAAGAAAATCATTTACATTTGAATTTAGGAAAACGTGTGTAACCATTTTAAAGTCATTAAGTAGTTTAAACAAATTATCCAAAACATGTAAAATATCAACATAAAATCTTAAGAGGCCTTATTCAGAAAAACTTTATCTCCTACTGCATACTCCATTTCCTTGCGCTTAAGATCAGCGTAGGACTTCTGCCTATCCGCCGCTTCCTTGAGACGAGCCCGAATCACCTTCACTTTTTCTTCAGTCTCAGTCACCAACTCTTGACCTAAAACTTGTCGTTCACCCAACTCCGTCTAACACGTAGGAGTACGACATCTTCGTCCATACAGTGCTTCATATGGTGCCATTTGGATGCTCGCTTGATAACTATTGTTATAAGCGAATTCTGCCAACGGTAGATACTCTTCCCAACTACCACTGAAATCCAAAACACAACCTCTTAGCATATCTTCTAAAATCTGTATGACCCTTTCCGACTGCCCGTCAGATTGTGGATGGAATGCTGTACTGAAATCTAATCGTGTACCCAAAGCCTGATGCAGCGCTTTCCAGAACCTTGACGTAAATCTCGGATCCCTATCGGAGATGATTGATACTGGCACACCATGCAATCTTACTATCTCAACCACATACAATTTTGCTAGCCTCTGAAGAGAATAATCCACCTTTACTGGTATGAAGTGAGCTGACTTGGTCAGACGGTCCACAATCACCCAAACTGCGTCCTTCTTGCTGGGCGTGAGGGGTAGCCCACTGATGAAATCCATAGTGATCCTCTCCCATTTCCACTGAGGAATCTTCACTGGTTGAAGTAATCCTGATGGCAACTGATGTTCAGCCTTGACTTACTGACATGTCAGACACCTTCCCACGAATTCAGTTACCTCACGCTTCAACCCCGGCCACCAGAACTGCTTCCGCAAATCTCCATACATCTTGCTACCTCCAGGATGCATAGCGTATGGGCTGCTATGTGCATCCTGAAGAATTCTTCGCCTCAATTCCACATCCTTCGGCATACAAGCTCGTCCTTGAAAACATAGTACACCGTTACCAGACAAACTATACCCTTCCAAACCACCATCTTGAACTTGCAACCTTCGCGCATTCAAACTGTCATCTACCAACTGTTTTTCCTTAACTTCCTCGATCCAAGTTGGCTTAATTTGCAGCTCTGCCAAAAGACTTCCATCATCGTATAGACTGAGGTGAGCAAACATCGCCTTTAAATCCGTTATGACCTTCCGACTTAACGCGTCAGCCACCACGTTAGCCTTGCCTGGATGGTACTCAATTGAACAGTCGTAGTCCTTCAACAGTTCAATCCATCGGCGTTGCCTCAAGTTCAAGTCCTTCTGCGTCAAAAGATACCTCAGACTTTTGTGATCCGTGTAGACTATCGATTTCTCTCCATACAAGTAATGCCTCCATATTTTCAAAGCGAAGACTACTGCCGCTAACTCCAAGTCGTGAGTCGGATAGTTAACCTCATGCGGTCTTAGCTGACGGGATGCATAGGCCACTACCTTCCCTTCTTGCATTAATACACATCCCAACCCAGTATGGGACGCATCACAATAAGCCGTGAACAATTTCACTTTCGGCTATGCACAAATTGGAAGGAAAAAGGAGAAGAAAAAGATGAACTTTGGTACCCTTTAGCTCTACTCAAAACCGAATGTTGAGGCCCCTTGGAATTTCTTCATATTCAGCCATGAATAGCTTGGGAAAAGGAGAGAAAATAATTTGGTGAATTCGGCCAAAACAAGCTGGGAAAGGAAGGAACAACAATGCATGAATTTTGGCTCCTCCAAGCTCTCAAAACCGGCCAAGCAAATCCCCCCCAAGAAGTCCCAAAATTCGGCCATACCCCCCCATAAGGTGTTAATTCCCAACACCAAAAGCAAACATTGTTTATTCCTACTCCCATCACCATTGGAAATCAACCTCATTCATTAATAAACCCCCCATCACTTAATCCATCTAATAATAATAAATAAAAAAATAATAATAATAAATAAAATAATAACAAACCCATTATCCCATCACTATTGGAATAATAAAACTTTGTTAACTACATATGCCCATCACTTATCCTTCTTTCAATAAAATAAAAATTTAACCCCATACTTCTCCTATAATTAATAAAAAGAAAGCAACCCAATAGACCTTGCTTCATGCGCCCATGCCCATGCTGCCACCAAAACACGCCGGCCATGAGGGAAAATAAAATAAAACTTCCATTGCTGCATAGGGGTTTCGAACCCACGACCTGAAAGAGAAGCCCCCACGCCCCAGCCACTCTGCTGTGGCACACTTTATGACATAAACGCATCACGCTTTCTTTTAAGCACTTATCCCTCGGCTTCCCCACGCATTAATGCCAAAGCCAAAAATTAAAACATCCAACTGCATTCCACTCCACTCGAACCTAGGACCAGCTGGACTGCATACGAGTAACGCCCCAAGCCACTTGGACCAGGTGCTGTTTTGTGATATAAATCCATCACAATTTCCTTTAAAGGCTCCCTCTTCTCAACGCCCAAACCAAAAATAAAATCAACTGCTGCTTCTTTGGTTCGAACGCAGGACCTGGTGGAGGCAACCCCTTCTTCCAACACCCCATGCCAACTTTCCCATTTGACTTTCATGTCAAATAACCCCACCATTTAATTATAAGGCCTTCATACCTGGCCCCCCTTTACCTTTAACGCCAAAAGCCTAAAATAAAACACATCCCCGTTGTAACTCCCAAGATTCGAACCTCCTCCTTTGCAGCACCCTTAGACGCACCAAGCCAATTGTGCCAATTAAATTCTTGTGTCATGTTCCTTCCAAAATTTTCCTTAACCCCTTATCTCACCTAGCCCCCTTCCTTTTACACACTTAAAAAGAAATTTTTAGGTCTAAGTCAAGCCTAGCTCGGGATTATTTCTAGACCCTAAAACATGTCAAATGATCATAGAATTTAATTCTTCAAGCACTCACATGGAAAAATTAATTAAATTACAAACAACCCCTAATTTAGGGTGTTACATAAATGTTATGAATGATATTTTGTACAAATAACCAATTTGCAAAAGGGTATGAGAATGAGGTATAATTGTTATGCTAGTATGTGTCGCTTACATATTTGATTTGTTGTGGTTGTGGTAACTTTGTTAGGTATTTTGATTTGGTATTGCTTGAATGAGTTGATGAATTGAATTAATGTGTGTTTTGAGATTAAATTGTATATAATTGTGGTACCAATGAGGGTACATTGGTTAGGCACATATTAGGTTGGTTTTGATGTGTTTTTGATCCGATTAATGTCATTTTGTTTTTGTATTTTGGTTAGTATTTGAATTTCTTAAGGTCCAAGCAATTTGATTTTGTTTGTATTAATATATGATTTGAATGATTTACTATTTTGTTGTCCTGTAATACTCCGTAACCCTGTTTCGACGACGGATACGAATTAGGGGTGTTACAGCACATTATTTAAGTATAAAAATTTTAACTTTTTTGAGGTTTCACCATTACTTTTTGGGACATAAATTGAGCTGAGATAATCAGATTAAAAATTTGGTGTTGTTTATTTTCGATGTAATTATGGCAATGTTCTAAATTGCATAATTATATTTACTTTCAAGTTAAAATATTGCCTTCGCCTTAATTTAACAATGTTTCTCAAAAATATTTTTGTGTCAATTTTTAGTTCGGGAGAATCACTTTTTCTCTAAAAAAGTAGTAGCTTGTTTAGGAATGCTTTTGTCTCAAAAGTGCTTCTTAGAAACAATACTAAATACACCCTTTTATGTTTTACATTAGTAATCGTTGTAATGCTTAACATTTGTACCAGTAACGAGATCGAGTGTGAGGTGTGACAAGGGTTGTGAGATGATTGCCTAAAAGGAAAAAAATGAGTTAAAGGAAAAAGGAGATCAAGAGCAATGGTGGGGGCTAGAAAATGACAAAAGAAAAATGATGATTTGACATGCATAGTTGTCGTTAGGGTTTTAACATTTGGATGATTAAATAACAAATTTGGCTCATGATAATGATAAAATTGAAAAGATTTTTTTAGGTGACCAAAATGAAAATGCCCTAAAAGTTGGGTGACTAGTAATTTACCCTAATTTTTTATTTTTAATATTTTAATTAATACTTCAAAATATTATTTTCATTAAGGGGGTAATATTAAAACTGCTCATGAACTTTGGTACAATATACAATGTTATACAAGAACTTTGATTTTGTACAATTTTATACATGAAATTTTAATTTGATTCACTCTTCACAAACTACTAACATATTATCACCATCTTAAGTTTATTTATTGCATACACAAATAATTATATTTATCTAATATTAAAATAAATTGATATATTTATTTTTTAAAATATATACAATTGAATTAAAATCAATTTTTATATATCAGATAACAAATAAAATTTCATGTATATGATTGTACCAAATTAAAATCCATATATCAAATTATACATTAAATAAAATTGATGTCTAGCTTAAAAATTTATTCCTTTTATTAAAGATTTCTTTAAAATCAATTCAAAAATTAAAGTTATAAAATTTCAAATGTATAATAATAAAGTTAAAAATAACTTTCTCAAAATGGAAATTAAATATGGAGTTAAAATATGGTGATAGATTTACTTTTTTATGAATCTATATTTTATCTTAGCCACGTTCATGTACTCCTTAATTTTAGTATCAAATTTCAAACGACAAAAAGAAAACAAACCAAATTAAATTTCATTAAAATATTCCTATACCATCACTGTCCAAAGTCCTATTTGTTCCCTTTTGCCCTCGCCATAATTACGATAGGTCCACATCTTTGTATATATAGTTTGGGACTACATTTACATGCCAACATTTAAGTGTTATAAATTCACAAATACTAGTTTCTCCCCGGGGATTTCCATTTCAAACAAATTATTTAATTAATATTAAAGTAGACTATATTTGTAGTCACTTAATTATTGGTAAATTTTTTTATTTCAATTATGAAAAAGTTATAAAATAGTTATCTAACTATTCAATTTTCTTTTGGTTACTGACCGCGGAAAGATAACTTGGTAGCTTTTAAAATTTGTATAATAGCAACTTTAACTCTCAACATTTATACATTGTGTTAATTTAGTATTGATTCTAAAAAAATTAACCCTCAATATTTACATATTGTATAATTTAAAATTTTTCTGTAATTTTACTTTTCTTTGCGAGTGCTTAACATTCTTAACCATCCCACTTTAAATATATAAATTAAATCAAGTACAAACCTTTTTAATGTATAATTTTAGCATAAAATAAAATAACTTTATTTTTATTTTTGCCTTTTTTTTTCATAATTGGTTTATTGTAGATATGTGATGTGCACATTTTATGTAGCTTTTCACAAATTTTGCAATCTCCAATTGGATGCTGACATTCAGTTGGGAAGGCTCTGTCAGCTGGGAAGGCTCTTTGTCTCATTCTTTCTATTTAGTTTGATTTGGGACAAGTAATTTTTAATCCAATTATTAAGCATACCGAGACAGATGATGCGTGCACTGGACTTCCATTTCCTTCATTAATTTATCAATTGATCATGAGGCAAAATAATGTAAAACGAGTTGATGATTTCTTAGAGCCTTTGCATCATGAGCTGAAGTACAACATCAAGTTTCACATTGGGAGCCATGTTGATGGTACTGTCCAAGCTGCTACTCAATCTGTTGAGGATACAAAGGAGGAACATGCTGTTGAGGATGTTGTTGTGACCGCCATAGATACCACAACTTTTCTGGCTTGTGTGAGGATACTCAAATTTTGAAGAACTTGAAGGCAGAGCTACAGTTTCTTAACTCTCTTATTCTGGGGACCAACAAATAGAAGATTGAAGTGTTGTAGTTTATTTGTGACATCGAGGCAGAAGATCCATTGTTCTTCCCTTTGGACTTGATCCAAAATGGGGGAGTCAACATTTAGTAGGAGCAGTGGTGTGATGCAATTAGGACTGGAAATGAATTGAGCTTGAATTAATGAGTCTTTAGTCATGTTCGTTTGTTTATTTTATGCTTGTTTGTGTTCGGTTCATTAAGAATTTCAAAATTTTTTTTTTTGCTCGTTTATTTAAAATTATGTGTGTTATGTTCATTTGTTTAATATTTACGAATATGCTTGTTTAACTTAAATGAGTTTGTTCATGAATATTAAACGAATATGTTCTCATACATGTTCATGAATATGTAATTGAACATGTTCATGAACAACGTTCATGAATAATAAACAAACAATAAATAAACACACACAAATATATATATATATATATATATATATATAAAATAAACAAACTTTACTAACCACAACTTTCTTCCTCAATTTGATCTATTTAGTTGGAAAATTTTGACTTTTGTTGTAATCCATTTTATTCTTGTAAGATAATATTATTCTAGTTTGTAATTAAGTCTAGGATTCCACAAAGACTTTAAAAGGGTGATCATGCCTAAAACCATAAAGATTTGAAGAAGAGTCCTCTCTATCTTGAACACTTATTTGTTATTTTATGATAAGATAAGATGACCTATTTGAATTGAAGAAGGCTGCTCTTTTTGAACTAGGGATAACCCTAATAGTTCCTTATACAATGCATGTATGTGGAATTGCTCCATAGTGAGTATATTTGAGAGAAAATTTTTGTTACTTCTGTGTGAGATTTTTTTATCATTTTTAGATGACCATTGTAAACATTTGCTAAGTGATTAATTGTGGGTATAGATAGGTTGTGCTGTGCGTTTATTTATTTTTTGTCTCACGTTATAGTATCGCTATAGTATCTAATATTACCGTCACCGTTATTTTTACACTAATCGCAGGTAAATGCATCGCTCATCCAAACTCACCCTAAGAGAGCAGCGTGTTAGAATCAAGGGTAAATTATAAAAATGTGAGGATACAAATTAAGAGAAAAGAGTTGAGCTTAAATCATTATTTTTTGTATTGCGAAGATTTTAGTGAATTGATTCATTGAATAAGACTATAGAGACATAGGTTAAATTTGAATTGTGTCAACAATTTTTGTGTGTTATTTATTTTCAGTTGTGACTTTCATTGTACTAGTAATTTATCTCACAATCTAGTCAAATGAACTTTTATATTTGTTACATGATTTTTTTTTTCCATTTTTATTGTGCATGTACCATAATCTAATTATTTTTAAGTGGTTGATTAAGTTGGTGTCACCCACATTGTAGTGGGTTTCACACCAGTTTGGGTTGCACCGATCGGTGTACATTGTTCCAATAATAAATTGGAATGACCACTTCTCTTTTCAGCACCAATTTAATTAAATTTTTGTCCGTAGTGATTGCACTAGCTTGTTCGGTCAATTCCAGTTGCACTGATAGAAATATTACGCACTGGTTAGTACATAAATAATCTTAAAAAATAGATAAAATTATTATTATTTTGCCAACATTAAAATTTTTTTATTAACTAAACTTAAACTATAAAATTTAACCAAGCATAAACTTAAAGTAGAAAATGAATAAAATAATAAGAAAGTGAAGAATTTATACAACAAACAAATTAAAGAAAAACAAAAGACAATTTCTAAAAGCTTGACAAACACAACTTTATGTATATATTTTGTGAAGTTTATTATAAATATTTTATATAATCAATTAATAGTTTTACATTTGAAATTATTTAATCTACTTCATTTGATATATATTTTATTAAATATTTTGTAAAAGGATTGGTAAATTCGAAATGGTACACCTAATTAGACAAATATTGATACATGCTAGTTCTAGTAAAAAAATAGTGCACCTACTGGTGTAGTACTGACTACCTTAATCACGCATCAATAAAGTTTTAACACAACTGAAAGATTATAAAAAATCTATTTTTTTACAAAATAAATATTATTATAAAAGTGTTTTTATCTTTTTATATCTGTATACAAAATTTTAAAAAATAAACCCATAATAGGATTTCAACTTAATACACTATGATTTTCAATATTTTAATTTTATTTATTATATAATGAAAATAAGCAAACAATACTGGATCAAGCATAACATCCAAATAATATTAAATACTTATCCAAACATTGATCACCCTTTACACTGTTCCACTCCCAAAGTTTTTAGACGTTTGATATTAATTTTACAAGCTCCTTAATAAATGTTTGATCGATCTTTGTTCATTGCATATCGCCCTGCTCGATTGTGTATTCAAAATCATGCACCTACATATCCGAAAAGAACTTATACGATGTCTCCGGTTGCAGCAGTCCTACTCCAATGATACGTCGTATCATGCAACAGCATGGAGTCATCAAACCTTTCATTCAATCCTGGTACTCCAACATTAACTCATCACTGTAAGATACTATACTACTACACAAGAACAAATTGAGAGAGATGAATTTACTGAGAAATTGCTTAGTATTCTTTATCTGCTTTAATCAATTACACTGTTGATGTTTATATACTTGAATATGAGTAACTGCTCCTAACCAACTATACATCAGACTAAGTAACTGAATGATAACAGACTAACAGTCTCTGTATTAACCATCTCTATACTCTAACATTCACCCAGCTTTTCAATAGGTAAGACCCGAAGCAAACTTCGAAATCAAGCAAAAGTAGAGAGAGACAATGGCTTAGTAAGAATATCTGCAACTTGGTCACAAGCTGGTACTTCACCAACAACTAGTGAGCCACTAGCCACCTTCTCGCAAACAAAAAATAAGTCAAGTTCGACATGCTTGAATTTGGAGTGTAAGACCAGATTAGCAGCAACAACAACTGCGCTGGAATTGTCACACCAAATAGAAGGAGGATCAGTAGAACCGATTTATAATTCTGTTAGCAGAGAGACTAACCAAGCAACATCACTGATAGCTGCAGCCAAGCTCCGATATTCAGCCTTTGCGGTAGATCGAGAAACAACTTGTTGTTTCTTAGAGCACCAGGAGACAGGCGTATGACCAAAGTAGACACAATAGCCTGTGGTAGAACGTCGGTCATCAAAATTTAGACCCCAATTGGCATCTACATAACCAACTAAAGATATTCTGTTGGATCGACGAAACACCAGCCCATGATTAATAGTGCCATGTAAATACCTCAAAATACGTTTTAATGCTACCATATGAACTGTAGTAGGGGCATGCATGAATTGACACACTCGATTTACCGCATACGCAATATCCGGCCAAGTTAATACCACATATTGAAGAGCACCAGCAATACTTTTGTATTTAGTAGGGTCACCAAGACATCACCCTCATCTTTAGACAATGTAGATGAACTAACCATCGGCGTATGAACACTCTTTGCATTAACCAGAGAACACTTGTCAAGTAGGTCTCGAATGTATTTGCGCTGGCATAAGTGGAGACTTCCAATAGATGACCGACTGACTTCAATACCTTAAAAATAATTAAGGTCGCTCAAATCCTTTAGAGAAAATTCGTTATGTAGTTGCTGAACAAAACAATTTATTTCATCAGTCGAACTTCCAGTATTAACAATATCATCCACATAGACCAAAACATAGATGATGGACTTGGTTGTAATTCTAATAAACAAGGAAGCATCAGATTCAGATAAGACAAAACTAGTAGAAACAAGAAATTGTTTCAATTTGGCAAACCAGGCACGGGGAGCTCGTCGTAATCCGTACAACGCCTTTGTTAGACAACACACCAAAGGCTCACCAATTGGTCCATGTTGGACATAGCCTGGTGGTTGCTGCATAAACACTTCGTCAGTGAGATGTCCATTTAAATAGGCATTATTTACACCGACTTGACAGAGTTGCCAACCATTTGATACAACAATAGATAATATGGTTATGATAGTAGCAGGTTTGACCACCGGACTAAATGTTTCCTTGAAGTCACATCCAGGTACCTATGAACATCATTTTGCCACCAACCGTGCCTTTCGACGATCAACTGACCCATCAGGATTCTTCTTGACTTTGAAAAGCCATTTGCACCCAATCGCTTTTAGACCAGGAGGTAGATGAACAGGTTTCCATGTAGAGTTAGCCATTAAAGCATCA
This sequence comes from Gossypium australe, assembly GCA_005393395.2. Taxonomy (NCBI): domain Eukaryota; kingdom Viridiplantae; phylum Streptophyta; class Magnoliopsida; order Malvales; family Malvaceae; genus Gossypium; species Gossypium australe. The sequence goes on along the minus strand of CM016625.1, from coordinate 19,362,369 downwards.
AATTCAACTTGAACTGCTAATTTCCACTCCTTATGAGCAAGAGCCTCCTCAACAATTCGTGGCTTAAAATCGACAGCCTCAACTGAAAAAACCTTAGGTTTAAAAATTCCTGTCTTAGACCGAGTAACCATGGTGTGAGTATTTCCCAGAGGAACATAAGGAGTATTAGAGGACTCAGTGATTGGCCTGACGGACTAGCTTCAGCTGACGATACTACAAGACAATCAGATCCTAATTCAATTGATGAATCAACTGAAGCTGGTTGTATTGGACTACATGTAGCTGGTGAGTCAACTGAAACAGACTGCACAGGATTGTAACTCGGAGTAGGAGGCAAATGTAAAATGGGTGAAGCTACAATGGTTTCTCTTGGTTCGACAGTGGATCAATTAGAGGAGGGCTGAATGATAGGAACATAAGTGGTGACACAGGCAGGAGACTTAATGGTGTCTAAAGTAGGTGAAGAAAACAAGAATCGGTGCTCATCAAAAATAACATGCCGAGAGATAATAACCTTACCATCTAGTGTGAGACGGTGATAGCCCTTATGTTGAGAGTTAGACCTTAAAAACGTACATGGCTGTGAACGAAAATCCAGCTTGTGATGCATAAATAGACGTAAATATGGAAAACAAAAACAACCAAATACCCTTAAGTGATCATTCGTAGGTTCATGACCATGAAGAGCCTGATACGAAGACTAACCTTTTAGGACTGGAGTAGGTAGACAATTGATAAGTGAACAGCACTGCAAAATGAATAACCCTAGTAATCCATGGGTAGATTGGCCTGGGCTAAGAGTGTAAGACCGGTCTCCACAATGTGCCTGTGTTTACGCTCAGTAACACCATTCTGTTCAGATGTATGTGGACAGGAAAGACGATGAAGAATCCCATGACTAGCCAAAATCGATGCAAAAGCACGAAACTCACTGCTCCAGTCACTCTGAAATTTTTTAATATACTTCTCGAACTGAGTTAAAACCATTTTTTGAAACTAAAGAAAACACTCAACCGCTTGAGATTTACATTTAATGAGATAAACCCAAGTAAATGAACTGCACATGTCAATAAACGAAACATAGTACAAACTACTTCCACAAGCAACAGAAGCCGGTCCCCACAAATCAGAAACAACCAAGTTAAATAATTCCATATATTCAGTAGTAGAGTGTACAAAGGGCAATTTATGTGATTTCCCTTTTTGACAGGTAATACAAATATTATATAGACATTTCTTATTAGAAACAATTTGACACTTATCAAGAACAATTTTAACAATTGCGGCAGAAGGATGGCCAAGTCTCTTATGCCACAATGTAAAAACATCATCATCTGAAAGACAATCTTAGATCCCGGTGTTGTGAATAGAAGGTACTGTATCAGATGGAACAGACAGATCAGTCAAAAATAGATAGAGACTATCACGAGCTTGGCCCCGTAGTAAAATTTCCTGTGTCTGGACATCCTTAATAACACAATGAGACGGATAAAATTAAAAAAAGACATTGTTGTCGTTAGCAAACTGAGAAACAGACGTAAGATTCTTTCAGATTTTGGTACACACAGGACATTAGATAGATGTAATAACTTTTTCTTCGTTGGTAGGATAGAATTTCCAATGGATGAGATTTTAGTGGGGGCCCCATTCCTCATTAAAAGAGAAGAAGTACCTGAGTATGGAGTGGAATCATTTAAACCCGAGGCATTCTGAAAAACATGATGAGTAGCCCCTTAATCTGGATACCAGAACAAGGTTCCTACAGGCACAGGCAAATAGGAATCATTATTATCAAAATTGGACCCATACTCAGTAGCGGCCGAAAAATTAGATGCACAAAAATCAGTGATATATGGCAGTCCTATAACAACCAATTTTTAGTGGTGTCAGAAATAGTGATTCAAGATCACTAAACCCGATGAGTGTGTTTGAAAATTTAATAAGTTAATATTTATTAGTCAAGTGTGATTTTAGTAGTATGCTTGAATTAGTTAATTTTGTGATTTAAAGGAATTTATTAGGTAAATTGGATTGAAAATGAGGTTTCGAGACCTCGATTTTATAAACTGAGCTATAAATATTTTTGTAAATATTTACGGAGTGTCATTGAGTTAGTATTAAAATTTTGTTAGAAAATTCTAACGTTTTAATAGTTAATTAATTAATAGAGGCTAAAGTGAAAAAGGTGCAAAACTTGTCAATTAAATAATTAGGGATTAAATAGCTTAAGTGGTAAGATAAGGAGGACCAAAAGGGTAATTAGACACCCATGGAATAGGCTGGATGGCATGTGTGAAGAGGAAAACAACAAAACTAGTGTGAACAAGGGGTAAAATTGGAAAAGAATAAAATTTAATAGATAAAAATTGGACTAAATTAAATTTCTAGACATTTCTTTATTTTTCTTTAGCCAAAAACACCATTAAAGAGTCTCTTTAAGTTGGTTTTTCATATTCTTGCTACAAGTAAGTTCAATTCTTGTTTATTTCTTATAATTTTTGTGATTTTGATACTTTTACAATTAGGTCCAACTATTGAATTCATTAGTTTTTGATCCTATGAGTAATTTTGAAAGTTACGATGGATGAGTGCTGGAAGTTTATGATGATTTAACATGGATTTGAAGCTCTAATTTTGTTATGTGATGATTTTATTAAGTAATTTCAATGGAAATTGAAATTAGGACCTAATTGTGAAAAATTTAAGAATTAGGGTTTAGTATTCTGAGTATCAAAGGCTGTATAGTAGCCTAAAATAATTAGAAAAAGTGTTATTTGATAAAAAATAGTTCAATTGATGGGTTAATTGATCAGGGACTAAATTGTAAAAAATGTAAAATTTGGGGTAAAATGTGTAAATTCAAAAATTGAAGGGAATAAATTGTGAATTGAATTAGATGCTGATGAATGAATAAATTTATATTATAGATCAAGAACTCGAAGATAAACGTTGAAAAGAGAAATTAACAGATTAGTCCCTAAATTTCTACAACTTCTACAATCTACTCCAGATAAGTTCATATGGATGAATTTTATGATTAATTGTTATATTAGAGATGATATAATGTATTATATTATATCTTTTTTATTGAATTATGAATATCGTAATGATATGATAATCGAATTAAAAGTTCAAATTGAGTAGAACGCAGGATTGAGTACGATCATTCAATGACGAAAGGCGAATTGACGGATAAGACCATGGTTGGACCATGGTAATGTTTAAATGTAAGACCATAGCTGGGCTATGGCAGTAAATACATGTGTAAGACCATAGTTGCGCTATGGCATCCTGATAATAAGACCATAACTGGGTTATGGCACTACGAGTGTAAGATCATGGCAGGGCCATGTCAATATTCGTGTAAGGCCATAGTTGGACTATGGCACCAAGAAAACGATGTACTCAAATCCGTAAAACGTTCTCTAATTTGATGAGTATTGGTAAGTGCTATATAGATTTATTATGGAAAAATCTAAGAAATCATTGATATTGAGCTCAATCAAATGAATGTTATTAAATGAAGTTGTGATTGTCAGGTAATGTTAGTGAAATGCTCTATTTAATGTTTTATTATAGTTGGTTCGGTAAGATTTATTCTTAAAAGCCTAAGAACTTGCTAAACTTCTATAAGCTTACTCTTGTGTGCTTTATGTCCCTTGTAGACTAACGTGAGTTTGGAGGATTGGATCAACATATCGGGTCACACTATCCAGATTACTTCAGTAGATTAGTTTATATATTCTATGGTTTATATGGCATGTATAGGAATGTACTAGAAATGAGTTAAACTTGAAATAAGGTTGTGAATGATATATATATATATATATATGTTTGTATGCATATGTTTAGCAGTAGTCTTTAGTAAACAATGTAACTTTAGTAAGTTTAGGTAAATGAGTTTTGTGATAAAATGATAAGTTTAATTCATGAGTTTTGATTGCTTGGATTGTTTAGTTTGGATAGGTTTGTGTATTTAAATGTTCTGTGCAGGTTGATGATATAAAGGGTGAGAAAAGTGGCCTTAAAATGGCCTAGTTTCATCCACACGGGCGTGTGTCATAGCCGTGTGTGACAAACGGCCATGCACATGGGCGTGTAGTTTGGCCGTGTGTCCTCTGCACCTTGAAATTTTAAAACAGAATGCCCAAGTTTTAGCACACGACCTAGCACACGAGTGTGTGGTTGGCCGTTTGACCCAAGTCAAAAAGTTACACGGGTAAGGACACGGGCTGGAACATGGTCGTGTGTCTAACATTAAATGCCCACACGGCCCAAGACATGGGCGTGTCTCCTGGCCGTGTGAGCCACACGGCTTGGCCACACGGGCATGTGTTCCTTGTTTCTAGGAAAAATTTTGACATTTAGAGAAAAATTCTTAGAGTCTCCGGTCGAGTCCCGAATTACTTCCAACACCTATTTTGGGCTTCGAGGGTCCAGATAAGGTACCATATGAGTATTATATGAATGAGTAATGAAATGTGTATTAAAGGTTATGAATTTTTTTTTATTTAATATGTAAAGTTTGGTAATACTTCGTAACCTTGTTCCGGCAACGAATTTGAGTTAGGGGTGTTACAAGTCCAATACACAACGAGGAGTCAAAATCAATTACACGTGCTCGAGGTTTAGTCTGCCATGGAACTCTAGAATTATTATTTTGCATGGACACCGCATGACCAAAGCCATGGTCAGATCCAAGAGATCCCTCAAGGCCAACATAATTAGCAGTAGGCCCAAGGGGATTTTGCCTAGAATTCGGTCCAGGATTGGCCTGCTTACCAGAACCGAACGGTCGACTATGCTAGCCTGCCCATGTGTTTTGAGAACACCAGCAGAGGGCCAAATTGATGCTGACCCAACTCTTACGCTATTGGTGATCTGCCATAAGAGCTAGGAAGCCCCAATTGACGCTGGCCTATTTCTTGTGCCACATTTGGTCTGCCATACGGACCGTGATAAGCATATGGACCACCAGCAGACCCAACATAATTCATTTTGGAATATGCAAAGGGATTAGAATCCCTAACTTGCGGCAAAAATCCAACATTCGAGAGCATCAGCCATCCTTCCCACGAAGTCCCGATCGAAATTGTGCCGGACCGACTCCCATCGAGCTAACATGTTGGCCAGATCCACCAAGCCTAGCACGAAGCCCCTGTCCATCATGTGCCAAAGTGAATCACACCGGAAGTGGAGCAGTTGGACCACCGTAGTCTCGATTAAATTAGTAGAAGCAGTGTTACGTCAGGTGACCATACCGGCCGCAGATTTGATACTGTACACGAGGGAAGAAACCACGCCCACGCGAGCCAGAGGTGGAATGGCCACGCACATCACGTAGGTCGGGCTTGGTCACCGCTAGAACTGGAGAAGTTTCAACCAGATGGGCATGCATCAGTACATCACACACTATTCGCAACTGTCGACTTTCAAACTCCATGAGAAGATCCACAAGTTTCTGGAAAGGAAGAGGATCCGAAGAGAACGAGGCCAAGGTTGATATCGCGTCAAAGTCTGAAGAAAGGCCGACCAAAATAACCTTCACCTTTCAGCCTTTGAAACAGTAGATCTGGAAGCCTCAAGTAACGCACAAATATTCTGAATCTTGGCAATGTATGATGGAGCTCGAAACTAACTATTATTTTGACAAAGGCAAGCGCACCTATCGAACAGTAGTATAGTTGTGGTGAGTTCGGAATATCGTATCCTCAAGGACCAAGAGTACTAGTATTAACTATCTTTTTGTTATCTAGTCTAATAATTAAAGGAATTTGGTTTTAATAATAATTAAGGGAATTTGGTTTTAATCTAAAATTAACTAACTAATTTAACTAACTATGGAAGCGACAGAGAGTAAATTGGGAAAATACTTTTGGACAACTTATATGAGATCAGCAATGCCTAAGGAAGAATCCACCTAGACTTCACTTATTACTTTTGATTCATGTGATTTATTCACTTGGCTTAATCCGTAGAAATCCCTGATTTATATTAATACCTCTCTCGAGGCTACTAACAACTGACTCTAGGTTGATTAATTGAAATCTTTTTCTAATTAAAACCCCTATTGTCGCATTAACTCGATCTATGGATTCCCTTATTAGGTTTGACCTTAATCCGGCAGATTTTCGTCGCCCTATCTCTAGGGTTGCAATCAAATCCGCTTAATTGTGTTGATCTACTCTTAGACAGGGACTTTTGCTCCACTGACTAAGCACATTCGACTTGAATCAATAACCTGAATTATCAAACAAGAATAAGAACTCACAATTAAGAATAAGCACAAGTATTTATCTCATAAATCAAATAATAATAAGATTCGTCTTTGGCTTCATCCCCCTTAGATATTTTGGGAGTTTAGTTCATACTAAAAGGGGGAAACATCATAAAAGAGGAAAAACAGCAAAACATAAGAAAACCCAAAAAACTCCTAAGGAACTTGATGGGAGATCCTCAGTCTTGATGAAGATCCTTCTCCTAAGCTATTCCCGACGGCTGTCTTGGAGTATTTTCTCCTTCTACTCAGCGTCTATTCGACGTCCTGTCGAACTCTATTCGACCTCTAGTCGACGTCCTCTTTTAGGTTGCCTCCTAGGGTGTTTATATAGGCTTTGAGATGCCTTTCTTGGCCCACACGTATCCTATTTTGAATAGAATTCATCCTTATTTCGGAAGGGACACGCCCGTGGTTGATAGCCCAGGCCGTGTTCAGTCCGGCTTGCCACACACGGCCGTGTGATCTGCCTGTGTGCAGTGGTCCAGGCCGTGTAGGCCCATTTTGTCCCTTTTTGGCCTGTTTCTCGTTCTTTTCGACTCTCTAAGCTCTCTTGAGTATAAAACATGAAGTTAAGAGATTAGGAGCATCAAAATAATCAAATCCAATGGAAAATCATCCAAAATTAAGCCAAGCATGGGGTTAAAATATGTGTAAATTATGGTTTATCAATGTAACAACCTGTTTTTAGTGAAATCGAAATAGTGGTTTCAGGACCACAAATCCGAGTCCGTAAGAAAAATTATTTTATGGTCTACTGTATGTTAGGAATATCGTATTCAAAAATTTTGTTAGGAAATTTTACTGATTACATGATTAATTAATAAAAGGACCAAATTGCATAAAATGCAACAGTTGAATTCTAGTAGCTTGAGGATCAAATAGCTATGGAATTCAAAACTTGAGGTCCTTTTATGGTAATTATACCATTAAATATATTTAGTAAATAAGCATACTTAGTCATCCATGGAAAATTGATTAAGAAAAGGATGAAATTGGAAAGCTGAAAAACTAAAAGATGATAAGTTAATTAAATAAAAGAAAATATCGTTTTATTATCATCTTCCCCAAATTTTCTATGGAAGCCATAGCTAAGAGAAATAAATTCAAGCAAGCTTAATTGGGTAAGTAATCTTGTCCCGTTTTTAGTAATTTTTATATTTCCAAGATCGTAATAACCTAATCTAGCTATTTTGGGGATTAATTTGCAAATTTATCAAAGTATCAAAAATTTTCCATGGATGTGTATGCTGAAATTTTGAAATTTATGGTAGAAAATGAAAGGTTGTTGATAGATAAACAACTTTTGCAAAGGAAATTTTCATGAAATTGTGATTTAGGTACTAAATTGAAAAGTTGAAAATTCATGGAAAATTTCTGATTTTTGTGAAATATATGAGCCGTTAATATTATATGTAAAAATCGGCTAGGCCTGGAACAAGGATTAAATTGCATGAATTTCATTTTCCGAGCCTAGGGACGAAATTTGTTTAACCGTAAAAGTAACATATTTTAATCTCACATTTAGCATATTTTCGGATGATTTATTCCTTGATTCATGAAAAAAGGTGCTTTTAATCCTTTCTTTTTATGTCTTATACTCAGAAAAGCACTCGAGAATGAAAAGAATGTAAAATGGGCCCAAAATGGAGTAAATGGGCCATATCAAGAAATCCACACGGCCTGGGCCCAAAACCACACGGCCGTGCCTCATTTATCTACTAGAACACGGCCTGCTCACGATTTACACGGCCGTGCCCCATTCATCAGGTTCGAACATAACCTTAAGACGATTCACACGGGCGTGTGCCATGGCCGTGTCCCTGTCGTTAGAAAGAAGAATTTCACTCGGAAAATGATACTTAGGGGTCAAGAAACCTATTTCAAAAGCCTATATAAACACCCTAAGTATAACCTTAAAGGGGCGGTTAGCTAGGCCAATGAGCTAAGCCGAAAATGTTAGATTTGTGGGAATCACTCGAAGATAGCCAGTTGGTCAATCTCAAGAAGCCGGAATTCTACTCAAGACGGCGGATCTCTCATTCAATTCCTTCAGGGGGTTTTAGGGATTTCTTATGTTTTGTTTTATCTTTTCTTCTGAGATGTTTTCTTTTATTATTATGAACTAAACCCTTCAGATACCTGAAGGGGATGAAACCTAAGACGGATCTTATTATTGTTTTCTGAACTATATGATAAATACTTGATTTGTTCTTAATCATGTGTGCTTAATCCTTGTGTTAATATTTCCGGGATATTGATTCAAGTATGATGTGCTTAGGTGGAGGAGCAAAAGTCCCTGCCTAAGAGTAGATCTGGCATAATTAAGCGGAGTTGATCGTGCGCCTAGAGATAGGGTGACGAGATTTTGCCAGATTAGGGTGAAACCTAATATGGGAATCCATAGATCGAGTTAATGTGATTCTAGGGATTTTAATTAGAAAGAGATTTCAATTAATCAACCTAGGGTTAGACGTTATTCGCCTCGAGAGAGGGTTTAATATAACTTAGGGAATCTTACGGATCAAGTCAAGTGAATAAATCGTCTGGTTCAGTGTTAGATAACAAGTGAAGTCTAGGTGGATTCTTCCTAGGGTATCGTCTGAATCAACTGAGTTTTTCCAACAATATTTCCCCAATTCGTTCTTTTTGTCTTGAGTCTTTAGCTTAGTAGTTAGTTAAATTTAGATTAGATAACAACTTCACTTATTTTAGGCTAGATAATAAAAAGAAAGTTAGTATTAGTACTTTTAGTTCCTTTGGGTTCGACAATCCGGTCTTGCCTAAGCTATACTACTGTTCGATAGGTGCACTTGCCTCAATCGTTGTTAGGGTTAGTTTCCAGGTTCGATCATTCTCATTCTTATAAATTTAAAACTCTGAAATCTAACGATCAAGTTTTTGGCGCCGTTGCCGGGGAACTAAAATATTAAGAACGCTTAATTTTTATTACTTTAGCCATTTTTTTCTTTTGCAATTTATTTTCATTATTATTTTTTATTTTTTTTACTTTGCTAAATTTTCTTTTATTTGATTTTGGCAGATAGAGGAGATGGCACTAAATAACTATCAGTGGCAAGTTATGAGGACAAAGCCAAATATCTACAACCTCGACTCAATAACCATGCTATCAAATCAGCTAGAGATGATGAATAAAAAGATTGATGGTTTGTGTAGTCTCTCGCAGGTATACCCAGTAATGCAATATGACTCGAATCTAAGAGGCGTGGCGAATCCTGAGTACCTACCCTATGGATATGGCATGGAGAACGAACAAGTCTACTATATGGGTAACTATTCTAGATATCAAAATAATTTTTATAGTGACACTTATAATGCAGGTTGGAGGTACCATCCCAATTTCTCGTGGGATGATCAAAGTAGCTAAAGACAGGAACTTCCTCCAAATTTTCAACAACCACCTCACCAACAGGAAGAGGAGTCGAGTGTTGAAGAGATGTTGGCAAGATTCGTAGCAGCCACAGAAAATCCAGATTTTCAACAACCACCTCACCAACAGGAAGATAAGTCGAACCTTGAAGAGATGCTGGCAAAGTTCATAGCAAACACATAAACACGCTACCACAATATAGAAACGAAACAAGAAGCATCGATTCAAAGGATCAAGGATCAGTTAGCTCATGATGGTGAAAGGTTAATGGAATCTGACCCGAAGCAAGAACCTGTGGTAAGTGAAGCTCTTTCGCAGATGCCAGATCCTAGACCTCGTGGTGATAAAGAAGAAATTTATGAGGAACAAAGGCTGTGGATCGATGAACTAGACGAATAGAAGACACACCTCAAAGAGAAACTAAAAACAGACGAAGCAAAAACGAGGCGACTCCACGATGAACTTAATGATGGGACAAGCCAGCTTAAGATAGGAGATCAGGCACTCAAAATCTCCCCAGATGGAATAGTCGAGGTAACTAGTCCCAAAATCAGCACCTTTAAGGTAAACACTACTCGACTTAAATTTTATATCAATAACCGAATTGATCGCATGAGAAAGGATTTTCACCTCTTCAAACCACCATGACCATACGAATGAGAGGTAAAGTCTAGCTTAAGATTATAAACGATCGCTTCTCGGGAGGCAACCCGAGCACTAACCCCGTTAATTTTTACATTTTTTTATTTTTTTACTTCTATTTTTCCTTTTAGCACCTAACCATAAACTAACCAAAGTACAGATTTTCGTACCACACGGCCGTGGCCTTGGCCGTGTGGCCACCACAGGAAGGTATAAGAGCGGGGCCAACTACTAGATCCATAATTTCTATTTAACCCCCTTCTTCCCTTCCTTTTCCCGTTATCTTTCTTCTTTCATTTTCCATTATTTACTTTTATTTTTATTTTTATTTTTATTTTTTATTATCTTCTTCTTATTCTTCGTATCATTTAGATTTAGCTTAGGATACAATAAAATTAGGACGGCTGCTTCGAGGACTCAATTTCAAACGGTTCGAGATGCTTCCCCACGTTCACCTCCAATCCTATCCGGTTTCTTTTCATTGACTTCATCCAAAATTCAGGAAGTTTCACTTCTCTTCCCATCTTATGACTTTATGATTATTTTGCTATTATCTATCTTTGTACATTGAGGGCAATGTACATCTTAAGTGTGGGGGGTTAATTATAGCATTATTTGAAAATCCCTGAATTATGCATTGTTCTAAAGAAAGTCTCTCATATTATGATTAGAATGAAAATTCCTTTGATTTATGATTTTTATTGATATGTTTTAGAGTAAGTCATTGATAATTGTGCATTGATGATTAAATTTGAAGAATACTAGAGAATCAAGCAGAATAAGTCTATTTTTCAGAATTAAAATTTTTGCTAGGTTGTTAACCTAAATTTGAATATTACTTTGAAATTTGAAATTTACAAGGTTGATATCAAAACACCCATAATTTTTGTGAGATTTTGAGCCTTATAGAGCATATATCCTTTTTCATGCCCACTTTTTGATTATGAGTGTGTCAACATTGAACTTTTATTCTAGAACTTGCCGTGATTATACATGTCGAGACCACACCTATGATTTGATATACCGAGATGATAAAGGCACCTAGGTTTTAACCCACTTACCCCACTAAACAGCCTACCTCCATAAATTAACCCCTAGTGAACCCCGTTGATCCTAACAACCCTTTTTATTGACTCACCCACTAATATTAACCCAAAACCCTTTGTATTTGTTATCACCATTCCTTTTTGACTACCCTTATATCGAGATTTGATTTGATTAGTTACCTAATTATATTATTTTAGTAGTTAAATTTATCCTTTATTATTTGATTTGTTCGTAAAAAAAAAAACAAAGTATATTCAGTATTAGTATTATGAAAAGTGAGCTTATACAGTTAAAGTCTATTTATCAAAAGGAAAGCTTGTATTATTAAGGTTATTATTGTCACAGTATTTCTAGATAGGTAACTTGTTAATTCAATCTCGATTCTAACCTTCTAATTCAGCCTTTATCCACACCTTTAACCCTAGCCCCGTTACAACCCTGTTAAAGACCTTTTGATCTGTTTATCATCTCATTTTATAGTGGTGGAGATTTGATTTTCAGGCAAGCCTATGTGATTAACTTTTTAGGTTCAACTTATGAGTGCTCTTTTATTGAACCTTAAACACTTCGAGTGATTTGAGTGAATCTTTTATGAGGATGTCAATCCTTGTAGGTTTTAAATTAAGGGTAATTATTCAGGTAATGGGAAACATCTACGTTTTCGTGAATACAAATGTATGACTTATATTGTTTGAATCTTTAGGACTCTTCGAGTTAGATCATCCATGTATAAATTATCTATGAATTATGATGAGACATTGTTGATAGGAATTATGAATCATGGAAAGTTCGTTTTAATTGTGAGTTGAGAATTTTGCTTGAGGACAAGCAAAAGCTTAAGTGTGGGGTATGTGATAAACCGTAGAAGTAACATATTTTAATCCCACATTTAGCATACTTTTGGATGATTTATCCTTTGATTTATGTAAAAAGGTGCTCTTAATCCTTTCTTTTCATATTTTATACTCAGGAAAGCACCCAAGGATGAAAAGAACGAGAAACGGGCTTAAAATGGACCAAATTAGGCCAAGAGAGAAATCGACACGGCCTGGCCCAAAGACCACACGGCCGTGCCTCATTAAAAGTCCGAACACGGCCTGGCCACGATTCACACGGGCGTGTGCCATGGTCGTGTCCCTATCGCTGGAAAGAGATAATTTCATTCGGAAAAGGATACTTGGAGGCAAAGAAACACATTCCAAAGCCTATTCAAACACCTTAGTAGGAATTCTACTAAAATTAGGATACTTAGGGGGCCAAGTAAGACATCACAAAGCCTATATAAACACCCAAGGGGGCAACTTGAAGAGGAGTTCGGCAGAAGCCGGAACGGACGGTGAGCTAGGCCAAGGAGCCAAGCCGAAAAGGTCAGAGTTGTGGGAATAACTCAAAATTCTGAAAAGAATTAACTGTACTTATTGGCTAAACCATAAATTCTGAAAATTTTATGGTAAGAAGATATGTGAGTCTAGTTTCAGAGAAAATTAGCAGATTTTAATTTGGAGTTCTGTAACTAGAGATAAAAATAATTTAGTGACTATGACTCAAGGCGACAGCTCTAAATGAACTATAAATAATAATAGAATTATAGAGAATGCTACATATGAACATGAAATGTATTGAATTGATGATAAAATTTATTTATTAGATCTGGAAAACTTAAATACTAAGCTAAATTGAGGAAAGGAAAAAGTCCTGGATTAGTGGATTTTTGTGTATGAACAAGTATCGAGGTAAGTTCGTGTAACTTGAATTATATTCTTAAATGCTTGAAATGTATGTTATTGATGTGAATATGATTTGAATGTTCATTGTATGAAAGTTGATGAAACATTGATATATTTGATAAAAAGGGTTCATTGTATGAAAGTTGATAAAACATTGATATATTTGATAAAAAGGGGAAGAAATCCTGGTTGAATGAAAGGAAAATTCGATGGATCTCTGAAAAGGAATTGACGGTAAAAAGGATCTAGCCCGGACAGGTGATCTTATCCTGATATAGCCTTCCCGAAGAATATGTGGAAAATGGATTTAGCCCGGACGGGTAATCCAAACTAGGGTCTGAATTTAGCCTGGACTGGTAATTCAGATCCCAGCTCATTAGAGTAATTGTCGTTGAAGGGGATTTAGCCTGGACTAGTAATCCCGCTGTAAGGATGAGGTTTGCGGGAGTGTGCTCTCTGGAAAAAGGGTATACCCATATGTGTACGAATTGACGGACCCGGAATTGTACACAAAACTGTACTACTGAATATCCATCGAAATTCCAAGAAATTCAACGGGATAAATATGAGAAATGGAAGAACATGAAAATTTTGGAATTAATGAGCTCATCAATCATTTATCTTTGTATTGAATTTATATGATGTTACTTAACTAATGCAAAAGTTGAGTTTGTATGTGATAGGTATATGTTTATGTGAATTGGATGTGTGCTTGTGTTGTTGAATGATGGATGTATAAGTATGGTAAGTATAATTCCTGTTGCATGAACTTACTAAGCACCATGTGCTTACCCCATTCACCTTTTCCCTGTTTTGTAGTGCTCGGGAGCTCGAAGGTTGGAGATTAGCTGGAGCCTTATCACACTATCAACCTATATTTTTGGTATATGAAAATGACTTACTTTGAAAAGAATGGAATGTATAGACTAAATACCAATGTTTACATGAAAATGGATGTTTGTAACTTAGTTATTGGCATGGCTAGAGTAAGTATAATTTTGGGATTTTGCGAAAAATTCCCTGTGATTCTGATTTGGTTCCGTAAGTTTCGGTAACGCCTTGTACCTTATTTCAGCGACGGATATGGGTAAGGGGTGTTACATAGAATCTATTTCTCTTCTTGTTCTACCATCCTTAACAAATCCGGAGATAAGTTACAGTCTCTGTCATCTTCAAAATCTTGAGATCCCTCTAGACACATGTCTAGCTCAAAAGGAGATTCTGGGTCAGTAGCAGCGTCACTCATGTCGTTGATATTTGGAGACCTGTTGTAGGCACGAAGGAATATCCAAAGAACAAATGAATCTAAGAATAGCTATTTGTATGGTATGATTATGAATGAAATGAAGGAATAAAAGAATACCTGCTTAGAGTGATACACAAAAATGCATTTTTTTATTGAAATAAAGATGTTGGACACGAGCCTATTTCACAAAAGGATTCTTATTGCTTCTAGGCTTAAAGCAACAAGCGTGTTTTGAACATTACTCTGAATCAGCTTTAAAAACTATAAGAATCTCTTCCGCAGTCCAGTTGTTCAGAACACTTCTAGGCTCATAAGGACGAATGCCCGATAAGTTTTCTTCCACTATTCCCTCTTCAGATATGGCATTGATTTTTAGATTTCCCATCATATCTTCAGCAGTTTCTTTTCTTGTCATCTTCCGTTCAAAGTGAATAATTCCTTCTGACATGAATGTTCTAGATATATGGGGGAAGGTCATTGGTTCTCATTTGACCTCTACCTCGCTTAATCGCGCTCTTCTTCTCTCTTGCTTCTTCTCCAACTCTTTCTTCCTTTGCTTCGCGTCTAGCTTATACCCCAAGCCAAAACGATCTCGTTTTTCAGTCAAGATTGGTACTTCAACTCGTCCATGGAGGTATTTCCCGAGTCTCCTTCTAGGCAATGCTCCTTTTCCCACTATCAATTGTAAGCTCATCCTCGTAGCTTTGGATATCTTGGGCATTGGGATCTTGCTTCCTTCGATGATGAAGGTTGCATTCACAAATTCCAATGACCGAAAGGAACATTCTATCGTTTCACTATCACTCTCTATGTATGGCGCATCGCTGGTAACGGATACAATAATGTCTTCTTCCATGTTTATCGTTATCAGTTGGCCCTCCGTTACCAACTTTAGTTTTTGGTGCAGTGATGATGGTACCGCCCCTGCTGAGTTTATCCAAGGCCTCCCCAATAGGCAATTGTAAGAAGGTTTGATATCCATCACTAAAAATCTACCTCGTATATGTTTGGACCGATCAAGAGAGGTATCTCAATCCTTCCCATTGCTTTCCTTTCAGTGTCGTCGAAGCTCTCACTACGTTTTGACATGTCTTCATGAGAGCTGTCCACAGGCAACCTGTTCAATTTGGACAGGGGCAATACATTCAGTGCCGATCCATTGTCAATTAGTACCCCCGGTAATGTATACCCCTTGCAGTGGGTGGTGATGTGCAGAGCCTTGGTGGATTTCATACCACCAGGCGGTATTTCATCATCATTAAAAAAGATAAAATTATCGGCATTTATGTTTTTGACAAGACGGTCTAGCTTGTTTACTGAAATATCATCAGTGACATAGGCTTCATTTGACACCTTCATTAGCGTGTTATGGTGTGTCTCCGAGCTTAAGAGTAAAGCCAGTATTGATATACGAGCTGGTTGCTTGTGTAATTGTTCCACGACACTATACTCGCTGTGTTTTAGGAATTTCAAGAATTCTTTAGCTTCTTTCTCAGTTACCAGCTTATTAATAGATAGTTCTGACTTCTCTATCCTTTGTTCGATCACCAAGGATTTTCCTTTTACAGGTTCGACTTTTGTATTTGGGGCATCATAACATTTTCCGCTATGTGTATAGAAACCCACATCTTGACCTTCCTCTGGCATGCTAACCGGGCCCTCCTCTCCCGGGATTGTCACATTGCAGTCATAGTTCCAAGGTACCCTTTTGCTATCTTTATAAGGAAAAGCAATGAGTTTCTGGATTACAACTCTTGGTGTAATTTTTGCTCTGGTTTTGTTGATTCTTAGTCGTAAGATGATTACCCCCTAGTGGTTGGCCTCATAGACCTTCTTCGTCGACCCTCCTTCTTTGTCGACCCTCCTTCTAAGACACACACCTTGTACTAGGGCCCTGAATTCACTATATTTCTGAGTCACATGATCTTCTTCATCATGGAACTCACAATAGTTCCTTGCTTCTCAGGAACTGTCCCTAAAGTCTTGTGTGATTAACCCTCTTTTTACCATTTTCTTCTAAACTTCTCTCAATGAGGTTTTCACTTTTGCAATATTCATCTTGATTTTCTTCCCCGCACTCTCGACTATCACATTTAGCCCCTTATTTTAACGGATTTTATACACCAGATGGATCATTAAATTTTACAATGCCCATTTTGATGAGCTTTTCGATTAACTTTTTGAAAGTGGTGCAGTTTTATATCTAGTGTCCCGTGATTCCCGCATGGTATTTTCATTGGGCGTTTGCATCGTACCATTTGGGGTATAGGGGTTGCATTGGCTTTAGGTAGAAAGGGGATACAACTTGTGCATCAAATAAACTTTGGTACAACTCCCTATACGCCATTGGAATGGGCATAAACTGGAGTTTCTCCGTATTTTGCTTCGTGTTGGGCTCTTGTCTTGGTGGGGCTTGATGGCCAGTGGTTACCGTTCTCGGTTGGTTCACAGTGATTGGTTTCGAATAACCCCTATTGTACGCGCTCACATTATTTACCTCATTTTCTCTTCTTCTCGGGGCCGACCTCTTTGTGTTTTCCCCAACCTCTATTTTTCCACACCTTATTGCATTCTCTATCATTTCACCAGACATCACTATATCCGAGAAACTCCTAGTTGTGCTTCCCAGTATGTGATCTTTGTTTCCTTTTCTAGCAGTGGCAGTTGGACTTGCATGGCGACTTCCCTCCACCTTTGAGCATATTGCCTGAAACTTTCGTTTTACTTTTTCTCCATATTCTGTAATATGACTTTGTCAGGCGTCATATCTGTCACGTGGCCATATTGTTTCATGAAGGCCTGTGCCAGGTCCTTCCACAAATTAATTTGGGCACAATTTAGCTAATTATACAATTTGGCCACAGCCCCGATCAAGCTGTCTTGGAAACAGTGAATCAATAACTGATCATTATTGACATATCCGATCATCCTTCGACAGAATATTGTAATGTTAGCCTCAAGGCAGCTGGTCCCGTTATATTTTTCAAACTCTGGCATTTTGAACTTTGGACGAAGCATTAGATATGGGACCAGACTCAATTCCTTAGCATCAATTCCACAATGGTAATTAGCGCTTTTCAACGCCTTGAATTTCTCTTCTAGCCATTTGCATCAGTCTTCCAGTTGCTTTGGGAGCTCCACTCTTGCCTTTCCCATTTTTGCTATATCATCAAGGTCAGGTACAACGAGATTTACTGGATTGTCTCCGGGGTTGGAGCCTGAACCTGTCGGGAAGTTTATCGGTGCCGAAGTACTAGTCTGATATTGAGGTCTGATGTTGACGGACACCCTTTGTGGTTGTGCTTGGGTGTTCATTGGGTTGAAGCTTGGAGGATAAGCATGGTTCTCGTTTTCGTCTCCGGTATTGATCATAGGGCTCTTTCCTTTTTCTAGCCCCCCAGCCAGCAACTGCGTTAATTGGCTCATCATGCTTCTCTGGGATTCTAGCATCTAATCCCTCATATCATGTTGGATTTTGGTCAACTATTCTTGCATATGTATTTGCAGTTGATCCTGCATCTCTCTTTACATTTGTTCCAATCTTTCTAACCTTTGGTCCATGGCTTTAGTCTTTCTTCATGTACCGTAATGATATTCCAGGGAAACTACCATGATTTTAGAGTCTCTTTGTGAGTTTTAGTGCACACGATGTAATGTAATACTGATGCGTGAATGCAGAAAAGAAAAATGCATTGATTCTGATTCAATTTCATTAGAGTAACCTTTCTAGAAAACAAATTTCTTTACATAAAATGGATTACATATATGGTTTTGCCCTAATGCTTAAGGTCTTGACTTGCTTAAGAAGCCAAGCTAACTCTCAGCCTCGATCTGACTCTGTCTCATATTTCAAACTCAGTACATCAGCCTGGACCGCCAAGGTTTGTAAATGATTAGCCACCTCTAACACTTGAGCCAAAGCTTCACCCATGACGTAATCCCTATCCCTGACATGGTCTTGAGATTGATGAAGTTGCTCTTTCCACCGCTCATTATTTGCTTCCAGTAGTTCAACCCAGAGTTCATAGTTTTACAGCGCAGTTTCAAGTTCTTCTATCCTCCCTTTTAGTTCCTCAATCTTGCTTAGGCTGGCCCTTAATTCAATTACGGAGTTGCGACTACGATGTTAATGTAGCGACTTTTTTAACTCTGCCACCCGAGCTCTTAACTTCTCCTTTTCATTTTGGCTCTCCAACAAGCTCTTTTTTAAAGAGTCCTCTCGTACTCGAATATCATGGAACTTCTTCTCCCACTGGTCAGCTCTAGTCTTTTCTTATTGGATTTCTTGCCGCCATTACTCAGATGTTTTACCCAAACCAGCGGTTCTTATTGACATACGCAGTTTCTTGTAATCTGTTTTCAAACTGTCCAAATCTTCTTCGGCCTTATTCTTTCCCTTCTTCAGTTTCTCAGCTTTTAGTTTCTGGACACCGACATCTAGCCCCAGCAGCATTTTCTCCTCATCCAATTACTCGATCTTTTTTCCTAGTTCTGAACTTTTCTTCTCAAAATTCTGTTTGATGATCTCTAATTCAGACGGGATGTTGTCGTTGATTCTCTAACCCCACCACCGGTCATACTCAGGGGTAGTAATTAGATTAGCAGCAAACCTTTTCATTCTATGAGTTTGGTTTTAGGCCTTTGATATTTCACGAACTTTCTTTTTGTAATTATCTCCCTTGTATACAAACTCGCACTGAGCTAACCCTTGTGTTGCTGGCGTGAACTGTCTTGACTTGTATTGCCTTAACACGAGTAGAGGAGCATACTCGACATCTCCCCATATCCCAAGTAGGGGAACCCAATCAAAATCTCCACATCGATATAAGATCTCGTCGGGGACCATCCAAGGGGCTCTCCATTCGATGTCTTCTTCTTGCAGATTTTGGAGAATCATCATCCACTTTTCCTTTGTAATATCATCTCGTTTTGGCGTAGCCACTATCTCTTTCAAGGGAGAATATCTTTCGAAAAATATTCGATATGAGACCTTTTCCACTTTCTAAAATCGGCTATGGAACCATGCCAACAAAAGTTGTGCACACCCTATAAATCTGCCCTGGCCCGCTCTCCGGCACACTTTCAAGGATCTGAAAGTTTCGGCCAAAATTGCGGGAATCAGTGTGACCCTTTTTTCAAGTCGATCAAAGAGATCTGAGACTGCCTCATCTACGTGCCATAATGCCTTGAGGAAGACGACCAAACCGTAGATTCTCAAAGCGAAAACATCAACCCTTTTCTTCATATCCAGATGTGCTAGAATCAGATCCCTCAAGTTTTTCCAAGGGATACACTTACTATCTCATTTTTGCTTGATCCGGGCTGCAACCCACTGTTCACTCATCCCTGTGATGCTCATCAATTTCTTCAAAAAGGTCGGGACATTAGCGGCTCTTAAATATGCTTTGTCGGCTTGAATCTTCGGGCAACGAAGTAAGGCCATATACTCTTCCACGGTAGGTACCAAATCAACTTTCCTAAAAGTTAAGCAACTGTAGGCAAGATTCCAGAACTGGGTGAGGGCTCGAAATAAGTGCTTGTCCACCTTCATATCGAGCAGATAGGGCAAATCTCCATAGTTACAGTAAAACAACTGCTTGATCTCATCATTCCATTGTCCCATATCTCTTTTAATTCTTGAAGATTATTCTGAGTCACGTTGATGCGGGTGAAATCCCACAACTCTGATACGTATCCCTCGGTCAGACTATCACTTTTCTCTTGCTACATTGTCTCGACCCAAATTCAGATCCGCATTATCCTCCACTTTATTAAGAAACCCATTTTCCATGATAAGTTATCTATTTAGGAACCGATGTGAATCAACATGTTTTTTGTGATGAAAATGCCATGCAATTACAATCAAAGCAAAAACAAAGCAAGTCAGTACTTCATACACAGTTTAAAGTAAGCAAAGAATAATGAGTAAAGTACCTACTCGGGTGACCACTAGGGTTTGGCGCGGCTCTACCTAAGGTGGGCTCTTAAGGCCCGCTATATGGGGTTTGGTTCTAGAGTAAAGGTACCTGAACCGACAGATTCCTCGATCTTCACCCATTATAGGCTCATTCAGACCGAGTTCAGTTTAGGGGAATACAGTTCCCTATGGCCATGCGGAGATGAAAATCTCACGAAGACATAGGTACGGATGTATCCCGAAAGCGATCCACTATCCTATACGGAGGTGAAAACCCCACGAAAGAATAGTTTCTCGCTCCCACTTAAAGGGGTAAAATCGACTGACTTATGCAATGCAAAAATGTTGAGACACATCAACAAATTTAAACCAACAAAGCAAGTATTTTATGATGAAACCACGAAAATGACGGATAAAATATAATGGAGGAATCGTAAATTTAAAACAGATTTTCGATTTTTTGACAAAAAGACAAAAATTAACCAATTTGTGGCTCGACTCTCTTATGTAGTCACCAGTGGAGTCGCCAAGCTGTCGAAACCATTTTTTTGAAATGGGTCGACTTTATATTTAAAAACAAAAATGGAGTCGCCACCAATCCTTTTTTATGAGATGTGATCGGACCACCTCGTAATTTGATCGCTTTAATAAAATGTTTTAATTTTACTAAAACAACAATTTTTGGTCTACGAAATTCGAGAAAATGAGTTCGGGAGTCAGTTACGTGCGAGGAAGGATTAGCACCCTCGCAACGCCCAAAATTGGTACCTAATTGATTAATTAATGTCTTAATATCGAATATTGAAAATTTGGAAAGAATTAAAAATACGATCTCTCTTTTAAAAAACAATTTTTAGAAAAATGCTTGAATAACTCGAAACGATTGTTAAAGACCCTTTCGTCTCGAGATAACAAAATATCACATCCCGTAAGTTAAGACGCGATACTTTGAGTCCTCGAGAATAAGCTTTCCTTTTAAAAAAAAGGTCTTGTATTTCAATTTTAAAAAGGATATTTGGTTATTTAGGTTCAACGAGAAAATCGAGACCCTATAAGTTAGGGTACGATTTCTCGAATCTCCAAAATACGAAATATTGCCTTTGTTTTCAAGATTTTCCTTTTTTACGAATTTGGATAAAAAATTAATGAAATATTTAAAAAGGGTTTGATTTATTCGGATATGGTATAAAAACGATTGAAACGTAAGAAACATGTCATGTTTAATGAATAACGATAATGCGACACAATTTGTGATAATACAATAAAACATAAAAAAATAATAAATCATGATACAATATACAAAATAGGACAATAACAATGAAAATAATAATTGTGGCAATAATAAAAAAGTGCTAATAAATAACAACACCAACAATAATGATAATGATAACCATAATAATGAAAGCATAAAACGCACCATAAATATAAAAACAAATAAATAATAAAAAATACAATAAAAATAAGTAAATAAATAAGTAAAATAAAGTAGAAATAAAAAATTCAAAGAGTCCAAATTAAATAAATAAGGACTTGATTGTCGTTAAAATAAAGTTTAGAATCTAAATTTAAATAAAATAAATGCAAAGCCATAAAAAGGATTAAATTGAAACCTAAATAAAATTTGGGGATGAAATTCAGATAGAAAAACAAGGTACCGGAAAACCCTTAAAATTCCCCAAAAAAGAAATAAAACGAGAAAACGAAGGGACCTTTTGGTTCCCTGGTGCCACTAGTGGGGTTTTCGGTGAGCCCACTGACTCGGCCACCCTCCAAACCAGAGAAATATCTGGCGGCGGCGATGGGGATGAATTGACAGGTAAATTTCCTTTATTTTTTATTTACTTATTTATTTCGAGAAAGAAAAAACCAAAAAAAAGAAAAAAATGAAGCATCTTTAATATTTTAATCAAACTTCTTTGTTTTCTTTATTTTATATCTCGTATGTGTGTTCGTAGGTGTCCCCCCTTAAAATACAACGATGTGTTTGTGGCTTTTATAGCCGAAAAACACAATATTTTTTTACAAAAATTTCTGCTTTTTTTTTGCTATTGTTTCTTCTGTTTTTGTCTTGCTTGCAGGTACGAAGGCCAGCTGTGTACGGAGGTGCTGACGTGGAGGTATAGAGGTTGACGTGGAGGAGGCAGCGGCGCCAGAAAGGTGCGACGGCGGTAGCTTATGCTAGCCCCAGGGTTTTCTTTTTTGAAACTTTAAGGTTGTGGGCTTTAGAATTTGGGTTAGGGATTGGGCTTGTAATTCATTGGGCTGTACTTGTGATTTGGACTATTAATTATTTTGGACTTTTATTTATTATTTAGTTTGGGTTTAGTTTTGTAATTGTGATTTGGGCCCAGGCCAAAATTGGCCTATTACACACTTGATGAACTAAATGAAGGTCATGTCGTTGATTTGTAGAAGAGATGAAGAAAAAACATCAATCTCAAGAACTCATTTTGGATGGCATGAATTATATCTATTGGAAGGTAATGATAAGAGCATTTATCAAGTCTTTGAATAAGAAAGCTTGGTGCTCAATATAGATTGGTTGGGAGCCTCCAACAAGTGGATGGTGTGAAGACTCCAAAGCTTGAAGTCCCATGGACTAGTGATAAAGACAAGCTAGTTAATACAAACTCTAAGGCTTTCAATGCTATTTTTAACGGAGTGAGACCCCAAGGGTTCAAATGTATCTCCAAGTGCACTATGCCAAAGAAGCTTAAACCATATTTGAGACTACATATTAAGGCACCAATACCATTAAGCAATCGAAACTTTAGATCTTGACAATAAAGTTTGAGACCTTGAGGACGTTGGAGAATGAATCTTTGTCAGAGTTCTATGCAAAATTATGTGACATTACAAATTAGACATTTTCTCTTCTCCAATGTTAAGTTGGTCAGAAAAGTGCTCAGGTCTCTACTAAAATGATTTGTGATTAAGGTGATTGTTATAAATGAGGGCAAGGACATTGATACAATAAGGGCTGATGAAATCATTGGTTTATTGCAAACCATAGAGATGAATATTGAAGAGACAAGGAAAAACAAGGGCAAAGTAGAGAAGAACATTGCACTAAAAGTCGCATCCTTAATTGCAACTGAGCGTGAAAATACTATTGAGGATTTGTAATAGAATTTAGCCCTTCTCACCCATAATTTCAATAGGGAATTTAAGAAGTTGACCAAGAAGAAAAGGAAGTTTGATGGGAATTAAAACACTAATGAAGCCGAAGGCAAGGCAGTAGCAATTGAAGTACTTATATGAGAAAATTATTTAATATGTAAATATTAAAGTTTATTTTGGGAAATAAAAAATTGAATCGAGTTGTATTACATTATAGAGTACTGGGTCAAAAAGGTCTATGAAGTACTCGTAATTGGACTCGATGTGAGAGAGACCCAAAACCTTTCATATAACATGAAAGAGGCGACAACCCTAGTATAAATACAAGGGTGAGTCATTCACCCCTCTCCTACTCTGAGTAGGATGTTGTTTTTCTATTTAAAATAAACATCAACAACTCTACAAGGGTTCTTACTTCTCTTCCTATAAATAGATGGCACCAATAGAACTATGAATACAAATTTAGAGAGATTGTTATTTTGTCGAAAAATAGAGAGAATTCATTCTTAACTATTACATATATTTTTCCAGAATAATAATTTTACCAGTTTCTATTAAGAAGAGAGAATTTTCGTTTTCACCCCAAAAAGAGAGAAACCTTTTTCTAGTTCCGTGTTTCAATTCAATTGGTTTGAGCCCACACTCGAAGCAATTTGTGGTACGAGAATAGCAGAGAAGATCATTTGGTTGAAACCCGAAAAACATCAAGGATCCGTTTATTTAAAAACATAGGTACATACGTATTCGGTTAAGGTTTATTACTATAAATATCACAAATCGAGTCAGTTTTCAAAATTTTAATTTTTTGCTATGCAAGAAAATCGTTTTCAAACCAGGGTTTTTTTCCAACATCACTCTAGTCCCTGTTCCTCTTTTGGATATTTTAAAGGCTACAATAAACTCGTATAAGACTTGAAAATGATACTAAGGCATATCAAAAACTTAAATTGATCAAAGTGATTAAATAAGTACTTAGAATGAAACGAATTTGACTTTCATTGCTTCGACAACAAATTTAACATCAACCAGCGGTCGGGTCGGGTATAAGGGTGTTACATTAACATCGATCGAACCAGGTCTAATAGGGATTTATTCGTTCTCTCTACCACGCCATTTTATTATAGAGTTCTCAGCACTGTTAATTGGGATAATATCTCATTTTCTTTGAGGTATACTAAGAACTCATTCGATGAAAATTCCCCACATTGATCCTATTGAAGTGTTTTCACAAGTAAACCTAATTGTTTCTTCACGTTCGCAAAAAAATCTTGAAATTTATCAAATGTTTCACTTTTTCAATGCATTAGGTACACATACTAAGAATAATAATCTATAAAGGTTACGTGGTCATTGTAGCCATCTTACGAACTGACATTCGTAGGATCACATACATCAGTGTGCACAAGTTCTAAGAGTTGAACAACCCTTGTACCTTTTGCATTAAAAGATCACTTGGTCATTTTACCTTCCAACCAAGATTCACATTATAGGAAATCGACTTCCTTAAATATGCTTAAGGTGCCATGTTTCACAAGCCTAGTGATTCTCTCTTGGTTAATATGACCAAGTTTCAAATACCAAAGATACACCTCACTCAAATTAGAAGTTTTAAGTTTCTTATTCGCAATTTCAGCTTCCAACAGTGTGTAATCTTTGGTTTGATAAAAAAAAAAAGATATTGTTTTGCATCCAGCCTTTACAAATAAATGAAAAATTTCTAAAAATTGCAGAACTTTTCTTAAATTTCACGGTCAAACCGTTTTTAAATAAACAAGCAATTGAAATTAAGTCTCTTTTGAAACTAAAAGCATAAAACGTCTTTTAAAACAATTTTCCTAAAACTATCAAAATAAATATGTACATTTCTTATTGCTTCAACCACAACACTTACCATGAACTTCCTAAGTTGCTTCATTGATGGACAAGATAAAAGCCCTTATGTGAGCCTTTCAATATGCATAATTTGATGAATAAGTAGCAATGGGGCTCGAATAATTGAACTACCTTCCTTTATGGATTCCATGGTTATAAATCAAACATAAGATCACCTTCGTGCATGCTTGAATCCTACTTTGATACTAATTGAAAAAACCTTTGAGTTGCTTAATGTTCCAATCAATTGTTCTAACTAATGTTGGAACAGAAGTTGGAACAAGCGAGTATACTTAACATACTCAAAAAGAGAGTAAAGCAAAAACATAAATTGACACACAATATTTGTTAAAATAGTTCGAATAACTATCCTACTTTGCGGAGCCTTACTCGGTGAATGATTCCATTCAACAAATTATTCGGATCACCTATTGTATAAGACCTAATCTACCATTACAATGTTGGATAATTGCAACCCCAATAATGAACCCCATTTGTTACAACCACTCACCTAATATCCTTACTTACAATCAAAGTTTAATCTATAAGAAATGCCTAAAACAAAGTAAACGCAAGCAATACTTGATAGAAAACACTCTTAAAGTACTTTATAGGCACACATCCAAGCGAAGCACAAAAGCTTATTTATATGTCAAATTCTACCAACTTCTCAATTCAAAAATCAAATAAATTAATTTTTAAATTTAAGCTAACTTTATCCATAAAAATTCTTTTAAATGTCGAAACCACGCCTTTAGCTTGAAGCAAAAATTCAAACTGATTTCACCATTAATGGATAAAGATAAGGTTGCATACAGTTTTAAAATACTCTACTTTTTTCAAAAACTGAACAAGGAATAACAATAAAATTCACAATATAATTAATTTTATTTGTAACACGAACCATCAATTATATTTTGTCTAGATACATTTTAAAAAAATTATGCAAGCCACAAATGCCAACAAATCAAGATAGCCTTTTAACTATCCCAACCTACCCCAATCAATGTTCCAACATGGCATGTAACAACTTAAATGAATAGTCAATTAAAGTTCCCAACAATATTATTGTATAAATGATTTGGAAACTATACTTTATGGTTGTTAAAACAAATACTTGGGAATAGTATTTAGCCATTGGGCAATGTAATACATAACCAATTAATTGTTTCAAAATAATATTTGACAATTGATATTATTATTGTTACGTAAACGATTTGACAAATACATTTTTTTGGTTGTTAAAAAAAATTATGGCAATGACTGTAACGACCCAAAATCCGTGGGCACCGAAAAAGTGTGTTATCGGGCCTCCGTCTTAGTAAACCGAGTTAGTAAATAGTTATTAGGAGTAATTATGAGTCTAATAGTGTGTTTAATTAGATTTTTATTTAGTGAACTTAGCTTAATTTAAAGTAATTAGGAAAAAGGATCAAATTGAATAAGGAGTAAAAGTCTAATTGTAGATTAAAAGAAAATAAAAAGGATCAAAATGGCAAATATGCCATTTAGCATAAGTTGAGGCGGCATACATGTATAAAAATCTGAGATTTTTATGTATTAAAATATTATTATTAATATTAGATAACTATAATAATATAATATTATATTATAAAATAAAGTAAATGAAATAATAAAAAGAAATAAAGAAGAACAGAGAAGGTTTCGAAACAGGGGAAAGGAAAGAAAGAAAGAAAAAGAAAAGGGAAAATTGAGGTTTTAAAGCTTGGAGTTTAATTAGGTAAGTCAATCAAGTTCTATTCTCTTAATTTTGATGTTTTAGAAGCTTTAAAGCAAGATTTTGATGAAACTAAGTTGATATTTTGAGAGTTTACTGGTTTTCAAGTATAGTTGATGTTGAAGAAAAAGATGAATTAGAGACTAAATTGAATGAAATTTAAGTTAGAATTAGTAGAAGGATTAAATTATAAAGTAAGCTATAAGTTTTGTGTTATAGGGATTAATTTGGAAGAAATTATGAATTAGGGTTTTATTATGAAAATTATATAATCAAGTTGAATATGGAAGGAATTTAAGTAGAATCAAAGTATGAATTAAGTTAAGAAAATAAGTAAACTTAGTTAGGATTAAATTGTAAAATGAGTTACACTGAAACAGTTTTGGACAGCAGCAGTAGAGCAACTTTGAAAATTCACCAAAAATCGTAGAAGTGGAATTAGAAGTTGAGTGAGATGTGAAATTAAAGCTTATTGAGTCTATTTTCATATGAAAGAAATAGAGAAAGCAAATAAGTTCTGTATTATGAGATATTTAAATTTTAGTGAAACTGGTTCAGGGTGATTTCGGGTTCCCCTGTTCTGACTTGGAAAAATCATTAAAAATTGTATAAAAATAATTTGGGAACATAATTTATATGGTTAGATTTATTAATGAGTCTATTTTTATAAGAAACAAACTAGAACATCATTTGAATTCTGCATAAAAAGATAATTAAATTTTAGCAAAGAGTGGTCGGAACTGTCAGACAACAGAATAGGGGTGATTTCAAAGAATAAACTGTACTTATTGGCTAAACCAAAAATTCTGAAAATTTTATGGCAAGAATATATGTGAGTATAGTTTCATATAAAATTTACGGATCTTAATTCGGAATTCTGTAACTCAAGATATAGATAATTTAGTGACAATGACTCAGGTAGACAGCTTTAAAAGAACTTATAAGTAAATAATAGAATTGTGTATAAAGAATGTAGAATGAAGAGGAAGAGTAGAAATTGAATAAAATTTATTATTTATTGAAATTTAATGCTGTAATTAATAATGTAAATTATTATTATTTTTGTAGCTAATAAGGAAAAAGAGGCATCGGCATCCAAAGGAAAAGAAAAGATCGCTGAGGAGTAAACGTGTATTTCGGGTTTGTATTACTATAACTCAAACTATTTATTAAATGTATATTGTATTTATAATATATGTTATGGGGTAATTAAGACAAGGTAAGTAATAATATTTGAAATTTAGTAAGAATATGTGTGAATATTGAATTATATGTGAACCAGTATAATAGATTTTTGAATTGATCAAGGTTTTGAAATTGTTGTGGAAATGAATTCGAAATTGGAAAAGTAAAATAACGCCCTATTAACTTGTCGGACTAGATTTGATACAAATGGCATGCCATTGGATTTGTGATGTGATGAGGAGATTTGTAGCTCGGTGGAGAAGATAATTCTGTTATATATACTTCGGTTTATCCGAAGAGGCATTCAATGCCTTACTAGTGTGTTTGGGAGGTTATATTATACTGGTGTGTTATGGAGGATTTATATTACTTTGGTGTGATAGGGTTGGATATTCTGGTGTGATTGGGTTGGATACTCTGGTGTGTTTGGGTGGAATCCGCGTATCTATCAGAGTCCGAGTATTGTTAATAGGGTAAATAATTGAAATGAAATTTTGGAAATGAGATTGATTGATTTGGCTCTATTGAAAGATATGAGAAAGAATGGATGAGTTAAATTATGGATTGAATTAGTATATGAAAATGAAATGTGAATTTAAGATTTATGAAGTGATATATAATTATGTATAATTAGTTTTAATGATTTATAAAGCTTATGGTTGATGTTTGTAATTTATTAATGTTAAATAGTTTGCTTTATGGTAATACCACTGAGTGTATGTATACTCAGCGTACGGTTGTTTCCGTGCGCAGGTTGTAGAAGTCAAATACTGAACCAGCATCCGAAGCCAGACCCGACTTCAGTAAACTTTTGGTGATGTATATTTCCTTTTGATAATGTGGCATGTACGTAGGTTGTGTAAATGGTTAAAAATGTTAGTATTATCAGTTTAAGAATTATAATGAAAGAAGTATATTTATTTTAATCTAACCAATAATTTTGATAAATTTAAATTGATATTATATTGATTGAGTTTGATTAAAAGGTATTTAGAATAGAAAATGAATATATGAAATGAATTGGTTATAATTGAAATGAATACGATTTAATTTACAGGGGGTTTTATATAATAATAAGCAGAAATGCTGCCGAAATTTATAGTAAACAAAATTTATATTTGCAAATTGTCTGATATGTCCGGTAATGCCTCGTAACCCTGTTCCGGCGATGGTTCGGGGTTAGGGGTGTTACAATTATTGGTATCAGAGCTATCAGGTTTAGTCGATTCTCGGGCTAAATCGGGCTCGAAAGTGAGTCTAGAAGTACATGCCACTGTTGAGTCAAAGCTGAGTCGGGTTTTTGGATGCTGATATATTTTTGTTTGATTTTGTTTTATAGATAAAAGATGTCAAATGAAAGAATAAACGATACTGATGAAGAAATGCATATCGGAGAAGAAGAATCTTACGATTTAAATGAAACTGAATCGATAGCACCTAGTAACCTGATGAGAGACCAACCTCCTAGAGTAGAAAGAAGAAATGATAGAGATGATTCTGATATATTAAGAATTATTGATGATGCTCTACAAAGAGTGGCAGAGATTGTTCCTGTTACAACTTCTGTACCAACTCAGAGACGGGCCCCAATAAAAGAGTTAAGGAAATACGGTGCTACGGAATTTATGGGTCTGACAGGAGTTGATCCATCTGCAGCAGAAAATTGGATGGAATCAACT
This sequence comes from Gossypium australe, assembly GCA_005393395.2. Classification (NCBI taxonomy): domain Eukaryota; kingdom Viridiplantae; phylum Streptophyta; class Magnoliopsida; order Malvales; family Malvaceae; genus Gossypium; species Gossypium australe. Next base: position 19,332,528 of record CM016625.1, on the reverse strand, counting down.
AAACGAGTTCTGCAGCAACTAGAATGTACCCCCCGGGAATGCTTAATCTATGTTGTTTCATTACTTCAGGGTGAAGCTTATCTGTGGTGGGAATCCGTATTCCGACATTTGCCAGCAGAACAGGTAACGTGGGAATTATTTCAAAAGGAATTTCAAAAGAAGTATGTTGGAGAGTTATATATTGAAGATAAAAAGCAAGAATTTTTAATGCTGAAGCAAGGTAATCTATCAGTAGTGGATTATGAAAGGGAATTTTCTCGATTGAGTCGATATGCTACTGAGTTCATTCCAACAGAAGCTGATAGCTGTAAAAGATTTCTACAGGGACTGCGAGATGAAATCAAGATTCAATTAGTAAGTCTCAGAATTACTGAACTTGCTGATCTGATTGAGCGAGCGAAAATGATAGAACAAGTGTTAGGCCTGGACAAAAAGTCAGAAATGGGTAAATTAGCTGGAAAACGTTTGGGCACCACCAGTTCTAATCCATTACCGAAGAGATCCAGAGAATCAAGAAGTGGTTGGAGACCAAGTTTTAGATCTGATCGAGGTGATAAAGGTCAGGGTAAACAGATTACTATCTCTACTGGCAGTGTAAAAGGGCCTTCACGGAACATTGATGTCCCAGACTGTGAATACTGTGGAAAGAAACACTTAGGTGAATGTTGGAGGATAACTCGACGATGTTTTCGATGCGGGTCTACAGATCATTTCATTCGAGAATGTCCAAAAAGTGAAAGTATCACACCTACCACATCTCAGAGATCAGTATCGACTGCCAGAGGAAGAGGAATGTCTAGAGGAGGTTTTGTTTCGAGGAGAGGAGGAGCTAGTAGGGGCAGTGATATAGTTACACAACAGTCAGAGGTTAGAGCACCAGCCAGGGCATACGTAGTTCGGACCCGTGAAGAAGGCAATGCTCACGATGTGGTGACAGGTATATTTTTATTGTATTCTGAGCCTATTTATGCTTTAATTGACCCGGGTTCATCACATTCATATATTAATTTAAAATTAGTTGAATCGGGGAAATTAGAATCTGAAATGTCTAGAGTTTTCATAGAAGTGTCTAGCCCTTTGGGACAAACAGTATTAGTAGACAGAGTATGTCGGAGGTGCCCGTTAATAATACATGATAAAATGTTTCCTGTGGATTTGCTGATTATGCCTTTTGGCGATTTCGATATCATTCTGGGTATGGATTGGTTATCTGAACATGGGGTAGTTTTGGATTGCTATAAAAAGAGGTTTAGTATTCAGACAGAAGACGGGGACAGAATTGAAGTGAATGGCATCCGTACTAGTGGTTCGACACGTATCATTTCAGCTATAAAAGCTAACAAATTATTACAGTAAGGTTGTTCAGCGTATTTGGCATATGTTATTAATTCTGATTCAGTGGGAAGTCAATGCAGCCAGATTAGGACTGTATGCGAGTTTCCAGATGTATTTCCAGAAGAACTACCGGGTTTACCACCTGATAGAGAGGTTGAATTTGCTATTGAGGTGTATCCAAGTACAGCACCAATTTCTATACCTCCGTACCGAATGTCGCCTACTGAATTGAAAGAGTTGAAGGTGCAGTTACAGGATTTATTAGAACGAGGCTTTATTCGACCGAGTATTTCACCTTGGGGAGCTCCAGTATTGTTTGTTAAAAAGAAAGATGGTTCTATGCGGTTGTGCATTGATTATCGACAGTTGAACAAAGTGACGATCAAGAACCGGTATCCTTTGCCTCGTATAGACGACTTGTTTGATCAGCTTAAGGGAGCTTCAGTATTTTCTAAAATTGATTTGAGATCCGGGTATTATCAGCTAAAGGTGAAGGAAAGTGATGTGCCTAAGACTGCTTTCCGTACTCGTTATGGTCACTATGAATTTTTGGTGATACCGTTTGGATTGACTAATGCTCCAGCTGCTTTTATGGATCTGATGAATCGCATTTTCCAGCCGTACCTAGATCAGTTTGTGGTGGTTTTTATTGATGATATATTGGTATATTCGAAGACAGAGGCAGAACATGATCAGCATCTTCGAAAAGTTTTACAGATTCTGCGGGAAAAACAGTTATATGGGAAGTTAAGTAAATGTGAATTCTGGTTGTCAGAGGTGGTATTTTTAGGACATGTGGTATCCGCTGATGGGATTAGAGTTGACCCGAAGAAGATTGAAGCAATTGTTCAGTGGAAAGCGCCAAAGAATGTGTCTGAGGTACGTAGTTTTCTCGGTTTGGTTGGATATTATCGAAGATTTGTAAATGGATTCTCGAAAATAGCAATGCCAATGACTAAACTACTGCAGAAGAATGTTCCTTTTATCTGGGATGATCAGTGCCAGAATAGTTTTGAGACTTTGAAGCAAATGTTGACAGAGGCACCGGTATTAACATTACCAGAGTCGGGGAAAGATTTTATTGTGTACAGTGATGCTTCTTTGAGTGGTTTGGGTTGTGTATTGATGCAAGACGGAAAGGTTATTGCATATGCATCTAGACAGTTGAAGCCGCATGAACGTAATTACCCGACGCACGATTTGGAGCTAGCTGCAGTAATTTTTGCTTTAAAGATTTGGAGACATTATCTTTATGGCGAGAAATGTTACATTTACACAGATCATAAAAGTCTCAAATATCTTCTGTCACAGAAAGATTTAAATTTAAGGCAAAGACGGTGGATCGAGCTTCTAAAAGATTATGATTGTGTTATAGATTATCATCCAGGAAAAGCAAATGTGGTAGCTGATGCATTGAGCAGGAAAGCTGCGATTGAATTACGAGCAATGTTTGCTCGGCTCAGTGTTAATGATGATGGAAGCTTGTTAGCTGAGTTAAGGGTTAAGCCGATGATGTTAGATCAGATTAGAGCAGCTCAGATGGAAGATGACAAATTATTAAAGAAAAGAGAAATGGTTCAGAATGGTACAGTCGAGAGTTTTAGTATTGATGAACATGATTGTTTGAGGTTTCAAAATCGGATTTGTGTTCCAACTACTTCTGAATTAAAGAAGAAGATTCTTCAAGAAGCACACGATGGTACTTTTGCATTGCATCCGGGTGGAACAAAAATGTATCGTAATTTACGAGAGCTTTATTGGTGGCCAAGGATGAAAAAAGATATAGTTGAATATGTCAGTAAATGTTTGACTTGCCAACGAGTAAAGGCAGAACATCAGGTACCAACAGGATTACTTCAGTCTATTAGTATTCCTGAATGGAAATGGGATAGTATTACTATGGATTTTGTTACGGGGTTACCACCGTCGGTGAGCAAAAAGAATGCCATTTGGGTGATAGTTGATCGACTTACTAAGTCCGCTCATTTCATAGCAGTCAGGACAGATTGGTCTTTACAAAAGCTTGCTGAAGTATATATCCGAGAAATTGTGAGACTGCATGGTATTCCAGCATCTATAATTTCCGACCGGGATCCACGATTTACATCAAGATTCTGGAGGCAGTTACATGATTCTTTGGGTACTCGGCTTAATTTTAGTACTGCATTTCATCCACAAACCGACGGACAATCAGAACGGGTAATTCAAATTTTAGAAGACATGCTTCGGGCTTGCATTATTGACTTTGAATCAGGTGGGGAACGATACTTATCATTAGCTGAATTTGTTTATAATAATAGTTACCAATCTAGTATTCAAATGGCTCCATATGAAGCGTTATATGGTCGAAGATGTCGTTCACCGGTATGTTGGACAGAGTTGAATGAGAAAAAGCTAGTGGGACAGGAATTAATTCAGGAGACAGAAGAAGTAGTTAAAAAGATCAAAGACAGGTTGAAAATAGCTTTTGACAGACAAAAGTCTTATGCAGATCTGAAGCGACGGGATATAGAATATTCTGTGGGTGATAAAGTGTTTTTAAAGGTATCGCCTTGGAAGAAAATTTTGAGATTTGGTCGTAAGGGAAAATTAAGTCCTCGTTTCGTTGGGCCGTATGAAGTAATTGAAAGAATCGGACCGGTTGCCTATCGATTAGCTTTACCTCCGGAATTACAGAAAATTCATGATGTTTTTCATGTTTCCATGCTACGAAGGTATCGATCGGATCCATCTCATATTATTTCTACTGAAGACATTGAGATTAGACCAGATTTGTCATATGAGGAAGAACCGGTTCAAATACTAGCTCGAGAAGTGAAAGAATTAAGAAACAAACGAGTTCCTTTGGTAAAAGTATTGTGGAGAAGCCATAGTGTGGAAGAAGCAACTTGGGAACCAGAAGAAACTATGAGGGCACAGTATCCTCACCTATTCTCAGGTAAATTTCTAGGACGAAATTTATTAAGGGGGGAAGAAATGTAACGACCCAAAATCCGTGGGCATCGAAAAAGTGTGTTATCGGGCCTCCGTCTTAGTAAACCGAGTTAGTAAATAGTTATTAGGAGTAATTATGAGTCTAATAGTGTGTTTAATTAGATTTTTATTTAGTGAACTTAGCTTAATTTAAAGTAATTAGGAAAAAGGATCAAATTGAATAAGGAGTAAAAGTCTAATTGTAGATTAAAAGAAAATAAAAAGGATCAAAATGGTAAATATGCCATTTAGCATAAGTTGAGGCGGCATACATGTATAAAAATCTGAGATTTTTATGTATTAAAATATATTATTATTAATATTAGATAACTATAATAATATAATATTATATTATAAAATAAAGTAAATGAAATAATAAAAAGAAATAAAGAAGAACAGAGAAGGTTTCGAAACAGGGGAAAGGAAAGAAAGAAAGAAAAAGAAAAGGGAAAATTGAGGTTTTAAAGCTTGGAGTTTAATTAGGTAAGTCAATCAAGTTCTATTCTCTTAATTTTGATGTTTTAGAAGCTTTAAAGCAAGATTTTGATGAAACTAAGTTGATATTTTGAGAGTTTATTGGTTTTCAAGTATAGTTGATGTTGAAGAAAAAGATGAATTAGAGACTAAATTGAATGAAATTTAAGTTAGAATTAGTAGAAGGATTAAATTATAAAGTAAGCTATAAGTTTTGTGTTATAGGGATTAATTTGGAAGAAATTATGAATTAGGGTTTTATTATGAAAATTATATAATCAAGTTGAATATGGAAGGAATTTAAGTAGAATCAAAGTATGAATTAAGTTAAGAAAATAAGTAAACTTAGTTAGGATTAAATTGTAAAATGAGTTACACTGAAACAGTTTTGGACAGCAGCAGTAGAGCAACTTTGAAAATTCACCAAAAATAGTAGAAGTGGAATTAGAAGTTGAGTGAGATGTGAAATTAAAGCTTATTGAGTCTATTTTCATATGAAAGAAATAGAGAAAGCAAATAAGTTCTGTATTATGAGATATTTAAATTTTAGTGAAACTGGTTCAGGGTGATTTCGGGTTCCCCTGTTCTGACTTGGAAAAATCATTAAAAATTGTATAAAAATAATTTGGGAACATAATTTATATGGTTAGATTTATTAATGAGTCTATTTTTATAAGAAACAAACTAGAACATCATTTGAATTCTGCATAAAAAGATAATTAAATTTTAGCAAAGAGTGGTCGGAACTGTCAGACAACAGAATAGGGGTGATTTCAAAGAATAAACTGTACTTATTGGCTAAACCAAAAATTCTGAAAATTTTATGGCAAGAATATATGTGAGTATAGTTTCATATAAAATTTACGGATCTTAATTCGGAATTCTGTAACTCAAGATATAGATAATTTAGTGACAATGACTCAGGTAGACAGCTTTAAAAGAACTTATAAGTAAATAATAGAATTGTGTATAAAGAATGTAGAATGAAGAGGAAGAGTAGAAATTGAATAAAATTTATTATTTATTGAAATTTAATGCTGTAATTAATAATGTAAATTATTATTATTTTTGTAGCTAATAAGGAAAAAGAGGCATCGGCATCCAAAGGAAAAGAAAAGATCGCTGAGGAGTAAACGTGTATTTCGGGTTTGTATTACTATAACTCAAACTATTTATTAAATGTATATTGTATTTATAATATATGTTATGGGGTAATTAAGACAAGGTAAGTAATAATATTTGAAATTTAGTAAGAATATGTGTGAATATTGAATTATATGTGAACCAATATAATAGATTTTTGAATTGATCAAGTTTTTGAAATTGTTGTGGAAATGAATTCGAAATTGGAAAAGTAAAATAACGCCCTATTAACTTGTCGGACTAGATTTGATACAAATGGCATGCCATTGGATTTGTGATGTGATGAGGAGATTTGTAGCTCGGTGGAGAAGATAATTCTGTTATATATACTTCGGTTTATCCGAAGAGGCATTCAATGCCTTACTAGTGTGTTTGGGAGGTTATATTATACTGGTGTGTTATGGAGGATTTATATTACTTTGGTGTGATAGGGTTGGATATTCTGGTGTGATTGGGTTGGATACTCTGGTGTGTTTGGGTGGAATCCGCGTATCTATCAGAGTCCGAGTATTGTTAATAGGGTAAATAATTGAAATGAAATTTTGGAAATGAGATTGATTGATTTGGCTCTATTGAAAGATATGAGAAAGAATGGATGAGTTAAATTATGGATTGAATTAGTATATGAAAATGAAATGTGAATTTAAGATTTATGAAGTGATATATAATTATGTATAATTAGTTTTAATGATTTATAAAGCTTATGGTTGATGTTTGTAATTTATTAATGTTAAATAGTTTGCTTTATGGTAATACCACTGAGTGTATGTATACTCAGCGTACGGTTGTTTCCGTGCGCAGGTTGTAGAAGTCAAATACTGAACCAGCATCCGAAGCCAGACCCGACTTCAGCAAACTTTTAGTGATGTATATTTCCTTTTGATAATGTGGCATGTACGTAGGTTGTGTAAATGGTTAAAAATGTTAGTATTATCAGTTTAAGAATTATAATGAAAGAAGTATATTTATTTTAATCTAACCAATAATTTTGATAAATTTAAATTGATATTATATTGATTGAGTTTGATTAAAAGGTATTTAGAATAGAAAATGAATATATGAAATGAATTGGTTATAATTGAAATGAATACGGTTTAATTTACAGGGGGTTTTATATAATAATAAGCAGAAATACTGCCGAAATTTATAGTAAACAAAATTTATATTTGCAAATTGTCTGATATGTCCGGTAATGCCTCGTAACCCTGTTCCGGCGATGGTTCGGGGTTAGGGGTGTTACAATGACTTTTAGTTGTTGCGTAAAGTAATACACAACCTATTAAAATGTTGTCGCAAAATAATATTGGGCAATCATCATAAGATTTAGTATCTAAATTTACATTGTTGTAATTTTCTTTTTTGCAACCATTATATTGTGATGCGGTCGTTGAGAGCACTAAATCCTATCCCTATAAAATAATGAAAATAATAAAAAAATAATAGTATAAGAGAAGTAGGGTCAAATTCTCAGGGATTGGATTTGCACAATTGCTTGTTCCTCGAAATCCTAGACAGAATCGTGCCCAAAAAAACCTGTGTACTTGGAAAAAAAAACAGAATTAAAAGTTTTGATCTAGAAAAAAAATAAAATAAAAACAGAATTAAAAGTTTTGATTGAATTGAAATTATGAAAATTAAAATTAAAATAATGGAGATAAATAGAGTTGACAAAAAGTTTCTTATAGAGAGATTCCAGCCTCCGGTTGTCTCGATCCGCCTTGGGTTCAATCCTCTGCTTTTAGGTGATCCACGCCTACAACCATCAGCTCTAAGATTTTAAACTTATGATTTAGAAGAACCCGACTCTAGCCAACAATCGCTTTTGTGGGACCATCTTATGCTAGATCATCACTTCTCAATGGCAAATGCCATGCCATTTTGTCTTTTGGGCTCGCCAACCTCTGACGCAGTAAGCTAACGAACTGATTGTGGAACCTTCTCAAAACATACAAAGCGGTCATTCATTGCACAAGTTGAAAATATCACTTTTTAAGGGACATGGACGGAAGCGTCAGCCCCGTAATACTGAGAAACGATGAATACTCATTTGAGAAAGCTAAGCGCAAATTCTTAGCCTCATGAACCCTTTTGGGGATTTTTGACAACCTTCGGCTAGATAGATTTAGTGGCTCATGCTTTTTGGGGAAAAATAAATAAATATAATGAAAAATGGAATTTTTATTGGGAAAAATATGGAAAGAACAAAAGGCTAAACTTTATTATGGGGGAGAGAGTGTTTACAGAAAATATGAGTGAAATTTGTGTCACTTCATCCCCTATTTATAGTACCAGGAAACCTAGTCTATTCGTATTTAAATTCTAAAAGATAAATACAAATAATTAAAGATAATTAAAGATAAATGCTAAAATTAAATCTAAATAATAATCTTTAATAATTATCCTAATATAATTAAAAATTAAATAGAGTCTTATGTTTATAAAAATCTCTTCTTTGCACTTTTGCCCTCTAAGTCTTTCATACTTTGCATTTCTGGTACCACTTCTCTCCTACTTCACATGTTGGCCCATTTCATCTTTAAAGTCACGCTTTTAGCCCTCAAATTTTCTTTTGCCTTCGATTTAGTCCCTACAAGATAAAAAACCATAAATAGCTCAAATTAGTAGGATCATACTAAAAAAAATGTATAATTAATACATAAAAATATGTCATTCTAGAGTATTATCATTATGCTAAAGATATTGTATCAATTTGTGGTAATTAAAACATTTTTATAAAATTAAATCAAGTTGTTATTAAAAAAACTTTATATTTGATATATATAAAATTAAAAATGACTTTTCAATTTGCAAAGTCATGTATACTTTAAATAACGGAAGTATACGCAATAATACTATAACGACTTTTTATCATCACAATAAAATTTTCGCAACAGTAATTTAACATTAACTTTTAGTGTCGATAAATCTTATTTTTCTTATAATACCAATTCCGGAAACCGTGTTCTTCAATATAAGTTAAGAGCTTGTGGTCTATATCTGGAGTCCACAAACTCCAGCATTCAGATGGCGCCCAGCAAACAGCAAATAAAGAAGCGGAGCGAAAGAGTTTGTAAGAGGTGGGGAGATACCTGAAATTGAAAGTTGATCCACAAATGTACATACACATATATAATCAATATATAAGTGTAATCTCATTAACTTGGTTAGTTGATTAGTTTGGTTCTTTGTTATTGCTATTATTAATGAAACAGTTCCTAATTTCTAATAAATTCTACAAAATATGGCACATTCTGATAATGAATATAATGATTATCAGACAATGCAGTGCCAAGGGCCGCCTGCACAAAATCAAGCAGATGCAGGAAGCGTAAATATCACAACTACCACTACTGCAATTACTTAAAAGGTTGCTTTGATATAGATATAGTCAGATTGGATTCCATCTTTCTGGTAATATTTACTTTAAAATGGACCATGTTGGTTGTCTGCAGTTGGTCCATATCCACACTGAAGCTCACTTCTTAATGGTAATCAATCAATTGGATTGAACCATGGGATGAATGAGTTATTATTACTTTTTTTTATTATTATAAATGTATCTATTAAATCTTAATTAATTATTAGTAATCACCATGTGCGTTTTATGGTTCATGTTCAAAGTTAATTCATGTTCGAGGTTAATGGTTATCTTTTTAACAATATCATCTTTAAAATTTGAACTTGTATTCTTCTTTTAAGAGTATAATGTACCTTACTATGGCACTTAACTAATCTTGAAGAAACTCCCTTAAAATAATCTTTTTAAGAATAAAATTAATTATACAATGTTGTCTATTAAAAAGCATAATGTCATATATGTATATATACACCTAAGCCACTTGAAAACAATGAAACAAGCCTTCCTTTGCCTCCAACTAATTAACATAAAAGCAAACCTAATCTAATAAACTAAGTTACTATAGATATAATTAAAATAAATAATTGTAATTATAAAATATCATAAATCAAACTTCCAATTTTACTGAGTTATGATACAAAGCTTCAAAATTTGTAATTCTTATATGCTACTTGAAAACAATGAAGCAAGCCTTCCTTTGGCTTCAACTAATTGATATAGTGATAGCTAAACTAAACCTAATCTAATAAATTAAGTTACCATAGATGTGATTAAAATAAATTATTGTAATTATAAGATATCATAAATTAAACTTTCAATTTTATCGAAATATGATCTAAAGCTTCAAAACTTGTTATTCTTGTATTGAGCTTGTACAAGAAATTATGTTTGTGCAATTTTCAATAAAATAAATATAAATTAAACTCTTGAACTCGTTTTGACACATTCTAGAGTGCATTGCAAAACTAAGATCTTCAATCTATAAGAAGACAATGCAACCCAAAAATGCCAAGATCACATTTAAAAATGCATTGCCAGTTGGTGATGTTTCATACTTTTGAAAAACACTTTTGCTATTGAAAAACACTTCATTCACCCTTGCCTTTTCAAAAATACTTTTGGAGCCCTAAGTAATGCCAAACAAATAGCTTCTGAAAGTAAAATTGTTTTTTAGCTCAATTGCAAAAGTTATAATTTGTAGCTTTTTGGTTTGGAAAAACACTTTTTGGACTCAAAATGATATTTTTAACCCTCATTTGTCATATTTATATTGGTTATACAATTATTTCACTTTTGAAATTTATTTCAAGTATATAAAATTATATATATGAATTTGTAACGATTATATTTTAAGGGGACGGATCTACTTACACAACGAAAAAATTAGAATAATTTTACATGCTTTTGTACGTATTTATATGATTAATATTTTCTCACTATTGAACTTATCAATATAATTACACTTGTCATGCAGGTAAATTTTTGAATTAATCCGATATTTCTATCATATCAATCTAAAATACTCTATATATTAATATATATTCAACGGTTAAATTTTTCTTTACATCAAACAAATATTTAGAAATTTTAAATTTAGATCAAATTTGACACGCATGATCTACATGAATAGACCATAAAATATAACGGTGAAATCGTTAAAATAATATTAATTATATAAATAATTAAGGAAGTACATAAAACCAGTTTAGTTTTTCCTGTGTAAGTGGATCTCTCTCGATAGTAAAAAAAAAGATGATCCCTCCCCATATTTTAATATCTAAAATATGATTTATATATTCAAATTAAATTTCAACTAATTAGAATTAACCCTCGCTTTGTTTCGGAAATATAATTAATTTTAAATAAATATTTACAATGATAAACATAATAAATCGCTTTTTTAACATATAAATTTAAAGTTAAACCATGATAAAATATGAAATAATTTAAAGCATAGTAAAATAAAATAATTAAAACACATATGATAAAAGATATATATACATGATACAAATAGTTGATGTGTAAAAAATTTATAAAGAGACATCATTTAGTCAATAGATTTACTATAATTAAAATTTTATAACACGTCACAAACATAAAAATTATTCCTCCCAATTGAATTATTATGACACACGACTCAATATAAAACCTAACCTATAAAAATAATATAAACACCACACATATGTCAGTGTCGAAATTTATTAACATGCAATAAATTTTAGATAAATTTATAATAAGAAAAAACACAAACATAAATATTCTATAAAAAAATAAATTCAACATAATATGAATATATAACACAAACATATACGAAAGCACACCAAAATTATTCTAAATATAAATAAATTGAGATATGAAATAAATGTTGATGGTGTTGAGAATTTGGTTTATGGAAAAGGTACGATAGGTGGTGTAATCCGAGATGCAACTGGTTTGTAGTGTTTGAGATTTGCAAGAAGTATAGGGATGTGCAATACGTATAAGGTAGTGGGCCAAGTCATATGCTTGTGTGCTAGGTTGTGTGAGTATACTGACTTGCATTCTTAAAAGATATAGGGGACACACGGCCATGTCACTTGGCCGTGTGTCACACACGACTGAGACACACACCCATGTCTCTGCTCGTATGGACGAAAATAGGTCATTTTCCAAGCCACATTTCTCACTCAAATTGTTGCCAACTTAGCCTCAACAAGCCATATCAAGACATTCAACACAAACTAAAATCGTGTCTTAAACATTCATCATCACCACAATCAACCAACATGCTCTTAGACACCTTAAAGGACAACTTATAAACATGTCAACCAAATATTCAAACTTACCTATTTTATCCATCTAACTATTCTACTAAGATTCACCACAAAACAATTACATACAAACATATATCACTGACACCAACACCACTAATATGCTTCATTCTCAAACCAATATATATAAGTTGGTTATATAAACAAAATATAATTCATAACATTTACACAAGCCAAACTTTGACCCAATCCACACAAAAGCCTATACATGTCATATAAATCGTATTGAATGTTTCAAAAACTACCGGAATAAGCTAGATAGTGTGACTTGAGTGTTGATCCGATCGTCCAACCTTCCGAAAATCTATAAGGATATTAAACAACTCAAATAAGCTTAATGAAGCTTAGTAAGTTCGACAGGGTAAATAAAAATCTTACTGAACTAACTATAATAAATCAAATAATAAAATCATTTTCGATAATTCCCTGTCAATCACATCTTCAATCGATAAATATATCCATTTACAAATTGATACAAAAATAAATAACATATCTTTCAAAATTCGATAAATAAATCACCTTACCAAGACTTTCTCAAATCGAAGAACGACTTACGGATAAAAGTACATCATTATCATAAGCTCATAAGAGCTAGGCCTCCTAGATACACCAACAGAAGCTAGAAAGCTGAACAGAAACTCATAAGAGTTGAACAGAAGCTCGTAAGAGCTTAATAGAAGCTCGAAAGAGCTAAACAGAAAGTAAAACACGAGAGTTCGCAAAAAATTTTGAACCCCGGATTACTTGGGTAATTTGTTGATATCTTTCTTCAATAGCGTCATACGCTAAATAACGAATGTTCAAATCCCGCGTTCCATTCAACACGAATATTCAATTCAATATTATAATTCCAACAATGATTCATTTTCAACAATAGAATAAATACATAATACCATTCATTAGAGTTATATAAATATTAAATTTTAACCGTACAAACTTACCTGGATTGAATTGTAATAATTGCAGAAATTCAGGGACTATTCCACTATTTTTCCTTTTTCATGAGTATCTACAGGATATTGATCTAAAATATAAAATTACTCATTCATTAACGTATATTTCAGTTCCAATTTATTTCACAATTAATACCCTTCAATTTTTTGAATTTACACAACTATCCCAAAGTTTTACAACTTTTACAATTTAATCCCTTAACTAGTTAATCTATCAAATTAACTAATTTTTCTAAATATTCTAGGCCATCATACAGCCCTTAATAAACCAAAAATTTACTACCAAATCCTAATATTTTAACCTTTTCACAATTTGATCCTAAAATTAATATTTAACAAAATCACTTTGTAAAATAATTATACAACAAAATTAAAGCTCTAAATCCATGTTATTCATCAATAAAATCTAATATTCATCAATAGTAACTTTCAATTTTTTTAATAAAATCAAAAACGAAGATAAGATTTAATTGAACCTAATTGTAACAATCTTAAAAATATAAAAATTACAAAAAAAAAGGGTAAGAATTGTACTCACATGAAGCAAAAATATGGAAAACCAGCTTAAACTCCCTCTCGCATGGCTGTTTGGCGTTGAAATTTTGAAGGAGAAAAGCCTAGAAAACCTTAAAATCCAATTTGTTTAATTTTAATTTCACCAAATTTACAAATTTGCCATTAAATGGCTTATTTTATTTTTTTTTCTTACTTATGCCGCCTCACCTTTTATTTTAGGCATATTTATTGCTTAAGTCCTCCCTTGTTTATTAATTAAGCCATTTAATCATTTATTTCTTATAATTAACAAGTTTTACACATTTTTCAATTTAGTTCTTCTTAATTAATTAACTATCGAAACGTTAAAATTTTTCAACGAAACTTTAATACTACCTTAATGTCACTCCGTAAATATTTATAAAAATATTTACGGCTCGGTTTATAGAAATGAGGTCTCGATACCTCATTTTCTAAAACCACTTGACCTAGAGTTTTACCTACTCGAACCTAATAATTCATTATAAAATATAAATTACCAATAAAAAATCTTTTTAAAACCACATTTGACTCGTAAATATTAAATAATAAAATTTACTAGCTTACTCGCTGGGTTTAGTTGCCTCGAGCCACTATTTTTGACACCACTGAAAAATCATGTTGTTTCAGCATTGACGTTCATTATTAATCTCAACCCCTGATTTTACTTTGAATGCAGTGAATGAAGATATTAACGGTTTATCTACTACTAAACTAATTGCTAAGTTATAGTTTATACTTCTCTTTTTTAAAACAAAAAAAAAAATACACATGAATACTATACAAATATATAAATATATCAAATGCACAAAAAAAAACTAATTATTAATGTGTAATACTCTAAATATAATAATAATCCAAAGACTTAATTAGCCACTACATACTTATTATTTTGTTGGTTAGAAGAACAAAATCAACCATTATAATTTTGCTTAAGACATTACTATGGTTTGAATGATGAAATCAACCTTTACTGCTCTGTTGGCACGAACCATACTCTTAATTCAAGGTTCTTAGTGGAGAGAGAAATAATAGATATACAGAATAACAAGAGTGTTTTAAGGATACTGCAATAGGCCCCAACAGATTGAATATTTTGGTCCAAATAGGCCCATTGATATAAATGGCAATTATTAAATTCAGATTTAGGGTGGGGGTAAAACCGAAACCCTAAGATTGTCATTGATACGTTGGATGATATGTGATTGTCAAGTGTCTCAACTGTAGGCTACCATTTTAAGTTTTGCTATCTCAACAATATCTTAAAATGACATAAGCTAAGCATTGTTGTGAATATAAGAAGATGTAGATTTAAGTGTGCTGAAATATATTTTCTTTTTATTTATGGGTTAGGGAGGAATTATAAATAATTTTAAGCATTATATTAAAATCAAAACCTATAATGAAATTATTAAAAAACATACAAATATTCATAATAATGTTTTTACCAAACACCAGCAGTGTTTTGTTTTGTTTTTCTCTAAATGGTCCGATGTCTCTTTTATAATTCTACTTTTGAATATAACAAGTGAATTAGCGTCTACTTATGAAACTAAACCTCCATAACCATGATAATTATCCTTAACAATATTACATTATATTTTTCTTTTCAAAAATTTCGTAACAATTTCATACTTTAATATATTAGTAATCTCTAATACGTAATTCAAGTCCGCTTGTGATTCATCGGTTGTGAATTTAATAACCTAAAAGTAATCTCATCCTCAATCTCCAATTATTAATAATAATAACTAATATCTTATTATTTCCCATAATTATATTCAATTAGTTAGATTATTTAAGTAAAATTTTTTAAAATTTTTTTGTTATAATTATTTTTAAAAAATACTATCATTAATAGAAACCATGAACGATAAGAATACGAAGACAGAAAATATGGTACAAGGATAAATAAGACTCTACAAGCTAATACTCAAATGTCATGTCTACAGAATTATTCCTAAAATATGAGAAAGACAAATTGATAATAATTGCAACACTAGAGAATTCAGAAACAAACTAAAGATGTATCATTTGAATCAAACCGTTAAAAATTACATCCTAGTCCCACCATCATCCTTGATGATAAACTCTAGTCAACCAAGAAATCACTACCCATGGGCGAAGCCAAAATAATTTTTTAGGGGGCCGAATGAAATTTTAATTTTTCTATAGTCTATATCTTTTTAATTTTTAAAGGATTAAATCAAATTTTTATAACTTTAGGGGGCAAAGTGTAATTTTACTTTTACCAATTTGAAATTTTAAAAAATTTTGAGGGCCTAAATAGAAATTTTTCATTTTAGGGAGGCCGAGGCCCATGCCAACCCCCTAGATTCATCTTTGTCACTGTAACATCCTAGAAATTAGGGTTATGTATTTTGCACTAATTCTCGTGTTTGGCTCATTAAGTATGTATTATTTACTACCTTTGTACCGTCCACCATCTTTAAAAGGCCATAAAGTTTCTTTTTTTTTATTTGTTCACATGGTGTATATAAAAAATATATATATATAGCCATGCGTTTGTATTAGTTAATGGGAGACTTTATGCCAACATTCCTTGGTGCTCACATGCTTCGATGGCAAGAATGAAAGCATGGGTTTAATTTTAAATCATTTAAGGAACATTTGAGCATGTGTAAAATTGTTGGAGATGGCCGGCAAGCACAAGCATTGGAAGCATGAGAGTTTGTCTCAATTCAAATTTCAACTCCTTCATTTTCTTTAGTGCCCCATTAATTTTTGTCTAAAATTTTACTTATTTTATTTAATTGGTTGCTTTGTTCCTTCAACTATTCCCATGTTTGGCCCCTAAGTTAATGTCTTTTGTTTTTAAATTTTAATTTCTTATTCATGCCGTCCCACCAATTCACCTTCCACCTTGGTTTTTGTTTTTTTTTTTCTTTCAACTCATGCCTAACCTTCTTTCCGTCCCACTAATTTTTGTTCTCTTTTAAGTGTTATTCATAGCCTTATTATATTAAGGCTCCACCAAACATTAAGAAAGAAATCATTAATAATATTATTAATAAGGGGGACATGTTGGCATAAAAAGAGGAGTGTATGGTTGGCAAACTTTTGACCATTTGGCTATGAATATGGATGGTTTTTGGGACTAGGGGGGGATGGCCGAATTTTTGTTAGTATTTTGGTTAGGCTTAGGTGCTAGTTTTGGTCTTTAGCAATTGGTGGAAGTTTTGGTATTTGTTTTGGCCAAAATTCATCTAAGCAATGTTGGTGTCTTCTTCTTTTTCTCTAAATTTTCTCTCTTGCTGATTCTTCAAGTCTTTGGTGAACTTATTCTCATTCTTTCTTTCTTTTGATTGCCGAATGTACATCATCCTTTGAGACCATATTTTTCACTCTTTCTCCTTTTGAAAAACCGAAACCTCACAAACCCTTCTTTTCATCTCTTTTCTCTTTTTACAAAATTTTTCAAACACCTTTCTTCTTCCTCTTAAATCAATATTTTTTTCATAACCGAATATTGATGTTTGTTTTTACCCCATAGTCGAATATCATTGTTCTTTTTCCCTTATAGCCTGTATTATTACTCATACTTTGATCAATCGAAATATAGTGGAAGGCCAAAACTTAGAGTTTCCGAAGTCATCTTTTAATCGTTAGAAAACAGTTCTAAAATCTTAGAGGTAAGAGTTCTTTACGAATTTTATAACCAATTTTTATTCGAATAAGATGGTGATGATTAACCGATATTATTATAGGGACTCTATCGCCCGATCTTTCATCTTGAGATCATACGAACTTTTTGTGCGAATTGGGACTTTCCATCAATTTGTGAACCGTTAACCGGAGAAAATCGACAAATCGTAGTTGTTCACGATTCCGAGGGTAAATTTTAGATCGTTTGTTTAAAGTAGATTTATTAAATCGCGTGTGTCAACTAATCAAGCGTTATAAAATTTTAGGTGCCCACAATCGAGAGAGAGCATAGTGTTTACCGTAATCAGGTGTGTAATCTCACACTGTATCACATGGGTTAGATGACTATACCGTAATTAAAGATTAGACTAAAAATCGCAAAGTTGGTGAAATCAGAAAATATGGTATATTAACACTTTAGTATTATGTGCATGAAATCGGTATTAAAATCGTGAAAATTTCGGAATAGCCCTTAATGGGCTAATATGTTAAAAAGTGATATTTTGGGCCTCATGTGATAAATGGGCCATATGAGTTATTTGATAAAATAATGAGATGATAAGGGCCAAACTGTGAAATTGGCCAAAATGTGGAATGGGCCAAATAGTGAAATGAGCCAAAGTGTAATATGGGCCAGATTGTGATAATTCTTTAATGGGTCTTATGTTGGAATTATTTTATGAATGAATAGTTATGCATTTTAAATACATGATTGCATGGGTTGGGATATTTGATGAAGAGAAGATGGCTTCGTGCCCAGTTAATGGCCTCGTGCCCAGTTAATGGCTTCGTGCCAAGTTTAATGGCTTCATGCCCAATTTAAATTATGGCTTAATGCCCAGTTGGTGTGTTGGCGGGGTGGGTGACTAAAGCTCCCCACAGGTGTGCTGGTTGGTATGGGTGGTGTGTAGCGGATGGAAATTTAGGCTTGGTTGGGAATTGCATATCACATGCATTTTATACTTGTTACATTATTACATTTGTAAATGGACTCAAGCCCAATTAAATGCTTATATGGTTTTGGCCCAGTGGATTTGGTAAGTGGGTTACACACTGAGTTCTAAGTAACTCACCCCGTTTCCTTTACCCTTCTCAGGTAACGATCATTAATGGAGGCTTGGGCAGGGGATAACTTCGTGGAGGCCGTACTTTGTATGATGGTTTTTTTTTTTGTGAACTTGAACTACTCTTAAGTATTTTTATTTAATTACTATTTTAGTTATGATGTAATGAGGCCTCTGGTGTTATTTTTATGGATTTTTGCTTGTGGATGGATTTTTAATTATGCTTAAATACTTAAATGGGACTATTCTATATTTTATAATTTTTTTTCTTTCTTTTTTTTTCTTTTCTGAAAAATTAATTTTTGAAACTTGTTTTCAAATTTCTTTTGAACTCCTTAAAACTTCTCGTGAAATTTTAACCAATCAATTTTTAAGTTTTAATTATAAACTCTTATGTCCTAAATCATAGATTTTAAATTAACCTCAGTTTTTACTAAACTTCAATTTCCAAAATAGTCTAGAGAATCTGTTTCCTTTAAATCATTAGATGACTAGATATAAGTTCGTTTTGTGTGACATACCAAATCTGGTCTTAACGCGTAGACCGGGTTTGGGGTGTTACAGTCACTACCCAGAATCTCAAGAGATCCACCGTATCTGTAATATACAAAAAAACTAAGTCTCAGATGGTCTATCCTCTTCATCATCTTGAATTCTAATTTTATAAATATTATCACTGTGTTCTATCATGATAAAGCCCTCCAAGAATGATTCCTAATAAATCTAGTGACACCCTTACCTTGACAAATCTCATATATACGTTAAAAATAAGATTAAAAACTAAAATCACAGAGAAAATAAAGTGCACAAAATAAGATTTAAAAAAAACACACACAAAAGTGTACGACAAAAATCATCATATTATGGACTAAAATTATAAATAAATAAATAAATAAAAATACTAGTAAAGAAGTCGCAACCAATTCGAAAGTCGATGCTGTTATCGACAGAACAAAGATTTATATAGATAGTATATTGTACATGTACGAGTATAATAATTATTTTATACTTTTAGAAATAATGATGTGAAATTATTGTATTCATGTCTATATTTTTTTGGTGACCATATCTATAAATTTTAATTTTATAAGATAGTGTAATTATAAATTTAACTTCTATTATTTACTCTCTCTTTTTTTTCAAAGTGGTTTTGATTTTTTAACAATTTTAACTCTTAACTTTTAAATTTCAGTTAAATTATTATTTTAGATAGAAATGTTGATTAGATAAATAAAATTTTAATGACATGATGTGATAACTTGTGTAGCAATTCACATGTATTTTATAAAAATTTTTAAAAAAAAAACTAAAATTATTAAAAATTCAATAATTTTTGAAAAAACCATAAAATTTTTAAAAGATTATCTATTTCTATAATGAAGTATATGTTGACTCTCAAGCAAGCTGTCACATAACTGTTAGAAAAAATTTAACAATTTAGTTAGTTTTTCTATTAAAAACTGTTGAGTCCCTTTTTTTCATATCTCATCACCAGGAGCATTCGGGTATTTATACTATCATAGCTCACAACCTGACCTCACTGTTTTGTCTCGACTCCATCGTTCCTAGGACTGACATTCCATGCGGGCTTCAGGCCTGTTGGACACGTGTTTCGTCTTGGGTCGCCCGCAGTGTAAGTGGTCCTCTCTATTCTTGGGACTGACATTCTAGGTGGGCTTTAGGCCCGTTGGACACGTGTTTCACACTGGGTCACCTACAGAGCACGTGATCTCCCTTTTGTGAGCACCTTGGGTATATGCGAACTGGGGTCGCGATAATCACTCGATTCGTGTGAGCTAAACTTGTGAGCTCGTATTGTGAGCTAGATATACGAACTCCCCTGCTATCCTCTCGCGGTTCCTATTCGGGCCACGGGTAGGTGACCCGATCTTATCTAGGAGTCGGGTTGGTGATCACTGGTGTATAACAAAAACAAAGACTAAAATTTAAAGATTGAAAACTAAATAATAATAATAAAAAAAACTATGACTAAAACAACAAAATGAATAAACATTAAATGCTAAACTTATCACCCTACCCCTCTATAATTTTTTTACCCAAAAGTCATTCCATTCATTCTCGTCCTGTTTTTTTAAAACAACTTTTTATCGTCCTGCTGAAATGTCGTTTTAGTACGAAACGTTATTGTTTCAAATATTACCTCTTTTTAAGTAGGTGAGTGTTCAATCTTTATTGTTAAAATATTTTACCTTTTGTGTGTTGGTGCTGAAATTAACCTGTTACTGTATTATAGAACTCAATGCAATGGTACTTATGTCGAGCACGAAAGAAGACTTGAGATGTAGACATAACATAAATATATTACTCAAGTGTTTCTCCAAATCAATACTAATACAATGCAATTAATTACTCTTAATTAATTGAAATCACAAGTTTATTATTCATAATTCTCAATAGAAATTTATTCTACCAGAAATTCAGGATACAATTTAGTTCCCTCATATTCTCATTTTTAAGAGATGAGATTACTAAATTGAGATTTTGGATCATGATATCTATAATCAATTGCAAAGTTTGGTTCCAACTTCACTCTTTAACTAGTTTACTCATATTTGTATATACTTAGTTGATATTTTTATGGGAATTTGTGAGATTACCTATGCAGTATATTAATATAAGATATTATTAACAACAATGAAACTATTATTGGGATTAATTCGATTTATTTACTGGGATCATATTTCCATATTTAGTGTGATATGCAATCAAGTCAAAATATGGATGACCTTTATGTATTCATATTATCCCCGCTTTCAAAGATAGATGGTGATTTTCTTGCCATCAAAAATCATCTTTCCAACATCTTAACCAAATCTCATATATAGCTGATTTTGTGAAAATTTATTTTAATTTGTTTTATTAATTGTCTGAATAAATTAAAATTAATTGAGGTTTACTTAATTCTCTATATGAAAAATCTTATTCAACTTTGAAAAAAATTGTTGATGATAGCAACCGAGCTGTTGAGACTTGTCTATTTCAATTGGTGTCTTTTGATTGCGATTCTGTGACTATTTTTGTAAAATTCTTTAAGGAATTTTATACAACAAATTCTATGGCTATTTGAAGGAAGAAAGTGATTTAGCATGATTATCTTTCCTTATTTCAAACATACGATCAAGAAGTTCATTTGAAGAGCATCTCAATTCCTTTTTCATTCCTTAAAATTATAGAAGTTCAATTGCCTTGATTTGTGAAGATCAAGTATGTATTTACTTACAATTGAGAAACTTATTCAAGTGTGAATAAACTATTTATCAATGGATTACTCTTTATAAAGATATAATTGTAGGTGAAAGAAATTATAATGAGTCTTAAATTATTTTTTGTACTATCATAATTATAGTGGACACATCTCTCTCTTTTATTTTTTTTTTACAATTGTGATTTAAATTCACACTATTATCGACCACAATTTGTAATTTACAATTAATTTAACTTTATTTAAAAAATAATAATAAAATAAGAATTAAATTGATTTATTAATGATGAGAAAATTAATGTAATGCAATTGGTACAGTAAAGAGAGTTAAAAGCTACTTTTAGAAGAAAATGTGATATTTTAAAGGAAGCTCGCAAACCCACGAAAATTATAAAGTTGGGTATGGCAACGAAATTAGCAAGGATGCAAAATATATTCGAAATCTTGGTAGTAGTGTCAAATCCAAGCAGCTGAAATATTCTATATATGGAACTGATGAGTATAAATCTGATTTAACCTAAATCTTTAAATTTAAGTGCATGGTAGGTAATGGAATAGGGATTACATATAATTGCGAAATAATTATGTACTGTACACTTTCATTTGAGAAAATTAAATTTGATTTATATTATCATCAGTCTCTGAAGAAATCTGCTATAAGAGGACATTAAATCTTTAATTAACCTCTCACCTAATTATTTTACAAAAAAGAATCAATTTTCTACCTCTTATCTTTCACGAGAAGGGCATGCAGTACCTAAGGTGACTATCGGAACGCGGTGTTTTGTCCCATCAATTAACTCATTTTCAGCAGATAAGACTGGCGATTATACTATATGGTATCAAAAGAAGTTGTATGATGCTTTCAATCATGTTATACGATTACATATTATAAATATTTGAAAAAAAATAACATAAAATTTGAGAGATGTTTAAAATAATTAAGCCTCCTTGTTAATCAAAAACTTGTGATTGAAAATAGGACAAAGTTTATTAATTCCAAGGTTTCTCGTACCATTGGATATTATATTATATGGAGGCACTTATGAGTTTAGTATTATTCTAGAATTGGGAGTTACGACTAGGGATGTCTTTTATATTTTTATCCAAATGTTTTATATTTAAAATAATAATAATATGTGGATTGAGGTTTAACTCGATTGATATAAATATTGTTATCAATTTAGAATAATATATATTTGAGTGTATTGAAACACATTATTCTCTTATTCATGAGTTGTGAAGAGGTTATGCTTAGTTCTAGCATTTTTGTGTCAAAAATGCTTATGAGTTATTCTAAGTGTTGTTTTAAAACTAACAGAAATTATGAGAATTTATAATGTGATTGTTGAAAAAAATTAATAATAATAAAAGATTTTTCTTTTACTTCAAAAATTTATATATTTTTTTATTTATTTCGAATCTTAACAATTAATCTCAAAAGACAGAAGAACCAGATGGGGAAGCATTAGCAAAATTAAGGATGTTGTTCCAGTAATTCTTGTTTTCTTCGAAACTACTAGCATTACTTGTTCCAACATTGAAGTTTTGTCTAGGCTCCATTGACAAACTCTTCTGATGATCCCCAGAATCACAAACCATTAACGTGTCCGAATACCCTTCCATCATATTCTCCGCCCTGTATGAGCCTTGAAACCATACATCTTCTGAGGAGAAATCCAATATGTCATGCAACCCCATTGAGTTATCCAACCTTTCCTCTAACTCAGCAACTTGGCTCGATTTCTCCACACATTCCCAATTATTTCCGCAACAGCTGTTTTTTGAGTTCCCCACAAAGCTGTCAATGAATCCGACAGATGAGATTGGTAACGTGTTTTCCGTGAAGCTCGACGTCGATGTTGGAGATTGGAGGTTGTCAGTGTTGAAAGTGAACAATCCAGTGACTACACGTTGCCAAGCTTTGAGGACATCGAGGCATTGCGGTTTAGTAGCATGAGCCAAACCAAAATCAATTTTGCTTACCAGTGGAGGAGCCGATGAAGACGTGAACCTAAATTGGTTTTGCGGAGGGTTTGAAACTCGTTTCGACTCTCTCACCAATCTAGCTTCAGCTTCTAACCGAGCACTCTCCCATTGAGCCATGTGGCTAAGGTTAGTGGCATCCTTGGGACTTGAACCGAGGGTATCGGTTTTAGGCCTGTGAGTTGCAGGGTCGATCCCTATCTTGGTCAATCTTTTCTTCAACTGTGTATTCCAGTAGTTCTTGATCTCATTGTCTGTTCTTTTTGGCAAATGAGCCGCAATAGCCGACCACCTATGCATATATATATTACACATAAATTTATTAATCCAATTATACAAATAAACCCAAGCTAGATAATAGGTTCCAAATACAACTGGTAGTTAATAATTCATGATCATTGGTACTGACTAATAGTTGGGGTGGTACTGGTCGATATTATGCTGTCATTTAGTATCTCAACTAGAAGAAACGATATATGGTCCTTATTGTACTATTGCCATCACCTAAGAGAGATGATAAAAAATGAAGAGAAGCATGCCACTTTATCGGTTGTCGTATATACAAAAGAGTGAAAGAAAGAAATAAATAATAAGTTGGGATTTTAAAGCAAAATCACCTGTTTCCAAGAAGGGCATGGAGTTGAATGATGGTTCGTTCTTCCTGCGAACTGAACTTTCCTCTTTTGATATCTGGTCTTAAGTAGTTAATCCACCTAAGTCTACAACTCTTGCCACATCTTTGAAGTCCTATATCAAAATCAAAACCAAACATCAAATAAAGTTTGATTTGTCATAATTAGAAAGGCTAGGCGATCTAAGAAGAGATGTGGAAAAAATGACCAGCTTTTGCGGGCAAGTCGCGCCAGCTTCCACCGCCGTGTTCTTGAATATAAGACAAGAGTTTTTGGTCTTCTTCTGGAGTCCATGGCCCTTTCTTCAACCCCACCTTGTCGCTACATGGAGACTGCTGCATGTTCTTTGAAATCAAGCCAGGCCGAATCCTCAATGAATTTTGTTCCTTAATTTGAAAACAGACAATGATAAAGAGATGATAGAGAGAGAGATATTATACGCAGTTGAAAGCAACGAAAATGTGGGTAGAGTTGGTTAATTTAAAGTAGATATATAACTGCGTTTTATAGGCTTACAGTGTAATAAATATTGCATAAGCCTATATGACCATTATACCCTCTTTAAGAATTTAATTTTCCTTTCTAACACTATGTTTGAATTAAAGATAGGAAAGCAAAGAAAAAAGAAAGTAAATAATATTTATTATCTTATTTAAACACTAAAAATTAGTGAAAGAAAAGAAAATTAATTAATTTTATAAAAAGGAAATAATAAAGTTTTACAATTATAACATCATCATAAAATTATTTATAAAAAGAAATCGACAAAAAAGACATTTTACATCTTAAAAATTGTTTTGTTTTGATTTCCTTTCTTTAACTTCTCTTGAATCGGGATGAATAAAAAAATTTAACTTTTAAAAGAAAGTCCCTTACTTTTTTAGTCTAAATAAATTTGATATTTATAATTAAGGATAGAATAAAAAAATTTATATCGAGGATGAAATAAAAAGATATCAAAATATAAATTCATGAGGTTAAAATGATTTTCTATTGTTTTTAAATATATAAATAGCAAAATATTTTAATGTTTTCAAAGAGAATACAAAGAAAAAGGCGTCCCTCCTCTTTACATTTCTATTTAAGATCTTTTAAGTAGAATTATTTAAAGGTTAGATTATTGTTTAAAATTAAAGATTCACCTAAAATTTGAAAGGCTGTGAATAAATCTATTAAGCTTGAGAAATAGGCCTAAGTATAAAAAAATATTAATCTTAGTTAAAATATAATATGGACTCACCAATAGTCTAACTGGTCACCTAGCCCAGTTGTAAATTTATAATATATATTTTATTTATTCTAAAAATTACGTAAATTATATCATATACTATAATGTAAATATAAAAAAATATTAATTTATTTATATTTAAAAATTTAATAAAAAAAGAATTATATAATAATAGTAAGATATATATAATTTTAAAAAATTAAAGTAGGTAAGCCTAAACAAGTTGAAGTCAACCATTTACAAATATAAGTGAATTTAGAAAAAAAAAATTGAAATTCATATAATAAAAAGTTTAATTCATAAATATATAACGAAAAATTACACAAATTTCAACGTGAATTGAGGTGATTCCCACTAAGGGCAAGAAGGGGAAGGGAAATTGGCAGAGCGAGCATGACACCATCCCCTTCAACTATCGTATCCACCCAAATCATTAGGTGTTAGAAACGTCGAATGATCCACTCCTACCCAAAAAGCTTCATTTTCTTTTCATCATAACACTCATGGAACCTAGTTTAACATAGGATTTCTTTTCATCATAAAATTTACAACAGTGCAGCTATAACTTTGTTTCCAAATTGATTTGAATTTTATTTAACAGTGTTCTCTTTATCTAGCATATACCAAAAGTAGAAAAATATTAAAATTAGTAAATAAAATAAATACAGCAATGCAGCCTTAATGATGGAGACGTGGACGGTCCAAGTTAAACGTATGGCAGGTAACAATATGGTATTTATTTTATCGGAAGCTTTTGTGAGATGTTACGATGGAAAACATATAAGTACAGCGTGGGGACAGTGTCAATCAATGATCCCAACCTTTGCTTTGCAACAAACTTCCCAAGCCATGCACGACCCTAGAATGTTAGATTCATTGCGGTTTGGTCCATTTGGATTCTTCTCACTATAAAACATCTCTGATTAAGCTTGTAAGCCTCGGAAATACCAAAAATTATTATTAAAATTGCTAATAACAAAACTTTTTTCTTTTAATTTTTGACCAACTATTTTCATTGAATTGTTAATTTTCATGTAAGTTTTAGTTCGCTCGTTTTATCATTTTAACTCTTACTCTTTTTTGGGTCATTTTGACACTCCATCTTTAAAATTTAGTCAAATTACTTGCTTTTGGATAGAAAATTTGATTGAATTGTTAAAATTTTAATGACATTAACATGATATCTCATGTGGCATTTTGCATATACTTCATTGCTAACATGAATAAATTTTCTTAAAGTTTTTATGAACTTTTTGAATTTTTTTTTTAAATATTTTCTATTTATTATTTTTGAATTTTATGAATTATACGTGGAATGCCATTCGAGTGACCATATTAATGTCGTTAAAATTTTAACATTCTAGACAGCTCTTCATCCAAAAGCAAGTAATTTGATTAAAATTTAAAAAAGTAAAGGTCAAAAATGCCCAAAAAAAATAATGATCGAAATGAGTAAATATTAGGAGTTAAATTTATCTTTATGCCATTATTTAAGAGACTAACTTCTTAATTTTCATGAGTATAAAGATCAAATTGTAACAAATTAAAGTAAATAACTTACAGTTTTTTATGTTTTTATAAAATAAAAGGATAAAATTTATATATATTCAAAGTGGATCGTGTGCATAAATGAGTTGATTCTGCTACCATTTCCAATTTTCAAACGTGCAAAAAAAAGAAAAATAGATCTCATTATTTGATCATCACAATCTCATTTTTGTAATGATTTCTAATTTTGTACTTTCATTAATTCAATCTGAAAGACTAATTGATAATGATGTTCTACTCTTCGCTTAGATGTACGGCTTTATTTTATTGATGATAAAATACACTACCTCCACTCCCCATAAAGTACACAAAAAGTGAAAAACTTCTGCCTTATGACTAAAAATACTAAAACTATTTCCCTAATTAGAATTAAAACATAATTAATTATATTTAATTAAAATAAGATATAGGCTATTTCTAGATTCACATGTTTCAAAATAGTAAAAAAATAAAATAGAGAGTTAATCCATTTCCGACATGTTGGAGAACCATGAAACTATCATGTCATAAATAACATTAACCACATTAATGTTGTTACCTAATTGCTCGAAAAAATGTTGTTAAATTTATTAAAATTCCTATTATATAATTTGAAGTGTTCATGGGCCAGGTCGGATTGGGTTTAGACCGGATCCAAATATGATATTAACATATTTTATGTTTGTTCAAGTCCGGCATGAAATATAAGCCTAAAATTTTGTTCAAACTCGCTCATATTTGTAAAAAACTGATCCAAGTCCATTTTAGGCCCACCCATATTACTTTTAAGTTTTTTTAAAAATATTTATTTTATTTCATTTTTATATTTAATAATTTTATACATTTTTTATTTATTGAAAATATTTATATATTCGTCTTAATATTATTTTATTTACATTAGAGTAGTATTATATATTTAGTATAAGTTTAATTTTTTAATTTGTTCTAAATTAGATAATATATAAAAAAATATAATATAAAGTATTATAAATTTAAAATGGGTCGGGTTGAGCCGAGCGTGGGCCTGAATGTTCAAGCCCGAGCCTGACCTATATTTTAAATGAACCTAATTTTTTTTGCCTAGACCCATATTTGAGCTTAATATTTTTGTCCAAATCATCTCAAATTTTGGATAGATCTTTGAGTCTGAGCAGATAATCTAGCTCATGAACAGGTTTAGTTATAATTAAAAATACTAAAACTGTTACCCTAATTAGAATTAAAACATAATTAATTATATTTAATTAAAATAAGATATAGGCTGTTTCTACATTCACATGTTTCAAATAGTAAAAGAAAAAGAAAAAAAGAGAGAGAGTTAATCCACTTCCGACATGTTGGAGAACCATTAAACTTTCATGTCATAAATAAAATGAACGACATTAATGTTGTTACCTAATTGCTCAAAAAAAAAAATGAGTATTACCTAAATCCGTTTTAATAAAATGTAGAATAGTTAAATTCATTAAAAGTAGAGTAATCATTAATTAAAACAACATAAATGAGAAAGTAAAAAAAAAAAAAAAACACAACAAAATCAGACTTTAACCTACCAATTCATTTAATATTTTTGGAGGATTTTTTTTTAAAAATTTTATATAGTTAAGATGATGATAAGGGAATCTCTCATATATATATATATATATATTATTTATTTCTTTTCGTATGAGTGTAACATTACAATTTTTAATTTTGTTTTTATACAATCTCTAGAATCATTCAAAGTTCCTCTTTAACCATTAAATAGAAGGATAATGTGCTTCAACACACTTGAACTCATATTCTCTTACACTAACAACAATATCAATACCAACTGAATTAAGACCCAATCGATATATACATTATATATTAGAATATGCTCAGTCCCACGTTTTGCAAAATCAGATTAATTGGAACTATCGTTAGGCCAACTAACCGTGTAATTGACTGTTGTAGACATGTTTGATTTTAGTCTACCATTGCTTACATTTTAACTCGTGAATACTTCTAGCCAAAGAGATATAACTGACATCTTTGCTCCATCCAGTATATGAACCACTGAGCACACGATTTTCTTGCAACCCTTTTCCAACACCATAACAAGCCCACAACTTAGCTTGATGATTGTACAGATTCCTAAATTCTTATTCTACCAACAATCCAACAACCATTTGAGTCTCAAAGAACAACTTTTAAAGACTTAATTTCCCTTTGATTGCTCCAACAGTTTTGAACTTTGTTGGAATTTTGACTGGTTCTTTTGCCCCACTTCATGTTGATAGAACAATAGTTTTGATGTTATCAAAGTTTTTCAGTTGACATGTTTAACTTTTTAATGACATGGTTTATGATTTAAACTTATTGAGCAACAAATGAGGAAGTAATTTCATGCTAATACAGAAAAACCAAGAGTGCTCTCCAAAGAGTCCTAGAGAGGGTGGTAACTGCCGCAGCTTAGGATGGAGGAAGGTGGTGGCAATGAGAGGGAGAGCAGCGAGGAGATCTCACTGTTAGCAGAAGAGCTCATCCAATTATCCATTAAAAGATCAATAGTGGTACCTGATGTCAAGCCGACTCTAATCTGTTCAGTATAGACAAGGAAGTCTTTTAACCTGGAGAGCTTGAGGGCACAATTGAGGAGCATATGGAAAACGAAGAAAAAATTTGAAATCTAAACGACGGGGCAGAATCTCTTTTAAATTGTATTTGATCTGGAAGAAGATTTGGAGTTGATCATGGAAGGACGACCTTGGCTTTTTCGTAAGTATTTAATTTTGTTTGACGATTAAGAAACCCGATTGATAGGGACCATATTAAACTCACTTCATCGCCGTTTTGGGTTAAGTTTGGTCCGATTCTACCCGAATTTGATAAGAAGGATCTCATGCATGCTATTGGTAGTACTTTTGGAGGTATTATTAGGTCAGAAATCAATGATGATAATTGCAAAATTAAAGTTAATTTAGACGTTTAGAATCCACTTCGGAGAGGTCTATTTGTGTCAATTGACAATAGTGTTAAAGCGTAGATTGCCTTTAAATATGAGAAACTGCCAGTTTTTTGCTTTGGGTGTGGAAGAATGGACCATAGTCTTAACGAATGTCTGCAGATCAATCCTGGAGAAAAAAACAGAGTCCGAGAAGATCCTCCTTTTTCTATTGTATTAAAAGCAGAATCAAAAGCAATGGGGAAAGAAAGTCTAAAATTTAATGCTTTTTCAAAGAAGATGGGTTTGCAGCATACTTACACAGGTAAATTAAATAAGCAACCTGGAGGGAATAAGGAAACTGAATCTGTTACTCTTAAAGGAATAATACATACAGGAAGGAAGCTGATGAATTGGATGGAAGGACTTAAGGAACAAGATGAAAGTCAAAATTTGCTGGAGATGGGGAAGCTGAGGAGAGATGACGCTGGAATAGAAAGAGATGTAGAAGTTACTAAAAAGTCCAGTTGGAAACGGCTTGAGGTAGTGAATCAAGTAGGTCATAGGAAGCACTTAAGTGTGATGGGTAAAAGAAAATTTTCAGCAGAAGAGGATGAAACGAATAGCTCAGGCATGATTAACAAAGGGGTAGCAAAAAGACCAAAAAGTGAAGGTCAGACTGATAATGGAGGGGAATGTATGGAAATTTCACAAGTTGATGAGGAACAATCTATTGTTCCAAATATTTTAGGATCGGCGGCTGCCAATGGGCAAGCCGGCCGCTCACAATGAAAACCATTTGTTGGAATGTCCGTGGGTTGGAGAGCTCATGGGCAGTTAGGAGGCTGCATCACCTAATTAAGCAGCAACATCCCCAAATGGTCTTCTTAATGGAGACAAAACTAGACAAAAAGCACATGGAAAAGGTTAGAAGGAGGTGTGGTTTCTCGAATAGAATTGATATTGAGGCAGAAGGGTCTCGGGGTGGATTATGTTTAGCGTGGAAGGGGGACATTGAGATCACTGTAAAGAGTTATTCGAAATGGCACATAGATACTATGATAAAGGAAGAGCATGTTTCAGAAGATTGGAGATTCACAGGTTTTTATGGATCACCGTATTTAAAAGACAAAAATGCTACTTGGGATTTGTTCAGAAGACTAAGTCGGGAGAGTCTCCAACCCTGGCTGGTTACAGGAGACTTCAATAAAATTCTATTTGGTCCAGAGAAGAAGGGTGGACTACGAAGAGAACAAGGAATGATGGATGCGTTCAAGGACACTCTAGAGGAATGTCAACTAATGGGCATTGGGTACTCAGGAACTTGGTTCATGTGGGAAAGAGGGAATCTTCCAGAGACGAATTTTCGAGAGAGATTGGATAGAGGAGTCGCCAACGAAAAATGGTTAGATTTATTTTAAATGGGTAATTTACAACATCTTCCATTTTCAATGCCAGATCACTGTCCTCTTCTCATAAGCACAGATCACGAAATCGAATATTTCGGCAACAAAAAATTTCATTTTGAATCCTGGTGGACATTGGAGAAATCCACTGAACAAGTTATCAAGGAAGCCTGGGAGACCAATTCGGATCCTTTATTGGAGAAAATAGGAAAATTGCAGAAGAGACTGAAGGAATGGGCACGTTCGAAAAAGGAAAAGGAGGGAGGTCGAAAAAGGGAGTTAACAGAAAAGCTGGAATTCTTGTTAAATGAAGGAAGAGACGATGAGACAATGGCAAAGATAATAGACACTAAAATTCACTTAAACATGGAGATTGATAAAGATAAAATGTATTGGGAGCAAAAAGCGAGAGCAAACTAGTTACGACTGGGAGATAAAAACTCAGTTTTCTTCCACAAATGTGCAACAATTCGCAGACGAGTTAATTTGATCTCAAAATTAAAAACTGACTATGGGAAGGAAATTACCAAAGGAGCCGAAATAAATGAAGCAGCAACGGCATTTTTGAAGGAATTATTTACTTCAGCGGGAGTTGCGAATCCAAACAAAGTATTGGAAGGTATTGAAGTCAGCATTTTTGAGGCGATCAACATAGACTTACTAGCGCCTTTCAGAGAAGAAGAAGTATGAAGAGCTTTGAAAGATATGGGACCCACAAATGCACCAGGACGAGATGGATTCCTTGCACTGTTTTACCAGATGTACTGGCATGTAGTAGGTAAGGATGTTACAAATTATTGTTTGGGTATTCTAGACAGAGACAAAGAGATTGTAGAAGCTAATAATACAGATATAGTGCTTATTCCAAAAGTTCTGCACCCTTAATCTTTGGTTAATTTTCGACCCGTCAGTTTGTGTTCAGTTATTTATAAAATCATTGCAAAAAAAGTGGCAAATAGATTACAAGGGGTAATTGGTAATTGTATTGACCAAGTGCAGAGTGCATTTGTTCCAGGCAGATTGATTTCAGATAATGTACTTCTAGCTTATGAAATTCTGCACACATTTTAGAAAAAACGAACAGGAAGGAAAGGGTATATGGCGGTTAAGCTTGATATGAGTAAGGCCTATGATAGGGTGGAGTCGGATTTTGTAAAAGAGGTAATGCTTAAAATGGGATTTGCAAAGAAATGGGTGGACCTTATTATGAAATGCATTACCACAGTTTCTTATGCAGTTATCACTAACGAAGGGAGGGGAGATACTTTCCAACCCACAAGGGGTCTTCGACAAGGTGATCCACTAAGCCCGTTTTTATTCCTAATATGCAGTGAAGGCTTTTCATCTCTATTGAGAACAGCAAAAAAGAATGGATTGATAAAATGAGCAAAAGTGAGCAGAAGGGGACCAGAGATATCTCACTTACTTTTTGCAGATGACTGCATAATGTTTAGTGAAGCAACAGAACAGGGAGCTAGGATCATGAAGGATATTTTAAAGGAATACGAACACAAACAGTGAGAAATGAGAGGAAGTGACAGCAGTGCTAGGGGTAAGGAGTTCGACGAGCCCGAAAAATTATTTAGGTCTTCCTAATGTGGTAGGTAGACAAAAAAAAGAGGCCTTCCAAATTTTGGTTGACAGAATAGAGAATCTTATATTTAGTTTGATTTAACTATGTCTTAATAACCCCTGGCTAATCCTTCACGAGTTCCCCAATTTCTTCATCTAGCACAAAGCTTGAGAACCAACACCACCACCATACCGACGCCTTCGCCACCATAACCTCCACGACCCCTGCCATCTGCCAGGGAAACCGTCCACACCTCAGGGAGTATCCTAACCCTTCCTTTTTGATTTTGAACATAACTGTATTATCTAGCTTTGTACATAGAGGAAAATGTACATCTTAAGTGTGGGGGGTAAATATACCTAACTTTTTGCATTATTCTCAAATCCCTGAGGGTAAAAGTGGAAGAAAAGTGCCAAACTTTTTTCATTATTCTCAAATCTCTGATTCAGTCTTGTTTTTATGCAAAGTTGTCATATTACTAATTAGGATAAAATTTCTGATGATTTGTGATGATTATTGACATATTTTAGAATAAGTCATAGTTAATTGTACATTGATGTTTAATTTAAGGAATACTAGAGAATCAAGCATGATAAGTCTATTTTTCAGGAATTAAAATTTTGCTAGGTTGTTGACCTAAATTTGAATACTACCTTGAAATTTAAAATTCATAAGGATGATGTCAAAACACCCATAATTTTTGTGAGTATTTGAACCTTATAGAGCATACATTCTTTTTCGTGCTCATTTTTTGATTATGAGTGTGTCAAGTATGAGCTGTTATTCTAGAACTTGCCTAGTTTATACATGTTGAGACCACAGTTATGATTTGATATACAGAGATGATAAAGGCACCTAGGTTTTAACCCACTAATTCCACTAAATAACCCACCTTTACAATTAACCCCTAGTGAACCCCGTTGATCCTAACAAACCCTTTTTATTTGACTCACCTACTAATATTAACCCAAAACCTTTGTATTTGTTATCACCCTTTCTTTTGACTACCCCTTAATCGAGACTTGATCTGATCAGTTACCGAAATTTATTATTCTGATAGTTAAATTTATGCATTACTTAGTTTGCTCTAAAAAAAATCCAAGTTATTAAATATTAGTAGTATGAAAAGAGAGCTTACACAATCAAAGACCATTTTCAAAAGAAAAGCTCGTATTAGTAGGATTACTCCTTTTCAATTAGTAAAGTTTTGGTAAAGTTCTAGGTAGGTACTTGTCAATTCAATCTCGATTCTAACCCTCTAATTTCAGCCTGTGACCACACCTTTTACCCTAGCCCCGTTACAACCCTAACAAAGACCTTTTGATCTGTTTGTCATCTCATATTACAGTGGTGGAGATTTGATTTCAGGCAAGCCTATGGGATTAACTTTTCAGGTTCGACTTATGAGCGATCTTTTTCTGAACCTTAAACACTTTAGAGTGATTTGAGTGAATCTTAAGTGAGGATATCAATCCTTGTCGGTTTTGAATTAAAAATGTAGTTATTTAAAAGAGGGGAGACGCCTATGGTTTCGAGGTACAAAATTATGACTTATCTCGTTTGAATCTTTAGGACGCTTTGAATCAAATTATCCATGTATGAATTCTCTATGAATTAAGATAAGACATTGTTGATAAGAATTATAGATCATGGAAAGTTCGTTTTAATTGTAAGTTGAAAATTTTGCTTGATGACAAGCAAAAGCTTAAGTGTGGGGGTATTTGATAAACCGTAAAAGTAACATATTTTATTCCCACATTTAATATGCTTTTGGATGATTTATTCCTTGTTTTATATAAAAAGGTGCTTGTAATCCTTTCTTTTCATGTCTTATACCCAGGAAAGCACCCGAGGATGAAAAGAACACGAAACGGGCCCAAAACGGAATAAATTGGCCTTAGCACGGATTTGACACGGCTTGGCCCAAAGACCACACAGCTGTGCCTCGACGAACATCTAGAGCACGGCCTCAACTCCATCACACACGACCGTGCCTCAAGTTAGAAATTCAAACACGGTCAGGTCTCGATCCACACGGGCGTGTGCCATGGCCGTGCCTCTGTCGTTGGAAAGAGCAATTTCAGTCGGAAAAGGATACTTAGGGAGAAAGAATCGAATTCCAAGAGCCTATATATATCCCCCAAGTACCACATTTGAAGGACATCGAAAGCTAGGCCAAGGAGCCAAGCCGAGGAGGTCAGAGTTAGGGAATAATGCGAAGATAGCCAGTTGATCATCCCAAGAAGCCGGAATTATACTCAAGACGGCGAAATTCTCCTTTAATTCCTTCAGGGGGTTTTAGGGTTTTCTCATGTTTTGTTTTATCTTTTCTCTTGCGATGTTTTCTTTATTCATTATAAACTAAACCCCTCAGATACCTGAAGGGGATGAAGCCTAGATAGATTTGGTTATTTGATTTTTAAGTTATATGATAATTACTTAGTTTGTTCTTAATCATGTTGCTTAATCCAAATCTAATGTGCTTAGGTGGAGGAGGAATAGACCCTGCCTAAGAGTAGATCTAACATAATTAAGCAGAGTTGATCAAACGCCTAGAGATAGGGTTACGAGATTTTGCCGGATTAAGGTGAAACCTAATATGGGAGTTCATTGATCGATTTACTGCTATCCTAAGGGGTTATTATAAGCGAACAAGAGTTCCACTAATTAACCTACGGTTAGACGTTATTCTCCTCGAGAGAGGGTTTAATATAGGTTAGGGAGTCTCACGGATCAAGCTAAGTAAAGAAATCATATAATTTGGGGTTAGATAATAAATGAAGTCTAGGTGGATTCTTCCCGAAGGTATCGTCGCAATCAACTGAGTTTTTCTTCAAAGTTATTTTCCAATTCGTTCTTCTTGTCTTTGTGTTCTTAGTCTTAGTCTTCACAATATAGTTTAAAAGCAACCTTCACTTTAATATAGGCTAAATAATAAAAAGAAAGTTAGTATTAATACTTTTAGTTCCTTTGGGTTCGATAATCCGGTCTTGCCTAAGCTATACTACTATTCGATAGGTACACTTGCCTTTAATCGTTGTCAAAGTTAGTCTCCAGGTTTCGATCATTCTTTTATAAATTTTAAAGCTCTGATTTGACACGATCAAACTTGATGCAGTTAAAATAGAAAAACAGAAACTTGTTCCAATAGAAATGAAATGGAGGCACCCACCTGGCCAAACAGTAAAAATCAATTTCGATGGGGCGTTCGATGAGAGAAGGAGTCAATCGGCATCAGGTGTTGTAGTGAGGGATTGGAATGGTCGAGTTCTTCTTACAAAAACAGGACTTCATAGTGGAGTAGCCTCTCCCTTTGTTGCCAAAGCAATTGCTTGCCGCCAAGCAACCCAAATAGCACTCGAAATAAACAGAGAAGACATTATTACCGAAGGAGGTTCGTTATCAATCATCAAGAAATGCAACAGTACAGATTATGATAAATCAATGGTCGGAACTTATATATATGACATTCACAGAATGAAGACGAAATCCAGGAAGATTAGATTCGAGTTTACATCAAGAAAAACTAATCACCTTGCTCACATGCTAACAACGGAAACTCTTAAAAGGAGAGAAGAGGTTTACCTGATCGACGATGTACCCATCTACGCAAAGAACCAGGCGCAAGATGAGAGTGTTAGAGAACCAGACTGAGAAAGAAGCAGAGACGAATATGAGAAAGAGGATTTCAATTTGAAAATCAAACAGATTCATGTGTTTATTACTCCCCTTTGGAAACCGATTCACCATTAATGAAGAAGAAATGATAGATGTGACCTGAAACAGCGGATGTGAGAGAAAGCAGAGACGAAATTAAAAGAGGGGTTTTCAAATTGAAAAACAAGTGGACTTCTGTACTCTTTACTCCCCTTGGAAATTGATTCACCATAAATGAGAAGGAAAGTAATGATGTGACCATAAATGGCAGGTGAGCAGTTGATTTGATTGGGTGGTAGGTTGAGTTTTTTAATTGGTTTTTTCTAGAGAATTCTGAAACAAGTTTGGTTTTTCAATTTAGGAACTTTAGTGATAGTCTGTTACATTCCGGGCCAATGTTTTGGTCTAGTGTAACACCCTAAACCCGGCCTAGACGTTAAGCCCGAATCTGGTGTGTCACATGGAAGTTTTTTTTTTTCAAACCATCTTTGAGATTGTTAAAAACTTGTTTGAGAATTACAACCTCTTTGTTAAAACCCAAAACACTTAAGCAATTGTTATTTACTTGAAAACGTAATTATCTTTAAAAACCTTTTTGGTTGTGAAAATATATTTGAAATAAACAATTTACGAAGATGGGACGTTTGGGAATAGAGTTGCAGAAGCATTTTGAAAGAAAATCCGAGGCCTGATTACAACATTTAACCCAAAATAGTAGAGTAATAAAATAAACAAGAAAGAAGTCTGAAGTCCAAATAAACCATTTCTGAAGTGTGGTCTCCATCGAGTCATCCAAGGCCCAAGTCCACGTCACTGAGCATTACCTGAAAAGGTTAAAAGAAAGGGGGTGAGTTACAAGAACTCAGTGTGCAATCCCCTTACCATCATCCACTGGGTCGGAACACACATAGCAATATTTTGGGCCTAAGCCCATTTACAATTATAACATAATAACATGTATATAATATGCATATGATATGCAAATCCCAAACCAAACCTAATTTCCATCCGCTACACACCACCCGTACCAACTAGCACACTTGTGGGGATCAAGTCAACCCACCCCGCCAACACACCAATCGCAGGCATAAAGCCATTTAAAATGTTTGTGGCAGAGCCACCGAACTAGATTGTGACAGAGTCACCGAACTAGATTGTGGCAGAGCCACCGAACTGGATTGTGACAGAGTCACCGAACTAGATTGTGGCAGAGCCACCGAACTGGATTGTGACAAAGTCATCGAACTAGATTGTGGCAGAGCCACTAGCACTTCTCTTCAATTTTATCCCAACCCATGCAATCATGTATGCATATACAAAGCATAACAATATTCATAGAATAATTTCATCATAAGGCCCATAATACAAGTTGACCCATTAAGCAATCTAGCAATTTGGCCCATTAATCAATCTTAACAATTTGGCCCATTAAGCGATCTAGCAAATTTTGGCCCATTAATCGATCTAACAAATTTTGGCCCATTAATCGATCTAGCAAATTTTAGCCCATTAATCGATCTAGCAAATTTTGGCCCATTAATCGATCTAGCAAATTTTGGCCCATTAATCACATGAGGCCCTTTTTTTTTTTCAAATTTCACACTTGGCCAATTTATCAAAATAATTCATATGGCCCAAAATATCACTTTTTTAACAAAATAACCCATTAAGGGCAAATCCGTAATTCCTACAACCTTAATACCGGTTTCATGCATTTACACAAAAAGTGTTATTATACCGTATTTTCCAATTTTACAAATTTTACGATTTATTCTAATGCTTACGGTATAATATCTAACCCATGAGATAAGTGTGAAATTACACACTCTGGCCCATATCACAAATATCAAACTGCCCATATATCAAATATCACATTTGGCCCATAAAGGGTATTTTCGTAATTCGGTCCATAGGGACATTTCGTAATTCGGCCCATTAGGGGCATTTTTCGTAATTCGGCCCGTAAGGGCATTTTCGTAATTCGGTAATCGTACCCACTAAGGGTAATTCGATAATTTACTCTCTAAGGGAAATTTAGAAATTTTACCCACTAAGGGTATTTCGGTAATTT
Source organism: Gossypium australe (assembly GCA_005393395.2). NCBI lineage: Eukaryota > Viridiplantae > Streptophyta > Magnoliopsida > Malvales > Malvaceae > Gossypium > Gossypium australe. Next base: position 19,294,010 of record CM016625.1, on the reverse strand, counting down.
TTCAACCTAGGGGCATTTCAGTAATTTACCCTCTAAGGGTATTTCGGTAATTTTGTAACCCAGAGGTATTTCGGTAATTTACCCTCCAAGGGTATTTCAGTAATTTCGCAACCCAGGGAATTTCGGTAATTTACCCTCTAAGGGTATTTCGGTAATTTTGTAACCCAAGGGTATTTCAGTGATTGCACAACCCAGGAGTATTTCGGTAATTTGCACAACCCAGGGGTATTTCGGTAATTTGCCCTCTAAGGGTAATTCAATAGTTTTACCCACCAAGGGTAATTCACCTTCCAAGGGTAAATTTGGTAGTTTTACCCACCAAGGGTAATTCGGTAATTTATCTTCCAAGGGTAAATTCGATAGTTTTACCCACCAAGGGTAATTCGGTAATTTACCCTCCAAGGGTAATTTCGGTAATTTCATATTCAACGGTGTTTCCGAAGGCCTGCTATCGCCTCAAGTGACACAGAATTCTATTTGGGTCTCTTCGGAACTATTAGGTCAAAAATCCATTTTAGGCCCAAACGGGGTAATTTCGCAATTCTGGACTTAACTACTAATTTGGGCATAAAAATTTAAAACTGTCTATCTGCGTCATACTGACTAAATTGATTATAACTCGAGTTAGGAAACTCGAAATTTAGATCCGTAAAATTTCCTTGAAACTAGACTCATATATCTTCTTACTATAATTTATTCAGAATTTTTGGCCTAGCCATTTAGTACAGTTTATTCCTTAAAATTTCCCTTGTTTCACTGTTCAATGATTCTGACCTCTCTTAACTTAATTTCAAATATCTTACTGTACGGTTTTCATATACTGTTCCAACTTGTTTCTATTGATAATAGGCTCACTAAGGAACCCATACATATAAATTATAACCCATAATTCATTTTGTACAATTTTATATGATTTTTCCAAAACAGATCAGTGAACCCCGAAGTTAATCAGAACCAGTCTCACTAAAATCAAGATATCTCAGAATATAAAATTCATTTTCCTTCTCTGTTTCTTCCATTTAAAATAGACAAAGTAAGCTTTAATTTGATATCTTATTCACTTTCTAATTCCTTTTCTCCTATTTTTAGTGATTTTTCAAAAACACGTCACTGCTTCTAACTGAAACTGTTTTATTACGAAATACGATTACCACTATGATCATACGCACGCCCGAGTGGTTATGGATGCCGGTTTTTAGTTTTCTTCGGTATTTCGGCCGATTAACAGCATAGTTCATACATATATTCAGATAAGTGTGAGATTACACACCATTTCAGATATGTATATAGAAGGATATGAGATTACACACCTTATTCGGAATCCGTAACACGATGCTCACCACGGCACCTAAAGGTACAATCGGTCAACAATTAGTCCAAAGCCCAATTTACAACTTCAACCAAGTATTGCAATTGATTAACAATCTATATCACTTACCAACAATCCGAGTCTCTTATTACGAGAGATGGGTGTTCGATTGGCCCTCTAATAAAGTACTTCGAGACTCTACTTACCAACCCTCTTCCGAAAGCCAAAGACTAGAAAGATGACGAGAGTGTAAGCTAACACTCTACCGATTCAGTCCACACCAAGAGAACCAAGAGGATGGAAGTAGTAAGGAATAGATTCGGCCTTGGTCAAAAGAACAGGGTGACTAATCGATTTTAGAAGAGGGAGTAAAAGAGAAACAAGAAGAAAATGAAAGAAGAGGAAGAATACTTTCTTGCACCACCGGAAACCCGAGAAGGCAAAGAAGCTTCGGCAACCACAAGAACCAAACTTCGATTATGAGATGAACTTGATGTTTCAGTTATGGTGCAGAATAGAGATTGTTTGAAAAGAAAAGAGTAGAAGTTAATAGGCAAATTGAAGTTTCGGCAAAGAGGAATACAATCAAAAGAACCAAAAATATTTTTGAAAGGAAAAATGACCAAAAGCTAAAATTGCCTAAACACCCCTCTTCATAGCCGAATATCCCTCTTCATAGCCGAATATCATCCCCCTCATGCACTTCTCATTTCATTCATCTTTCTTTTTTTTTCTTTTTGACCTAACTCATCCACTACCTCTCATCCATGATTCACTCCCTAAAATGCTCCACAATTCACTCTCCATCATTCCTTTCTTTCTCCCATAATTACTCCCTCACCTACTCCACTAATCAATCATCTCATCATTATGTTTTTTCTTTATTTCTTTTTTTTTCTTTTTCCTTATTTTCCTCCTTACCATACCTTTCCATAATTTAATAAGTCCACCTTACCTAAAATCCCTTATTTTCCTCCTTACCATACCTTTCCACAATTTAATAAGTCCACCTTACCATAATTTAAAAGTCCAATTTTGCCTTATTTACAAGCTTGGCTGAAATTTAGGGAAATAGTACAAAAATAATAGTCAAAATTTGCATACAATGGGATTTGAACCTCTTCCCTCAAGGTACTTCACTTGATGCCATAACCTCCTTGCCATATGCTCATTTATGCTAGCAATTTACTCTTTTATTTCCATAAGCCTTGATGCCACTTACTATCTCTCCTTAATAGGCTTAAACACAAACTTTTACTAAGGCCCAACTTGAACTCGAACCTTCATAGAACCCCGTAACTTTCTAAAATCATCTTCTTAATAAGTCCAACTTGAAATAATGCCATTCTCTTGTTTCTCAAAAATTTTAAACACTCCTACGCCCAAGGCCCAATAGGCCCAATCCTACTAGGCCCAATTTAGGGATGTTACATCTAGGCTCTCTCTTTAGCTTATTTCTTTTTTGTTCTGTAAACCCAATTTTAAAATAAATAAAAAGCCCAATCTGATCTTGAATAAAAAAAAAATTCATGCTAATACATGTTATGATCATCATCTTTCAATCGACTAACTTAGAGGAAAAGGGAGAAGTTTAAAATGTTGAAAATTCTTATCCTTATCCCTTGAGAGAATTTTGAAGCTGTTAGAAGACTTATTTATGAAGGCTTTTATGCAATAAATACTGAAGAAAATTAAGGGAATAATTTCAATAAAAATTGACAGTTTAAAGCTTATTAAAACACTGTTAGATGATCACTTGAAGAGGTTTATAAATAGGCATCACTTGAAGTGCAATTTTGGGGTGTCTTTTTATGTATTTCGTGTAGAGTTTTATTGATTGTATTGTGAGGTAATTTGAGGAAAGTGAATGTACTATAAAGGTAGTTTAAGCTTTAGCCAATAGTTGATTTAAACAAATTATGGAATAATTCTGAATGAGGTTCCGTAAAGTAAGATTGGTAAATCTAAATTACGTTATCAAATATCGTGTGTTCATTCATCTCCTTAAGTTGCTACTTGTTTTTACCTTGTTACAAAGTTTCTTGTCACATTCTCTAGTCTAACAGAAGTTAGAAAAAAATTGCCTTATAAAACTTTTATTTTCTCCTAATTCTTTGTTCTAACAAATTAAAGTTAAACTGAAATTGTTTTGAACAGTCTGCAAATCGAAGCTTTTTCAATTTTTACCCAATCATGATTAAATAGTGTCATACTTGAACACTCTGCTATTTCCCACCTCGATACAAGCCGGTATTGATAGAAATGTATTGGAATAGTTGAAATACATCGAAATCTTAACCATATCGAAACTTAGATTACTTGGTATTGATTGAGGAATATGGTACCGACTACCATGATCTTTATTAAATATATAATTTATGTTTTTATAAAAATTTAAATTGTGTTACCAAATATAAAAGTAAAATGAATTATTACATTCAAAATTAAATTATTTATAATTCAGAAAATTTAAAATTTTTTGAATCCGTCGGAGTCTATTCAACTCGAACTGATTTGAATCCAAAACCGATAAATCTTGAGACCGAGAAAACTCAAATTCGAAAATATCAAAGTCCAAGAAAATCTTAACCCAAGGTGATCCAAGACCGAAAAAATTTAAATCCAAAAAAAACCCAATCCGAGCGGGTACTTTTACCACCTCTAGTTAAATGGATACCCGTTTACTTGCGTAATAACAGACGGGGTTCTAATCGCATAGAGAAACAGTTGGATAAAGGCCTTATAAATGATGCCTGGTTACAATTCTTCCCTCGGTTATTGAGAATGGTTCGAATGATCCTATTGCACATTGCAGGAACTAGACCACCAATTTTGTACAAAAGACACGATCGGGGCAGTTGGAGATGGTCCAAAGATATGGTCTATTTTGTTCTGATGCCTGCAAGTATTTTTTTTTTCTTTTTTTTTTTTTTTGGTAACAATGCCTGCAACTATTTGAAACAAGGAAGATAGGGGCAAGTAGAGAAGCAATGTACTCTAATTCGGACACATAAAGGGCCACAACGAGTAAGACATTTTCTCTACCTAGTGTTGCATGATAAGCTTTTAGTGAATGTTCAAAGGTGTACACAAGGCATCGGGAATGATCCTTTATATCACATTTGAGATGGTGGCACAGAAACAAGCTTGTACGTTTTAAGAGGTTGCCAATCGGCCACCTCAATTTGGAGCAAAATAGTGCATCAACATGATCATGACAGATACTTCAATCTTCCACTCAAGGATTGGTTATCAAATTGGAGCACAGAACTCAGTTCGATGGAGCGATTTGGAGCTCACTGTTTGCTTTGATTTGTTAGAGGATATGGGAAGCAAAGAAATCTTGTGTTCTTTAATAACGAGAACTTTAGGACTGAGGATATAATTAATCAATGTATTGCATGGTCAAGGTGTAATTTGGTTGCCTTTATGAATGGAGTTCACACACACAGTAGGGTACTGAAGCAGATTGTTAGATTCCTCTAGAAGATTGGGTTAAATTAAACACGGAAGACAGCTGCAGTAGAGGAATTATTGGAAATAGCTATGGTTCATGGCTGGTAGGCTATGCCTATAATCAATGCAGGGACGTATACAATCACATAGGCAGAACTCTGAGCTATTTTTTATGACTTGCGGATAGCACGGTTACTGCAAAGTTTTAGTGGAACGTGATAATAGTTCAGTTGCTGGGTTGTTAAATGTAGATGATGCTCAAGGAAGCAACTTCCAACTTTGTACTAGGCAATGGGAGATAAGGTGAGGTCGAACTCTGATCAACATAGAAACCGGGTTGATTGATGCTAATAATATTTAAGAATCAAATCTTAACATAATTTACGACCCTTTTGTCTCTCGGATATTATCCCAACACAGGCGAACCACATGGTGAAGAATTCAACAAGTTGAGTACGCTATCCCAGGAATTACCATTCTCCATTACAGTGTTTTCATCTGTTGATTTGTCGACACCCATCCATGAATTCAAAATAAAAGCATCCGATAAACCTTCCATTATATTTGCAATAGGTAGACTGTGTAGTATGACTGAGTCCTCCTCAAACCATGCATCATCAGCATTGCTGGAAACCTTCATTCCCTGGCCCCGCCATTCCTCAGCTTCTCCCCATCCAGCTGAAGGGAAACGAAGAGTTGAGGTTGTTAGGGACCTGGGATCCTGGGTGGAGAAAACAAACATGCCGGTAACTACACCTTGCCAGGCTTTGAGTACGTCAAGGCACCTGGGACTGCTTCTGGTGAGTTGACTCCTCCTAGTGGGGCGGGTGGTAAGATTTGGGACAGCCTGTTTTGACTCACGGACCAACCTGGCTTCAGCCTGGAGACGTGCACTCTCCCACTGGGCCATGTGGCTTAAATTTGAACCATTTTTGGGTGATGGGGAGGTTGAGGGCTTGTGAGTTATGGGATCAATACCCATTTTGATTAGCCTTTTCTTTAGATGTGTGTTCCAGTGATTCTTGATCTCATTGTCCGTTCTCTTAGGCAAGTGTGCCGCTATTGCCGACCACCTAAAATAAAATATGATCCATGCATCAACTAAAATTCACCATTGCTAATATAAGCAGTAGAACAATTAATGAAGCGTGAGTGTATAGCTACCTGTTTCCAAGAAAGGCATGGAGTTGAATGATGGTCTGTTCTTCCTCTAAACTAAACTTTCCTCTTTTGATATCAGGTCTTAAGTAGTTAATCCATCTCAGTCGGCAGCTCTTTCCACATCGTTCAAGTCCTATACTTACATTTATATAAAACCAAAAAAACCAGTGCAAAATTTTCAAATTTGTTAACTAAATATATAAAAATATACTAAAGGAAGATATTTGATTATGATATATGAATAATATGGGAAATAATAAGCGCAGACCAGCTTTGTGAGGCAAGGAACACCAGCTACCATAGCCATGTTTTTGAATGTAAGCCGTCAGTAATTTGTCTTCTTCAGCTGTCCATGGCCCTCTCTTCAATCTCACCTCTTTCTTTCTGTTCGGAGACGGTGGCCGCATTTTGCTCAGGATGAATTCAGGGTTAAATCAACTGATTTTTTTGTTTTAAACTTACTTATTTTCAGAAAAGGGGGTTGATTGAGAAAAACAAAAGGCCAATGTGATGTATAGTGAAAGAGTATAGTGATGAGTAAAACTGAACGCTTTGATTGTAAATATATATAGAGACGAATATCAACTAAAGAGTGAAAACTTATCAAAGTACAAATAAATTACTCCAACTACTTGATGTATGATAAGACCACGTGAAATATGCTTCTCATTACTATCATTCCAATGCTTTAAAAAAAACTTTATTATAAATGTATTTATAGTTTTAATATTTTTATATTTTTTAATTAAATAGCACAAACTACCTCTTTTTTTTAATCTTAAAATGAATGAATAGTTAAGATTGGAGATAATTTGAGTTGGAGTTTAATCCTTCCGGTTGATTTTATATATTTTTCTAAATATTTTTTTAATCACTCGGGAGTTATATAATTTAGTGCATGCATATACTATTATTTAAGTGTGTGATTAAGTTGGTATCATGAGTCAATTCGATAACAACTCAATCAATAAAATTATTAAAATAACTTTATATATTTTAAATAATTTATACTATTATAATGATACTTTTGTCTTTCCCTTATTCAAAAAGACTAATAAATAAGTTCTAAATGTTAAGATTTGAACCTATGCTACCAATATATATATACCACCCCAACTAAAGCTTTATTTAAATATGTCCGTACATTTCAATTTTATTACACAGATTCTTTTGCCCACATTGTTTGTATATCTATACTATCATTTAAGTGTGTGATTAAGTTGGTGTCACGCGTGCTCAATCAATGAAATTGCTAAAATAACCTTACATATTTTAAATAAGTTATATTATTATGAGGGTACTTTTACCTTTTTATACTTTGATATTTTTGTATCATTATCAATTTCAAACCATATGTTTTACTATTTATTGGATGCTATTTTTAAAATCAGGCATCTGTTCTAAATATTCTGTTTCCACTTAAGAGCAAAGCCAAAAAATATTTTTAGGGGAGACTAGAATTATGTTGTATATTTTTACTATCGTAAAAATATAATTTCACCATTTTAATAGTATATTATCTTTATAATTTTTAAAATATTAAATTAATTTTTATTATTTTTGAGGGATTAAAATGCAATTTTAATATTACTATTTTAAAGTTTTATAAATTATAAAATAATTTTTTTTAGGAGTACTGAGTCCACTACTAACCCTTCTAGTTACGCCCCATGTTTCCATTCAGATGTGATAGAATTATTATGTTATTATTATAAAATGGGTAGATGAGTTTAGTGACCTAAGTCAATAAATTGACTAAAAATATTGGTATTGTATAAATGATGTAGATTGTCAAGTTGTGAAGTCTTCAAGTTCCAAAAAGCCAAATCAAGTAATTAGGGGTGAGCGTTCGATCGAATCGAATCGAATCGAATGAAAAAATTTCGAGTTAATCGAGTTGACGAATCATATTTTATCATCCTAATTTGATTTGAAATTTTCTCGAATCGAGACGAGTGAGATGGAATTCGAATCGAATTGAATATATTTCTTCGAGTTAAATTTTAAAAAATAATTTTGGGTCCTTGTAACCATTGTCACCTATCGTAATAAAATTTGTCTACCTTAACCAATTTTTTTTATTAACTTTCACACCAAATAATTTATTTATTAATCTTTTATATACGGGTTAGCTTCTTTGCTTGTTTAGTTCTTTCAATTATCTTCAGATTCTTGCCACTATATATTTTGGAATTAAAAAATACATTAAACGTAAAAATGTGATTTTTTTAATAAAAGTTGTTTTAAAGATAAAATGTGAAATTGATACCAATATAAAATTTTAACATGAATATTTTATGGCATAATTAATAATTCAATTTTAATATAAATATTCAATATGACTAAACAATTCAATAATATAAATAATATAAAATGTGAAATTTAATTTAATAATATAAATAGTAGATATAAATAAAATTATTACTATTTATGTTTAGTGATTTTTTTTTTTGGATAATTTTGATTTTTTATTTGAGAGTAAAGAGTGAGAAGTAAAAGTTTAGGGGAAAAATAAAAAGTTTTGGAGAATAAAAGTTTGAGGGAAAATAAATAGGGGGAGTAAAATTTTGAAGGGAAAATCTTAAAAAAAAAATTGGAGGGGGGATGGGTTTGGGGTAGATGGGAGGTGAGATGGGAAGGGAGTAAAAGTTTTAGGGGAAAAGTGGGAGAGAGTAAAAATTTTGGAGGAAAATAAAAAGTTTTGAAGGTTTTTGAGAGTAAAATTTTGAGAAAAAGTAAATGGGAGAGTAAATTTTTGGTGGGAAATGGATTTTGGGTAGATTGGGGGGTTGGGATGGGAGGAAAGTAAAAGTTTTGGGGGGAAAGTGGGAAGGAGTAAAAGTTTTGAGGGAAAAGTAAAAAGATTTGTGAGTTTGGGGTAAAAATGTAAAATATTATAGTTTGATATTCGAATTATTCGAGTAATTCGAATTTTTTGAGTTATTCGAATTCGAAAACTCAACTCGATTCGAACTCGAAATTCGAAAAAAAATCGAGTTGACTCGAATAACTCGATTAACTCGAATAACTTGATTCGTTTAACTCGAAATTCAAATTCTTTTTTCGATTTTTTCGAATCAAATCGAGTTTTGCTCACCCCTAAGACATTTCTTTACCATTAATTTCCCTTCTCATTATGGTTTTCATTCATTTTACTTATAATTTCAGAATCAACATTGAAGTTAGGTCATAAATCCAATTCAGTAGCTTTCATTATTGCTTTTTGCATATCCAAAATCTTAAAGTTTTGAATAGTGATCTTAGGTTCAGCATTGGGTTTTGTAATCTTTGATTAAAATTACAGTTGTTCGGACGCAGATTATTTATTAAGAAAAAACTCTTTCAGCTTTACTTAAATTAATTAAAGGTTTAGCTTATTATAATGTTTAGAATTTATTAAAAAGTGTGAGATTTATTTGAATAAAAATTTAAGAATTATTTTATTAATCTAATCAATAATTTTCTGTAATAAATGATATACGGATTAATTTTCTTGCTTATTTGTTTTATCAACAATTTTGTGGCAATGTCTTAAGAACGAAAAGATAACAAATTTGGCAAAAAGAGCAGGTGAAACTGGTGGCACGAAGTTGTACTTATGTCCCGTAAAAGATTTAACCTTTTTTTTTCTAAATCTATTTTTCGAGTTTATATTTTTATTTAAATTCTCTCACTTTTTGAGCAGGCATTCCTGGCTTAACCCATGGACAAGTTTATTTTTTGCCCGCTTTGGATTCAAGAATGATAAACGAAAATATGTTTCTTTCACCCCCAATTTTATCGACAAATAACGTGTCCCATTCAATACGAAATCTATGCATGCCACTAGGTTCATTGCCATATGTCCTTATCGTAGACCTCCATCTATGATTGAGTGACCAGTGGCGAACCCAAAAATACAACTTAGGGAGGCAAGGGCAAAGTTAAAAAAAATTTTTGGGGGGCTGAACTAAATTATATATTTTTATGATGGTAAAAATACAATTTTATCATTTTAATAGCCTATATATTTATAATTTTTAGAGGATTAAATCAAATTTTTTATTATTTTGGGGGCGGAGGGGCAAAGTGCTATTTGACCATTACTAATTTAAAATTTTATAAATTATAAAATGCCTAAATGGAAAATTTTCCATTTTAAGGGGATCAGGCCCCTACCAACCCCCTAGATCCACCCCTAATTGTATTCACCATTCCATAGGTATGTTGAGAAGTGTGCTCATATTGTAGTAAACATGTAACTGTTTTATATTTACTTGAACGATGATTAAATAAATACAGTTAATTTCACATTTCACTGTTACATCTTTTGTGTTTCTCTTTTTCATATTTTGCATATATAGCAAAATTGTGACAAGCAAATATTAGCTCATTGATTGTCTAAGTTAAAAATGATGATAAATGGATGTTTACATTGTGAGAAAGACAACTTACTTCAATAGATAATCTAAACGAGTCCGTAATCCCGCAAAAAAAAATCAAAGTGAACATTTGATTCAAATACTTAGAAGGATTATTCTGTCGTCTACAATTTCAATTAAGGAGATAACTAGTCTTGGCTATAGGAGTAGTTGACTCCACGGGTAGAGATATAGATGTACTCATTGGAAGAATAATACATTGGACTGGACCCAAGTTTAATTAATTCTGAATTAGTTTATGAATTAATTCACTTGTGACGTTCATGGTGTGATTTACCTAAATCCTAAATTAGCCACTCACCATGCGTATGTAACTCATGTGCTTTGATATAAGTCTAGCCCATAGTCGGTATGTTGGGTACATGAATTGTGTATGACATAGCTTTACTAGTAACAATGAAACTCATAACTCGATTAAAAAGTTAACGGTATCCTCTCATTGCATTTAAGGATTAATAAATATGAAATGTAGCCATGGGTTGCTTATTCTCGAACAAGCAATTTATCACAGTCATTTGTTGATAGTGGTCATATTAATCATTAAAAAGACACAATAGTGACAATGAGATAAAATATGATTGAATTGAGTGAACGGATTTAATTCAAAAGAATCAAGGATATCGTATAAGGGTAACACTGTAACACCCCGATTTTTGGGGTTAAAAGTTTGAGATTCAAAGTAGGGTCAGTGAGTAGGTCGCACACTTGGGATAGTTTTCATGTCCTGATGTCAGAATAGGTCTATTGGTCTGGTGGTTGGTTGTGTGTTAATGTATCTATGGGTCGAGGGTTCGAATCCTTGTGTGTGCTTTTTGATGAAATATTTTTATTTTCTTAAATATTAAGTTTGTTTTAAGTTTAAAAATGATTATTTATTTTCTTTTAGTTTTTATTTTATTATTATTGGTTTTATTTTAAGTTTTTTTTTTCCTTTTTCACGTTCTCCTCTCTCTCACTATCGTTTGTAATAGGCCCAATTTGCCCGGGCCCATTAACTGATCAGATTCAAACAAAATAAATAAATAAATATTAAAAACCAAAAAAACAGTAATAAAACCCAAATTACACAATCCATTAACAAAAAATAATAACAGTCCAGTCCTTTTATACAAACCCAATAAATTAAACTAGCCCAAATCTATTATTAAACCCCCAGACCCAAAATCAAAGCCCAAATCACAACCCAAAGTTTGCATGCCCGAATGGCTGATGGCTGTCGATTCCACCAATATAAACCTACACCTAGTTGCAAATTTTAGCAGTATAGGGAGTAGGGTCGATCCCACAGAGACTGGTTTTACTGAAAAATCGTCTATCTCTTGACCAGATTAATGTCTGGGCAATTGTCGTGCCCGCGACGTTTGGGGGGAGTAAAATGTTAAACCTGAAACAGACACAGAAAATAAAAACGTAAAAAGTAACAGATTAAATAAGAAAATAAATTGGAGCAGTCTGAAAAGAAATCGATAAAACTTAGCTCAGCCTCAAGCACGGGTTTTTCCGTCTTTGACCCGATCCTCGAAATTAGATGAACTCGTCTTTTCCGATAAGCTAGTTATAGCTACCAAGGACGCCTCGGACACCAACTCTTCCTTGTGTAAATTAGTTATGGAACGTCCTATAACTAACCCTTACCGATCGAACAACCTACGAAACGTTCGTGGTTTAGAACTTCGGCAGCTTTGCGTTCTAGAATAGCCTAGCTCGAACCAATGCCCTCAAACGTTGGGACATTTAAATCTGGTTACTATTTCCCTTGACGGAACCAAACAGCAATCCCCACTTGGCACGCCAATGTGTTCACGAAAGACCAATTAGACAATTGATCCTTTCGGAATTCCAACTGTATGTCTAGTCGCGCTAACTCAAACGACGTCTTTTTTTGACTTAGCATGACCTGGCTTTGTGAGTTGACGAAGTCATACTCTTAATCCGGAGAAATAATAAGTATCGGAAATTTGGAATTAGATAGCTCGGGTTCGTAACTCACGGGTTTTTTTACGGGGTCAATACCGGCTTAAGGCTGAAAGGGGTTTAGTGTCGCATGATTTCACTCATGCTTGAAGGTTGTGTTTTGGCTTGGTTTAAAGGATGATGGAATTTTAGGAAGGAATGGGGGGCTTGGAAAGTAATTAAACCAATTTTGGAAAAACCAACAATTGGATTGGAAAATGGCAGAATGTTGACGTTTGACTTGAAGGAAAAATAAAAGAAATCCTATTCTAATTTGCAATAGGAAAAGAGACAAAAACAACTCCAAATAGGAATAGAAAAGAGAGAATTTATTGAATGATTTTCCAATTACATTTAACCCCTATTTATACTAATAGAGTTTACTAAAAATAGCCTAAATTAATTAATATAAAATCTAAAATAATAATAAAATTAAAAATAAATAAAATTAAAATAAACTTAAAATAGAATTTTCTAATTTTGGCTTTTTACAAAGTCAAATTGCTTGACGAGTCCTTGGTTTCCTCCATCTTTTTGTTTTGGCCCTATTTCCATGATTTTCTTTCAATTTGGCCCTTTTCAGCATGTTTCCGATCAATTGTGCCCCTAACAAGAATTAAATCATAAAAATGCAAATTAGCAGGGATTAATTTCAGAAATACACCGAATTAAACACAAGAAATCATGCAAAATAATCATGTTATCAATGGCCTAAGATTTTCAACATGTTCCAGAAATTGTAGAGGGTTCTGAAATCAGCCAGCGCTGCAACCCTTACCCGCTTCCACACGTGCGTCACCCCACGCTAGCCGAACGCTCGGGCCACCCCTCCTCTATAGCTGTACTTGCAACAACCAACAAAGCAAACAGAATTCCAGCAAAGCAGACAATATTTTCGATTCGGCTATAAATAAGGCCAAAATAGAATGTAAAGGGATCCCATTTGTTTGTATGTACGAACGCATATACTAAATACAAAGAGAAAAGAAATTAGAAACCAATTTTGAAAGGTGATTTTCAGTGTTCGATAATCTTTTTCTTTCTTTTCTTTCTCTTTCTGCATCTTGATTTTTTTTCCTTGTCCATATGAAAATCAAGAGAAGAAAAGAGAGTTACCTTTACCAAGTGAACCGTCGGGATCTTTCTTTCTTCGTTGAAATCGAAGCAAAGAGGGTCTTCAAGGTTGAAAATAGTGAAGCATTTGAGTCTGGTTTTAAAAAGAATGTTCAAAAAGACTCGAATTCGTCGCTAATCGCCGATTGCCATGGCGGTATAGTGGCCAGACTGTGGTTTCTTTTGATGCGGCGAAGAAAGGGAAGGGGCTAGGGTTTTGGTTTCAAAATAAAAGCGGACCAAATTTCTGATTGATTTTAGGTTTTATTTCCTTTTAAACCGTGTGAAACGACGCCGTTTGAAGCCTGATGAAGTGGCCTCAAAACGACGTCGTATGTGGCCACCCTAATCCGACCCGATCCAATATCCACAGGATCTGCGCGTTTTGTGGTGAATGGATAATTTGCGCGTTTGGTCCCTCTTTTTTCATGCTGCTATTTGATTAGATCTGTTATGCATTTTCTTTATTTTTTAAATTGATCTTTGTAAATTGCGCGCCATTCCAATTTGGTCCAATCCGTATGCAGCGTTTTCGCGAATGGGAATATTGCATTTTTCATCATCGTTCATTTATGCGCATTTTATTTAAGTCACTGATTATGTTTTCATAATTTTATTTGTTTAAAAATTACTCTTTTGATTTTGTTTTTATTTCTATTAGGGTCCTTTTCTATTTCAGTTTATGTACTTTATTTTATTTTTCTTAGTTAATTCGTTATTCATTTTTTAAATTGTTTTAACATATTATTTTGAAATATTTTTTATTTTTTATTTTATATCTTTTTAAACTTATTTTAATATAATTTGTTCATTTTAAAATTCTCTTTTATGTATATTTCTTTGATTTCAAGATTTATAAAATATTTTTTAAATACTTTTATACATCATTATTTTATATATATTATTTAAATTAAACTATTTCTTAATATATGTATATTATTCATAGTAAATTTTTTTACTTTATGAATATTATTCATTTTGATGGATATTTTATCTTGTATATTATGTATTTTGATTTTCTTCTTATAATATTATTTTAAAATTCATTTGTATACTATTATCTAATATATTTTTAATCTTTATTTTTGATTGATATATATATTATTTTATACACTACTTATTTTAATTTTCTTTTTATATAACACTTGTTTTAAAATTATTTAATATATTACCATTTGATATATTGTTTATTTTCATCTTTATTTTATTCTAAATTCTCTCATATATTACTTGCTTTAAAATTCATATACATATAATTTGTTGTTTGTATATTAATGAGTTCATTTTTTTTTGTTTTTATATATTATTCATTCTTTCTATTTGTCTTAAAATTTGTTGCATTTTATTTATGTTAAGTTGCTTGATATTTCTTCCTAAATTGTCTTTTAATTCATTAGTTTTGAATGTTAATATTAGTATTTGTATAGCATATGATATGTTGCCATTGTATGAACCCTAATTCGCTCTTTTGTGTTTTCATTATTGCCATGTATTGTCATTTTATGATTGCAATTATACTTTTGTTTTTATTATTGCATTGTAATTAAGGTTTCCAACTTATTTATGAAAAATTGTTTATTTTATATCCAAACAAACCAAACAAATATATTTTGAGTCCATTTTATATTCGCTTAGTAAAAGCTTTCAAAACAAGGCAATATTTGATGTTTGGAAATTCGAGGAATTGTGCCCTAACGTGTTAGGTTTCAGTTCTTCATTTGACCAAATAATTAAATATACTTTTAATCGCATGATTTGAAAATTGTGAGATGATCTTAGTTTCAAGGTTTAAGACGTCATATCCTAACGTGTTGGATATGGTGTTTTATTCCTTCGGAATGAGAAAATCTTAAATTCCAACTTAAATTAATCAAATATTTTTCAAAAGGAATTACATTTTAATTTTTTCTAATTTTCAACATAAGGACATCAGTTAATCAATTTGGTACTAGTTTTGGGCGTATGAGGGTGCTAATCCTTCCTCGTACGTAATGACTCCCGAACCTGTTTTTCTATATCGTAGACCAAAATTATTTTTTTCAAGGTGATCCAATCACGCCTAAACAAAAAGGGTTGGAGGCGACTCCATATTTTTAAAGTCGATCCCTTTTTCAAAAATAAAAAAAATGGTTTCGACATCGTTTTTCTTTTCTCTCTTTTTTCTTTTTGCTTTCTTGCGACCTTTGAAAGAAAAAAAAAAGAGGAACGGTTCTATTTATGATTTTCGAAAAGATTTGATTTCCTTGTCATCAAGTCGGTGTTTAGTCGTTTTGATCGTGAATCAGGTGTGGGTTTTGAAACCTTACATTTTCTTTAACAGATTGTTGATCCAATTCAGTGAAATTTGGTAATTTATACGTGTGTTTGAAAATTCGTTATTTACGATATTGTACTGTTGTTCTTATGCATAGAAACTTGTTTGATTTGGTATGATTTTGAGTTATCGACGACTGGGAGGCGCTTCGGGAGCAAAAGCATGTAATCATGGGCTATTTCGTGGTGGTTTCGTGACAACACGGGTGGCCACATGGGCGTGTGTCCCCACACGGGCGTATGTCCCCACACGGGCGATCTACACAGCCGTGAGCAATTGGGAACTAGGGTTTTCGGATGAATTTTGGTGCCATACGGTCGTGTGGCTAATTTGAGGATTTTAGTAGACGTCCACATGGTCGTGTCCTGCGGGCACACGGACGTGTGCACTTGGGGAATAGGGTTTGGATGATTTGATGCCACACGGGTTGGCCATACGACCGTGTGGCTAATTTAAGGATTTAGAAATTTGTTCTTATCTCACACGGGCGTGTGTTTTGGACACACGGCAGTGTCTGGTGGGCACATGGGCGTATGAGACCCTCACACGATTGTGTTTGCCCTGTACCATGATTTTAGCCATTTTGGACAGAAAGTTACACGGTCGGATCACACGGCCGGATCACACGGCCATGTCCTTAGGTCACGCGGGCGTGTGCCTTAATCACACAGTTGTGTGCCTCCTTTCGCTTGGACATGTGCCTCTTTCACATAGGCATGAAGGCTTCCACACAGCCTAGGCACTTCCACACGGCCGTGTGGCTCTAATTCGTAGATTTTAGTTTTGTGACAGATTTTGACTTGTTGGTGTTTCTGAGTGTTCCAACTGTCAATTATGTCTTAGTAAGGTTGACAGAGACTTTGATAAGCTCGGATTCATACGTCTGTGTGCAATAAGAGTGTGAATTTATCAGTTCGATTATGTGTTATGTGATGTTACTAGTAAATAGCTACAAACATACTTGATTCCGAATCTGGTAAAATGAATATGTGCACCTCTAATTCTGTTTGACTGATGTATGTCTGTCTGTGAGTTATTTATATTATTTTTGTGAGTCTATTAGTGATCTGTTTGCATACATACATTTGCATAAAACTCTAGGTTTGGTTGCGAAGAGAAGGAAGTCTATTCTGTTTTGGCAGTTTTAATTTTGGTTGTGAAGAGAAGGAAGTCTGTTCTGTTTTGGCAGTTTTAACTGCAACATGTCTATATAGCGGTTTACCACACAGTACAGTACTTATGGCAGCTCAGTTGAATATTGTTATTTACATGACTTAGTTCTACATACGTGGTGTGTAGAGTTGAATGGGCTTTTCGAGGTCCTATGTGGTGTGCATGGTTGGTTGAGCTTCTTATAGCTCATTTGTAGTGTGAATGAGGGACGGAGAGGTGTTCGGTTGGATGGGTGGGATTGTTCATTTGTTTGTGCATACATATCGCATTTGATCTGTCCGTAGGATTGCGTGATTAATTGCGTAAAAGTTGTGTGTTCGATGTGTTCTGTACTTGTGTGTAATGAATGATAACTTTGTAATACGTCTTGCCATTTAATTGGTTTTTGAAATGGGTTGTTTCGTACACTGATTGAGTTCTTATATAGTTAAGTAACTACTTTGAAACACTGCCCTTGATTTTGTTTCTGCTATTGAATTGTTATTTGGAATTCTATTTTGTAACTCTGTCATTAGTTACGTTTCGAATTCACACTGAGCTCATGTAGCTCACCCCCTTAGTTTCCCCTTTTCAGGTACTTCCATTTTTTGTAGTTGGACCCGGTATGCGGAGGTCTCGGACAATCATGATTAAAAACAAGTTATCAATTCTTCTTTTCAGCCATTTGATATACAGTTTCAAACTGTAAGGTTTTATAAAAACTATGGTACAAGTTCTGTTTTGGATTTTTCTCATAAAACTTACTTTGTTCATAAATTAAACTTACTGTAATTTTTCTGATTGAAATCTAAATGATTAAATGTCTTTGGTTTGAAAACAGAAAAATGTGTTTGTAATGGAATTTGAGATAATTTGTTTTTTAAAATTTTCCTATGATCACTTTGGTGTTCAATGTAACCTCCGGGATTCAGTCTAAACTTGTAGGTCGGGTTTTGAGGTGTTACAAACACACACATGACACAGTCATTGGTCAAAGCAGTTGGATGAATTGCTTTCGTAAAGAGTATACAATAAGGAGTTTTCAATCATGATACTTCTTGTCGACTGAATCTATGATTAAGTAAATTGCAAATTATTGGAACGGCGCTTCTGGATATAATTGCAATTACTCGAGCCTAATTGTATATGTCTAATTGGTCCCTCTGCTAGCTCAACAAAGTTTGACCGAACTGTATTTGAATCAAAAGAAAATTCTGTGGCTTTAGAAATAATGTAATTAAGTCAATTTATTCGATGTGGAATTAAATTAGGCAGTCATGAGAATTATTCAACTAGAAATTTTAATTAAAGAATTTTTTAAACAAATTAATTTGAAAAATCTTAGTGATTTTTTTAAAATTAATTTTCATCAAGGAAAATTAAATTAATCAAATTAATTAAAATTAATATGATACTTTTGAAGATTAATTTCAAGTTACACAATTAGCTTAATGGGTAATTGAACTTGAAAATTGAACCTAAGATCGAAAATCAGGCTTGAGAACCCAAAATCAAGATTGAGGCCCAAAACTAGTCGAAATGGGTCCGGTAGGTGAAACCAGGCCAACGGTCCAACCGATGGTTGGAACGTACCGGTTAAGTCGTCACTAGCCCCCATCGAACTGACTCGAGGTGCCGTGAAGGTGACGCACCTACGGTGGCACCACCGGACATGATAGTGCCAATGGCGACGAAAACGACATTCCAATTTTGGCAGTGGTTCTTCGAAGGTTGGTGTTGAAAAATAGCTTTGGAAAACGTAGCGAAAAATAAATTTAGGGAAAAACTAGAGATTTAAAATTTTTCCAAAACAAGATCTTGGTTGTGATATCTAAGTAATAAACACTTAATCAAAATTGTACCTTTTCGATTCGTCTAGGATGAACACTTCAACCAAGTAGTCTTCTCTGCTATCCTCAAGCTCATGTCTGCCGAGTGTGGGCTCGCTTTAAATCAGAAAATTTTTCACAAAAATTACCAGTGGGGTAATTTTCTAATTTCTCTAAACTTTTGGGTCAAGTTGTAAATCAGAAAAATATCTTTAGAAATTTTCTGAATAATCTTTTCAGAGAATTTTCTCTCTACAACTTTCTCTTGAATTTAAGTATGTGTAAATAATGACCCAATGCTCTCTTTATATAGAGAAAATTTAAAGAATTCAACTACGATTAAACTTAATCACTTTAATATTAAATTAATATAATATTTATATATTAGATTAAATTTAATATTAAATCTTATTAAAATAATAGATTAAATTAAATTTAATAATAATATAATCACTTTAGTATTAAATTATAGAATGCTATTAAGATAAGTATTAAATTAAATTTGATATTAAAATATTAAAATAATATTATTTTTGGAATAATTAATCTAAAATTAAATTCTCTTGTAAAGTCCCAGTAGAAGTGTAACACTTCCACTGCTCAATCACTGACGACCAACCGTCGCCAGCCACCAGGACGCTGCCGTCGCAACCACCGGCACCGCCGTGTCCAATGATGCAGGTGCGACACCCTTACGGCACCTCGAGCTGGTTCAGCTACTGCAGGTTTGGTCCTTGTCAATGATGACCCAGCCGGTCAAGTGTAGCCACTAGTTGGAGTATCGACCCAGTTTCACATACCGGGTCCATTTCAACTAGTTTTGGGTCTCAATCTTGGTTTTGGGTTCTCGGGCCCAATTTTCGATTTTAGGTCCAATTTTCAAGTTCAATTACTCATTGGGTCAATTGTCTGACTTGAAATTTAACTTTTAAAAATATCATATTAATTTAATTGTAACACCCCTAACCAGTATCCGTTGGCAGAACAGGGTTACGAAGTATTACAGGACAACGAAATAGTTAATCATTCAAATCATAGATTAATACAAATATAATCAAATTGCTTGGACCTTAAAACACTCAAATACTAACCAAAATAAAAAATCAAAATGACATTAATTGGGTCAAAAACACATCAAAACCAACCTAATATGTGCCTAACCAATGTACCATCATTGGTACCACAATTATATACAACTTAATCTCAAAATACACATTAATTCAATTCATCAACTCATTCCAGTAATACCTAACAAAATTACCACAACCACAACAAATCAAATATATCAAAGCCACACATACTAGCATAACAACTATACCTCATTCTCATACCATTTTCAAATTGGTTATTTGCACAAAATATCATTCATCACATTTACACAAGTCAAACATTAACCAAAATAGCACAAGAGCCTATACATGCCATATAATCCGAATTAAAAGCTTCAAAAACTACCAAGATAAGTTGGATAGTGTGACTTGAGTACCGATTCGATCGTTCAACCTTCCGAAAATCTACAATGACATTAAACTACACAAGTAAGCTTAATGAAGCTTAGTAAGTTCGACGAGTTAAACGAAAATCTTACCGAACTATCTATAATAAATTAAACAAAAAAAATCATCCAAGTAAACTCCCTGTCGTTCACAACTTTAATCGATAAATACATCCGTATTCAAATCAATACAAAAATAAATAACATATCTTCCAATTTCGTTAAATAAATCACCTTACCGAGATTTTTCCATTATAAGAACGACTTACGGGTAAAAGTAAATCGTCAACAGAAGCTCATAAGAGCTGGTCTGTAACAGCCCGGTTTTAGCTAAATCAGAACAGTGGTTTCGGAACCACAAATACGAGGTTAGAAAATTATTTTAATATTATTTTTGGTGTTTACAAATTATTTTTGGCGTTTACAACATGTTATTATATATGTGTGAAAATTTAGTGAGCTAATTTTATCGTTTAATAGCTCAATTTGATTAAAGGACTAAATCGCATAAAATGCAAAAGTTGAATTCTATTTGTTAAAAGTGTTTAATTGCTATGATTCATTAAACCAAAGGTCCTTATGATGATATTATACCATTAATAGTGGAATTTGATATAAAAGGGCATTAAATGGATGTTTTAAATGGTTTTTTATTTAAGGTTAAATATGTAATTTAGTAATTAAACATAACGTAAATAAAACAAAAGCCGAAATCATCTTTATTTCCTTCATCCATAACTGAATATCAAAAGAAAATAAAGCCTTGGAGAGCATTCTAGGGTTCGACACTTTGAGGGATCAATTGGTATGTGATTTTTGTTCAGTTTTTTATGATTTTTATGTTTTTGAGATCGTTGCTTTGTATTCTAGCTAGCCCATACCTTAATTTTTGAAGTTTTTAATTATTTTTTGAAGTGCCATTGATGAATACTTGAGATTTTGAATGTTTGATGATGAAAAATGAATATTTGTTGATAGTTACTGTAACACCCCAAACCCGGCCCACGAGCCTTGACCGGATCTGGTATGTCACGGAGTAAAAACGTTTTGAGGGATTCGGATTAATAGTGGAAATCTGAAGTTATAAAACAGTGTTTGCTAAAACTCAGATGGGTTGATTTGATAAACACGATTGAGTTGAAACCATTTGAAAATTTAGATTTTTAAAAACATCATAGTTATCGTTAACTTAGAAAATTTTGTTGCCCGGTGGTAACATCTTTGAAAACGCGTTCGAGTACTTATTTTGAAAAACGTTACGTTTAACCGATTTGCTTAACAGTTCATAGTTCATCAGTCATATAATAAAGTAAAAACAACTACTTAAACATCCAAAATAATAAGCGGCCATATTACAACCCAATCGAAATTTAGTAAATAATAAACTTAAAACGGGGCAAAATAAAATTTCAAGTCCATGGAACAAGCATGGCCGCCTCGAGTCCTCCCCGGCTCCATCTCTGCGATCTACTCACCTGCAAAATGATATGGGAAGGGGTGAGTCACCAAGACTCAGTGTGTATAAATCCCCAACCCAAAAATGCACCTCATACACAAGATATTAGTAAGACATGCAATTATGCAACCCAAGCTAGCCATCCATACTCCTTTTTCTACCCCGTGTGGTACCAAACCACTGGTGGTGCCAAACCATTGGTGACCGAAGCCACAAATATCAAATGATGGGGCCAACCCATAGTGTGGTGCCAAACCACTGATGACCATAGGTCACAATATCAACATGTGGTACCAAACCACTGGTGGTGCCAAACCACTGGTGACCGAAGTCACAAATATCAATATGTGGTGCCAAACCACTGGTGGTGCCAAACCACTGGGACTTAGTCACAAATATCAATATGTGGTGCCAAACCATTGGTGACCGAAGTCACGAATATCAACTGATGGGGCCAACCCATCGTGTGGTACCAAACCACTGGTGACAGTCCATAGAGAACATCTCCCTCCTCTCATCAATCCCACCATCATCATGCTCACATAACAAGTATCATGATCCCATATATATGCATTCATATGTAGCATAGCATTTAACAGCATATGATGGCGTACACATCTTACAACATAGATCAAGTAATAGGGGACTTACCCGCAATCCAAGCTTATGCCCACAAGGCAAAGTTACTACATGAGAGGTTATATATATATCATCATAGTACAGTTTATTCAAATAAAGTGTGTAAGATTTTACACACCTGATTAACGTAAGTCTAAGCGAATCCCGAACTACTCGACAACGAAAACCCGAAGAATCGGTCTACCGCACTAGATTTCTTTGCCCTATATTCGGCCAACACCCAAGTTAGTCATAGGCCATATTCGGTTTTACCCACATAAATCCCGAAGGATCTGTCGCTCATCATTAGTACTCACCTTAACCGGTTTGGTCTCCAACCAAAACCCGAATCCACACACTCCACTTGTAATCGACTACAGCTTGAAATCACATAAATAGTTAGCCTTCGGCTTTTAAACTAATTAGCAACAGATTTAAATATTGAGACCTTACCTAGATCGATCACCAAATCCTGAATATCCACAGCGTTAGACTGTCCTTCTTCCTACAATCGGCCTTAATCTCATTAATATGAGTCATAGGCCATTCGGTCATAACCATAAATCCCGAAAACCAAACAAAAGTCATTCGGCCATGTCTACTTACCCTTTACAAACCGATTGGAGAAGAAATCCCAAGAAGAACCTATGCCCACTTGATATTCGGCCAAGTAGGAACCAAAACCAAAAAAGAAAGAGATTTGAAGGATTTTGGCACTTGTGGACTAGGGAGAATTCGGCCGAACAAAATGGAAGGAAAAGATCAACCAAAGAATCACTTTTGGCACAAGGTGATTTGTATGGTTTAAAGAAAAATCACAAGGTAGCAAAGGGGAAGAAAGTGGATTTTGGTTTGAAAAACCAAGGAAAAGACCAAAGGAAATGTGTTAGCCAAAAACTATCCCCTAATACTCCTTCAAAACCAAGAACTCCAGGCCCCTAAAGTCCCCATTCGGCCGTTGCTCCCTATGCCATTTTGTGATAATTCAATATTATTAATTATCACCCATAAAGCCAAGACAAAATGGCAAGAAAACCAAACAAAAAGGTTCGGCCATGCCTCCCCAACTCAAGGCCGACCAACTCCCTTCCCCATTTGAAAAATTCCCAACATCAATTACAAAACATTATTTAATTAATAATGTTCCCATCACTATATAAAATAAACCATTGTTTATTAAACCCCCCATCACCTAATTCCATCCTTCAATAAATAAAATAATAATAATAATAAATTAACACTACCCCATCACCATACATAAAATAAAACTAACCCATCTTCCTACAATAAATAAAATAAAAGAATTAGCACCCATACTTCCCTTAAATAAAAGAAATAATTCCCATACTCTCCAGCACAATTTAAAATAAAAAAAAGCAATCATCCCACCTCTTTATGCATTCACGTGTCCCTGCGCATACCACCTTCA
The DNA here is from genome assembly GCA_005393395.2 of Gossypium australe. NCBI lineage: Eukaryota > Viridiplantae > Streptophyta > Magnoliopsida > Malvales > Malvaceae > Gossypium > Gossypium australe. The sequence continues at coordinate 19,270,304 of CM016625.1, read as the reverse complement.
CACTGGCCAAAAAATATTACCCTCCATGCTGCTGCCCACGGGTTTCGAACCCACGACCTGAAGAAGAAACCCCCACGCCCCAGCCACTCTGCTGTGGCGCATTTCATGACATAAATGCGTCGAAAATTCTTTTAAACACCACCCCGCTGGTTCCCTTGCTTAGCGCTAAAAACAAAATAAACGTCCTTGCGCTCCCCTCTGGACTCGAACACGAGTCCTCGCGCCGCAGCCCTCCTAAAGCGCCCTTAGCCACTCGGCCAAGGCCTTCATTTGTGACATAACCTGCCATAAATTCCTTTTAAGCATCCCCTCGCTTCAACGCCAGAAACCAAAAATTTTAAACACTCCCAGCGTGACTCGAACTTGAGTCCCTTCCGCCAAGGCCCTTAAGTGGCGCCCCAAGCCACTTTACCAATCCGACTTTCATGCCATAACCCCGCAGAAAATATTTTTAAAGTCTCTTCATTTAGCTCCCCTTTCTAACGCCAAAAATAAAACTCCCCAACGCGATTCCTGGGGTTTGAACCCCTGTCTTGCCGCACCCTCTAGCTCCCTGGTAGCGCCCTAACCACTCTACCAGCCACTTCCTTGTGTCATGATTCGCCCCAATCTATAAATAAGGCTTCCTCATTTAGCCTTTTCTTCTCAAGCACTAAAAGAAAATTTTTTAATGCTAAGTCAGACCCGCCCCGAGGTTATGACTAGACCCTAAAACCACCGTAACATATGCATTTCTTCAAGCAATCACCTAAAAATAAAATAAAACACAAACAACCCCTAATTCGGGATGTTACAGTTACACAAGTTTTGTTAAGTGATTTTGAGTAAAAATGCCTATTAGGGGTTTAATTGTGAAAAGTGTAAATTGAGGGGTTGAATTATGAAATAAATAAAATTTTTGGGCTGCTAGGGACCTATATGAAATTCGTTTATGCTTGAGTTTAATGAAATTTCATGAATTTTGTGTATTTGTGAAATAGGGACTAAATTGTAAAAAGTGGAACTTTAGGGTATAAAGTGTAAAAATGCCCAAATATGTGTTTTTGGGTTTAATTGAATGAATTTATGAATGAATGAGTTAATTTTGAATGTATATAGATCAAGAACAAAAGAAATCGGATTTAGATCGGGGAAAATTAAAAGTTATCGAATAGTCAATTCAATCCGTTTATTCTGAATACAAGGTAAGTTCATATGCAAATAAATGTCTTTAAATTGAATTATATATGTTTAATTATCATTGAACTGCTATGAATGTTGAATGATCAAATATGAGCAAGAATCAACAAGGTTACAATATCCAAAAGTCCCGTACGAACCTCAGGAATAGTATAGGATACGAATGTCATGACATTAGAATTATCGAGAAGTTATTATGTGTAAGACCATGTCTGGGACATTGGCATCATTATGTGATTACGTGTAAGACCATGTCTAGGACATTGGCATCGTTATTTGATTTCGTGTAAGACCATAACTGGGCTATCGGCATCGATTTGTGATAACATGTAAGACCATATCTGGGATATGGCATTGTACGAGCTATATGTGATTTTCGAGTATCCTTAACAATTCCAAAAGGTTCAACGGGCAAAGTCAAGTCGAGAAAGAATGTGTGAATGAGTTAAGTGACTCAGGTACGTATAAGATTCATACAAGTATTGAAAATGGAAGTATTTGATAAATTCACTTATGATATTAAATATGTATACATTGGGAAAGGTTTGTGAGCTCATATGTGTTTACTCATAATTTGCCTATTGATGGAAATGATGTTGATTCATGTGGTAATTTTATTTGTATATGGCTTACTAAGATTTTAAAGCTTACTTTGTGTGTTCTTCCCCCGTTTTATAGATAATCAAAGCTAGCTCGGACTCGGGGATCATCAGGAACATCATCACACTATCGATCAACTTGTTGGTACTTTTGGTGCTTTGTGTTTTGAGATATGATATTAGCCATTAGATTTGGCTCATGAATTATGTAAATGTCGATGTGTATTTGTCCATTTAAGTTGGCTTAAATCATAAGTTTGATAAGTGACATATGATGTATATATTGCCTTGTGTTTTGGCATGTTTGGGATGGTTGTTGTAATGGTTATATGGTTGCTCAATTAGCTAGTTGTCAATTGGTGTATTATTGCTTGAAAAATGGCATGTTGTGGCTTGATTTTAATATGATGATTTGGTATATTTTATGACATGAATTAGTTGATAAGATTATGAGAAAAATGCATAAAAAAGATAGGTGAAATTGTTGGTAATGGCATATTGTTTTAGTATGTTTTGGATTATGATTTGAGTAGTGAAATGGATGGACTTTAAATGGCTTGATTTGTATATAAAATAACATGTTTTGGTAGCCTATAAATGTGTTGAAATGGTATTATTTTGGTTGTTTAGGTGAGCATGAGAAAGGGTGGCAAATTGGCCTTGCAAATGGCCTATTGTTGTCCACACGGGCGCATGTCTCAGCCATGTGTGATACACGGTCATACTACACGGTCGTGTGTCCCCTGGTGTTGAGATTGAATTGAAGTCAATATACTTCACACGACCTTACATACGGGCGTATGACCGGCCGTGTGGCACAAGTCAGTATACCCCCTAAATAGCACACGGCCTAGCACACGGGCGTGTGACTTGGCCGTGTTGCATAAGTCAGTATACCCTACAGGATTGACACGGTCTAGCACACGGGCGTGTAACTTGGCCGTGTTGCATAAGTCAGTATACCCTACGGGATTGACATGGCCTGGCACACGAGCGTGTGTGGCCACTTCGAAGAGCACAAGGGCTAGACATAGTATGTATGCCCTGTTTTCACACGGCCTGTGACACAGGCGTGTTTAGAGCCGTGTGAGGCACACGGCCTGTTCACACGGGCGTGTGAGGCACACGGCCTGTTCACACGGGCATGTGACCCTTATATGTTTGAAATTTTTCTAAGTTTCCAAAATTTTTATATGTTATCGGTTTAGTCCCGAACCACTTCTAAAGCATGTTTAAGGCTTCGTAGGCCCGTATAAGGGACATAGTGAATATGATTGAATGGTGTTTGAGAATGAATGCTTAAATGCATAAGTTATGTTTGATAAATAATGTGTATTGATTGGAAATACCTTGTAACCCTATTCTGATAGTGAATGCGGGTGAGGGGTGTTACATGGTCCTCCCGAATACACCAATAGAAGTTCGAAAACTGAACAGAAGCTTATAAGAGTTGAACAGAAGCTCGTGAGAACTGATCCACCCAAACACGCCAAACAGAAAGTAAAACACAAGATTTCGCAACAAATGCTAAACTCCGGTTTACTTGGGTAAAATGCCAATATCTCCCTCCAATACCATCTCCACTCCATACCTCCACCGTATACCAAATCACGAATGTACTCAAATCCCGAGTTTAATTCAAACCGAATATCCAGTTCAATATTATAATTCAAAAAATAATTCATTTCCAAAAATAGAATATATGCATAATACCAATAATCAATTTATACAAATGTTAAATTTTAACCATACGAACTTACCTGGACTGAATTGTAGTAGTTGCAGAAGTTTAGGTACTATTCTGCTATTTTTCATTTTCCACAAGTATCTACAGGATCTTAATCTAAAATATAAAATTACTCATTTATTAGCATATATTTCATTTCCAATCCATCCCTTTTATTTTTTAAATTTACGCAATTACCCCAACTTTTACAATTTTTGCAATTTAATCATTTAATTAGTTAATCTATCAAATTAACTAATTTTCTCAAATCAATAATCTATCCAAATATTCTAGGCCCTCATACAGCCCCTAATAAACCTAAAATTCACTATCAAACCCTAATATTTTGACATTTTCACAATTTAATCCTAAATTCAGTGTTTAACAAAAATCACTCTACAAAATCATCACACAACACAATCAAAGCTCCAAATCCATGTTATTCATCAAAAAATCTAATATTTATCAATGGAAACTTCTAAAATTTAAAAAAAAAAATTAAAAGCGAAGGTATGAGCTAGTTGGATCTAGTTACAATGATCTCAAAAACATAAAAATTACAAAAAACGGGATCAAAATGGACTTACGTGCAAAGAAATAAGCCAACCAAAGTTTTATCCTCACCCTAGTTATGGCATTTGGCCATTTGAAGAAGATAAGGATAAAGTTTTGTTTTTCATTCTTTCATTTAACTTAATTTAATTAAACTTCAATTTATTTACAAAATTGTCATCTAATTCACACTATTTTATTATTTTCTATCTAATTGTCGTCCCATTATTACAATTAAGGCATAATTGTTTCTTAAGTCCTCCATCATTTATTAATCAAGCCATTTAATCACTTAATTATTATAATTAACATATGTTGAAATTTCTACAATTTAGTCCTTTTCTTTTAATTAACTAACTAAACGTTAATATTTCAAAACCAAATTTTAATACAACTATAATGACTCTATAAATATTCTAAAAATAGTATTTATGAGTCGATACAATGGAAATTTGTGGCCCCGAAACCATTGTTTCCTCACCACTGAAAATCGAGCTGTTACATTAATTGATTTGATTAATTTAATTTTACTTGATCAAAATTAATTTTTTTAAAAATCATTTAGATTTTCCAAGTTAATTTTTCAAGAAAATTTTTTAATCAAATTCTCTAGTTGAACAATTCTCACGACCACTTAATTTAATTATACATTAAATAAATCGATTCAATTAAATTATTCCCAAAGTCGTAGAATTTTCTTCTGATTCAAATGCAGTCTAATCGAGCTTTTGTTGAGCTAGCAGAGGGACCAATCGAGCATATACAATTAGGCTCATTCCGATAATTCGCAATTACTTAATCATGGAGTCAGTCCACAAAAAGTACCATAATTGAAAACTCCTTATTGTATACTATTTACGAAAGCAATTCATCCAACTATTTGTCCAATGACCTCGTCATGTGTGTGTTACCCTTATATGATATCCTTGATTCCTTTGAGTTAAATACATTCACTCAATACAATCCTATTTTATATTATTGTCACCATGGTGTCTTCTTAATGATTAATATGATCATTGTCAACAAATGACTGTGATAAATTGCTTGTTTGAGAACAAGCAACTCGTAGCTACGTTCCATATTTATCAATCCACACAATGTCAATGAAAGGATCTCATTAACTCTTTAATTGAGATATGAATTCCATTGTTGCTAGTAAAGCCATGTCATTGATAAATCGTAAAAGTAACATATTTTAAGCCCACATTTAGCATGCTTTTGAATGATTTTAAGCCTTGAATTGTGTAAATTGGTGCTCTTAATCCTTTGTTTTCATGTCTTATACCCAAGAAAGCACCGGAGGATGAAAAGAACGAGAAATGGGCCCAAAACGGAGTAAATGGGCCATATCACGAAATCGACACGACCTGGGCCCAAGACCACACAGCCGTGCCTCCCTTCTTACTAGAACACGACCTGACCATGATTCACACGGGCGTGTGCCATGGCCGTGTCCCTGTCTTGGCAAAGAGCAATTTCACTCGGATTTGGATACTTGGGGGCAAAGAAACATATTCCGAAGCCTATATAAACACCCTAAGTATGACCAAAGAGGGGGGAACCCAAGACTTTTGTCAGGGGACGTCCAGCTAGGCCAATGAGGTCAGATTTGTGGGGATTCACTCGAAGATAGCCAGTTGATTCATCTCAAAAAGCCAGAATTATACTCAAAACGGAGGATTTCTCCTTCAATTCCTTCAAGGGTTTTAGGGATTTCTTATGTTTTGTTTTATCTTTTCTTCTGATACGTTTTCTATTATTATTATTATGAACTAAACCCTCATATACCTAAGGGGGATGAAACCTAAGATGAATCTTGTTATCGTTTGCTGAACTATATGATAAATATTTGACTTGTTCTTAATTATGTGTTTTTAATTTTTGTGTTGATATTTCTGGGATATTAATTCAAGTATGATGTGCTTAGGTGGAGGAGCAAAAGTCCCTGCCTAAGAGTAGATCTAGCATAATTAAGCAGAGTTGATCGCACGCCTAGAGATAGGGTGACGAGATTTTGCCGGATTAGGGTGAAACCTAATATGGGAGTCCATAGATCGAGTTAATGCAATTCTAGGGGTTTTAATTAGAAAGAGATTTTAATTAATCAACCTAGGGTTAGACGTTAGTCGCCTCGAGAGAGGGATTAATATAACTTAGGGAATCTTACGGATCAAGTCAAATGAATAAATCGTCTGGTTCAGAGTTAGATAACAAGTGAAGTCTAGGTGGATTCTTCCTTGGGTGTCGTCTTAATCAATCGATTTTTCCTTAAAGTATTTTTCCCAATTTCATTCTTCTTTGTCTTAGAGTCTTTAAATTAGTAGATAGTTAATTTTAGATTAAATAAAGATCACTTTAATTCTTAGGCTAAATAATAAAAAGAGAGTTAGTATTAGTACTTTTGGTTCCTTTGGGTTCGACAATCCGGTCTTGCCTTAACTATACCACTGTTCGATAGGTGCGCTTGCCTCAAATAGTTGTCAGAGTTAGTTTCCAGGTTCGATCATTCTTTTTATAAATTTTAAGACTCGACAGACACGATCAGTCATATACAAGTCATGTACCTAACATATAGGTTATGAGCTCGATCATCTTTAGAGTATAAGCTTCCACTTATATCAAAGCACATGAGTTGCATATGAATGGTCAGTGACTAACTCAGGATTTACGTAAATCACACCATTGACGTCACAAGTGAATTAATTCACAAACGGATTCAGAATTAATTTATCTTGGGTCCAGTCCAATGTATCATTCTACCGATGAATACATCTATGTCTTTACTCGTGGAGCCAACTGCTCCAACAATCAAGACTAGTCATCTCCCCAATTGGAATTGTAGACGACACAGTAATCCTTATCAGTATTTGAATCAAATGGTCACTTTGATTCTTTTACGGGATTATAGACTCATTTAGATTATCTACAGAAGTAAGTTTTCTTTCACGCAATATAAACGTTCTTTAAAATGTCACTTATCTTCAGTTTGAACTTTAGACAATCAATGAGCTAATATTTGCTTGTCACAATTTCGCTATGTATGCAAAATATAAAAGACATAATAGTGAAATGTGAAATTGATTTTATTTATTTATTAATCATTCAAATAAATAGAAAACATTTACATGTTTACTACAATATTGGCACATTTCCCAACAGTTGAATAGTGGAAGATTTTCACTCCTATTGGGACTCTACCTAATAATTTAATTTTAGATTAACAATTTAAAAAATAATATTATTTTAATAAATTTAATATTTAAGTTAATTTAATACTTATCTTTATAGTATTTTATTAATTTAATATTAAAGTGGTTATCTTAATATTAAATTTAAGTTAATATTTATCCTATAGATAAATACTTTATTAATTTAATAAGATTTAATATTAAATTTAATCTAATATTTATCTTGATATGTATTATATTAATTTAATATTAAAATAATTAAGTTTAATCATAGTTGAAGTTTCTAAACTCTCTCTATATAAAAAGAGCATTGAGTTATTTTTTCACACACACACTTGAATTCAAGAGAAAATTGTAGAGAGAAAATTCTCTAAATAAATTATTTAAAAAAATTTCTAAAGATATTTTTCATATTTACAACTTGACCCTAAAATTTAAAGAAATTATAAAATTACCCTACTAGTAATTTTTGTGATTTTTTTATTCAAAGTGAGTCTTCACTCGGCAGACGTGAACTTGAGAATAGTAGAGAAGACTACTTAGTCGAAGCGTTCATCCTAGACAAATCGAGAAGGTAAAATTTTGATTAAGTGTTTATTACTTTAAATAATATATCCAAGTTTTTGTTTTTGGAAAAAAAATTAGAACTTTGATTTTTCCTCAAATATATTTTTCGCTACGTCTCATTTTTCTAACAAGGTATCCCATCGAGGTAATTAGCACCGTATTTGTTTACTACCCACAAATTCTCAAACATTTCATGGAATCAATGTTGGATTAAATTGTACCATGTCAAAGAAAATAAAGAATATGTACATAAATGCATACAATGTATATGTTAAAGAATAATATAGAAAATAATATTTACTATGTAACCATGTTAATAACATATTTTCGTTTCTCATCTTTTTGGAATTGACACATTTATTTTGTCCCGATATGACATATACAATACCTATGGTGTGCCCGATCACATAGGCTTCCACGTTGATCAATCGCAATATGTATTCTGAGTGCTCTATCAGAAATGATGCATATATCAGGTTGCGACACAACATACCTCCTCAAGTTAGTCAAAAAGCCTTAGGCATCCATTGTTTCTTGTTAAACAATTGAAAAAACTATTGGCAGGATTTTCCGATTACTGCCCTATGCAACGACCAACAACAAGCGATGCTCAAATCTCTTGTACATGAATGTACCGTCAATTTGGACATGTGGCTTATAGTACCGAAATACCTTAATGCATGGCTTGAATGTCCAAAAAAGACGATGGAAAATTTTCCTTGGAGCATTCGATTTTCATGATACACAAATTTTGTTTGCAAATCGATGACAGTACCTTGGACATACTGATTCAGTACCTTCAACCACTACCACAAATCATTATATGATTTATCCCACCTGTTATGCATTTTTGTTCATTGACCTCTGTTTTGCAACACGTCTTGAAAATGGTGTAATCGTACTCACTACGAATATTAACAATCAAAATCAGCACAAGAATCCTAGGATTCACTTTCACCATGAGATAAGGTCAAAATCCAATTTTGGATTATCATGTGGCATACCTATAACAACACAAGTACGTGGAGCGTAATATTTCTTTATTGTCCAGAACCTCGTTTTCTTTCTCAGCGATGCCATGATTTTCCAAGGATATCTATTGCCACGCATTGCACACTTTGCCTTATATTTTTCCGCTCACGATTTCATAACATGGAAATTGACCTCATGTTTTATGTTATACCACTTCACTACAGCAGCAACAACATCTTTGGAGGAAAACTCCATTCCAACTTGTAAATCATCGAAATTTGTAAAAAAAACTAGCATGGCCCAGCCTTCGATGAAGAAGTTTTGGAAATTTTAACCTATCTTGAACATAAATGTCAGTATTAAGCATGTGAGGTGGAGGTTCATACACCGTAAAATCTGGTTGGGTTCCTCCAACATTTTCCGGACTTTCACTGTCAAAATCACTCCCCTCTGGTTCAGCAGGAACAACCTTTGGTTTAGAAAATAATGCAATTCCTAAACTATCGGGCTTGGACTCCCTGATTGGATCATCATCAATTTCAACTTCCTCTTCGTTATCAACCCCAGTTATGGTTCCATGTACCGGATAAGATGTCCCTTCATTGGTGCAGGTTGTAGGGAGAACATCATTCGTTCTCATTAGCCCTACATTAAAACCAATATTACTTATGGATTGCCCACCCGTGTAACTTGGTGACATACCTGCAAAGTATTTCCAACATAGGTCAAAATTCTCCAACTCAATCAACATAGATTATATCTGTACTATTAAGCCATACTATTATTTAAGCTCTTGATTGAGTTGGTGTTACCCTTAACCGGGTCACCTACTCGATTAGAGAAATTACAGAAATACTCTTTCGTAATTAAAATAAATTATATTACCTGATGGTACTTTTGTCTTTTATTTAAAAAAAATAAAAATATGCATATGGTGATGTTTGAACCCAAAACAGTTGTATTAGTAAATTTTTAATTTACCACCCAGTTAAAGCTTTATTTTGATATTTTTATACATTTTTATTTTATTATATTATGCATACTTTATTACTTTCATTAATTGTGGTATATATAAACTTATTTACTAATGATGTATTTGATTGAGTTTGTGTCACAAGTTAACTTGGCATTGATTCGAGATTGATGACAACATAAAGATAAACAATTTAATCTAATTTTTTAAAATTTTAGTATCATACATATTTCATGTGTTATTATTAATAGTTTTAAGTCATACATTCTATTATTATTATATGTTATTTTAAACATATTTTTATATTTATATTTGTAACTTCTATATATACACGCATGTATTAAAATTTCTAATAATATTTAAATATTAATTGAAGAAAACTGTAGCCACCTACTTCATGGCCATCAAAATTAACATTGAATCCTAACATTAATTTCCTGTATACACGCTTTTTTCAAAAATCAAACCAAATTTCTTTGATGATGGGAAATATTTGGTACATTATTGGTAGAAATTTTAGATGGTATAAATTAAAGGATTGACAAATATTTTATAGAATATAGTAAAAATTTTAAAAAATATTTTTTAAAAAAGAAAACACTTCACTAAATGTATATATATATATAGATTCTATAAGTAAAATTATTTGTAGAATAAATAAAAAATTCATTGTCATTACACTATGTCTATATATAAATGTATATATATATATTCAATCTGTATACTATTTGAAAACCAAGATATTTCGAATATGGATCGGAATTTTAAATTATGTAGTAATTAATTCTACTAGATCGGATCAATTAATGAGTAATTTTAAAAATAAATATGATTATATCTTCGTTAAACTACGCTAAAGGTTACTAAATTATTATTAATTTTATATTTTAGTCATTTAATTTCAAAAAATTATAAAATTAGTCATTGAATTATTCAAATTTTTTTTTTATTTCAATCACTAGGTTGTGAAAGTTTTTTTTAAAGTCCGATCAACGAACTCCAATCAATTATTTGACAATCGGTACAATGGATCACTACCTATCAACAAGTAGAATAATATATCTTAGATCCAAGTCAATCTGTAGATCACTTCTAAAGATCGGAGAAGAAAGTTGTTTGAACTTTAGTTCACAAATTCGTGACATTTAAAGTTGTTTCATGAAAAAAAAAACTAAATTACAGAAGAGAATGAGAAGAAGAGCTTTTAGTTGGTCATGCAGTGCGAATAAGGAAAGCCATATAATAGCAATTTTAATAGTTTAGTAACTTAAATGAAAACTTTTGTATAGTTCAATGACCATTTTGTTAACTTTTTAAAGTTGGGTGACTAAAATAAAACTTATTAATAGTTTAATGACTTTAGGTATAGTTTAATCTTATATTTTCTAACAAGTGACACTGGGGTTCATTGATATTGCATAGACTTGTATTGTAACATACTATTAGTGCATCAAATATAAATACAAATATAAATAGAGAGAGAGTTTGATATAAAATAAATCATTCTTTTTGTTGGGAGGGGAGTTGAAGGATCGATGTTAACATTTTTTTATTATTTAAAAAGCAATATTTAACATACAAAATTATAAAAGTAAAATTAGGACTGGCAAAACTGAAACCGCTTGTTAGATTTCGTATCAATCCCCTCCGAATGGAGAGGGTTTTTTCTTTTGAAAGATGGATGCAAGGTGGGGTGGATTTTTTCTCTTGGATAGTGAGTATGGAGTGATTATGGTAATTATTTGCCCCACCCTAACCCACTCCACTATATAAAATTACTATTTTATCCTTGTATACGTAAACTATTAAAAGAGTAAAAATATAATATAGGAAAAGAATTCATATATTTTATGTTTAAACATTTTTTGAAAAATTATATTTAAATGTTTACTTGGGGTTAATTAGGAAAAAAAATGCCATTTTTAAAAGTTAATTAGTAAATTAGGCCGATTTTCCCAAAATTTAGGGAAATTGACCCATTTTGGAGAGAGAAATCGAAAACATTTTCTAAAAAAACACGTTTTCTTTTAACACATTAGCTCATTTGGTTAGATGGTCAAATAATAGTTATTTCATTCTTGTGTCCCAAGTTCGATTCTTATTCATATTTGTATTTTCATTTCATGTTGTTTCAAGCTTCTTCTTCTTTAATTTAATAACTATTTTATTTATATAAATAAAATATATATTTAACATATTTTTAAGTAATAACTCCTTTATTAATATTTATCATTATGTTAAATATATATTTTATTATATAATTACATATTTATTATTTTATTTATATAAATAAAAGAGTTATAAATTAAAAAGATGAATTAAAAATTAAAAAAACTTGAAAACAATATATTTATTAATTAAAATAAAAAAGCTTGAAACAATAAAAAAATATAAATATGTTTAAAAGAGGAATCGAACCTGTGTCTCAAGGATGAAATTACTATTATTAAAACATCTAATCAAAGAAGCTAAAATATCAAAAGAAAAAATGTTTTGTAGAAATCATTTTTCCTAAGATGTGTTTTCTGTTTATCTCTCTAAAATCGGCTCATTTTCTTAAATTTAGAAAAAATCAATCTAATTTGCTAATTAACTCATTTACTGGACTTTAAAAAGATTGAAAATATTAAAGATAAATAATAAAATTAAAATTGAGGGGGAGTAGGGTAAAGTAAGGCGGGATAGATATATTATAGTAATGATATTGAAAATTATGCAAGTATAAATGAAGCAGCAAGCAGGGCGCCTCAACTATAGAGCAATATTCATTGACCTGTTTTTAGTAAAAGTCAAAAGAAAGCAACTTCACTGATCAATACTCGTAAATTTGTTAATTGTTAACAAGGGAAAGTGGGGGTGTGAATCCCATCTCAAACAAATAATGTATTTACTTTTGGATATAAGAATGGGCCCTAAACACATTAATATTACAGAGATGCTGTCCCATTTTAATGGCATTACACTGTTTTTACTTCCTATTATTAATTTCTGTAGTTATACTCTACCTGAAATTTTGTCCTCTCTTTGTATTTTGTAACTAATAAATAAATTGTTTAGTCTATTTAAATTTTTAATTAAATTCTTGTCAAACATCATTTCTATTAAGAAATAATTAAAAGTTTGATTTACAAAATAACAATATTTTTATAATATATTATTATAATTAAATTTTAAGCCTAGCTTCATCATAACCAAATCTATATAATTTTACTATAAATATATTTTTATAATTTTTGTCAATATATCACAACCTCATCATCATCTAATCATATATATAATAGCTTTTAAATTTGCCTTTCCTATATTTTCTTTTTTCTTTTTTAGAAAACAGCAAATCCTCGTATCTTATAGAAAAAAATTCCACTCTCTTAACCTCTAAAATAATAATATAAGGAGATGTTATTTAATAAATTTAAAAAATTAAGTGTTAAAATTTAAAAATTGAATTTAAATTTTTTTTTCATATTACTTAATATTAAGTATGAAATATAATTAAAAATATAAAATTAAAGTATTTAAAGGATAATGTTAAACAAATAAAAAAAATGAAAGAAAATTCCACATTGTCATAAGTAGATTTTTCACACATTTTCATTGATGATAAAAATTTATAATTTTTTTAATTAAAAACCATTAAATATGTTTTTAAAAATTAAATTATTGAAAATATTAATTTTTAGTTGATTTAACTTTTTCCATGAATTAACAAACAAGCCCTCAATTTTTAAGATTGTTGATATAATATATATATTTTTAATTTTAAACTTGTACAAAATAAATTTAAGATAAAAATATTATGGAGGCCCTTATAGTAATAATCAAAATGTATTTATCCATTTTTATTGAAAAAAAATAAGTAAATTAGTTCTTATACATTAGATTAAAGAGTAAAAGTCCTTTTTATTAAAAATTTTATTCATTTCTACAATTAAAATTAGTGTGTCTAAAAGAATAATTAGAAAGTTACTCGTGGTGTATCACGTGTACCTCATTTTGATAGACATAGATCAATTTTTAACGGTAGAAACAGATGAAATTTTTAACAAAATTGTGTAGAGTTTAACTCCCTTGGGACTCTCATCTTGTAGATAGGTTTTGATCTCAACCATCGATATAATTTAAATTGTACTGTTGGATTTGAGAAGCTCAACTATAAATAGAGGATTTCCTCCTCATTTGTAATCACTCAGTTGTATTCTTTCAAAGTAATAGAAATACCTTGAGAGCATTTACTCAAACACTTGGTCTGTGTAGTTTTCTTGTGATTTTTTTGTTCGCTTTTTGCTTCTTCATTTTGAGTTTACTTCCACTTTATTTCGGTGCCTTAGAGAATTTTCTTTGAGAATTCTTATATTTCAAGAGTTAGACTAACTTAGACGGATTTAAAGCAAATGTATCACCTAAGGTTACACAATTTGCGACTGACTTAGGCGGATTTAAAGCAAATGTATCACCTAATGTTACACAATTTGCCAAACTAAAGTTCTACCCTTGTGACACTTCAATGCGCTCGAACCTACGTTTTTTTTTTTTTGCACTGAAAACAATGTCGTTGCTAATCAAACTAAACCACATGATAAATTTAAATCAAAATGGAAGAAAACTAACATATGATCTACACTTAAAATGTGACAACTTAAAACTTCATTGACAATTATAGTCGAGTGTTAAAATTCCAAAAAACTTCATTGACAATTATAGTCAAGGGAGGGATCCACTTACACCAATGTAAAATTAAGTTATTTTACACAATTTCGTAACTTTTTATACAATCAATTTTTAATGATCCAACCATTGAATTTAATATGATAATTTTACTTGTCATTCATGTAAATTTTTGAATCGATCATATATTTCTATCATATTGATAAAAAAATATTGTCTATATTAATATATATTTAACAATTGAATTTGTTTTACATAGAACGAATAGTTAGAATTTTTTAATTTATGTCAAACTTGACATGCATGACATATATGAACAGAGCATAAAATATGATGGTTGAATTGTTAAAATATTAATCATATAAAACATTACAAAATGTGTAAGTGGATCCTTTCCCTTATAGTCAAGTGTTAAATTCCAAATGTATTTTTAGTAGTCCCCTTTTCCTAGGATTCCACCACAATTTTAATGTTTACCAGTATGGTTTCAACCCACGTTTCACATTGGGTTAATTAGTCTTCGATTAAATAGTTAAAATTTAAATGTTATAACATGCTTCAAGTTTTTGTACTCTTTATATATTTAGAATTTAATCCCCATATTTTTGAATTTCAAAATATAGTTCCAGTTGTTATCATTGTTAAAATAATTCTGCTAAATTTGTTGCTATGACATTTTAAAATTTAAAAAAAAAAAACTTACTCAATAATCATGAGAACATTGACATTGTAATGGACCTAAATTTAACAAATATTTTGACGATGTTAATATTTCTTTAATTATACATCAACATTTTAACTAGAATCAAATTTGAGTATAGCATAGGGATCAAAATTGAAATATGATAAGTATTTTATAATCTAAAAAGTAGAGACACCATAATTTTGATTTAACCATTATCGTTAATAATGTAAAAGAAAAAGAAAAAACATGTGTAAAAAAATAGAGGGACTATAATTTAACCATTATTGTTGATAATGTAAAAAAAGGGGGATAGGTGTCTAAGAAAGGAAGGCATTAGGGCCTTCCTTTTAATAATATAGATTATACCAAAATCATGGTCCAACAAAATGAAAAAATAAAAATAAAGGAAATACTAGAGATATGATAGTAATTAGATATTATAATTAGGTGATAACTGTTTTTTCAATCATAATCATATTTAAAATATCATTTATTAATAATTGCATTATATTAATTTTTATTTGGGTTAGTGTTTTTTAATATTATATTTTTTTATTTCATAAATAACCTTAAAAAATTATCATGTATTTATTTTTTAATATTTCTTAAGAAGTAATATATAAAAAGTTTTTGCTTTCCTTTTATTTTATGTTAGCATTTTATAATAATTTATACAATTATTACATCTGAAAATAATTGTCAGGAAAGGTAAAGTGAAGAGATCAATTATTTATTACTGACAAACAGAACACAATTTTAATAAGTGGGGAAGGTAGCTAACCTAATTAAGATGGTTGGATTTGATTCTTTCAAAGTTAGATCTGTGAAGT
This sequence comes from Gossypium australe, assembly GCA_005393395.2. Classification (NCBI taxonomy): domain Eukaryota; kingdom Viridiplantae; phylum Streptophyta; class Magnoliopsida; order Malvales; family Malvaceae; genus Gossypium; species Gossypium australe. The sequence continues at coordinate 19,254,368 of CM016625.1, read as the reverse complement.
CCCACATTGTTTCCAGAGTTTTTTATTGGCATCTGACAATAAAAGCCATTTGGTAAATCTTAATGGCGGGATTTAACAAAAAATGTGATTTAAAAAGAATATTTAGAGTTTTGGGTTATTTTTAAGATATTTAAAGTAATAAGTCGATTTTAAAAAGATAAATGAAAATATGTCTTATGTGACGCGTTTTCACTGATATGCAATAAAAATATGTCTTATACTGTGTGTGCTTTCTAATTTAATACATTAGCTCTTTTGGTTAGATTGTTAAATATTAATAGTTTTATTTTTGAGTCTCGGGTTTGATTCCTCTTCTACTAACATTTGTATTTTATTTCATTTGTTTTAAGCTTTATTTTTATTTTTAATTACTGTCTTTAACACATTAGCTTCTTTGGCTAGATGGTTAATTAATAGTGGTTTTAGTTCAATTTCTCTTCTAAGCATATTTGTATTTTTTATTTCATGTTGTTTGAAGTTTTTTAATTAATTAATATATTGTTTTCAAGTTTTTTTTATTTTTAATTCATCTTTTTAATTAGTAACTCTTTATTTATAAAACCAAATAATTATTGCCAATTATATAAAAATAATATTTTTTTATAAAATTGACATTTATTATTATGTTAAATATATTTTATTTTTTAAAAACATCAACTAATTTTTTGATATATTTTTCTTTATGTATAATATTTATATATCAAATATTTATTTTCTCCACTTATATTGTGGGTATGGTGATTTTTAATATTATAAAATCAAATAATTATTTCAAATATCATTCACTACAGCAAAACAGACTTTTAGCGGCGTTTTTTTTAACCTTTAGCGGCATTTATATTATTTACGGCACTTTTGGAAGCACCGCAAAAAACGCCGCTAAAACAAGCGCCGCAAATTTTAGCGACGTTTATGAGAAAAAAATGCCACTAAAGGTCATGACTTTTAGCGGCGCTTTTCCAAAAACGCCGCTAAAGGTCATGTACTTTAGCGGCGCTTTTTTAAAAACGCCGCTAAAAACATGACCTTTAGTGACGCTTTTTTTAAAAACGCCGCTAAAAAATGACCTTTAGCGGCGCTTTTCCTAAAAACGCCGCTAAAGGTCATGAAAAATAAAAAAATTTAAATATATTATAAAAACACCACAAATCCATTCCCACAAATTAAAATGACTATTAGATGTCAATTTCCAATATACATTTTAATCTGATTGAATAAAGCCTATTTTAGGCACTAGCTGATTGCAAATAACACACTAGCTGATTGAATAAAGTAAAGCCTATTTTACATTTTAATCGAATTAACATTTGGATAAAGCTTCCTCTTAATAAAATATTCGTCAGATAATGCGGCCTTCTCCAAACTCATAGCTACCTGCAAAAGGGGAAAATGATAGAAAACAAGAGAAAAGCATATTAAAACATTAACAGTAAACAAAGAAATCATAGACAATATCAGAAATGTCACTTATACAAACTACAAAGTACTAATGAATCCCTGTTTGGAAAGCATATTAAAACATTAACAGTGAACAAAGAAATCATAGACAATATTAGAAATCATAATTTTATTGGAAAATAATGAACTTAAATGGAAAAAAAGAATTCCTTTGTTTGCTTTTCTTTTCATGCATTTGAGTATTAAATGAGATAATTTGTAGAGTTAATTTTATTATATTATTTAAAATTAGAACCAAATTAATATAATGTGTAAGTATTTAAGTATTAAATATATTATTATAGAATAAAATGACTAAAACATAACTAAACAATAATATTGAAATTGAAAAATTTTATAATTTAATAACTAAAATAAAAATACTAAAATTGAAAGACCATAATAGTTTGATAATTAATAGTATACCTTAAAATCTAAACGATAATTTTAGAAATTTAAATTTAGGCATTTAGCAGAATGAAGCTACTTAGTTAGTGCCGTGCATGTACTGCAACTCTCTTTATGTTTTTTCCTTTTTGGTTTTTGATGTAAGTGCCACTAGCTGATTGAATAAAGTAAAGCCTAACTTTGAACTGGGTTGGCTAGTTTCCAAGCACCACACTAACTCTAACAAGAAAACCAAAACACATTAGCCTGGTTAGAAGTTGTATTGCTATCTCACAACACTGTCCCAAAGAATGAGTAATTGGAAAAAGTAGCTGCATTCTTAGACCCTAAAATTAAACCAAACAGCATTTCCAGACATAATGTATGTACCCATTCATGTAGTAATAATATTTTTATCATAAAGTTCCAACGAAAACCAGCCCTAAACCCATTAATGATTCCAAACTTAGTTCTATTACTCAGTCTTGTCAAGTGTGAATTAAAATCCAGTATGCAGAATGCAGTATCAGCATAAGATACATCAATTACACTACAAAAAATTGATAAAGATGTACAAGAGTGAAAAAGAGAAAAAAAAACCTGAATTGCTTTTTAAGGAAGATGGTTTCCAATAGTACAGTGAATGGTATGATTGCAAGTTTGGCCATCTGCCAAGAGAAAGCACCACAAAGTTTGAGAACACAATTATGGGTTAAAAGGATGATACATGATGTATGTTTCTAAAAATGAAGTTAACCTGATAAAATCCAATAGAGTTAAACCCAAGGCTTAAGTTGAGAAGTCCAATGGAAACGCTATTGAGGATGGCAAAGAGCACCACGGTTTTCATGTCAATGGGTTTACTTTCAAAAAGATTGAAGCGTTGTGCGGCATGAAGGGTGCAAAATGTCACCATTAGATGCCAGCTAGTGAGTGTTGTGGCTGAAGGAGAAATGGGGATTAAAGAAAAACCATAAATTAATCCCATCTTTCTGATATAATAATGGAAAGTGATGTTTGAACCAAGGAATAAAAAAAAAGATTCATTCTATGGAGAAAGAATAGAGAAATTACCAAAAGGGAATCCAAGATTGCTCATCAAAGCTTTGTTCCATATGACAATGGAGACAGATGATGTAACTGAAAGAAACAGGGCACCAATAACACCCAATAGGAAGCTTGACATCTCTCCCATCTTTGGTGCAACAAACAAAATAACAACAACAAATAAATATCAGCTAAATCGATACTAATATGTTAAGCCAAAAGTTAATGTTTGTTGAATCTTTATTATTTTCTTTGGTAGATATAGTTGCATGAATTAACTTAAGCTAAGCCCGAGTTTGAATAAAACTTATCTCTGCTGCTACAAATTAAAAATTATGGGCGTGTATGTTACTTAACAAACTTCACAGAAAACCAAGTTTGGAATTAACTACTTACAAACAAAGGCTTTATAAGCCGGCAAACTATGGAAATAGACTTGTAACATCCTGGAAAGGGCCTATGCATTTTCAGTTTAATTGTACGAAATGATAAGTCTTAAGCACTATGAATAAATTTTTGATATTTTTGGAAACTCAGAAATGTATGAAAATAAATTGGACATGAACATTTTTGGAAACCTGGAAATGCATTGGACATGAACATTTCTGGAAACTTGGAAACGTAAGAAAATGGCAAGTATACAGAGCCTATCGAAAATTTTAGGAAACTTAGAAATGACCTAGAAATGTTGAATTTTAAAGTTTAAAATAGGAAATTAGGGCAAGGAGGCCTTAAAAGAAAAAGTTGGTAAGATTTGACACACAAACAGGCTTGGAAAAGTGGCCTGAAGGTGTCACTTAGGGCCTATGGAAATGGCGCCATGTGCAAGAGGAATGGGCCTGAGTTCGAGTCACTTGGGAAGCAAATAAATAAGGTTTTATTTTGGCTTCCAGAAGGCTGAGGTGGACGGCACATGCTTCTAGAAAAGGAGGTGTTTTATTTTCATAAATATGTGATTAATAAGGTGATAAATAGAAGTTTTTTTTATTTGGATTATTTCGAAGAGATAATAAAGGATTTTTATTTGGATTATTTCGAAGAAATAATAAAGGATTTTTATTTGGATTATTTCGAAGAGATAATAAAGGATTTTTAATTGGATTATTTTCAAGGGATAATAAAGGATTTAAATTGGATTAAACTCTTTTATTAAAAAGATAAAGTTATCAGATAGAGGAGTGGTGGCCAAGTAAGGGACTCCTTAGCTGATAATTTTGCCTATAAAAGGAAGGAAGGAGGGCTACTCATCAGTTTGTTTCTTTCTCTGCTCTGCCGAAAATTCCCTAGCTCTCTCCCTCTCTGCCGAATTTTCTTCTTCTCTCTTCTTCTTCTTTTCTCTTCTACTGTCAAGCCGAAACCTTTTTTTATTCCTGTTTAAGTCTCCATAGCCGAATCTCTGTGGCTTTAAGGGTGCCGTCAATTGTGGTGATAAGGTAAGAATAATGGATTTTTGTTGTTTATTCTCTGTCAACCAAGATTTGGGAACTGATTCTTTTGGTTATCTTTTGGCCGAATAATAAGGGAGGAATTCCGGGATTTCAGATCTAAGGATTTAAGGGATTTCAACATCTCCATAGCCAAGGGTTACTTTTCGGGATTTGAAATCACAAGGTATGTGTTTAAGATATTCGGTCAAGGCTATTTTAAATATTTAGATCTATTATCAGAAGCCGAAAACTAACCTACGGAGTAATATAGTGTTTAGCCGAATTCACAAGGGAGGAATACAAAGATCCGGCACTTGATTTTTAAAATCAATTCAGTTACAAGGTAAGTAATACAAATCCTAGTTGTATTTGGAAAAAAAATGGCCGAATGGTCTTTTAAATAGTAAGTGATTAACTTATGTAGGATTTGAGATCTAAATCTGTAATCGGTTCTCTTCGGGATTTTCGAGGACTTCATTAAGCGAATCAGGTGTGTACTCCACACTACTTTGTAATATGAATTATGGTTGCATGTATTAAAATATATGTTAATGAAAATATGAGCATGGCTAAGGTACCATGTTAAGGTACTAAGTACTCAGGTATGTTTCCTACTTCTATTAGGAATATGAAATATGTTATTCATAACATGAGAATATGATAAGAATGTGAACTATGGTATATTATGCATATTAATGTTTATGGGGCATATGGTTGTATATTGAAAGGGGAAGTGAAAAGTGGTGATTTAAGACCACAGTAATCTGAAAAGTGGTGACTTACAACCACAGTAATCTGAAAAGTGGTGATCTAAGACCATAGTAATCTGAAAAGTGGTTTCCTAAAACCACAGATGCGGAGCCTTAAGCCCGCAAATTGGTGTGTAGCGGAAGGAGGGTCGACTTAGTATTCCCCACGGTGTGTTTGGCAGGTACGGGGGTGTGTAGCGGATGGACAATTAGGTTTGGGTTTGGGAATGCATCATAACTTGTATTTTATGATTGAATGTATTGTATGCCTGATTCTATTACGATTTAGTGCCACGTACACATTGAGTCTGGTTGACTCACCCCGTTGGAGAAATATTTATTTCAGGTGATGAGCAATAATGGACCGGGTCGGCAGGAGCTAAAGGTGGCCATGCATCGCAAGGAAAAATTTTATTATTTGGGACTTTTATTTTTATTAAGTACTTTAAATTTTTAGTTTGAGAATTATTTGATGTAATAAGGCCATAAGGCCCAAGTTGGTTTTTCTTTATTTCTGTTTACTTTGAATTATTATGTTACAATTTATTTTTGATTAAAGTTATAGAAAATTTATTTCTTTTAAAATAAAACCTAAATTGTTTTGTCACCTTAATTAAATTGGATTTCCAAATAAAATAAATGGGTTTCCAATCTAAGCCCAACCCAAAACGATACTTTTTTTTCGAAAATTACACAAATTTTCTCTAAGTAACAAAGAACTTTGAAATCGGTTTACTTTAGGAACATACCAGATCCGGTTCAGGCTCGTGGGCCGGGTGTGGGGTGTTTCAAGACTCTCTAAACATTTCTAGACTGTACATTGATGAAAGCTTTCATGGTTTACATGTTTAACAGAGGCAAAATGGTAGTAACAAAACAAATGATTGCTTTGGAAACAAATAGAGCAAAGAGATAGTTAATGTTACCTTGCAAAGAAGTGGAAACTACGAAGTTTTATTTTATGAGCCCCTGAAAAAGATTCAAAGAAAGAAAACCAACTTGGTTTCATCAAACACATTCCCACATTTAAAAGGAAAAAAAGATGATGAAAATGAACAAAGAAAGAGACCTTTTAATGAGTACAAGTAAGTTTACAGGATAACTGACAGAGATTTCCTATTACAACTCCATACAAATCACCAGAAAAGTAGATCAGGTTACAAACAATCAACAACTCGCGAAAATAAAAGGTTATCTCCATGTTTAGGGCTATTAACAAACAATTCCAATGGTTTAGGGCTCTAAAACACCCAAATTTCCCCTAAAAAGTTATCTCCATATTTTTACCCACTTCTTTTTTCTTTTTAAATGTTTTCTTTTTCTTTAGTTGAAACATCATCATTCGGCCCTGTATGTGAAATGAGCAAACCTGGACAAATCCTCATCCTCAACTAGGAGGAGTTCCTTCTCCTTTGGCTCGATAGATGGCTTCTAAGCACTCTTTAGCCCTATGAACCTTTGACTGAAGGTAGAAGCTCCCGACCTTTGCGTTCTTCTCGAATAAGATGTCATACTTTTGCAATAAAGTAACAGGAGAAGTTTTAAAGGTTATTCAAGATGAAAGCAACAGAAAAGGGGAAATAAAAAACGATACATGAAATACTAGCCTTCATTATGTCCTCCCAAGCAGTATCCTCGCTTACACCAAGAGGAGTGGGAGAACAGGGTGACAATGGCGGAAGAAATCGGGGATTAGAAATGAGGAGTTAGGGATTAGAAATGGGTGAGTTGGCTGAGGAGGGAAAGAAAAGAAAGGGGCAGTGGCTAATGTAAAACGGTGACATTTTTTTTTTACAGTTTGAAACATATTTGTGGCGTTTCTATAGCATGTTTTTTGCGGCGTTTTAATAAAAACGCCACTAATTTGGTGAAAATGTTTTGTGGCGCTTTTACAAAAACGCCACTATTTCTCAATTTCAATTTTTTTTCCTTTTTTAATATTTTTTTTCTTTCAAAAACATTTTTTTGGATTTTTTTAATTTTGAATATTAATCTTTTTAACTGAAATATTGACTAAAATATTAAAATTTAAAGTTTTAAGTTTTAAATTTTATAATTTTTTTATTTTTAACATTTTAAATTTTTTTCAATATTTTTATAATTTTTAAATTAACATATAAAAAAATAAAATTTAATTATATGTATACACCTAAATTTTGATAGCGATACATCTCAGAATTATATATATATATGAATTTTAGTTTAATGTATAATTGTAGACGTGAAATTCTATTTTTGGTTTAAATGTATTGAAACTTTAATTTTAATTTAATCATACACAATTTTAAAAAGTAAATACATCATATATATTTACATATTGAATAAATATAAATATTATGCAATATATAAATATAAAATGATGTTATATCAATAATTGTATTAATAATTTACAAGAACTAGATCAATTGCACATTAAACCATTGTTGATCATGTATGCTTTTGGGATTTAACCCATTTTGATTTAACCCTAAAACATAAACCCTAGACCCTAAATATTATAACCTAAACCACAAACACCAACCTTAATCCATAAACTCAAAACTCAAAACCCCAAACCATAAATCCTAGACCATAAAACTCGAACCCTAAACTCTAAACCGCAAACCTTAAACCGTAATCCGAGACCAAATATTTAGAAATTCATGTGGCCAATGTTAGTGTAGTACAAAACATATATTTTAATAGCTAACACATTAACCATAAATCCCTTATGAGGGATTTCAGTTTCAAGATTTTGGGTCATATAACTAATACCCTAAACCCTAAAATCTTAAACTTAAACCATAAACCCTAAACTCGAAAACCTAACACATTAACTGTTCCTTCTAAAACCCTAACCCTAAACCCATAAACCCTAAACCCTAAACCCAAAACCATAACACATTAACCATTTCCTCCTAAACCCTTAACCCATAAAAAAATATGAAAACTTTTAGCAGTGTTTTTCCAAAGAGCGCCGCTAATGCCTAGACTTTTAGCGGCGTTTATATATCCTTTTTAGCGGCGTTTTCTATTGCTCATTTTTTGGCGGCGTTTTCCTTCAAACGCCGCTAATGTATAATATTTGCGGCGTTTTTCTTTAAAACGCCACTAAAAACGCTGCTAAAAGTCTGTTTTGCTGTAGTGATTATTTTTCATTTGCATTGTAGGTATGATATTTCAAATATTTTATATGTGAAATATTTCAATTAATTATTTCAAATATCATTATGTTTATATGTGAAATATTTCAAATAATTATTTCAAATACACTATAAAAATATATAATACTAAAATTTACTGCACTCATCATGATATAACTACAAGAAAACAGACTTTTTGCGGCGTTTTTTTGGCCTTGAAAGCGCCGCAAAAAATGCCGCTAAAGACCAGGACTCTTTTAGCGGCACCTTTATGGAAGACCAGGACTTTCTTTTAGTGGCACTGTTATCGAAAACGCCGCTAAAAGTCCTAGTCTTTAGCGGCACTTCTATTGAAAACGCCGCTAAAAGTCCTGGTCTTTGCGACGTTTTTTACAAAGCGCCGCTAAAAGTCCTTGTCTTTAGCGGCGCTTCTGTAGAAAACGCCGCTAAAAGTCCTAATCTTTAGCGGCGCTTTTTTATAAAACGCCGCTAATTTGGGCAGATTTGCAACATAAATTTTTCACCAATATCCCACCCTTCCTGCATAAAATCCAACCCAAAACAACAAAGATAGCATGGAATCCAACCAAAAATAGCAAATCTAAATGATACAAAATTATACAAAAGATATACGACATAAATTATAAATGAAGTATAATTCAAAAATTTCTTACAATAATGTTTAAAAGTTACAAGAAAATAAATGTCTACGATGGCGGCATTTGCGACTGCTAGAACATCTTCATCATAGTCTGAAGCTATAGCTGGAGTTCATCATACTTTCTGCTCTGCTCTGCTTCCCTCACTGTTGCCTCTGCCTTAAGTTATAGCTGAAGTTCTTCATATTTTCTTTGAAACTCAGCTTCTCTCGATGCTGCCTCTACTTTAAGTTGTAGCTGGAGTTCTTCATATTTTCTTTGAACTTCAGCTTCTCTCGATGTTGCCTCCGCTTTAAGTTGAGAAATTTGCTCAACTGTGCTCACTTGCATCTGAGCTATCTGGTCTCTTAACCTCTGAACTTCAGCTTGAGCTTGACTCCCGGAAGGCATGTATTGCTGCGAGCTAGATCCAAAATATTGGGTCGGGTTAACACCGGATCCTTGAAATCGAACCCGACCATACCTTTCAGGAGCCAAAACTTCATTAATAATTCTGTTATCAATGTCCTCAAAATTAACAGAACTATCAGTCGAAGAATCGCTCCATACTCCGCCTTCTTATCTTTTAGTTTCTCCTAATAAGTCAATTAAAGAGTTAAAAACGAAATATATAATAAAAAAGGAATGCAACATAACTTAAAATTATTTAAAACTACTAAAGACGAATTAAATCATTATAATTAAACATTATAAATATTTATAATAAATCAAATTTTATTAAGTAAATATACCATAATTTCTGCAGCTTCGGATGTCATCAGAGATCCATCTTTCTTCCTATACATAATGTCAAAAAGCTGAAGGCGTCCAACTTTTTGACCAGACGATGCTTCCTACAATATAGTAGTAAAAATAAATCAATTAATAGTAGAAAGCCATTAATATTTGATAGAATTAATAAATTCATAATACCTGGGCCTCAGCTACACAAGCAAAACTTCTCGACCCAGCCATGTGCGTGAACTTTTGTTTTTGCCTGCTGCTTGTTCCAACTCGCTCACAGTCCTACATAATGAAATTATTATTACGTATATAGTAAATACTATAAACCGAAAAATTTATAAGAGTTTGAAAGTACGTAATACCTCTCATTTCTTTGAATTCTAGAATCTAACTGCATCTTCCCATTGGTTCCTCAGCATTCCCGGTGGAACATTTCGCAATTTTTCTTCGAGGCTTATGTCTTTCTTAAAATAATCTTTTTTCAAAGTGCTTTTATGGTCTCTCCATTTTTTACCCAATGCCTTCTTGATATAGGCATCCGAGACCTGTAAAGCAAATTTCTCCTAAAAAAACACAAGTTTAAAAAGTAAATATAAATGAAACTTAAACCAAAGTATTATAAATTACATTCACGTTTTGTTACCTTAATATTATCGAGAGCTTGATTCTTGTTGCTATTAGGCATGTGATACCATGATTCGTAGCTGATGGGCAACATATTGGCATTTCGTGCTATAATGCCCAAATAGCCTGCTAACAGTCGAGCTTCTGATTCAACAGGCTAACCATGACTGTTTCTACTTACTTTGACACGCTCGATAGGATTTAAGTCGTATAAATCTTTAAGTAGCGTGCGTCCTTGACCTCTGTGCGTCCCACCACTTTCAGCTGGAAAATAATATATTATTATATTGAAATTGAGAAATAAGAGCAATAATAAAAGTCTATACGCATGTAAAATCTATACGCATGTAAAATAAACTTAACATTACTTTGAAATTTTGCAAGCTCGTCAATTGTCTCTAGCACATTTGAAGATCCAATAGCTGTCTGCTGTTCACTATTTCCTTCTTCAGAATTTGGAGTATTCTGGACAATACTTAAATTTCGTAATTTTCTTCTACGCATTTTTCCTACAATACACATAAAATAATTGAAATTTTAGTAACAAATAACAACAATAATATTACATATAAAATAGTTAAATTATATAACATGACCAATATTAAAATTATAATATTACATATATTCAAAAAATTGTAAAATCTTGCTACATCATAATTCGTAAATATCTTCGTCCACGTCCTGACGAACCCATTGAAATTGTGTACTAGTACTAGGGATATTTTCATTTAAGTTTTGTTTTAGAAAAGGCAAAGTTTCTGATCTTTCGACGATGTCATCTCTACTTCCATTGCCCATGTCAAATAAGTCTCTAGGGGTGTTTAAGAGTACAACGTGCCAACCCTCATCAGTTGGATCTTTCAAGTAAAAAACTTGCTTCACTTGAGAAGAAAATACATACGACTCATCTATCAATTGTTGTCCAGTGTGAATCAATCGAGAGAAGTTCACCATTGTAAAACCAAATTGATCTTGTTTAATTCCGCGAGCCGTATTAACATCAGCCCAATCACCTCGAAATAAGACAACTTTTTATTTGCCATAATAATCCAACTCAATTATGTCAGTAAAAAGTCCGTAATACTCCACATTTCCCTCAACTGGATTACTGTCCCTAGCACTAGCATAACTTGTAATTGAAGAATTAACAACAATTCCACAATTTTGAGTTCTCCTCAATCTCTTGCGATATTTTGTATGAAATCTGAATCCATTGATGAGGAAGGCACTATATCTTTTCACTATTCTATTTGGACCTTGGGAAAGCCATTTAACTTCGTCATTTACTTCATTCCGACTCCAAACCTAGTGAATCGAAAGTAAATTGAGTAATTATAAATGTTATGAGAAAACATTATTACTTGTCAATGAAAGCTTCAATTGCATACGGTTTGGCTTAACCATTAATGAAATGATTCTGTGAACAACTTATTAATTTCTCATTGTTGTAATCTTCGGGACCGTGAACGAGCTCTCAATATTTGTTTGTACTCACTATGTTAAAAAAAGGTTTACTTTGTTAAAAGACAAAAAAATTATAATTTATGAATATTTATCAAATTCTAGAACTTACTTGCGTAATGGTTCCATTGAATCGTGATGAAAAAGAACATATCGATGTGCTTGGACCCACGATCTATCATCTAATTCTGCAATTTCAACTTTGCCAATTGGTTCTCCGAAACTTTGAAATAAATATGTTTCGGCCAAGTTATGATCTGTGAGCCCAGCATTTCTACTTGGTCTGTTCATTCTTGTTTCAACATCTTCCAAATACCTTGAACAGAAAGTCATACATTCCTCTTCCAAGTAGCCTTCATCAATTAATCCTTCCGGATAACGCTTATTATGGCAGTAAGACTTTAATTTGGATAGGAACCTAAACACAATATACAACATTATCAAAAGTTACAACTAAAGGCATTGAGGTGAATGAAGGAATAATTTACAAATAAATTAACACCTTTCTATGGGATACATCCATCAATAGAAAACGGATCCACCAAGTATTGCTTCACGAGGGAGACAAATTATCAAGTGCACCATAATAGTGAAGAAGGAAGGCGGGAAGATTTTCTCCAGATTGCATAAAGTCAATGCAGCTCGATCTTGTAGTGTCTCAAGTTCTTGAACATCCAAAACTTTGCCACAAATGCCTTTCATTATATTGGATAGTTCAATTACAGAAGACGTCACCTTTTTCGACATACAACACCGCATAGCAACTGGCAGTAAGTCTTGCATCAAGATGTGATAGTCATGTGATTTTAAGGCATATAGTCTTCGATCTTTAAACTCACACATCAAGATATATTTGATGCATACGCATCCGGGACCTTTATATCATTCAACACCATACAGAACACTTCTTTCTCCGTCTTTGACATTGAAAAAATAGAAGGCGGCAACCAATATTTCCTATTCGGAAGTGCTTGGGGATGAAGCTCACGCCGAATTCTCATGTGGACTAAATCAAGTCGACTCTGAAGATTGTCTTTCAATTTTCTATCGATATTCAAAATAGTCCCAATGATGTTATCGCAGACATTTTTCTCAATGTGCATGACATCAAGATTATGTCGTAAATTGTGATGCTCCCAATAAGGCAACTAAAAAAAATACTTCTTTTTTTCCACAAGCCCGCGTCATTAGGATTATCCTCTTCATCAGATTCATCCATTGATCTTCTATTTCTTTGCGTGTTGGGCGGTTGATTCATCTTTCCATAAATAAAATTCATATCTTTCAACATGAACAAGATTTCAGATCCACCGGTCTGCGAAGGAGCTTCTCTGAACTCTTCAGTACTGTCAAACTGAGTACTCTGAAATCTAAATCTATGATTTTCCGGTAACCACCGACGATGCCCCATGTAAGAGAACTTCTTCCCATTATATAACCATTGTGAACATGTTTGCGCAGCACAACAAGGGCAAGCATAATGTCCCTTGGTACTCCAACCAGATAAATTGGCATAAGCCGTGAAGTCATTAATAGTCCACATCAAAGCTGTACGTAAATTAAAGTTCTCCTTTCTCAGTATATCATATGTCTCAACACCAGCCCATAATTGTTTTAACTCTTCAATAAGTGGCTGCAAATATATGTCAATATCATTCCCGGGACCTTTCTCTCTAGGGATAATCATAGATAAGATAAAGGATGATTGTTTCATGCAAACCCATGGAGGCAAATTGTAAGGAACAAGCATCACAGGCCAAGTACTATACATAGTGCTCATGATTTTGTAAGGATTAAATCCATTAGATGCTAGCCCTAGCCTCACATTCCGAGGATCACTTACAAAGCTTGGAAATTTGGAGTCAAATGATTTCCAAGCTAAAGAATCTGCATGATGCCTTAACAATCCATCATCGGTTCGTCCGTCATGGTGCCATGTCATTAACTCAGCTGTCTTCAACGACATGAAAAGCCTTTGAAGCCTTGGTATTAGTGAAAAATACCGCAAAATCTTAACTGGCTTCTTCCTTGACTGTCCATCGTTTTCATCCTCGTTACCATCTTCTGTATTTTTGTTCATCCAACGAGATTGACCGTATACATGACAGCACTGTTGGTTTTTTCGGTCGCCCCAATACAACATGCAGTCATTTGGGCAACTATGAATTTTGTTGTACCCAAGGCCTAAATCTTTTATCAGTTTCTTCATGTCTTTGGAAGATTGAGTGATTTTCGCAAATGGGAACATTTCTCTCAAAAACTCTAACAGCATTGTCAAAGAGTTTCCAGTCCACCCTCCCAAACATTTTAAGTTAAAAAGACGAATACAGAAAGACAGTTTTGAAAATTTTGATCCCTCATACAGTTCTTCATTCATTTCACCAAGTAACGTGTAGAACTTCGCCGCTTCTTCATTTGGCTGTTCATCAGGCACACTTCTTTCCATTTTGGTGAAAGTATTTCCACCAAAATTATAATCATCGATTGCAACCAAGTCAGGTGGAAATGATTGCAAACCATCACTGCGTATATTAAATGCATCCCGCAACATGCCTCCATGTCATCTTCTCTAACATTCTGATTGTAAACACTATGAGGATAACCCAGATTCATTGTTGAAGAGGCTCCACTAGATGTACACTCTCCATGGAAAATCCATTTTTTATACCTCCGGACAAAGCCATCAACAATTAGATGTTTGTAGACAACTTCACGATAATGCCAATTGATATTGCAACACTTCTTACACGGGCAAAAAATCATATTCTCTTGGCTTGCATTTTGAAATGCAAAATTTAGAAAAGTTTCTACTCCATTTCGATAGTTGTTGCTTACCCTTGACAAATTCATCCAAGTCCTATCCATTTCGTAGTTGTTGAAGTCTAAAGTTGACAATAAATTACAGGGGTAAGTTGTTTATTTATAAGTTATGTAAGTAATGATATGATATATATTTATGTACTACGTAAGTTATGTCAATTATGTAAGTCATGAAATTTGATCTTTAAATTATGTAAGTTATGTATTATGTAAGTGATGTAAATTATGTAAGTTATGTAAATTATGTAAGTTATGGAATTTGATCTTTAAATTGTGTAAGTTATGTATTATGTAAGTGATGTAAATTACGTAAGTTATGAAATCTAAACTTTAAATTATATAAGTTATGTATTATAAAAGTTATGTAAATTATGTAAGTTGTGAATTTGAACTTCAAATTAGGTAAGACTTTAAATACAGTTTAATTTAATTAACTAATGTTAAAATAAAATAAAAATGTTGAAAATATTTTTCTTGATTCAAATAAAATAAAATATTTAAATTGAAACTTTAAAAATAATTTTATTTAATTAGGTAATTTAAAAATAAAATAAAATAAAATATTTTTTGTGATTAAATTTAAACTAAAAGGAATTTGAGGGGAAGAAAAGGAGATAGATTATTAAAGCAATGTTAAAATACAATTTAATTTAATTTAGTAATGTTAAAATAAAATAAATATTGAAAATATTTTTTCCTGACTAAAACAAAATAAAATATTTAAAATAAAACTTTAAATACAATTTATTTAATTACGTAAATTAAAAATAAAAGAAAACAAAACAAAATATTTTTCTTGATTAAAATAGCATAAAATGAGATCTTGGAAATGAATTAATTGATCTTGTTATTTGAAACAACATGGGGAATAAAATTACATAATTTAAAAATAAAATAAAATTAGACAAAATATTTTTCGTGATTAAAATAAAATAAAATAAATAGTTTAAAATAAAAGTGTAAATACAATTTAATTTAATTACGTAATTTAAAAATAAAATAAAATTAGACAAAATATTTTCCGTGATTAAAAATAATAAAAATATATTATTTAAAAAAAGTTTATATGCAATTTAATTTAATTATGTAATTTAAAAATAAAATAAAAGTAGACAAAATATTTTCAAGGATTAAAAAAATTAAATATCACTCTCATTCTCTTTATCTTCTCATATTATCATTGCTCCGTTGGCATCTTCTTATTTACTTTATATTCCCAAAATATTTATTGAGTTAAGTATTAAAGAATGTCTCGAGTCACAAGTTCAAGGTCTATTGCTCATATAATTCATATGTCTTATATATCTTCCGATGATCCAAATTTAGTTCTTAAGAGTTCAGTTGATTGCTTTAATCCTTAAACTTAAATTTTAAGTTTGAAAAATGAATTAACATACTACTTCTTAAAAAAGTAAATGGTAATAAAATTTAATGAAAAGAGATCATGGCAAACATGACAAATTGAAAGACAAAATCAACAATGAAAACTATACAAAAGCGGAGCCCCAAAAGGAAAATCAGCATATTTGCAATTAAGTTAATAAACAACAGTACATAACATTTGAACAGTTCAATTAATTAAATAAAACCTCATAATTGACTAATGAAACAACATAAATGACTGCACATTAGGACAGTTAATTTAACATATTTGCAGAAGCAATTAAATACAACAAAACATAAGTAACCAACCCTCTTTTGGACATCATTTACACTCCAATTAAACAAGCATTAGCATTCGGTAATCATAGGAAACATGTCCTGCTCTGGACATCTTCAACCTTCCAATTAACCATGCATTCCAACAACCAGGGATAATAAAAAAATAAAATCAGACAACATTAATTCACTGACTTTTTTAAAAAAAGAACTCACAGTATGGCAGATAACAGATAAGTGGATGGCAGAAAATGGAGTAGCAACAGAGGGTTGCCGATGGAGATGCAACAGAGGGCTGCCAACAACGATTCAGAGGGCTACTAAAGGCGATGTCGAGGGCTGCCAACAGCGATTCAGAGGGCTGCCAAATAATAACCATAATTTGTTTATCACCTCAGTAGAACACAAATATGCAAACTCACATGGAAACATATGTAAATATATTACAATTCCCATCCCTTGTAGCGCATTCTTCATGAATACCATAACCAAATGTGTATAGACATCAAAGCTCACTCAAATGGCCTATTTCGCTTATAATCTACTGGTTTAATAATGTCTAAAGCATCATGCTTACACAAGAAATAAGTCATATTAAACTAAACATAAATACCTAATATTTAAGCATAACATATTTACAAACTTGTCATCACAAACCAAAACCAAATGACCAAACCACAAATGAATCAAACATTAGTGCACTCATATGATAAAAACATCATTTCTGAATCTCAGAAAACCAAATATACCAACAAAGTTTCACATACATTTATACACATCATAGCTTAATTACCAACCTACTATATTCATCACACAAATCCAACATTTAGCCAATTACACATCATCAACTAAACCAAACTTTACTATCAATTTCACCAACCATTTGCAAATTTTCATATAGTTTACTTCTCATGTTAAATTATTCGGTTAACATTTTCCGTTTTGTATCTTTTGTTTTGTATTTTTAACTAAAACGTACCTTAATAATTTCAACAACCCGGTCTACTCCACTCTCAACAGCAAACAAAAACTGGAGTCAGAAAAGTTGTATCTATTAAGCAATTTAAAGCGAATGGTTACTTGGTTACTTTATAAATAAAAAATAGAAAATAAATATAATATCAGACAAATCTGTAACAAATACATATGAATATATACATGGTTACTTGTCAAACATAAATTGCAAACGATTGTTACATAAATTGAATGGCTCATAAGCCCTATTACACAACTCGTATGATACAAAACAAATATATAAATATATGCAAGGTTATTTGTCATAACTTAAAACATTCTACCAAAGGATATATCACTATGTTAAAAATTTGCTAAACTTGTATATTTATATATACTGTCATTTTCCTCTCAACATATGAAAGAAAATGTCATAAAATTCATGTATATATTAAAGAAATGGATAACCATGAAATAAAAGATCAGAAATCAGCAACATCTAAATCAGTAATTTAAAGGGAAAGTGCATATAGATAAGCAAAAAAATTTAGCAACGAAACATGTACCTAGAACAAAGGTCAATAGCTGTGGTGTATTCAGTTGCACTAAATATTAATTCAGGTGCTCGATAGTACCTAAAACAGATGTAAGATTATAAGAGTAGCACCAAATATTAATTCAGTTGAAGCAAATAAAAAAAAATTATCAATATCAGTACCAAATATTAATTCGAAAATTAAATGGCAGCTTCAGTTGAACAAATAGCTGCAGGAGGACTAGGAAGCATAAACTGAAATACATAGAACAATAATTCACTAATACTTTAATTTATAAACAAAAAATATAAAATAAATATAATAACAGACAACATTAATATACATGCATTTCCATTTCCAAGGCAAGCTGCCATAGTAAGGAAAGAAACTTAAAAGGTTGATTACATGCATACATATACATCATATATATACATGCATACATACATCCGTGCATGCATTCAAGGGTTTTTATTAGACATACTTGCAGTAAATCTTCAAGGTGCAGGACATGTACAAACTGCAGTGAACCAATTTAGCTTCAGCTATAATACTTGCAGTAAATCTTGAAGTCCCAAGTTGGTCTTTTGGTCTTCAAACTGGCAAGAGATATAAAATAGAAACAATGTAAGCCTAAATCATCATGTGCTTTGTCATTTGTTCATCATAAGTTCCAAAGTTAAAATGGCAGATAACTGAGACTTGAAGCACTCGTTTACATGGAAGGCTAAAGTTCCTCAGATATAATAGTTGAAATAAATTCCCAACTTCCTCAGATTATCATGAAATTTCTCAAAAAATGGGCAAATGCATCTCTTATCACTGGAATCATTAATACAAGCAAAGGACAGAATTCTTGTTTCCATCCCGGATATTGAGACAGACACCATCAAATTTGAAAGAATATACAAGCAAAATGCATCTTTTAGTTAACTTTTGAAAATTCACATTAGGAAATTTTGAAAGAACTAGCACATACCTTATGATAGATAATAGTTATGATACTAGATCGTAACTTTAGCTTCAGCTTTGAAAGATGAAAAGTATACTGTGTATCAGAAAAGGATCTGCATGATTGGGGTAAGCATTTATTAATTATTACATTTAAACAAAAAAAATTAGCCAGGCATCATTCTTTAAGACAAGAATTGATCCTAGGGGGCAAAGGGGAAAAAAAGCTGTTATAAGAAATGAATCCTAAGAGAGATAAGAGGAAAAGAAAGCATTTCTAGATTTATATATTTCACATATTCTCAATTCAAGGATTTCACAAGAATTCTGAACAACATTATAAACATATACATTAAAATATACGGTATGTTACTACATTTCAAGTACTAATTTGGATATTATCTTTCATGCCTAAACCCTGTTCCATGTTAGCATGCCAGTGTAGCAAGTCGGCAACCCATTAATGGTTTGCTGTAAACATTCTATTTCCTGATGAATGATGTAACCATTATTGTGTTTCTAATAAGTATGTAGATAAAAGATAAGTTAAAGGCTTAAGGGAAATTAAAATATGGTGAAAACAAAATTAATCCTCATGTTGTCTGTTTACAAGTGGTCCAGAATGAATAGAAAAACAAGAATGCAGCACATATAACAGATATAGTTTTACTTGGATCGATCCAAACTAAATATATACCCAAGGGCCCAAAACATGTTAAACATATTTTTCCTACTTTAGGACACATTTTAGTTGCAAAATCTAAGCAGACCAATACAAGGAAACACAATAGAGAGAAAATAAGTACAAAAATGTATAAAATCATCATTGATTATTTAGCAAAAAGCTCACTTGACAACTGATACTAGGCCTAACGATATTGCAAGAACAAGCCATCCAAATTTCTAGAACCTAACAAAAGAAAAACAAGTCGCATAAGCAAGGTCAACATAAGTATATTTCCAATTAAAACTTCATTATAATTTAATTATCATGAAGCCCTAGTTAGCTACAAACAGTTTGCAAGGAAAAGTCATGTTGTCTTCATGGAAAAACTATAAACTTAACAGAAAGAGAGAAACTTAGCTTAACTGAATTCATAAATTCGGCAAAAAATATTTCAAATTACAGAATATGCATATAACAAAAATACTGACTTGTGGTCTAAAGCAACATGACATATCATTATGGTTGCATAAGAAAAGATAGAGATAACACCAGATATCCAAGAGATCAACAGAACATGGTCTCATTGATGTATGAAACAATGACTGTTATGTCAAATCATACGTTTGAATAAAGCCTAACTTTTCATACAGACAAAAAAAATTAACTAGAAATTATTATCCCCCCTCCTTTACTTACCCTTCATTCCCCACAATCCAATCAAACCCTGGGTAATGACAAAGGTGGTTTTCCTTGAGAGGTGATCAGGAACAATTCTTTAAAACAGCAGAAACTGGTAGGAACCTCAAATCCTAGTATCCTAAGAATCCTTTTATGGAGCTCTCTTTATCATCTCATGTGGGGCAGATGCGGGAACTAACAAAAAACATAACAATAATATGACCCAACTCATTGAAGGCTTGAACTTATACCACAAAACTATGAATCTTACTAACTAGAACCAAAAATAGTACCAAGCACTCAGTCACAGATTATAGAATAAGTTGAATAAGATAATAACAGTTGCAATTTAGATGTTTTATCACATTCACTAATATAGTATTTGGTTTAATTGTATCATAGTGGAATATAGAAAAAGTAATTAATCATTCCAAAGTATAGAGAAATATTTAAAAATGAAATAAGTGATGCAACAAAACTAGGGAGGTGGTCACCACTGACATCTTTTCAAGAATTAGAACTATGCAAACCTTGTTGAAGAAACCGAATTAGCTTATTCAGAAGCAGTGGTCCAGTAAAACCAATGAAATCATTAAAAACCTGCAAAAAGCAAAATTATACATGTGGTAGGAAAAACTTAAAATTCATATAAAGCAACTTGAAAACTTCAGCCAGGGATCTTTTATTTTTCTACAAGTTGAACCCCAGAATTCCACATAAGTGAGTAGACCTCAATTTCTAAAAATGTTTTATATGCATAAACATATATGCCTAAAAACTGGAAAAAAAACGATAACATAAACATATATGCCTAAAAACTGAAAACGAAAACTTAAAATTCCCTATTCAAGCACTTGCAATCAAACCCAGAATTATATGCGTTTAAAGGTTAAAAAATGAAAACGAAAGCTAACATGCAACTCTTTCAACTTCGGCACAGTTAGGGTGTAACGCCTCGAATTTTGGGCCTAGATGAAGTGGGCTTTGGGTCTCATAAATTTTTTTTAAGCAAATGACATGTTGGCTTTAAGGGTTTAATAAACTTGGAGTGTCTAAGGGTGTTGGAGAAGTTATAGGTTCAAACTTTGAGGAGAAGGAATTTTTAATTAATTATTAAAGGAACCAAGGCAGTGAGTAGATGTGCTTTTAAATAAAAATAGGGAAAAATGGCATCAAAGAGCCTTGTGGTGGAGTGGCTAAGTGACGCCACTTAGGGTATAGGAAGGTGGCGTTATGGGCTAGCAAGGAGATCCTAGGTTCGAATCCTAGCTTAGTATTTTTTTAAGAGTTTAATTTTGGCCTTCTAGAAGGTTGGAAGTGGTGTGATGATGGACTCTAAAGAGAGTGATCAGAAGAGAAAATTTAGGAAAAGGATTGGGGAGTTATCAGGGAGAAAAACGAGGAGATGAGATGGGGAAGAGTTGGAGCCGATTGGGATTTTGGGGGGTAGGCAGAGTTTTGATTTTGTGTATAAATAGGGTGTGCCGAATTCCCTCTGTGCTATTTCGACAATTGGAATTCCCTTTGTGCTATTTCGACAACTATAGTGCTCTGCTGAATTCTCCTTCACTTTTCTGTTCTAAACCTCACCTCTTCCTTATGTGTTTTCTTTTCTTCTCTCCTAAAGCCTTAAATCGAATATCATTCTCTTCTTTCTCCATTGCTTGTGTCGTGACTTCAAAAGCAGAAAACCTTTGCTCTTGGAGCCGATTTCTTCATCGCCCCAAACCTTATGCCGAATACTCTAGTGACCAAATCTCTGTCGTGCTGTCATCAATCCTTTGATTTTTGGTGGATCGGATCTTGGAAAATTCAGAATCAAGCTTGGATCTACAAGTCTCTGCCGAAAAGCTATCCATACGTTTCGGTTTTTGGGTAAGTGTTCTAGATTTTGGGATAAGTTGGCTGAATAGTCTATAGTAAGGGAAAGGGTGACTTAAGTGGATAAAAGTCACCTATTATTTTGTTTTTAACGATTAAGATTGATGCAGATCTAGGGGATATTCGTGAGTAGTAGCTAAAGAAGGGCTATTAGGACTGGTGGCACATGGTAAGGTTATGGTAAGGCTTCGGTTTTTGGTAAATATTATGGTTAAGTGTGTGATTGATTGGAGGTTGGTCTTGGTTGTAGGTTCAAGGCTGAGGATAGTGTAACATGTCTCATTTACCAGGTGTGTACATACACTTCACACACGACAAATCGCCAAAGCTGAAATCTCAAAAAAATCGGAATGCCGAAAAGTTGAAAGGTTAGCGCCGGCAATCGCATGAGCGTGCGAACATTCGTGTGGGAACACCGATACGATTACCGGGACCAAGAGAGCGATCGCATGGTCTCGGGCCACTGTTTGGCCAACCGAGCCAGAAGGGGCTAAATGGGCCTATCGAGCTCGTGGGCCCAAATCGGTAAGAATTGATATGTGAAATTGAATGATGGATTGATATGAATGGTTGTATGATTTGATTATGATCGGGCCTAATGGGCTACATATACATGATTGGGCTTAATGGGCTATATGGACATGATTGGGCTTAGTGGGCCTTATGGAATTTTAGAAATGCATGCTAGGGTTTTAATGGACTCTAGGCTTAGTTCTGATGAATTCTTAAACAGCATAAAATTTAATTTAATAATCAAACATGTCTGTAGACAAGTCGCTGGGGTAGAATGTGGAAATGGACATATGCATGTCTAGGATTGGATCTAGGGAGAGCTTGGTACTTAAGCGGTCCTAGTGACCCACCTCCTCTTCTCTAGAATCCTACCTGGTGCGTAGTGTCTATTCACTTTAGCCGTGAGGACTTGTTGACGGGCCAAGGTCCGTAATTAAGACCCATACTGTTAGAATTACTAAAATACCCCTGTAGGGTAGAATTACTGAAATACCCCTGTAGGGTAGGATTACAGAAATACCCTTGAATTGCAAACTTACTGAAATACCTTTAATTTGTGAAATGACTAAAATACCCTTATGTGTTGATTGTAAGATTTATAGATGTTACATGTACATTTGCTGCATTTATATGATATTCTGTTTAGGATGCATATGGGTGGGAATTATGGAACGGAGGAAGTATATGAGGATCGCATGGTTGCGTGACAACTGTGGATCCACCGATGGCTTTCTAAGCCTATTATATGATAAGCAGCTTTGCTGCAACGTTAGGTAGTACCGCAACTGGGCTACCCTTGAAGTGTATCGGATGGGTGGGTCGATTTAGAAATCCCCACAGAAGTGTTTCGGTTGGACGGAGACGAAGTGTACCAGATGGATTATTTGGGGAAGGTTTGTACAGCATTGCATGCATGATATTATTATGTTATTATTATGATATGTATGCTATTTGTTTGACGAAGGTCGTACACACTGAGTTTTCGAAAACTTACTCCCTCTTTTATTTTTCTCAGGTGATCCTCAGTAGGCGGTTCGACGGATGGAGGGACTCAGAGGTGGCCAACTAGCAAGACAATTGGACTTGTTTTCTTAATATCTAAATTCTAGATTTTAAGCTATTTTATTTTGGATTGTAATAAGGTTTCCCTATAGTTAATATTCCATTACTTTCACTCTGCATTGTAATTTTGAAACGGAACCTGGATTTATTTCTTTTAAGTATATTTCAAGTTTTTTTGAAAATAATTGTGTTTTAAGAACGAGCTTCTGTTGTCAAAGGAAATTTTTACATAGCAACAAGGAAAATGGTTTTTGCTTACGCCTCGTTTTGAAAGCGAACTGGATTTTACTGAACTTTTCTCTAGAAGGGTTTTCAATGAAAACAAGGTTTTCGCAAAAACACTTCAATGTGACACGCTGGATTCGGGCCTAACTTCTAGGCCGAGTTTGGGGTGTTACATAGGGCACCAAACCCACAAGCTTCTTCAACTTAATATCTTCATTCTCTCTTTCATCTGTATGCAACCTTTGGTTAATTTTGAAGTGAGAAACGTTTGAAATACCAGACAAAAATGGATGGTTAAAGTAAAATACCTCTACGAACCGAAGTTTCCAACGGTGGGGGTGGGGAGAAGATAAGGACGCGGAGTGAAGAGGCGAACAATTTCCTTTTGCAATGGCAGAAAGAAGAGTCGAAGTTGATTTCGGAAGGTGGGAAATTAGGTAACGAAAATTGCAGAACAACAACTTGGGGAAATTGGGGGAAAAAAAGTTGGGAACTTGGTGAAAATAATCGGGCAAATCTGAATGGGAAAGTGAATGGCAAATTTGAACTTCGTTAAATGAGTCGTTTAAGTTGGACTTTTTGCGGCGTTTAACATAAAACGCCACTAACAATATGGCTAAAGCTAAAAACGGCGTTGTTTACATACAGTCCGAAACATAATTGCGGCATTTTTTAGTAGCCACTAAAAGTAAAGGTAAAAACGTCATCGTTTCCCAGTTCACCTTATTTGCAGCGTTTTATTTAAAAGCTCCACTAAAACAAAGCTTAAAACGACATCGTTTTTGCACAAACCGAAACATATTTGCGGCGTTTAACTTAAAAACGCCACTAAAAGCACAGTGGTACAAACGTCATCGTTTGGCCTTAAAACATACTTGCGGCGTTTATACACCAAAACGCCACTAATACGCAGGTGAAAACGGCAACGTTTTTTCACAAACTGAAACATAATTGCGGCGTTTCTCGTAAAAACACCACTAAATCTAACCTCTATTGCGGCGTTTGAACAAAAAACGCCGCTATTGCTCTGTTTTTCGCAAAGTTTGAACAAAAAAGGCCGCTATTGTTAAATTTCAAAATATGAAATAAAAAGGTTTAAAAAAACTATAATGATAATTTTATATATTAAATTTCATAATATCTCTTTTACGATTATATTATAAATTATTTAATATATAAATTAAAAAACTTAACCCCAAACCCCAGTACATAACCCCAAATCCAAACTCCAAACCCTAAACTCCAACACATAACCTCAAACCCCAAACTATATAATGATAATTTTAATATTAAAATTCATATTACCTATTTTACAATTATATAATAAATTATTTAATATATAAATTAAGGATAAAAATTTGAACCTTTTTTAAAGAAATAAACATTGGGGTAATGGATACATACCATTCTGGGTTATGGGAAGACAGTTTCACAATAAAAGGAAGGATCGGTGAACGATGGTTGGATCCAACAGCTTCGGGATTATGGGATTCTAGGGATTTGGGGGATTTGAATTAGGGGAAACCGATTTGAGGGATTTTGGTTTCGAGATTTTGGGAAATTTTTAATTGGGGAATTTTTGGGGACTTAGGAAATTTAAGGTTTGAGGAAATAATAATAGGGGTTATGGGATACTGAAATTAATTTTTTAGTAGCGCAGAAAACGACATTGCTTTGTGTGTGCAATTTCTAAATCATAAATTATAAAACAATAAACCCTAAACCACAAATTATAAATCACAACCCCTAAACCCTAACCCCTATCCCCTAAACCCTAAGCCACAAAACATAAATCATAAACCCTTAACCCTTAAGCCCGAAACCCCTAACCCCTAACCCTTAACCCCTAACCCTAACCCCTAAACACTAACACTTAAACCTTAATACCATTAAACACTAAGATCTTAAACCTTAAATAATAAACCCGAATAACAAACTTTAAAACACTAAACCCATAACCCAAAATAACAAACCCTAAACCATAAAATTAACATACTAAACATTAAACCCTAAATCAATTTTAACAGCTTTGTAACTTAAATGAAAACTTCTAAATAGTTTAGTTAGCAATTTGTAACTTTTCATAATTAAGTAACTAAAATGAAACTTTCTCATTGCTTATAAGTGAATGTATCAAAATAAATTATAATTCAAAACAAGAATAAAAAAATATGAAAATTAAATCGGATCAAATCGAAATGAGTCCCTACAAAAAAATGGTTGCTCAACTTTTAGCGGCGTTACAAACGCCGCTATTGCTCAGTTTTTCAATTTGTAGCGGCGTTTGTACACAGATGCCGCTATTTCTCGGTTTTTAAAATGCCGCCATTGATCAATTTTTAGCAGCGTTTTGCTAATGTATAATCTTTGCTGCGTTTTTTGTCCAAACGCCACTAAAGCCCTGTTTTGCTGTAGTGTATGGATTGAAAAATAAATATTACACATATGAAAATTATATTTACTAAAAATAATTATATTTGCAATAATTATTTGATTTTTTAAATAAAAAAGTTATTAATTTAAAAGATGAATTAAAAATAAAAAAAACTTGAAAAAAATGTATTTATTAATTAAAAAAGCTTGAAACAATATGAAAATAAAAAAAATACAAATATGCTTAGTTGAGGAATCAAACCTAGAATTTATGAATAAAATCACCATTATTTAACCATTTAACCAAAGGAACTAATGTGTTCAATTAAAATTAAAATAAAGCTTAAAACAATATGAAATAAAAATACAAATGTGAATTGTAGAGAAATTGAACCCGAGACTCAAAGATAAACTACAAACATTTAACCATCTAACTTAAAGAGTTAATATATTAAAAAGTTAGAAAGCACTCCCTATAAAAAAATCAATTTATTTCTCAAAATATACTAGAAATCAATCAAAAACCCTAAATATTTTTTTTTAAAATCTTCTTCTTAAATGTAAATATTTTTTTTTTCAAATTTCAACCTGACTTTTTTAAATGTAAATATATACGTATGATGATTCATATGATAAAATATGGAGAAAATATTTATAGACATAAACAGTTTTCTTTTTTCGTTTGGAGCAGGGGTGAGAAACTCCTCCCCCAGTCTCTGAGTTAGTTTTCGGTGGCTTAAAATTCCTTTTCAAATCATCATTTTGTTGATAATAATTGCTTCCCCATTAAAGACTTCTTCTCAGCATTCTGCAAAGTCTGATCACTTCTTAAAATGCATGAATCATTCAAATACATTTCTTTAAATCAAAATTTGAAATTTGGTTTGTAGGGTTGCAGATGCAGGCAATTACTTTTTCTTCTCAGGCACTGATTTGCTGGTGAAATGGACAATGTCCAATAGTTTAACATTTCAACATTGCACGATATATTATTTTCCAAACAGCTTCCTACGGTAGATATGGTAAGATTGGATACGGTAATTTTCATTTTACCCCTATCATTATCTAAATTTAATTAAATTATTTTTTCACATGAAATACTTTTAATATGTCAATATAATTATTATTTCAATAATTAATTTATTTTTAAAATAAATGTAAATTAAATATTTTTAACTATCATTCAACATTAATTTTATTATTTAATATGAATATAATTTTAGTACTTTTATTTTTATAATTATTATCATACACAACTAAGGGTGAGTCTCGTTCAGAATGGTCATGATTTTTTTTTGGTTTTGGGTCTACTTAAATTGCTCATCATAATTTGGTTCAGTTCGAATCAATTCGATTCAAGTATAAATTTTTCATATTAATTTTTAATTTTATTTTATGCCTTTTGGGTATTATTTGGTAAAGTCTAAAGCTTTTTTTTAATAAATATTTCTAACAAAAATAAATTTTCAAGTAAATAAAAATAATCTAATAACTTTTATACAATATTTTTTAAAAATATATTTTTGTATAAAAATTTTAAATTAATTTCACTAATCTAAATATAAAATATTTACTTTTACATCGTAAGAAATTAAAATTAATTATATATTAAATAAAATAGCATTCTATTTGGTTTTGAGTAATTATGGTTTTTAAACTTGTATTCTATAAATTATCTAAATATCTCAACTTGGGCCACTTTTTGATTTTTCTTGCTCGGCCATATACAAAATAATCAATTTTTTTAATCTAATTTTCTTGATGATTATTTTTTATTCTCACCTCATTACTGTACTTATGTTTGAATCATTATATGTACCTTATTGGTAAAAGATTTGGATTTGAGGACAGTTCTACTTTGGAGAAGTTATGAGAACCTCCATGGAACTTGATTGGAGATGGAAGAATGGCCTCTTTTCCATGGAACTTTAGAGTAGATAAAATGAAACACCCCAAACCCGGCCCACGAGCCTTGACCGGATCTGGTATGTTCCCCGGTGTAAACCGTTTCAAATTCTTTTGTGACTTAGGAAAAACTTGGGTGTTTTGAAAGAAAGTTTGTTTTGGGTTGGGCTTGAGTTGAAAACGAGTTTATTTGAGGTGACAAAATATTTAGAGTTTATTTGAAAATAAATTTCACTTGATCTTTAATTAATAAAAATTTGTACCGTAATAAATAAAGGAAAAATAAAGTAGTTCAACTATGGCCTTATGGCCTTATTACATCAAATAATCCCAAAATAAAATTCTTAAGTACTTAAATAAAATAAAATGTCCATATTGAATAAAACTTCAAGCTGAGCATGGCCACCACAAGTTCTACCGTCCCGGTCCATCACTGTTCATCACCTGAAAAATGTTCCCACAACGGGTGAGTCAACAGACTCAATGTGTACACAACACTAAAATTTAATAGATCAAGCATACCATAACGTATCACATGCACATTCATATACAGATAAAATAATGATGCAACCCATACCCAAACCTAGATGCCATCCGCTACACATCCCCGTACCAACCTTGACACCGTGGGGACTACTAAGTCAACCTTCCTTCCGCTACACACCATCGAAGGCAGTCGCTGCAGTCGACGTGCTCATCGCCCATATAAAATTTGTGGCATAGCCACCAGATTCAGATAATTGTGTCATGAGACGACACATTCAGATAATGTAACCGAAGTTACCACATTCAGATAATGTAACCGAAGTTACCACATTCAGATAATGCGACCGAAGTCACCACATTCAGATAGTGAGACCGAAGTCATCACATTCACTTCCCCTTTCCCATATAACCCGAATGCCCATGTTATTCATATCATGCATATCATACTTAAATTCACATTCACGTTACTTTTCACATGTTAAAATATAACATATTTCGTAATCCTAGTAGGAGTAGGAAACGTACCTGAGTACTTTGTACCACATTAGGGTATTTTAGCCACATTCACATTCTTATACATTCATATATTAAATATTTGCCATATAACATATTAAAAGTTAGTGTGGGGTACATACCTGATTCGCTTAACGAATTCCTTGAAATCCCGAAAAAATCGATCTATTGCTTTAGATCTCAATTCCTACATTTGGTAACCTTAGTATGTTAGCATAAAGCCTATAAAACCAAATCCTAGTAGGATTTGTATTCTTAAAACCTACCTTGTTGTCGAATTGACTATAGTCAAATCCCGAAAACTTGTATTCTTCTCCTTTCAAATCGGCTACTCACTAGATCCCCTGAATCTGTTAGTTTTCGGCTTAAAACACATAATAATAGATCTAACTACTAAAATAGGCCTTGGCCGAATGCTATAGACACTTACCTTGTGGATTTTAAATCCCGAAACTCACCGAATAACTAGGGAACACGCGGCTTATGGTGTACCTTCGGGAAAAGAACTTCTCCTTCCTTGTAGTCGACACTTAGTAAATCCCGAAAGATCTCTTCAAGGTTTCGGCAACAAGATATTAATGGGGTTAGTCCTAGATTTCGGCAAATCCTAAAAGAAAAAGGATGGAAATCGAATGAGATCTTACCCTTACTTTAGATATCGACAGTTCCTTTGCTTGAAGTCTCAAACTATTTGGCTATGGCCTTGATCTTAGCAAGCTTTCGGCTTTTGGAATATTGAGAGGAGAAGAATGAAGAAGAAAAGAATAGGGGTTGCAGAGAAAATTCGGCAGAGGTTATCAAGGAAGAGTAAATAATGTTGAATGGCCTCTCTATTCCTTTTATAGCCGAATTTACTAGCTAGAGTCCCTTACTTGGCCACCACTCTTCTATTTGATAGCTTTATCCTTTGTATTATCACTAAATAAAAGAATTTAATCCAACCATTATCTCTTGAAAATAATGATAAATAAATCCCTTATTTATCCATCATTTAGCCAAATTTTAAAGAGAATAAAACTCTTCCTTTTTAAATAGCTTGTGCCGTCCACCTCACTTCTTCTGGAAGCAAAATAAAATTTCTTTTATTTGCTTCCCATGTGACTCGAACTTAGGCCCACTTGCTCATGTAGGTGGCGTCACTTACCTGGGCCTTAAGTGGCATTTCCAGGCCACTTTTCCAAGCCTGTTTGTGTGTCAAATTCCTCCTATTATTCTTCTTAAGGCCACCTTGCCTTAGTTTTCTCTTTTTAAGCCTTAAAACTTGACATTTCTTTACATTTCCAAGTTTCCAAAAATTTTCGTTTGGCTCTTTAAACTTGACATTTCCTTACATTTCCAAGTTTCCAGAAATGTTTACTTTCCTCTTTTGAATCATTTCCACATCATTTCCTTACATCCCCTAGTTTCCAAAAATGTTCACTTTCCTCTTTTAAACTTAACGTTTCCAAAGCATTTCCTTACATTTCCATACTTTTCCATACATTTCCATACTTTTCCATACTTTTCCATACATTTCCATACACCTTAGGGTTCCTAGAACTCCTCAGAACACATCCAACACACCCACTGAGCCCACTATCTCATGAATTACACACGAACGCATAACCCCTAATCTAGGATGTTACATAAAAGGAGTGTAGGGTTGGTACAGAGTTATGTGGATGTGAAAGGACCAGATATTTGTGTATAACTATTACCTCTTAGTTGAAGGGAATGCTAAAAGAAGGACATTTCTCGATATGAGAAATATAAAAAATATGTGTCATAGGTGAGGTTAATTTAGTTTAAGGAAATGTGATTGGTTTTTTTTTTTCCTTATAAAAATATAGGAATGCTATCATTATTTATGAAAATTATTCATTTTAAAAATTATGTACATAAATGACTCATTTTGAATAGTAAATCATGATGTCATTATTATTATTGGCGGCACCACCCATCACAATTAATTAATGATTGACCCGTGGAAATAAAAAGTAATTTCTTTGGGTGTTGCCGTTGGCATTGGCGGCACCAGTATAAATATATGTATACCCATACGTTTAAAATACTCGTATTCTATGGAAAAAAATATTTTTTAAATAGGTGCCGCCAATGACAAAGGCGACACCAATGTTTTTTTTTTAAATAGTATTTTTGGTGGCACCAATGAAAACGGTGGCATCAGTGTTAGAAAAAATTTTAATTTTTTTTTGTGGTGCCATTGACATTGGTGACAACTATTAAAAAAATATTTTCTTCAGTGAATACAAGTATTTTAAACAGGTGGGTATACTTGTACTTATACTGGTGTCGTCAATGTCAACGGTAGCATCCAAATAAATCATTTTTTATTCCAAGGGGCCAATTATTGGGTGATTATGATGGGTGGTGCCACCAATGGCAACAATGACATCGAAGTTTACTGTTCAAAACAAATCATTTATATATATAATTTTCAAGGTGGACATTATCATAAATAATAAAAATTTTTGGGTATTTTTATGAAAAAACTAAATGTGATCATATTTATTCTAAAAAGAATAGTGGAAATTTTGTAGATATAATAAGTTTAATAATCTTGTATCTTATGTTATAATTTTCTTATAAAGTGTATAGCAGTAGTTATTCATATCTAATAAAGAAATATTAACCGAAGAGTCAAACAACTTCTTTTTTAGGGTAAATTACACCAACAGTCACCCAACTTTGGGGTACCTGACAAAACAATTACCTAGGTTTCATTTCAGTCACTCAACTTTCGAAAAGTTACAAAACAATCATTTTTGCCGTTTTCTGTCACAAACATCACGGCAAAGTGACATGGCAGGTGACGGCATCGTTGGTGTCAAAAAACCGTCCAGCTGGCCGTTACTCTCACATTAATAGCCCTACCAACAGCATTTTAGGGTTAGAGAAAAAAATAAGAAGAAAAAGAGGAGAAGGGGAAGAAGAAGAAGGAGAAGAGGAAAAATGGAGATGCCTAAAGTGATTCCGGTGTGCTATTGTGGAAACCCAGCCAAGTTAAACACGTCTTAGTCTAATGACAACCCAGGTAGGAGGTTTTTTGGGTGTAACAAATTTGGCTCTGGATTTCGAAAACCATGTCAGTTTTTCAGTTGGTTTGATCCACCATTGATGCCTCGTTCACGAATTGTGTTGTTGGGTCTTCTGAAAAAAGTGAGGACATTGGAGGATGCAAGGAGGAGGGAGAGAAGAACCTGGTTTTTGGTGCTTGTATTTGTAACTGTGTTGTTGTTTCTTCAACCTTAAAAATCAGCTTATGTTGTTGTTGTTAGCATTGAAAACTAGCTTATGTTTTGTAATATTGTTGCTAGTATATTGTTGGTTATGTTGGTATACATGACTGTTGGTATATTGTTGCTTAACATATGTTATACATGGCTGCTGGTATACATGGCTAACCAGCTCATGTTGTTGTTTACAAACACTTGAAAGACTGGAAATGGGATAATTTTGTTGATTACAAATTGTTTTGTAATATTTTTGTTGTTTGCAACAGTTAGAAGATAACAGATGGAAAAACACATGTATTTCTCAATACTCAAAATGCAGAAGATAAGAGATAACAAAAATAGCATGGATAAGAGATAACAGATGGAAAAACACATATGTATTTCTCAATTCTCACACATTTGTTTTTTCAATACTCATATGTTAGAAGATAAGAGATAACAAAAATATCATGGATCAATGCTCATATATTAAGGCCAAAACGCCAAACTGTTTACAAAAGAAATGTAGGACCCAATTTATGCCCGGGCCCATTTAAACCAAACCAAACCAAGGGGAAACAGAAAATAAAAAACCCATTACCAATCCATTAAAACAAACCCCAAACAAATAAAACAGTCCAGCATTACAAGCCCAATAAAAAAATTTGTAACAGCCTAAACCATTAAACCCTAGCCCAACTTACAGACTCAATTACAAACCCAACAGCTAGCCCAATGTAACCTAACCTACCCTAGCCCAAAACAAATCAAAAATCAGAGGAAACCCTAGAGGTTTCCAGATTATTCTGGCGCCGCATGCTTCAACGATCGAGCCCCTTGTAACACCCCTTGCCCGTATTCGAGCCGGAACGGGGTTCGAGGCATTACATAGCTAACTTGCCTGTGTACTCCAGCCGTGTGGTGATTCAAATTCCAAGTGTAAGGTGCAGACTTCACACGGCCTGGCACACGCCCATGTGCTAGCCATGCCTCCCACACGGTTTAGACACACGCCCGTGTGTCTACCTATATGGTCAATTAACAGGCTATATACCAAGCCATTGTCACCTTAGAGTGAGCACGTACATACCTCCATTCAGAACAATACCATTTCCTAGCCACAAGCAAATCTAAGAGTTCATCCCAACTTACAAGATAATTAAAAAGGGGCATACACTTCATGAATTACACTTCATTAAGCAAAAGAGTTTACCAAGTATTTTCCTAACTCAATAGGCCATCTACAAAATGACTTTTACAACTTACAAAGCTAACACTTTGACTAACAATTAAAGCTTAACAAAATACTTGAGCCCTATACATGCTATAATCAAAACAAGTCTAAAATTGTTATACTAAGGTGCTATCGATGGTGTGATTTCCGAACTCCTATGTCTATGGTCCACGAGTTACCTTAGCAATACTACAAGAAGGAAGGGTGTAACAGCCTGATTTAGGGCCTAGTCGGAATAGTGGTGCGAGACCACGAATCCGAGGTGAATTTATGAGTTTACAAAGTTTATGCCATGTTTGCATGCTAGTATAAATGTTTCATGAAGCAATTTTATTAAATTGTGGTGGATTGGTCCAAAAGGACTAAATTGTGAAAAGTTGCAAAATATGAGCTTCTAGAAGCTTTTTGTATGAAATAGCTTTAGAATAGTAATTAGAAGTCCTTAAATAGCAATTTTTCCAAAAATATTATTTTGGACAAAGTTGGCCTTGAGATGGTGTTATATAAATTTTTTAAGAGGAAGGGCATTTTGGTCATTTGTCTAATAAGTGTTTAAAATAGGAAAAAGATGATAAAAATCTCATCATCTTCTTCCCCTATTACCGAAAATTGAAAGAAGCCATAGCTAGGGTTCTTCAATTTTTGAAGCTTGCTAGTAAGTGCTCCTAAGCTCGGTTTTTTCTATTCTTCGTACTTTTGAAGTCCCGGTAGCACGAGTAAGCTATTTTTAGCTATTTGATGAGCTAAGATGCATGTTTAAAAATTTAGCCATGAATGACATGCATGCTAAATGATGTTTTATGGAAGTTTATGAGAGTTTGATGTTAGATAAACATCTTTTCCTTAAGGAATTTCATGAAAAATGATAGTATGGACCTTTTTGTAATGATTATAAAATTTGGTCATACATGCTAGAACTAGAGAGAATTGATGATTGCTATAGTAGAGAAAATGATTCAGCTAAGCATGATGTTTAAGAAAGTTGCATGAAAATCATTTTACGAGCCTAGGGGCAAAAGTGCAAATATGAGAAAGTATAAGGGGCAAATTAGTAATTTTTCCAAAGTATGAGTTATGAGTCAATTTAGTAAATATGATTATTAAAAGATCTATTTATGATTATAGATCAAGAAAAACGAAGCCCGGATCGAAACCGAGGCAAGAACCAAGTCGAGGACTAAATTGCTTAACTACATACATTTTGTATTTTGAGGTAAGTTTGTATGAGTTCTAAGCTTTATGATTTTATCATTTAACTGCTTAGTATAATATACATTGTTATCATGAATGATTTAATGTTATGTTAAACAAATAAGTCAATAAGATTAAACAAGAGAAAGTCCCGATTGAAAATGAATTACCCTGGATATACGGTCCAGTACATAAGATAAGAAAGTCCGTATAAGACCAAGCCAAGGCATGGCATCGGCAATTAAGCAAGTTATCATGTAAGTCCAAGGACCCAAGCATGGCATTGAATAAGTTATCATGTAAGTCCAAGGACCCAAGCTTGGCATTGAACAAGTTATCATGTAAGTCCAAGGACCCAAGCTTGGCATTGATTCAAGAAGAGATCTTACACCTGAGTCCATATTTAGAGTATGGCATTGGCATCAAGTACATGACTAGAGATCTAGTATTCCCAGTAATTCATAGAAATTCATCGGGCAAATGAGCAAAGCTAAAATGTGAAAACAAAAATGTTAAGAAAGCAAAGCCATTATCAAATTGAAACTGAATATTATTCATGTTATGAATGATGAATTAGAAAACATGATTATTATGTTTAAGCATGCTGATCAATGTGATCAAGAGATACAGGTACCTTGTTACCTTATAAGTATGAGATTAGTAAGTACCATGGGACAAGTAAGAATCATGTATGAGTAAGTAAGCTTTATAGATGAGATAATGATACCATTCTTATGTCAAATGGATTATATAAAGCAAGTTTATTTTTTTGTGTTATACATGCAAACTTACAAAGCTAAATGCTTACGTCTTTGATTGTTTCTTTCTATGTAGTCCCGCCAAGCTAAATTGTGGATCATTAGAGTCGGAGCCCATAGCACACTATCGACCCTTATTTTGGTATAGCCAAATTATATTACTAAGTATGGCATGTATAGGAATCATTCATTTTGAGAACATGTTTTTTTTTTTTTTGTAAGGCCATTATATAGGCTATCAAGTTATCATTCTTTTGTATATGGCTAAGTGGTTGGCCAAACTTGTTTAAGTTGTTTGTATATAGATGTCAATGAAATATGTAGTAATGTTCATAAAAGTTATATTATTAATGATTTGTATTGGTTGAAGTTGAGTTGATCTTAATTTAAGGGAGGCAAATTGCTTGGTAAATAGCCTCTAATTGACCTACACAGTTAGACATACGAACGTGTGTCTAGACCGTGTTAACCCTGCACCTTAATGTGTTAACCCTGCACCTTAATGTTTTAAATCAAGTTAGACCACGGTCATTTGACACGACCGTGTGTATGAGCCGTGTAAGACACACGTTCAAAACATAGGCGTGCGCCCAGGCCGTGTTGAGTAAGTCAGTATATCAAGGTATAGTACACGGCCTAAGTCCACGGGCGTGTGTATAGGCCGTGTGATTCAAGTCAGAATGCTAAGGTTTCATACACGAGCTAAGGCCACGGGCGTGCCATGACCGTGTCAGATAAGTCAGTGTCGACCAGGGTTGAGAGATATGGGCGTGCTTAGGGGTGCACGGGCGTGTCTCGAACCACATGAGCGTGTGACCGCTGTTTCAAGGGAAAGTTCCCGATTGATTTCTGAAAGTTTACGAACATGAGTTTAAGGCCTCATAGGCCCATGAGATGTACGAGTTGTATACGAAAGAGAAGTTTTTAGTTCGGGACGAAATTTTATAACCCGAAATTTCATGATTAAGCAAGTTCAAGCATAGTAATGTCTCGTATCCAGTCTAAGCCTCGGACTCGGGTATGGGGTGTTACAAAGGGCAATGACAAAGGGGTAAGCAATAAGCTTAGTAACTTGCATGGAAATAAATAGAACTAATAATGCTTATAAAATAATCCATCCACGGGTATTAGCTAACTGTACACAAGTCAAGGCTTCTTGACAATACTTACTTACAATTGCCCTTATCTAGCACATACCGTGCCACATATCGAACCGATTCTTCGTGACTCATTCACGAGTACCTATATTCATTCATTCACATGACTTAACTGTCATTCACATTTCTACTTCTAAATTCATCTACTTATCCCACCACTCACAAGGGATAGTCAAAGACGTGTGTTTATAGCCACTACTGTAAGTATAAAGCCAATGCCACATCCTCGAGGTGGTCTTACATGGAGTCTCCTCTAGATGCCAATGCCATATCCCGGACATGGTCTTACATGGGATTACCTCTAGGTGCCAATATCATATCCAGGATATGGTCTTATATGGGATTACCCTTAATGTATCGATGCCATATCCCAGATATGGTCTTATACGATTTCCATGTTCATCACCGAAGCTATATCTCGGATATGGTCTTATACGGGATCTCAACTCGGTGCCGAGGCCATGTCCCAGACATGGTCTTATACGGGACCTTATTTATTTCATATTTCAATGATAGCATTTCTATAATCAATACGGCCCATTAGGACTCCAACATCTCATTCAAATTAACTACTCAATTTAGTAATGCATCGTGCTTTAATATAATGCCAAGCGTTTCTCAACATGCTAATATGAATGTTGCATAAATCACATACAACTTACCTTGTTTTCAAAATGAGTTAGTTCTTCGGTTCAGTCCAAGACTTTATTCTTTCCCCGACCGAGGCGGATTCTCGACTCCTCTTGCTCTATAATAGCAAATTAACTCATTTTAATCACTACATTAATATAAGCATTTCAATAATCATGCTTAAGCAGAATTACCATTTTGCCCCTAGATTTTGGCAAAATGACCATTTTGCCCCTAGGCTCGGAAATAAATTCCGATCATATTTCTACCTTCAACAAGCCTAGGTGAACATTTAATACTTTTTTTATTATCATCAAAACTCAACATCTCACATACTTACTACCAATTTGTAACCTTTTCATCAAAGTCTTATTTGGTGTTTTCATACTAACACATTTCACAAAAGTTGTTCATCTAACAACTAAGACTCAATTTCTTCCATAAATATGCAGCAATTAACAATGAAAGCTCTCATGGCAAAACTCTAAACTCTTCACTATATTACAAGTTAATCCCCTCATTAGAAAGCTTAAGCTTTAGGGGTCTCAAAAGTATAATTTTCATCAAGAAAGATCATTAAAATCACTTACTAGCAAAGAAAGAAGCTTGATGAAAATTTGAGCTCTCAAATCCCTTAATTTGCTGCCAATTTTCGATGGAGAAGAATAAAGAAAAAGATGATATCTTCTTTTTCTTTATTTTAATATAAAACATCAATTTAATCCACCTATTATCAACAACTTTGACCAAATTTTGGCACAATTGTCTCCTATGGCCGGTCATGCTAATTGTG
This sequence comes from Gossypium australe, assembly GCA_005393395.2. Classification (NCBI taxonomy): domain Eukaryota; kingdom Viridiplantae; phylum Streptophyta; class Magnoliopsida; order Malvales; family Malvaceae; genus Gossypium; species Gossypium australe. The sequence continues at coordinate 19,216,534 of CM016625.1, read as the reverse complement.
GGTGTCTAATTGCCTTTTAAATACCTCCAATTAACAATCTATAGTCATTTGGTACTTTTAACTATAGAATGAAACTTTCACACGTTATGCGATTTAGCCCTTTCTCGCGATGAAGCATGAAATTGTTAAAATTAAAGTACTAAAATTCTCATGCACATATTATATCATGTTCTGACTTATAATATAACATGAAAATAAGTTTCTCAAATCTCAGAATAGTGATCTCGAGATCACTATTCCGACTAGCCCCTAAATCGGGTTGTTACACCCCTAACCCTAGCCAGCTAAGGTGCCCCGCAACAAGCCTCCAGCCCACCACGCCTGCATGTACGGCCTCCGTACCCCTCCATGTCACCTCCGTACCTGTAATGAAAGATAGACGAACAGCACAGCAAACGAACACAAAAACTTTGTATTTTTTATTTTCTGATTTTCGGCTATAAAACCGAATGAGAATCATTTGTAAAAGGTCTTTTTTTTTTACGATTTACGGATATACAAACAAACGGAAACAAGAGATTCAAAAAAAAAGGTTGCTTTCTATCTTGTGTTTTCTCTTTCGCTTCGTTTTTTTAGTTTGTTCTTCAATCGAGTAAAATAAATTTATAAAAGAAAAAGAATGGTTCATACCTGCTGCTTGGTGTCGTTCTAGTCGACGTTCACCTCTTCGGTCAAAGGGGTTGACGAATCCTTAGGGATTTGGTTAAAACCGCGACGGTGGTGAAGGTGCATTAGGCACCGATGAAGCCCAAGGGTTTATTGAAGGGACGAAGGCTGAAACATTTTTAGGAAAGGGTTTTGAAACCTGTTTTGAAGGTTTGTTTAGGCGATCTGAAAATGGCAAATGGCAAGTGTTTTTAGCTTTAATAATGAATAAAACAACGCCGTTTGAGTCTTTAAAATTCAGGTGTCAAAACGGCACCGTTTTGTGCTCAGCCCGTGTATTCAGGTCCTGAAACGGCACCGTTTGGATGCTTAACCCGATGACCCGACCCAACACCCTGAGGATTCGCGTGTTTATGTATTGAAGGGGTAATTGTGCATTCGGTCTCCCGTTTTGTGTTGACACCTGATTCAGTCCTTTTTTATTTATTTCGTTCTTCTAATTTTACCTTAAGGATTTGCGCGCCTCTTCGATTTAGTCCAGCTCGAACGCCGCGTTTTGGCTAACTAAAATATTTGCTAGATTAATCCTTAACTAATATATGCGCATTCTATTTTAGTCCTAAAATCAGTTTAAAATTAATTTTATAATATAGCCTGTTAATTTCATTCTTTTTTCAATTAAGTATTTTTTTAGTTTATAAAATTTATTCATTATTTATTTTTAGAAGTTGTTTTAATAAATTATTTTGAACTATTTTATTGATTTTTACAATGTTTTAATTTGTTTTAAACTTTCATTTGTATATATTTTTATTTATTGTATAAATATTTAGTTTCAAAATATTGTTTTATATGTCTCTTTGTTTTAATAATTTGTATAATATTTAATTTAAATACTCTTATATCTTATTAATTTATACGTACATATATATAACTAGTATTAAAATTATCATATTTTATGTATATATTACTGATTTCATATTATTTTATGTATATGTTTTCTTTTAAATCTCTATGTATATATTTTATTTTAAATCTATAAATATATAATTGTTCTTTTAAAGTACCCTATTTTAAATTATATAGTTATTTATTCCAAACACTTTCATATATCATCGTTATTTATCTATGTACATTATTTTATATCAAGTTTTTTATTTCACATATGTACTTTAAATAAATGCATATTATTATGTATATATATCATTGGTTTATTTGTTTTAAAGCTTGCTATATGTTATTTGTATTAATTTGCTTACCATTGTATGTACCCAAATTCATTCCCTTCAAATTTCATACTACGATCGTTCATTATTATAATATTTTATCCATGTATATTATTCAATGTTTGAAATTTTGTTTTTTACATTATTGCTATTGTACGTTTCAAATTATATGTGTGTATTGTTATCTTTGTTATTCATTTGTGTAATGGCATATTCACATATTATTATTTCATGCTCAATATTATATCGCTCGTTATCGAATAGTGGTTCAATAAAAGCATTTGAGTCAATTTTAAAATCGCTTATTTAAAAATTCTTCAAAACAAGGCAATATTTAGTGTTTGGAAATTCGAGAGATCGTGTCCTAACGTGCTGAGTTTTGGTTTTTCGTTTGACCAAATAATCGAATATCCTTTTGAGATTTCATTCGTGTTTTTTAGCTTTAAAATAAGGCAATGTTTCGTGTTTGGAAATATGAGAGATCGTGCCCTAACGTGCTGGGTTTCGGTTTTTCGTTTGACCAAATAACCGAACATTCTTTTAAGATTTCATTCATGTTTTCTTAGCTTTAAAAATGAGGCAATGCTCATGTTTGGAAGCTTCGAGAAAATCGTGCCCTAACTCACTGGGTTCTGATTTTTTTCGTTAAATCCTAGTAATCGAGTATCCTTTTCTTTCTTAAATCAAAATTTTTAAATACATAAAAGTTTAATTTCGAGAATATAAGATGTTGTGCCCTAACTTACTGAGTACGACATTTTATTTCTTCGAAATAAGAAGACTTGGCATCCAATATGATTCTGTCCAAATGTGTCTTAAGCAAACGGATCGTAATCTAGAATCTTTTCAAATTTTCGACATTAAGACATTAAGTAATTAATTAGGTACCAATTTTTGGGCGCTACGAGGGTGCTAACACTTCCTTGTACGTAACCGACTCCCAAACCCATTTTCTCGAGTTTTTGTAGACCAAAATATATTTTAATAAATCAAAGTTTTCAATTTCAAGGTGATCCGATCACACCTCAAAATAAGGTCGGTGGTGACTCCATTTCCATATTTTTAAAGTCGATCCCCGTTTTTTCAAACTTTAAAAAAAAATAGTTTCAACAACTTGGCGACTCCACTGGGGACAATAAGAGAGTCAAGCCGTAAAATTAATTATTTTCTGTCTTTTCGTCAAAAAATTGAAAATTTGATTTGAAAAATTACGATCCTTTTATTGCATTCGCTTGTTTCATCTCATTTGATTGCTGTGGTTTGAATCTTGTAGAATACTTTTGCATCATATCGCATGATCGCTGGGTCACACCCTTAAGTGGGAGTGAGAAACTACTCCTTCGTGAGGTTTTCACCTCCATGCAGGATAGTGAATCGCTTTCGGGACACATCTGTACCCATGTCTTCGTGGGATTTTCATCTCCGTGCAGCCATAGGGAAATGTATTCCCTGAACCGAACTCGGTCTGTATGAGCCTATAATGGGTGATGATCGAGGAATCTGCTGGTTCGGGTACATCAACATTAGAACCAAACCACATATAGAGAGACCTAGGAGCCTACCCTAGATAGAGCCACGCCAAATCCTAGTGGTCACCCGGACAGGTGTTCTGTGTTGTTTATTTCTCTTGTACTAACGTGTTTTCTTTTGTTTTGATTGCATTGCATTGCATCATCATAGAAAGGAGATGTTGATTAATATTCGATTGCTAAATAGAGGAGTTTGTCATAAGGAAACGAACTTCTTGATAAAGTGGATTATAATACGGTTGTCCGGACATGGTCCAAGTAAACAACAAGAGAAGGCTAATAGTCCGCAGAAGAATACAAGATTTCGCCTGAGGATTCAAGTCAATAAAAAACTATTCAAGAGCCGTCACGTCTTGACTTTCTTAAAAGAGCTAACGAGCATCGTGGGGATAAGTGAGCAAAGAGTTATGGCCTGGATCAAGCAACAAGGAGCTAGAAGAAACATCTATTGAGAAAGTTCGTGGGATACGACCATAACATCCGGATACGAAGAAAAAGATTGGTGTCTTCACTTGGACTATGAGGACGAAGCCGCATATGTAATCCGTTCTATGTAAAGATGTTTGTTTTCTAGAAAAGTTCTTCTAATGTAATTGAATTTAGAATCAACGTCTCTCTTTCTTCTTGCATTCATTTCATGCATTTGCATTACATTGCATTTTGTGCATTTTATTTTCACATAAGGTCTTTAATTAAGTAAAATTATTTCAGTTAACCTGGAAAACATGGAACGAATATTGGAGAGATTAGAGCAAAGGCAAATACAGATGCAGGAGCAATTGGCCGAAATTCAACAGGATATGCAAGATCAAATGAATATGATGCGCCAGTTAACCCAATTACTAGTCGGAGGGCTTGAAAAAAAGAGTGGCCCAGTGGTTAACAGTGTGGATGATGATGATGACATCGTTTATTCCCCGATAAGTGTCCCAACTCAACCATACACGCATTCGCATGGAATACCCGTCATTATTGGACCCCAATGTCAGACTAATACTTCGGCCCTGTTAAACTCCCCGATGGGTTCAGGTTTTAACCCAGAGGATGGTCGAGCCAAACTAGTTGTACTGGCAGAAACAAAAGAAAAAGGAGAGTGGACTTTAAAAGCCTCGAAGAAAAAGGAAAATAAATCGAATAGTACGAGAAGGTATAACAAGGGCCATTCAGAGCCGATTACAGTAAGCCAGCCAGGGGCGGTAATTACCAGCCAACAGGTCTCCCCAAGGTAAGAACCTAATTCAAAATCAAACTCGGAAAAACTCCAGTTCACGCCCATTCCAATCTCGTATAGGGAGTTGTACCAAATTTTGTTTGAAGCACATGTTGTATCCCCTTTTCACGTGGAACCAATACAACCTCCATACGCTAAATGGTACAATGTGAACGCCCACTGCAAATACCATACAGGAATTAAGGGGCACTCAATGGAAAACTGCACCGCTTTCAAGAAATTAGTCGAAATATTCATCAGAATGGGCATTGTAAAATTTGATGATCCCTCTAGTGCAGAAAATCCGTTACCCAATCTTTCTGTTAAAGGGGTAAACATTGTAAGTTCCATGATAGATAGGGGCAAGAAATCCAAGAATGCATCGAGCTCAGGGCCCGAGCGCAAGGCCTGATCGATAACAAATTTAAGAGATCAAAATCCCTGTGGGAATGATAGGGAATCTAAACCTTAACGACATATTCGAAGAGGGAACCAATGAATAGACTTTTCCAAGCTTCTGCCTTTACGTACTTGGGAAGATTTTAAACAATGGGACTGTGGAAGGGATCCCTGTATTTTAGAACTAATCTAGAGTAATATTCGAAACATGCTTGTTGCTTTAAGCTTAGAGGCAATGAGAATCCTTTTGTGAAATAGGCTTGTGTCCAGAATTTTTATTTCAATAAAATGCATCTTTTTGAGTAAATATTTCTATTTTTTACATCTCATACTGTATATTCTTTACATTTTTAGAATATTCTTTCATTCTTTATTCATGACCATACTATATGAATAATCATCCTTAGAATCATTTATTCTTTGGATCTTTTGCCTTCGCACTTAGGTACCCAGATATCACTGACATGAGCGACATTGTTACTGACTCCCTTTTTGAATGAGATATGGGGTCTAAGGGATCTAAGGACTTTGAAGATGACAGAGATTGTAGTCTATCTTTTGATTTGTTAAGGATGGTAGAACAAGATGAGAATAGACTCTACCTTGCAAAGGGTTAATGGACGTTGCAAGCTTAGGAAAGGAGCAAAGATCGAAGCCTAACTCACCACAGAAATAAGGCGAGACATTATTGAGCCATTTTCGAGAATTCGAAGATGTTTTCGCACGATCATATTGAGGTACGCCGGGCTACTAAAACATGGGTATGCTGTTAAGATTGGTGTTTAAAGAACCCATGCTAATGGTTCTACAATAGTTAGGCTGATCATGAGGTTTAGGTACTACTGGTCCACTAGAAAAGGGAGGTTGCATCAGTTATGCCGTGAATGCCAGATGGATGAATATAGGACTTACACGCCTCCTCTATTTCTTCACAAATTCCCTATATGTGAGGCAGGGGCGTTATCAAGTCAATCTTCTCAAAAGCTTTTAGCCAACATTGATTCATATTTATGGTTGTTGGTTACTTCACTAAGATGGTGAAGGTCGCTTCATATGCCAAAGTTGCAAAGTCAACAGTCATCAAATTCAAATTCAAACGCAAATTTAAATTAAAAAAAAGTGGCAATAAAGAATGCCAAAAAAGAATATGTCTAGCATAATTACACAATGTCAAAGAATTACAGTCTGTTCAAAGATCAGACACCATATCAGTACAACAAAGGCAGCCAAAAAACCATTCAAAATTTTTGAAAAATGACAGTGACTTGTAAGGGTTGGTATAGAGAAGTTACCATTTACCCTCTATGTCTCTTGAACGTTGGCCAGGACCTTCACCGGGGCAACATCTTTCTCATTGGTTTATGAAAGGGAAGCAATTGTTAGAAGTCAAGATTCCTTTTCTCCAAGCTTTGATTGAATTGGATGAATTAGAATGTCACCAGTAGGATTGATTAAAAGTATTCATCTGTACCAAAATTGGATGATACGGGCTTATGAAAAAAAGGTTCACTCGAGAGAATTTCAGGATGGGGACCTGACATTAAGAAGGATTCTTCCCATGCAAAAGGGACTTCAGAGGAAAGTAAATGCCTTATGTGGTGAAGAAGACTTGTTTTGTAAAATCATTAACCTTGACCAAGATGGATGGCAAAGACATGCTCAAGCCGGTGAATTCAGATTTCATCTAAATGAAGAGGCCAAGGTGAAAACCCACAAAGGGCGCCTTGAGATTTTTCTAAAAAAAATTCATTCAAAAAAAAAAGAAGAAAGAAAAAGGAGAGGCCAGGGCAAAAACCTGCAAAAGGCGCTTTGAGACCAAAGGGGATTTAAGTTGAAAACCCGAAAAGGGCAGCTCAAATTTTGATCAAAAACAGGGTATACAGCAGTCTTGCTATGCCTGAATTAACAATGAAGAAGTATGCTACGTCTTGAGGCATCGACAAAGTACCCCGGATCCCCTAAACACATATCGAGCTTAAAATAGTTCTCAAGAAGTTTGAACAGAGAAGCTCAGGCTGCGATATCTGGGGCACCTAGTTTCCATTTTATCCATTTCAAATTTGTTATTTGGATTATCTTATTCTTTTCAAAGAATGCTCCCCAATAAAATTTCTTTGCATTTGCTATCTTGAATTAACTTATTTGTTTCGAGCTATGCTCCTAATTAATTTCCTTCCAGTCTGTAATAGCCCAAATTTCAGTGGTGTCAGAAATAGTGATTCGAGACCACCAAATCTGACAAATGAACTCGTAGACCATATTATTTAATATTTACAAGTCAAATGTAGCTTTTAAAATATTTTTAAAATAGTAAATTATGTTTTATAAAGATTTATTTGGTCAAGAAATCGAGAAAAAGAGGTATCGAGATCTCGGTGTTATAAACTGAGTCATAAGTATTTTTATGAATATTTACGGAATGTCAATAAGTTAGTAATAAAATTTCGTTAGAAAATTTTGACGTTTGAGTGGTTAATTAAATAAAAAGGACTAAATTGAAAAATGTGTAAAAGTTGCTAGAAGGATTAAATAGATTAATTGTCAAATAAGGAAGGACCTAAAGTGAAAATAAGCTAAAGGAGATATTTTGGGCGGCAATAGCTGAGAAAAATCAGGAAATGGGTGAAATAAGGGCAAAATTGGAAAATTGTCAAAATTAGTTAAATAAAAATGGGACCAAATTGGAATATCTAGAATTCTCTTCATTTCTCTTCATTTTCTTCAGCTAAAAAACAGCCATGGGAGAGAGTTTCAAGCTGGTTTTCATACTCAAGCTTCATGTAAGTTTAATTCTTGCTTTCTCCTTGAAATTTCTATGTTTTAAGACTTTTACAATTGGGTCCAACTTACTATGTCATTAGTTTTTGATTCTACGGCTAATTTTTAAAGTTGATGTGGATTAGTGCTGGAAGAATATGATGAATAAAGATTGAATTGAAGCTTTAATTTTGTTATATGATGATTTTATCAAGTAAAATTGATGGAAATTAGTTTTAGGACCTAATTGTGAAAGAGTTGAAATTAAGGTCTAGTGTTAAAATTCTGATTTTCAAAGGTTATGAAGTAGTTTAAAATGATAGAGAAAAGTATTAAATGAGAAAATTAGCTCAATTGAGGGGTTAATTGAGCAAGGATTGAATTGTATGAAATATGGAATTTGAGACAAAATAGAAATTAACATGTTATACTAAAGCAGTTTTGGACAGCAACAGTTGTCTAACTTTGAAAAATCATCAAAAATGGTATAAATTGAATTAGAAGTTGAGTGAGATATAGAATTAAAGCTTGTTGAGTCTATCTTCATATAAAAGAAACAGAGCAAGCAAAGGAAGTCTACATTTTGAGATATTTAAATTTTGGTAAGACTGGTTTAGAATAACTTCGTGAGCCCCTGTTCTTACTTTAGAAATTCACTAAAAATTGTACAAAAAGAATTATGAGTTATAATTTATATGTCTGTATTCCTTAGTGAGCCTATTTTCATTAGAAATAATCGAAACACTATATGAAAATCGTACTATGAGATAATTGATTTTTAGTGAAGAGAGGTCAGAGCAGTAGGACTGTGTAACAGGGGAGAACTTAACTAATAAACTGTACTAATTGGCCACACTAAAAATTCTGGAAAAAATTATGGTAAGAAGATATGTGAGTATAGTTTCAAATAAAATTTACGGATCTTAATTTGGAGTTCTGTAGCTCAAGATAAAAATAATTTAGTGACTATGACACGAATGGACAGCTTGAATATTCACATAAGTAAATAGTGAAAATTATAGATAATGTTACTTACAAGTGTGTTGTTTATACTAAGGATGTGGATGGAGAGGAGGAGGAGGAAAAATAATAAATGAATGACTTGTATATAAATTGATCACATGCTCGATTATAATTGATAAACGTTGAGGTAGAAATGATATAATGTTTTATTTCAAATATTTATTATGAAACTAAGATTATCGTTATGGTATAAAAATCGAATTGTAAGTTCATGTAACTTGAATTATATTCTTAAATGCTTGAAATGTATGTTATTGATATGAATATAATTTGAATGTTCATTGTATGAAAGTTAACGAAACATTGATATATTTGATAAAAAGGGGAAGAAATCCTGGTTGAATGAAAGGAAAATTCGATGGATCTCTGAAAAGGAATTGACGGTAAAAAGGGTCTAGCCGGGACGGGTGATCCTATCCCGATATAGCCCTCCCGAAGAATATGTGTGAAAAGGATCTAGCCCGAACGGGTGATCCTGATATAGCCCTCCCGAAGAATATGTGGAAAATGGATTTAGCCCGGACGGGTAATCCGAATTAGGGTCTGAATTTAGCCTGGACTGGTAATTCAGATCCAAGCTCATTAGAGTAATTGTCGTTGCAGGGGATTTAGCCTGGACTGGTAATCCCGACAATACTCTATGAGTTTATATTACAAGGGATTTAGCCTGGACTGGTAATCCCGCTGTAAGGATAAGGTTCGCGGGAGTGTGCTCTCTTACAGGGGATTTAGCCTGGACTGATAATCCCGCTGTAAGGATGAGGTTCGCGGGAGTGTGCTCTCTGAAATGGAAATGTGCGCACATGAACATGAATTGACGGACCTGGATTTGTACACTAAAGTGTACCTCTGAAAATTCATCGAAAATTCCAAGAAATTCAACGGGATAAATATGGAAAAATATTAAGGGAATGGAAATCATGGTATATATTATGTGATATAAGGAAATACGAGTTGATGAGACATGAACGTAGAACTTGGTTGACGAATGAGTTCATTTGTGATTATATATTTGTACATCCTTGAGTCTATTATCAGTATGAATTGGTATTCCAAATGAGTTAATGAGAAGAGTTCTAATGTGAAACAATCTTAATTCTAAATGAAATATTATGAAAACGTATTTGAAATACATTGGTATGTCTTGTATATGTTATTTGAGTTCATAATGTGCAAAGTAATGTATGTGGAAATATGAGATGTTGATACTTGTGCATGGAATTTATTGGTGGATACGTACATCCAAATTTATATGATAGATTGTAGTGAACATTGAAATTGGGCTCAATAAGTGATTTGTCACTTTAAATTGTGATTGGCAGGAAGGGTTAGTGAATTACATGTTTATGAATTGTTACATGTATTTGTCGAAATACGAGGAAATGATGGTAATTGATACATGGAAATATGAGACTGTGATATATATAAAAATATGACATATGTTTGATAAATGTGTTCATTCATAATTATGGAATGGTGCACCTCAAGTGCACTATATGTGTAAAGAAACTTTTATAGCCAATTTCGGTATTTGAGCGATAAATGGCTTAAATTGTCTGTGAGTATTCCGTACTCCTCGGTAATGCCTCATACTTTATTCCAGCAATGGATACGGGTAGGAGGTGTTACACAGTCTATGGTTATGATATTTTTCAGGCATATTGTATTGAAATAACGATTAGTGGACTAATAATACTTTCATGAAAGGAGTTTCGCATATTACTCTGGAAGCTTCTGAATAATACAAGAACTTGAAACAGAACTATTGTTTAAAACTCACCAAGATTAAGGAAGAGTCTAGACTAAGGCTATCTCTTTGGATTTTTGTCAAAGATGGTGATAATATATTGCGCCGGTGACACAATCTCGACGAAAAATGGTCAATGTTAACCCAAGCGCAAAAGAGGAATCATTCTCGAAAAAATAGTACTCTGCATCCATGCAAATATCATGCATACACATTTGGTTAGGTTACCTGAGGAGTGATCAGTTGATTGAACAAGTTACAACCTTCTACCCCTGAGTTGCGGTGGTATGGATGGATAATGATACAAGTCATGTACCCTTGAATAGTATTGGGATGGATTGAAAAAGAAACAAATCCTACATTTTGGAGTCGCAGTGGGATGGATTCAGATCTTATACCCTTAAGTCACAATGAGATGAACCTGGAAGTTACAGTGGGGCAAACCTGTTGAGCAAGATATAATTGTTTTCTCGGGTTTTCTGTCAAGAATACCAGTCGAACAAGATGGCGGCATAATACGGCAGTAATAAAGCCCCGATAAACAATGAGCGATGACAACCTAAGCTTTTAAAAAGGGATCATTCTCACGAAATTCTACATTTAGTTAAGAGCATTTGATTCATTTCGATCATTGCATCCTAATCATCAAGCATTTAAAAAAGATCATTCTCATGACATTCTGCATTCATGCAAATGTCATCCAGTTAGGAGCATTTGATTCATTCCGATCATTGCATCCTAATCATTATAAGAAATCATTCTCATGACATTCTGCATTCATGCATATGTCGTCCATAATATATTTAGTTAGGAGCATTAGATTCAATCTGATCATTGCATCCTAACCATTTTGCATAGGCATAAACACATAAAATCGATTTTACAAGATAGGTCCCCAGAGGACGGTGTCGCAACATCGGTGAATTCACAGATCTTGCCTTCCTCAGCGAAGTGGATCGAAGATACTAGTCTGGCATCCCTGAGTTTGTAGTGGAGCAGACCAATGATTGTAGATCTTTTCACCCTAAGCAGTAGTGGACCAAGATCGAACGGCAAATCTTGTCTCCCTAAGCAGTAGTGGAACAGATTTAAGCCACTAGCCCTATCTCCCTGACCAGCAGTGGAATAGGTCGAAGATTGTAGATCTTGTCACCCTAAGCAGTAGTGGACCAAGATCGAACGACAAATCTTATTTCCCTAGGCAGTAGTGGAACAGATTTAAGCCACCAGTCTGGCATCCCTAAGATTGCAGTGGAGCAGATTGAAGATAGCAGATCTTGCCTTCCTGAGCGAAGCGGATCGAAGATACCAGTCTAGCATCCCTGAGTTTGCAGTGGAGCAGATTGAAGATAACAGATTTGGCATTCCTAAAGTTACAGGAGCAGATCGAAGACATCAAATCTTGTCTCCCTGAGTTTGCAGTGGAGTAGACCGAAGATAGCAGATCTTGTCTTCTTGAGTTTGCATCGAAGCAAATCGAAGATACCAGTCTGGCATCCCTGAGTTTGCAGTGGAGCAGACTGAAGATAGCAAATCTCATCTCCCCGAAGTTACGGTGGAGCAGATTGAGGCTACAAATCTAAATTCCTTGAGTAGGATCGAAACGCTAGTTCCTAGGCCCCCGAAGATGCAGTGGGATGGAATGAAGCAACTCGAAAAAGAAAAGCACCAAATGAAGTCAAGAATCGGCAAGACCGGGCAAAATTGGCCCTTTTAAAGTCTTTGCTTCATTCCCGTTACACGACAATAAGCAAAGAGGGGCAGCTATAGGACCCAATTTATTCCCGGGCCCATTTAAACCAAACCAAACCAAGGGGAAACAGAAAATAAAAAAACCCATTACCAGTCCATTAAAACAAACCCCAAACAAATAAAACAGTCCAACATTACAAGCCCGATAACAAAAAATTGTAATAGCCTAAACCATTAAACCCGAGCCCAACTTACAGACCCAATTACAAACCCAACAGCTAGCCCAATGTAACCTAACCTACCCTAGCCCAAAACAAATAAAAAATCAGAGAAAACCGAACGTGCCCTAACGTGCTGAGTTTCGGTTTTTCGTTTGACCAAATAATCGAATATCCTTTTGAGATTTTATTCGTTTTTTTAGCTTTAAAATAAGAAAATGTTTCGTGTTTGGAAATCTGAGAGATCGTGCCCTAACGTGCTGGGTTTCGATTTTTCGTTTGACCAAATAACCGAACATTCTTTTAAGATTTCATTCATGTTTTCTTAGCTTTAAAAATGAGGCAATGCTCATTGTCGTAACCATTTTTTGACAAAACGGGTGTCGAACTTGGGTTTTAAAAATGAATAAAACGGGAGTCGCCACCGACCTTTTATTAGGTGTGATCGGATCACCTTTGTTTTAATAAAACATTTCGGTTTACTAAAACGGGGTTTTTGGTCTACGAACATTCGAGAAAATAGGTCCGGGAGTCGGTTACGTGCGAGGAAGGATTAGCACCCTCGTCACGCCCACAATTGGTACCAAATTGATTCATTAATGTCCCAATGTCGAAAGTTTGAGAATTTTGAAAGAATTTAAAAATTTGATTTCTTTTGGAAATGTTTTAGTTTTTCTCGAATTTAATATCAAGATTTTCTTGTTCCGAAGGAATAAAATATCACATCCAGTACATAGGACACGATGATTTTAATCTTTAAATCCAAGATCGTCTCTTAATCCCTAAGACTCGTTTATTAAAATAACAAAAGGTTGTTCGATTATTTGGTCAAGCAAGAGAACCGAAACCCAACACATAGGGCACGGTCCCTCGAATTTCCAAACACGGAATATTGCCTTACTTTGAAAAATTTTTAGTTTTTAGGGTGGAATTGATGAAAAACTAGGTTATGTTTTAAAGAAACGTTATTCAAAACGTGAACAGGGTCATGCGATGAATAATGATGATGTGATACGAATTTGACATAACGACCACATGATACACGTAATATATGACATTGAAGTCAATAATGGTGGAATTAGTAACAATAATAGTGATAAAGTTAGTATGTACAAGTAATAATACAATAATGATAATAGTAATAATAATAGTAGTAATGGACAATATATACAGTATACTAATATAAATGTAGTAGTGGTAATAATAATGATACGAAATATGTACAATATAATAATAAATATAATAAATATAAGAATAATAGTAATAGTAGATGTAATAATAATAATAATAATAATAATGATAGTAAGTATATATATACAAGTAATAGTACAATAATAATAATAGAAATAATAACATAAGAGAAAAATAAAGTAAATAATAATAATAATAACAAAAATTTTGTGAAATAAAATAATAATAAATATATACATAAAAATATAATAATAATAATAATAATAATAATAATAAAATAATACTAATAATAACAATAGTATAGTAATAATAATAAAAAGTGACTAAATTGAATTAAAGACGAGATGCCTGGGGTAAATTTGAAATAAAAGAGAGGGGAAAGGACTAATTTGTAACGCGTGGAACGAATGGAGGGTCTAAAACGGCAATAAACCCCCTCGCTGAAACGATGCGCGGAAAGGAGGACTAAATTTGAAACTCTGGCAAATCATCGGGTCAAAATCAAAATAATATAAAAACTTAATTGTGCTAGTGTGAAAAAACGGAAGGACCGATGGGGCAATTACCCCGCTTAACAAAAACGCGCGGGCCCTCTAGTCGGGTCGGGTTCGGGTCGGTGCTTTAAAACGACGTCGTTTTGGCTATGGGACTCAAGCCCAAAACGGTGCCGTTTTGGCACCCTATAAAAGCTCCCAATCCTCCCAAAAAATCATTTTCCACCTTCTTTCAAAAAAAAAAAAATTTCAGAATTCTCTCAAATGCCTCTCTCCCTGGCCGAATTCAGGTCAGCATCCACGCCGTCGTGCCGCCGTGCCGGCCACCGCCCACGGTGGCCGGAAAAGGTAATTTCTTCCCTTTTTCTCTTTTTTTTATATATGTATGTATATATGTATATATATATTTATTTAAATAAAAAAGGAAACCGAAACGAAAAGACGAAATCACCTTAGATATTCTCTGTTGTTTTTTTTTTTGATTTTTTGTTTTTCTCCTCTTATCGTTCCCCAAAAAAAAAAAGGTCCCGTTTACAGTGATAATCGACCTTTATATAGCTGAATGTAAAATCCCTAAATACAGTCTGTTTTTTTCTTTTTATGTTGTGGATCTGTTCTTTTTTGTCCTTTTGCAGATTGTGGAGGGGGGCAGAGTATAGTGGAGACCGGCGGTGTTGATGGCAGACAAGGCATAGTGGGGCTGGCGGCGCCGTTAGGCTAGGGTTTCCATAACCCTAGCTTCTTCAAAAATTTTTATTTTGGGCATGTTGCATTGGGCCATTTTGTAATTGGGCCTATTTTTTAAATTTTATTTGGTTTAGGCCCTGGGTTAAAGACCCGGGCCAAAATTGGTGCTTACACTCATCTTTGGAAGCTTCGAGAAAATTGTGCCCTAACTCACTTGGTTCCTATTTTTTTCGTTAAATCCTAATAACCGAGTATCCTTTTCTTTCTTAAATCAAAATTTTTAAATACATAAAAGTTTAATTTCGAGAATATAAGATGTTGTGCCCTAACTTACTTAGTACGACATTTTATTTCTTCGAAATAAGAAGTCTTGGCATCCAATATGATTCTGTCCAAATGTGTCTTAAGCAAACGAATCGTAATTTAGAATCTTTTCAAATTTTCAACATTAAGACATTAAGTAATTAATTAGGTACCAATTTTTGGGCGCTACGAGGGTGCTAACCCTTCTTTGTACGTAACCGACTCCCGAACTCGTTTTCTCGAGTTTTTGTAAACCAAAATATATTTTAATAAATCAAAGTTTTCAATTTCAAGGTGATTCGATCACACCTCAAAATAAGGTCGGTGGCGACTCCATTTCCATATTTTTAAAGTCGAACCCCGTTTTTTCAAACTTTAAAAAGAAAATGGTTTCGACAAAGAATGAAGGGAAAAATATTGCCAAATTTTCCTACAATTCAATACAAGTGAATAGATGTGAATTGTAGGGAAATTTACAAAAAATTTCAGTGACTATATGCCTAAGTATATCAACAGTAGCAACCATAGGCAAATTTACAAAAAAATTATCTGCCTAAGTTAATAGATCAGTAGCAGGCAAATTTACACATTTTCAAAAAGTTAACAAAATAAGGTTTCTGGTTTCTGGTTAATTAATGGTCTGTCATGGATGACTCTTAAGTAGGAGGCATCCATCTAACAGTGGTTCGTCTTCTCTTGAATGGGAGCTTTTCTCTTAGGGTAGCTTGTTGATGAGTTGAGGCAGTAGGTAACTGAGTTGGGGCAACCTGTTGAGTTGGGGTACTTCTTGCTAATTTGGGGTAGTCTGTTGTTGAGTTGGGACACCAACTTTATGTCTTTTGACCTACAGGAACAAGAGAAATCTGTCAAACAAATTAATAAACAGAAGTATACTAAAACTTAAGGCAAATGGCTTACTGGAATGTTTTGGCCAACTTCCCTTTTGTAATTCCTCTTATTGTGGCCTATTCTTTTGCATTTACTGCACCTCATGTCCACCCCTCTCTTGCTCAACCTTTCTGTTGTTTGTATTTCATCAGGTTTTTTCCTTCTCACCTTAGTAGGTCTGCAAGGTGGTCTTCTTAGAGTAGGAGGCAGTATTGGCAGCATGTTTGACAAAGAGGCCCATTGTTTAGGACCCCTTACTGGACTTATAAAGTTGGAGTAAATTTGAAGCTGGGTTTGCTTGGTGTACCAAGTTTGTACATAGGTCTCTGGGAACTCATCTTTTAGATGAATGACAGCCAATGCATGTATGCAAGGGATGTTAGTGAGATCCCGATTCCTGCAGGAGCAGCAATTCTTAACTAAGTCCACCACATGCTAGCTGCCAAGACCACATTCAACCTGATACTTGTCCCTACCAGCATGTGATGAAACACACCTAAAAAACAGCCAAGCATGCTTGGTTAAAAAATAATCACTAAGACAACTTTTTGAGCAACCCCGCCAATAATGATACACACATACACCCCTAAAAAACAGTCACTATATGCATATTATAAAAAAAACTCACTACATGCATATTAAAAAATAGTCAACACATCAACAATTACTGCATGCATATTAAAAAACATTCACTAAAACAGCATGTGACCAGCAACATGAAGTCAGAATAAAGGCATCAGAAAGATTAAAAATGGTAACTTTACCTCAAGGAATCTTTTATATTTACATCCAGCTTTTTCTTGATCTTTGGAGACAACATTCCTTTCCATTTATCAGCTTCTTTCTTCTTGACAATGAGCAACATAATCTTGGTCCTTATTGTTTCCATCATGGTCAGAATAGGTTTCCCTCTTGCTTCCAGTATCATCTGTTAGTAAACAAACATAAATGATTAGTGAATTGCTAATGATTAGTAAGAAACATAAAACATAAGGGTTTACCTTGTTAAATGATTCAGAAAGATTATTCACCAACATGTCAGAATGGCTCCTAATTGAAAAGTGAGATATTGACCAGTGAGTAGGGTTCTTTTCCTTCAACCAATCATAAGCATGCTGATTAGTTTTCCTCAGTTCATCTATGACATCCTCAAAATCCCTTGTAGTGCTTACTTTGGCAGCTTTCCAAAGCAAATCTTTCAATTCCTTTGTTCGAAAACCAACCTTCTTGAAATTGGCATGTAGGTGTCTAACACAGTGTCTTATTTCTGCATTAGGAAACAACATACATATTGCTTTTAAAAGTCCCTGCAATTAGAAAAAAACAGTTTAATTCTTTGACAATCCCTAAATAGAAACAACATAAAAAATAAATAAATGGAGTTTTACATTTTGTTTGTCAAACATGAAAGATATTTGGTACGAGCTCACAATTTCCAAGTCTATTGCAAGCAACTCCAAGAACCAAAGCCATGATGCTTGGTTTTCACTTTCCACAGCATCATATGCAAGAGGATAGATGCCATTATTTGCATTTATCCCAACAGCTGCAAGCAAGTAGACACCATAGTAACCTTTCAAGAAACATCCATCTAAACCTACTATCCTCCTACAACCAGCCCTATAGCCATCTTTACATGCTTGCAGACAGACATACATCCTTTGAAACAACCTGTTATCCAGATAACAGATTGTTTTTGTTTCCTCATTTTGTGTCCTAACCTCCAACAAATACTCATAAATCTTCTCATATTGAGCCTTATAAGCTCCTTCAATTAATTTCAATGCCCTAAGTTTAGCCCTCCTACATTTGGTTAGTGAGACTATGCAACACAAATCTCTTTTGACATCTTGTTGTAATGATTTCAGAGAATAATCAGGATCAGCAATGAATTTTTCTTTATAATGTTCACCTATCCAAGCTGAGGTTACATCCTTATTTTTATATACTTTAGAACAAGTATGGTTAGGGTTTGAACTCCTAATTTGCCAAGTCTATTCAATAGGGTCATTAGGGTTTAGTCTCGAAGCCCATATAAACCAAGGACATTTTTCAC
Organism: Gossypium australe; assembly: GCA_005393395.2. Taxonomy (NCBI): domain Eukaryota; kingdom Viridiplantae; phylum Streptophyta; class Magnoliopsida; order Malvales; family Malvaceae; genus Gossypium; species Gossypium australe. The sequence continues at coordinate 19,198,508 of CM016625.1, read as the reverse complement.
TGCAGATTGCTTTTAACCTTTTTAAATCATTTTTGGGAAACTTAATAAAATAATTGTTCAACCTACCAGACTACTTGGCAACTTCTTTTAGATTGTCCTTAGACTTAAATAACATTCCAACCTTAAGTCTAGGATTACTCATGTCATTCTCTAGGTTGAACTCAGGCCAATTTTGGCCATCTGAGTCAGATTCATGTGCACTATCTAACCTCCCAGAATCATCACTATTACACAGTCCATCTACTCCTATACCATCCATGTTTAAACCATCTAAATTAACTCTTATCCTATTAGACACATCATTTTCAGATGCATCACTACCAGACATGTCTTCTTCATTCTCATTAAAATTTTCATCAATTAAACTTGCCAAACAAATTACTCATCAATAAAGGCAGACAACATAGGCAAACACTTTAACCATTTCTGTTAGATAATAACCAATACAAAATACCCAATAATTTAATACAAACACATCCATTTTTTGTCATGCACATGGCAAACAACAACCAATACAAAAATAATTTAATACAAACACAACCATTTTTGTCATGCACATGGCAGACAATAACAGACAATAACCAGTATAATAAAGAAGGTAAATAACAAATTTTGATTTTGCCACATACAATATAATAGCTTGGATACAAACAATGGCAGATGTACACAACAAACATCAGTTTGATTATGGCATTCATATAATGGCAGATACAAACAATAAACATCATGCACATGGCATACAATACACATTATATGTCATACACTTTAATAACCAAACCTTAATCTATCATCCACATAAATAACAAATAAAATCAAAATCAGAATCAGTGAGTGTTTCAAAATTGAAATCAAAATCGAAATAGAAATCAAAATCAAAATCATAATCGAAATCAGAATTGAAATCTAAATAACCCTAAATCAAAATAACAACATTGAAATCCAAAAAATTTAAAACTAAATGCAATAACTTACCCGTTAAAATGGATGTAACAGTATTGGTAGCTTATCTTCTATTGCCCATTGTCGCTGAGAATCAAAAACACTGAATGGTTTCTGTTTTCGTCTTCTTTTCTCCCCAAATAAAAAAAGAACAATCATACCCTAAACCCTTATACACTGTTAATCGATTGTTGATTTGATTTCTAACCCTAAACCCTTCCTAATCGATTCCCAAATCAGTTATAACCCTAAAAATACCCCAAATCACAACCGAAATTTCCCCAAATTGATTTTCCCCCAAACCCCCTTAATCGTTTCTAACCCTAAAACTAATCTCATAATCCTTCAATCTTTTTCCCTAAACCTGCCCCAAGCCAATACCCCTCAGCCGCTTCACCAACGTGGCAAGTTAACTTGCCACATCGGCTGGTTAACTTGCCACGTCAGCGGTCCCGTTAACACCCTAACGGAAACTATCAATCAATGACTGTTTTGTCACTTTTTCATAACGTTAGTGACTGTTTTATAACTTTTCAAAAGTTGAGTGACTGAAATGAAACCTAGGTGACTGTTTTGTCAGCTACCCCAAAGTTGGGTGACTGTTGGTGTAATTTATCCTTTTTTTTATTACTCCATCCACTCGTATAAATTAAAGATTATATTAATAATAGAGAAAATATTTGATACATTGTAAGAGTAATTTTTAGACTTAACAAATAAGAGTAAAGGATTAATAAGTATCTTATAATGATATAATAAAATATTAAAAAAGTACATAATAATTTTTAAATATTAGTTATAAAATAAAAAAATACATCACTAATTTATTAAATACTAATTGAAAAGAAAAAATATTGGAAGTGATTAAATACAACATAATACCTTTTTTAAATATTAAAAATATGTATACTTTTATTTTATAAAAATTTTAAAATATCATTCCACAATTAAAGTAATTGGTGATATTAATTCCATCAATCAATCCATTTAATCATGATAAGTTGATCTTGAATTATCCTTATAGATAAAAACAAAATAAGCAAAGTTGAAAAAAGACAAGCCAAGTACTACGCATGCTCGTGTAATATAATGGGCTATATCAAAAAAATTTGATATTTATAAAAATGGCTTAGATTCAAAAATAATCACTTAAATGACTTAAAATGAATCGTAGAATGGGATTTTGACCTTCTAATAGCCGGCACCACTTGATATTTTGGCCCTATGATTGCCTGATGATTGTGTCAAACTTTAAAAAATTGAATTTTTTTATTCTGACCTTCCAATAACCGGCACCAGGGTATTTTTTTTTAAAATCGTATCATACTGGTATACAAAAATACCAGTATTTAAAAAAAAACCTTTTTGGTTCTGGCCTTCGAATTTTTTTAGGTGCTGACCTTCTAATGGCTGGCACCAGACCAGTATTTAAATTTTTTTTTTTTTGGTTCTGGCCTTCTAATGGCCGGCACCAGGTCCGAAAAAAAATTCAAAAATTTACTTAATTTTAAAATTATTTTGTAAATATTTTTTTATTTTTAAATTATTCTGTTTTTTAATATTAATTTAATATTTGAATTTTTTTCGTACCTGGTGCCCACTATTAGAGGGCTAGAACCAATTTTTTTTTTAAATACTGGTAGTCTGGTGTCGGCCATTAGAAGGCCAGCACCTAAAAAAATTTGAATTTTTTTTTTGTACCTGGTGCCGGCCATTAGAAGGCCAACACCTAAAAAATTTGAATTTTTTTTCATACCTGGTGACGGCCATTAGAAGGCCAGAACCAAATTTTTTTTAAATATTGGTATTTTTATATACCAGTATGATACGATTTAAAAAAAAACCCTGATATCAGCTGTTGAAAGGCCAGAACCAAAAAGTTTAATTTTTTAAAGTTTGGTACAATCATCAGGCAATCATGGGGCCAAAATACCAGGTGGTGCCGGCCATTAGAAAGCCAAAACCCTATTTCACTGTTCATTTCAGGTCATTTTGGTGATATTTTTGAACATAGGTCATTATTGTAAATATCAAAAATTTTAGGTCAGTTTAGTAAAATACCCAAATTCACAGAATATTCCTAAAAATTCTTGCCGACTGGTGATTTCATAGGAAAGATAAAAACCAGTGGCTCTGCAGTAATGACGTGGTTAATTATAGTTTTCATAATTTGTGGAGTAAAGTGATGAATTTGTTTTGAGGTTTATGAATTTTAATTAGCATTAAACAATTGAAATAAAGTTTTAAAATAAAAGTTTCAGCCTCAATTCAACTTAATTACATTCTTATCGTACAAGATGAACATTTCTATTTTTTAAACAAATTAAAATATTCATTGGATATAATTATTAGGTATCAATGTTTGAAAATGTCCAATTAACTCATCCTCATCCTTTTACTTTTCCCAATGTTTGTATCGGTGATGACTCATCCTTCGCCCAAAACTCCATTCGCGCGACTAGATAAATAACCATACTTGCTTTCTTTTGCCTTTTTCATACCATTGCTTTCCATTTTCACCCTTTTTTTTTACTTAAAAAAATAATATTTATACACACTTTAAATTAAAATAATACAAGTTTATTTATAAAAAAGTCAATAATCTATAATGAAAAATGAACAATGTTCAAAGTTATTTTAGATGACCAATTCACACCAAAATTAAAATAAAAACAAAATTGTTTCATAAGTCCTATTATTATAATATAAAATATATTGTCAAATTGCTTAACAATGCCACGCTGTGTAGATTGATTATTGTGTTGGAGGAGACCTTTCTCTGTTTCAACAGCTTGTAGTGTGAAAGATAAGACTTAATATACACACACTAACCATTGTTTAACAAATATATGTTGAATCACACAAGGTTTTTAGTTATAGATTTTGATTTTATGTTATATTTTATTGTCATATGTGGATTTTAATTCAAATTATTTAAATTTTCATTTATAGTTGTTCAAATTATGTCTAGTACGAGATTTTGTGTTTCACTTGTGAGAAAAATGTTCCAGTCATTAAATCATAACCTAAATTCATATCCGATGGCTAAGTGGTAGATTGAAAAGGAGAGGAACATTAATGAAGCATATATATGATGCTATGCGATTGGATATATCCCAAAAGCAATACAAGTCTTTTAGTAATTCGCAACAGAGGTACATTGAACCAAGCAGAAGAAGTCAAATGGAAAGAGAAAGCCACGTGTTGTCCACGTTCCTGTGAGGTTGTCAGCTGATTATGATACGAGGTTCATGTCTTAAAAAGCCTACAAACAGAGTCAAGTCATCAGCCAATCAAACATTTCATTTCAGCCCCCCGTCTAATAACGACAAAAATCCTTCAAAGATAAAAGCCTTAGCCTTCTCTTTGTAAACATTTCAAACACCCTTCTTTCCCTCTGCCTTTCCCTCCCCCCCAGTATCCTTATCCCTTTATTTTAGCTTTAATTAACTTAATTCATTCCTCCTTTTTTTTCTCTCCCATTAACTTGATTTCTTGTTTGGATTAGAAGGAACTAAATGGAAAGAAACACCAGTTCCAAATCTGACCTTCCTCCTGGTTTCAGATTCCACCCTACAGACGAAGAATTAATCATGTTTTACCTCAAAAACCAGGCCAAATCAAAGCCATGCCCTGTTTCAATAATCCCAGAAGTTGATATTTACAAATTTGATCCATGGCAACTGCCTGGTTAGTGTTTCTCTTTATTGATATTATCACCCAAATTAATATAATTTATGTTCCACGCACTTTGATGCTAAGCTGAATTCATACGGTTGGTTTTTATGTAGACAAAGCAGAGTTTGGTGAAAATGAATGGTATTTTTTCAGCCCTCGAGATCGAAAGTACCCGAATGGGGTTCGTCCGAATAGGGCCACTGTTTCAGGGTACTGGAAGGCTACTGGCACGGATAAAGCTATACACAGTGGTTCTAAATACGTTGGGGTGAAGAAAGCTCTTGTTTTCTACAATGGCAGACCACCAAAGGGTGTCAAAACTAATTGGATTATGCATGAATATAGATTAAGCGATTCGCATAAACAAATCAAGAAACATAATGGATCCATGAGAGTAAGATCTGTTGTTTTTGGTATTTTGGTTTATGATCATCAACTGTTTGATCATATTGTTGTGCGAATTGTCCAACTAATGACTTCTGTGTGTGTTTTTTCCCTTTTCAGTTGGATGATTGGGTACTGTGTAGAATTTACAAGAAGAAGAATTCAGCTGAGAAAATTTTGGATCACAAAGTTGAAGAATCAAATACCCAAATTGATAGGGTAGGGTATTCAAATGATGATAGTGAAAGTCAAGAATTATTGAAATTCCCAAAAACAGGCTCATATTCTCGTTTGTTGGAGTTGGATTACATGGGTCCAGTTTCCCATCTTTTAAATGAAAATACATACATTTCGAGCTTTGATTTCCCTAACACCATAGCTAATACAGGGATTGAAGATGTTGAGAAGCTACAGCTTGGAGACATACCTTACAATTACAGTACTGAGTCAGGGAATTTTCAAGTGAATCAGAATGGGATCTTAATGAATCCCATGGTGTATCAATTTCAGTAATATTTGTTCATTACATTAGTTTTTCACCTTCACCAAATATTGGATTGTCTAGAAATGTAAAAAAATGGATCACCTTTATCCGTTCAAAAAAATTGTAAAAAAAACTACTGTTTCATGATACATTATACATTTAGATGGTTTAACTCTTTTTTGTTTTTTATATTTTGCATCCATCTCTTTCAAGAACTATAAATAATTACTTATTACTGTAAATATTATGAAGGCTTTAATTTCGCAAAAGAAAAGAAAAAAAGAAAAAAAGAAGACAGCCTAAAGACTTTTGTCTTAAATTCAACCTAAAGACTTTAAGAAATATTCCTAGCATATGCTAATGAAAATACTATAATCCATTGGTTATTTAGATGCTTGAGGAAAAAATTAATTAAAAAAAAATAAAACACGAGTTTAATTTAGTTGATTCATACAATTTTTTTAAACCCGTAAATCATAACATTTATAATCCATTTAGTTCTACCTAAACTGATTCAACATAAAACTTTATTACCAAAAATAAATTTCAACATAAAACATGGATATTTATATCATAGGTGGGAAGTGTGAAGACGACAAACATAAAAGAACAAATGGAACCAAGATTGGTAGAAGGAAAATGGATAGCTACGCCATCACTTATCCAAAAGAGAAACTAAATAATTGGGGGGAATCAAGATGGTCAAAAGGACCTTTGTGGGAAAGCAGCGATAGTAGTGGATGATTGCGTCTAGAATTGCTGCAATGCGTGGGGCTAGTTTTGTCGTTCTTCATATTTCTTTCTTCAGATTCTGCCGTCATCCAATATTAGCACCTGGATACCAATTGATTCTGTTTGAACTAGCTTTAAAGTAGCTGCTGCCTTCTTTGAACCAGTCATACTTGTAGGACTACCGTTTTGTGTTTTTGCCTTTTTTTTTTTTTTTTTTTGTTTTCATTTTAGAAAGTTGGGTTAGGTGGAACTCCTTCTTAGAGCCGAAGAAGCATGCATGTATGTGTATATCTATGGATTGAGTCGAAATGCTCTAATTGTACAGGTCTATTTAGAGATGTTCATGAACCGATTGAATTTATACAAAATATTTATTTTAACTTTTTAAGTTTAAATTGATTATATAGATTAATATTTTTCCAATATTATTTTCGTTTTGATTTTAAAGTTTCACATATTTTTTTTTCTTTTTAGAGTGATTTACCAAAACTCATCATCTCATTTGAGTTTTTTTTTCATCCACACTCTTAAAAACTAATATTTATTGGATTATCATAACATTTCAAAACAAACTAATACTTAAAAAAATTATGTACAAATATTTAATAAATTTATATTTTTATATAATTATTCAATTAACTTATTAAAGTAGGCGTTATTTAGTAGAATTCAATTTAAAAAACTGTTAGTTAATTATTATATTTATTTTTAAGTTAAGAATCCAAATAAAGTAAGAAAATAAAAGTTAGTTAAATAATTAAAAATGCTTTTTTTTACAAGTATTTAATTAATTTGGTATATTAAGAACAGAGTTTTTTAACTCACCAACGAGGCTAAGAAGCTACCACATGTTTTTAATTGAGTTTTTAAAATTGCTTTTGTAAAATTAGAAATTTCATCTAATTAATTTATAATATTTATATTATATTCTTTTTAAGGAATGTTTTATATATTTTTAAAACTTCTAAATAAAATAATTATTCAAAAAAATGATTTTTTTCTTTGGAATTTTTTGATTTATCAATTCTACTAAATATTGTTTTTTTTTTAAAAAAAAAACTATGAATGAATTTTACTGAGTATGAGCTTAAGTATATAACTCAATACATTAAACTTGACAACACTTCGAGTATGGGTCTCATAACAATCTTCTTCGAATTTTGGCCTCATGTGATTTGGTATAATTGAAAAGTGCATCATTCTTCATTGGTATTTATATAATAATAAAAAAGTCATTTTAATATTTCATTTAATTTCATCTTTTTTAATTATTAAACTTGTTTTTTGTCAAATTACTTCAAAATAGATAAAAAAGTTAATGTTTGTCACCTTTACTGACGTGACATACAAGTGGATGACATTTCAACATTTAATTAATTATTTAAAATTTAAAATTATTAAAAATATATATACTTTATACTTTTTTTAATAATTTTAATTTTTAAAAATATTTTTTTTGAATTTTTAAAATTTTTAAAAATTAATTAAATATTGACGTGTCATCCATATGACAATCCACATGTGTGCCACATCAGCAAAGTTAAAAAAACGTTAATTTTTCAATCAATTTTGGGATAATTTGACGAGAAATGCAAGTTAAAGTACTAAAAGAAGTGAAAAATTAAATGAAGGGTTAAAATGAATTTTCTTGCAGAATTGGAATGCCAAAAAAATCATTATGCCTTTTTTTAGTCAACTTAAATAGTAGGCGAAATTGGTTGAAGTGAATTTATCTATACTTCAAATTAAATTTTGATTTGCAAGTTCTGCCGTATGCGCATGTGTATAAAAAAAAAAAGATTTTCTTTATATAATATTGAGGTGGAGATGAGGTGACACAATTTAACTCATATCATAAAAATGTCTAATAAAAATTTTAACCACCATTCCATATGAATCAAGATATATATTACAACCATATTTTTATTTATAAATGGGAAGAGGAGATAACATCAATGGTGTTTAATCAAAGTAAGTTATAGAAATCCTTAACCACTGCTTTTTTTTTTTTTAATGCTGTTTGCTGAAAACCAAACCCAATTATAAATGAAATAACACAAAGGGCAACATAATATTTGAGGTTAAAGCGGGTCATCAATCAACCCAAAAACTTAAACTAAATAAATGGGATTATTTTTGAAGACGAAAGAAATAATTTGGTTAGACTGAGGTTAAGAAAGCAAAAAGAGGTGAAACATTTTTTAAAGCTATAGCATGCAAAGAATGTCGACAAAGTTGTAGTTAATTCATGACCTTCACAACCTATCTACATTATAGCAAACCTTGTTCTTACTTGAACTCCTTATAAGAAACAGTATTTCCCCAACTCATTCTATCAACAAATTAGATTTTAAACAAAAATGGAAGTTCATGACAATCTTTTTTTAGTTTTTTCACAAGGATGCAACATGGGAATGGTGATGCTAGCTTGCATGTTTATTTCATGGATCTTTGTTTACAGGTGGAACCAGAGGAACAAAAAAGGCCCCAAAACATGGCCACTCATCGGAGCAGCGTTCGAACAATTAATTAACTATGATCGAATGCACGATTGGCTCGTCGAATACCTGTCGGCATCGAAAACTGTTGTAGTTCCAATGCCTTTCACAACTTATACTTACATTGCTGATCCTGCTAACGTTGAACATGTACTTAAGACCAAATTTGCCAATTACCCCAAGGTAAAGCTTTCATTATTTCATTTTTTTCCTGTGGTTGTTGGACTGCAACATGCTCGTTATATTGGTTAACAGAGATATAAAGGTTGATGTCTGGTTTTGTTATATTGAAAGGGTGAAACGTACCATTCATATATGGAAGTGCTGCTTGGAGATGGGATTTTCAACGTAGATGGTGAGCTATGGAAGAAGCAAAGGAAAACAGCTAGTTTTGAGTTTGCATCAAAGAATTTGAGGGATTTCAGCACTGTAGTCTTCAGGGAGTATAGTCTACAACTCCATTCTATTCTAACTCAAGCTTGCTTCCATAACCAAGAAGTAGACATGCAGGTAAGTAAATCCTACCATTTCAGTCAAATGCCGTTGCTTTTGTCAGATAGATTGAGCTGTGAATTCAATTTTCAGGATTTATTGATGAGGATGACTTTAGACTCCATTTGCAAGGTGGGGTTTGGTGTTGAAATTGGAACTCTGGCTCCCACTTTACCAGATAACAGCTTCGCTCGGGCGTTTGATACTGCAAACATCATTGTTACACTGAGGTTCGTTGATCCACTCTGGAAATTGAAAAGATTTCTCAATGTGGGCTCCGAAGCTCTACTTGGAGAGAGCATCAAAGTCATTGATGACTTCACTTACAATGTCATAAGGAGAAGAAAATCTGAGATTAAAGAAATTCGAGAATCTTGCAAAACCAGCAAGGTAAAGTGAGAAGGGTTGCTTCCTTCTTTACATTCTTTCCCTTTTTTTCCCCAGAAAATTTATCCTAGAAACTTTCTTTCTTGGTGGAAAATTTCAGATAAAGCATGACATATTGTCAAGATTTATTGAGCTAAGTGAAGATCCAGAAGGAAATTTAACTGACAAAAGTCTTAGAGATATTGTCCTGAATTTTGTGATTGCTGGCCGTGACACAACAGCTACGACTCTCACATGGGCCATATACATGATAATGACCAATGCTCGTGTAGCTGAAAAGCTTTACTCAGAACTTAAAGCTTTCGAAGAAGTACAAGCAAAGGAGGAGAGGATTTCATTACTACCATGTGACTTGGAAGACCCTGAATCCTTCAATCGAAGAGCAGTGCAATTTGCAGGCTTGTTGAATTATGATTCACTGGGGAGATTGTATTATCTGCATGCAGTGATCACAGAGACACTACGTTTATATCCAGCAGTTCCCCAGGTATGTAGCTTCTTCCATTTCAGTCAGTAAATAAACAAGAAATATTGTAAGGACTTAAAGATGTAGTTCGTTCAATCTCAGTTCCCAAAAAGGCTTGAAAAATTGTGTCCAAAAGAAGCATCTGATATGTTCGTTTCTGGTTTTATAACCAAGTAAATGTTACTGGTGATTACAGGACCCCAAGGGCATCCTGGAGGATGATATCTTGCCCGATGGAACCAAAGTAAAAGCAGGAGGCATGGTTACTTATGTTCCCTACTCGATGGGTCGGATGGAGTATAATTGGGGCCCTGATGCAGCAGTATTCAGGCCTGAGAGATGGCTAAAAGAGGGTTGCTTCCAAAATGCATCTCCATTCAAGTTCACTGCATTTCAGGTATAATATGCAAAAGATCATCCTTTGATAAATACAAATTCAACAAACTGGTAGAAAGCAGATTGAACCAAGTGTTGTGTAGTTTCTTTACATTGAATTCATATATAATCTATGAAAGTTCTCAACTCTATCAAAGAACACTATAAGCTTATGCAACAACATGGTGGCTAACTGGTTCTTGTTTTCTAATGTCATGCAGGCAGGACCAAGAATATGCCTTGGAAAGGACTCTGCCTATCTCCAGATGAAGATGGCATTGGCCATTCTGTGCAGGTTTTTCAAATTTAATTTGGTACCAGACCATCCAGTAAAGTATAGGATGATGACTATTCTATCAATGGAGAAAGGTTTGAAGCTCAAAATAGCCAGACAATCTTGTTGAGGTGGCCAATGGTCTACTTCTGGTCAAAAGTTCAACTATACCAGATGTTGTCCAAACGATAATATATACTTTAGAATTTTGCAAGCAATCAATTCGGATTGTTAACTAGAGAACTCCTCTAAGCTCTGCTGATAATCGCAATAAGGAATACCCTTTTTGATAGAAAAGGCATTATAAATTTAACTGCTGAATAACTAATAAATAGATAGAAAACATATGTTGCAGTAATGGTCGATTTCAAACAAGCTCCAAAACAGCATGTAAATCTGTTTCAACATGCAAATCCTTCCAACTCTGGCAAATCAGGGATAAAAAAGAGTGGCTATTATAACCATTTCATGTGAACATATTCATTGTAGCTACAAGCTGATGAACTGTCAATTCATGTGCTCTGAGTCACGATTTGTAGAATGAAACATTAAATGTATATTATGAGTTATTTCTAATTTTCTACTCAAAGAAATCACCTGCAAGCTAATGTCAATGGATGCAGTATCTAATTAAGTAAATTCTGCTTCTTTTCTTTCCATTCATTGATTTCAGTTTCGATCTTTGCTTGAACAATTGCATGAAACCCAGGGTATGGTTCATAACCAAAGAAGGTTTGAAGAGCCTGAGGAGCAAAGGATAAGAACTTATGAATATGTATGAAGATCAATCACTTTTTTTTTCCTGTCCCTTTTCCTTTATTCTGAAAGAGAAAAAAAAGAAGATGAAATTACCTCAAACAGCACAAAGAAGGGAGCCATTATAAAGGCTTGAACAAGGTTATCCAATAAAGCTGGTGCTCGTTTCTGTAGCATATTAATCGAAATTTAGGAGAATGAATGTATGATCGATTAACTTTTTGTGTGTATGTGCTTACATGCATGAATATAGACATGTATGTATTATTAGAACTCATTACCTCAAAGACCCCATGGCCAATGAACTGTCCAATCCAGCAGAAAAGTTGAACCGCAAGAACGACCTAAAATTGGTTTCAATCCAATCCAATCCAATCAGAGTAAAGCAAGATAAAGTGAACTTGCAAAATGCAAATTCAAAAACTACAGCGATCAGTTGGAAGAACCAGTGTAACTTGTAAGCAACAAACGGATTGAAACAAGAAGCGTCTGAGATGTAAGTGCCAATGCACTCTATAAAGCAACAAGAACATGCACATGTTGCAGCCATAGAATTTTACGAGAAGAACAGCCTTAAAACATTTAGGCAAAATGATAAACTGTTTTTAATTTGTCTGGAAATGTTATGGATTGAGATTATCTAAAAAAAATTGCAGCTGAGAGGCCAATAAACAATTAAAGATCAATTTCAATGATTTTCAAAGTCCAAGACCATGCTTGGGAATGAAATGGAACCAAAGACTCCATTAGCATGTGAGAATGATAAACTTTCCATGTTTTGGAATAAATTCCAGACGCCACTTATGTTGTAGGCTACCATACAACACTAAAGTGAAGCCATCATTCAAAACATTGAAACTTGAAAGGATGCTCCAGAAATAGATCTCTTTGAAGGTCTGGTTCTTTTAGAATAGAAATGCACCCAAATATTTTCAGATTCTTATAAGCAAAACAATGTGTGTGTCAATTTTCGAACACTTTGGAGTTTGGGGGTATGCAGACCCTCCTCCGTGAAAATAAAAAAATGAAAAGGATGCTTAATATGACTGAGTCAACCAGAAACCAAAACCATTAAAAAAAACCCGTAACAAAAGGAACAAATTTGTACCTTCCAAGCAAGAGAAAAGCCAAGTCGAGTTGCAAGAACGCTGCTAACAATCCAACAAACCCCGCAAAGTAAGGCAGCCAAGGTTCCAGCTTTGACATCCAAACACATGTAAAATACAGCGTAGACCAAAGCAAACAAGAACCCAAAGTTGAAAATCAACGAAACATGGACTCCAGACAGAGAGAAATCAATATGAGGGAGATTAAACAGAGAAGGAGTGAAGTCAAGAAGGAGAATTGCAGTGAAGAAGATTGGCCAAACAAATAACATGTGAATTACTATGTTTGCTGGGTTGCTATGATATGCACCATAAAAAGCAAAGTGCTTTTCCAGATTAAATAATTCAATCCTATTTCCCATATTCAATTTTCTTGCAAATTTTCTCAAGAAAATTTCTGGGTATGCTGTAAAAGGAGAATACTTGAAAAGCTAAAAATTTTGCTTCGTAGAACAGCGGAAACAAAGTCCTTCTTCTTTACTGCTCAAAAGAAAAAAGTCGTTCTTCTTGGTTCATCAAAGGCCAAATCAGAGAACTAGGACGCTTGCCATTTGACATCCTCATTCAAATATTTATAATAAAAGTTCTATTTTTTGTTTAATTTAGTCAACGAATCTTTCTAATTGTGTCTAAAAATTCTGGGTAAACTCTGGAATTAGTCACCCAATGTTTCTGTTTTCTTCATTTAACTATGAAAATTTTTAATTTAGTCACTAAAGTTATAGATCATTTCTATTTTCGCCACTCATGTTTTAGATAGTTCTATTTTGGTGACTCTCTCTTAAATGGTTAATGGTCCTCCATATTTTCAAATACTTTCAATTTGATCCTCAAACACGTATAATTAAATATAAATATAATTATACTGAAACGCATATAATTAAATCTTGATAAACTTATATCTAAACTTTTGGTTTTTATAAACTTCATTTATAAAAAAAATGTTTAGGTACCAAATTAGGGAAAAAAAAGTTTAGATACCACTTGTGACAAAAAAAAATATTTAGATACCAAAATGAGAGAAATGACATAATTTAGGTATGCTTAATTCGTATTTATTGTGTTTTGCAAGCAACCCACGACACATTAGCGGATGAGAGAATATTACTATGCCCCTATCCGTATTAAGATATGTGGCAAGCCAAAAAGACACTTAAACAGTAAGTTTGCCACAAGTAAACCAGAAGGCCACTCATGAGCTCTCATTTCCTAGATGACCATCTGGACAAGCACATACCATCCGCCATTTGAATCTTTGAACGTCATTGGGAACATGAAATTGTTGGTCACCAAATATTTTGTGGGATCAATTGCTTTCTCTCGTCAAGTCAGAATGAATGGCAAGATCTATTGTCACAAACGTTCTCATCCTATTGAAGCCATCCCCCTAACGCGCTCCATAATAATGGGTAAATGACAAGTTAAATACGTTAACGCCATCTTACACAGGATCTCTGCCTATAAATAACTCCAAAAACAATGAATAGAGGACCGATTTTCCAAAGATATTGAACCTACACTTTGTCAACATTCCTTCAACTTTCAACCTTTATACTTCTTTCAGCTTTATTTTCCTTAACCTTTAACTCTTCACCCTCAGTAAGTGAATTGAACTCTAACAACCACCACTATCTCTTTTATACTCCATCCTTATTCTTCACTGTATCAACACCATTCAATGTAAATAATCATTTATATTATTTTTTAGTCTTTTAATTTAGAGATTAATATACATATAGCTTTTATTCCTTACAAGTTTTGTCATCTTCGTGAGTTCTGATACTTTATTATTTCAACATTACATTTGCACATCGAAAATATAAAATCTTAGCAAAAAAACAAATTGAAATCCATAAAAAAAAATCTAGTTTTTAAGTATAAAGAAAGGTAACAAGACATTGAGAACTCAGTGTTGAAGGAGTTGTTGAGTGGTACTCGACTGTGTCAACTGTAAACTGTCATTGAAGTGGTCAAAAATTTGTCTTATCTTGGTTTGACAATTTAATAAAGAAAAATTTTGAATTTGTTAATGTGCTATGTTATTGAGGATACTTTAGTTCATCTATGAAAACTAGTCTTTGGCATTTGAAGATTGGATGCATGTGAATCAATTAAGTCTTTAGAATGTAGAGATGTGACTAAGATAATGCGACTGATTTTGGAGAGTATATATTCTAGTGATTTTATTTTTATTGTTATCGATGTAATAACTCTTTTCAAGGTGTTATTTTTTATTCACTTAGATTCTATTTTAACAAGTTGAAATTGAATTTATGCTTTGAGGCTTGTATATGTTTTGTATAAGAGCTTATCGAATGCATTATAATATGTTCATTGTGGAATCTTGTAAGAGAGTGCAAACTGATATTGTAAACATCATCGAGTGTTTAATGTCCAAGTTCTCAAGGGGAGGATTTTGAGGTAAGTGTTCTAGTCTTTAGGTACAAAGGTGAGATCTTTATACTTTGTGAGTGATAGAGTGTGATTCACTTGTTGTGTTGTGGATTAAAGATAGTAGAATTACTCATTGAATTAGCTTCGTAGATGTAGAGAAATCGAACTGTATAAACAAACTTTTGTGTTTTTAGAATTTTTGTTTGCATAGTTTTCACAATATCAAGCCGCAGCAGCCAGCAATCTAGTACTTCCATTAAAATTTCTATTTTAAGCAAATAGACAAACTTAAGATAGCAACACTCAGGATGTCAACCCTCAATACATAGAGATGCAATGAATCATGAGAGAGAGATGGCAATGGCAGATGAAATGATAATGAGCATGAGAAGAAATGCTGAAGCGAAAGAGCTAATTAGTGATCCAGACGTGCGCTCACAGAAGGAATCCAACTGTTGGCATATTGATAACCAATTCGCATTAGCATTCCCTTTGTGTGCTAAATACACAATGGATGTGGCAGCTGATGCACCAGCCGTCACCAATCCCAGCATTGCCTGGAAAACAAAAAAAAAAAATGAATGTTTGTTTAAGTTCAACAGTGAAAAAACTATGAACTTGGAAGGCCCAAAATTAAAGGTGATAAACTTCACCGTGTCAAACGTGACCAAGACAATTCGACTGTGCTTGGCTGCTCTCCTGATGATATAGTAGAAAGAAAGCGGAAGAGAAAACACAAGATACGCACAGGCAACTGAATTGGCAATCACAAAAAACCTGTTAAAAAAAGCATAGGCATGTCAAGAAAGCTCAATTTTTTACCAAAAAACGTGTTTACGACATAATAACAACTCACGTGAACATGGGAAGATCACTATATTTGGCATTCAAAAGGATGGATTGAGGGAATAATGGAACAGTTTCTTCAGTAGTACCCATGGCCATAGCACTCCCTAGTGTTCCTCCAGCAGCAAGGAATCTGAGTATGAATTCTAGTATAGCAACCCCATTGATGTTGGAGTTTACTGGGGTTGCCTCGTTGGATGTTTCACCAGATTCACCTGCTATTCCCTTCATGCTATTCAACTTTCCAAGGTTTCTATTAATTAATGGGTGAAACTAGATTAAGCAGAGTGGAAGATATTAACATTTATACTACTTTGTATGCCTAAGCAAATCTGGATTTTTCTGACTGTACATGTAAAAAGCAAATCAAATTGGAAGTTTGGTTAATTTGCTGAGCTCGAGATACTTGGCATTTGCTTCCGTAACATGTCATGCCATTTCTTAAATCCTATTCATTTCTACCTGCCCCTACTTTAGTGCTGTTGTCTGCAATAAGCTCTCTTTAAGTCCTATATAATATAGTATAAAAAGTTATTAAATTACAATATAATATATAACACGAATTTCCTAATTTAGTGCTGTTGTCTGCAATAAGCTCTCTTTAAGTCCTATATAATATGGTAAAAAAATCAATGTCTAGAAGGCTTGAATTGTTCTTATTTAGCATGGGTTTATAATATTGAGGAACTTACATTTTTTTTCCAAATTATTTACTGTTAATGTCTTCGGGTACTATTATAAGTAGAGGTGAGCGTTCGATCGAATCGAATCGAATCGAATGAAAAAATTTCGAGTTAGTCGAGTTGACGAATCATATTTTATCATCCTAATTTGATTTGAAATTTTCTCGAATCGAGTCGAGTGAGATGGAATTCGAATCGAATCGAATCGAATATATTTGTTCGAGTTAAATTTTAAAAAATAATTTTGGGTCCTTATAACCATTGTCACCTATCGTAATAAAATTTGTCCACCTTAACCAATTTTTTTTATTAACTTTCACACCAAATAATTTATTTATTAATCTTTTATATACGGGTTAGCTTCTTTGCTTGTTTAGTTCTTTCAATTATCTTCATATTCTTGTCACTATGTATTTTGGAATTAAAAAATATATTAAACGTAAAAATATGATTTTTTAATAAATGTTATTTTAAAGATAAAATGTGAAATTGATACCAATATAAAATTTTAACACGAATATTTTATGGCATAATTAATAATTCAATTTTAATATAAATATTCAATATGAGTAAACAATTCAATAATATAAATAATATAAAATGTGAAATTTAATTTAATAATATAAATAGTAGATATAAATAAAATTATTACTATTTATGTTTAGTGATTTTTTTTTGGATAATTTTGATTTTTTATTTGAGAGTAAAGGGTGAGAAGTAAAAGTTTAGGGGGAAAATAAAAAGTTTTGGAGAATAAAAGTTTGAGGGAAAATAAATAGGGGGAGTAAAATTTTAAAGGGAAAATATTAAAAAAAATTGGAGGGGGGATGGGTTTGGGGTAGATGGGAGGTGTGATGGGAAGGGAGTGAAAGTTTTAGGGGAAAAGTGGGAGGAAGTAAAAATTTTGGGGGAAAATAAAAAATTTTGAGGGTTTTTGGGAGTAAAATTTTGAGAAAAAGTAGATGGGAGAGTAAAATTTTGGTGGGAAATGGATTTTGGGTAGATTGGGGGGTTGGGATGAGAGGGGAGTAAAAGTTTTGGGGGGAAAGTGGGAAGGAGTAAAAGTTTTGAGGGAAAAGTAAAAAGGTTTGGGAGCTTGGGGTAAAAATGTAAAATATTATAGTTTGATATTCGAATTATTCGAATTATTCGAGTTATTCGAATTCGAAAACTCAACTCGATTCGAACTCGAAATTCAAAAAAAAAATCGAGTTGACTCGAATAACTCGATTAACTCGAATAACTCGATTCGTTTAACTCGAAATTCGAATTTTTGTCGATTTTTTGGAGTCGAATCGAGTTTTGCTCACCCCTAATTATAAGTATTCTCTTTACAGTTTGAAAACTTCACGATGGATCATTAAATTGAGAGAATATGTAAATATTATAGAATAAACTTTTAATTTTAAAAAATAAAAACTAAATTAACAAAATGTGTAAATATTGAATGTTAAATCTATTATTATATCAAATCACGTTAATATTTCGTTAGGTGATTAGACACTTTTTATTTGTGAAGGGATTAGAATGTAAAATTAACTTAACAGAAATGACTAAATTAACATATAAAAAATCAGTCACAAAAAAAAATGTTAAAATTTAGGTGATTATCTAATTAATAGTCTACCTAATATTAATAGTAGCTAACATAAATGTAAAAAACGATGTTATAATAATACATGATTGGCAACAGAAGAATAAATTATTAATTATGTGCCACATGGTCGTGTGGTAGCCCGTGTGGGTCACACAGTCATGTGGAATGGTCAACCCGTGTGGCTCTTGTAGCTTGTTCCAATTTTTTTTATTTTTGCTCATTTTTCGCTTCTTTTACTCCCAAGTGCTTTATTAAGCATCAAAACATAAATTTAAATAATTAAAAGAATAAAATTCACAATTAACAACGAATAATCACCCAAAAACGCATTAAGAATGAAGTTAAAACATGTTACTTCCAGCATTTATCAGGTTTCAAATATTAAATCTACTGTTGTTTTGCTATCGCTCTCAACTAACAATCAACGCACCCTTTTTCTCAAGTCATTTTTAGCCCATCTATTAATGCTTGAAGCTCTACCTCTAAAACCGATCTCTTCCTTTCTACAATCTCCATAAAGTATTTGCAAAAACAATCTCCCATTGTATCCCTTTAACCAAAATTTTTGGGAACGAGTATTTTAATTATATTTATAAAAATATTAAATAAATTTAGTATATTATAATTTGATAATACAATTACAAGTCATTAATACTAATAATATATAACAAATTTTAAAAATCAAATGTACTCATCAGTACTATTATTTAAAATTTTAATTAAGTTAATCTCACCTATTAATTAAGTCTCAATTTGATTGTGAAATTATAAAAAAAAATACTATTTTATGATTATTTTTATTCTTTTAAAATTTTATATAAAAGTTTAAAAAATAAATACTATAAATTTAAACCCAAAATATTACATTATTATTATCTTCTAAACTTTATCATTTCAATCAAAATTACATTTAATTTTAATATATATTTTTAAATTTGTTACTCCTCTAAATTTAAAAACATATTAATATCATCTATAAAGCAAAACAGGCCATGGAAACGTCAGTGGGTAAAAATCCAGAAAATACCAAAAAAAACAAAAATTACCGGAAAGGACAGGGTTCAAAAATATTGACCGGAAAGGATAATCTTCCCCAAAAACGCGTCCACGTCAGCGCGTTTTTGGGGGAAAACGGCCTAAAGCTTGTCCCCGAGGGAGCGCTTTTGGCCACGTCAGCGAAAACGCTTCCACGGGGGCGCGCTTTCGCTGACGTGGCCAAAAGCGCTCCCCCGGGGACGCGCTTTAGGCCGCAACGGTCAAATTTTTTTTGACCGTTGGAGGGCCAACGGTCAGGAAAAAAAAAGCTATAAATACCCCCCCAACCCTTCATTTTTTTCACAATTCAATCCTTTCTCATTTTTCTCTCAATTTTCTCTCAATTTGCTCTCAATTTTCTCTCAAGTTTCTCTCAAAGTCCTTCAAATTTACGCTCAAATTTCAAAATAGTCCTTTACTATTTACAAAAAAGCCCTTTATAATTTTTTTAATATATCTATTTTTTAGAAAATTTTTAAATTCTTTATCGGAGTACAATGGCCGGGGAATTACGTCGCCTAGACAATAACCACATTGCCGTCGAGCAAAAGAAAATGGTAAGTTTGAATGTTAATTTTTCAATATTATTAAATTTTTTTAATTATGCAATTTTAATTAATTTAGAATTTTATAATTTTTTAAACAGTCTGTAGATCGGGTGTTGCAATGTTATATTCGCAACATGCCTGGTCCCCCATCGCCATTGATCGAGAATTACCTGCGGGAAGCGGGTTTTTGGCACGTGGCCACGATAGGCCGGGGGTTCAAGTTGGACCCGCCTTTGATCAGCGCGTTGATAGAGAGGTGGAGACCCGAGACGCACACTTTCCATTTGCCATGCGGAGAGTGTACCATCACCTTAGAAGATGTGCAGTTACAGTTGGGATTACCGGTGGACGGGTCAGTAGTCACTGGGTCCGTAACATCTCTCGATTGGATGGTCGTATGCTACGAGCTTCTGGGTGCCATTCCGGATAAAATTCAAGGAGCTCGGATCGATATGGCTTGGTTACGAGACGCATTCCTGGAGCCGAATGAAGATTCGACCGAAGAAGAAAGAATACGGTATGCGCGGGCATACATACTTCAGATAATTGGAGGCTATCTGATGCCGGACCTCTCTAGAAACCTCATCCACCTGAGATGGCTCTTGAAACTTGTTGATTTCAGAGCAGCCGGTGAATTGAGTTGGGGGTCTGCCGTGCTATCGAGGTTATACCGGGAGATGTGCGGGGCGACGCTGCCGAGTAAAGCAAAAATCGGAGGTTGCCTATCACTACTGCAGTCATGGGCATGGTTTCGATTTCCATTTTTACGTCCTCGACTCGACCAGCCGTATTCATTCCCACTGATAACGAGGTAAATTTAATATTATATTTTACAATTTTGTCGTAGATTTATAGTATAATTGCATGCTAAAAGTTTATTTAATTAGGTGGAACCATCCGAGGAGGAGTCATGTTGGAATACCTAACTCGCTTGAGGATATACGGCTCCTATTGGAACAACGGTCGGAATCACAAGTAAGTGTCGAATTTCGTTATTATAATTTAGTATTTCGTATGTAGTGTCTAGTATTATGTATATAACTAATAATTTGGTAATGTTAATATAGTTTCAATGGACACCGTACGAGGATCCCGAAATTCGGGCAGTAATTCTGGAGGAGTTCCTCCAAAATTCGAACAGTTGGCACGTTAAGGTCCCGCTAATCACCTACTCAACCGTGGAGATGCACCAGTCAGATCGGGTTCTGCGGCAATTTGGATGCTGGCAACCGATTCCCGTGCCTCCTGAGGTGCTCGATGATGAGCACAAAGTGGACTTACGGCAGCAGCACACGGATTGGCCAAGATTTTGGTCAGAACATATCGAGACGTGGGAGAACCGATATGACTTTTTACCTAACCGGGAACCGATCATAGTTCCTGAGTTAGCGTGCGTGCCGGAGTACATGCCATGGTTTAGAATCCATGGCAAGCCGTATCTGTTGTCGGATGAAGAGAGGCGACGGCTAATTCGCGAGCGAAGGGAACGTCGAGCCCCTTTACATCCAAGGAGAATGGGTGATGAAACGGGCCCAGCAACAGCGCCTACACAGTCACCGGGCCCATCAACAGCGCCTACACAATCACCGGGCCCATCAACAGCGCACCATCAGGCTCCGGTTCTGCACCATCAGGCTCTGGCTCCCGAGGTGGATCCACATCGGATTCATCGTCCGATCCTCCATAACCTGCAACAAACGAGGGCCCCTCACTGGTGGATGTCGTCGGTAATACATCATCCCTCCTTAAACATCTTTCGTAACGATCCCAATCGTATGTGGATTGCCATCCACTAGAAGTTGATGACGTCTCCCAATACGTATTTCTGTCATCCGACGTCGAATGACGAATATGCATGTCCCATCCACCAACCGAGTGTCGTGCAGGGGTTATGTTTTCCATACTACCACCGCACACGGGCACTTCTGTGTTTTGCCTCCCACTTACAGAGTGTCAACTTGGGGTCGTGTATTCCCCTCGAATGATACTAGATGTTAAGGTCGCAGCCAGATCACTTGGAGATGAAAATTCTACATATACCTCGATATAGGGTGAACCACTGGCAAGATGAGTTTCCACCATTACCTCAAGGCTCCGAGGACCTTTGATGTCGAATGAGTCATATCTCACCGGATCCACCGAAGCGCAAAATCTATACTTAATAGACTGAACTTTCATTAGCATTGTTCCGAATATTTTACGCCTAATTCTTTTGCGAAGTTCTACCAAATCGACGTTCCGCTTAAAACTCAATCGCGCTGTGTTCTCCAATAAGAAAACAACACCATTTTCGGTGTCACGCACTTCACCATCGTAGTAAATAACAACATTAATACGTTCACTCATTGCAAGTGGACGGTGTAAAAGAGTATAATTACTGTACTGAAAAATCACACTAAGTTCAATTCCCAGGAAAGAGAGGTGGATCACAAGGATCACTTAAGTACCAGATCTTTCCTAGCCAGAATATCCCTCAATCGTAATTTAATAGCACAATAAATAACTACGATCACACTCACAAGATATGAAAAATAAATAATAATGAACACCAGAATTTTAACGAGGTTCGGCAAATTTTGCCTACATCTTCGGGCAGTAACAAATATATTTCACTCCAAAAATACAAGTGAAAATTTACAAATAGGGAGAGAGAACAATGCCTTAACTAGAGAATGGCAAATTGTGGGATGAAGAAAATGAGAAATGGTTAGGCTTATTTATAGTTGAGGTTTAGGGATCAATCTTGCAAAGTACCTATTCAAATAGGGACCAAAATTGCAATTATCACATACCAATTTTCACATCACATCAACTTTCGGTGCCTAATTTTGGTGCCATTTTCTTCCCACTTGCTATAGCCCATTTTCTTTCCACGTCAGCGCCATTTTTGGGGGAAAAAGGCCAAAAGCGCTCCCCCGGGGACGCGCTTTAGGCCATTCTCCCCCAAAAACGCGCTGACGTGGACGCGTTTTGGGGGAAAATTGTCCTTTCCGGTCAATATTTTTGAACCCTGTCCTTTCCGGTAATTTTTGTTTTTTTTTGGTATTTTCTGGATTTTTACCCAACGTCAGTATCCATCGATTTCATGTTAGGATATTATTAAATAATCATGGTTGGTCCAGTGGAGTTGTTTGTATAAGGTAAAATTCTTATTTATTATTTATCTTATAACAAAATATAGTACAATAAGAACTCATATGTGTCTAATAGTCAGGGTATTTACTATTTCAAGTGTGGCTTGAATTGTAGTTACATTAGTCACGTTACTAGGGGTATTCAAACTTTGTTTAAATCCGAAAAAATCAACCGATTAACCGATCAATTAATGGTTTTTTAGAATTTCGATTATTAGTTAATTTGGTACAAAATTGGATAATTAATCAAATTAATCGAACTTAATAATTATGTAGTGTTTCAAGAGTTAAAATTTTAGTTAATTCGGTTAACTTTCAAGACAATGAACATCAATGATGTATTTTTTTATGTCTTATACTTATTTTAACAAAAATATAAAAATTTGTTTGGTTAACGGTTAAAAGATTATAAAGTTCTATTAATTCGATTAATAGTAATTTGATTTAGTTAATAACCGAACTGACCGTTTGAATACCCTTTAGGAATTTATCCTCCTCTGTAATTCAACCAAAAAAAATTATAGTAGAATAAAAAAAACCTTTATTCTTGTATTTTCCGCTTGTATATATAGGTGGTTGGCTGTTGGATTATTTGGGGTTTGAAAGAGAAAGGTGCTTTGCCTTTCCATAACATAAAATTCATGGTTATCTGCTCAGCTGAGGCCCTATATCACTTTCTTTTTCCATCTACCATTTCAGTATGCCCGTAGGATCGGGTTATCGTTGAATTTCGGCATTTATGATCCAACTATATCTATAAATATAAATATAAATTAATTCAACTGGGGGCACCCATTTGCTGATGTTCTCAGAATATATAGTAGAATCTTTCATTTGCAACTTTTAATTCTCAGAATATTTATTGTAGCAGCAAAAGATGAGGAATACATAAGTGGAATCAGATTATGATTTAATTTACAAGTTGTGTCATATCAGAGTCTCGCATGAAAACCTATATCGTAATAACACTTCTGGTGAAAGTAGAAAAAAAGGAAGAGTCAACTGCAAACTGTTTTGCATGATTTGGGTTCAATATATCAATGGCTGAGATAGCATAGAGTCATGAAATGCTATACATTGTCATTTCTCTTTCATGTGTTTTCGTGGAAATGGAGCGATCGAGACAAGGCAGCAAGGTTAGCTCGCAGCATTGAGAATGTTGTTAGTCTGTAATTTCTATCATCACTGGTTTTGGATTGGAAGCCATCGAAGATACATCCTGAATTGGTGTTCTTGGTTTTAATCCGAAGTGTCGCCAGCATAGAGCTTTTTGCAGTCTCCTCAGTATCATCATCAATCCTCAAAGCTTTTGAATTGGAAGAAGCTCTTCTTTCTGATATATTACTGTCTGCTGAGGGCTTTCCCCTTTCGTCCCTTGAATGTTTTCCCAGAACTGGCCAAGTTGGAGTTGGACTTGAGCTTTCAGTATTTGGAGCGCATTGGTTGATGGAAGCTGACGATAGGGTTGCCACTGGAACAACCGATGGGCGATATGTTGGTGATGAATAGAAGGATGCTGGAAAGCCAGGACGGTAGAGTGTCGACGGAGGCAAACGTGGAAGACTGAATACTGAAGAATCCGAACCAAATGTGAAAACACAACTATCACCACTTGCTTGATTAACAGCACTTGCTTGAGCTCCAAGGATAGCTTCGGAGACCATAACATGATGGTAATGCAAAGAGGAAGAAGAGCTCTTGGTCTTGCGACGACCGGCACCGACCGGCACGTTTCTCATGGCTCCTCCGTCGGTCCAGTATCTTTGACAGTTTTTGCAGAAATGACGCGGCTGGTTCACGTTGTAATTGTTATAGTAGCAAAACTTGGTTTCTTTGCTATTACATCGGGGACATGGAAGTATCTTATCAGGCTTCTTCAATGTCTTTTCTTGTGAGCTATTTGTCTCACTTTTTTCTTCGTTCTTAGAGCTTTCAAGCGATGAAGGTTTTCTTTCAGATAAAGGGACTCTAGTGCCACAGTCATCCTCTTCATTTTTTTCCTAAAATCCAGAACTTCAAACAGTTAGGGGCTAATTTAAGCCAACGGAAACTCAAATTCAAGCACAAGTTAATTTCATTTGTGTTGACTTGGTTTTCATGCTTAACAACAAGGAGGTCATTCAAACAGGGACTCCGTAACATAGAACTTCCAGAGAAAACTGAAGTCTCAAACAGGGAATCCTACCCAACACTATATATATTTTTTATGATTATTTTAACTGCAAAAAAGTCAGTCATGTATGGCGGATCATTGAAACTGAACTGAACCCTCAAGTTAGAAAATAAATTATCTGTAGCTCAAAACAGAGCGTGTTCATTCAAAGGGGGGGGGGGTGCGAGAAAGAAAATATAATAACAGTAGAACTAGAGTACAGCTTGGCAACTTACTTGAAGATTAAGAAACATAAAATAACGTTTTGCTCAGTTGCATGGAAGCAATCGGCATTAACCTGAAATGATTGTTTGAAACTGCAAGAAATAACATTTCTCGCAGAAAACTCAAAGCAATCAGCCCAAGCAAATAAAAAAATGAAATTATCTTTTTCAATGTTTACAAAATTCAGTGTCTGAACTAAATTTGATTAGATCAAACCCAAAACAGAATTTTTTTTAAACTATCAAATGAGTATATATATATATATATATAAGAAAAAAAAAACTTTGACTGGAAATTTGAAAAGTTTAATGGAGATGCAAAAGGGTGCTAAAAAGTTGAATCAACACATTTATAATTATGAACTTGTAAACAATGGGTTGCTCTTGGAATTCGCAAAAGCCTAAACCCAGTAAGAATTGCAGTAAAAGCAAAATACAGAACCGAGTCAACAACACGATTTTGTTAAAAACCTTGGAGAAAAAAAACCCAACGCAACCCACCAATGATTTGCAGTTTGTAGTCAAGTACTTGAAAAAATAGCATATATCCCAGTTCAAATGGAAGAATTATGAAAAAAATATATATTACCTTGTCTTCGATGGGAGCCTGAAGTTGAAGCCCGTGATTAGAATTCACAGCACCTAAAGAATTAGAGGAAGAAAGAAGATATCTGTTAGAAGAATCAAGGACTAAATTTTCGTCCTGGTTGAATGTCAGTAATGGAATCATCTTGCCAAACAGCTTTATAGAGGAAGAATCATTAAGTTCAGACATGGTTGATAACTTGTAATATTATTTTCCGACTGGAGCAAACCTTTCTCTTTGTCAGAAAATAAATTTCATAGAGGTTTCTGTTAGTGAGTTTAATCGAGGCAGAGGGAGACTAAGGTGGCCAATGGTGTTGGCTTAAACAAAGGTGGGGAATGCCAAATAAGCAAGAGAGGCAAAGACAAATGAGAGCCACAAATTTTGTGGACTTTTAAGATCTTTTCATGCTGTTATATTCCTCCACATTGCTGAAAAAGATAGTGCTTTTTGTTCTGTTATTTTTTTTGGTGCCTCCCTTTTTTCTGCCATTCCAGATGCCCCCCTTCCCTTAGTCTTCTTCATTTAACAAATACTAGCACTTCTCATATTCTCTCTTTCTTTCATCAAATGATAGCCTTCACTGACCAAAGTAACTTAAACATCTTACTTTCTTTTAAGCAAAATTCTAACACTATTCACCTCAACTTTACTTAATCTTCCCTCCTATTGTGACTAGAAAATTTTTATCTTTATGATTTATTTTTCTTGCAAGTCTTTAAGAATTTTAATAATTTTGACTCTTTTTCCTACGTGAAAGGATTGTATGAAACAGTGATGCCACGTCATCTGTATCCCTTTCCAATAGATTTATGCCACATCAGTATTTTCATCTTGAATTTCAGCATTTTTATCCTAAAAAAATTAAATCCAAATTAAAATGCTGAAATTCAGGATGAAAATATTGATGTGGCATAAATCTATTGGAAAGGGATACAGATAACGTGGCGTCACTGTTTCATACAATCATTTCTCTTTTCCTACATATATATTATTAATTGCTCCCACTTCCCACATTAATGTTTAACTAGATAGATATCTCAACTATGAAAAATAATTAGGTTTATATCCACTTTAAAATGTAAAATATTATATATAACATCAACTCTAGACATCAAAGTTATTAAATTATTAGTAAGTTTACGTTTTGATCACTCAATTTTAAAAAATTACAAAATAATCACCCAATTATTTGAAAGTTTTCATTTAAGTCATTGAACTATTTGAAAGTTTTTAATTAAGTCTGGTTAGCGAACTCCAAGTGACGATTCAACGATCGATATCGTAGATCAGCACCCATCAATAAATAGAAGAACATATCTTAGATTCATGTCGATCCAACGGTTAATGTCAAAGATCATAGAAGAAAGTTGTTTGGATTTTACTTTGCAAATTCTCATGAAAAATCTAAACTATAAAAGATAAGAAGAATGAGAGCTTTTGATTAATGCAAGTGGTGCAAACAGAATAGACCATACAATAACATTTTAATAACTCATTAACTTAAATGAAAACTTTCGAATAGTTTAGTGATCATTTTGTAACTTTTTGAAGTTGAGTGACCAAAGCATAAATTTACTAATAGTTTAGTGACATTTGATGTAGTTTACCCTTTTTTAACTAGGCTTGTCCTAAAACTTCTATTTTAGGTGTGTCTGATAAACTAAAAAAAAATAAGTGTCAAAAGATTAAGTATTGAATTTAAGTTATAAAATATGTTTGATATATTACTCAAAAATAATTATAGAATATAATTAAATTGTTTGATAAATATAGATTTTAAATTAAAAATTAAATTCTATATTTTACCCTTAATTTTTAAACTTGCACCTTATTCCAAACAAATGTCAAATTTTAAATGTAAAGTTTTTTATAGGATAATATAATATTAAAATAAAATTGAATTAATTGAAAATATTCTTCATTAAGTTATAAGTAACTGATAAACCATAATTTACACATATTTTAACCCCATGCTTGGCTTAATTTTGGATGATTTTCCATTGGATTTGATGAATTCGATGCTCCTAATCTCTTAGTTTCACGTTTTATACTCAGAGGAGCTTAGGGAGTCGAAAAGAACGAGAAACGGGCCAAAAAGGGACAAAATGGGCCTACACGGCCTGGACCACCACACACGGGCAAATCACACGGCCATGTGTAGCAAGCCAGATCAAACACGGCTTGGGCTATCGGCCACGGGCGTGTCACACGGACGTGTCCCTGCCGAAATAAAGATGAATTCTATTCGGAATAGGATACTTGTGGGTCAAGAAAGGCATCTCAAAACCTATATAAACACCCTAGGAGGCAACCTAAAAGTAGAGTTGGACAGAGGTCGACAGGGTTCGACAGGACGTCGAATAGACGTAGAGTAGAAGGAGAAAATACTCCAAGACAGTCGTCGGGAACAGCCTAGGAGAAGGATCTCCATCAAGACTGAGGATTCCCCATCAAGTTCTTTAAAAGTTTTTGGGTTTTTCTTATGTTCTGTTGTTTTTCCTCTTTTATGATGTTTCCCTCTTTTAGTATGAACTAAATCCCTTAAATACCTAAGGGGATGAAACCTAAGACGAATCTTATTATTATTTGATTTATGAGATAAATACTTGTGCTTATTCTTAATTGTGAGTTCTTATTCTTGTTTGATAATTCAGGTTATTGATTTAAGTCGAATGTGCTTATTCAGTGGAGCAAAAGTCTCTGTCTAAGAGTAGATCAACACAATTAAGCAGAGTTGATTGCAACCCTAGAAATGGGGCAACGAAAATCTACCGGATTAGGGTCAAACCTAATAAGGGAATCCATAGATCGAGTTAATGCGACAATAGGGGTTTTAATTAGAAAGAGATTTCAATTAATCAACCTAGAGTCAGTTGTTAGTAGCCTTGAAAGAGGTATTAATATAATTTAGGGATTTCTACGGATTAAGCCAAGTGAATAAATCCCATGAATCAAAAGCAATAAGTGAAGTCTAGGTGGATTCTTCCTTAGGTATTGCCTATCTCATATAAATGTCTAAAAGTATTTTCCCAATTTACTCTCTGTCACGTTCATAGTTAGTTAAATTAGTTAGTTAATTTTAGATTAAAAATAAATCCCTTTAATTATTAGGCTAGATAATAAAAAGATAGTTATTACTAGTAATCTTGGTCCTTGAGGATACGATATTCCGGACTCACCACAGCTATACTACTGTTCGATAGGTGCACTTGCCTCTGTCGAAATAATAGTTGGTTTCAAGCTCCATCAAGTTTTTGGCGTCGTTTCCGGGGACTAAGATATTAGGAAAACTAAATTTTTATTACTTTAGCCATTTTATTTGCAATTTATTTTATTATTCACTTTGCTAATTTTTCTTTTTTGCTTCTGGCAGGTAATTCTAGTTTATGACTAGAAGGAACCCGTCAGGACCCTTGATTTTTAACAGTGATATAGAAGGTACCATTCGTAGAAACAGAAGAGAAATAAGGTGAGGCCTACAATACATAGAAGAATAGCAAGAGGACGATACTAATACTACCGAAGAGATGGCTAATAACAATCCGCTACCTCCTGTGGTTGCCGCAAACCCGGTGAATCAAAATCCTGCTCCTCGTACTATGTATGATTATGCTAAACCTAGTTTTACAAGAACTGAGTCAAGTATTGTTAGACCTGCTATTGCCACAAATAATTTTGAACTGGAACCTAATACTATACAGATGATTTAACAATTTATTCAGTTTGATGGTTTGCAGGATGAGGATCCAAACAATCACTTAGCAAATTTTCTAAAAGTATGCGATACCTTCAAAATCAATGCGTTTCTGATGATGTCATTCACCTTCGGTTGTTTTCCTTTTCATTGAGGAACAAAGCTAAACAGTGGTTGAATTCGTTACCACGAGGATCAATCACTACATGGGAACAGATGATTGAAAAAATTTTTGTTAAAATATTTTCCGCCGGCTAAAACGGCTAAGTTGAGGAATGATATCTCTTCTTTTGTGCAGATGGATTTAGAGACACTTTACAATGCATGAAAGAGGTACAAGGATCTACTAAGAAGGTTCCCTCACCATGGTTTACCCTTGTGGCTACAGGTTCAAACCTTTTAAAACGGTGTGAACCCCTCAATTAGGCAGTTGATTGATTTAGCCACCGGTGGAACCCTAAATAACAAGACCCCTGAAGCGGCTTATGAGTTTATTGAAGAGATGTCACTGAATAACTATCAGTGGCAAGTTATGAGGACAAAGCCAACAAAAGCCGTCAGTGTTTTCAACCTCGACGCAGTAAACATGCTGTCAAATCAGGTAGAACTTCTTAGTAAGAAATTGATGGTTTGTGTGGTTCTTCGCAGGTACATCCAGTATTGTAGTACGATTCCAATGGAGGAGGGATGAACAACACAGAATATCCGTCCTACAACCCTAGCATAGAAAGCGAACAGATGAACTATATGGGTAATAATTCTAGACCTCAGATAACCCTTATAGTAACATTTATAATCCAGGTTGGAGGAATCACCCTAACTTCTCATGGGGTGGCCAAGGAAACCAGAGACAACAACCCCTCATGGGCTTTCAACAGCAACCCTACCCATAAGAGAAGAAGCTGAACCTTGAGGGAATGCTAACAAAATTCATCGCGGTGTCAGAAACTCGTTTCTAAAACATCGAAATAGTACTTAAAAATCAACAAGCATCAATTCAAGGGATCGAGAACCAATTAGGACAACTTGCTAAGTTGATCTCTGAACGACCACAAGGTAGCTTGCCAAGCAACACTGAAACTAACCCAAATGAGCAACTTCATGTCGTTACCGCTCATGATAGTGAAGGGTTAGATGAACCAAAATTGAGGCAGAAGAATGTGGTCGAGGAAGGTAAGGTTGAGGTAAGCCATGATAAGCCAAAACCGGTAATTACAGAGTACCAACCTCGTGTGCCATACCCCAATGCGATGAAGAAAGACCACACAGATGAACAATTCGGTAAATTTCTTAAATTTCTAAAGAAATTACATATTAACTTACTGTTTCTTAAAGCTCTTTCACAGATGTCAGATTCAAAGAAATTTTTAAAAGAGCTTTTGACAAACAAACAGAAGTTAGACGAGGCGTCTCATGTGGAGCTAAATGCAGTGTGCTCAGCAATTCTAAAAAATAAACTACCACGAAAGTTAAAAGATCCAGGGAGTTTTACAATTCCGTGCTTAATTGGTAGTTTATCTGTTGATAATGCTTTAGCTGATTTAGGGACAAGTATAAATGTTATGCCTTATAAAATGTTTAAACAGCTAGGTCTAGGGAAACCCAAACAAACTAGGATGAGCATTCAATTAGCTGATAAAACTATTAGAATTTCTAGGGGTATAATTGAAGATGTACTAGTAAAAATTGATAAATTCATATTCCTAGTAGACTTTGTTGTTTTAGACATGGATGAGGACAATAATATTTCTCTAATTCTAGGAAGACCCTTTTTAGCAACTGCTAGAACTAAAATTGATGTTGGTACAAGTGAACTCATAATTCGTGTAGGTGACGAAACGGTCACTCTTCATGCTCTTGACTCGGCTAGGATATCGAGTAATGAAGGTGAAAACATAAATTCTATTAATGGCCATTTGGTTCAACCTTCTTTTCAGGAAGCACCATGAAATTACACAGTTAAGCCACATCCTAAACCTCGTGCCAACAAAGAAATAACTCATGAGCAATGACGACTTGAGATCGATAAACTAGACGAGTGGAAGACACATTTCAAGGAGAAACTAGGAACACACGAAGCAAAACCGAGGCAACTCCATGACAAACTTAAAGATGAGCCAAACCAATTTAAGATCGGAGATCAAGTATTGTTGATAAAACAGACCCTCGGATAGCCACTTCAAACATTGATACAAACGAAAAGATCCCTTTTACGGTACTGAATATTTTCCCATACGGAACAGTCGAGGTAACTAATCCTAAGTTCGACACTTTTAAGGTAAACACTACTCGACTCGAACTATATAGTGATCATAGAACTGATAGCAGGGGAGAGGAATTTCAACTCTTCAAACCACCATGAGATATGCGAATGAGAGGTAAGTCTAGTTTAAAACTTTAAACGAGCGCTTCTCGGGAGGCAACCCGGGCACTAACTTCACTAATTTTCATATTTTATTATTTTTAGCACCTAACTACAAACTAACCAAATTAATAAAATGCAGATTTCCTTACCACACGGGCGTGGCCGTGGCCGTGTGGACACCACAAGTAGGTACGTCGACGTGGACAACAATTTTCCCAAAACACGGGCTGCGATAAAATGCCACGGCCGTGCGATATTGCCGTGGTCGACACTGAGAAAGTCACACGAGTGTGAGACACGCCCGTGTCCTTAGGCCGTGGCCGACACTGATTAAGCAACACGAGCATGGAAACCTCTCCACAGGCGTGGGAAAAACGAACGAAACACCACACGGCCGTGTGACCTAACACGTCCATGGCACACGGGCGTGAGAAGCCACCAGATCATTGTTTCCTATTTAAACCCTCCATTCTTCTCATTTTCTCCCCAATTTTTTCTTCTCCCAAACCCTAACCACCACACCCCTCTCTTTCTTTTATCTTTTCCCTTTTATATTCCTTTTTTCCCTTTCCCTCACACTCTCTCTCTACACCACCATCCCCAATGTCGAAGAAGCAAAAGGGCCCTAGCGCAGTCTCTCTGTGCGAGACCAATCTCCATAAGTTCATGCCGGCCGCTTCATTAACTCAACAGGACAAGGACCTTGGAGTCCATTCAGTTTTTCTTTTCCTTTTCTTTTCTCTTTTATTTTTTGTCTCTTTATATTTCTTGTGCTTAATTTATATTATTATATTTTGATTTCTTTAATTTAGGTTCAAAAGTCTGTTAGGGAATCACCACACCATGACCCTAGTATCCACCTCCACCTTCATCTACGCCCAACTTACCGTTCCTTTTCCTTGAGTTCATCTAAAATTCAGGAAGTTTCACTTCTCCCCCTATCTTATGGTTGTTTATATTGTATATATCTATCTTTGTACATTGAGGACAATGTATATCTTAAGTGTGGGGAGCTTATTTAATTGATAATCAGAAAATCCCTGAATTATGCATTGTTCTTAAGTATCTTTATCATATTTACTATTAGAATGAAACTTCTATTGATTTATGATTTTCATTGATATGTTTCAAATTAAGTCATAGGTAATTGTGCATTGATGATTTAAACTTTAAGATAGTAGAGAATCAAGCATGATAAGTCTATTTTTTGTAATTAAAATTATTAGGCTATTTCCCTAATCTTAAATATTATTTTGAAGTTTGAAATCTACAAGGATGACATCAAAAACCATAATTTTTGTGAGATCTTGAGCCTTTTAGAGTATATATTTTTCTTGCTCACTTTATTGATTATGAGTGTGTCAACATTGATTTGTTATTCTAGAACTTGCTTCGATTATACATGTCGAGACCACATTTTTTATTTGATATACTGAGATGATAAAGGCACCTAGGTTTTAACCCACTTACTCCATAAAAAGCCTAACTCCATAATTAACCTCTAGTGAACCCTTTTTAGCCTAATAAAGCGTTTCTTGACTCACCCATTAATATTAACCTAAAACCAAATTTTTAATGCCCCTAATCTCTTGACGTCTTTTTTGTCGAGAATTGATTTGATCAGTTGCCAAACTATGTTTTCTATTTTAGTTATTAATTCTTTCTTATTATTGTAAATACTCAAAAAAAAGTATATTCATCATTAATTCTTTGTTTTATGAGCTTAAACAGTTAAATTCACATCTTTAGAAGAAGCTCGTGTTATTAATGTAATTATTCATTATTAGTTTATTGTTTCTAGTTAGGTAATTTGTCAATTCAATCTTGATTCTAACCTTCTAATTCAGCCTATATCCACACCTTTAACCCAAGCCCCATTACAACCCTTTAAAGGCCTTTTGATTTGTGTATCACCTCATTTTTCAGTGGTGGAAATTTGATTTTCATGCAAGCCTATGGGATTAACTTTTCACGTTCGACTTTTTGAGTGTTTAATTTGAACCTTAAACACCTTGAGTGATTTGAGTGAATCTTTAGTGAGGATGTCAATTCTTGTCGGTTTTGAATCAGAGGTAATTATTTAGGTAAGGGGAAACACATATGTTTTCGTGCTATAAAAATTTATGACTTAGATTGTTTGAATCTTTAGGACTCTTTTAGTTAAATTATCAATGTATGAATTATCTATGAATTATGATGAAACATTATTGATAAGGGTTATGACTTAAGGAAGTTAATTTTAATTGTGATTTGAGAATTTTGCTTGAGGTCAAGCAAAGACTTAAGTGTGGGGATATTTGATAAACCATAATTTACACATATTTTAACCCCATGCTTAGCTTAATTTTGGATGATTTTCCATTGGATTTGATGAATTCGATGCTCCTAATCTCTTAATTTCATGTTTTATACTCAAGAGAGCTTAGGGAGTAAAAAAGAACGAGAAACGGGCCAAAAAGGGACAAAATTAGCCTACACGACCTGGACCACCACACACGGGCAGATCACACGGCCGTATGTGGCAAGCCAGATCGAACACGGACTGGGCTATAGATCACGGGCGTGTCACACGGGCGTGTCCCTGCCGACATAAGAATGAATTCTATTCGGAATAGGATACTTGTGGGCCAAGAAAGGCATCTCAAAACTTATATAAACACCCTAGGGGGCAACCTAAAAGGAGAGTTGGACATAGGTCAACAGGGTTCGACAGGACGTCGAATAGACATCGAGTAGAAGGAGAAATTACCCCAAGATAGCCATCGGGAACAGCCTAGGAGAAGGATCTCCATCAAAACTGAGGATTCCCCATCAAGTTCTTTAAAAGTTTTTGGGTTTTTCTTATGTTTTGTTATTTTTCCTTAAATACCTTAAATCCCTTAAATACCTAAGGGGATGAAACCTAAGACGAATCTTATTATTATTTGATTTATGATATAAATACTTGTGCTTATTTTTAATTGTGAGTTCTTATTCTTGTTTGATAATTCAGGTTATTGATTCAAGTCGAATGTGCTTATTTAGTGGAGCAAAAGTCCCTGTCTAAGAGTAGATCAACACAATTAAGCGGAGTTGATTGCAACCTTAGAAATAGGGCGACGAAAATCTGTCGGATTAGGGTCAAACCTAATAAGGGAATCCATAGATCGAGTTAATGTGACAATAGGGGTTTTAATTAGAAAGAGATTTCAATTAATTAACCTAGAGTCAGTTGTTAGTTACCTTGAAAGAGGTATTAATATAATTTAGGGATTTCTACGGATTAAGCCAAGTGAATAAATCGCATGAATCAAAAGCAATAAGTGAAGTCTAGGTGGGTTCTTCCTTAGGTATTGCCTATCTCATATAAAGTTGTCTAAAAGTATTTTCCCAATTTACTCTCTGTCGCGTTCATAGTTAGTTAATTTTAGATTAAAAATAATCCCTTTAATTATTAGACTAGATAATAAAAAGATAGTTATTACTAGTAATCTTGGTCCTTGATGATACGATATTCCAGACTCACCACAGCTATACTACTATTCGATAGGTGCGCTTGCCTTTGTCAAAATAATAGTTAGTTTCGAGCTCCATCAGTAACTCTTATCTACTCATCATTTTCCATACTTCTTTAGAAATTTCTATTGGGTTATTTTATTTTGGATTATCAAACATGTATAAAAGATTAAATTATTGATAGGTGAGTTTTTGTTTATTTTTGAAATATGGAAGAAAATTTGGCAGACTTGCGAATCAAAGAAGAAGTGGAGAGTGGGGAGACTGAGTTACGCGAGATTGAACAAGAAGAAAATCCAATGGAGCAATCATCTAATTTTTGTTTAGTTGGTTGTTTTCTTACAGCAACGGTTATAAATTTTCAATCGAAGCGTACGGTGATGGCTAATCTCTGGCATCCTATTGGAGGGGTCTCTATTACTGATATTGGAGAAAAAAGGATTCTTTTTCGATTCTACTGTAAAGTTGACAGAGATAGGGTGGTTAAAGGGTCACCATGGACCTTTAACAATCACTTGCTTATTATCTCAATACTAAAGGAGGAGGATGATCCGTTAGAAGTGCCTCTTAATCATGCAAATTTCTGGGTTCAGATCTATAATCTTCCTTCAGGTTTGTACTCAGAGAATATTGCGAGACAGTTTGGTGATTTTATAGGTTCTTTTATGGAGTACGATACAAAAGCTGTTACAGTAGGGCTACGAAATTTTATGAGAGTTAGAGTGCAAGTAGATGTCCGAAAACTTTTGAAGAGACGGAAGAGATTGCTGATTGCCATATCGAAGAAATGTTCTGTTAGTTTCAAATATGAGAAGTTAACGATGTTCTGTTTTTTATGTGGCCGACTAGGACATGGGGATAGTTTCTGTCCGATTTGTATGTACCAAGAGAGTAAGGAGTTACCGTTGGGATGGGATATTTCTCTAAAAGCTCTTCCACGACGAGCGACGGTTAGTGGAAGTCCTTGGCTAAGGGAATCTGGTTCTGATTAGGGAATAATTTCAGGAGCATCAGGATCTAATCAAGGGAGTGATTTTAGGTTAGCAGATTCCTAATTTGATGCGCAATTATGGAGCAAATTTGAGGCTAAACTTGATAGGTAAATCTCTTTCTCCCCCAAGATAACAGTATTAATGAGGAGGATATTATGGAGGAAGGAGAAATTAATGAGGAAGGGCCCATTTTAGTCAATGAAGGAAAAAAATATTGAGGTCTAATTTTATTTCGGAAGTTTCCTTACAAAAGGATTCTACTGAAATGCAAAGGGAATGGACCAACAGTTGCCCAAATGATAAGTCGACTGAACCTGCGGAGCGGGTCAGCCGAGCATTATGAAAATCATAAGCTGGAACGTCCGTGGATTGGGGAATCTACAGTTGGTTCGTCGTGTTCAGCATATGCTGAAGGAATATCGTCCCCATATTTTTTTCTTTATGGAAACTAAAATTAATGTGTACATAATGGAGAGAATAAGAAAAAAATTCAGGTTTCAAAATGGGATTGAAGTCTCGACTAATGGTACCAGGGGAGGTCTTTGTCTTGGATGGAAAAATGAGATGGATATTAGACTTATGGGTTACAATGAAAATTGCATTGATGTTATGGTAAATAATGATGGAAATAGACCTGAATGGCGTCTTACGGGTTTTTATGGAGCCCCTGATGTTAGAGACAGAGCTGACTTTTGGAATTTATTAAGAAATCTCAGTCATAATTCTTCAAAAGCATGGGTTGTTTTGGGTGATTTTAATGAAATTATTTCAAATCAAGAAAAATGTGGAGGGAGGTATAGAGAGGAGAAGCAAATGGATGCATTCCAAGAGGCTTTGGACTACTGTGTCCTTACGGATCTAGGTTATTAGAGACGCTGGTACACTTGGGAAAGGAGGAATTTTGAGACAGCCAACATTCAAGAAAGATTGGATAGAGGAGTGGTAAATCTTCGATGGTAAAATCTTTTCTCTAATTATAAACTCATTCATTTAGATAATTCGATATCGGATTATTGCCCTATTTTCCTTAATACAATTTATTCTGAGAGTAATAGAAGTACAGTAAAAGATCGGGGTCTCCGGTTTGAGAGAATGTGGCTATTGGAAGAGTCATGTGAAGATGAAGTTCAATATCTGTGGAATATGAATAAGCAGATAAAGATACCGGATCGTCTCTATGCAATTAGCAAAGGACTACGTAATTGGGCTTTAAGGATTAGAAGGGAGAAAAATTGTAACATTAATTCTCTAAAATGCAGATTGAATGCTCTCTACAATGCTCTGCCGGATGATGAGAATTTGGAAGAAATTATTAAAGCAAAGCTCGATCTCAATCTGGAAATTGATAAAACAGAGTTATATTGGGAGCAAAGGGCTAGATCAAATTGGCTCAAGTATGGTGATCGTAATACAAGTTTTTTCCATAGTCTTGCTTCCACTAAATGTCGATTAAACAAGATTATGAGAATTAAGGGTGAGGATGGCTCGTTTATTACTGATGAGGATGAAATGATGAAGACTGCAGTAAATTATTTTAAAGATTTATTTACTAGCTCTCGACAGAGTAATGATGATACTGTTTATGAAGGGGTACCTTCTAGGATCTCATCTTCTATGAATGAGCATCTTTTGCGTGATTTCAAGGTGGAAGAAATTAACGAGGCTCTTCGGGAGATGGGTCTGACTAAAGCGCCAGGATATGATGGTTTTTATGTTGTATTCCTTCAAAAATTGAGGCATATAATTGGGCAGGATGTGGCGAAGTATTGTTTACAAGTCCTTAATAGGGAGATTTCGTTAAATGAGGTAAATTTTACCAATATTATCCTTATTCCCAAAGTAAGTGATGCGGATATGATGTCTTTATTTTGCCCTATTAGTCTATGTTCGGCTTTATACAAAATAATTTCTAAGACCATTGCTAATAGGTTGAAAATGGTTTTGGATCAATGTATTGATCATGCCCAAGGAGCGTTTGTGCCTGGAAGACTTATTTGGATAATGTTCTAGTGGCATATGAGGTCTTACATGCATTGAAGATGAAGAGTAAAGGGAAAAAAAGGCTCGTTTGCTCTTAAGCTTGATATGAGTAAAACTTATAATAGAGTGGAATGGGGTTTTTTAGAAGGTATGATAGAAAAAATGGGTTTTGCGACAAAGTGGATTAGTTTGGTTATGCATTGTATAACTTCGGTTTCATATACAGTCAGTGTTAATGGGTTTTCAAGTGAAAGATTTTCCTCCAAAGGGGACTACGCCAAGGTGATCGTTTAAGCCCCTACCTTTCTCTAATTTGTACTGAGGGCTTTTTATCTTTACTCGACTCTGCTGTTTAGATGGGAAACTTAAAGGGGGTGAAGGTATGTAGAGAAAGTCCAACTGTCACTCATTTATTTTTTGCTGATGATAGCATTGTTTTTGGTGATGCAAATGAGATAGGAGGACGGGTTTTGTTGGATATTTTGAGACGGTATGAAACTGTTTCAAGGCAAAAAATAAATCTTGATAAGTCACAAATTTTCTTCCTACAATGGTTGGGAGAAGAAAGAAGGATGCCTTTTAATATATTTGTGATAAAATAAGAATGAAAGTTCAGACTTGAGGGGCTAGATTACTATCTCAAGGAGGAAAAGAAGTTTTCATTAAGGCGGTCCTTCAAGCAATTCCTACTTATTCGATGTCTTGTTTCTTGCTTCCAAAGACGCTTTGTACGAAGCTTTAGAGTATTATGAGTCATTTTTGGTGGCAAAAAAGCTCGACTCGTAATGGAATGCATTGGTGTAATTGGACTAGTCTTAGTCTTCCTAAAACTTGTGGAGGAATGGGTTTCAGGGATCTTAGCAAGTTTAACATTGCACTTTTAGCTAAACAAGGTTGGAGGTTAGTCACTAATCTGGATTCGTTACTTGGACGTATTTATAAAGCAAAGTACTATCCTCATACCTTGTTTTGGAATGCCACTTTAGGTAATAACTCATCGT
The DNA here is from genome assembly GCA_005393395.2 of Gossypium australe. Taxonomy (NCBI): domain Eukaryota; kingdom Viridiplantae; phylum Streptophyta; class Magnoliopsida; order Malvales; family Malvaceae; genus Gossypium; species Gossypium australe. Next base: position 19,159,208 of record CM016625.1, on the reverse strand, counting down.
ATGCTTGGAAAAGTATATATGCAGCCCGAAAAGTCTAGAAGATGGTATTGGCTAGAGGGTGGGATCAGGATCTCAAATTTCAGTTTTGCAAGCTTGTTGGTTGCCCCGTTGGGCGGGGGGAATTCAAGCAACTTTTGCAAACAGTGGGATTGAAAAAGTGTCAGAACTTATTGATCAATCAATAAAGACTTGGAAAGTGGATTTTATTAATAGTCTTTTTACCTTGATGGAAGCTCATGCAATCTGTTGTATTCCTTTTTCAGTTTACACTTCTAAAGATAAAATGGTGTGGTACACTGATAACTCCGGCATGTATACGGTACGTAGTGGATACCGATGTCTTGTTGAACCGAATATTAATGACACTACAAATACTGACTATACAGGAATCTTTACAATAAAAGAATAAGTTCATCCCCACTTTGCCCTAGCTGCTAATCTCCACAGCTAGGGCAAATTGGGGATGAACTTATTCTGAGTATATTACTACTGCTGCTAATCTCTACAATAAAAGAATAAGTTCATCCCCAATTTGCCCTAGCTGTTGAGAGACCCCAGAGAATTTTATGCATACTCTTCTGATATGTGGCCCTGCAAAAAATGTTTGGCAATCAATCGGTGTTGACTGGTCAAACTTTAATGAAAATATGGATTTTTGTACCTGGCTTAATTTTGTTTTTCAAAACAAAAGGCATGATTTTGGTGAGATCGCTACAACCACAGCTGGGTACTCTGGCAAGCCCGAAATAAGCGCACAATGGAGGGAAAGAGACAATTAGTCCATGATGTTTGCTCTCTTATTTTCAATATTATAAGAGAGATGAGGGAGTTTAGAGATAAAATACCTATTCAGGTGAATATAATGAACCCTTTATGAAAGCCCCCTCAAGAACCTTTTGTTAAGGTAAACTTTGATGCTACGTTCAAAATAACCCTCCACCAGTCTTATTCTGGTTTTGTTATCAGAAATAGCAGAGTTTTGGTTATGGGAAGCGGAACTATTTTTAATAAATTTGTCTCCGACTCTTTTACAGCAGAAGCCATAGCATGTCTCCAGGCTTTGGATTTCGCATGGGAAATGGGTTTTACTCATATTCAAATGGAGGGTGATTCTCGGACAACGATTGTCAAAATAAACCAAGTGCTACTAGATTTTTCAGATATGAGTACTTATATTGAAGAAATAAAGATAAAGGCGAGCTCTTTTCAGCACATCTCCTTCCACCATGTTGATAGACGAGTGAATATGGTGGCTTATATGATAGTAAAAGAAAGGATATCGTTACCGGAAGACAGGTTTTGGGTGGAGGACTTACCAGCGGCGGCAAAGGTTTATTTGGCTAGAGATCTCTCGGAATTGGTTTCTTAGATCTAAGGGACTAGAAGAGTTGGGTTTTCATTTTAGAAAAATTTGTTTTTTTTTTCTCTGCTGATGGTTTTAGTTTTTCGATTTGATAGTGGGTTTCTTTATGTCTTTCCAATTACCCACATACCCATAAAGCTGTCGAGAGTTATGGTCTAGCTCTTTGTTTCTTTTGTGTGTTACAGCTAAGGGTGAGTAATTGCTTTACTGTTTTGCCTTTATTTTGTAATTATTTTTTTATTTTCAATAAAACTTTCGATATTTATATAAAAAAATAAATTTTTGAAAATATTAATTTTCGATTGATTTAATTTTTCAACGGTTTATCAAATGAAGGCCTTACTTTGCTTAAAGCTTGTTTAAGATTATTATCCTTTATCAATTTTTACTTCGTTTCATTTTATTTTAAGATTATATTATCTTTTTTTATTAAATAAATTAAGGGTAAACTATATTAGTAGTCACCCAACTTGTAACACCCTTAACCCGTATCTGTCGCCAGAACAGGGTTACAGAATATTACAAGACAACGAAATAGTAATGTAACACCCCGAATTTTGGGCTTAAAAGTTTTGTAGTTTGTGGTTAGGGTCAAAGAGAAGGTTACGCTGTTATGTTTAGTTGCGCATTTTAGTTTTAGAATGGGTCTGCTTGTAACAGCCTAAATTTGGGTCTAGTCGAAACAGTGGTTTTGAGACCACAAATCCGACCAGTAAAATTATATTTTTATTATATTTTTATGGTCTACAATTTTACGGAAAGATTTCGTAAAAATTTCGTTCAAAAATTTCGACGTTTGGGCACTCAATTTAGTCAAAAGGACTAAATTGTAAATAGTGCAAAAGTTGAGTTCTACATGTTAGAAGTGTCCAATTTCTATGAAATTTTAAATTAGAGGTCCTTAAATGGAAATTAGACCATTCGTTAAATTGTTGGACAAAAATGGACATTAGATAAGTGAAATGAGATATTTTTAAGTTAGGGGCATTTTGGTAAATTGGTAATTAAATGAATTAAAAACAAAATTAAAATGCCAAATTTGTCCATCTTCTTCATATGGATGAAATTTTCCAGGGGAAGACATGGCTAGGGTCTTCTAAACTTTCCAAGCTCATGACCCCGAGAAAACAAGATTTGGACCTAGAACGTGAGGAAAATCGAAAATTGGAAAAGTTGGTAAAATGGTCATTTTGGTATCGAGGTAAGTTCGTATGTTAATAAGCATTAAATTTAATATGTTTAAATGTTTAACTGATACCGTGTGTTATTTCGTATGTTATTATTGGATCATGAATAATATAAAAATTACGAGATTGTATTGAAAGATCAAATTAAGAGAAATGCAGGGCGGAGTATGATCGAATTTCGACATGTGATGAATTGATAGTAAAGACCATGGTTGGACCATGGCAATATGTGTGCCAGTGTAAGACCATGTCTGGGACATGGCATCGGCCATGATATGAGAGCCAGTGTAAGACCATGTCTGGGACATGGCATCGGCATTGATATGTGTGCTAGAGTAAGACCATGTCTGGGACATGGCATCGGCCACGATATGAAAGCTAGCGTAAGACCATGTCTGGGACATGGCACTGGTACAATACATCATGTACGAGTTTTTCCCGAGTATCCATCCTTAGTATCCCAAGAGTTTCAATGGGAAAATCCAAAGATGATATCAAAGAAATGACAAGGTATGATCATGTTGAAAGAGTACAGGTATGTACGCAAAATTCATGAGTACTAAATTTCGATGTATATGGAACATTTGGTAAGAATGTAAATGAGTAAGTCATACCTATGAAAATGATCTTGTGATGACCTTGTGACGATAGGTCTATACTTATGATGTATAAAATAGGTGATAAATTTGATTTATGACTATGTGTGAGGCTTTTAGGCCAAATTAAATCGTGACATGATAAGTTTAAGTTTTGTTGTTGATGTATAGGTTAAAGGGGAAAATGAATGGCATGTAAATATTCGATAATGGCTAGCTATTGGAATGGCTTGTTAAAGGATATGTTTTGGGGTTATGTATGATTAAATGGATGTTAATACAAAGCAATCATGAAAGAGTAAAATTTACAATAAAACTGTTTTGGACAGCAGCAGTGATGTGAATTTGAAAAATCACCAAAAAATAGTAGAAATTGAATTATAAGTTGGATGAGATATTGATTTAAATCTTATTGAGTCTATTTTCATATAAAAGAAACAGAGAAAACAATGGATTTTTATATTTCAGGATATTTAAATTCTTGTGATATTGGTTCAGAATGATTACGTGATCCCCTGTTCTAACTTGGAAAACTCATTAAAACTTGTACAAAAATAATTATGGGATAAAAGTTATATTCTTGAAATCCTTAATGAGTCTAGTTTCAAATGAAACAAATTATAACCTCATTTGAATTCTGTATAGGGAGAAAATTGATTTTTAGTGAAAAGTGGTCAGAATAGTCAAACAGTGAAACAGGGGAAATTTTAATGAATAAACTGTACTAATTGGCTTAGCCAAAAATTCTGGAAATTTTATGGTATAAAGATATATGAGTCTAGTTTCAGGGAAAATTAGCGGTTCTAAATTCGAAGCTCTGTATCTCGAGAAATAAATAATTTAGTGACAGCGATTCAAGTAGACAGATTAATGTGAACATGAGTAATAAGGTATAAGCATGTGATTTAATGCTTGTATCAAATTGAGAACTTGTTGTGAGGATTTTTCATGTTGAGGCTTTGATAAGGCTACAAATGAGTAAGTTGGGAAAGTAAGAACTTAGCATTATTTATGCAAGTTATGACAGCTTAGTAGTAAGCTAAATTCATTGCTAATGCTTATTATTTTTACATGTGAACTTACTAAGCTTTATAAGCTTACCCCCTTTTCTTTCCCATGTTACAGAGTCCTACTAAACAAGCTCGGGTTGGAGGTTGTTGGAGATCGCTTCACACTATCAAGCTATCTATGGGTATCTTTATTTATAAATGATTTAAACCATGGCATGTATAGTGGCTTGACTAAGTCATTTTGTATATGTGTTAATTAATTTGACCAAATGTATTGTTTAGTCTGGTAATGCCTCGTACTCGGTTCTGGCATAGGATACGGGTAAGGGGTGTTACACTGCTGGTCTGGTGGGTGAGTGTGTGTTAATTTGCCTTTAGGTTTTGGGTTCAAGTCCTTGTGTGCGCTTTTTGAGTGAATTTTCTGTTAGTTTTATTTTGCTACTGATTTTATTCTATTTAGTTTTAGTTTATTATTATATTTTTATTATAATTATTTTAATTCTTCAAGGCATGTTCCTTTTGTTTTATTTGATTTTATTTCTTTCCTTTCTTTTCTTTTCCGTTTGGCTTTTCTTTTTGCTTTTTTTCTTAAACTTTCGAAAACGGTGGTGTGTGATTTCGAAAGAGTCGTTTCCTCATTGCCAAATCGGTGTTAGAATGTCGTAGATCGCAAAATAGGTGTGGGTTTCGAACCTTTTCTAATTTATTTGCGAATTCTAATTCTACTTTGCGAAAAGTCGACTATGTATGTGATATCGTTATTTTATGCTTGGAATGTGTATGGTTTTGTATAATTTTGATCTAGCAAGGATCGAAAAGTGCCTTGTGGCTGAAAGAACATTTTTCGGGGCTATTTTAGGGTGGTTTCGTGACCATACAAGCGTCCACACGGGCGTGTGATGACTCACACGGCCATGTGCTTTTGGGAATTAGGGTTCCGGGCGAAATTTGGGTGCCACACGGCCTAGTCACACGGCTGTGTGGTCGATTTGGGGTTTTTGTCGATTTTCACATAGCCGTGCCCCCGAGGTACACGGGCTTATGTGACTGGGAATTAGGGATTTAGAGTTTTGGTGCCACACGACCGTGTGGTTGATTTGGGGATTTAGAGATCCCACACGGGTGTGTGTTCTGGGCATACAGGCGTGTGAGACCCTTACACTGTCGTGTCTACCCTGCACTCTAATTTAGCAAATTTGGACAGTGAGTTACACAGCTTGTTCGCACGGCCGTGTCCCTGTGTCACACGGGCGTATGCCTCCTCCACACAGGCGTTTTGGACCCCACATGGCCTAGGTTCTCCCACATGGACGTGTGGCTCTAAGTCAGCTATTTTGATTCTGTGTGTTTTGCCTTGACTGATCTTTAGTCAGAGTGGCTAAGAATTATCTGAACTGGGCTTCGGCTTGAGTGTATCTGTGACTATCATGTGAGATGTGTGAATCTGAATCTGTTCTGTTGGGTGTGTGTGCATAGCTGTTCTGTCTGACTTTATGATATTGTGTCTCTGCTCTGTGAGATTGTATGCATACATGCACTTGCATAAAATATTTTGGGATGAGTTTTGAAGAGAAGTGAGTCTGATTCTGATCTAATCTGGCAGTTCAAACTGCAATTTGTCTGTACTGCGAATTACCGCACTACACTATACAGCACATACATCAGCCTTGCTGCATATATTTATTTGATCTGGCAGTTAAACTACAATTTACCAGTATAGCGATTTACCGCATCACACTGTACCGTATGTACGTTAGCTATGCTACGTACCATTATCTGATCTGGCAGTTTAATTGTAAATTATCTGTATAGTGGTTTACCACATTGCACTGTACCGCATGTACGTTAGCTATGCTACGTATATATATTTGATCTGGCAGTTCAACGACATTTTGATAAGCCAGCGTTGCCGGGCAATCCGGGGTGGTAGGTCATTATTGTCGGGCAACCCGGGATGGCTTTATATGGTGTGTAGGGTTGGATGGGCCTTCTTTGTCCTATGTGGTGCGTTTGGTTGGATGAGATCAAACAGCTCTTACGAGGTGTGATCGGGGGACGGAGATGTGTGTTTGGCTGGATGGGTGAGTTATTTTAATATCAGACTACATACATACGCATCTGTTTGAATGTTCTGCGTGGGGGATTCTCTGACTGTTTCTGTTTGACTGATTAGCACATATGACAGTGTGCCTGTAAGTGTGACTTAGTGTGCTTGAATTGTTATTTAGTTTTGAGATGTTGGTTTCGGGTTACCTTCTGGATCTGTATGTCTCTGTGAGTACGTTTCTTTATTAAACTGCTACCTGGCATCTTATTCTATGTTTCTGTAGTTAGATTGGTTTTGAACTCACACTGAGCTCGTGTAGCTCAACCCCCTCTATTTCCCTTTCAGGTATCTTTCAGAATTTTGTTGCTGGACTCGGTATGCGGAGATCTCGGACAGTCCTGGAGAATAATATAGCACAAGTCTTATTTTCAATTTCTGTTTTGTTATTTAGTTTTGAATTATAAGGTTTTATAAAATTGTGGAACAAATTCTGTTTTACCTTTTATTCGTTCAGTTATTTCCAGTTTTATAATGAACTTATCTGTAATTTTTGTTGACTGAAACTAGGCGATTAAATATTCCGGTTTAACGTAATAACTTGTTTTGTAAAAATTTACCTACGATCACTTCGATGATCAGTGTGACATTCGGGATTCGGTCTAAACTTCTAAGTTGGGTTTCGGGTGTTACATGTAAATCATCCAAATCATACATTAATAAAAACATAATCAAATTGCTTGGACCTTAAGAAGCTCAAATACTAACCAAAATACAAAATCAAGATGACATTAATCGGGGTAAAAAACACATCAAAACCAACCTAATATGTGCCTAACCAATGTACCCTTATCGGTACCACAATTATATACAATTTAATCTAAAAATACTTATTAATTCAATTCATCAACTCATTTAAGCAATACCAAATCAAAATATCTAACAAAGTTACCACAACCACAACAAATCAAATATATGTAAGCCACACATACTAGCATAACAACTATACCTCATTCTCATACCCTCTGCAAATTGGTTATTTGCATAAAATATCATTCATAACATTACTTAAGCCAAGCATTAACCAAAATAGCACAAGAGTCTATACATGCCATATAATCTGAATTTAACGTTTCAAAAACTACCGAGATAAACTGGATAGTGTGACTTAAGTGCCAATCCGATCGTCCAACCTTCCGAAAATGTACAATGACATTAAGCAACACAAGTAAGTTTAATGAAGCTTAGTAAGTTCGATGAGATAAACAAAAATCTTACCGAACTAACTATAATAAATCAAATAATAAAAAATTATCCATGGCAGCTCCCTGTCATTCACAACATCAATCGATAAATACATCCATATTCAAATCAATACAAAAATAAATAACATGTCTTTCAAATTCATTAAATAAATCACCTTACCAAGATTTTTCCATTCGAAGAACGATTTACGGATAAGAGTACATTGTCAACAAAAGCTCATAAAAGCTGGTCCTCCCGAATACATCAACAGAAGCTCAAAAGTTGAACAGAAGCTTGTAAGAGCTTAACAGAAGCTCGTAAGATGCCAATATCTCCCTCCAATATCATCTCCACTCCAAACCCCATCATACACCAAATCACGAATGTACTTAAATCTCGCGTTTAATTCAAACCGAATATCCAATTCAATATTATAATTCAAACGACAATTCATTTCCAACAATAGAATATATGCATAATAATAATTATCAATTTAAGAAAATGTTAAATTTTAACCGTACGAACTTACCTAGACTGAATTGTAGTAATTGTAGAAGTTCAGGGACTATTTTTCTATTTTTCCTTTTCCACGAGTATCTACGGGATATTGATCTAAAATTTAAAATTATTCATTTATTAGCATATATTTCATTTCCAATCCATTTTACAATTAATACCCTTATATTTTTTGAATTTATGCAATTACCCCAAACTTTTATAATTTTTGCAATTTAATCCCTAAATTAGTTAATCTATCAAATTAACTAATTTTCTCAAATCAATAAACTATCCAAATATTCTAGCCCTCATACAGCCCCTAATAAACCTAAAATTCACTATCAAACCCTAATATTTTGGCATTTTCACAATTTAATCCTAAAATCAATATTTAACAAAAAATCACTTTACAAAATCATCACAAAACACAATCAAAACTCCAAATCCATGTTATTCATAAAAAAACATCTAATATTTATCAATGGAAACTTCCAAAATTTTTAACAGAATCAAAAACGAAGGTACAGGTTAGCTGGACCTAGTTGCAACGATCTCAAAAACATAAAAATTAAAAGAAACTAGCAAAATTTGCTTACCAAATCATCAAACCAAAGTTGGTCGAATACTAAGCCCTAGCTATGGCTTCCTTCTTTAACAATTTCGGTGGAAAAAAAAGGTTAAAGAAGATGATGCTACGTTTTATTTGTTTTATTTTTCTTTTAATTATTAAATTACTAATTTAACCTTTGTTATAATATTAAAATTCACCCATTTAATGTCCACCTTTGTCCATTATTTTTAGTAATGGTATAATTTCCAACTAAGTCCCTTTTCCTTATTCAATAAACCATTTAATCACTCAAATTAAATAGTGACTAAATTTTACATCTTTTACGATTAGTCCTTTTTAATTTATTAACTATTGAAACGTTAAAATTTTTCAACGAAACTTTAATACCACCTTAATGACACTCCGTAAATATTTATAAAAATATTTATGACTCGATTTATAAAAACGAGGTCCCGATACCTCACTTTCTAAAACCACTTGACTTTAGGGTCTTACCACTTGAACCTAATAAATCGTTATAAAACATAAATTACCAAATCAAAAACCTTTTTAAAATCATATTTGACTCGTAAATATTAAATAATAATATCTATAAACTTACTCACCGAATTTGGTGGCCTCGAAACCACTGTTTTCGACACCACTGAAAAATCGGGTTGTTACAACTCTCCCCCCTTAGGAAATTTCGTCCTCGAAATTCTTCCCTGAAAATAGATTCAGATATTGTAATCTCATTGATTTTTCGGTTTCCTAGGTAGCTTCTTCTAAACTATGTCGATGCCACAATACTTTTACTAACGGAACTCGTTAATTCCGCAATTCTTTGACTTCCCGAGCTAAAATTCTCACTGGTTCCTTCGAATACGTCAAATCTGGCTGAAGCTCAATCACACTATGAGGAATCACATGCGAAGGATCAGATCTGTACCGTCTCAGCATTGAAACATAAAACACATTAAGAATTTTCTCGAGTTCAAAGGGCAAGGCTAATCTATAAGCTACAGGGCCGATTCTTTCAACAATTTTATACGGTCCGATAAACCTCGGACTCAGCTTTCCTTTCCTGTCGAACCGTAACACTTTCTTCCATGGGGAGAATTTTAAGAATACTCGATCACCAACAAAAAATTATATATCTTTTCTTTTCAGATCCACGTACAATTTCTAATGATCAGGTGCAGTTTTCAAACTGTCCCGAATAATCCTAACTTTATCTTCAGTTTCTCGGATCAAATCAACTCCCACCATTTTGGATTCACTCAGCTCAGACCAATACAACGGTTTTTACATTTTCTCTTGTAAAGAGCTTCAAATGGTGCCATTTTTATACTGGATTGATAACTGTTATTATATGCGAATTCAACCAATGGTAAATATTTTTCCTAGTTACCTTCAAATTCGAGTATGTAACATCTCAACATATCTTCTAGAATCTGAATCACTTGTTCTAATTGCCCGTCAGTCTGATGATGAAATGTTGTGTTGAAATTAAGCTTAGTGCCTAGAGTCTCATGAAGTTTGCTCCAAAATCTCGATGTAAATCTCGGATCTTGATTTAAAATAATCGATGTCGGAACTCCATGTAATCTCATAATCTCAGATACATATAGTTCCGCTAATCTCTTAAGTGTAAAGTCTGTTTTGACTGGAATAAAATGTGCCGATTTAGTCAATCTATCAGTAATCACCCAGATCAAATCTTTCTTTCTTAGAGTTACAAGTAAACCAGATATGAAATCCATCGTGACTCGTTCTCACTTCCATTCAGGAATCATAACAGGTTGTAGTAAACCTGACGGTACCTGATGTTCTGCTTTCACCTGCTGACAAATCAAACATTTAGCTACAAATTCACAAATTTCCCGTTTCATACTCGGCCACCAATACATTTGTTTCAAATCACAATACATCTTCGTGCTACCCAGATGAACAGAGTACGTACTACTGTGAGCTTCAGAAATAATATCATTTTTCAAATCTAAATTACTCGGCACGTAAATTTTATTGCGATAACGCAATGTGCCACTATCATCAACACTGTACTCTGAACGCAAATTATTCTGAACCATCTGTCGTTTCAACACCAGCTTCGGATCTTCATCTTGCAATTCTCGAATTCGTTGTAGAAACAGGGGTTTCGTTCTCAACTCTGTTAATACAAAACCATCTTCATTAAGAGCTAAATTAGCGTTCAACGCTTGAAGTGCAAACAATGACGACTTTCAACTAAGTGCATCCGCAGCTACATTAGCCTTTCCCTGATGATAATCAATAACCAGATCGTAATCTTTCAGTAATTTTAACCACCGTCTCTGTCTCAAATTCAATTCTTTCTGAGTCATCAAATACTTTAAACTTTTGTGATCTGTAAACACGTGACATTTCTTGCCGTATAAATAATGTCTCCAAATCTTCAAAGCGAATACAATCGCGGCCAACTTGAGATCATGTGTAGGATAATTCTTTTCATGCGACTTTAATTGTCGAGAAGCATAGGCTACCACCTTTCCTGACTGCATCAGTTCACAACCCAATCCATTGAGAGACGCATCACTATAAACAACATACGCTACTCCATATTCAGGCTGAGTCAAGACTGGGGCTTTCGTCAACATTTTCTTCAGCTGATCAAAACTTTGTTGACACTTATCTAACATGAAATGATTTTAATAGTGAAATTTAGATGTTAAAAAGTTCCCTCGTCGCGCCGTGATCAAAATAGTAAGTCACATTATGACGAAGAACTCTCTCATGTCACGACGTCGATCTAAAATTTTTTTATTTCTTGTAATTAAATCCTATCTCTATCCCGAGCTAGATTTAAAGTTTACATAAGTTCGTGCAAGACTCAAAATTGATTCCATCCTATATTAATGTATGTTTTAGCTGAATTTTAATTATTATGTTTTAGCTGAATTTTAATTATTAATTGCTAAGAATTGCTCGTATTTGATTGTAGTTACTTCGGTATAGTTTTTGACATCTCGTAACTTGAACTCAACGAACGAATCGGGTAACGAAGTGTTACATCTAACTTATGAACTAATAATTTATATATTATTAATTAAGCTAACTACTTATATCACAAATGAATATTGTTATCTGTATTTTTGTTTATCATGTAAATTTTATTTTAATGAAACACATGGTGAATTTTTTAAATTTCATACATAAAAGATTAATTGTAGTGTATCCTATAATCTTTTAAACTGTTTTAGATGTAAATTGCAAATTAAACTTGTTTGATATTTTTGCTTTAAAAAGATATAGTAATGTAATTAATTATTGATTAAAGTGATATTTGTTAATAAAAATATAATTAATATATTATTTTATTAAATTCAATTGGATTTTAGGAATAAAGCTTACTTTATTACAAAGAACTTAGTGGACAACACACAATTTAGCAAGTAACACCATTTCCAAAGTTTTATTAAAAATAATTGTCACATCAAATCTAATCTCATTTAATAATCCCAACTAGCTAGACCCATCTACCTATAATAATTTCATCTAAAACATTTCACACCCAAAACCAAGCTTAGAACAAGGCTTTAGATCAGACTCTACAAGGAGGTCACCATTAAAGGAGGGGCTATTCTCAACCCTTCTCTGTCTATAAAACCTCCTCCTCCAATAAGGGAGAGAGGCAAACAAATAGTGCAAAAACTCTCTCCCCATAACTACATGACATACTTTCACCGTTACAAATAGTAGCTATGTGCACTTCCACGATGTGAACCACCTTTTTCGTAGCAATTCTTTGCACCTCTAATAGTATGAATTGCTGTAATGAATTACTCTTATATTTTGTGTTGTGACAATTTACGTTGTCTATGGGAAGATAGCTCAACCAGCTTAGGACGCCTTAAAGCACAAACAGATGAGGTAGACTATGGGCAAGAGGATCAACGCTATTAGGATCAATGGGTACATGGAAACAATTAGTATGACAAAAGCAACTTTTTTTTTCTCAATTTATTAAGACATAAAAATTGGCAGATACAATGATTAAAGCAGACTTGTTCATGGGTCGTGCTATCCGCCTACGCCCGAAGGCCCGCCCGAAATTTGAGAGAGTTTGAGTAAAAATATTAAGCTGAAAAAATGGGCTTGGACAAAATAATTAGGTCAATTTAAAATATGAGTTGGGCTCGGGCTTGAACATTCAAGGCCTAAGCCCAGCCTGACCCCTTTTTAAAGTATATAATACTTTATATTATGTTACTTTTGTATATTATGTAATTTAAAACACATTAAAAATAAACCTATACTAAATATATATAATACTATTTTAATGTAAACATTAAAATGATGTTAAGATGGCTATATAAAATTTTTCAATAAATAAAAAATGTATAACATTATTAAATATTTAATTAATATAATATAAATATTTTTAAAAAATAATATGGGTGAGCTTAAAATGGGCTTGGGTTAGTCTTTTGCAAATTTGGATAAAAATTTAAACTTGTATTTTGGGTCAAGCAGGGTATGGACAAACATAAAAAATGTTAATATCATGCTTAGACCTGACCTGACCCAGCCTATGAACATCTCTAGTCTAAACTACCCATAACTCACCAAATCTCTGAAGTGAAAAATATTACGCATTTAAGTGCATTCATACCAACATCCTTAGAATTGTTACAACAATAGTAATGTCAACTGAGTTAAGATAAATAAAATATCATTATTAATTTTTCATAAATATATTTTATAAATAATTTTTATATTAGAATATTTTATTGGTAAATAAATACTTTTAAATATTTTAGTAACAACATTTAGTACTAAAACATTATGTTAATATTAAATACATAAAATAATATTATTTTTATTCATTCTTTAGGTGGAACGGAGTTTAATTTAACTGATTGATGCAATATTCTTTTAAATGACACCCCATTAATTTAGATTCTATTTTTTGTGTATTTTATTAATCATGTTGGAAGTTTGTAATTTTTTTATTTTTATAAATTTTTTAAACATAATAAGACAAAAAAAATTTTATGGATTGGACGACTTTTCATTAGAGAATTTCTTCTTATTTTTTTATTTTTTTATTTCGATATTTTGCATGAGTTATATATATTAATGTATGCATACCTAAAATAGTTTTTTTTTTTTGGTGAAAACTCAAAATAACTTAGAACTTTCTAAGATACATTATGCTCTTTGTCCTGAAGGAAAGTCGTAATCACCACATCAGGTGGCACTTCAAAAACTCGAAGAGAAGTCTGCCAGGAGAGTCCTATCTTCGCAAGTTGATCTGCGGTTAAGTTGCCTTCCCTGGGAACATGCTTGATTTCCCATTGGCCTTCAGAATACATAATTCTTTTGATCCTTCTGAGAAGTGTAGTTCCCGAGTCTATCATGTCTTTTGTAGCCAAAGCCTGAATTACTTCAAGGTTATCAGTCTGGATCTTGGCTTTTTTGTAGCCTTTATGCAATAGGATGAGTACTCCATCAAGTACGCCCTAGAGTTCTGCTTCCAATGGTGAACAGCTTCCTAGATAATGAGTGTATCCCAAGATCCAATTACCATCCTGATCACGTACCACTCCACCTGCTGCAGCGTCTCCAGATATTCTAGCCACTGCTCCATCGGAGGAGAGATGCACCCATTTATCTGAGCAATGTTGTTGGTTCCCCGATGAGATCTCGACAGCCTTTGGCCTTGTGATAATGGACTCAAAGTTTTGTGCCCAGCTGAGTGATGCTTTAGTGATTTCGAGGGCGACCCATCAATGTTTTGAAAGATGAAGAGATTTCTATTTTTCCAAATTCTCCACGCTATGATCCCAAAAAGGCACGACCAAGTAATACCTTTATCCTGCAATTTAAAATGACAATTGAGGTTAGTTAATAGCCAAATATTTAGATGGACAGAAAAGAACCTGGGTTGTTCCTCTGGGGGAACTACGAGCTTCCACGTTTCCTTGGCCATCCAGTAGTCGCGGAGGACATGTATGGTGTCTTCAGGATCTTGTCCGTATCTAAGGTAGGCTTTGCTGTGGGTAATTCCTCTTCTGCTTCTCTCTGAGTTGGTTAAGAGTCTCTGATTTGCCACCAGCCAAAGGAAGATCCTAACTCTCTAAGGTCCTTGGTAGTTCCAAATGGCTTTCTAGTTGTCATCTTTAGGTTTCCAAGAATTTTCCTTTAGCGTCCAGTAAGCGCTTTGGATAGAGAACGACCCTGATCCCGATCGAGCCCAGATGATTCTATCTTCGCCATTATCAGGATGGGGTGGGGGAATGCTTACAATTCGTTTCAATTTGTCTTCCGGTAGCCAAAGTCTAAGCATGTCGACATTCCAAGAACCATCTGGAAGGAACCAATCCTTCAAAGTGCTATCCAGGTTGATCCTGTTCTGGGCGGGAGCATATGATAATAACGGACCTATACCAGGTATCCAGTTATCCTTCCAGCCAGATATAGTGGAGCCATCCCCAACAGACCACATGAGATTTTCACGAAGGAGGGGCCATACCTTGGATAGAGATTTCCATAGATGCGAGCTTTGACTCTTAAGAATAGACTCAGGGAGCTGGTCCTTCCATCCATACTTTGATCGGAGAACTTGTACCCATAATGCATCTTTTCGTGTAACCAAATTAAACCCAATTTTCATAAGAAAGGAGTTATTGTGGTCTTGGAGGTGTCTGAGGCCAAGTCCCCCGTAAGTCCTGGGTTGACAAATGGAGTCCCATCCCACCAAAGTAATTTTAGTGTTGCCAGCTGCGCCTCCCCAAATAAACTGTCTGGCTATCTTCTCTAGCTCATCACACACTCCTTTTGGAATAGCTAAGGACTGCATGAAATAGCTGGGGATGGTCAGGAGAACGGATTGGGCCAGAGTAATACGCCCTGCAAGGGAAAGTTTCCGCGCCTCCCATTTTTGTAGTTTACTCCTCACTTTTTCTATTACAAAATTCAGAGTACTTTTGGTGACTCGGTCATGAAGGAGCGGTACCCCCAGGTAATTTCCTAGATTAAGCACCTTTTGAAACCCGTAGAGTTGGCTAATCTGGTCACTTAAACTAGTATCCACGCCCTTAGAGAAGAATATGTGGCTCTTCCTAGCATTTATTTTATGGACCGAGAGGTCACAAAAGTGTCTTAGAGTCTCCTTTAGTAAACGGGCTTGATCCATTTCCGCGTTGCAAAAGATTACTAGGTCATCTGCAAAAAAGAGATGTGATAGCGCCGGGCCCGATCTAGAAAGTTTAATAGGCTGCCACTTACCAGTGTTTATCTCTGAGTTGATGAGGTGAGCTAACCACTCCATACAAAGGACAAAGAGATAAGGTGATAATGGGCAACCCTGTCGAATACCTCTTATCAGTTTAAAGGATCTAGATGGTACACCGTTCCAAAGGATTTGCATTGTGGAGGAGGAGATAGCATTCATGATAACCTTTCTAATTTTCTCAGGTACCCCAGCAGCTTCTAGTGACACCTCTATGAATCTCCAACTGACCCTGTCATAAGCTTTCTCCAAGTCTAGCTTAATGGCCATCCATTTCTTATTACCTCTTCTACTGCGCATAGAGTGGATAATTTCCTGTGCAATAATGATATTATCGGATATGTTCCTCCCCGAAATAAACCCAGCTTGCTGTGGGGAAATGTAGTTTGGAAATACCACTTTGAATCTGTTAGCAATCACCTTCATCACCACCTTGTACAAGACCGAGCAGAGGCTGATTGGTTTAAATTGACTGAAGTCTTCCGGGCTCTCTTTCTTCGGGATAAGTACAATGAGAGTATTGTTAAGATCCTTTTCAATGTTGTTGCCATCAAATATTCCTTGTACCCACTGACAAACTGCCCATCCAACTGTATCCCATTGACTTTGAAAAAAGTGTGCGTGGAAGCCGTCACTTCCTGGAGCTTTCAGTGGCGCCATATCAAAGAGGGCATTCTTAATCTCTTCGTTAGATACCGCCTTATTGAGGAAGTCTATATCGTGCTTCTTTAGACGGGGAAATTTATCAAGGGGGCATTGAATGTAGGAGTTGGAGTTTCCCCGTATAGCTTCTCAAAATACTTGACAGCTTCATCACTTAGAATGTCCTGTTCTGAACTCCATTCCCCATTGCTAAGACGTAAAGACAAGATTCGGTTGATTTTCCTCCTTTGCATCGTACGGCTATGAAAAAACTTGGTGTTCCTGTCCTCAAACTGAAGCCAGTCACACCTAGCCTTTTGTCTCCATAAAAGCTCCTCATGGTTTAGCACAGTTTCCAATTCATCTCGGACCTCCATCTCCAGGTTGGCTAGTCTTCTGGAGTTCGATTGGTCCATGGCTTGTTGAGTTTTCCCGAGAAGTCTCATAAGTTGTCTTTTCCGAGTGCCTATGAATCCGTAAGTGTGCTTGTTCCAGTTCTTGACATGTGAGGTAAATTCAGATAGTGTGGCGGCCATATTTCCTGAGTATTTCCATTTGTTTGAGACTAAGTCCTTAAAATTTGCGTGCTCTGTCCAACCTGCAAGAAAATGAAAAGGTCTCCCCCTCGGGATGTTAAGCGTAGGCCTAGTCTTAAGGAGAATGGGCCTATGGTCCGATTTAATGCGAAGAAGGTGATAAACCAGGGAATGTGGAAAGGCAGAGATCCAAGTATCGTTTGCCAATGCTCTATCCAATCTTTCGGATGTGTTCCCTCTTTGCCAGGTGTAGGATGGTCCTATATATCCGAGATCCTGTAAATTGCAAGTGTCTACAAAGTTCCCAAATAAGTTGCACCTCTTACCTGTCGAACGATCGCTTTTTTTCTCCTTGGGGGATAGAATGGCATTAAAGTCGCCCAAAATCATCCACGGTAGAGGATCTTGAGGTAAGACATTCATTAGGTCACCCCAGAGGGATTTCCTTTTAGTTCTATCTGGCTACCATAGACAACAAAAATAAAAAAACTGTTATTCATATTAGTGTCCGTAATACTAAGAAGCATAAATTGAGGATGATTATGAATAATGTTGATGGAAGTGTGATCCTTCCATCCGACCCAAATGCCGCCTGAAAAACCAATGGACTCTATACGGTGAGAACGATCAAAGCCTAATTTCTCAATAATAGAATAAGCTTTATGACCACTGACTCTCGGTTCCAGAAGACACACAATGTCAGGTTTGTATTCATTATTGTACTCACGGTATGCTCGGAGAAATTTGCTACTGGCACACCCTTGACAGTTCCAAGAAAAAATAGTGAGGTTAGAATTCATAATATAAAGATAGAATTAATGGGAAGATAGAAGCATTAACAACGCTGGAGAGGTTTAAGAAGCCAAGTAATTCATGTATGTGATAAACGCATGATTAAGCACTCTCACCAGTATTCGGGATCAATGTGTCTGAGTCGTCATTTTTTGACATAGATATAGCCTTAGCCAACCTAGTCATGGTTTCGCTCAGAGAATTTTTGGAGGAATTCTTGCTTTTAGTAAGATTTCCTTTCCCGTACGGGGTTATGTTTACTTTTCTGGTGGACCGAAGGCCACTTTCCTTACCTCCTTTTACTTTCCCGGAGAGGCGAGTCTTGGTCATACTTTCGTTGATCCCTTTCTCTTTGAATGTTACGGCAGTGTGTCTGTTGTTATTGAGGTTTCCAAGAGGATCATCCATGTGAGCTTCAACCACCTTAGTCGAAGTTGAGCCAGGCTTGGAAGGCATGGAAAGCTTATCAACTCTATTATCTTCCTGAACATCAAAATTGGGGTTAGTGCGGGATGTGGGAATGTTTAATAAAAAAGTATCCTTATCGATTATTGAGGGAGAATCGATGGACGAATTATTGATAAAAAAATTAGTAGGGTCCTGTGATGAGAAGCTCCCTGCTGCGATGTGGGACTGATCTTTTTTAACACGTGGAGGGTTTGACTCGGTGGCGGTCTGCTTCAGGGTAATTGAAGCTTGGTCACTTGCGATTTCGGTGGGGGATGGGTCATCTATTTCTTTAGATTTATCTTCATTGTGCATTGCCCTTCCCAAGGTTTCTTTATTAAAAAGAGTTCCTGGTTCTAAACAATAAAAAGCATTTTTGGTGCATGGTGGGACCACTTCTTGCATGGTTTGCCGCATATTGAATTCTAAAGTGCCTGGCATTTGTTTTTTCAGTGGTGGCCCATTCTTGTTTGGCGCATGCTTTGGTAGTGCTATGTTTTGGAGTGCGTGATGAGTGGCCGGCTCTCCCATGGCTGTTTTAGTTCCTTCCAGCTGTGTTCCTCTGTTGCTTGCATGCTTGTCTCTTGGCATCTTTCCTTGCGTCCCGTTTCCATTGTCGACTTTTGTGTAGATATTATTTTTCTGACCGTTCTTCCTTGGTTTCCTGCTAACCACCATCCACGGCCCATACTCTTCATTGTCTGCTCCTTTCTCTGCCGTCGATTGTTCATTTTTTGCCTGTTTGCTCCCCCGTACAGACTCCATTTGCAGCAAAGGACACAATTCTTTGGTGTGCCCGTATTTTCCACAATTGTAACATATTGCCGGTAATGCTTCATACTCTACCCTTTGTTTCGTACCATTAACTAGGACTTGAGCCGTCAAGGGCTTGTCTAAGTTTATGTAGACCGCCATTCTGGCAAAGCGACCTCTGGTTCTGCTGTCGGTGTTGAGATCTAAACAGACGACTTTTCCAATAAAGCCTCCTATTGCCTCAAGTATTTTTTTCTTGTATAGGTATCCCGGAAGGCCTGGTAGTCGAATCCAAGCCAATACTGTGCTTGGAAAAGGTTGCATGGGGTTGAAATCTTTAGTCCAAGGTTGGACTGTCAAATATTGGCCGTAGACTAACCATGGTCCCTGAGACAGAACTTTGATGTAATCGTGAGGGGATTGAAATTTGGCTAAGTAATAT
Organism: Gossypium australe; assembly: GCA_005393395.2. NCBI lineage: Eukaryota > Viridiplantae > Streptophyta > Magnoliopsida > Malvales > Malvaceae > Gossypium > Gossypium australe. Next base: position 19,139,830 of record CM016625.1, on the reverse strand, counting down.
CCATTCTCAATATCCATGAGATTGAAGGGCTTGGACGGATTCCACAAGCTACTGATTCGGTTAGATAGAGCCCCATACCCTATATTCCTTCCGAGCAATTTGATCACTACTGTTGACTCCATTTCTTTGAAAAGTAGTTGTTGGATTCTTTCTGAAAATTCAATGGCAGGAGTGCCATTAACAACAGATCTGCGTATATCTCCCTCCAGGAAGTCAAGATCTTCAACACTTTCGTCTGAAAGAGGGACCATTTTCCCATCATTTGGCGAACCTGGATTGGTTCCCAGGAGTTTATCTTTCCAAGATATTATTGGATTCGAAGCAATTTCAACCGCCATATCCATGGTTTCTTCATTTATTCCTTCTTTAAAGCGAACTTTCTTTGTGCTGCGCTCCTCCTCCTTTCGAAAACCCTCTCTATCGTCAGCACCCTGATGAGTAAACTCTTCATCGGGTTTCAGAGGATTTTTTTCCAGAGAAAGATCCATCCTAAATTAATGCATACCTAAAATAGTTTGATCTTAACATAATCTTACTCTCTTTAGTTCGTATAAAGTTGTGGTTGTCTAAAAAAAAATTAAAAGAAAGCTTAAAATAGAAATGTGGGTTTAAGAACTTAGGAATCTAAAATCAAAATCATAGAGAAAAGACATTATTAGTGGAATGAAGAAAGTGGTGGGGGAAGATGAGTTGTTAGTCACTTTGCATTCACTTTTGCTTACCATATATCCCAACCCCATTCCATCTTTTCTTCTATTTTATCTCCAACACTTACTTGCATTTATGTAACAGTGAAAGGTGCATTTAAAAAGCTCATCTTGTCTTAACCTAATAAATTTGACAATGGGTAATTTGCTCCCTTCCACTCACCCCCACCCCCACCCCCACCCCCCCCCCCCAATTAACCAAAGCCAAATTTTATCTTCTTATATGCTCATTCCATTTACTGGAAGATGCTTTAGAAGTTTCTTATCCTCCATCATGTTTTCACATGTAACAACTTTGTATCATACACACATTTATACTCAGTTGATAAAAGAATTAAAAAAAAATTAAACTATTAAATTAAAATAAAAGGAATTAAGAATATTATGTCATTTGAAATTATTCTTTATAAAAAAATTATCCATTCCTCTAAAAAATATCATTATTTCTCAAGATATATTGGAATATGAATCTTTAAACTTAAACTTATTAATTTCATAAAACAAAAAAAAAATTAAACTTATTTCTCCTCTTAAAATTGTTTGATAATCATTAAAAAAATAAATTTATTAAAAATTAATACAATTTAATTTTTTTAAAACATGTTTGATAGCAAATATAAAAGGCAAATAAAAATTTTCTAAAAAAAAACCATTAAAAAAACCATTAAATTCCAAATCAATTCACAATAATTTAAAATTAATTTTTTTTATTAGCTTGGGTATTGCTAAAAAGTATGTTGAGAGAGAGAGAGTTGCTATGCAGCTAACTCCTATGACTAATCTTTTGTTATTCATATCAACTACTGACTGAGGCCGAGATTGGTACGAACACCCAAAACTTTTGAATCCTGTCTTGCCATTCTGTTTCTTTTTCTAGCATTTGGAAACCCTAAACATTGATTACACTAAAATTATTGACCGCTAGTTATTGTAAGAGTCGAGAGCTTCCTTACATCACAATAGAATGTGAAAAGAAGTTCAGGTCCAATTAGGCTAAGCATGAGTGGGGCCAGGCTCAACTAAAAAAACTAGGCCTATCCTTACATGACAATAGAAAGTTCAAGTCTAACTAGAAGAGAGCATGGGCCGGGCTGGGCTCGACTAAGAAATTAGGCTCATTTTTTAGGACCGAGCCTGGCCAGTCTTGAAAATGGTACTAAAATTTTATCTAAATCCGACTTGGATAAAAATGCTAAAACCCGAGCCCAACCCGACCCGCCCATATTAATTTTTATATTATTTTTATATAATTTAAAATATATATAATACATTAAAAATACTAAAAACATCAAAATAAACATTTCTCAACAATTGAAAATAAATTTTAAAAAATATGTATACTTAAATAACACTAAGATAGATACAACTTAACAAGCAAATATCTCTAAAATAATAACAAAATTAACAAATGTCTTTAAAATAATAACAAAATTAACAATAAAATAAGTTTAATACAATATCCAAATAATAACAACAAAATAGTAGCAACATAGTAAAATAGTAGCAAAATAGAGAGAAAATAATAAGAAAATAATATTAATAAAATAAAAAAATTGTCCTTTAGTAAATTCGGGCCGGGCCCGGGCTAAAATTGCTTTACCTGAGGCTCAGCCCATATTTTTAACGGGCCTTATTTTTTGTCTAAACCCATTTTTCGAGCTTATATTTTTACCCAAACTCTCCCGAATAGGCCTTGCTGACCTCTAAGTCCAACCTTTGTTGAGAAAATTCTCAGTGACAGTGATCCAACCAGGTGGATCACTTTATGGCAATCTCTTGCTGTTGGATAAAAGGTTTTATGGTTTCTCATTGGTTCAGTTGCTCAAGAATTTCTCCAACCAATTTTCATTGCCACAATTTTTGTTGTCTAACTTCCCTTTTTATAATGGCTTAACTACGAGAAATTATTACGTATCATATGGGATATGGTCCCTCCCAACAATTATTCTCCACATAAACTATTTTTTACACAACAACCTTCTTCTCATTCTCACCCAAAACATCTTGTTGTCGGTTGTGTAAAATATAGCTCATGTGAACAATGACCATATCCTACGTGGTAAGGACGAACCTAATAATTTCTATATTTGCTCTTAAAATTGACAATTTTTTTTTTAAGATTAATAATTAAATTGTCAACAAAAGTCTTAATCATTAGTCTTTACTTACATAAAAATATATATTTAATTATATAATGAAATTATATATATTTATATTAAATATATCTTATTTTTTAACAACATTAACTTTGATCATTTAATTTCAAACAAATCTTCCTTTAAAATCTTTCGATTTTGAAAAAAGTGTTTGACACAATAACATATGAGATCGACGGTTATGAGTGAGAGGGAAGGGAGCAATGGTAGGGATTGGGACGGTGAGGAATGAGAGAGAAGGCGTCGACGGTGGGGATTGGACACAACAACGACAACAACTAGAGAGGAAGGGAGAAAGAGGAGAAAACAAACAAATTGAAAAAAAAAAAAGAAAGAACTTTGTTAATCAATTGTGTTTTTATAAATGACATCATCTATGATCTCATGCTTATGTGTTTTTATAAATTGGTCCCCTCTCTCTCCCCAAATTCATCTTCATATTCCTCTCCAGCATTTTTCCAGAATCGTGCTACTATCAAAATAAAAATACTTTTAAAAAGTAACAACATAATCCAACCATCATATCAACATCTACATAACAGAGCCATCATCTCAACATATACAAAAAATGACAATATTAGTATGACATTCCATGTCAATATATCATCCTATAATTACATGCAAAAAGTTATATTACTCCACACCTATTTATGCATACAAAAAGTGACAACTTACAAAAAATTATATTCATCAACCACCACAACCACATCTTTAATGGGTAGAAATAAATTTTCTCACCCATGCTAATCGTATAGAAGGTGGTAAACTTAGGAAAACGAGCATTTGCATTGAATGATCAGGAATTTTGATCAATGCATCAATTCGCTCATCATCTGATATACCTTTTATTTCACCTAAAGACACATAGAGAGTTTTTACCTTTTCTTGAATGATCATTTCTGACGTCTTTTGAATGAGCATTTCAGAGGCAATGCTCCTACTTAATTCAAGGCCAACTATCCTTATATTATCCCCCGATAACTTGACAGCATCGATAAGTGAAGTAAAAGAATCTGGTTCACTAGCCTCAGAACTCTTTCTCTTCCTCTTTGAAAATGTAGAATCAACTTTGTTTGGATTAGACAATTGCAATTGTGTAGCCAAGTCATCATCCAACTCATCTAAGAAAGCATCAATTTAGCATCCATTGTCATCATTGCTTCCTTCTTCAGGATTCATTTCATTAGCAACATTATCAGCACGTAATTCTTCAAAAAAGACAGATCCATTCATACTAACTTGTTCAATACAAGTCTCGTCACTAGCATGTACAAGCCACTTCACATAATCTTTTTGAGCACAAAAATCTAAAATATATGATCTAATCCTTTGTCTATAAGTTTGTAGGCAGCACCCAAAATAATTAAGAACCAACTCGGAACTGTACACATTTGCAACCATACTGTCAATGCAAGACTAATTCTTTTTTCGCCTCTCACTTTCTACTATTAAAGGCAAACGAGTCATTACTACAAGATATTAAAATGTTACATATATTCAAATCATAGTATAAATTAATCTCAAATCAGAATGTAATGTATAAATTTAAATTATGAATAAAGAATGAGAATTAAGCAACAGAAGAATATGATGCCTAAATTTAAAATATTCGTTCTAAGATTGATTATGGAGGGAATTTCCTTCTTTTTTAAAAAAATAATATTGCCCATGTTATTTATATAATTTATAACATGATAAATTTCTATAAATAAGTTATATTTGTGCTCTATCTATTGCATGTAAAAAAATCTCAGTTCAGAATATTGTCATGCAGTTTATTTTTATTTTAATATGTTCTTAGTTTACAGTAATTGTACTTATAACACAGAATACATCCATACTAACAGTCACAATTTCCCAAAACGATCCCAAAAAACGAACTAAAAGTACTTGAACTGTATCTTGTGCTGCTTAATATTTTTTGAAATTCTATGATGTCCTACAACTAAGCTCAAGAACTTCGTTGTCTTGCACGGGCGAGAATAGAACACATCCTGCCATGGGACAGGAGCCCTAGTGAGGGACTCGCTTACTATCCTGTCCTAAGCTAAGGTATTCAACAATGGCACGGTTTCACTAGGAGATCTTTCCTTTATCTTTCTTGATCCAAAAGAAAGACTCCATTAGCCTTAACCTTCGGTTATGATCGTCGCCTTGTAACTAAAACCAATGAAGCTAACCATTTTCCTCAAGATTGCTTTGTTCGTATATTCTCGTAAATAAACTATCTACACATGCTTGAACCTATAAATTATCTATATTAGACTGGAGTGTGAATGTTTAACACAGATAAATATCCAATACGAAAATGAGTGTCAAACATATATACTTCAAAAGAAAATGAAGATTTGGAGCAACAGAATCTCATATCACTATCCACAAAAGCATTTACAATAGAAGTAAAGATCTAAAACTATATTGAATCAAGCTGAGTTAAACAACTCAGATTCTACAAGAGATCATTAAAAAGATCAAAAAAAGGGAAATTTCCAATTAATCACCCAAATTGAAAGAACTAAGCAAAACCCAGATCATAAATTGAAACAAAGGCTCAACTAATGTTGATTTCAACAATTTCAAGCTTTTTTTTTCCTTTTCAAAAGTAAGTCTATTTTGTCACCAAAGAAACAAACTGAGAAGCCTAAATCAGAAGGGGGAAAAAACAAGTAAACTCCCATTTTATTTTACTAAAAATATATTAAAAAGGAAAAAAAATCTATACAAACAAGTAGATACTTTCAAGCTTAAAACAGTGAAACTAGATATTAAAAATAGCTAATTTGTCACCAAATAGCCAAATAGATACATATAAATTCCTATTTTTATTTTACTAAAACTAAAGTACAAATATATATATATATATACAGTCCCTCAAGAACTACAACTTTTTCCTCAAAACAAATTCAAATACAATAAAAATGGCTAAAAAAAAAATACTCAGAAGCAAAAGAAAGTAAAAAGAAAATACCCAGATCTTCATTTTGAAAGAAAATGGCAAAGATCAAATATCTGATGGAAAAAATAAAGAAGAAAAATGAACGATGTAAAAAGGGAAAAAAAGAAGAAGAAGAAAAAAAAAAAAACTAAAATCGAATGGGAACAAGGAGACAGAGCTGGAGGTGTGGTGACTTGAGGTGCTTGGTGAGGGAGAGTGGTAAAGGGCAATAATGGGAGGTTATATCTTTTTCTTTATTGTTGGAGGCTGTAATGTGCTAATATTTGGGTCTGGTGAGGAACGACCATTAGGGGAGAAGGTGGAATCAAAACTATTGAATCCTTCTTTATTTAAATCCTTGTCAAAACTTTATTTAAATTTTAATAAATATGTTTTTTACATAAATTTTTTTATCCACGTGGTGGACATAAAATTGTTTTCTATAACCAAACCTTTTCTAACAGTTTGATAAGCACTTTTAGTTCAACCTAAAATAATAAAAGCATGCAAGAAAAGGGTTTGATTTTTGTTGTGGTTGTATAGATTGTTCTTGAATTACCAGATTTTTAGTTAATGGAATGCTAGATTTTAGCCCAAATTTTCATTAAACTTGCTTAAGGTAAGAGTAAGTTCACTTTTAGCCAAAACAAAACCAAAGTCGCATTTGTTTGTGGTAGAGTAGTATTTGGAGCAAATGTTTTCGATTGGATATAACTTTGTAGATTATATCTAAGAAGCTTTAAAAACTAAGAATGATAGTATAGCAAAATATCATGGACACTATATGTTCGTCGAAATGCCTAGCTGAAGTCTAAAATGTAACAGAACCTGCAATATCGTGTTAGTCAACATTTCTCCAATGGGGTTTCTTTTTGGCTTTCTTTTATCCTCTGCTTTATATTTGCAGGAGAGAAGGGTGACATAAATCAACAGTTTCTTATTTGCTCCTGGGGGGACTGACAGGTTTCAGTAACTACAAGCCATGGCAGTGGCAAATTTCCCTGCACTTCAGTTTAAAACTTGCGATATTTTTCGTTCCACTCCAAAATGTTTCAAATTGCTCCCCTTAAAAAAGACTAGTAAGTTACAATATTCCACTTACTAACTGTTCCTACTTTTTCTTCATCTGGTTCTAATGACTTGGGACATGTCTAGTTATTCAATTCTAAATTCTATTTTTTTTTTCCATATATTTTTAGCTCTGGGTTGAATGTAAAATCAAGTGATTTTCCACAGATCTTTTTGCTAAGACAGTAGTTGAAGCAAAGGCAAATACCAGAACAGAAAGCGCTAAAATTAGGAACAGAAGAATGCTAAAGAAGGTATGCTTTATTTTCCTGTTAAGAAAATGTGCAATACAATGGCTAGGACACATGTATGTTATTTTTATTATTCTTTTTGAAATATTTATGGTCGAAGTTTGTGTACGAAATTTATTTGGATATAGATATGGAATATGATCTTCCGAAAATCTTCAAATTTTAAAAATTGAGCCTACACATATACACCTGAGTAACATAGCATTCAAGGCCCAACGAAGATTGTTGAATCATTTTCTAGAGTTGGTGAAATAAATTTCATGAGTTTTTACATGTTTATGAGTCGGATGTTTTCAATGTTATTTCCAGTTTAATGGCACCCCAAGAAGACCAAGACTGTCGGTATTCTGTTCAGAGAAGCAGTTGTATGCTATGTTGGTCGATGACAAAAACAAGAAGTGTTTATTTTATGGAAGCACTTTGCAGAAATCTATTCGTGATGATCCCACTTGCACCACCATTGTAAGTATCATAGGGTCTTTGAAAGCCTTTGAATATTTCTTGCTTGTGGAGAGAAATTTTGGGTTTAGATAACTGTCTAGGGCATATAACAATATAGAATAATGAGTTTAGAGACAAGTTGAAAATAGGATACAAACACGACATATTTCATGGACACAACAGTGTAGTAAGTACAACAGGATATATGTGCCTAAACATGACTAGCATAGTTGACACTACACTATACATTCATCTTTTGGATTTTGTCGCATTTAGTAATTTGTGTTGTAATTTATGCTTACTCTGCTGACATGCACAGATTGCTAGGTCAACAAGAAGATATCACCCTATGTTTAAACACAATCAACATAGATAGCACTACACGTATATGTTCATATTTAGGATTTTGACTCGTTTATAATTTGTGTTTGACATGAGAAAAATAAAATAAAATACAAGCACGACATGCATACTCAGATTGCTAGGTTTCCAAGAAGATTTATCCCTATGTTTAAACATGGTTTTGACACATTTAATAATTTGTGCGTGTGTTTTTATGTTTGCATGGTTAACATGAAAAAAAAGTAACTGGTGTTTCTGTTGCGTTGGTATTTTCAGGATGCTGCTAAACGTGTTGGTGAAGAGCTTGTAAAGGCTTGTATTGATCTTAACATAAACGAAATATCATATTATGATCGCAATGGATTTGCACGCGGTGAGAGAATGCAAGCCTTTGAGATTGCAATAGCAAACTATGGTTTATTGCCTACATAGAACTTAATCCAATGACCTTTTAAACCCTCGGTTTTTAGTATTAAGTAATCAATCATGTAATTTGCCAGTGTAGGATCTGAGATAACAATTTGCAAGATTTATCGAATGTAAAAGCCCATTATTAGTTTGATGCATTCTTCAATTGTCTACAACTTTTGTCGTATTTTTATGATTCAATGTAACAATCAGATTCTGCCATGTCTTGTTTCCTAAGTATCTGCTGACATCCAACCTATTTTACTGATTTCTCATTCAAAAATGTCTCTCTTGGGTCGAACCAATTCTCACATATGAGAGATGGCAATACCTTGATTTGGGGACGTCTATGCTGAATTTGTTTTCTTAAATTCCTTCGTTCCTTTCGAAGATTATACTCATATCTTAACAGGTGCCAAACAAAGATGTCAGACACAAATACTTCAAAATAATAATAATAACATAGGCGTACATGAGATTGAACTTGGGTAAAACCTGCATATTTATGTTGGCTATGGTCTTCTCTATACAAGACACCAATCTACCATTTTCTAGTCGGTAATGTTGATTACTATGTATCCCCTACAAAAATATTGCTAATTATACACCAATTTAATCACCAACCCCATCTACCTAATATCAAAAAGAACTTCAAAAGAATAAAAGAAACAAAAACCCACCGAGACATCCTTCTCTTACTCCGAATTTTCTTGACCCATATCAATCAAACCGGCAATGACTGATTGGTTCCCTCATCTATTTCTGGTCAAGTTAAAGTTAGCACTGGGAAAGTGCCCGTTATGAAATGTAGTTGCCGTTATTGTTTGCCGAATAACCTAAAAATCCATTCCATACCTTAAAGTAGTCTGCCTATGCTTATGGATCACCACAGCATCTAGCTCTTTTTGTCTCCTGGAGTTTCTGCCACAAACACATCATCTCTCTTGGACCTTGATAGTGAGCAATAACATAACCATCCTTACAACCCTCGTTAAAGATCCTCTCTTCCTTCTCATAATGGACTTCTAAACCATCTTTTTGCATATCCGCAATCCAAATGCCCATTGCCACATCTTCGAGTTTAAACATCTGTTATTTACACATGACATTTGTTTAACATTGAGAATTATTGTCCACACAAGGAGTTAATGATGAAATCCTATTCCAATAAACTTTCATGCTTACATATATCATGAATATATGTTTCCATAATCCAGAACAACAAAAGTAGAATAAGGGAAGAGTTAAAATTTTCATCTTACCTTTAAGCGCACTTCATTGAACCTCTTGTAAACAGCCTTTGCTATGTCATGGGACACCACGTAACCAGGACCATGCGCCCAAGGTGGGTACTTCTCTTTAGACCATTCCTTCATTGAACACATCATGACAAGAAGATAATAAGCACCAGAAAACGATTTTTATCCCATTACAGTTAAATAATGGTGATTTGTCACCAACAAATACAATTAATGAATGCCTATGCAGCCTACAATAATATTAAAAACAAACTAAAGCTTTGAGTTACTTTAGCTTGAGCTAGAGGAATTGTAATGCACATAAACGTGAGCCATGTGTGAACTACTCTGAAAAAAAGCTGATCTTGTTTTCTCTTTCTTTTCAGTGATCCCAATAGATGTTGCTTTTATGAACATGATCACACAACATAATATGGTGTTCGATTTAAAAAAGCTAAACATGGAGCTAATCAAAATTAACAGAGAATGTAGTTCATCCTTCCAATCTTTGCTTATATCAAGCAAAAATTTAGAGTTTATGATTAACTATCTCCTGACATTGTGCCAAATTTGAATAGTTGAAACCAATTGAGGGAATTGAGTGAAGAATTACCTCAGGGCTGATAAACCACTTGCTATCTGTACTGCGATGAGGTTGGGAATCTGAGTTAATGAGTCCATAAAGCAATCCATGAGTCACATTTATCCTGCTTAATGAAGCCATGACTTCATCTAAACGAACAAACGCATCATCATCTGTCTTCATGACAAACTTTGCAGAAACAACCTCTGTCTGTAGAAGAGATAAGCTCTATAAGGGAATGAAAATTTTTGCCTATTCAAATGAAGGGGCGAAGACTTTACCCCAAAGGTGCAAATAGCCAAGGTTTTCCAGGTTATCAGGCTGTAGTAATCAACAAAAGGCATCAGCTGTATGTCTCCATATGTCCGTGCTTCATTCCAGAGTTCATCATTCACTATATGGTTTTTATGCTGCAGAACAACTCAAACTTGGTGAGCGATTATATAAGAGGCTTAGAAAATTGTAAAACTTAAAACCACAAACTCGATGATGGTTTCAAGAGAGATACAACACCAGATTTTGGCACCAAAACTGTCAACTGTCTAACTATTTTATCATATTTAAAAAGATAAGATCATTGCCCATTTCAGCAAAAACAAAGAGTACATGAGTGCTTAGGTGACTATATGAGTAGAATATATATGCTGAACTAGTGAGGTAACAACTTATTACGGTAAAGCATCGTAAGCCAGCTATTGGGTACAGCTATGGTCTAAGAACAGAGAAAATACTGAATATTTCCCCCAGCTCGAGACATCTAACAGCATTTAATGCTTCTGGCACAAAATCATAAGTGATCTAGTGGTGCAACAATGGTTGGCAAACACGATCAAGATTCAAGAACCATGTAGCATTTGTGGCAAGAACATCTCAACCATGTATTGCTTCAAGAGAATGGTTCTCCTTTATTATGATAGAACTAGAACTACCCAAACATCCAAATAATAGCTATTTTGGGTGAGAGAAATTCACAAGGAAACCTTACCAAACCAACAAAAAAGCGCACTACAACTGTCCCAGATCGAACTTCAGGATACTGCATCCATGTTCTTCTCACAGCCATTCTTCTTTTAAAATTATTGGCAGTAGAGAAAACACCAATAAAGAGATCCACTGGTCTTTGAAGAGAAAGAGGAACTGATTTAAGTGCTTCTATATCAACCGTATGGTCTGAATCCTCTGAAGTAGGTAAACCACTAGCCAGCACAGAGATTAATTTCACGTCACCAGAAATTCTAACCTCACTAACAAGCCATGGCTCCAATGTCTGAATATAAAAGCAGCCAATAAGTCATTAAGCTTAACGGAACTATTAATTATTAAACAAATTCCACAAGAGGATTTAGAAATTACTTCTCGATAAGCAAAGGATGTTACATGCTTCCCATCAACTGTCATTTGTACTCCCTCCTGTCCTACTCTAAGTGTTGCAACAAAAAGAGAACCTTGCTTGAAAGGAAAATATCTTCTGGGTTTAACCCCTTGCAGCCCCATTAAAGGCAATCCTAAACCATGGGAGTGCACTCTAATTGTCCGATTATCATCTTTACCAACCAACATATTGCACTGTTCCAACTCATCCACTGAAACAATAAACTAAGTAGAGAGTTACCTCAGAAAAAAGTACACATTTCTCATGTATGCAAACAAATAAAAGGGAAAAGATGAAAGAAGAGGGAGAAATTAGAATTTTACATGAGGTGGGAATACTCTATCCCAACGCACATACTAAAGGTAAAGCATTTTTGTAGCTCACTGTTAATTGTCTTCATTAAGAATAGTGTTTCATGCTAGACAAAGCCTAATGACACCTTCTATGTTGATGGAATTTTCGGACTCCTTTAATGTCTTATCCAAAAGATGAAAAAGAGCATGTTTGGGATTCAATAGAATTAAAAAAGATAAAAATGTAAATGAAAAAAGAGCAATCTCAACCTAAGGACTGTAAAATGTACAGGTGGTATATGGACCTATTTAAGGTAAAACAAGAAGAAAGATTCTAGTTCTTTTTGCGTATGCATAAAGTACCAAAATGATGTAACAAGTCTTTCTACCTTTTTCATTCTCTTCAGGAGTTGGAGGTGGACAACGCACCTCTTCACCCCAATCATGAGCTATAGTCCAGGTGTTTTGGACAATTACTGGGTCCTCAGTTATCTTATCCCCATGAAGCCTAACATTGTAATGCAAAATTATTGGTGGGTCTGGCTCCCCTGGAAGTGCTTCCCCTGTTAAATCAATGCGAAAATCTCCAAGAAGACCATTTGGAATGCCAATGATTGTAATGGAAGAACCTTGAGTGAGGCCACAAGGAACTCGCAACTTGTAGTGACTCTCAGGTTCTGTAGCATTCATTTTATTAAGAAAATGGGGACACTGCTTCTCTTTTGCTTTCCTAGATGAATTATCAATCACATAACCAAGTTTTTCCTCTTCAATTGAATCCATCAAGCTATTCCATGCACTTCCAGCTTCTTTGATAGCCTCAACTCCATTTGGTAAAGCATGAGAATGGTTAATTAAGTTCTTCAATAAATTCCAGGTCAGCAAAGACTGTTGCTCTCCCTTGGAGAGGTTCCTTTGAGCAAAGAGACTGAAGGCTATGGCATCAATAGAAATTACTTGAGAAGCATTTCCTGGATTCTGAAGTGCAGGAGGAGCTGTAAAACGCACCCATTCAAGTGGATTTGTTCCATTGGAAGAGAAGGGATTCATCAAGTAGCTTTCTTCAACAGGATTTTTCATAAAACCATATCTCAGCAGCAACAACATAAACAAAGATGAAACTAGAGCACCACCGTACCATTTCTTCATTCTGCCAATTATACAATCACATCAAAATGTTTTGCCAACAACTAGGAAATAAGCATTCAAGTCGATTTATAAAATTATAATCTGTAGACAGTAAGTAAAGTAGCAAATGAAGAGTTAAAATATGGGAGCACTTTGGACAGACAGTCAACAGTCTATTAAATGCTGAAGGATCATTTCACCTTGTCAAATGGGGTGTTTCAGCCTTCATTTTCAACCTGCTGTCCAGCTGAGCAACTACCAAAAGTTACAAGCATCACCTTCAGGCTTCATGTATAAAAACTCAAGATTTCTGCAACCATGAAGCAACTTTATGAAATATTCATTGTCACGCTTCGAGCATAAGATTGCCACACTGACAGAACATAAAACCAATCAGTCCATTGGAGAAGGTATCAAAACTTGCCACCAAAAATAAGCAACACATCAACAAAAAGAGACATTCCAACAACAAAAGTACACAACTCCAAAAAGATAAAGCAAATCAAACCGAAGACCCAGGCATCTACTCTTTAATGATTACAACTAACCTAATTGATATTGATAAGCTACACCAAGTTTATCCAAGACAAGTGCCATACATTTCATAAACATCAGTATCACCATTATAATTTATAAAATACTAAACTAACATTTTCTCCAAGCAAACAATAATCAATTCGCAACAGTTGCCATAGACAACCAAGATGTACAAGTCAAATGTATAAAGCTGTCTCACTCCAATTGCTCTTATGGAGGGAGTGGTTGAGTTTACTCTTTCAATGGGTATATTATATTCATGTTGACGAAAGCAAACAAGAAACTTTCGCTATATAAATTATGTAATATGACTAAATGAAACTAGTGACACCTATAGCAAACAGGAAGCACTTACAGCTTCAAACAATAAATTATTATTTTGTTTACAAAATTATAATTCTGCCCCAGAGAATAAACAAATTATATTTGCTTTTAATTGAAATTATATATTGATTTTTATTCTCATTTTGTATCAAAAGTCATAAATATTTTTCTTTATATTACACAAAAATAACATTTCCATAGTTTCGCTTTGGCTGCGGACTTTTTTTTGTAATGAAAATTAACAGTAATTACTCATCACAGCTACGATTGGTAGGCGAGAAAATGTAGGAGAAGAAAGAAAAGGTGGAATAGAAATAAATTTTCAAATTTTGCGTCAGTTAAATTTAGGATTCGAGGGCATGGTCTTTTCCTACTCTAACTTAGCTCCATTACTACCTTACCTTAATTGATACAAGTTTCAAACTCCAAAATTTCCATAAAGAAAAAAAATCAAGATTTAAGTTTCCATCATCTTCTAATTACGTCAGGTTTTCCCTGAAACCAAGCTAAAACGAGAATTGCACCCAAAAAAAAAAGAAGAAAAAGTTTCGAGACAGATTCAAACGCGTTGAACTAAATCTGAACTTAACAATGAAAACCCTTCAAAAAATACAATGAAAACACGAAAAGTAAAAGCAAAAATTGAGTAACATAACTAAAGAAAAAGCATTTCCGAATTAAAAAATTTCAAAAAAAAATTGAACTGAACGAAACTAAAATGAATGCTATATGCGAAAAAGAAGAAAAAATATTTCCAAGAAAATCAAAGACTGAAGCTTACCGGTGAAGAGAGAAATCGAAGAGAATTTGAAGAAAATGGAAACAGCGTTTGGATCTCTGTCGTTTTGGACTTCGTTTTTTGAACTTTCAAGTCGTTTAAAGCTCAACGGTGGGAAATAAAACCGTTTTCCGGTCTTCCCAAATGAAAAACAGAGATTTGTGTTGTTGACTGACTTGAATAGGTTGTATCTTTTCTTTTTTCTTTTTTTAATCTCCCTACAATACACAAATAACATAAAACCTATTTCTTTTTTTACTTTTTACTTTTTTATATTTTATTTTCCCTTCGCTTTTACTAGCATCAGCTGATTCGACATTGACTAGAATGCCTTATGAAGTATCCACACGTGGCATACTGTCGGCTGATTTTCTTTTCTTTCTTTTTCGAACTTTGTAATTTTTCACATTTTGGTCCGCTCAACTTTTCTTTTCATATTAATTCCTGGTTTTGACAACTTTCTTTAGTTTTATCTTTAAATTTGAATTTCATTAACGCATAATGAAGTGATATTTTATTATTTTATTATTTCATCACTTGAATTTTTTGAATTAAAAATTTTAAGTTTTAATGTTTTTTAGATTTTTTAAAGTTTTTTAAAATTTTTAAGTGGTGAAGTGGCATAATTTTAGAATGTTATATCATTACAACTTAACAATATTTAAGTTAATAGATCAAATTGAGAAACGTTGTTAAGTTTCAAGCTTAATATAGACCAAAGTTCAAGAATCTAATTCAATAAATTATTAAATTTAAGGATTAAATGTTGTCTTATCTCTTTTAAATAAATTTAAGGTTTGATTTGATAAATTTTAATTAATTTAAATAAATATGTTAAAGTTAGTATTTTAAGTAATTGGTAATTATCTATATTATATTTAACTGACTTATTAATTGATATTATTCTTTAATTGAATCCCAACTCAACTGAACAATTATTGAAAATCTTTCTTCTTATAAAATAATATCAACCCATTTAAGCAATTACCCATAATTTTCCCTTTTATAATTTTTAATATTTTTACTATTTCAACTAAAATTTTTATTTTATCTTTAAATCAAATTATTATAAATAGATTTATTATATAAAAAGAATTTCACTCACATAGTAAATATATTATAATTTAATTTCAATAATTTATTAATTAAAATGTAACATTGAACACGTGGCTCAACATATTGTGACTTTTGATTGAGGAATAGTCGGAGGGGCAATTCGAGAAAGAGCTCTTTTTTTTTTATGAGGATTTAAAAAAGCAGAAAAAAGAGGGTAAAATCCAAAAATAAGAAAGTAACGGGGGAGTTGAGAAAAAAAAAAGGGGAGGGGGTGAGAGTGGGCCGTTAGGGTTTTAATGGGAAGCAAAGACAGACAAGTAGCGTGATATGCCGACAAGCAATGATTAAGGATTTCAATAACGTAAGAACGTAGCTTAATTAATGTGAAAGCAATAGTACACCTCGCCTATTTTGTATCATACCAAAAATATTGTTGTGGAATTTATTAATTAGCACCTTAAACGCTTTTCAAAGTTGTTGTATATGGTAAATTTTAGGACATTATTATAAAAATCGGAGCAAGTAGAAGAATGTTAAAATAGTTGTTTATTAAATAAATATTTTACGTTTTTTTGGGTCCTTAATTTTATAATATGAAATTAAATAGTTTTATGTATTTAGGGTAATTATCATTGAGTAAATTTTTTTGACTTGGGTAGTTATTAGAATTTAGTGGAAAATTAAATAGAATGAGAGAGTCTGATAGTAACAACTCTTTCTTATCTCTTTCAATCTCTCTAAAGGTTCTACATGAATTTTCATAGAGTTTTTAGATACCCTCAATGGACACAATCCTTCAACCAATTTCATCTTTTATGGTGGTTGTAATTTGTTGGAAGTTCTTTAAGCATATGAATTCTGTTAGAAAATCTATAAACGATATCAGATATCTCTAAATATTTTATATAAATTGTAAACATGCTCATAAATATTAGAACATGGAAAATATTTCCAACACTTACTTCCAAAGGGCATTCCCAAATGCGCATATGTCGAAAACTCGATTCTCAACCTTTCCAAATTTCAAATGGTGTTTAGGAACTACCTTAGTTGGAACTTGGTTTAATATATACACTGTCGTTTTAAGAGCGTATATCCACAATAAAGAAGGAAGCTTGGAGTTGCTAAGCATAGTTTATACCATATCCATCAGTGTATGATTTTGTCTCTCTTCTACACCATTTTGATCTAGTGAGCCAAACAAGGTGTTCTAAGTTATAATACATTGCTCTTAAAGAAAATTAGCAAATGGACCAGGTGTTTGTCCAATTCCATTGTATCTACCATAGTATTCTCCACCTCTATCTAATCTGACGATTTTAATTTATTTTTCACATTGTATTTGTAACACCCTTAATCCTTATCTGCCGCCGAAATAGGGTTACGGAGTATTACCAGACTTTACGAATTAATTACGAATATTTCATAACGTTTATTATACAAATCAAGAATTAATCATATAACACTCATATTGTCCCTTAGATGGATCCTCGAGGCCCAAAACACACTTTGGAAGTCAATCGGGACTAAACCGGACACTTAGGGAATTTTTCCCAAAATCTTAAAATTTTTCTTACGAGCTGGGGCCCCACGCCCGTGTGGCCGGCCGTGTGGGCATTCGATGTGAGGCACACGGTCGTATCCCAGCCTGTGTAACTCTCTGACTTGGGTTACACAGCCAACCACACGCCTGTGTGCTAGGCCATGTGCAAAGTGCAGCGGTCACACAGCCAAGCCACACACCCGTGTGCTAGGCCATGTGCAAATACCACACGCCCATGTGCCAGGCCATGTGTCCCACATGGTTGATACACACGCCTATATCTCTGCCCGTGTGGACGAAAATAGGTCATGTTAAGGCCACTTTTCTCACCATTTTTTATATCAACCTATACACAATATTTCAATACATCAAATAGCCTCAAACAAGCAATCAACACAAGCCAAAATCATGTTTTAAACATAACATTACAAAACTCATTTACCTAAACTTACCAATATAACTCATTTCATTAATTTACCAAAATCTAATACTAAGTACATGTATACAATTTTATATATATCATTTTCAACCATACTTCAATTTAGTTCTTTTTCAATCCAACCATGTACATGCCATATAAACCAAAATTTACATTTTAAAAACTATCGGATTAATCTGGATAGTGTGGCTTGATGTGTTGATCCGATCTTCTGACCAAACGTTAATCTACAAGAACATTAAACACACAAGTAAGCTTATTGAAGCTTAGTAAGTTCAATAGGTTAAACATTGATCTTTCCAAACTTAATATAATAAACTAACTTGTAAAGAAATATACGTTCTCCCTGTCAAATACAACATAAGTCAATGAACACACTTCCTTTAGATCTATATCATTAATAATCAATATATCTTTCAATTCATTCACATAGGTCTTTGACCAATTCTTACTAAATCAAGGAATGACTTACGGATATGAGTACATCGTTTTCTTTGTGCCATAGTCCAACTATGGTCTTACACATGCATTGCCATGGGCCAGCCATGGTCTTACATTTGTAGTGCCATAAACCAATTATGGTCTTATCATCAGAATGCCATAGCCCAGCTATGGTCTTACATATAAATACTGCCATGCTCCAACCATGGTCTTACATTCATTGTGCCATAACCCAGTTATGCTTATTCGTCAATTCATCCTTTACATTAATGTCATAGCCCAACTATGGTCTTACTTATAAACATTGCCATGGTCCAACCATGGTCTTATCCGTCAATTCTTCTTTTGCACTGAATGACTGTACTCAATCCCGCATCCTGTTCACTTCAAAAATTTACTTCATGTAACGCCTCGGTTTTTCTTAATTTCGGCTTTTATAGTTTTGACACACAATGTCTATCTACTTTAGTGATTATGTGTTCTGGGTGTGTGTGTGTGAGGTCCTAAGTTCAAGTCACAACTTGGGTAAATTTTGGTATTTTTATGAATTAAGCCCTATCTCTAGTTAATAGGCTTATAAATTAAAGTGTGTAAGTAATTAACAGAATGAGCCTGCTGGTCTGGTGGTTAAGTGGAGTGTTAAAGTGTTGGTGGCCATGTGTTCGAATCTCGGCGTGAGCATTATTTTTTTGGCTATCACGCCCAAAGAGTTTGTGTTTGATTGAAAGTTTAATAGTAAGGAGAGATTTGGGGAGATGATAGGGGGAATATCAGAAAATCTGTTCAGTTTTCCTCTCCCTAACAAAAATAAAATTTTGGTTTCTCTTTTCTTCCCCAAAATCCTTGTCACCGCTCTTCCCATTCCTTATTGTTAGCCTTTTTTCTTTCAAGTTTGGTAGACCGTTATTCGACTGTAGGGATCGGTTTCGATAAGTCGAATTTTGCTCTTCTAAATGTTCTATGTTCTTCCTAAAAGGGATTTTCCTTTTTGGTATTCAGGAATTAATCAAAGGATTGAATATCGTTCTCAATCGACGAGTTAAGCGCGTGGAATTCTCGTTTCGATCGAAGGTAAGGTTTCGATAGTTAGGGATGAACGCCTCGTTACAATTTCGTTTAAATCCTGGTTATGTTACTAAATGGGGGCCTTGATTTGTAGAATATAGGTACTGGAGTGCTTCGGAGTCATTTTAGCTTCAATCGAAACTAGGTGTGTACCCGAAAATGCAGAAAACGAGGTTTCGATGAAAGCAGAAAACCTTACTGTCAACGCCACACGGGCGTGTGGTTGCTCGTGTGCAAGACTGTTAGTCACCACACAACCGTGTGATCGACGAGCCAGGCCGTGCGCGAGTGACACAGCCATGTGATGGATGGGCAAGGCCGTGTGCGACACACGGGCTCAACCAATTGGGCCGTGTAGGCCTACACGGGCGTGTGGGATTCTGGGCTAAATTGGGTCGTTTGGGCCACGCGGCGTGTGGCCCACACGGGCAGGCCACATGGGCGTGTGAGCCCATTTTTCTGAAAACTCTGTAAGGTTGCACGGGTCGCCCAAGTCGACTATAGACCTACTGTAGGGTCGGTAAGCGATACTTAGGCGCTAAATGAATGATCTGTCTGTCTGATTTATGTACTAAGCATGTATACTGATCTGAATATATGAGTTTTAACTGCATAATAGCATGACATTCTTGTATGTTGCATTGCATCGGAGGTGAACTGATTATGATTGGAGGAAGTATCTGAAAGGCTCTTAAACCTGTTATCTAACAGTTCAGCTGCAAATTTCTGATTATGTGCCGCATTTGGTACGACATGGTGTGTAGGGTTGGGTGGGTTGTGTAGGGTTAGACGGAGTTGGTGTGTAGAGACTGGTAGGTAGGACTCTGTTTTCTGCATATTCTGTCTGAAATGGGCTAAGGCCCTGTATTATGTCTGATTTTGTATCTGAGTGGGCTAAAGTCCACACCGTTTCTGTAATGGGCTCAAACTCGAACTGTAAAAATTATGTCTGTTATCTGATGTTACTGTGTCTATGTTTTCTGTGGGGTTTACACACTGAATTTGTGAAAACTCACCCTTTTCTGTTTAATTTGTTCAGGTAATCCCCAGTAGTAGATGGATTGGTGCAGTGAAGGACTCGGCAGTGACCACGATTCTGGACACTTATTTACGGTTTATTTTTAATTATGATTTGGTTATATTTGGGTAAATTTTATATAACAAGGTCTTTCGGATTTTTGTTTAAAATTTGGGATCATTATTTTATAAACTGCTAGCAGTAGGACAAGACGCGAGTTTTCAAAATAAACAAAGGTTTTATCAAAATACATACGACCTTGCAAATCATTTTAAAAGCTTCCGCAACGTATAAAGTTTTGAAAACGGATAATGAATAAATAACGACACGTTTTGACGATAGCCTTAGATACCTAAAAATGGTTTCAACGTCGTTACATTTTGATAAACCGTAAAAGTAACATATTTTAATCTCACATTTAGCATACTTTTGGATGATTTATCCTTTGATTTATGTAAAAAGGCTCTTAATCCTATCTTTTCATGTTTTATACTCAGGAAAGCACCCAAGGATGAAAAGAACAAGAAACGGGCTTAAAACGGACCAAATTGGGCCAAGAGAGAAATCGACACGGCCTGGCCCAAAGCTAACACGACCGTGCTTCATTAAAAGTCCGAGCACGGCCTAGACACGATCCATACGGGCGTGTGCCATGGCCGTGTCCCTGTCGCTGGAAAGAACAATTTCATTTGGGAAAGAATACTTGGAGGCAAAGAAACACATTCCAAAGCCTATTCAAACACCCTATTAGGAATTCTACTTAAATTAGGATACTTAGGGGCCAAGTAAGGCATCTCAAAGTCTATATAAACACCCAAGGAGGCAACTTGAGAGGAGAGTTTGGCAGAAGCCGGAACCTAGCATCGAAGCTAGGCCAAAGAGTCAAGCCGGAAAGGTCAGAGTTGAGGGAATCACTCAAAGATAGCCAGTTGATCCATCCCAAGAAGCCGGAGTTATACTCAAAATGACGGATTTCTTCTTCAATTCCTTCAGGGAGTTTTAGGGATTTCTTATGTTTTGTTTTATCTCTTCTCTTGAGATGTTTTATTTATTTGTCATGAACTAAACCCCTCAGATACCTGAAGGGGATGAAACCTAGATGAATTTTGTTATTTGATTTCTGAATTATATGATAATTACTTAGTTTGCTCTTAATTATGTTGCTTAATCCAAATCTGATGTGCTTAGGTAGAGGAGGAATAGACCCTGCCTAAGAGTAGATCTAACATAATTAAGCGGAGTTGATCGAACGCCTAGAGATAGGGTTACGAGATTTTTCCGGATTAGGGTGAAACCTAATATGGGAATCCATTGATCGATTTACTGCTATTCTAGGGGGTTATTATAAGAGAACGAGAGTTCCACTAATTAACCTAGGGTTAGACGTTATTCGCCTCGAGAGAGGGTTTAATATAGGTTAGGGAGTCCTACGGATCAAGCTAAGTAAAAGAAATCATATGGTTCAGTGTTAAATGACAAGTGAAATCTAGGTGGATTCTTCCTAAGGGTATCGTCGTAATCAACTGAGTTTTTCGTCAAGTTATTTCCCAATTCGTTTTTTTTGTCTTGTGTCTTTAGCTTAGTAATCATTAATTTAGATTAAAGCAACTTCACTATATCTTTAAGGCTAAATAATAAAAAGAAAGTTAGTATTAGTACTTTTAGTTCCTTTGGGTTCGACAATCCGGTCTTGCCTAAACTATACTACTGTTCGATAGGTACACTTGCCTTTAATCGTTGTCAGAGTTAGTTTCCAGGTTTGATAATTTGTTTTATAAATTTTAAAGCTCTGATTTCAGCGACCAAGTTTTTGGCACCGTTGCCGGGGATCGAACCCGGGTCGCCCGTGTGACAGGCGGGAATACTCACCACTACACTACAACGAATGATCAAACCTGGAAACTAACTCTGACAACGATTAAAGGCAAGTGTACCTATCGAACAGTAGTATAGTTTAAGCAAGACCGGATTGTCGAACCCAAAGGAACTAAAAATACTAATACTAACTTTCTTTTTATTATTTAGCCTTAAAAATAGAATGAAGTTGCTTTTAAACTAAATTTACGATGACTAAGCTAAGGACACAAAGACAAAAAGAACGAATTGAGAAATAGCTTGAAGAAAAACTCAGTTAACTACGATGATACCCTCAGGAAGAATCTACCTAGACTTCTCTTGTTACCTAACACTGAACCATATGATTTCTTTACTTAGCTTGATCCGTAGGACTCCCTAACCTATATTAAACCCTCTCTCGAGGCGAATAACGTCTAACCCTAGGTTAATTAGTGGAACTCTCGTTCACTTATAATAACCCCCTAGAATAGCAGTAAATCGATCAATGGACTCCCATATTAGGTTTCACCCTAATCCGGCAAAATCTAGTAACCCTATCTCTAGGCGTTCGATCAACTCCGCTTAATTATGTTAGATCTACTCTTAGGTAGGGTCTATTCCTCCTCCACCTAAGCACATCAGATTTGGATTAAACAACATAATTAAGAACAAACTAAGTAATTATCATATAATTCAGAAATCAAATAACAAAATTCATCTAGGTTTCATCCCCTTCAGGTATCTGAAGGGTTTAGTTCATAATAAATAAAAAGAACATTTCAAGAGAAAGATAAAACAAAACATAAGAAAACTCTAAAACCCCCTAAAAGATTTGAAGGAGAATTCCACCGTCTTGAGTATAACTCTGGCTTCTTGGGATGGATCAACTTGCTATCTTCGTGTTATTCCCTAACCCTGACCTTCTCGGCTTGGCTCCTTGGCCTAGCTTTGACGCCTCCTCAAAGGTGGCACTTAGGGGATATATATAGGCTTTTGGAATGCGATTCTTTCTCCCTAAGTATCCTTTTCCGACTGAAATTGTTTTTTCCAGCGACAGAGGCACGACCATAGCACACGCCCGTGTGGATCGATTTCAGACCGTGTTCGGATTTCTAATTTGAGGCACGGTCGTGTGAGGCGGGGTTGAGGCCGTGCTCTAGGTGATTGTCGAGGCACGACCGTGTGGACTTCGGGCCAGGCCGTGTCAATCTCGTGCTAAGGCCCATTTACTCTGTTTTGGGGCCCTTTTTATGTTCTTTTCATCCTCGGATGCTTTCCTGGGTATAAGACATGAAAAGAAAGGATTACAAGCACCTTTTTATATAAATCAAGGAATAAATCATCGAACAGTGAGCTAAATGTGGGATTAAAATATGTTATAATTACGGTTTATCAACTATAAATTCTGAAATTTTTATGGTAGAAAAATATTTGAGTCTAGTTTTTAAAACATCAAGCAGATCTTAAATTTGAATTCTGTAGCTCAAGATATAAATAATTTAGTAACTATGACTCAAATGGACAGCTTTGAATAAATTTATAAATAAATAGTGAAATCATAGATAATATTACTTATAAGCATGTTATATAAATTAAGGATGTAGAATGGAGAGGAGGAGGAGGAAAATATATATGAATATTCAGCTAGCATGGCTAATTTGCATGTTTTAGGCTCAGGGACTAAATTGAATAAAAGTAAAACTTTATGGGAAATTTTGTAAAAATTTCAGAAATGAACAAATTGCGTGAAATGAATTATTTTATTATTTAAATTACAAAATTGAATGAAATTATTAATTTAGATCAAGATCGGGTGAAACATGTTTTAGGGATTAAATTGAAAAGTGTTGAAATTATGGAAAATTCTGATATTTCATAGAATTCATAGGCTGTTATCAATATATATGAGAATAATTAGGCTTGAAACAAGAATTAAATTACAATAATTTTATTTTTCTGAGCCTAAGGATGAAATCGTCATTAATTAAAAGCTTAGGGGCAAAATGATAATTTCACCTAGAGCATTAATTGAATGTATCAGAATATGAAATGAATGAAAATCATGATCAAATTTATTTATAAAGATCTGGATGACTCAAATACGAGACTTGAACGTGGAAGAGAAAAGACATCGGATTAGTGAAATTATAAACATGAACAAGCAACGAGGTAAGTTCATGCAACTTGAATTGAATTCTTGAATGCTTGAATTGTATATTTTGTGACATGAATGTGAATTGAATGTTTAATGTATGATAATAGATGAAATGTTGATAATACTTAATAAAAAGAGAAATAAATCCTGGCTGGATGGAATGAAATTCGATGGATCACTGAAAAAGATTTGACGGTAAAAAGGATCTAGCCCAGACGGGTGATCCTGATATTAGCCCTCCCGAAGAATATGTGCGAAAAGGATCTAGCCCGAATGGGTGATCCTGATATAAGCCCTCCCGAAGAATATGTGTGAAAAGGATTTAACCCGGACGAGTAATCCAAAGTAAATGTGAGCCTGGATTTAGCCTGGACTGGTAATCCAGACAAATCCTCTATAGAGTATTTGTCATTGTAGGGGATTTAGCCTGGACTGGTAATCCCGGCAATACTCTTCGAGCATATGTTACAGGGGGATTTAGCCTGGACTGGTAATCCCGTTGTAAGAAATGAGATTCATGAGAGTGTGCTCTCTGAAATGGACTTATGTATATATATGTACAAATTGACAGTTAATGAGATTGTACACTATAAGTGTACTACTGGAAATCCATTGAAATTCCGAGAAATTCAACGGGATAAATATAGAAAATGGTAAGTACTTGAAATCATGAATTAAACTTGAAATACATAGAAATGATAATTATTTGATATATTGAAATATGACATGGAAAATACATTGTTGTGAAACTTGCCCGATAATTATGCATATTCAAGATTATGAACTGCTATTGGAATAAATATACACTAAACTCATGAAAATGATGGTACATGAAATATTGTCATAATGAATTGAATAATTTATATTTATGAAGAAACAACAAGAGAATGATATGTATGATGACATGTAAATATGATACTATCTTTGATACATTGACACAAGGAAAATTATGTATATTAAGACGAGTAATAAATTCAAGTGAGACATGTCAAGAAAATAAGTTTGTCAATATTAAAGTACGCTAACCAATGTTGTTGCTTGAAGTTTAGGAAGTGCCAAATTACTGGTTTAATGGTAATATGTTTAATTATAAGGTGCATTGAAATGGTAAGTGCTTAGATGAAAATATAATTGAGCTTATGAAAGAGTGGAAAGGTTTCAGTTATGCAATTTCTTATGAAATTATTTGTTATGTGATATGGCCATATGAATCCTGCACCTAATTCGAAAATAAAAATTAACTACACGGCCTAGGGATACGGGCGTGTGAAGCCACACGGCTTGGAACGAGGTTAGTCACATGGGCGTGTTGGCCACACGGCTTGACCACATGTAACACCCCCTACCCGTATTCGTTGTCAGAATAAGGTACGAGGCATTACCAGAGTTTACGAATTTTTTTTTAAACCGAGACCATTCCAATTCAACATATTTTCAAAATAATTCATGCATATTTATAAGATAACTTTAACACATAAGCCATACCAATGGCTGACCTTACATTCATTTCATATTAACATTTATTTTTATTAGCTTATACATGCCATTCATTTCCAAACTAAAGTTTCTTTAAATATCGAAATATTGGGGTTGATAGTGTGATGAGTCTCCCACCGATCCGACCTCCGAGCTCTTAACACTACAAAACAGGGAAAAGGAAATAGGGTAAGCACTTTGTGCTTAGTAAGCCCATGTAACAAGAATTATACTTACCTAATATTTACAATACAAGCGATAAACATTCATTAAAATCACTCCTGTTCTGCTATCTGGCAGTTCTGACCCTTCTTCACTAAAAATTAATTATCTTCTCATACAGAATTCGGATGATGTTCTTGTTTATTTTTATTGAAAATAGATTCATTCAGGATTCCAAATATATAAATTTAAGCCCCTAATTATATTTCTTCAATTTTTGATGATTTTCTAAAGTCAAAATAGAGGAATCCGAATTTATTCTGAACCAGTTTTACAAAAATCTAAATATCTCAAAATACAGAACTTCTTTTCTTTCCTTGTTTCTTTCATATGAAAATAGACTCAATAAGCTTTAATTTCATATCTCACTCAACTTCTAATTCCACTTCTACGATTTTTGGTGAATTTTCAAACTTACTCTACTGCTGCTGTCCCAAAACTGTTTTCTTATAGCGTGTTTTACAATTAAGTCTTTATCCAATTCTAACTTCAAATTCTTTCAATTAAACCACTAATTCATCATTTTATTCATCATATGCTATATTCAAAAACTCTAAAACTTCAAAAACTTCAACTTAAATTCATCAAAACTTTGTTCTAAAACTTATAAAGCATCAAAATTAAAAGAAAAGGACTAAATTAACTTACCAAATTAAACTCCAAGCTTCAAACTTTCAATTTTCCCTTTTCTTCTTTCTTTTCTCTTTTTCTTTCTTTCCTTCACGTTTGCTCTCTGTTCTTCTTTTTGTTTTATGCTTTTGTTTCTTTTCTCCTTTCCTTTTTATAATATATCTTATTATTAATTTATAATAATAATTATCTTTATAAAAATCTCAGATTTTTATACAATACACCGCCTCAACTTTACAAAATGGCATAATTGCCATTTTGGTCCTTTATAATTTCTTTTAATCTATAATTCAACTTTTACTTTCATTTCAATTTAGTCCTTTTCATTTAATTACCTACCCAAACGTTAAAATTTTCTAACGAAATTTTAATACCACATTACTAACATTTTATAAATATTTATAAAAATATTTCCTATCATATAAATATTCATGCAAATATATTGAAATAAATTTCTCTTTAAATCGGATTTATGGTTGAGAAACCATTGTTCCGATAACCTTGAATTTAGGCCATTACAACTCTCCCCCCCTTTTAAGGATTTTCGTCCTCGAAAATCTTGCCAGTAAAGAGGTTTGGATATTGTTTCCTCATTGCCTCCTCCGGTTCCCATGGCGCTTCCTCAATTCCCGTGTTTTTGCCACAATACTTTCACCAAATTTATTTTTTTTTCTAAGCTCCTTTGTTTCCTGTGCCAATATCTTGATCAGTTCTTCACTGTAACTCATATCCGGTTGAATCTCCACTTCTATAGGAGAAATAACATGTGAAGGATCTGACCGATATCGTCGTAGCATAGACACATGAAAAACATTATGGATTCTATCAAATTCTGGTGGTAATGCCAACCGATAAGCGACCGGTCCAATTCTTTCTATGATCTCATATGGCCCGATAAATCTTGGACTCAATTTACCCTTTCGACCGAACCGGAGAACTTTCTTCCAAGGAGACACTTTCAGAAATGCCTTGTCACCGACCTGAAATTCAATTTCTTTTCGTTTAAGATCGGCATATGATTTTTGGCGATCGGAAGCTGCTTTTAAACTATCCCGAATAACCTTTACTTTTTCTTCTGTTTCCTGGATCAAATCAACCCCATGTATCTTCTTTTCACTGAGCTCTATCCAATATAACGGTATTCTACACTTTCTACCATGCAAAGCTTCATATGGAGCCATTTTAATACTGGACTGATAACTGTTATTGTAAGCAAATTCAATCAAAGGTAGATACCTCTCCCAATTACCTTCAAACTCTAGTATACAACATCGGAGCATATCTTCCAATACTTGAATTACACGCTCAGATTGGCCATCTGTCTGAGGATGAAATGCAGTACTGAAATACAACTGAGTACCTAAAGCTTCTTGCAATTTATCCTAGAAACAAGACGTAAATCGGGGATCTCTATCTGATATAATGGAGACAGGCACTTCATGTAGCCTGACAATCTCAGATATGTACAATTCAGCTAAGATTGAACCATCATCAACCAAAGACAATTGAGCATTCATAAATCGCAAAGCAAACAGAGATTTTCGACTCAAAGCATCAGCCACAATATTAGCCTTACCCGGATGGTAATCAATAATCAAATCATAGTCCTTCATCAATTCAAGCCACCTGTGCTGTCTTAAATTCAGATCTTTCTGTGTCATCAAATACTTCAAGCTTTTATGATCAGTATAAATATGACATTTCTCACCGTATAAGTAATGACGCCATATCTTCAATGCAGAAACAATAGTAGCTAACTCAAGATCATGTACCGGATAATTTCTTTCATGTGGTTTAAGTTGTTTTGAAGCATAGGCTATTACTTTACCTTCTTGCATCAAAACACAACCTAAACCATTTAATGAGGCATCACTGTAAATAACAAATTCCTTACCCGGTTCAGGCTGCACTAATACTGGTGCTTTCGTTAGTAGATCTTTCAATCGGTTGAAACTCTGCTGACATTCATCAGTCCACTCGAACTTTACATCTTTCTGCAATAATCGAGTCATCGAAGAAGCTATCATAGAGACTCCCTGTACAAATCTCCGATAATAACCAGCTAAACCCAAGAAACTTCTAACTTCAGATTCAGCCTTCGGTGGACTCCAATTGACAATAGCTGAGATTTTACTTGGATCTACCCTGATGCCTTCAGCGGATACAATATGTCCAAGAAAACTCACTTCTCGAAGCCAAAATTCACATTTACTGAATTTAGCATATAACTGCTTTTCTCGCAAAATTTGCAACATAATTCTCAAATGTTCTGCATGTTCTTCTTCATCTCGAAAATAAACCAAAATATCATCAATGAAAACTACCACAAACCTATCTAAGTACGGTCTGAATATCCGATTCATCAAATCCATAAATACTGCAGGTGCATTAGTCAACCCAAACGGCATAACCAGAAACTCATAATGCCCGTACCTGGTTCTGAAAGCTGTCTTTGGCACATCTGACTCCTTTACTCGTAACTGATAGTAGCCCGATCGGAGATCAATCTTTGAAAATACAGTAGCACCTTTCAGCTGATTAAATAAATCATCAATCCAGGGCAACAGATACTTATTCTTTATAGTTACCTTATTGAGCTGTCGATAGTCAATACACAATCTCAAATATCTATCTTTCTTTTTCACAAACAGAACCGGAGCACCCCAAGGTGAATGACTCGGTCGGACAAAACCTCTATCAACAAGTTCCTGTAACTGTGTCTTTAATTCCTTTAATTCTGTATGAGTCATTCGGTACGGAGCTATGGAAATCGGAGTAGTTCCCGGAATCAAATCTATAGAAAATTCCACTTCTCTTTCTGGTGGCAACCCTGGTAACTCTTCTGGAAACACATTAAAAAAATTCGCATACCACTGGCACTGCTTGAATCTTCGACTCAGATACCTTGGTATCTAATACATAAGCAAGAAAAGCATCATACCCCTTTTTGACATACCACTGAGCAGTAATAACTGAAATCACATTAGATAATCCCTTTGTCTGATCGGATTTAACCCGAAGTAATTCACCATTCTGACACTTCAACACAATATATTTCTGTTTACAGTTTACTATTGCATCATGCTGAGTTAACCAATCCATGCCCAATATCACATCAAACTCATCAAATGGCAGTAGCATCAAATCAGCCAGGAAACAATAGCCTCTTACCATCAGTGGACAACTTTTACAAATTTTATCCACCAAAATAGATTGGCCAAAGGGGTTCGAGACTTTAACCACAAATTCAGTAGGTTCAACAGATAAATCTTTAACGCATGCAAGTTTTACACATATATATGAATGCGTAGAACCGGGATTAATTAATGCAGTAATATTAGTATCAAGTAAAGAAAATGTACCAGTAATAACATCGGGTGCTGAGGCATCTTCTCTGGTACGAATGACATATGTCCTAGGAGGCGCTCGTGTCTCAGGCCTACTTGTAGTATCTTTTGTAGCTCCTCGGCTACCACTGACATTACCGGATGGTCGAGATGGTCTACCCCTCAAAGATGGATTACTCGGCTTCGATATATATTCAGCTTCTTTTTCACTTCTTTCTGGACAATCTCTGAGGAAATGGTCAAAAGAACTACATCGGTAACAAGCCCCACTCTTAAATCGACATTAACCAAAATGAGCTTTATTACAATACTGGCATCTCGACTTAGGGGTACCAACACTGCCAACACTGGTCACTGAGGGAGTGGAAGGTCTTGAATTAGTGCGCTGTGAACCTCGCACTCTATCCGAATACCCAGTGGTTGAGGTAGAACGATCCTGGTACTTCTTTAATTTCTTTGAAGTAGAAAACTGAGATTTTTCCATTGACCTTTTACTAAAAATTCGAGCTTCCCTCTCAGCTTGTTTCTTTTCTTTGCTCCATTCTTCTGCTTTATAGGCTCGCTCTGCTAGTGTAGCAAACTCTCGAATTTCAAGAATTCCAATAAGTAGTTTAATTTCTTCATTCAACCCTTCTTCGAATCGTTTGCACATTTCAGCTTCCGACTGTACCCATTCTCGAGCATATTTACTCAATCGAACAAATTCTCTTTCATACTCAGATACTGATCTATTGCCCTGTTTCAGCTCAATAAATTCTTTTTTTTTTCTGATCAAGGAATCTCTGACTGATATACTTCTTTTTGAACTCGGTCTGGAAGAATTCCCATGTAATTTCTTCTTTCGGAACAACTGAAGCTTTAGTATTCCACCAATGATAAGCTGTGTCTTTTAGCAGTGAAACAGCACATTTCAAACATTCTTCTGGCGTGCAAGATAATTCATCCAAAACCCGAGTAGTATTTTCTAACCAAAATTCAGCTCGTTCGGGATCATCATCAACTGCTGCTCGAAATTCTTCAGCCCCATATTTTCGGATTTTATCGACCGGAGCTATTCCTTTTCTGACAGATTCAGTACCTGTACCCTGTGGAATCTCGGGAACCGGTGGAGGAACAGGAGGGGGAGCTTGAGTTTGCTGCACTGTAGGGTTAGTTCTTATGTACTGGGTAAACCATTCATTCATCATTTGAAAGAAGGCTATTTTTGCCTCCTCCCCTTGACCCTCTATACCGGGCCTTCTACTGCTAGTTTCTTCTCTTTGTACTGAAGCCGGAGCATGACTCCCAGCTTCCTCAGATTGAGCTCGGTCAGATGACATTACTATAAGGAAAACACAATTTAAATGGTCAGGAGATATCACACTATCAAAAATAATTTAAATGACATGTATAGCTAATCTGTATTTGCTATATCGGTCCTAGAACTGGCTAAACCGTAGCTCTGATACCAACAAATGTAACACCCCCTGCCCGTATTTGTTGTCAGAATAAGGTACGAGGCATTACCAGAGTTTACAAATTTTTTTTAAGCCGAGACCATTCCAATTCAACATATTTTCAAAATAATTCATGCATATTTATAAGATAACTTTAACACATAAGCCATACCAATGGCTGACCTTACATTCATTTCATATTAACATTTATTTTATTAGCTTATACATGCCATTCATTTCCAAACTAAAGTTTCTTTAAATACCGAAATATTGGGGTTGATAGTGTGATGAATCTCCCACCGATCCGACCTCTGAGCTCTTAACACTACAAAACAGGGAAAAGGAAATAGGGTAAGCACTTTGTGCTTAGTAAGCCCATGTAACAAGAATTATACTTACCTAATATTTACAATACAAGCGATAAACATTCATTAAAATCACTCCTGTTCTGCTATCTGGCAGTTCTGACCCTTCTTCACTAAAAATTAATTATCTCCTCATACAGAATTCGGATGATGTTATCATTTATTTTTATTGAAAATAGATTCATTCAGGATTCCAAATATATAAATTTAAGCCCCTAATTATATTTCTTCAATTTTTGATGATTTTCTAAAGTCAAAACAGAGGAACCCGAATTCATTCTAAACCAGTCTTACAAAAATCTAAATATCTCAAAATACAGAACTTCTTTTCTTTTATTGTTTCTTTTATATGAAAATAGACTCAATAAGCTTTAATTTCATATCTCACTCAACTTCTAATTCCACTTCTACGATTTTTGGTGAATTTTCAAACTTACTCTACTGCTGCTGTCCCAAAACTGTTTTCTTATAGCTTGTTTTACAATTAAGTCCTTTATCCAATTCTAACTTCAAATTCTTTCAATTAAACCACTAATTCATCATTTTATTCATCATATGTTATATTCAAAAACTCTAAAACTTCAAAAACTTCAGCTTAAATTCATCAAAACTTTGTTCTAAAACTTATAAAGCATCAAAATTAAAAGAAAAGGACTAAATTAACTTACCAAATTAAACTCCAAGCTTCAAACTTTTAATTTTCCCTTTTCTTCTTTCTTTTCTCTTTTTCTTTCTTTCCTTCACGTTTGCTCTCTGTTCTTCTTTTTGTTTTATGCTTTTGTTTCTTTTCTCCTTTCCTTTTTATAATATATCTTATTATTAATTTATAATAATAATTATCTTTATAAAAATCTCAGATTTTTATACAATACACCGCCTCAACTTTACAAAATGGCATAATTGCCATTTTGGTCCTTTATAATTTCTTTTAATCTATAATTCAACTTTTACTTTCATTTCAATTTAGTCCTTTTCATTTAATTACCCACCCAAACGTTAAAATTTTCTAACGAAATTTTAATACCACATTTCTAACATTTTATAAATATTTATAAAAATATTTCCTATCATATAAATATTCATGCAAATATATTGAAATAAATTTCTATTTAAATCGGATTTATGGTTGAGAAACCATTGTTCCGATAACCTTGAATTTAGGCCATTACACCACATAGACGTGTCCTCGAACCACATAGGCGTGCGACCTCTATAGTTGAGAAAAATTTTAGGATTTTGCAAAAAATTCCCTATGATCCCAATTTAATCTCGGTTGGTTCCTAATGTATGTTTTGGACTTTGAGGGCCAAATAGAGGGACGTTATGATTATTTTCAGAATATGAATAACAAATGACTCGGAATTATTTGAAAATGTTCAGTAAGCTCCGGTAATGCCTCGTACCCTATTCCGGCAATGGATACGGGTAGGGGGTGTTTCATTGGTCCCTTGATTGCTAAGGTATTTCAAGCCACATTAAATTCATAGCAAACAAGAGTAACCAAATTACCTTTCTTCTCATGCCAAGCCTTAAATTTGGTACAATCCTTCCCTATATGCCCTTTCTTTTTATAGAAAAAACACTTGGATTCAAGCTCTTGGCCGAATCTTGAAAGGAAATAAAGGTTTCAAGCTTTTTCAACTTTGGTCCCTTGATTGCTAAGGTAATTCAAGTTCATTTCTTGTCATTTTTATGTTTTGAAGATCCCGAGAACTTGATTTAACTGACTTGAATACTATTAAATTGGTGTTATTTTGTTAGATTTTAAACTTATAAGTGAAAAAAGACTTTTCTAAGTTTAATTGTTAGTTTTTAAACATAAGGACTAAAGTGTAAATATTTTGAAATTGGTATGAAATTTTTGTAATTATGGAAAGTAGAGAACCTTAGAAGGATGTAACTGAGATCATTTTCAAAATCGCTACTCAAATTTGAAATTTATGGCAATTTCGTTATAAGGACTAAATTGAATAAAATGCAAATCTTTAGGGAGCTTCCGAAAAGTGAAATTGAATTGTCATGTGCATTTAATCGGATGATATAAAGTATTTGGAATCGATGAATAGAAATGAATTATCATATAGATCAGGATTTGAATCAACCAGAGGATAATTAAGGAAAAGGCAATATTGTGAATTAGTCCTCGACATCTTATTTGTTGTTGTTTTTGCCAAGTAAGTTAATATGTAACTTACTATGTTAATTTTTGTTATGTTTGTATTATTTTTGCTTGTTGATTGAATTAATGTGAAAATAATAACTATTGGCATTAAATGGACTAAATCGTAAAATATGAGATATAGAATAATTATGAATAGATACGAGATATCAAATAGATATGAAATGTTTATATGATTGGATGGAACATTTATATAATGATGATACAGAGATTCAAATGATACAAATGTAGTAATAATGTTCATGTGAACTTAGTTAATGTTTAGGATATGAATAGTATACCACTTAGTAAATAGATGGCTTGAGATCTAGCATGCGATGGCTTGAGATCCAATACGCGTTGCAGATTCTTTGAAGCTTGTGTGAGCAGCATCGAATCATTCTTTATCAATGGCTTGAGATTCAGCACATGTTGCGGATTCTCAGAAGCTTGTTTGAACAGCATCGAATAAAGCTTATATAGTAACCCTGATCTGAAGCTTGTGTAAGCAACCCACATATGTCAGTTTATGTGAGTAGATCTGTCTCGTGTATTCGAACTCAATTTACTAAGGTTATTTGGACAAAAATGGTAACTAAACGAAAATGAAATGGATAGAAAGGTTAATGATTATTTTGATTTTCATCTTTGCAAAATGAGCGTGGATTGAATGGAAAATGGTATAAATTGGCATGAATATTTATGTAATTTGCTTAAGAAGTATGATTATATTATGTTAAATTACTAATTCATTTTTTATGTTGATAGATTGAGTATGAATCATAAAGATGCCATGGATTATCACGTTTGTGCCAATTTATTTCTATTATGTAAACTTATTGTGAAGTTTAGGTAAGTTGAGTACTTTTATTATGAACTTACTAAACATTCGTTATGCTTACTGTTGTTTCTTTTCCTTATAGTTGTCGGTTTGCAGAACATGTTAGTCGAATCACCTTAAAGCTCACACTATCTTGTCATCTTTTTAATAGACTTTTGATCGTTTTAGTTTGGTTATGTGGCATGTATATAGGTGTTCATACAAGTGTTAAACGAATTGATAGTTGGCTTAGCTTGATATAAGTTGAAGTATGGCATTAAGGTTTAAAATTTAAATACATATGTTTAGTAACTTGTTAATTTGGTATATGGTATTTTGGTTGCATGAACGAGAATTTAAATGGGATGGTTAAATGTTGAATAAAATGGCTTAAACTGGAGTTGATTTCTTTGGCTTGATTTGGTGCCAAATTGTGGCATATTGGTTGTGATAAAATGTATGGATGAGTTGAAATGAATATATGTGAATTGGATTGGTTTGTATGCATGTTTTAGGGTGTATTTATGCACCATTTGCTTAGCTAATGGTTTGGCTTGAAATAGGTGTTAAAATGCAAAAAAAATTTACCTTATTGCCTTAAGGTATCGATACCTTTGAAATGGTATCAGGATGTCGATATTTTACAAGGATATCGATACATATGATTTTTATTTGATCTTTGTAAAATATCGAGCCGTAAAATGGTATCAATACTTCGTACTAGAGGTATCGGTACCATATGACAAGTATTGATATTTTTTATTTGTTAAGATTTTTCTAAACATTGAAGCTAATAATGTTATCGGTACTTATATAGGGGTATCGATACATGTTGTGGAAATTCTGAAAACATTACAATTTAGTCATTGTTCAAGCTTGGGTTTGTAAATAAGCTTTTGTAAGCTCGAGTAAGAGCTGGAAATGATAGTATAATGTAATAGTGAAATGTTTTGATTATAAATGCTTGAATTATGATGTAAATTGTTTATTTAAATCTATGTAACTATTTTGATATCAACTATAGCCTATTGTAACTCAAACCCGACGATCAGGTCGCACGAGGGCTGTTACAACTGATTTGCAAACAAGCTCATCTTTAAGTTCGTACATCTCATTCCTCAAAGCCTCAATAATGGCTTTAAGAGCATCATTTTTCTGTGAATGCATATCTATTGTTACATTGTGAGCACACTACATCTCACCCTTGATCTCATCTCTTGCAAAGTCCAACTCTTCAATACGCCCCTACACAGTTTTAATGCTTTTCTACATCTTTTGCGAATCCTTGATTTTGGCCACTTTACCTTCTATTTCCAACAAGATATCCCTTGAATTATTATCTTTCTTAATTCTCCCACAAGTTTTTGAGACATCTTGTGTCTTACCTTCTGTTTAAAAGGCTAAGATACCATCCCAAAACTTGCATCTTGATCAAACCATAGGCGCTTATACCAATTGTCATAGGCCTAGAATTTAACCAAGTAATCTATACAATCTTAGGTATTATATCCACTACCAAATTGCATAAATCAACCTAAGCTCTCAAGTTGGGAGACCCTAAGAATTCTCTAAGGCACTAAAGCTAAAAGATATTAAAGTGATAAAGGAAAGAAAAGTAAAATTTAAGAATATATAGAGGAAATGGTCTTAGTGTATTGATTATCTCAAAAAATGATGAAATAAATGAGGCCGAGATAGGCCTTATTTATAGTTGAGTCCCCTAACATCAATGTGTAGATTAAATCATATCAACAACTAAAATTTAAACATATCTACATGATAGTGTATAAGGAGTTTAACCACTATTTATCTTTGTCTCTTAGAATTCAAATTAACTTGGTAAATTACAAGTTATTAAAGTGTTTATCAAGTCACCAAGCTTCAAGTCGACGAGCCTTTTAGAATGTTTTAAGAATTGGGCTAGTATTTTTGAATTAAATGAGCCCAATTTACACATATGAATTGCTATGCACAAACCATGACACATGATGTATAGGGTGCACTTAATTTCTCTGAACTTACTCCATCTATGTGTTAGAAATGATACCATGGGATTGCTCCCTCTTCAAAAACATAAGATTGTGTTGGTTGTAAAATATGTAAATTCGTTTGTCCAACAAATTTTTTTGAGCGTTCAATTTTATTTAAGGAATGAAATAACTAAATTATAGGTATTGATAAGTTTTAAAAAACCCCACTTGAATACATTTATAGCACAAATTTTTCTGGGTCAAGTATATCTAGTCTTTATAATCAATCATTTTCCTTGAAACTTCTTATAAAACACTTATTTTCCTTTTTCATAATAAAATTTTATGTAAAATTCCATAACTAGAATATGCTTTCCAAATAAATTATATAAATGACTTAAACTAATAAAAATAGAAGCTTAATGATGCAATTGATGAAAAAGAATGTTTGTGACTTATATAAAAATTAATGTTATTGAAATAAGTTTTGGGTTCATTTTTTCTTTAAAATGGAGAAGATAAACATGCTCATACCTTTATGGGTTTAGTTGACTTGAGTATGAGATAATTTTCATGTCTAGACTCAAATTCTTATTTCACTAAATAATTAAAATTTTATTAAAATATGATTAACAAGACTTTAACAGCTTATTGGGTTTAGGTTTTTAAGTGTTAAGTGGTGGGACAAATTAAAATGATGGTAGCCCTTTCGTGCAAGTCATCACATGATCCATTGCTGCATCTAATTAATTTACCCACTGAGAAGCACTTGCTATAAATTCCTAATATTTCAACCTTTAATTTTAATCCCATTTTATTCTTAAACATTGTTGAGAAGCAATTGAAACTTCGGGCGTTGAATCATCAATGGGTAAACTACATTGTAAGAGTTTCAAACCCTCTATTATTGCAAATTACAAAGAAGTTTTTCCCATAGGATATGCAACAATTTGCTGAATAAAATAAATTAAAAAAATGGATTGGAAAATGGATACTAAAACTTAGGAAACTGGATTCTTGAACCACATTTAGCCCTGGGTAACAAAGGACATTTAATGAAATCTGAACCGGAAGTATCCACACACAAGTAAACTTGATAAAGCTGACTGTTACGAGATGAATCCACATTGCACTCAATGCCGGGAGTAAACCCAACTGCTTGCCTTATAGCATCCTCGATCTCCTCCAATTCATAGAATTCATCATTTGGTTTTATTCCTGCAGCACAAGCAAACTCGTTCAAACAACTATTAACTATATATTGCTCTGACCCGAATCTTTATGAATTTGGGGGTTACCTGCGCTTGTTAAAGCTTGAAGGAGGTTAGCCTTTTGTTTCAATTGGAGAGCAGCTTCAAAGTATTCACGTTGGTCAAGTTCAGATTCTGAGCAAGTCCCATGTTTGAGCCATTCATGAGTCCAGAACTTAACTCCATCGTTGCTAGGACATGAAAGAGTGGGCCATTCCTTTTCCAGACTCCCAATCAGGCTTGAAATCTATTTACAGGAGAAGCCATTATGTTAATCCCATGGAATCTGTTGGTAAATGATATTTGCGTATTTCTGTGATTAAACAATATCAATAATAATTTGGATTTTAGCAGCAATTAGTATTCTTTTAAGCCACGAAAGACAATTGACTAAATCGAGACATAAACAGGCTGGGGTGGTCTGCTTTGGTTTCCTCAACTCTCACTCCCACCAACATGTAAGGTGACAAATTCGGTAGTTGTCATGTGAATAAAGTATTTTAATCAAAGAAGAAAAGTTAATTGCACCATGACACTCATTTTAAATTAGTTTTAAATTTGAAAATATTCTAATTATATCTTCAAACTATTAAGGTTATACCAATAAGATACATTCGTTATTAGAACTATTAAATGACACACCAAATCTTTTATAGTTAAATTTAAAACATTCATTTTAAATTATATCTTATAAGATTCAATATATATATCATTTAACAGTTAATGTCATGATTTTAGTAACAGAATTATTTGATTAATAAAATATCGGTAATTTAAAGTTTGAGGACCAATTTAAAATGAAAGTTATTGTTCGACAATTTGAAGATGTAATTAAAAAAGAAAAGATTTTATTATTAGCTAACCAAATAATTTTTCTTAATTAGAGCTAACCAAATAAATTATGTAATTTCAAAAGAAAGACAGATTTGTCTCGAATAAAAACAATATAAATCTTAAGCATGACCAAATGTGAGCATAAAGATAATCTGTGTGATCCAAGGTAGGCAGCGGGCATATGCACCCAAGATTCTTCTTCCTTTAAAGCGAAGGGCGCAGGGGCTTACGTTTACATTACAGCCCCCTTCATCGCACATCTTGGAACTGAATTATTACTACCTGTTTCTTCATTTTATAGGCTAAAATGCTGTTAAAGGTTAAAACGAATATAATTTTGTGTTATATTTTTAACATAGTTTTAGATATGATAGATGTTCTTTATTCTCTTAATCATTAATAGCATTGTTGTATTTTTCATTATTCACATTTATCTATTCGAATATTCCAAATCTATAAACAAAAATAAAAATTGCTGGTCTTTCTAAAACCTTAAAAACCATCACGTTACACATAGTGCCGCAAGTATAATATATACCTCAGATTTGTCGAAACGACTGTCGGGATCACAGTTGGAAGGGTAGCCACCATCGTTGTAATTAGGCCAAAGTCCATGGATCCCAAAATCCGCGGAAGGCTTTCCCGTCTTCGGATAACAACATCTTTGTTTCGTGTCGCAGTATGATCCAGGCCACTGTACCAATTTATAATCCAAACTCCAAAACATGAGCTTAACGATAAACTTTAAACACAAACTAAAAGAACAATATATGTGTATAACATAAATAAGGGAGTCTCATCGTTTTCATTACCTGTAGAACAAAGTAGAAGAAATCAAAATCTTGTGAGAGACAAAGAACAGGCAAGTATTGTAATGCCAAAAGGTTGATGATAACGATTGAACCTGAGGTGAGTTTCATGTTTTTAGAAGTTTTTTTCTCTCTTGAGCAAATGATGAAGTTGTGTTTGATGGATGAGTACATTTATAAAGGCAAGAAGGGGTAAGTTTTT
The DNA here is from genome assembly GCA_005393395.2 of Gossypium australe. NCBI lineage: Eukaryota > Viridiplantae > Streptophyta > Magnoliopsida > Malvales > Malvaceae > Gossypium > Gossypium australe. The sequence goes on along the minus strand of CM016625.1, from coordinate 19,100,197 downwards.
AGGATCATGGAACCTTTTTGGCAGCATATTCTTGTCAACACATTAATGTTGGCGTGTTTTAAGATCATCTTCAATGGATTTTAGTTTCTAAAATAATGTTTTGATTATTAGGTCTTAATCTTATTGGTTTTAAAGACGTGGTTAATTGGGGTTATAATTAAGAAGTAGTAGCAATGTTGGCTTGGGGGGGGGGGGGGGGGGGATGGCCTCTTGCGTGCAAGTCAACAATTTCATCCCTTGTGGCCTAACACGTGAAGTTTCAATCGTTTTGAAAGGGGATTGGTTTCTTTGATAAGGGATCTTTTATTTTTGTTTTTATATATTACAATTAATAATAATAATAATAATAATAATAATTCAAACTTTATTTGGAATGTTATTTAATGCTACATAATCCATTTTTTTATGATATTTTCATTTGTTTATCAAAATTTTAATTATTACAAAGAGATGGTTGTTATATATCTATAATAAAATTTGAGATTAAATCTTATTTAACTATCATAATTAAAAGTGACTTAATTTTTTACCTAACTTTTTACACGTAGCAGTTTTTAAATTATTCTTTCCTAATATTTAAAATAAAACATTTTTAAATTAAAAATTTTCATGTTAAATAATTTATGAGTTTTTTATGTGTAAAATTCATAGCAGCGTAATTGTTTAAAAAAATTATGATTTTTTTTGTTTTACTTAAAAATATTTTTTTATTTAATAAAATGTAATTAATATGCATGCTTTTATGAAATATGTATAGTTTTAATTTTTTTAACATAAATGTATAGTTTTGCTTTAATATTTGGGTCGAGAGATTATTATAGAGAACTAATTTCATAATGTATGTACTTTATAATTATAGTTGTTATTATAAGTTGAAACTGTTATAAAAAATTTAAATTAATAAATCATAAAAAAATTGAGTGACTATTATAAAGAAGATTGATTGTATAATAAGGGCCTTTTGGATGGGCATTTACCTCTAGTGTGATGCGTTTAATTTTATTTTTTTTGTTTCACACTACGGTATCGTTATAATATTTAATTTTATCGTCACTATGTTTTTATATTAACCGTAAATAAACATACCGCCCATCTAAAGAGACCTTAATATATCTCATATATCTCGTAATACGATTACATGCACACTAAGTAATACGATTACATGCACACTAAAAATGGAAAAGTAAAAATTCAAAGCAGACTAAAAGAGTGACAGGCAAATCAAAAGAAGGCATTCAATATGAGGAAGTTTTTTACTCGTGGTAGTTGGTATCATACACAAGAGTAAAGCCAAAAAATATTGTTTTAAGAGTAAAACTAATATTAAATTTGAGGGATTAAATCATTATATTAATTTGTGATTTTATAAAATTTGAAGGAATTATATAACAATTCTCTATTTGGAGAGGGTAAAACTACTTCTTACCTCTATCTTTGCCCTTAACCTTACAAGTATCGGGTCTACTCGTTAGTATGTATTATTTGAACACTAAATAATTTAAATTTCATTCCAATCAAAATTTTAGTATATTTTAATCTATTTCGATTAATATTGTATTGGTATATACCGAATTGTATCAATTGGTCCAAGATTTATATATTTTTAAATCAATCTTTAATTTTTTCAATTTATTTTTTAAAAAATAAAATATAATCATTAAATTTAGTTATTTAGCTTAATTAGTAATTTTAAAATTCATAGTTTTATATTGGGGTATATTTCGTAAAAAGAAAAGAAAAATATTAATATTAGGCAAAACAAAACTTAATATTGTATAAATAATAATTATTGAATTCTTAAAATAATATGTTTTTCACATATATGTAGCATGTGACAGGGGTCATCGGCAAATAGAGATTGAATACGATAATGCATCGTTTGTTGAGTGTTTACTGGTGGGCTGCACTGTCAATAATAGCTTAGCTGAGTTATGCTTAATTCACAACTTCATCCACAGAGATTGGAAGATACGGATTCATCACATTCCTAGGAGCCAAAATGCAGTTGTTGATCGAATGGCCAAGTATGAGTCTAATAGTCTCTTGAATTTAATTTTATTTGAAGACCTCCCTTATCAGTTCAAAAAATTTTGTTGTCGGATAGTGCTTTCTCTACATGGACTTAATTGATTTTGATATACTCATTTAATGCTATTATTTTCTACCAAAAATAAACATCCCAATACATTAGTTTCTCTTTTATTATACAAACTCTTAATAATGGAAGCTATCATTTTTATTAGTTTATATCCTAAAATTTAGTAGGAAAATCGATTTAAATATTATTAGCTTCTTCTTCTTCTTCTTCTTTTTGTATTTCTCTATGGCAAGAATGAAGAAAAGGAAGAAAATGTGTAAAAAAAATTATTGAATTTTTATAATACTTAAAATTACATTTAAAAATTAAAATTATTTGTCTAGAAGTAGGAGTAAACTACAGTACAGTTTACGCTTATGTTATTCTTTTATGTCGTAGCAAATGCATTGTCTTGTAAAACTTGATGATGAAATTGAATATTTGGGTTAAAGAAAACCATTGCTTGGAATTAGACCGAGAAAGCAACCCTCCAACAACAATTACCCAGAATTTAAGCTCTAAAAACCTTAAACCTTTGCTTACCGTTTGGTCAACCATTTAAATGATAAATCATGCTGTTCACTTTACTTTTGGCTTATCTGGATTGCGTAATACACTTTATAACGTATAAATAACAAACACTATTTCTTTTCATTGAACTGGTATTTGGGTGATGAGTCATTCCAATCATAAAATACAAAGACAACAAGCCCTGAACCTATATCACGACATTAGAAATAAAAATGCTGGAAATCCAAATATAACAGTCTAAAAGGTAGGAAATTCAATCTCAGACCCACATCTCTTCCCTTTAGGAAAAACGGGGCATTCAATGAGGTTGGACCCTGATTTGTCCAGGCATAGATACACCTGGTAAAGTTGGCTGTTCCCTGATGAATCTTCATTGCACTCTATCCAAGGTGCATATCCACTTCCTTCTTTTATAGCATCTTTAATGTTCTCCAAACTGTAACTACTTCCATCTGGCTCGATTCCTGCAATACCCAGAATTTTTTTTATTGTAACAAATACTGCAGCGAATAAAGCTAATATGAATAGGAAGTTTTGAGTTTTTATGGATTACCAGCAGCTTTAAGAGCTTTAAGTAGATTGGTTTGTTGCTTTAAGCCGAGTGTTGTTTCGAAGTAGCTATGTTGATCAAAGACAGACTCGGAACAGGTACCATGTTTCTCCCATTCATGTGACCAAAAGCTTTCCCCATCGTTGCTTGGACAAGACAATGATGGCCAGTTCTTTCTCATGTTACTGATGAGGTCTGAAATCTACGTGTCAACATGAGCCAAGATGAAATTATAAAATTTCAGGGAGCTAAAACTAAAAATATTATGTTAAAAATACTTAAATTGAATTATTTATTTTTTAAAGGGCCAAAATTTGACTATTTTCATGTTTAAATTTAATGTTTTACTTTTTGGAAGGCCTAAAATAAGAATTACAATCAATTTATCAGCCGGTTACGTAGTTTCATATTCTGACTGCTATTTAAATTTCCACTAGGAAGGATAATAATAAGATGGAAGATTATACCTTAGAAGCATCAAATGGGTTGTTAGAATCACAATTTTGAGGGTATGACCCATCATTGTAATTAGGCCAAAGTCCATGAATGCTAAAATCAGCAGCAGGCTTCCCTGTTGTAGGGTAACAACAACTGTTCTTGTCTGAGTCACAGTAAGCCCCTGGCCACTGCAAGAACATAAAAACAAATGAAAAACAATAGAATCCAAAAAAAAAAGGAGGAAAAATCTTTGTTTCTTAATAATCAAACAACTCACTTGTTGAACAAAGTAGAAAAAATCAAAATCCTGGGAAACACAGAGAAGTGCCAGAGACTGCAAAACCAGAAGATAGATAAGAAGTAAACACTTGGACTCCATTGTGTTTTACTTGATAATGTTGGAAGAGTTGAGAATGATTAAACGGGTTTTATAAGGTTAAATGGAAGGTTTAAGGTATGGAATCAGGAGGCGGATATCCTGAACAGATCCTTTATAAGTTACAAAATCTGTATAACATGTAACGTTTGTCGGCTCATTTCCATGTTCATACTAAGCCTTTCCATTTTATGGTATGAATCCGGTTAGACATTTTACTTCTCTTTTTTGTTTTCTGCTATATATAAATATTGACTCATTGATTTGGACAGCTCAGCAATATCCAAACATTTAATGTTATCAATCAATTTTATTATTGAGAAAACTTTACTTGAATAGAATAAATTATTTGAATATAAATTTTTTGTGACAAAATATGAAAGAGTATCAATTAGAAAATAATATTAGTATTAGCAAGATTAGGCATCGAGAGTTGTCTATCTAATCAAATTTGGTCAATAATCTTTGAAGGAGCTGCATAGAATATTTTGGGACCAATAAGTAATTTCTTCATCAATCCAGCCAGAATATGAGGAGCAAAATTCACGTCCCTTAGTATTTGCATAATTTTTACATACCAATCATATCTGCATAATTCTTGAATTCTTAAAATCAAATCTTTGTTAGACTGAACTTTATTAGTCTCAACAATAATTCTGTCTCATTTAGCATCCCAAGTTACCCAAAAACTAGATAACCTAAAATTTTACTTACTCTACCTTACATCTTCTAATGTTACGTACTATCCCCACATCCATCTAAGTATGATTAATAAAATAGAGACATAAACAAATATCACACTTCTAAAATTAAGTACAGAGGAATAAACAAAGATGAAAAATTAGAAGCGAAATTAACATTATTAATTTAACAAATCGGAAATCAAAATTTAAGAAAGTAAGATGGTGACACTTGGGAGCAGATGGCAAAGCAGGTAATGGGAATCGACCATATTTTTTATACATTGGAAGTGCCAATTATTGGTTGGTTGAGAGTTGAAAGTATGATGTTTTTTTTTTTTTTTGGTGAAAAGAAGTAAACTAAGATCTCTTACAATACATTAACAGATTTATCATGTTGGAAAATCGTAGCCACCATATCAGGTGGGCCGTCAAATGTCTGGAGCGAATTTTGCCAACAGAGCCCAATTTTGGCCATATGGTCTGCAGTTAAATTATTCTCCCTGGGAATATGCTTGATTTCCCACTGAATTCCGGGTGACAGAAGTCTTTTAATTCGCCTGATAAGCGTGGATCCGAATTCTGTCATGTCCTCCGTAGACAAGATCCTAACCATTTCAAGGTTATCAGATCGGATTTTGATCTTCTTGTAGCCTTTATTAATAAGAATGAACACCCCATCCAGAATACCCCAAAGTTCAGCTTCCAATGGTGAACATTTCCCCAGGTAATGCGAATATCCTAGCACCCATCTACCATCTCGATCCCGAACTACTCCACCTGCTGCGCCAGTGCCGGAGTCTCTCGCCACTGCTCCATCGGAGAATAAGAAGACCCAGTTTCCAGAACTATGTTGTGGGTGCTTCGGAGGGGTAGCGTTGGACTTAGGACTTGTGATAAATGCTTCAAAGTTTTGTGACCAACTGAGGGATGATTTGATAAGTTCGAGCGGAGTCCAATCAATGTTTTGAAAGATGAAAAGATTCCTGTTCTTCCATAATCTCCAAGCTAGTATCCCGAAAAGACACGACCAAGTGATTCCTTTATCCTGCAACTTAAGATGGCAAGAAAGATTATAAGATAACCAATTATGCAACGAATCAGAAAAGAACCTGGATTGCTTCTCTGAGGGGACTACGAGCGTCCAAACATCCTTAGCAGTCGGGCAATCCCGAAGGACATGCATGATGTCTTCCACGTCGTGGCCACAACGTGAACACGCATTACTTTGACCGAAGCCTCTCCTAGTCCTTTCTGAATTAGTGAGGATTCTTTGATTGGCCACAAGCCAAAGGAAAAGTCGGACTCTTTGTGGTCCTTGATACTTCCAAATGGTCTTCCAAATGTCTTGATTGGGTCTCCAAGTATTTTCTTTTAGAGATCTATACGCACTACGAATAGTGAAATTTCCTGGTTCGGTGCGTGCCCATATGATTCTATCTTCACCTTCAGCGGGATGGGGCGGTGGGATACTTAGTATGCGTTTAATAATTTCTTCCGGTAGCCAAATGTTTAACATGTCAATATTCCAGGAACCTTCCTGTAGGACCCAATCCTTTAGGGTGCTATCCAGATTTAGTCTACTGCTAGCTGGGACATAAGAAAGCAAAGGTCCGACTTTAGGTATCCAGTTGTCTTTCCATCCTCGAATAGTTTCACCATTCCCCACGGACCACAAGAGATTCTCACTAATGAGTGGCCACGCCTTAGAGAGAGATCTCCAAAGATGAGAGCAGTGGCTCCTATGGATGGAATCTGGTATCTGACTCTTCCAGCCATATTTCGAGCGGAGTACTCGAACCCAGAGATCCTCCTTTCGCGATACGAGATTAAAGCCAATTTTCATGAGAAAGGAAGTGTTGTGATCATGTAGATATCTAAGGCCGAGTCCTCCACAAGTCTTGGGCTGACATATGGACTCCCACCCAACCAGAGCTGGTTTCGATTTACCAGTTGAGCTTCCCCAAATGAATTGTCTTACTATCATTTCTATCTCATCACATACACCTTTCGGGATTACTAAGGACTGCATTAGATAGCTCGGGATGGCCAATAGAACCGATTGAGCGAGGGTAATACGTCCTGCTAGGGAGAGTTTCCGAGCATCCCAATTTTGAAGTTTGTTTCTGACCTTGTCGATCACAAAATTGAATGAGCTTTTGGTAATCCGATCATGGAGAAGAGGTATCCCCAGGTATTTTCCAAGATTGAGAACCTTTTGAAACCCAAAAAATTGACTGATCTGGTCCTGCAGTCTGATGTCGACTCCTTTTGAGAAGAACATATTGCTCTTCCTTGGACTGACTCTATGGCCAGAAAGGGCACAAAAGCATTGAAGGACATCTTTTAACACATGGGCTTGGCCCATATCAGCTTTTCCAAAAATAACCAAGTCGTCTGCAAAGAAGAGGTGGGATAAGTCTGGGCCAGATCTTGATAGTCGAATAGGGTTCCATCTACCTTTCCTCATTTCATGTCTGATAAGATTTCCTAACCATTCCATACTAAGTACAAAAAGATACGGCGATAGAGGACACCCTTGCCGAATTCCTCTAACAGGTTTAAACGACCTAGATGGAACTCCATTCCAGAGAATCTGCATGGTGGAGGAGGAGATAGCATTCATGATGACCTTTCTAAGACCCTCGGGGATTCCGGTAGCAACAAGTGATAGATGAATGAATTCCCAACTAATTCTATCGTAGGCTTTCTCCAAGTCTAGCTTGATAGCCATCCAATTTTTGCTAGCTTTCTTGCTACGCATGGAGTGAATTACTTCTTGGGCAATTATGACATTGTCCGATATGTTCCTTCCTGCGATGAACCCTGCTTGTTCTGGAGAAATAAAGTTTGGGAACACCACTTTGAATCTATTTGCGATCACCTTCATTACCAACTTATACAAGACTGAACAGAGACTGATTGGTCGGAATTGGCTAAAGTCTTCAGGATGGCTCTTCTTTGGGATAAGGACAATAAGAGTGTTGTTGAGCTCTTCGTCAATTTTCTTTCCTGCAAAGATACCCTGCACCCATTCACAAACCGCTCCTCCAACTAGATCCCATTGGCTTTGGAAGAAAATTGCATGATATCCATCACTTCCCGGGGCTTTTAATGGAGCCATATCAAAGAGAGCTTTTTTAATCTCGTCATTTAGAATAGGCTTTTTGAGGAAGTCAATATCCTGATCCTTGAGGCTGGTAAAGATGTTAGAAGGAGTATCAGATATGGGCTCTGGGCATTCTCCATACAATTCCTCAAAGAATTTGACGGCTTCTTCCCTAAGTGTTTCCTGCTCCGAGCACCACTCTCCGTTGCTGATACGTAGAGCCAAAATACGGTTAAAATTCCTTCTTTGTATAGTGCGAGTGTGGAAAAATTTGGTGTTTCGGTCTCCAAATTGAAGCCAATCACATCTGGCTTTTTGCCTCCATAGGAGGTCCTCATGATTAAGCACACTTTCCAACTCATCTCGGACCTCCATTTCCAAATTTGCCAATCTTCTAGAATTCGACTGATCTAGAGCTTTTTGAATTGTTCCAAGGGATTTCATAAGCTGCTTTTTCCGAGTACCTATGTAGCCATAAGTGTACCTGTTCCAATCTTTGACATATGAGGTAAAATTAGATAAAGATTCAGCCATGTTACCGGAATATCTCCATTTGTTTGAAACTAGATCCTTAAAATTTGCGTGCTTTGTCCACCCTGCGAGGAAACGGAACGGTCTTCCTCTAGCGACGCTGATCTCAGGACTAGTTTTGAAGAGGATAGGCCTATGGTCTGATTTGATGCGTGGAAGATGGTAAACAAGGGAATAGGGAAAGACAGACATCCAATCATCATTAGCCAGGGCCCTATCCAATCTCTCGAACGTATTTCCTCTTTGCCAAGTATGATGTTTTTTAATTTAATGTGCAGCTGCATCTGCAAATGCCTTCACACATTCATGGATTTAATAATTCCACTCTAACCCATATGAAGTAGACAAGTGTCTGTTCAGTTTTCAAAAAAAACCCATCTCTGCTCTTTCGTGATTGGAAATTCAATTGATTTATTATTTCTTTTAAGTTTCTTTTCTCTTTAATATTGCTTTCGAGTTTGTTAGTATTATTTTATATTTACAATATTTGAATACCAGTTCCAAGCTGTATCAACTCTTTCCTTCGAAAAATAGAAGAGTTTAAATAAAAATATAAATTTAAAAAGTGAGTTTAGATTAAAAAAAGAGTTTATTTAGAAAATAAGTTGGGACTCAGATAATATTTTTTTGGCCCAACCGAATCTACAAAAAAAATTATAAATTTTTTTATTATTATTTTACTAGCATCTAATTATTATGTTGTTATAAAATAGAAAAAACGGAATTAGGTCTGCCATTTTGGCACGTTTCTCTCTGCCCTTTTTTGGCACGTTTTTTTAGGATCTCAGTTTAATCTCACTTTTTTTTTTATTGCCTTCTTTGTAATTTGCGTTTCTTCTTTTCTGATTTGGGTGGTAAAAGGGGCTGAATTGCTAGAGCAATGGAAAACGGTATTGCAGATCTGAATATGGATGATGGGGAAGATGATGCTTTTTCTCTGACGGAGGAGGTTGAAGAACAAATATCTGCATATAGTTTTTGTTTGGTGGGATGCTTCCTTACAGCTAGTGTGGTACATTTTCCAGCGATGAGAAATACTTTGGCAAATATTTGGCATCCACTGGAAGGGGTGCAAATATCAGATCTGGGTGAAAAACATTTTCTCTTCAAATTTTTCAATGAGATTGATATATCAAGGGTTATTAATGGTGCTCCTTGGACTTTCAATAATCATCTCCTTATTTTTAGTAGGGTTCAAGAGAATGAAGACTCGATGTCTATTTCTCTGGTGTATGCAAATTGGTGGGTTCAGATTCATGATTTGCCTCCTGGTTTTTTCAGAGATTCAATGGCGGTACAATTTGGAAATTTTATTGGCAAATTTTTAGAGCATGATACAAAGCAAATTCTTAATGGATATAGAAATTTTATGCGTATTCGTGTGCAAATTGATGTGCGGAAGCCTTTGAAACGCAGGAAAAAAGTTATGATTTCAGAGTCTAAAGTCTCGTTTGCAAATTTTAAGTACGAGAAATTAACTTTATTCTGTTTCTTATGTGGTTGTCTGGGTCACGGGGAGAGTTTTTGTCCATTGAGATTACGTATTGGTACACAAGAGGTTGAATTTGGATGGGATTTGTCATTGAGGGCTCCAATGAGAAGGGCAGTCACGAGCAACAGCATATGGTTGAGGGAAGAAGGTGCTAATAGTCGTTTTGGAAATACTCAAATTGGTCAACAATTTAGCAATGGTTCTAATCAAAATCATAAAGTGGATCTGAGGAGAAATTTCAATATCTACCTTGGATTAAATCTGGAAGGGTCCAAATCTAGGAACATGGGGAATGAAGACAAGGAAAATGATAGATGCTGCTATACAGAGTGGAAGCGTGTTGATCATGGTAAAATTCAAATGATGGAATATTCTCAAACTGACAGTGTTTCTCAGATAGGAGTGGGATGTAAGGATGTTTTTGTAACATCCCGGAATAGGGCCTAAACGGAATAGTGGTTGCGAAACCATAAATCCGAGTCAGTAAAATATTTTAATATTATTTTCAGTGCTTATAATATGTGAATTTACATGTGTGAAAGTTTCGTGAATTAATTTTATTGTTTGTGTGTTTAATTTGATAAAAGGGCTTAATTGCGTAAAATGAAAATTTGATGGTTAAACAAGAGAGTGCCTAATTATTGTTGTCTTTATAATTTGGAGGCTTTATGTTGTAATTTACCCATAAGTGAGAGTAGTGGGCGGCGTTATGTCAAATTATATAGCTTGTTTTATTATGTATAATGGTTTAATAATAATAAAATAATATAATGTTAATATAATAAAACAAACATAAGTTAAAAAGCCATTATCATCTTTTTTCTACTAGCCGAATGTAGAAGAAAAGAAAAAGAAAAGAACAAGCTTAGGGTTTGGCGATTTCTGAAGCTTGATTCAAGGTTAGTCTTAGTTCGATTTTTAATAATTTTTACGTTTTTGAGATTGTTGCTTTGAGTGCTACAAAACCCATGTTTCAATTTTGAATTTTGATGAATATTTTGAGTTATGCCATTGATGAGAACTTATGATTTTTGTTGTTTGATGGTAGAAAATGAAAGATATGTGTTAGATTAACAAGTTTTGTCTTTGGATTTTTGATGAATTTAAGTAGTTTGGACTAAATTAGTAAAAGTTGTTATTGTTCATAAGTATGTGTTATAGTAAGAATTTGAAGTTGCTATAGAAGGGAAAAATGTTCTGCATGTTAGAAAACATAAGAATAAGGGCTGAAGTTTAATTTTCGAGCCTAGGGGCAAAATTGTAAATATGTAAAAGTTTAGGGGCAAAATTGTAATTTTGCTAAAGTTAGAGTTAAGGACTGTTTTGATAAATATGAGTATTAAATAAGCTAAATTTGCTATTATAGATCAAGAAGAACGAAATCCAGAGTTAGATCGGGGAAAGAAAAAGATAGTGGACTAAATCGATATAGTTTATCGATTTTGCTTCGAGGTAAGTTTGCAGTAAATAAATGCAATATTCTATTATTTTACATTTAATATTATTAAATTCCAGCATTTACATATTTATTCTGTAAATTTATTATTTAAAGACTCAAGTATGAATTGACGGAAAAAGCTATCTCAGAAAGTTCCGGTTGAACCTTAGGAATGTGTAGGATACAAATGTCATGACATTAGGGTTTAAGGAAATCATGTAAGACCATGTCAAGACATGGCATTGATATGTTACTATAAGGCAAAGGTCCCATGTAAGACCATGCCAAGGCATGGCATTGGTGAGTTCATAAGGCAAGGATACCACGTAAGACCATGTCAAGACATGGCAATGGTTAAGTTTCATAAGGAAAGGTACCCGCGTATCCTTAGTATTCCAAGTGGTTCAACGGGAATATTCCAAGAGTAAACCAAAGTAAAGGTAAGACAAGTTCAAGCTAAAAAGGTAAGGTAAGATAAATTCATGTTAAAAAGGTAAGGTAAGATAAATTCATGTTAAAAGGCAAGGTAAGAATACAAGTTTAAGTATATTGAGTTAAAAGCTTAAGTGATCTTGATAAGAAAAGAATAAGATAATTCATTAAGAATGTTGTTATCTATTTACATGTAAACTTACTAAGCTTTATGCTTACTCCCATTCTTTAATTTTTTTTTATAGTATTGCAAGCCAACTCGGGGATCGAAAGGACGTCGAAGATCGTTACACACTATCAAAGGATTATATTGGTATTTTGTGACTCGGAACGTTTTAAGTAATGGCATGTATAGGGACTTAGCTATCTTGTGTGTATAACATTATGATATGGCTTAAGATTGGCTTGTAAATGTTTGGTAATGATTAGCTATTAAAATGGTTAATTAAGAACATGTTTTGGATGTTATGAAATGCCTAGTTGTTAGTTATTTTAAAGAAATTATGTAATTATATGCAGGGGAATAGTTGGACAGCAACAGTGACGTGAATTTGAAAAATCACCAAAAATAGCAGAAATTGAATTAGGTTGTGCATGAGATATAGAATTAAAGCTTATTGAGTCTATTTTGATATAAAGAAAACATTGTAGGAAAAAGAGTTGTATATTATGAGATAATTGATTTTTACTGAAGAGAGGTCAGAACTGTCAAACTGTGTAACAGGGGAGACTTTAACTAATAAACTGTACTAATTGGCCACACCAAAAATTCTAGAAAAATTATAGTAAGAAGATATATGAGTCTAGTTTCAGGGAAAATTTACGGATCTAGATTTCGAGTTTCGTAACTCGAGTTATAATTAATTTAGTGAACATGACGCAGACGGACAGTTTCAATTTTTATGCCCAGAACTAGTAAGTTAAGTCTAGTAATGCCTCGTGCTCGACTCCGGCAACGGTCTCGGGTAAGGGGTGCTACAGTTTTGAATGGGATGCTGACATCAAATATGGAGTGTAAATTAGAAGATACTCCAATATGTAATGGGGAAGGTAATAAAAGACAAAGATCGAATTCTTTACTCTCTGATGTTTCTAATGTACAGGATTCATTTGAGGGTCGTAGTGGGTTTTTGGCCCATAATCAACAAATATCGACGGCTGCCATGGAGCATGCCGACCAGACGCAATGAAGATATTTTGTTGGAATGTTCGTGGATTGGGGAGTCCACGAGCAGTCAGAAGACTTTAGCACATGTTGAAAATCTATCATCCCCAAATTGTCTTCTTTATGGAGACTAAGTTGAATGTTCGTAGAATGGAAAAAGTCAGGAGAAGGTGCGGTTATTTCAATGGTATTGATGTACCAGTTGAAGGTTCTCGAGGAGGCTTAAGTTTAGGGTGGAATGGGGTACATCTAATTAATTTGAAGAGTTTTTCAAAAAACCATATTGATGTGGAAGTTCAAGAAGAGGAAGGCAAACCTTGCTGGAGGTTTACGGGTTTTTATGGGGATCCTGAAGTTAGAAATAAAGCAGTGACATGGGATTTACTTAGGCATTTGGGGCAGAATAATTCGGTGCCTTGGTTGGTTGGAGGGGATTTTAATGACATTCTCTTTGCACACGAAAAAAGAGGAGGTCTACCAAGGGAAGAAGCTAGAATGGAGGCATTTCGTAGAGTGTTAGAAGATTGTTTCTTGGAAGACATTGTGTTTACAGGACCTTGGTTTAAGTGGGAAAGGGGTCGCGTAGAGGAAAGGAACATTCAGGAAAGACTTGATAGAGGAGTAGCGACAGATTCTTGGATCCAAACGTTCCCAAATTTTTCGTTGAGGCATCTTCCGCATTCTTTCTCTGATCACTGCCCGCTACTAGTTGATACAGAAAGTGAGCAAAAGAGAAATGGGCATAACAAATTTCGTTTTGAGTCTTGGTGGATTCTTGAAGAGTCATGTGAAGAAGAAATAAAAAAGCTTTGGGAGGGAAGTGCCGGTTCTTATCAAAACCGAATGACAAATCTTGCAAAAGGGTTGAAAATGTGGGGGACCACAATGCAAGCTAAACGTAAAGGAGAGGTAAAAAGATTAAATCGAAGATTAGAAGAATTGAATGATGAGGAGGGTACGGATGAGAATTTGATGGAAATTATGGAGGTGAAACTTCATTTGAATATGGAAATTGATAAGGAAGAGAGGTATTGGGAACAACGGGCAAGGTCAAATTGGCAACAAGTGGGAGATAAGAACACTTCTTTCTTTCACAAGTATGCATCGCAGAGGAAGCGGATTAATCTAATAAAGGGGCTACAGAGAGCGGATGGGTCTCTTGCAACAAATGAAAGGGAGATTGAAGAGGTGGCTCGACGTTATTTTTCTGATTTATTTGAATCCAGGGGAGTTGGAGATGTGACACGCATTCTGTCAGGGATTAAATCATGCATTTCGGACAGTATGAATCAAAGTTTGATTGCTCCTTACACTGAGGATGAGATAGTTGAGGCATTGAAAGGAATGGGACCTACAAAAGCGTCTGGTTTTGATGGCTTTCCGGTGATCTTTTATCAAAAATTTTGGCACATTGTGGGAAAAGACACTTGTGATTTTTGCATGGAGGTGTTGAATTGTGGACGATCCCTCAAGGAGATAAACAAAACCGTGCTGGTATTGATTCCGAAAACTTCAAATCCTATTAATCTTAAGAATTTTCGCCCTATTAGTTTGTGCACAGTGATTTATAAGCTTATTGCAAAGGTGGTTGCCAACAGATTGCAAAAATTACTGAATGATTGTATTGATGATTCTCAATGTGCGTTTGTCCCAGGAAGACTCATTACTGATAATGTGTTGCTGGCTTATGAGGTACTTCAGATCGGGGAGGAAAGGATATATGGCTTTAAAGTTGGATATGAGTAAGGCCTACGATAGAGTTGAGTGGCCGTTTATCAAAGCAGTCATGCTGAAGATGGGCTTTGCAGAGTCTTTTCTTGAGCTAATTATACGATGTCTTAATTCGGTTCAATTTTCTATTTTAATCAACGGGGAGGAAGTGTTGAATTTTGGAAGCACAAGGGGACTTCGTCAAGGGGACCCATTGAGTCCTTATTTATTCTTGTTTTGTGCAGAAGGATTGTCAGTGCTAATGAGATTGGCTTGTAAAGAAAAGAAGATCAGTGGAGCTAAGGTTTGTAGAAACTCTCCGTCTATCACCTACCTCATGTTTGCAGATGATTGTATTCTCTTCGGGGACGTTTCGAATAGAGGGGTTAATATGATAAAAGATATTCTGAAGGAATATGAGGAATGCTCGGGGCAGTGTATTAATTTTGAAAAATCAACGATGTTCTTTAGCGCAAATGTATATGAACAGGATAGGAATTTCGTGTTTCAAAACCTCGGAGTTCGATGTTTTAATGATCCGGAGAAATATCTGGGACTTCCTAATATAGTGGGTAGGAAAAAGAAGTTGGCTTTCCAAGTTTTAAAAGATCGTTTGAAACAAAGAATAAACAGTTGGAGTATCAGACATATTTCACAAGGGGGCAGGGAGGTATTTACAAAAAAGTTGTTTTGCAAGCTATATCTACATATACCATGTCTTGCTTTCTTTTGCCAAAGACGTTGTGCACTGAATTGGAAAATGTTATGAATGCTTTTTGGTGGAACAAAAATAACGGAAAAAGGGGAATGCACTGGTGTGATTGGGAATCATTATGCGCTCTTAAGGAAGAATGGGGGATGGGATTTCGTGATTTGAATTGTTTTAACATTACTTTGTTGGCCAAACAGGGTTGGCGTTTGTTACGTAATCCAAATTCGTTATTAGCCCGTACATTGAAGGCAAGATATTTTAAAGATTCTGATTTCTTAAAGTCAAATCTGGGTAGATTACCTTCTTTAACCTGGAAGAGCGTGTGGGCGACAAAAGGACTCCTGTTGAAAGGTTTGGGATGGAGGATTGGGGATGGACAGCAGGTATCTATCTGGAATGATAGCTGGATTCCTGGAAATAATGTGCTGAATGGTCAGTATCAAGAGGTTAATTCTAATCTTGAAAAAGTTGCAGATCTGATTGATTCAAACACAAGGAAATGGAAGACAGATTTGATACTTAATACCTTTGAAGAGAGAGAAGCTGAGAGGATTTTATGCATCCCATTGCCTTTGAGTCCATTTGAAGACTTTGTTGTTTGGACTGGAGAGCCAACTGGAGACTACTCGGTGAGAAGTGGACATAAAACCCTTACACATGAAGGACAGACTCAAGCACATGATAGATTTAATCAACTTTACAAGCGACTCTAGAATCTAGATCTACCCTCAAAAATTAAAATTACAGTTTGGCGAAGTTCGCGCAACTATTTGCCTAATTACAGCAATCTATATTACAGGAGAATAATGGGTTCTGCTAACTGCCGGAGGTGTCAAACAGAAGCTGAAACGAGGGAACATTTATTCAGATACTGCCCTGTTGCAAAGGATACATGGGAGAGATTAGCTATTGCATGGCCAGATTTAGCAGCTAATATGGACTTTAGCGAAGTCTTAAAAAAAAATTTTTAAGCTAACTCGCTGGGAATATGCAGGAAATTTGTGTGTGCATTGTGGGGGATATGGACAGCCAGGAACAAATTTATACATGAAGGCGAAATGCAAACAGGAAGTCAAATCGCAGACTTTGTTGTCAAATATATGAGGGAGCTCGATGGGATAAAGAGGTTTTTACCTGAGAGCAGTTTCCACACGAATAGATGGATAGCCCCTTCAGAATCGCGGTTGAAGATAAATTTTGATGCGGCTTTCAATAGGCAAAGAAAAGAGTCATGCACGTGATTAATAGTCAGAAATGGAAACTCGGAAGTCATTTGTTCGAGATCTATTATAAACAAGAATATACCTTCTGCCTTCGCAGCTGAGGCGTTGGCATGCTATCAGGCTCTCGAATTGGGTGTCCAACTTGGTCTGAGGGATGTGGAAGTTGAAGGTGATTCTCGAACAGTGATTCGAAAATTGCAAGAGAAAAATGAAGACCGATCAGAAATCGTGGCATATATAGCAGATTCAAGGAAGATGACTTTTCATTTCAGATCTTGTGTTTTTCTCTTTCAAAAAAGGGAAGCAAACGAGGAGGCGCACAAAATAGCAAGTGAAGGTATTAAAAGACGGAGAAATACTTATCTTTCACAGAGGGTTTGGAATGTTGATGAAGCTACGGTCTTGGACGAACGCCGTGGAATGGAGTTTTTGCAGGAAACAAGAGATTGAAGGTGGTGGACAGAAAGATGAAAGAACGAACGATTTTGGTGTAAAAGTTTGTGCACAAGAAGGAAGTGGTCCGACTGGAGCTGGATCGGCAGTGATGGAAGATTTTAGGCGAACGGAAAAAGAGTCAGAGGAAATAAGGCGACGATGTTCGAAGTAGAAGGTGAAAGGAGTTTTTGAGAGATAATGATGGTGCCTGGGAGTTTTCTTAGCTGAAAGGTTTTGGAAATTTTCAAAAAGGAACTGTTGATTTCTGGAGGCTTCTACTCGGAAATGATGATAGCCATTAAATGAGGTGCTGATAACTTCTCCAGCACTCTTTGCGTGTTTCAAGGTGGGGCAATTATGGACAACAGCTGGATGCAAATTTCCTATAGCAACCCCATTGTTATCTGTTGTTGGTCTTTGTGGATGTGGGCTGAATTTTATTTTGCTTGTTAAGTTTGTTTTATTATGTTTGATTTGGGCTTTGGTGTTTTAGTTTTCTAGGCGTTGGTTTTTTAGTTTTTTTTGGGTTTGTTTTGTTTCTTAAGTAAGTTTTCTGTTTTGGTTTGACTTTGTAGTTTTTGGCCCATATTTATGAAATTCCAGGAATTTATTATAAAAAAAAAATTATTATGTTGTTACTATTTTGTTGTTATTGTATAAGTCTTGTTTTATTGTTAATTTTGTTACTATTTTAGAGGCATTTACTTTGTTAAGTTGGCATTTATCTTAGTGTTATTTAAGTGTACATATTTTTTAAAAAAATTATTTTCAATTTGTTGGGAAACATTTATTTTAATATTTTTAGTATTTTTTATGTATTATATTTTTTAAAAAATTTATATAAAAAAATTAATACGAGTCGTGTCGGGCCCGGGTTCTAATGTTTTTATCTGGGTTTTTAGGCCAAACTGAACCCAAACCTAACAAACGAGTCTAAAATTTTGGTTGAGCCCAATCCATGAGCACCTCTACCTCCAAACAATCTTACGATTATTATTTTATATTATCTAAATATTAAATTTACTTGAAAAATTATTTTCAAGTTGAGTTCTTCAATTAATTTTTAGTACAATTATAATAAGCATAATCATAAATAATATGCATTTGAATAATTATTACAGTTGTGGATTAGTCAATTTCTTTGAGATAAATTTTTAAAGTGTCATATGTTAGGTAATTGGTTGACTCCCACAAGAGAGCGTTTTATTTCTTGTGCTCTGCGAAGGGCCAACGTGTCTTGAGTAACTACCCTAGGGGCTTGATTTACATAGGCATTTCTCTTCTGAATTCCATTCGAACCCTTGCAACACCAACCCAGTTCCCATTCGAACCTCCAACACCTCTAAGCTAACTAAGGCAATTATTCACATAACATTTTATTCATTCATTTTAAATCACATACGCATATACATAATATTTTCAATTCACTTTCATATAATATACTTAACATATCACATAAAATATGTTGTAAACATTGCACATAAATATCTATTTACTTTATTGCCAACGGAAAAGAAAAGGGATGAAAGTATATCAACATTATAAACAACAGCTACATGTAGGTCCATATTTGGAAAAGGGTGGGGTTTTTTACTGAAATAGGATAGAAAAAAATTTTCGAAAATAGGATGGGTTTCCGGTTATTTACCAAAATGGGTGAACCAGGGTGGTCACGCCACTCCCATAGGCGGCACCACCCTGCTGTCAGCAGCAAAAGTAAAAAAAAACATAAAACAGTTAGGAAACAGTGATAGTCTGAACAATGTTCATGCATAGGTGGCACCGGATTGAACAATGCACATGCAGAGGCGACACCAAAAGCAAACAATGACCTGCGACAGGCGGGACTATGGGGACCTTAAAATGGTCCCCTCCCCCCCGAAACTTGAAGGAACAAGCAGTAGCAGAAGAAGCAGCAACAGCAGTAGAAGAAGAAGAAGAAGAAGAAGGAGGAGGTGGTGGCGCAGGCAAAAGAAAGAGAAAGAAGAAAGGAAGAAGAAAGAAAGAAGGAAGAAAGAAGAAAGGGAGGTTACGGGGAAAAAAATTTTAAAAATAGGTAGATTTTTTTTTAAATAATATTTGTGTTGTTTTTGAATTGTTATTATATTATTTTATTATATATTAATTTTTATTTTATTAATTATTTGTTGTTAGTTACTTTACTTTAGTTTATATTATAAGTATTGTGAGTTAGGATTAGTAGGTTAAGTGTAGTAATTTAGTTAGTTAGTAAGTAAGTTAGTTATATTATTATTGTTAGGTAGTTGGAGACCCTAAAAAATTATTTTGATTAGTTAGTAAAGTATATATTAATATGTTAGTTTTTAACTCTAACATTATTTTATTTAGTATATTGTTATTAGTTAAACCTTAATGATTACTTTATAGTTAGTATATAAAACTGTTATTATTATTATTAGTGTAATATTGTTGTTAGTAAAAAATGGTAAATGTTATTTTATTTAGTATTATATTATTATTGTTAGTAAAGAAATATTATAAGTATTGTTAGTATAAAAGAACATTAAAATAATACATGAAACATTATGATTTAAAATAAATAATATAAAATAATAAAATACGAAAATAATATATATTTTGAAAGTAATGTAATTTGAGAAAAAGGAAAATACAAGTAAATGGTCAAAATAAGTGATTTTACTAAATCTAATAGTATTTTATTGAAAATTATAGGATTTGAACACTTAGGAAATACGAACGAACATAGTGCCAAAATAGTGCCAAATTTTTTAGTTTTGTTTTAAAGCTATTTTGTTTGTTTATTTTGATTTGTTAGTAATTTATGTGTTTATATTAATTAATTTTTTATTGTGAATGTTATGTTTTAAATTTTGTTTGAGAAATTTTGTTTATTTTTTAACAGATTGACCATTGAAGATGGATGATCAGTTTTTCGTATGCGTTTATTTCGATGGAATCATCTTGACAACAACCGTTGGATGCATATTTGAATGTCGGCAACAAATAGCAATGAGATTTAATAGAAATGTATCGTTGGATGATATGAAGCGAAGGATAAACGTAAAAATCGTTAGACGGTGTGGGAAAACGATATCGAGAATTTTCTACAAGTTTCCAATTTCGGCAGATCCGATCAAATTCACAGAAATGGAACTTGTAGACGACGAAGACGTGGAGACAATGATTGCGCTTTACTGTGGGAATGGGAGTAACAGAATTGCACCGATTCACTTATTTGCTAAGTTAGCCGGTATTGAGGCAAATGAAGACACCAATGCATATGGTGAAGAACATGGAGCTCAAGAACCGTGCATGGTGCCTCCAATATCGTATGTTGATGACGAATCGAATATACGTTGGATCGATATCGGTCTTAATATTACACCCGATATTGATGTGGTTGGTGATGATGGACACGACAGTAGTGATCATTATGAGGAAGAGGTCGATATTGACAGTGATCCCGATATGGATGATATACTTGATGATATTGACGATGAAGACGTGAATGACGATGGGAACATTAGTGCGTCTTCTGTCGGGAACCATATGCGATGTATTACGATACAAAATAATCCTGGGCCACACATGTCACTCATAGACCCCGACGCAGCGCGTGTAATCGAGTTTCTAGAGTACCCTGAAATATATCCTGCTCACCGGCTCACCGTAAATTCCGATCATGAGGAGTTATTCGTAGGCCAGAGATTTGGAAGTAAAGAAGAGTGCGTATCTGCTATTAAACTGTATAGCATGGATATATCAGTGGATTACAAAGTCGCAGAGTCTAAATCGACAGTATATATTGCAGAGTGTTGGAAGGCAGCGGACGGATGCAATTGGCGGATACGAGTTGCATTCATTCAAAAATCGCAGATGTGGGAGATAAGAAAATTGGTTGGGCCTCACACATGCAGATCGACACGTATGACAGAAGATCATCGAAAACTTGATTCCAAAACTATATGTACGTGTATCATGCCAATGGTGAAGGACATGCCGACTATTAAAGTTTCGGTACTGATTGCTGAAATACAAGCACGATTCCAGTATCGAGTATCATATCAAAAGGCGTGGATAGCTAAACAGATGGCAATGGAACAATTGTATGGGGATTACGATTCATCGTATAATGAGCTATAGGGAACTGTGATTGAGTTACAGACACGACCTTTTTACGGCCCAAATGACCAATTACAGTCGGGGAAAAGAATTTTTCATCGGATGTTCTGGACGTTTGATCCATGTGTACGGGCATTTCCACACTGCAAGCCATTTGTGTAGGTGGATGGGACATGGCTATACGGAAAATATACACAGATCTTACTTATTGCGGTTGCTCAAGACGGCAATAGGAATGTACTCCCAATAGCGTTTGCAATAGTAGATAAGGAGAATATGGAATCTTGGGAATTCTTCCTTACCAACCTGCGGAGGTATGTTATTAGCAACGATAATATTTGCATCATCTCCGATAGAAGGAAAAGATTAATTGCCGCAATTAGGCGTTCCGGTGTGCCATGGAGATCCGTTTACTATATCTGTCACATTGCGGCTAACTTTCTTCGAGAGTATAAGAATGCAAACTGGAAGAGAGAAGTGGTGAAAATGGGTAAAGGATAACCTTATATTTTCAATATAAGTTTAATGTTTTTATGTTATCTAGATACCGTAACTTATATTTTTTAAAACATGTACAGCGTACGAGTTAGAGCCACATATTTTTCGCCAAATGATGACTCAACTCGAGAGTGACATGGATGGGGTCAACGCTGTGTTGTTGAAAACACGACATCTTCCGATTTCATCTGTCTTCTCGGCAACATTCTACAGGTTGGCAACCTTGACGCCAAGAATGGGTGAACAACAAGTCAACCAGATGGATGCGGGACACGTGTTTGTGGAAGATGTGAGGGATGCATTGATTGCAAACCGTCGGATTGCGAGGTCGATAACTGTAGAAATATATTCACGACGAATGGAAACTTTTCGAGTTACGGAGTCCATCGGTCGTCGACCCGGTTTGCCACCTAGGTCTTATGGAGTCGATCTTCGGAACAAACAGTGTGAATGCAGGAGGTTCCAAACACTTCATTATCCGTGTGCACATGTTGTGGTAGCATGTGCTAAAGCGAACCTTAGTGTTGAACATTTTGTGAATGATGTGTACACGCTAGAGCGTACGTTGCGTGTCTGGGAAAATGAGTTCCCTGTCCTGCCCGACCTGTCTACATGGGAGGTGCCCCGAACGACTTTCGAGCTTATCCCAGACAGAGCGCTACGCAGAAATCCGAGAGGTCGTCCGCAATCATCCAGGATCCGTAATGAAATAGACATTAGGGAGAAATCCGACGGTAAGCACTGTGGAATATGCAGGTTAGGTGGTCATAATTAAAGTAAATGCCCGCAGCGAAACTATCATGTTGGACAATCGTCACGAGCGACTGGGAATTGAGCTTATTAATATTAACATGTGCTATCTATCAATATATGATGGTGCTATATGGAAATAAGTAATGTATGAGATTGTTGATTCGAATGAATAAAGGTAACCATTTGATCAAATATTTGAATGCTTGGTTATTTGATAAATTTGATTGATATATATAATTGTATACGATAATAATTATGGAACTTCCTGCTAAATTATTTGCGAATGAATTGTTTGAATCTTACTAAGCTGTGGAAGCTTATTTCGTTTGTGGTTGATGGTATTTATTTGTAGATTCATTTGGAGAGTTTGTCTTCTGCTTGGAACCACGGTTGAAATCCAAACATTTACCGCATAGTCAAATCTTGTTACGAAATTTTAAAGCTCCAAATAATCAAGTTAATTTTATACAAATAAATTACAAACATCGTAATATTTACGAATACGAAAATACAAGAAAATCAAAAACTGCAATAAACACCTAAAATTGATGGTTCGATGGTGTAGTCCTCGGTGTGTACTTCTGCGGTGGTCGACGTTCACGTCGTGGGTGTCCGCGCCGACCAACATCCTCTTGGGTCTCCGGTGGGGGTCCGGGTGGGGGTCCAGGTGGGGGTGTGCTAAACATAGCTAAAAAATCATGTGGCTCGAACGGCATAGATGAACTCGAGCTAGAAGGAGTGCCCTGGTGCAGTGGATACGACCCAGGCGAATACGAGCCGGGAGTGCTGTACTGCAGTGTATACGAGCTGAACATATCAAACCCGTACTGGTATCCACCTCCTGATGAGCCCGGAAAGTAGTCATTGCTCGGCACATATGGATGATACGAATGTGCATCCGAATGTGAATGTGATTGCTCGGGCTCCGGCTCGGCCTCGGGCTCAGGATCAAGATCTGCATCTGCCTCGACCTCCATATCTGCCACTGGCTCGTATGCCCCATGTCACTGCATGTGTGGGGGGACTACAGTCGACTGCCCTCCGAGTATATATGGCTTCCCCATAATAGAGTACCATTGTATGTACTCTAATGGAGGATGAAGACCGGAAGCCATATCCATCCGGGGCATTCGGGACATACGATCATTCCACACCACAATAAATTGGCCATGCCTAACCCCCCAATCTAAGTTTTGTTTCCCTCTCTTATTTTTGCAATAAATCTCTCCCACCTGGCATGGCGGATCCGGGATATACTGGACGCAACTAAATTGTCGCAGCACTCGGTCCCCGTGATACCACTCAACTACATTGAAACATACAATTGGTGCGTTTGTGCACCACATATATGAGTGGATATAGGCGGACGGGGGTATAACGGCTGTAATTTCCGGTCTACGGTATGCCATCCATATAAACTGCACGATTAATAACATTCATAAAATTAAACACGGTATGCGTAAGATATACAAACTACCACGTAACTAATATTGGAATCGCTTACCCCTTCCCCGGCATGTTGCTCAATCATAAGCCGGTATATCGGGACAGTGTACGACCTCCCGATACCCGGATAAATACTCCACCTACAAAAAAATAATATTTAAGTCAAATAGTATCAATATAAATAAATTTTCAATTAATAACAAGTTATATTTTATCACCTATTTACTAATGGATATACGTATGGTTGGTGGGTAACTGATGCCAAGAATGGCATCCGATACAATGCCCGGGACTGCAATAGTGTAAGGCATCCGCCTATGTCTACGGTTGATGGATTTGTCGTCCGACAAAGCTCACGGTACAACCACGCAAGAACTGCGGAGCCCCAACTATACGAGCGAGCATTGCTCAAATCAGCCAATAAGGGTAGGTACTGAATGTGAACCCTAATATTGTTTGCACTGGGCATCAGTACCCCCTTATGATGTGCATAATGTACGATCGACTAGCGCACATCAACTCGCCTTCAGTGGCATCAGCTGATAAATGTTCGTACCTCGCTCTCAGCCATGTAAATTTCAAATCTGTAAAATTTTCTCCATTTTTGCCGTACGAGTCCCCTAGTAGGCTCTGGCAAAGTGTAAACGGGTCAGCTATCGCACTGACGCCCGTAACAGGACTCCCGTCGATTGGGAGCCCAAGCTGCAGTGCAACATCCTCTAGAGTGACTGTGCACTCTCCACACGGGAAATGAAAAGTGTGGGTCTCCGGGCGCCAACGCTCGACTAATGCGGATATCAAATCATATCGCAAGTCAAACCTCCGGATCAGTGCTGCAGACCCGAATCCAGCTTGCTCTATATACGGCATCAGTCGTTCATCCGGGGGATTTCTTAAGCCATTCACCCGACCCCTTAATACACGGTACGAGTCCTGACAATGTTAAATAAAAAAAAAAAATTAATACTTATGATTAATAACATAATTTATTATGTAGCTATTTTGTTAATATAACCCGTGATTAATAAATAACAATACATTACCATATTATTAGCAGCGTCGGATATGTGAGGAACTTTACTAATCAATGAAGCCATTTCCGTCTCAAATAAATTTTTTACCTACATAAAAAACAATAAATCTATATTAAATTAGTAACAATTAACATACCAATACTAATAATATAACAAGAACATCATGTAAACGACGCATAATAAATATAATATTTTATTATTTATACAAACATCATAATATTAAGTAAAATAATATTTAGAGTTTTTTACAAACAATGATAACTAATAATAATATTTATGATTTCTTAATAATAATAATATTATATTAACATAGCTAAAATAATAATAATAATAATTTTTAGCATTCCTTAATAACAATGTTACGTATACGTATACCGTTTTCTAATAAACCAGTAATTAACAAATAATAACTTAGTACATAATTTCTTTTATATATATATATATATATATATATTACGAGCCTTTGTCCGTTTTATTTTATATTATTTTCATACATAATGATTCAAATATATTATTTAACTGTTCATTTTAGTACAGAATAATTCAAATTTATCATTTTACTATTTTCGTATCTTATTACTTTATATTATTTCTTTTAGTACGTAATATTTCAAATGTATTTTACTATTTCCTATATATCAATTTAGTAAAAACCACTTATTTTAACCATTTATTCGTATTTTCTTTTCTCTCAAATTCTATTACTTTAAACAAATATACTATTTTCGTATTTCATTATTTTATATTATTTATTTTAATACATAATGTTTTATATATTATTTTAATGTTTTTTATACTAACAATAATTATAATATATTATATTACTAACAATAATAATATAATACTAAATAAAATAA
This sequence comes from Gossypium australe, assembly GCA_005393395.2. Taxonomy (NCBI): domain Eukaryota; kingdom Viridiplantae; phylum Streptophyta; class Magnoliopsida; order Malvales; family Malvaceae; genus Gossypium; species Gossypium australe. The sequence goes on along the minus strand of CM016625.1, from coordinate 19,074,606 downwards.
CATTTACCATTTTTTAGTAACAAAATAACAATATTACACTAACAATAATAATAACAATATTATTGTTTTATATATATACTAACTAACTTAATCATTAAGGTTTAACTAATAACAATATACTAACTAAAATAAAGAGTTATAAAAACTAACATATTAATACATACTAACATACTAACTAACTAACATTAATATTTTTTAGGGTTTATATTCTAATTACCTACTAATAATATATAACTAAATTACTACTTAACCTACCTAACTAAGTAACAATACTTACTAAGTAATAAAATAAAAATTAATATATAATAAAAAATAAAAATCAAATACACAAACATTATTTAAAAAAATTTATACCTAATTTTCCCCTATTTTTTTTTCCCGATTTTCTTCCTTCTTCCTTTCTTCTTTCTTTCCTCTTCCTTCTTCCTTTCTTCTTTCTTCTTCCTCCTCTTTCTTTCTTCTTTCTTTCTTCTTCCGGCGCCACCAGCTTCTTCGTCCTCTGCTGCTTCTACTGCTTCTTCCTTCTGGTGTGGGGGGTGGGGGGGAGGAGGGGACCATTTTAAGGTCCCTATGTTGCAGAAGGCGCCAAAATCCCATGCAGGTGCCGCCTCTGGCAGATCATTTTCCAGGTCTGGTGCCGTCTCTGGCAGACCATTTTCCAGGTCTGGTGCCGCCTCTGCCATAAATTTTTCAGGTTTTATCGTTTTTCCCTGCATGCCTCACTGTTTGCCCTGCATGCCTCACTATTTGCCTGCATGCTGCTGCAGGAGGAAGCTGACAGCAGGGTGGTGCCGCCTATGGGAGTGGCGTGACCACCCTGCTTCACCCATTTCGGTAAATAACCGGAAACCCATCCTATTTTCGAATTTTTTTTTCTATCCTATTTCAGTAAAAAACCCAAAAGGGTGCAACAACTGCTTAATTATTTTATTTTCTTTAAGTCCTGATACAGTACATGAAAGAAGAAGAAAATCATCACCATGAAAATACGATAACAACATATGTGATACGTTTTTCAGAACAATAAAAAGTATAGGGGGCTACACTGCTCTGAATTTCTCCATTGCCGCATATGCAGCCTCCACAGTTTTAATCGGCGGCTCTTTTCAGAGTACTTATCATACATGACTTGCAATTTTACATCCATAGGAAGAGTATTTTTAGAAATTTTTTATTTTTATAATTCGAATTATTTATTTTTTTAAGAATTTATTAGTAAGAACAATGTTAAAAATATCAAAATAATATTTTAAATATAGTTTAGGGGCTAAACTAATGTGATACGTCCTCTCATTAAAACATAATTTTAAACGAAGTTGAGGTAGTGGTGTAGAGTTTACCCTCCATCATTATAAGTCCAAATCGGTAAAGACAAGTTCGTAAACACGAACCGACCCGGAAATATTGCAGAGCGCTTATGGTACGCGTAAAGGCTTCAAACATATTAAACTGAAAAACCAGAAGACAAAAAGAATCAGATAGGGGGGAGAGAGAGAGCTGTAACCTCTGAAAGTCATAGTCTCTCTCCCTCTCCAAGTCAATCCCAATTCTAAGCCAAAAACCCTAGAAATCCTTTTTTTTTTCTTTTCAATTTCGATTAAAATTCATTTCTTTTCTTGAGTAGTATTATTAACAATCACATGCTTCTTCCCAACAATACTTGTTGATCTTTTGATGCGACGATTGAATGCTCGACATCGGGTCGATTCCGAACTCAAGACCACCACCAACCAACCTAAAATGGATCCAATTAAGTTCCAAACCCGACCCAATTCCCGATCCACCGCTCTTTTTTCCCGAAACCCTCGTCAAACCAAGCCTACCCCTTCTCTCTTTGCAATCTCAGTATCCGTATCTCTCGCGTTATTGATTTTTAGTTACATTTTCATTTTCTCCTCACCAGTGTCCACGAAGTACGGAATCATAATCGATGGTGGAAGCACGGGAACGAGGATCCACGTGTTTCGGTACAGAGTTGATGGAAGCAAAAACCTGGTTTTCGATTTTAAAGAAGGGTCAGATAGCTTGAAGGTTAATCCGGGGTTGTCGGCTTACGTGGAGTATCCGGAAGCTGTTTCGGATTGTTTGGGAAAGCTTCTGGAGTTTGGGAGGAAGAAAGTTCCAAGAAAACAGTTGGCAGAGACGGAAATTAGGTTAATGGCGACGGCTGGGCTAAGGTTGTTGGATGTTGAGTTGCAGGAGCGGATTTTGGAGGAGTGCAGGAAGGTGCTTAGGGTGTCTGGGTTTAAATTTCACGACGAGTGGGCGTCAGTTATTACAGGTAATACAATGCCGGTTACTTTAGTGGTAATGCAATGTGATCTGTTTTGAATCTAACATTTGAATAGGAATAGAAGAGTAGTAAGAGGTAGAACTTCATCTTTAGTGGTAGGAAATAGAGTACTTGAGTCTTTACGATGTTTTAAGTGAATTTTCCAAGCCAATGGGGGAAAACTTCGATGGTGTTTTACAACTGAGATGTAGGAAAGGGAAGAGTAGTACACTGCGGTTAGTCCACATTTTAGTATAATGGTTTATGTTGATTCTAACGTGAACAATGGTTGTTTGTCTTGGTCCATTTTGGCTGAAATTACATATCACAGAGGTAACCAACTTCATTGATAACTATTTTTGGTATTTGTGATATTTGCGTCTCATTTTCTCTCTCCTGACTGTATTTATTATGTATTATGAGCTTAAATAAGATCTGCTCTTGTAGTCAAGACTGGAAATCTTTTAGTCCTTTTGTTTATATCTAGTTTTTAATCCCTGATCCACTTTTTTTGAGGCAAGTTTTGGATGCTCTAACTGTCTTAGGCTCTGATGAGGGGGTCTATGCTTGGGTTGTTGCAAACTATGCACTTGGTACTCTTGGAGGTAATCCTCTGGATACAACTGGAATTATTGAACTTGGTGGGGCATCTGCTCAGGTTTGTGGTTATCTTTAGTCTTCCCTGCTTCTAGATTCTTTAATTTGGAGTTCTTTCCTATAATGTTTTGGTAGAATTGATTAGATTTTTCCACTCTAGATTTTACAAGTCATTTGAGCTTATAATTAACGGTCCTACATGTTAGAGTTCCTTGAAGCTATTTCTTGTGTATCAAGAAATGATATCTTAGATTATTTTGTAACCCACTTAAAAAGTTTCTTTATTGAACTTATAACTATGAAGCAGGTTTTTAGTGTGAGCCATGAACTAATTTTCGTTATCTGTCCTTAAAACGACATGTTGGTGTCATTTCAAGAAATGGGCATTAACATGAAAAAAATTATTGTTGTCAACGGCATTACTTCTGCTTAAAGCAATGAAACTATAAATATTGTCAAAAGAAGGTTGGGGGGGGGGGAGGTTAAAAGAAAGAAGAGGCTATTATTTAACTCATTGCAAATGCATTGGATGCCAATACGTATATTCTTGGCTTGGTGCTCTGAATGTATAAGTTGAGAACGCTTATAAGATCACCATTACTTGGCTTATACTTATTTTTCAGGTAACCTTTTTCTCAAGTGAGCCTATGCCTTCTAAGTTCTCACGCTCCATTAAGTTTGGGAATTTCACTTACAGTCTCTATAGTCACAGCTTTCTTCATTTTGGCCAGGTAACCTTCGCATGCAATAGCTATTCATCTACTTTTTTTGTTTGTTATGGTTGCTAGGCTGTCGTGTTCCAATTGTAGGCTTTTTATTCCAAAAAAAAACGGTTTAACTTTCTTGAAATTCGAAGGAGATCTTTGCTATGTTTTGCATTGTTAAAATCGAATGTTCTCAGAATATATATATAAGGACATTTTTTTCCATAACATTCTGGATGTTTATTTGACTGATTGACTGTGCTACTGCAAGTTTTTTTTTTTCCCTTCAAAAACAGTAATGACTGCAATACATATCTAACTTCTAACTAGTATGATTATTATTTCAATATGGCTTTGCATTGTGATTTTGTATGGTATGTTATTAGACATTCTGTCAAGAAATTCAATCTTAACCTAGGAGCTTTTAACTTTTATCATTTTATTTTCAGGATGTTGCACATGAATCATTGAGGGAATCGTTAATTAAAGGAGATTTCAGTCCTGGTAAGTTTTGATGTATTTTCTTTCTGCCAAAGTTTTGCGGGCTTAGAAGTGCTTGAAATTGTGTATGAAACTCCAGTTAGGAATTTCACTCATGCTGAATTCTAATTTAATCATCTTCTAGAGTCTTGCAATGTTGAAGCTTAAGGAAGATATCTAAATTTGAGTACGAGCACTGTTTGTATATTGCGGTTTTGACTGTTTAGGCCGAGTTGAATGTTTAATTCTAAAAGTTGGCTTCTTTTTACCTTTGATCATTTATGGCTTTTTCATACTGGACATTATGGAAAAGCTTGTTAGAATCGAAATTTTTTTATTGGATATCTTCACAAAATCTTTGTTACCTTTGATAGAGATGGTGTGGTACTAGTTTGTTAAGTTAATATGTTTATATGGCTCATTATGTTTTTTCTTACCTTAATACAGCTTCTGACGCTCTTAATAAGGTGATGTACATGGATCCGTGTACACCTAAAGGTTACTTGGCTCCATCATCAAATCTTTCACTGGGTTTTATGGCTGAAAAAAGTAAATATAGTTCCGAACTTCAAGCTACTGGTAACTTCTCAGAGTGCAGATCTGCTGCACTACTGCTATTACAAAACGGAAAAGGTTACAAACTCTCTTAGAACCACTACATTTACTGCATTACCTTGTGCCACATGATTATAATCATTATATATATATTCTGAGATGCAGAAAAATGTTCCAACTACCGCTGTTATTTGGGGTCTGTTTTCATGCCCAAGCTTCAAGGAAAATTTTTGGCTACAGAAAATTTCTTCCATACCTCAAAGGTATAATTATAATCTCCCTTTCTCCTACTGGCTTATGCTTGCTTAGTTGCCCCCCCCCCCAAAAAAAAACACACAGACATTTCATATGCCTTGCATGCACAACCTTAGCCCATGTGATGTTTTCATGGTTGCACTGAGTTTCTGTTTCCTAAATTGCTTCCATTTCTTTGTTTGACTACTCTTGTTGGATTAGTTCTTTCGGTTGCATCAAAGGGCCACTCTTTCTGATCTCATGATGGCGGGGCAACATTTCTGTGGAGAAGATTGGTCAAAATTGAAGAAGAAGCACCAATCACTTGGTGAGGAAGAACTGTTGCGCTATTGTTTTTCTTCAGCATATATTGTGGCCTTACTTCATGATAGCCTTGGAATTGCTTTGGATGATGAAAGGTATATTTCCTGCTAGTGTCCTCAAACGCAAACAAACCATGTTTGTTCAATGGCTTTTTGGGCACTGTGGCTTTCCTCCATATGGAAATATCAAATTGGGGGTTTGTCAAAAGTGTTCTTATTCTTTCTCAGAATTGAAATTTTACTAATGTGATTCAGCCTTTAAACAGGATCAGCTTTGCTAATCGGGTAGAAAATATACCACTAGATTGGGCCTTGGGAGCTTTCATATTACAGAACACGGCCAAGTTGGATGCGCAGCAAATTGATTGGATAACTACCATTATCAGCAATGATTCACCCACGCTATTCTCCATCATTGCTGTTTCTGCAATATTGATGTTCATAGCTTGGTTTATATTGAAATGGAGGAAACCCGAGTTGAAAACAGTGTATGATTTAGAGAAAGGACGATATATAGTGACTCGTATTGGCAGAAAATGATATTGTTGTCCTGAGGAGATTGGTTTACGAGTTTGCAGCCAAAGGTGGAGAATGCATGTCTTATGATGGTATATTATCATTATGCTTCCTTGGTTTAATATGCCCTCCACTTAGGTTCACCATGTGAGTGGGAAATATAAGATTGTATATCATCAACTTTTACCGTAGGATTGAGTGTAATCTTTTCATGGGGGAACCAGGATAGATGACTAGATTCCGATTGTGTATATACAGGAAGTTCCAAAACCCTTATTATTATACCACTTGACTGTTCATTTTTAATTACACTACAGGATTAGATAAAAACTGATGAAATAGTAGTAGTGGGAAGTAGAGGAGGGGGTATTTTCAGAGCTGTATCACTGCATCTTCCTCAAATATTGTCCCTGAAGTGCCTTACAATGGCTGCCTTGTTTTCTTAAGAAAATTTTGTTCATTTCTCATATGTTCTCTTACACACCCCTGAAATTACCTTTTGTTCTTCTCTTCCAATAGGGTGTAGCACACATGTGTACATATATGATACTATGTTCTATAACGTTAGCATGTAAGATTTTCTTATTTTTCATAAATTTAACAAATTTTCATATATATATAAAATAGCAAGGACAGGCACCGAAAGAGAGAAAAGGAGGTGAGCCAGCTAATGTGCATTGGCGATCTCAAATTCTAAAAATACCCTTTTGGAGCCGTATCGATTGACTTCATGTCTCTTTCCACTCAAATCCAACTCTTCCCCAGCTCACCTATTTTCTCCTCTCTTTTTTTATTTTGAAAAAAAAATATTCTTACTATTATTACATATTTGAGGAAAAGCAAAATTTCTTACAAAAAGCTCCCAATCAACGGAAATTTTTAGAGAGGAAAAACGCGTGCGTAGCCAAAGAACAAAAGAGAAAAATGAAAGACAAGCTTAATTAGAAATTTTCTCTCCTATTTCTTCGTTCCCTTAATTAAACACAAATTCCCATTTTTTCCCGCTGAAGGTATTTTTTTTTATCTTTTTAATTCTTTTTGCCTTTGATTTCTTCGTTCAGTACTTTCTCATTCTTTCATTTATTTGGAATCCCCGGTTTCGCTGCTCTAACTCAGAGCGATTCCGGGTTTCCTCTTATTATTTTATTTTTTTTCCGATTGAATTAAATAGTTAGAAATCGAAGTTCTTTCTTTTTTCTCTTTGGTTAAATTTGTAGAAATTATGAGCGATCACCTGGTTTTGGGTGTCGACCGTCTGGTGAAGCCGGAGGAGTCGGATGCTGGTCCCTCAACGGAGGTTCCGGGGTCGTCGTGCTTGTTGGAGTCTAAGGAGAAGGGGGTTGTCAACGGAGAGGAAGAGAAGGAGCCGCTGATTCAGTCGGCGGAGTGCCGCATTTGCCAGGATGAAGATTCCATTAAGAATCTTGAGACTCCATGTGCCTGCAGTGGCAGCCTCAAGGTATTATTATTAAATATATATATATATTGTTTAACTTGCATTTCTTTTTTTTTTCACGAAAAAAAGTTCGATCAAGAACATTTTTTCCCGAAATAGAAAGTGCATTATCTAAAGCTTTCTTCACGATTTAGTTTTCAGTTTAATGAACCTCATAAAATTATGCATATTTCGCCATGATCAGTAATTGCTTTGATATTTCTTAAATACTACATGAAACAAGATTTATGACAGTCATTTGTTGAATTCTATATGTTTCAAATTGCAGTATGCACATAGAAAATGCGTGCAGCATTGGTGCAACGAGAAAGGCAATATAAAGTGCGAGATATGTCATCAGGTATGTACTTGCTTTAGCATCCCCTATCAAATTCGTTATTTTGTTTAGTAACATTCATCGATTACTGCACCTTGGTTTCATCCCTTTTCATTTGAACTAGCAAAAGTTTAGGCCTTTTGTGCAAGGAATAGAAAGTTTGAGGATTCCGAAGTAGTTACATGGGTGTGGAAGAGGGTGAAATCGATGGCTTTTATGAAGAATTTTTATTAGCCTTTTGATTTATGGGAAAAACCCTTATCTTTTAAGCCCCGGCTTATCATGTATGTTGCTTTTCAGAATTTATCACAGCTGTGGTTGGATTTGAGCGACCTTGGGGTCGGATACATTTAGGCATTTAACTGCTGCTGATGCCTTGTTAAATTCTTAGTTCATGCTTAGTGCTATTCATATTTGGTTATGTCTCCTTGCTGAGGTAGTCTGTCCTTTCTGTTTGCCTTGCAGCCTTATGAACCAGGTTACACTGCTCTACCTCGCACCCAAACTGAAGAAACCTCTATCGATATTGGGTAAGTTTGATGGCCTCACATGTTTTTTGCAGATGACACTGACAACTACTCTGTATGATCTGTTTGGAAGATACCATCTTATTAATTTCTATATCTGTCTTGTAGTGGAGTCTGGACAATCTCTGGCACCCCACTGGACTTGCGTGATCCGCGCCTCTTAGCTATTGCAGAGGCAGAACGGCAGTTTTTGGAAACCGAATATGATGAATATGCTGCATCAAATGCCAGTGGAGCTGGTTTTTGCCGTTCAGCTGCACTAATTGTAAGCTTTTAGTTATGAAGCTCCTCGACACATTCAATTTATAATCATGTTTAACATGCTTGTTTAAGTGAGTTTAACATTAATTCCTGAAAATTGGACTATTATCATTTCTATTTATTAATATATAAACTATGCCTCAAGGAAATATATTGATGAATTAATTTGGACAAAGGATTTTACTGCATTTAACTCGATGGCCTTCAGTTTTGTACTTGACCATTTAATTAAGACTTCATTTTTAAAGTGATTAATATTTTTCTTTTCTTCATTTTTATCAGTTAATGGGACTTCTGCTATTGCGCCATGCATTGAATGTTCCTGATCCCGACTCAGACGAAGATTTGTCTACTTTCTTCTCTGTAAGTTTTGCCAAAAGCTGCATGCAGTATTTCGCATAGCATTTCTCAATCATCCACATTAAAGTCATCATCCCATTGGAGCCATTTCTTCTTAAATTGCTTTGTTTCATGTTTTAGCTTTTCTTTATTCGTGCTGCTGTATTTCTCTTGCCATGCTACATCATGGCCTGGGCCATCAGTATATTACAGCAACGAAGGCAAAGACAGGTTATTTTATCATTACTTCCTATTTTCAATTTGAAAACCACTTTTTTATTTCTCTCCCCGGGGAAGCCTGGAAAAGCATCAAGTTAAACAAAAGACTACATCACAGACATGGTTTTTATTCTTCAGTTGATATTGTATCGTATCCATATCAGGAAGTGGCAGCGGCTGCAACACAGGTTGCTTTTGTGCTACAATCCGGGCAACATAGGGGTATGCATTTTACCATTGCATCAGGAACTACAGTGAGTCCCCAGCAGGTAAGCGTTTGAAGCATGAAGCTCTGCACTGCCATTATATTGCTAGTTGATGAACACTGATGACGGTTCCGCTCATTTGCCCTATCACTGAACTTGAAAATCTTTGAACTTTTTATTCCACGAATTGTTGGTGGACAAAGCTTTGGACCCCTAGTGATTTCTGTTTCAATGAATTGCTATGGGTGACTCAGTCATGTCCATATCTTGTGCCCATCATTGTGTCTTGTATGTGAACTTCACACATTCTCTCCATCTAGATTTTCAATTTCTGTTGATTGGATTGCAAGATACTGGTCTCCATAAGTTATTGTTTATTCTTTTTATTTTTTATTTTTAATTTTCGTGTTTGACATTTGTATCCGATATATCAGCATAAGTTATTGTTTATTCTTTTTATTTTTTATTTTTAATTTTCGTGTTTGACATTTTTATCCGATATATCAGATATTGTACTAGTATCATCTATCAAATATATGAAATATTCTATCTGTGTTGAAAGAGATTTGTATTTGACACTTGTTGAAATCCGGATGGTTTGAGTTGTATGGGGATGTTGGGAGGAATAAAAGAAAGAAGTAAATAAATGGTGTTTATGAATCTAAATTATTTACCTCATTAAAGCCAAAGTGGTGAAATTCGAATACCATTTGGGAATCGTTAAAATCCGAAATGCGACTCCCACTACAGACGCCACTAAACTAGTTGGTCACATCAATGGATGCCAATACTTGGTTGTATTCTTTTTCTTTTTTTATAAAGAAAAGAGCATATATTCTCGACCAGACTTGATCATGATCTATATGGGAACAACCTTAAAAGTAAAGCCAGTTAAAGATTCTGCCTTTAACTTGTGTTTTTGGTAACATTCCATTTTGTGGTCTCTGCCAAGTGAAAACGTATGCATGTCTCGGATCGGAACTCTGAGGTTGTTAGTCTAAAAAGAAGGGTTCAAAAGCTTTTGCTCAGGTATGTATTTAAGACGACGAAGTAAGCGTTAAATTACTAGATCATATACATATGCAATGCTTGTTAGATGTAGATTTCAAAATATAGTCGAAAAGGAATTGGATATAAAAAGAAAATTGGAAGATTGGGATTTGGGAAATGTAAGAAATAGAAATTAGAAGAAATAGAGCGACTTTAGCTTTCTTTAATACTTTGGGTGGGGGTTGGGTCAGGGATTCAGGCTGTGTGACTGTGGAGGGTCTCATTTGCACAAAGACCATCGAGGCTGGCAGTGGCTACACTGCCTCATCATCAAGCAGGATGGGCCCCTTTTGCCTTTGGTTTAAATCAAAGTTTAAAAGTATCTACTTTTAGACCAACCTCGACAATCTACAATCACCCCTATTTCCCTCTCTCTTTTTTTCACCCCTTTTTTCTTTTAAAATACTTGTTATGACTAATCAAAAGATTCAAATTAGGCCTGCTCCTCAATTGAATAATATTTGGTTCAAAGAATTTATTTCTAATAGGAGAAAATGATATTAGTAAATTTTTTTTAATTATTAGTAAATTTCTTTTTTAATCACTTAACGATGAAAAGTTATAAAATTGTCACTCAATTATTTATTTTTTTATCTTTTTTGGTCATTATTTGGTTAATATTTCAAAAAGTTGCCACTATTAGCCCGCCAGTGATAAAAAAAGATAAAATTAAATAGTTGAATGATCATTTTATAATTTATATAGTTGGGTGGTAAAAAAAACTTACTAATAATTGGGTGGCTATTAATATAGGTTACTCTTATAAATATATATATTTGTAATTTGAAAATTATATTTACATAATTAATTAAATTAAATTTGAGTTATGATATCATTAAAAGAACAATGTTTAAATTCTAAATTCAAATGCCTAAAATAATTCATTGATATGTTACATCGATGTAGTTTAGGAAAGCAGCTCAGAAATTGATTTTCATTCTTTAAAACTTTTTTGTTGTTCAATTGTATTGATAAGAAGTGGAGAATCAGAACATTAACTAAAACAAATTGAAGCCAAGATGGAGTGAAATACTGATGGATGGAGTATGAGCAGCCAGCCACCATTAAACCCACATCTCATCCCAACATCAAATCCTCATTCCATAAACCGACCCTAAAGTGCAAGCATTTATGCTTTAGAATGTTCCAACTTGCATGTGGTATTTTGCATATTTTAATAAAAAAAATGAAGTAAAAGAAATATATATAATCCTACATGGATAAACGAGAACATTCAAACATATTAAGGGACGAAACACAAGTTTTTTCTTTATTTTTTTTTATTTTTGAAGTGGGTCTTCTTTTTGCACACACATATATACATATATATATATATATATATACACATACTTTCACTTTAAATTCTCGTTCTTTAATGAACCAAAAAAAAAAAAGAAAAATTCTCTTTCTTTTAATGGAATTAACTTTGGTTGCTACTGCTGCAAAGCAATCTAGCAGTTCTAAGTGTGGTCCATCCATGGCTTCTGTCTGACCAGTCATTTCCATTAAAGAAAACAAAGCCACCCTTTTCTTAGTATCAAAGGAATGGCTTTATATTTTAATACTCTTGGCTTAATTTGCAGTAATTTTCACATCATTTTATGAAACAATCATTGTATTTGTTAGTTTTAGCAATACATGTCGTATTCTATAAATCACAAAGATTTGTAATTTTCTTAAAACATCTCAGTTCATAACCTTTTGATTTAATGACAAAATCATTGTATTTTACATTACAACCCTAATTATATAAATAATAATAAAAAAGAATTATATCCATTCAAGAAGCATGCTAGATTGGAATAAGTGGGTCCCAAGTTGAATGTACACATAGGAACTGGTCGGATGATGTGGCAAGAGTCCAAAGAAGAGACCAGGTTGGTCGGCCCTAGTTTTGGCAGACAAAACACAGTGGCAAATGATAGAGTTAATATAGATGGGTCACCATGCTTGGGTTCAAGGATTTTGAGCGAGATGGGTACAAGCTCTTTTTACCTAATAAAAATCGTGTGGGGATTAATTAGTTGAATTAATTAATTAATTAAAATTAATAAATTATTCGATTCATTGTCTTATTAAAATTGATGTTGTAACTTTAATAATAATAGAAGGTAGCTCAACAAAAGATACTTGGCTTCTCAAGGGTATTATTCCAATTTCCAAACCCTTTATTCATGGTTGTCAGATTCTTCCAAATAACAGCCTTAATTTGCTTAGATTGCAGACATGATTTTAGTGAATCCCAAAACTCCCTCTTTTAAATTTGGGTCCCATCATTGCTTTTTTAATGCCCTTTAGAGTCCTTTCCAAATCCAACAACAGAGATAAATAACAGCGCTATCTACAGCAATGGAACATAACAACACACTGACTCAACAAAGACACAGTGTCTGTTCAGTTTGTTTGAGTTGAATTCAGTTCTGTTTTGTCCAGTGAAAAAAAAAATGGTTTGCAGTGCTCAAAGAGTGATCATATTGCTCATCTTTTTGGGGTTATTAGCACTTCAACCAGTTAAAGTGTCTGGTTTGAGAAATACAGACTTTGTCTTCAGGCATAGTCAACGTGTTCTTAAGGCTGTTGATACGAAGGGAATGAGTACTGAGAAGAAACCAGATTTTGTAAACAACAAATTCGATCCGAATCGATCAAGCAAACGAAGAGTTCGAAGAGGATCAGATCCTATCCACAACAGGTCTTGAGTTGAATGTTGATGACAAAAAGTTTCTCAAGTGGTTAATTTCTTCAACATGGAAGATTAATAACCTCGAGTAAGTTTCAACACTTGGAGAAGTGATACAGTGCAGATAAAACTAGAAGCTGCCAAAACTGTACCCGAGGGTTGGCTGATTTGTTTTCTCTTTGTTTTCGGGTTTTCTTGTTCTTTCTTTTTTTGTCACAGAGCTAAGTTACTCTGACTCTGATTAATTTTTTTCTAAACCACCTTTGAAAGAAAGCCATATCCCATAGCCGTATCTGATACAATTAGGAAGTTGGATAGTTAAAGAAAAACGAAGAGTCAAAGTAACATAGATAAAAAGATGTGTATAATGAAGTTAGTAAAGGAAGGCTGGTCCTAGAAGACATCATCGTCATCATCATCTTTGTACTTTTAAGTTGAATCCTGATAGATGATCAATGAAGAAATCCGAGTATGGTTTGAAAATTTCCAGAATGATAGTAACTTTTACAGCTTTTCTTTTCTTTCAAGACAAAATCTATCTTGTGTTGGCATATCAGTAGCATGCTCAAATTCTTTTTTTGTATAAATATATGTCGCAGCTTCAGTTCCAATTTAATTTGCATATATTACCTAAAGCTTCATTCAATAACGTCAAAATACTCGAATTTGATCTTGAAGATCAACCAACCAGACAAAACCACAAAATCAAACGGCTTAGTGCTTTGTTGAAGCTTTACTATATAGCTGAAAAAAAGCTTAACCCGTTTTGGTTTTCCAGAAAAATCCAATTTATGTCATGGTCTAGTATCAAACACCTGCAAACTTTCCACCATTCTTATGGCCTGGGTTTTTGCAAATTATACACACTTAATGCGAACTACAACAACAATGGGAAGTCTTGCATGAACACCAATTAGAGTTTTAACCTCAAATGAGTCCATCAACTACGAGGTATGTGATCTTCAGATATATAAAAATTTTGAATAAATATATCATGTTTTCTTTGTAAAAAGAATACACTCATCTTTGCATGCTAATAATGGTGGTGATCAATATCTTTGACTAAGAAAATGTTGAAAAACTCAGTTTGAAAAATATGCTTGTAAGCACACTGAAAATTTTAAATAAAAATTTTGACATCTATTGTCTGCGATTTATTTGTCCTCGGACTACTTAATCTTTTCCATTAATCTCAATCTCGATTTGTTAGAATGTGAATTATGTTAAAAAATTGATGAAAACTATGTGAACTTTCAAATAAGCTTAAACCAAAGATAAATTCTTATTAAAATATAGAATTTATTTTAAGAAATAACTTAATTATATTTTGACAGAATATTTATATAGAAAATAACAAGAGTGTCAATAGAACAAGGTGTACTTGAATAATAATATTTTAATAGGAAAGGCACACTCCCATTAGGAGTGTATACAAAGGCTGATGACCACACCATCTCTTGGATTGGGGCATGGCCGCCCCTACCTCTTAACTGAGCCTAATTGGACCTTGTCATGTATTGGGTCTTTAATCAACTTATATTGTTTATTCATATTAATAAATATATTTCTTATGCCAAAAATATTGTTTATTCATTTAATTAATTAATTAAACTAAATTAAATTATTTACTCAACTCAATTCTAGTCTCGTTAAAATTATGACGACTTTATTATACTAGAATCTATGAGCAAATTAATCTAATTAACATGTTGTCATGTAATTATGAAGACTTCAATTGTTTAATTGCAAATTAATAAGTAATAATTCAAAGAAAATAATTTAAGTATCAAGTCATCTCTTGTTCGTAACCAGAAAACACATTCACTGCAGATAATGATATATGCAATTTATTAATGACAAAACCTTGCAAACTCGAACCAACGAGACCATACACTTGACAGAAACAGAATATTTGTCATTCAAACGTTACGGATATCAATTTCCTAGACATGACAACACATACTTATGACACAAGGCTTTGATGGTTCAATTAAATTTTAAGGAGTTTGAAATTAATATATGGGCAACATGTGATACCTTGAGAACTAAAAAAAAAGTCCCATAAAGACTTATAGGCATCGTGTAAAGGGTCCAAGGCACTCTTTCCTTTAACATTCACAACTTTCTCCTTTCCTATTCATTTATTTATCTGCATCTACATTCTGAACATCTTAATCTTCCTACAACTTTCCACCCATTAGGTAAACCACCACAAATCATCACAACTTTCTTTGTATCAATAACTGGTGCGGTGAGCATGAACCGAACATGACATTTAGCTTTCCAAATATTTTGTGTAACGCCCCAAAATCCCGAAACTCTAAATTCTGTGCACTGAAGTGGGTATGTATAAGTAGCACTTGGAATATTAATTTTAAGGTGTTACCAGGGTTATTTGAAGTCTTAGGGACAGGGAAGACCATAGGGAAAATTTTAATTTTTGCCTTAGTGGACCTTAGTCTCAGGTATTAGGCCTCTTAAATGGATTAAGGAGAAAATAGGACACAATTGGGCTTGTGGTCCAGTGGCAAGGTGGGGTCACTTGGGAAGCTACAAGGTGGCGTTACTATCAGGTGAAGAGGTCCAAGGTTCGAGGCTTAAGAGTGGTGAATTAAGGGGTTTTATTTTTGCACATGAAAGAAAGGTAGTGGCGCTAGAGTGGACTCTAGAAGGGAGTGTTCAGGAGAGAAATTTAAGGTAAAGATAAGAGAGAAAAGATAGGGGATTGAGGTGTGGATGTGTTGGTGCCAAATGGGACTTTGGGGGGAAGGTAGTTTCGGCTTTGGCTATAAAAGGGGGTGCCGAATTCCTTTGAAATGTTCTTTGAGTTTCCATTATTTTCTTTTCTTTCCCTCATTCTTTTACTTCCATTGCCAAATTACCATCATCCCTTTTTGCCGAAATCCCTATTTGTGCCGATTCTTTGTTGTTTTTCCTCCATCACAAATCTGTTGATAAAGTGTTAAAAGCCAGATCTCGTTCAATAGCTATCTAGGTCGCAGGATCAAAGGTTGGATTCGATAAGTACTCAGTCAACCTCCTTAGTGTGTTTTGTTAAAAGCCGAAGGGCTATCTAACTTCTCCTTCTTGTTAACCTTGTGTTAACAAGGGTAGGGTTCAAAGATCGCAAGCGTGGTAAGGATCGTTAGCAAGTGGTAAGTGTACTCATCTCAGTTGTGGATTAGTGGGTGGTCGAATGTAAGTATGGCTTATAGAGGTGACTTGTGTGGAATATGAGTCACTCGATTGTTGATAGTATACGTGTGGGTGCAGATCTACGTGAATAGTAGTGAAGGAAGGGCTACTAGAACTTGTGGCACACGGTAAGGTTATGGTAAGGCTTCGATTTTTAGGTAAATACTGTGGTTAAGTGTGTATTGATTGGAGATTGTAGGTTCAAGGCCGAGGATAGTGTAGCACGTCGCATTAACCAGGTGTGTACACACACTTCACACACGACATATCGGCAAAAGCCGAACTCCCGAAAAATCAGAATTACCGAAAAAGCTGAAAAGTCAAAAGGTTGGCGCCGGCAACCACACGAGTGTGCGAACATTCGTGTGGGAACATGGATACGATTACCGGAGCCAAGAGAGCGATCTCATGGTCTCGAGCCACTATTTGGCCGATCGGGCCAGAAGGGGCTAAATGGGCTTGCCAAGCTTGTGGGCCCAAATCAGCAAGAGTTGGTATGTGAAAATTGTATGATGGATTGATATGGTTGTTTGATTTGAATAAGATTGGGCCTAATGGGCTATATAAACATGATTGGGCTTGATGGGTTATATGGACATGATTAGGCTTAGTGGGCCTTATGGGATTTTAGATATGTATGCTAGGGTTTTAATGGACTCTATGCCTAGTTCTGATAAATTCTTAAATAGCATAAAACTTAATTTAATAATCAAACATGCATGTGGACAAGTCATTAGGTTAGAGTGTGGCAATGGATGTAACAGCCCGATTTTGGCCCTAATCGGAACGGTGGTTTCGGGACCACGAATCCGAGTCAGAAAAATATTTTAGTATTATTTTACATGTTAATTATATGAATGAGCATGTGTTAAAATTTCTGTGAATTAAATTGTTTGTTTGTGTGATTAATTTGAGAAAAGGATTAAATTGCATAAAGGGAAAAAGAGGCTTACTATTTGATTAATGGCCAAATTGATGTGGCTTTATTATTGTGAAGTCCTTTAAAGGCAAATAGTCTATTTTTTATTATAGTGGGCGGCATAAGTGTGGCTATATATATTTATATGTGTTTTTATATTAAGTTAAAATTTATATTATATGTTATAAGTTATATTTGTATAATGAAAACATTATAATAAAAAGAAAATGAGTAGTGGCTTTGTTCTTATCACCATCTTCTTGCCGAATACATAAAAGAAAAAGAAAGAAAAAAACAAGCAAGGGTTCGGCCATGGTTGAGTCTAATTCAAGGTTAGTTTGTGACCCGTTCTTGAAAATTTTTACGTTTTTGAGATCGTTGCTTTGAATACTACTCAACCCATGTTGGAATTTTTGAATTTGATGCATGTTTAATATTCGGCCATTGATGAATGTTTATGTTTTGTGATGGTTGATGATTTTAAATAAAATATATGTGTTAGATTATTAAATTTTGTGTTGGAAATTTTGATTAAATTGAGTATCTAGGACTAAATTTCAAAAATAGTAAATCGAGGGGCTAGATTGTAGAATTTATGAAATATGGGGACTTGTATAAGCTTAGTGAACATTCGGCCCTAGCTTAAATTATGTAAATTTAGCATATTTTGTGTTTTGTGAAAATTGGATTAAATTGTAAAAGTACAAAATGTTAGGGATAAATTGGTAAATTGATCAACTATGTGTTTTGGGCTAAAATGAATGAAATTCTATTTAAATGAGCTCATTTTGAAATTATTTAGATCAAGAAAGAAAAGAACCGGGATCGGATCGGGGAAAAGCAAAGTTAAACGAATAGCCGGGAAGCTTAATCCGACAATTTCCGAGGTAAGTTTTTAAGCAATCGAATTGAATTAAATTTAATTCTATATTTAAAGGTATATATTTAAGTGAGGTAATAGGTTTAATTTCAAAATGCCGAATGTGGCATGAGAAAATTATCATGAAATAGCCGAATGTGGGCTAATATATATTTATGTATACATAAGTCTTGATTAAATGGGTTGGACGATTAAATTTACATGTGTTAAAGGATAGATATTTTTTTTTATAAATAAATGAAATTAGAGTGGTGATGTAATTGATCATATGTATATAATTGGTGTTGCCGAATATGATAATATTATAGGAGAAATGAGTTGTTTGTGAACCTTTAATTATATGTGTATATATGAATGAATCTGAGAACATATGTGTATTTCGTAATAAGGAGAAAATGGAATGATGGCACTATGTGTACGAGCTTATATACCGAATACTGTGTGTGCAAGATCGGTTATCTGGCACTATGTGTGCGAGCTTATATACCGAGCACTGTGTGTGCGAAATCGGTTGTATGGCACTATGTGTGCGGAAAATAAGTAATGGCACTAAGTGTGCGATACATTACTAGTGAATGGTACTTTGTGCGCTCCTTATCAATGTAACGGCACTAAGTGTGCGATACGTTACATATACTGCTCTATGTGTGCGGATTTGCAGATTCATCAGAGATATAAATTTAATAATAGTGGTGACCGAAAGGTGATATTTTGGTAAGTGATGTTTATCAATTGAATAACTTAGAACTAATGAGGTAAGTGTTCTTGTATATGAAATTATAGAAATGAGATATGGTCATTAATATTTGAATTTGTTTGAAATGGATAAATGGTTCATGAGTATTCGGTTTAAGATATATCGAATTTGGTGATTGTTTAATAGAGATATGTTTATTGTGTTATCGGTTGTGAGTTCAAGAAAACCAAATTGTATTGATTAAACTTGTAAAATGATTTGATATACATTTTCCATTGCTTATAACTTACTAAGCTGAGATAGCTTACTGTTATTTTCCATTGACTATTTTATAGATTTTGAAGGCTAGTTCGTGCTCGAGGATCTTCGTCAAAGTCATTCGCACTATCACCTAAATTCGGTATTCTATAAGTTGTATCTCTTTTGAAACATATGGTATGTATAGGCTATATTCCTTGGGTTGTGTTCAAATGATATATATATATGTGTGTGTGTGTGTGTGTGTGTGTGTGTGTGTGTGTGTGTGTGTGTGTGTGTGTGTGTGTGTGTGTGTGTGTGTGTGTGTGTGTGTGTGTGTGTGTGCCATGCGAAAATGGCTATGCTTTTATGTTTGAGTTAGTTTGATCATGTTTAATTATGGAATTATTATTTGAGTATATTAGTTTATATATTAAAAGTCTAGTTTGAAAGTTATTTCATAATGTGTTATATGTGAATTTTAATCTCATGGAATTGGTTGAATATGGTATATAAGACATTGAGTTGATAAAAATGTTTTTGGTATAATTATTTGAATGTATTAATGTGACTAGACATGAATGAAATAGGTCACATTTTGTGTATGTGATTATCAAAGGTGATACCTTAATGAGCAAATTCATGTGTACTAATTTGTAGATATTCGGCCATGACTTGTTTTAGTTTGGAGCTTAAATTCTTCCTTTGAGTGATATAGTATGTTCGGCCATGAGACATAAATGGCTAAATCATTGATGTAATATCTTGTTAAGATGTGCTTATGATGGAATATATATATATATATATAATGAACATTGCCGTATGTGACAAGAAATTATGAGATAAATGAGTTGGTTTGAAATTTATATTTATGGTATATTCGAATGTGAGATAAGTAGATAGGACAATGATATAATCGTACGTGGTATTGAAATGATCAAAAGTAATGTACATGTTCAGTAAGGATATATGTTTAAATGTATTGTTGATAATAGAAATGAAATGAGTAAATAAATACCATATACCTAATCGGTCTTTGCTTTTAAATGACCAATTGAATAGTGATTTGCTAGTTGAATGAAAATAGTTTTAGTTGATGTTAATGATATTATTCATGATATGTAAGTTAATGTTTTGATATTAGATGGGATATACATGTTTATTCGTGATAGTATGAATTGGTACACATTTATCAAAGTAATAGTTTTTTTTTTAAAAGGTGAACTGACTTGGGTTTAGCTTAGTAACGCCCGTAACCCTAATCCGGCGATGGATACGGGTTAGGGGTGTTACAATGGACATATGCATGTCTAGGATTGGATCTAGGGAGAGCTTGGTACTTAAGCGGTCCTAGTGACCCACCTCCTCTTCTCTGGGATCCTACCTGGTGCATAGTGTCTGTTCACTTTAACCGCAAGGACTTATTGATGGGTCAAAGTTCATAACTAAAACCCGAGATGAAAGAAATTACGAAAATACCCCTGTAGGGTAGAATTACGAAAATACCCTTGGGTAGTGAAATGACTAAAATACCCCTAAGTGCTTAATGTGTGGAAATGTGTATGTTGCATTCATGAGATATATGTTGCACCTGGGTGGGTTTGATGATACGGAGGAAGATATGTTAGGATCGCATAGTCACTTGACGACCGTGGATCCACCGGTGGCTTTAAGCCCATTATATGCTTAACAGCCTTGCTGCAACGTTTTAGTAGTGCCGCTGTTGGTGCTACCTTTGGAGTGTAGGGATGGGTGGGTTGATATTTATATCCCCACAGGAGTGTAGGGTTGGAAAGGTAATGGAGTGCAGGGTTGGACTTGGGATGGGAGCATTGCATTCATATGATACTGATGTGATATGAGGTCATAGTGGGCTAAGGGCCAAGACCACCGATTTTGTTAGGGCTTAGGCCCAATGTTATAATTGCATGTTGATTGGATAACCAAGGGCCGTACACACTGAGTTTCGAAACTCACACCCTTTTATTAAATGTTTCAGGTGACCCTCAGTAGACGGCTCAACGTGGGAGAGGACTCAGAGATGGCCACACTGCAAGATACTTAGAATTTTTTGTTTATTTGTTTCGAATGACTTTATTTTATTTACATTGGGATGTAATAAGGCCTAGTATCTCCAACTTGACTTTACCTTTGGGTTATTATTGTTTCAACTGCTTAATTATTAAACTTAAACAAATTTCTAAAGTTTTACATGGTTTTCGAAATAACTATTACATATGGACATTTTCTTAAAACATGGGCTTTCATCATAACTTAACAAGTTGCATGGATTTTGGGTTTCTAAGCATTAACCTTAAATTTTAACTAAGCGAAGTCGTTTTGAATTATCCCTTTGATGTGACATCACCGGATTCGGCCATAACGTCTGGGCCAGGTCTGGGGATGTTACATTTTGACTTCCCCCAAGTCACGTATTTCTTAAAGCACTTCGTCTTCTCAAGCACTTAAATTTTCTAAGCTTTTGACCTTCCCAGGTCACATGTTTCTTAAAATACTTTGTCTTCTCAAGCCCTTGGCTTTTTAAAGCTTTTGACCTACTTTTGTCGCATTCACCTTCTCTAGCACTTAGTTTTTCAAAGCTTTCAACATTCTCAGTTGTATGCTTCTTAAAGTACTTCGCCTTCTTAAGTTCTTAGATTTTTCAAAGCTTTCAACTTTCTCAGGTCACGTATTTCTTAAAGTACTTTGCCTTCTCAAACATTTAACTTTTTAAAACATTCCATTTTCTTATGTAGTATACTTCCCAGGGGCGAAGCCAAGAAAATTTTTTAGGGGGTTCGAATGAAATTTTAATTTTTTATAGTTTATATCTTTATAATTTGTAAAGGATTAAATCGAATTTTTATAATTTTAGGGAGGCCAAAGTGCAAATTTACCTTTACTAATTTAAAATTTTTAAAAAATTATAAGGGCCTAAATATAATTTTACATTTTAGGGGGGCCGGGACCCATGCCAGCCCCCCTAGATTCGCCCCTGATACTTCCTAAAGTAACTCGCCTTTCAAATACATTGATCCCATTGGACACGTAACTTATTCACATGATCATTCATATATCATTGCATGTGTGAAAGGCTAACAAATATAAAAGCTCGTGAAAAGGTTATTTGACAACAATAACTTAAAAAGACACTAATGAAACATTACAATATTATTTCAAAAGGTAAATAGAACAAAATGGAACACCCTAAGATTAATTCTACATCCACCACATTAATGAAACTGCCAACAAGAGAAATAATAGCAAAATCTATATCCTTATCACCAATAGGAGCAATCTCTTCCATAATTTCATCTCGTGTAAGTGCCTCGGCATCTTCGGTTGAGTGAACCTCAACATTTGTGACTCAGTGAGTGGCAGAGAACAACATTTATGCCTTTCTTTGTAATTTTTTGGATTGATTAAATAAATAAAAATTATCTCATAATTATTTAATATTCTTTGTATGTTTATCCTTAATAGTTTTTGTAAGTAAAGCAAAATGATTAAGAAAATATTGTTAATTAATATTAAGTTATATTATGAGATTGGATTATGATGCAAGAAGACAACTTATATTATTAGGTAGATTATCTTAATTTCCCATAATCTGTGGAATCAAATTGAGCAAATGATTAATATTAGGGCTATTATGTCATTTTTAAGTCCATTTGGAGAGATGGCTTATCTTAACTATCAAAGTTGGATTAACTCCTAAAAATAGTGGCATAGATGTAATTGTTTAAACTGACAATAAATCGAATAAGATCTAAGATGAATTTATCTTAGATCTATTTGTGAATTTATTCACTTGTAACGTTCACTGGGTGACTTACTTAAATCGTGAGTAAGTGAATGGTTATATGTGTATAATTCATATACTTTAATATATTGGAAACATGTATTCTCATGATAGTGGGTTAAAATTTAGTATATTTGGTACATGACATAATATGGCTTCACTAATAATAGTGGAATAATAGTTACCTAAAAGAGTAAATGGTATCCTCACATTGGCATTGAGTGAATTATAAAAATGGAATATGACCGCGAGTTATTTATTTGGGACAAATGACTAATCATTATTAGTATAAGTAATTTTTTTTTCCTCATGGAAGATACAATTGTAACCATAAGATAAACATTGATTGTATTAGGTGAACATATTTAACCTAAAAGATTATGGATATCTTAAGAGGATAACACAAGTATGATAAGATCATTGAATAAAATGTAACACCCCTAACCTGTATCAGTCGCCAGAACGGGGTTACGAAGCATTACCGAGTTTTACGGATCAAACAGACAGAAATTTCAAACGTTTCATAACATATCAATATTCATAATAAAACCAATCAAAATCATATATACTATCCCTTATACAAGCCCTCAAGGCCCTAAATACGCATTAGAAACAAGTCGGGTGTGTCAAGGCCGTGTGTCCCCTGTATCCAGAAATTGCAAAATAGAATGCCCAGGATCGAGCACACGGGTTCCCACACGGGCGTGTGCCTTGCCCGTGTGAGGTATACAGCCTGGATACACGGGCGTATGATACGACCATGTGAATCCTGCACCTAATTCAAAAATAAAAATTAACCACACGGCCTAGCAACACGGGTGTGTGCCTTGGCCATGTGAGATCAATTTGTTCATGAGTTGCAAGTCAAAGAGTTACACGGCCTAGGGACACGGGCGTGTGAAGCCACACGACCTGGAGCTAGGTAAGTCACATGGGTGTGTTGGTCACATGGCCTGAACCACACAGGCGTGTCCCTATAGCACATGGGAGTGTGACCCCTGTAATAGAGAAAAAAATTTGGGATTATACCAAAAATTCCCTATGATACCGATTTAGTCCCGAATCGTTTCTAATGTATGTTTTGGGCTTCGAGAGCCCAATAGAGGGACATTATAATTACGTTCAGAATATGAATAGTAAAATGACTAGGTTTAATAAAAAATGGTTCTGTAAATTCCAGTAATGCCTCGTACCTTATTCCGACTACAGATACGGGTAGGGGGTGTTACACCTCTAACCCGTATCCATCGCCAGAACAGGGTTATGGAGCATTACCGAAGTTTACCCAAAATACGTGTTAGAAACAAGTCGGGACTAGATCAGGTACTCAAAAAAATTTTCAGAAAACATTGAAATTTTTCAAAGCTTCAGGGCTAACACGACCATGTGGCCAGACCGTGCGATTCACATGGCCAAGAGACACGCTCGTGTTTTAGGCCATGCAGACATTCGAAATAAGGACACACGACCGTGTCCCAGCTCGTGCAACTCTCTAACTTGGGTCACACAGCCAAGTCACACGCTCGTGTGCTAGGCCGTGTGAGCATACTGACTTGTATTCTTAAGAAGAAACAAAGGACACACGACCGTGTCACTTGTCGTGTGTCACACACGGCTGAGACACACGCCCGTGTCTTTGCATGTGTGGACGAAAATAGGTCATTTTCCAAGCCACATTTCTCATCCAATTTGACACCAACCTAAACTCAACATATTGCACATCAACAAGCCATAACAAGGCATTCAAAACAAGCTAAAATCAAGTCTTAAACATGTATTATCACCACATACAACCAATATGCCCTTAGGCACCTTAAATGACAACTTAAAAAACATGTCAACCAAGTATCCAAACTTACCTAAATAACCAAATACATATATGCATAATTCCAAATGGTACCAAATATACCATTCTAACAAACATCAATATGATAAGACCACATATATATATATATACATCAAAATATACCAAACATAAGCCATTTAAGTGGCTAATCTCAACAAAACACTTATATGCCAACATTGGCCAAATTAATCTATACATGCCATTATAACCAAATTTAAATATCCGAAAGTACCAAAGAGAGCTGATGGATAGTGTGATATAGCTCCAACAAGCTTCCAAACTGAACGAGCTTCTGGATTACTATAAAATACGAAAAATAACACGGAGTAAGCATTTAAGCTTAGTAAGTTCGTATAACAAAGAAATTGACTTACCATTTAATCACATTTAAGGTAAGCATACAAAATATATCCAAACCAATTTGGCCAAAGGCCTAAACACATATCCTCAACAACCATGTTAGTCATGTAATTCAACCACTAATCAAATTCCATACACCTGTAACATCTATACCATGTATCCATATATCATATATAAATCATTTCCATGTAATTCATGTAAATACTTGTACTAGTTCGTATTGAACTCTTATAAACTCGTAACAGAACTATGCTCATTGAACCATTTGGAATATCATGGGATACGTGGGTAGTACACATGAGGTGTATTGAACGGTAATCCGTCAATTCATATACATATATGCTCATTCGAGTTATGAATCGGTATGCTCTCACGAGCTATGAATCGGTAAGCTCATACGAGCTGAGAATCGGTAAGCTCTCACGAGCTGCAAATCGGTAAGCTCATACGAGCTGTGGGATGTCCGTAACACATACAGGACCTCAACCAAATCGGTAACCCTAATGACATGTCATTTGTATCCTACGGATTCCTAAGGTTCAAATGGGACTCGGTATTCGTTAGATATACGATCAGTATTTATACATGGAAATTATACAAATCGCATACATATAATTCAATTTAAAACATATAAATATACAATTTAATTACACGAACTTACTTTGATAAGTGTACGTAGATACGGAAACAACTAATCCGATATTTTCTCTTTGCCTCGATCTAACTCTGTATAAGATCTTACAGGATCTATACGAATGAATTTAACCCATTTCAATATAATTTTCATTCAATTTAATCCAACACAGAATTTTGGCAAAATTATCATTTCCCTATACTTTTAACTCCTTTGTAATTTAGTCCCTAGGCTCAAAAATGAAATTCATACAATTTAATCCTTACTCAAGCCTAGCCAATTTTTATACATATTAATAGCAGCCATATATTTCACAAAATTCACAAATTTTACCATAAATTTATCACATTTTTCAATTTAGCCACTAATTGATGATTTCACCAAAATTCTCTTTACAAAAGTTATTTATCTAACAACAACCATTCATTTTCTATCATCAAACTTCAAAACTCAAGAATTTTCATCAATAGCAAACCCTAACACTTTAACAATTTTGCAAATTAATCCCCAGGCTAACTAGATTAAGCTACAACGATCCCTAAAATATAGAAATCATTAAAAAATGGAACAAAAATATATACCTAATTGAGCAAAATAAGCTTGCCTAAATTTCAAGCTTCCATGGCTAGTTTTTTTTTTTAAATTTTGGTGGAAGATGATGATAACGGATGATAATAGTTTATTTTATTTTATTTATCATAATTGTAATCACTAATTTCCAAAATTAACCTTAATAATTCATTCAATTTCCAATAATGACTACTCATGCTTATCCACTAACAACTTTAATGGCTAATTACTATATAATGACCTTCAATTTAAAATTCTATAGCGATTTAATACCTTTAGCTATTAGAACTCAACTTTTGCACTTTACGCAATTTAGTCCCTTTTATCAAATTAAGTATGTAAAATAATAATAAATAAATTTTCTGACTTCGGGCTTGTGGTCTTGAAACCACTGTTCCGATTTCACTACAAACGGGTTGTTACATCGAGACTAAATCAGAAGCTCAAAAGAATTTTTAGAAAATATAGAAAAATTTCAAAGATGCATGGGTCACACGACTGTGTGGTTAGGCCGTGTGACTCACACGATCAGGAGACACGCCCATGTTCTAGGCTGTGTACACTTCGAAATAACCTCACACGCCCGTATGCCAGGCCGTGTGCTAGGCCATGTAACAGCCTGACTTGTAACCCTTTAAAAAACTATAGGGGACACACGGTCGTGTCACCTGGCCGTGTGTCACACATGGCTGAGACATACGCCCGTGTTTTAGGCTGTGTGGATAAGAAAATAACCACTTCCAAGCCATTTCTTTCACCCTTTCAAGCATAAACCTACAAGAAATTTGTACATGCATACAAGGCCTTTATGTAACAGCCCGTTTTCAGTGAAATCGGAAAAGTGATTTCAGGACCACAAATCTGAGTCTGAAAAGAAAATTATTTTAAAATTATTTTATGGTCTACCGTATGATAGGAATATCGTATAAAAATTTCATTAAGAAAATTTTATCGATTACATGTTTAATTGATAATAGGACCAAATTGCATGAAATGCAAAAGTTGAGTTCTAGTAGCTATAAGTATCAAATAACTATGGAATTCAAAATTTGAGGTCCTTATATGGAAAATAGACCATTAAAAGGAGTTAGTAGATAAGTATGATGATTCATCTATGGAAAATTAAATAAAGAAAATGACTAAATTGGAAAGTAAAAGATAAAAAGATGATAAATAATAAAATAAAGAAAAATATCATCATATTCTCATCTTTCCTAAATTAAAAAGATGGAAACCCTATTTATGGAAACTTGAGTTCAAGCAAGTTATTTTGGCTCAATTAGGTGAGTATTCAAGTCCCGTTTTTAATGATTTTTATGTTTCCGGGGTTGTAAAAGCTTAATTTAGCTATCTCGGGGATTAATTTGTAAAGTTATCAAAGTACTAAGGTTTTTTCATGGATGAACATAGTTGAATTATGAAATTTTATGGTAGAAAATGAAAGGTTTTTGATAGATAAACAACTTTTGTAAAGTGAATTTTGATGAAATTGTGATTTAGGGACTAAATTGTAAAGATGTAAAATTCATAGAAAAATTTTAAAATTTATGAAATACATGGGTTGTTAATGTTACATGTAAAAACCGGCTAGGCTTGGAATAAGGACTAAATTGCATGATTTTCATTTTCTGACCTAGGGACGAAATCGTAATTAATCAAAATTATAGGGACAAAATAGTAATTTTGCCTAAGATGTGAATTAGATTGAATTGAATATGAATTGTATTAAATTAAGCTAAATTTACTCGTATAGATCTGGATAGACCAAATACAGAATTGGATCGAGGAAAAGAAAAAGTATCGGATTAGTAGATTACAATTCACGAACACTTGTCAAGGTAAGTTCGTGTAACTAAAATTATATATTTATATGTTTGAAATGAATGTTGTGCATGTAAATTTTTTTTGCCATGCATATGAAATTAATCATATATCCGACAATGACTGATATAAATTAAGTCCTGTTTGAATAAATGAAATTCAATGGATACAGGGTTCCCGAATTAGGTGTGGTCTTGCATATGTTGCGGACACACCACAGCTCGAAAGAGCGTCCTGTTATTAGCCCTCTTGAGCTTCCTATTATATGGTTCTTGCAAGCTTCGCGTTAATAGCTCTTCAGAGCATCCTGATTGGTTGTGATTCTGCATGTGTTGTAGACACGCCACAACTCTTATAAGCGTCTCGATATATGGCTCTTCGTGAGCTTCCTAATTAAAGGCTCTTTATGAGCTTCCTGATTAATGGCTCTCCAGAGCTTCCCGATATGGCTCGCTTGAACTTCCCGATATATGGCTATCCAGAGCTTCCTGGTTAATGGCTCTTCGGAGCTACCCGTTATTGGCTCGCATAAGCTTCCTGATTATGGCTCTTATGAGCTTCCCGTTATACAGCCCGGATAAGCTTCCCGTTACATGGCTCACATGAACTTCCCGTTATATGGCTCGAGAGAGAGCTTCCAGTTTATGTGCTCGTATGAGCATTCCAGAATATGAATTGACGGATTACAGTTTTGTACACTTCAAGTGTACTACTTGTGTATCCATCAATATTTCAAATAAATTCAACAGGCAAAGTTCCGATATGGAATAATCTGAACTTGAGATGAAACATATATGTTATATGATTATATGATGTGGAAAACATATGCATATGAAAACTATTACACGATGAGCTCATCCTTGTTTCTTGATATTCACATGAAGTACATTACTAACATGATTCTTGAGTTTATATGTGTTTAGGAAAATTGCCAAATTTCTTTAGATGAATTTTGCATGCTTACTTTAAATGTAAATGAATGGTAAGTTATTTTCCTGTTATATGAACTTACTACGCATAATATGCTTACTCTGTTTTATTTCCTTTGTTTTATAGTAACTCGAAAGCTCATTAAGGTTGGAAGTTGGTTGGAGACACATCACACTATCCATTGGCCCAATTTGGTATAAATAGTAAATTACTTTTGGTTATAATGACATGTATAGGTTAACTAGCCAATGTTAATATGAAAATGATTTTAGTTATAAATAGCCATTGGGATGGCTTGTGATGATCATATTTTGATATGTATGTAAATGGTCTTATCATGTTTAATGTGTGCTAGTATGGTTAAATGATGAATAATTTATAAACATGTTGATGATTGGTTTGAAATTGGTAAATTAGGTACAAATGAGTTTATATATGTATATGGTCAAGTTGGTAAGTAAAGATTCTTGAATAGATGTGGTAAGATGTTAAGTATAAAGCTTGATTTTGGTTGGATTTGAATGTCTCGTATTAGCTTGAGAACATATTTAAGTGTTTATGTAAGTGGAAGGCAAACTTTGGGTGAAAAATATGGCTTGGAAATGACCTTATTTTGTCCACACGGGTAGAGGCAAGGGCATGTGTCTCATCCGTGTGTGACACACGGCCTAGCACTTGGGCATGTGTTTCGGCCATGTGACCCCTGCACCTATTTAATGCAAATTTTTATGTTCACACGGCCTAGCACACGGGCGTGTGACTTGGCCGTGTGACTTAAGTCAGAGAGTTACACGGGTATGAACACGGGCTGGGACATGGCCGTGTGCTCTATTTCGAATGCCCACACGGCCTGACCACACTGGCGTGTGTCTCGTACACTTTAAAAAATTTTGAGATTTTGCTAAGTACCCGATTTAGTCCCAATTTGTTTCTAATGTGTATTTTGGGCCTCGAGGGCTCCTATAAGGGACATTATGCTTGATCTTGATTGGCTTCTGATATGAATGTTATATGATATGAAATGACTGTTATCCAATCTGTAAATCCGGTAATACTCTGTAACTCTGTTCGGACGATGGATTCGGGTTAGGGGTGTTTCACTTTAAACATACTCAAATTATGCAAATAGTGATTAATCTCAATACCAAATGTTCATACAACCAATATGCCAAAAGGCACCTCAATCATCAAGCATCAACTTATATATATATACACGAGCCTATTTGTTCAAACCTTAACCATACATATCTAATTAATCTCAATATTATTTCTATGCTATATCAAAAATAATCTTACTACATTTGACCACGTTTATACCATTTACCAGTTGACTTGTTTCCATACCAATACATAACACAATTGACACATACCAACCTTACCATATTAGGCATACCATATTTCAATCATGCACATCTATTCAAGACTTTTCCAAAACATACAATGTCTTGGCCATGTTGAGATCGATACAACATATACCAACTTTGGTTATTTCTAAATATGCATCAAATTGACCATATTAACTATAACCAACAAGATATCAACAGTACCTTAAGTACCTCAAATTCAAGGCAACATTTCATGCCATAATTATCAACCAAAATGACATATATATACCAAACTCATCAATTAAACATTAGACATAATCCACTTATACATGCCATTATAACCTTAACCGAGATATCAAAATCTACCGATATAATCACTGGATAGTGTGATAGATCTCCAACGAGCTTCCAACCCAATCGAGCTTCCGATAATCTGTAAAGTAAGGGATAAACAACTATGCAAGCAATGAATGCTTAGTAAGCTCGTACAAACTTTAAACATAATATTCCAATTCAATAATAAACTTTATATGATAAATATAAAGCTATACCAATGCCTCAAGATTTATCAACTACATAACCACTAACTCATAAATGAGTAAGTCTATCAACATCATATATTTGTTCATTCCTAACATAATAAGATTTTATAAAACAATTTACACCATCATTAACATTTTCATAAAACTACAAATAACTTCCTTTACTTACTTTCTATTCCATTTACTAAACATAAACTTAAATGACAACATCAATTAACTAAATATATTTATTCATAACATAGGTAAGTTCAACCATAACATACGTGATTTCTCATACATAAGTACATTATTCAACTCATCAATCCCTTTTTCATCATATCACATTTCAATTATGAACTTACCGTTTCATTTATATAATACCAGACATAAGCATATACATCAATCATAATCTCAAGCTTGACATAAGCCTAATCACCATCATCAATACACAAGTTAGTGCATTTATGCATATAACTCATTTTCATGTTTCAAATCACCGTCCCATTTTCAATTCTCATGCAATATCATCCAATATCAATCATAGTACCGTTTTATTTAATTACCCCTATTAATACGACTCGGATGGATACACGGATCCAACCAACACACCAGTTTGACACCCAGTGCCTTATTGGATAAATCTGAAGTAATAACTAGAGGTGAGCATGGGCCAGGTCGGGCCGGGCTCGACTAAAAATTCAAGCTCGTTTGCTCTCCTTTAAGCATAAATCAAACTTATAAAAAAAAATACGGATCCGTTTTGGATAAATAAGATTCATGCTCTACTTCTTACTACTGATTATCACGAACTTGAACAGACACTAGATACACTCAATATAAAATCATTAGCAGCAGAAAAAGAACTCTCTTTATTGACATTGACAGAAGATGAAGAGGGAAATATTGATTGCGAGGATCGAGTCAAAATTTTGAAATTTTTATTCAATATAGTTATAACTTATCCCAACAATCAAACAATTAGAAAAAAATCTATTGGAATAAAAGAAATAAGTAAAAAAGTTCCTCGATGGTCATACCGGGCCTGGCCCAGCCCGAAAAATGGGCCTAAAATTTTGCCCAAGCCTGACCCGGCCTGCCTATATTAATTTTTATATTATTTTTTATATAATTTTAAAATATATATAATACATCAAAAATACAAAAAACATCAAAATAAATATTTCCCAACAAATTGAAAATAAATTTTAAAAAACATGTATACTTAAATAACACTAAGATAGATGCAACTTAACAAGCAAATGTCTCTAAAATAATAACAAAATTAACAAATGTCTTTAAAATAATAACAAAATTAACAATAAAATAAGTTTTATACAATATCCAAACAATAACAACAAAATAGTAGCAACATAATAGTAAAATGGTAGCAAAATAGGGAGAAAATAACAAGAAAATAATATTAAAAAAATCAAAAAAATTTGTCCTTTAGTGAATTCGAGCCGGGCCGGCCCTAGCCAAAAATGCGTTAATCGAGGCCCGACCCATTTTTTAAACTGACATTATTTTTTTATCCAAACTCATTTTTCGGGCCTATATTTTTATCCAAACCCTCCCACATTTCAGTCGGGCCTTTGGACCGGGCCGGGTGGCCCGACCCATGCTCACCTCTAGTAGTAACTGCGTCCAGTGCTATATAAATTGACACCCAGTGTCTCATTGGTTAAACCAAAGTAAATTGACACCCAGTGCCTCATCGACTCGAAGTCGAAGAAATCCCTAAACTCCTCCTATCCTATGACATGCCATCTATATCTGACTCAGCCCGATACAGTTAATAGGGTTCCAACTCACTTTCCGAATACAACCAATATCCAATTAACATATTTGCACATTATCACATTTACACATATATATTCATTTCAATTCAAATAATCAATACATTCATAATGTATATACCAATTCAATCCATTTCAATCAACTTTAATTCAATTCAATATCAAGGTGCCAAATATTCACCTCAACCACTTACCATATGCATTAAATCAAAATACAACAATTAGTAACTAGGTTTGGATTATAAAAATACAAAATGCACAATTGAAATATAAATACCTATTAATGACTAGGATCACAACTATCATATACATATTAGCACATCATCTCAATATCATTTCGTACTATACTAAAATTGCACATGTTAACATCATTTATTTGATTAACAATGTCCCAATTCGCACAATTGCTATATAAATAGCTATTCACATATCAAACCACAATTGTTTATACATTGGCATTAGCCATTCAATACTCAATTCATGAGTACATAACTCATGTATCTCATTTAGTCACAACATCTCATTTCCATTTATGTTCAGGTCAATATTATATAAATAAAAAATCTTTCAAATTCATTAAACAATTTACCTTACGAGATTTTCTATACGAAAAACGACTTACGGATATGAGTACAACACACCAGATGCTCACAAGAGCCAATCCCTCCAACATACCAAATCACGACTGTACTCTATCCCGCGTTCAATCCAATCTGAGTAATCAAATTCAATATTATATCTCAATTTACCATTAATTATCAAAAATAAAAAAATAAATATACAATTTGTACCATGTTAATCTACTCAAAAATTCATATTGATGTTAAATTCCAACCGTACAAACTTACCTGGCTAAATTGCAGAAATGTCAAAGTATATGGGCATTTTGGTAATTTTCTATTTTTCTTGATTTTTTACTCGACCTTGATCTAAATTAATAATTTCATTCAATTTATTAATTCAGACAATAAAACAATTTATTTTATGAAATTTATTTTTTTCATTTTTACAAATTTCCCCTAATATTTTACTTTTATTCAATTTAGTCTCTAAGCTTAAAACATGAAACTTAACCATTTTTAATGAAAATCCATACTAGCTGAATATTCATGGCATTCATTACAGCCATTTTTTGCAATAATTTCACAACAAACCCTTGTATTTTTACTATTTCAATAATTTAGTCCTTAATCGAAAAATTCATCAAAATTACTTAACAAAATACTTTTAAATATCAACCAACATCTCAAATTTATCATTTAATAACTAATATCATGTAGATTCATCAATGGTAACATTCACAATCTTTAATAGTTTCAAAATCGAAGGTACGGGCTAGCTGGACCTAGTTACAACGATCTCAAAAATATAAAAATTATTGAAAACGAGGCTAAATTGAACTTACATGCACCATTAAAAGAATGGCCGAACTTGAAGCTTCCATGGTTTCTTTCTTCTTTTTCATTCGTGAAGAAGAAGACACCAAAATGAATATA
This sequence comes from Gossypium australe, assembly GCA_005393395.2. NCBI lineage: Eukaryota > Viridiplantae > Streptophyta > Magnoliopsida > Malvales > Malvaceae > Gossypium > Gossypium australe. The sequence continues at coordinate 19,040,842 of CM016625.1, read as the reverse complement.
AAACATTTTGGTTTTAATTTAATTTAATTTAATTATCAAACTACCATTTTACCCTTGGTTAAATTATATAAAACACCAAAGTCATGTCCATATTTTTCCATCACATAAATATATGACATAATTACCATCAAAAGAAGGTTTAATTTCACAATTGGTCCTTCAATTTAATTAAATTCTAACTAAATGAACTTATTTACAATTTAATCCCAAACTAATTAGGACTAAAAGAACTATTAATCCAAAAGCTAGTGGATTCAATCATAACACCACCGCTTGGAAACATTTCCCATGGTTTAATTACCATTTAAGTCCCTTTTCCTTTATTCAATTAACCATTTAATCACTTAAATCAAATATTGATTAAATTTTACATCTTTTACAATTTAGTCCTTTTTAGTTAATTAACTATCGAAATGTTAAAATTTTCAACGAAACTTTAATACCATCTTAATGACACTCCGTAAATATTTATAAAATTATTTACGGCTCGGTTTATGGAAACAAGGTCTCGATATCTTATTTTCTAGAACCACTTGACCTTAGAGTCTTACCACTTGAACTTAATTAATCATTCAAATAGCATAAATTATCATATCAAAAATCTTTTTAAAACCATATTTGACTCGCAAATATTAAATAATAATATTTATGAACCTACTCGTCGGATTTGGTGGCCGCGAAACTACTGTTTTCGACACTACTGAAAAGCGGGTTGTTCCATAAAAGCTTAACATAAGTAGCTTTTGTAATGATATATAATAAGAAGATTAGCCATTGTACTTTTAGTAGATTAACCCTATGGTTACATAACTTTGTAATTAATAGATGAAAAGTTAAAACTTAATCACAAATTTTTATGTCTCAATTATTTATGTTCGACTGGTCTCTCTGCTAGCTTAATATAACTTTAAATAAATCACATAATAAAAATGGTAAATGAATGGATAGGAACAACGAATGAGAAATAGATTGCATATATTACTATCCACAATAACTACATTTTCTCCGTAAAGTAAAAGATGACTTAGGATTAATTTACTTTTTTGGATTTGTATTTAATAGGATGAATAAATTAGATAATAAAGTCCAAAAGTGAAAATTAATTTATGCGATCATTTTAGTTTAATTTTATTTAAATAATTAAATAAGCTTGCACATAAATTATAATATGATAAAATTATCATGATTTTAACAAAATTGTAATTATATTGTGTAACTTATTTAATTAGTATTAATTAATTAAATTACTCAATCATTTTTTATAATTAATTAACTCATTTAAAATTATGGTAAACTAAAAATGGTCCCTAACCTTTGATTAAAATTACATTCCAGACACCCAACTTTCAAAAGTTACATAATTGTCACTAAAGTTATCGAAGTGCTACATTTTTTTTACTTATCTATTAACTTTCGGTAAGAGGGTGCTGTGATACGCTAATTTAAAGGGTTAATAATCAATTTAGCCCTGAACTATAACTAAAATATCAATTTAATACTTTTAAAAATTTTCTTAATAATAATTCTAGAAAATTTAAAGGGTAAACTACTTAGATAGTCACCCAAGTTTTAACACGTTCCTATTTTGGTCACCATTTTTTTTAGTCACCCCGTTAGATTAATTGTCATTTTTAGTCACTCCACCATTAAAATGCCTTGGTTACTAAATGAAATGTTGACATGACAGTCTTTTGATTGGTATAATAACAAAATTAGCCCCTAACACTTTATACATTTTGTTAGTTTGTTCCTAATTTCTAAAAAGTTCAACAAATTTAACACTAAAATTTTGTCAATTTAGTCCAAATTCAAAAAATTTATAATTTTAAAAACTTGAAAATATATAAAATTTATTATAAATTGACATAAAAATATAAATTGTAAAAATATATATATAATTACATAAAAACTTAAATATGAATTTGGTTGAGGGATTCAAATCAATGTTTCTTATATTTTAATAAAATTTTTTAGAGATTCAACAATATCTAACCTTGAATTTTTTGAATCAATTTTTTTCTTTAAACCCCACTTAACTAAACAAGTCCTTTGAATTAATTTTTTAAATCAATCACTACCAAATCCAACTAGCACCATGATCAATAGTTGGTTGAGGGATTCAAATAAGAAAGCCTTTACTTATAGAAATATCTCTGACTCCATTTTGGCGGCAAAGTGCAAGGTTTTGAGGGATTTAAATGCTTAAGGCTAAGCAGTACTTCATTGATCGATTTTTTTCTCATTAAAAGAAAAAGCGAAACTAAGTTTGGGTGTGTCTGTAAAAGAAAAAAAAAATAACTTTGGGTGTGGGTTTAATGGTGAGTGCTCGATGATGAAGTGATGATGTAGTTTCAGTCTAGTAAAGTTGGGTATGGATTAGGTATGGTATTTGAAATTGTGAGGTTTGTGTGGAAGTATGAGAACAATGGGAAGCTTGAAGATGAATGAGGAAGGAGGTGAAATGATTAATGTTGTTTTGCAAAGTTTCTCTCTTTGGTTGACCAAAAGATCTAGTAAAATGAAAGAAAATTTTGAACTTTTTTTTTCTAATTTTTTAATCGCACTGTTGTGTGGTTGCACATATAAAAAGTAAGAGCATTTTGTGGGTTCTTCATGATTTTGAATTATAACTAAGAAAATTTATTTTGATTTGGGTTTTGATTGATTATTTTTTGAATGTTTTATATTTTTGAATATTTTATTTATAAATTTTTAGAATTTGGACCAAATAGCAATTAAGCCTTTATGTAAATTTATATTTTTTTAAATATTTTATATTTTTTATGTCTTTTTATAATAAATTATATATATATTTTCAAGTTCTTAAAATTAAGACTAAATTGAAAAGATGTGCACACATTGAGGGTTAAATTTGTTGATTTTTTCTAGAATTAAGACCAACCTGACAAAATATATAAAGTGTTAAGGGCTAAACTTGTTATTATACCAATCAGAAGATCGCCACGTTAGCATTTCGTTCAGCGACCAAGGCATTTTAATGGTGGAGTGACTAAAAATGAAAATTACTCTAGTGGAAGTAACTAAATTAACAAAAAAAAAATTGGTGACCAAAAAAGTAACGTACTAAAACTTGGGTGACTATTTGGATAGTTTACCCTTTAAATTTTTAGGATTATTATTAAAAAAATTAAAACATCAAATTGATATTTGGTTATAGCCAGGGGCTAAATTTGTTATTAACCCTTTAGATTAACATGTCACATTACCATCTTAACGGAAGATGGAATGGGTGACAATTTAGTGACAATTATGTAACTTTTAAAAGTTGAGTGACTAAAATGTATTTTTAATAAAAGGTTAGGGACAATTGATGTAGTTTACCCTTGAAATTAAAACTGAGAAAAAAGGCCCAATAGAGCCGCAGTATTGCTGTTTAAAACTAAGAAAAAGAAGCCCAATAGCCGAAGTGTAGATGCTTAAAACCCATTTTAGTTGGCGATAAATATACCTTGGGGACTCAACTGAATCGCCTCCAATCCAAAACCCTAGACCAACACCAGAGGCAGCTCCAAAATGGTTCAGCGGCTCACTTACCGCACGCGTCACAGCTACGCCACCAAGTCCAACCAGCACCGTGTCGTCAAAACCCCAGGTATCTTCTTCCATCTCTCTCTCCAAAACCCAGATTCGTAAATATGTTTTGATTCATTTGAATCCATGGGACGACTGTTTATGATCGACGGTGCATTGGCATGGCGGTATTTCCTCTTTTGTTTTTGCTGCTATAGGAGGAAAGCTTGTTTATCAAACGACAAAGAAGAGAGCTAGTGGACCTAAATGTCCTGTTACCGGCAAGAGAATTCAAGGAGTATGCCTTTTTTCCCTGTTGATGGAATTTATTGAATGACTGTTGAATTATTTATAAGGAAGTTGTTTCTTGGTTATGATTTTCGGGAGCTTAGATGTGATTCATTGGAGATTTTGATTTATTCTTTTTAAGTTTCTGTGAAGTTTTGATCTTCTGATATTTTAGACTTAATTTTATTGTAATTTTAACTTATATATACGTTTAGGGTCATGTTGATCATTAGCGTTATTTCAATTTATATTGTTTCATGGCTTTTCAATTGAAGTACAATGTGGGCATGCGGAGAAAGAAAACTGGGTATTTCAGTTTCACTATAGTTTTCTCAGTTTCGCTTAAATAAGCCTGTAATATTTTGCAGATTCCTCATTTGAGGCCTGCTGAGTATAAGAGGTCTAGATTGCCTAGAAACCGAAGGACTGTGAACCGTGCTTATGGTGGAGTTCTATCTGGAAGTGCTGTTAGAGAAAGGTTTGTTCATCAACATTTGAGACTTTCTATGTCATGTTGCATTAATGTATTCAGTCAGTGGTTCAAGACATGTTTTGTTGATTGGGGATTATTGCAGGATCATAAGGGCCTTCTTGGTGGAAGAGCAAAAGATTGTGAAGAAGGTACTGAAGATTCAGAAGACAAAGGAAAAGCAATCATCCAAGTGAGAGCTAGGATTGATAGTGAATCTTGGAATAGTAGTTTGAGGGGATTTAAGATTTGGATTTATGTTTTTACATTTGTTATGAATCATGTTCTACTTTTTTCATTTTGTCGACAAATCAACTTTCATCTCAAAATTTTGTTTTTGGAACACTCACTTTGTTTGCTCTTCTCCAAATTTGGTATTTCCACTGAATGTGCAATGTTGCCTGGTTATGCGATCGCCCCCCCATTATTTATTTCACCATTTGAGAAAAGTCCATGCTGGCTGGCATTGAGTTTTTTTAGATGTTCTGAGCTGAGCAGTTCTCATTTGTTTCTGAATTAAAATATCGCCTCTGGACGACTCTGACTGAGTTTGATGTAACTGAGTCAAGTAATATGGAAATTTAGATTTACTAAACAATTCTTTAATGAATAAATAAACATCTTTAAATAAGATAGTTTAACTACTCTATTAGAAAAAAGTATTTGATGCATATGGTTTTCTTTGCTTTTGTTAGTCCTTAAAAACTATTATTTGCATCGTTCATTGGATTTTAATCTCTAAAATGTTCTCGACTTTAACACCTACATGTTGTCATATAAATTTCGCATGAAAACCACAGATTGAGATAATAATGGTCAAATTCGAATTAAAAGTTAATGTATCTCTTTTCAAAATAAGTACATGAATTACAGAATAAAATCCCTTTGTTCCACTACTAGCATTTAAACAACTCTGTCTGGATATGAACTTCCCAGTTTCTCTCTTATCCATTGAGATGAAGAGCAGCTTGAAGCTGTTCCTGAAAAGCTTATAGGCTTGAGTGAGCGTGAGTCGTGACTAATAGATCATTATTACTTCTCTATATAAAAAAAGTAAGTTTGAAGTTTAGATCCTAAGAATATAGGAATATACAAATCACAAAAGCAGTGTGGTTCACTGATGAGTAAAAACGAAGGAATAATACTGGTGGTACATTTTACGTAATAAAAGGAAAGGGATGCTCATGGTATAACTAATTAATCGTCTTTGAACTCTTTCGTTGGCCGTGCTTCGAAGCCCCCTTCTGTTCTCTTCTCGAGTGAATAAGGCATGTACGTTCCCAGAATTCTATCCCACATGACGAAGAACGGTTGCGAGAAATTGTATTTGGTCCCATAAAGCTGATGGTGAATATCATGATATGCAGAATTGTTTCTAAAGAAAGTATGAAAGGGGTTTCCAGGAAGCATCAATCCGCAATGGTCATCGACTGTTTTGATTGTGGCAAAAGAGAAGAAAAAGATGGAAGTTCGTGGAGACATGCCAGAGAGGAGAAATGATAAGGCACCGCCTACTGTGTCACCAAGAAGCCCCTCCACTGGATGATTGTACAAAGCTCCAAATGCATAAGGAACAACAAGCCGATGATGCAGAGAGTGCACGTGCCGATATAAGAACTTGTTCTCGTGCATGTATCTATGCAGAAAATACTGCCACGTATCCAGAACCACCATTGCTGTGACAAATTGTCTAACTAGAGTAATAAAGGAAGATGACTGTTGTGCAGATGCCCCAGCATCGCTCCCTGACAACTGCAAAATGCAATGTTCGGTAAATTTAAATACAATACAGACAATTTGACAACTGAAAAAGGAATGGAATCTTAGGTTCAATTAACAAAAACCAAAAGTGGAGTAAAGATAACAAAGGAAAATAAAAACAGTTAACTAGAGATCACAAACACAAGCCATAACAAAGCGTACTTCCACATTTATTCTGCCTACCTCATAACTATTAAAGAATAAATTGAAGATGAATTAGTCAGTAGATATGCAAAAGAGAAGTACATACTAAAACGGTAAGATTATAGCTGAAAATTCATAATTACAAAGACAATTCAATGCTATGATTCTCAGACTTGGAGCAAGCATATACCTAACACGTGTGCTCAATCTTTCTAAGTTTTTCCATATAATTGGAGGACCATACTTACATACACGTCCAAAAATGTGCTATAAACGTGTAGCTAAGGGAAAACAAATGAGTCGGAACACCATAGATTCAATGTAACAAGGCTACTAGATGGGCTACGGGGACAGGACATGTGCAGTTGAGTATAGATAAATAAGTACTTGCTGTCCTATTTATAATAATGAGTGGATCAAGAGAAATCAAGTTGAAATCATGGCTGATTAGAGTATCCATCCAACCTTTGTAAGTCAGCCTGGACAAACATATTGCATCCAAATAATTAACTCCAACACTTGCTTGTATCCTTGCAAAGTAATCAAGGGTAAGAATTTGGAATCATGCCTAGAGAATTTGGCAAAATCTTAAACCAAGTGACAGTCTAATTCTAAGAACGAATAGCGGTACGATTAAAAAAAAGAAAGGGAAAGGCCCTAGCTATGAATACTGTCAGAAAAGCTTCTCTAGTAAAGGAAATTAAAAAGGAGCTAAAATTCAATGAAATCCAGCACCAAAAACCATAAGATAATCCTAAAAAAAAAAAAAAAGTAAAACAAGATCGCAACCATAAGAAGAAGAAAAAATCAGCTATAATTAGAAAATATAGTGAAAAAGAAATCAATCGTCAAAGAAAGATAATTAATTTTAATTTTAGGAAGGAATTACCGTGAACAAAAGGATGGCGACAACAGCCTGAACAGATTGTTGTAAAAGAACGCCTTTAACGACAGTTTGTTTGGAGACCAAATTCTTCTCATCCTCATCCGCTTTCGAATGCAATCTATAATTTTCAAAAGACCCTAAACACACATATATTCCTGAATAAATCCAGTAAACAACAATCGGAACGATAGTCCCCAATAGTTCATCGGATATAGCAAAACCCATCTCCTCTTGCTAAATAAACTTCAAATAAAACCACATCAAATTTTGAAGAGGAATAATAATAACTTTGTAAAAAAAAAAAAAGGAAAAAAGAAAAGCACAGACGACTTTGGGAATTTTCTGGTCTGTACTCTGCCGTCTGTCCCTTATAGGCTTAAACGAGAATAATGGTCAAAAGTGGCGTTTTTCAGAAATAAAATAATAACAATGATTAAGAAAAGTCTAAAGAGTATAGGAAACAACTAATAATAAAAAAAGTGAAGAAAGAAAATTCAAACATCTTATTTAGGGTTGGAATGAAAGTGAAACTTCTAAATCGACCAGAATTGGGGAAAGAAAAAGAACCGACAGGTGCATTGGAATAAAGAAAATATCATCTGAAATAATAATTTGATACATGCGGCTCCATCATGAGAAATATTTAAGATATCGAATTAGAGTGATCGGACGGAGGCGATTATAGCGTGATGGGCCAACTAATTTATTTAATACGTGAGGTAAGCCCCATTTTGTCTCTTGCAATTGATCTGATTCCGGGGTCTGGAAAAATAGAATCCCTACCCAATTCTTTAGGAATGGGCCTTTTTTAAAAATTTTGGATCCAAGTAATTTATTATTAATATTTCAAAGTCTTGTTTGGTAGAAATGAATAAGAAAATCGAATATTAGTTTCCCATTTCAGTTTAATTCATAATTATTTAAATACTGAATTTTATGGTCATTTTACTCAAAAATGCCCATTTCTAACATTATTTACAGAAATGGGCCAATTTTTTTATTATTTACCGGAAAGGGCCGAATTCCCCAAAAATCCGTCCACGTCAGCGTAATGTTAGGTGCTGTGTCAGGAAAACGCTCCCCCAATGATGTGTTTTGCCCTTTTTTTAGGGTTAGGGTTTTCTGCTTGGTTTTTTTAAGGAAAAAAATTAATTAAATTAGGGTTTAAGGTTAATTAATTAAATTATAATTTAAGGTTTTAGAGTTAATTAATTAAATTATGTTTTAGTTTTTTTTTAAATAATTTTGTGTTTAGGGTTTTAGAAAAAATATATTAGCAATATAATTTTTTTTTTCTCTAATAGTATCTGAAAAAATAATTTTAGGAAGACGTTTCTAAACAAATAGTGTCCAAAACGCTTCAAGCAGGATGCACTGTCAGCAAGATTACTGAAAAAAGCTCTCATGTGGACGCTCCTTTTCTAGAATAGTATCTGAAAAAATAATTTTGAGAAGATGTTTCTGAACAAATAGTGTCCAAAACACTTCAAGCAGGATGCACTGTCAACAAGATTACTGAAAAAAGCTCTCATGTGGACGCTCCTTTTCTACAGTAGTATCTGAAAAAATAATTTTGAGAAGACGTTTCTGAACAAATAGTGTCCAAAATGCTTCAAGCATGATGCACTGTCAGCAAGATTAGTGAAAAAAGCTCCCACGTGGACGCCCTTTTTCTACAGTAGTTCCTATTTGGCCTTAGACTATAAATGAGCCAAATTTCAATATCAGGTTGCATAAGTTACAGCAAGAGAAATTGAGGCTGACGTAGAATAGAAACTGAAGATGAGTGAGCATATTAGTGCTGTTCTTTACTATGATGGTTAGGTCCGTGACACCGAGAATGGCGTTGTTTTTTTATCGGAGAACACAGCGCGACTGGTTTTTAACCAGAACATAGATTTGACAGAACTTCGTAAAAGAATTAGGCGTAAAATCTTCGGAACGACGCCAATCAAAGTTTTGTCTATTAAGTGTCGATTTTGTGCTTCGGTTGATCCCGTGAGATATGACTCATTCGATATCAAAGGTCCTCGTAGCTTGGAGGCAATGGTGCAAACTCATATTGCCAGTGGATCACCCTATCTTGAGTTATATGTATAATTTTCATTGCCAAATGATGCATTTGCGACTTCAACATCTACTGTTGTTTGAGAGGAATACACGACCTCTAGCCGACACTCTGTTAGTGGGAGGCAAAATACGGAAGTGCCCGTGTTTGGTGGCAGTATGGAAAACACAACCTCTGCACGACACTCAGTTAGTGAATGGGACATGCACATCGGTGGGTCGATGTTCGATGCTGGAAATACGTATTGGGGAACGACATTAACTTCTAGTGGTTGGCAATCCACATATGATCGGGGACATTACGAAACGTCCACAAGAAGGGATGATGTACTCCCTACGACGTCCACCGGCGAGGGGACCTCGTTCGTTGCAGATGATGGTGGGTCGGATGATGAGTCCGATGTGGATCCACCTCGAGAGCCCGACTCCGATGGCGCAGAAGTTGCATTATTTTCTGAACCGGAGCCTGTTCCAACCATATACCTGAAGATGTTGAAGGGGATTCAAATGAAGAAGAAGAAGATCCATGATTTAGGGTGTACTCGCCTCCAGCCCACATGCATAATGTCGATCTATCTCAAGAGGATGCGTTGGAGTTTCCAGATCTACTACACAGAAAGCGTGACAGTACAAGATCGTCATTGGATTCGGGTGAATTGGAAGTTGGTAAGGAGGTTTCCAATAAGGATAGTTTTCTTGTGCATTGGATCTGTAATACCCTGAAAATTACTACAGTAAGAAAGTAAGATATTATCATTGATATAGTTAACTAAGGAAATAAAGTGACAAAAAGGGAAATTTTGGATTATATCAACATTGGGAAGTATATTATGATATAGTACATTATTAATTCAAGAAAGGACTAAATTGTAAAAGTGAGAAAAGTTTTGTTGCCTGAGAGTAAATACTAAAAATTTGAGGGGTTAAAGTGCAAATATGAAAAAGTTGAAGGACTAATAGTGTAAATATTTTAGGGGCGGAATAATCTAGAAACTAAGGAAAATGGATGAATTAAGACCAAATCGAATAGGTGAAGAATTATGAGGGACTAAATTGTAATTTTTCCAAATTAAGTGATGACTCAATGATGTAATTTTAAAATATCATGAAGGGCAAAATGGTCAATTAGTAAGAGAGAGAGTTCTAGAATGTAATGATGATTTTGATGATATTTTGGTGATTTTTTTAATTAATTAGTTAAATATTATTTTATTACTATTTTACTTAGATATTTATTATTATTTTATTATTTTATTTAGTATATATATGTGTGTGGGGGGGGGGAAGAAAAAAAAAACAACAACACACCATCCATCTTCTTTCCCATGCACCAACGTGAGAAGAAGAGAGAAAGAAAGAAAGTTTTGCTTTCTTTACAATTTGGTCCTTTCACAAAAAATCCACCATTTTCACTTAGAATTCAAAAGAATTTCCATTGCCATCAAGAGAGAAAGATGACAAGGAGACTATGGGGAGCAAGAATATCAAGTTAGATTCAAAAAATAGAAGCTAGAGGAGAGAGAAAATCAAGTTAAAGATTGAAAACAACAAGATAAGGTAAGAACATCAAGATTTCAATATATTTTTAAGTTTGATATTGTTGAAAAAGCTTGGAAATGATGTTATAGTAGAGTTTTCTTATATATGGTCCTATGTTCTTGATATGTTAGTGAAGGAAAATAAGAGAAAGTGATGGGAAATATTGTAGAGAAAGTAAATAAAGGTGTTATAAACTTGGTAATCAATATTTTGCACTAAAATAATTTTGGACAGCAACTGTAGTCTAACTTTGAAAAATAACCAAAAATTGTAGAAATCTAATTAGAGGACTAATAAAATATGGAATTAAATATTATTGAGCCTAGTTTCTTATAGAAGAAACGGTGTAAGTAATGAAATTGTAAATCATGAGATATAATAGGTTTTGTGAGACAAGGTCAGAATGATTTCGGGTTCCCCTGTTCTAACTTTGGAAAATCATCAAAAATTGGAGAAAAATAATTAGGGGCTTAAATTTATATTTTTAAAATCCTGGATGAGTATATTTTCAAGAGAAACAAATGGGAACATCATCTGAATTCCGTATGAGGAGATAATTAATTTTTAATGAAGAAGGGTCAGAACTGTCAGACAGAAGAACAGGGGTGACTTTAAAGAATAAACTGTACTTATTGACTAAACCAAAAATTATGAAAATTTTATGGTAAGAAAATATGTGAGTCTAGTTTCTAAAACATCAAGCATAACTTAAATTGGAATTCTGCAGCTCAAGATATAAATAATTTAGTGACTATGACGCAAATGGACAGCTTTGAATAAATTTATAAGTAAATAGTGAAATCATAGATAATGTTACTTATAAGCATGTAATATAAACTAAGGATGTGGAATGGAGAGGAGGAGGAGGAAAATATATATAAATATTTGGCTAGCATGGCTAATTTGCATGTTTTAGGCTTAGGAATTAAATTGAATAGAAGTAAAACTTTATGGGAAATTTTGTAAAAAATGTTAGAAATGACTAAATTGCATGAAATGAATTATTTTATTATTTAAGTTACAAGATTGAATGAAATTATTAATTTAGATCAAGATCGGGTAAAAACATGTTTTAGGGATTAAATTGAAAAGTGTTGAAATTATGGAAAATTCTGATATTTCATAGAATTCATAGGCTGTTATCAATATATATGAGAATAATTAGGCTTGAAACAAGGATTAAATTATGAAAATTTTATCTTTCTGAGCCTAAGGATGAAATCGTCATTAATTAAAAGCTTAGGGGCAAAATGGTAATTTTGCTTAGAACATTAATTGAATGTATCAGGATATGAAATGAATGAAAATGATGATCAAATTTATTTAAAAAGGTTCGGATGACTCAAATACGAGACTTGAACGTAGAAAAATAAAAGACATGGGATTAGTGACATTATAAATATGAACATGCAACGAGGTAAGTTTGTGTAACTTGAATTATATTCTTAAATGCTCGAAATATATTTTTATTGATGTGAATATGATTTGGATGTTTATTATATAATAATTGATGAAGTATTGATATTCTTGATAAAAATGGTAAATAAATCCCGGTTGAATAAAAGAAAAATTCGATGGATCTCTGAAATGGAAAGGTGCGCACATGAATATGAATTGACGAACCCAGATTTGTATCACTATAATTCAAACTTTATTATTATGTGTTTAATTTACTAATTATGTGATATAAGGAAATACGAGTTGATGGTACATGAAATAATGATATTATGAATTAACTGACTTATGTTTAGGAAGAAACAGCAAGAGAATGATATTTATCATGATATGTAAATATGTGATTATCTTTGATACGTTGATATAAGAAAATTAAGTATGTTGAGACGAGTAATAAATTCAAGTGAGACATGTCGAGAAAATAAGTTTGTCAATATTAAAGTATGCTAACCAATGTAGAAAAATTTTAGGATTTTGCAAAAAATTTCCTATGATCCCGATTTAATTCCGGTTGGTTCCTAATGTATGTTTTGGGCTTCGAGGGCCCAATAGAGGGACGTTATGATTAGTTTCAGAATATGAATAATAAATGACTCAGAATTATTCGAAAATGTTCAATAAACTCTGGTAATGCCTCGTACCCTATTCCGACATCGAATACGAGTAAGGGGTGTTACAGGATCCGTTATGAGTGGGAATGTATATGGGTGGTCCACTCGAGGACATAAAAATGGAAAGTGAAACCGTGCCCATGATTGCAGTAATGATAGGCAACCTCTGATTTTGGCTTTATTCGGTTGCGTCACCCCGCACATCTCCCGGTACAATATTGCTAACACGGCAGATCCCCAACTAAATTCACCAGCTGCTCTAAAATTAACGAGTTTCAGCATCCATCTCAGATGTACGAGGTTTCGTGACAAGTCCAGCATCAGATAACCTCCAATCATCTCAAGAATGTATGCCCGAGCATATCGTATTCTTCTAGTTCAGTCGACTCATTATCCGGCTCCGAGAATGTGTCTCGTAACCAGCCCATCTCGATCCGACCTCTGTTAATATTATTCGGAATAGCACCCAAAAGCTCGTAGCATACGGCTCCCCAATCAACAGATTGAGCGGACTCGGTGACTGCGTACCCATCCACCGGCAATCCCAATTACAACTGCACGTCTTCCAAAGTGATAGTACACTCTCTGCATGGAAGATGGAAAGTGTGCATCTCGGGTCTCCACCTCTCTATCAACGCACTGATTAGTTTCGGGTCCAACTTGCACCCCCGGCCTATCGTGGCCACGTGCCAAAAACCCGCTTCCCGCAGGTAATTCTCTATCAACAGCGATGGAGGACCAGACATATTACAAATATAGTATTGCAACACCCGAATACAGACTGTTATAAAAAATTATAAAATAAAAATTGCATAAATGAAAAAAAATATTAAATAGTATTGAAAAATTAATTAAAATTGCATAAATGAAAAAAATATTAAATATTATTGAAAAATTAAAATTATCACTTACCATTGTCATTTGATCGACAGAGATGTGTTTATTATCAAGAGGAATTAATTCTCCGACCATTGCTAACACGATCGAATATTTTTTAATTTTAAAAAAAACTAATTCAAAAAAATTTTAAACAGAATTTTTTTACAAAAATTAAAGAGAGCTTTGAGAAAATTTAAGAGAAATTTGAGAGAAGGATTTTGTGTGAAAAAAAAGAAAGAGGGGCCTTTTATAGTTTTTTTTTTACCGTTGGAGCCCAAACGGTAAAAAAAATAGCCGTTGGGGGTTAAAGGGCGCTCTTTGTGCTAACGTAGACAAAATGCTCCCCTAGGATCGCGTTTTGCTGACACAGCACCTGACATCACGTTGACATGGACACGTTTTCAGAAAATTCGACCCTTTTCAATAAATAATAAAAAAATTAGCTCATTTCCGTAAATAATTTTGAAAATGAGAGTTTTTAGATAAAATGACGGAATTTTATGTTTATTTAATTTTTAATTAAATTTGAAATATTATATAAAAATTATTTTAATTTTTTGAAAAACCGATAAATTTTAATTCAATTACTTTTAGGCTTTACTATGTTATTTTTATCTAATCTGATACCCGTATTTAATAAAAAAAAAAACCACACACGTAACTAGAGTTCTGGAAGAAATAAGATTATCGTCACACCCCCGAGATATTCACTTGAATAACTCTTTTTTAATTATATAATTGTTTTTTATATTATTTTTAATTAAGATTTCTGATTTGATAGCACAAGATTTTATAAATAAAAGCGAAATGGTACACTCCAAGATAATGCAAATCATAAACTGCATACTGAAAACCAACTTCTTTATGTAATCGAATACGACATCGTTTTGGCTAGAAAAACAAGGGCCTTTCCAAAACCTAGAGAGTAGTAGCTTAAAAAGATAATGGAGAAACCAATAAACATTCAAGTAAATTGCTATTTTGATGTAGTTGTTGATGGTTCTTCACTCTCACTGCCATGAACAAGCTGGTAATGATTGAATCAAGTCAATATCAGATTCATAATTAATGCTTCTATAATATTATTTATATACCGTAACAATTACTAGAGGATGAGTTACAAACATACCAAGGAACCGATTTGCTCGTAGGCTTCCAAAACTTTTGGATCTTCTTCATCTTCATACCCCACTTGTAATATTCTCGGTCCATTGACAGACCACAACGCCCTTCGACCCGCTTCCTGGAGAGATGAACAAAAAATCTTGTGATGCATGCAAGCAATACCTTTCACAGAGATGAATACAAATTCGTATAAAGTGAATAATCCTAATGTAGAATATGCATTAAGGAAACCAAGGTAACCCGGACCGAAGTTTTGAATTTTTAGAAAATGAAAAAGTCCATGCATTTCGAAAGCATCTAAGTTGATTTCCTAGCTTAGTTTAGTTCCATGAGAAATGATCCTCAAGTTTAGTCTAAAAGTGAGTGATGCACTTTCAACTAAATCCGTGATTGAAATTTTAATGGTCTTAAATTTAGTATGAAGGTAAATAAAAACCAATTAGAAAGAAAAAATTGATTTGAACAGATATTAACACTGGATTTAGTTGAAAGTGTACTGATCACTCCCGGATTAAGTGGTGGAAACTTCCAATACTTTTTCCAAGTAGTAGAGATGATCATTCCCTAGTTTTATAGCACCATCTGCAATAGTGCATTGCTAATATATATAAGGGAAACATAAGAGTCAATATCTTCTGAGGACTTTAATACCATTCCTTGTCGTTAATAAATACAGTGAAAAACAATAACTCATGTCACAACTTCCATAGATGGGAACTGAAGAACAATCCCCAGAAAATCTTAGAAGAAAAACTAAGAACTTTCCACAGTCCTCTTCCAAAATTTCAGCTAATAGTTTTGTGGGTGCACAAGAAAGCTCTGCAATTTCTTAAAGGAAGTAGAATATGTTTAATGGGTTTAACAGTGTGCTACACTTAGATAGGAACAAAAGAAATATCACCAATTTTGACCTGTAAAGCAATCAGGTAAATAGCCTCCAATGCTTGAACACGAATCTCAGGATCCTTAACAGGTTCACGGTCAATGGAGAGTGCACTTCCAAGCTCAAGTGGCATTTTTGATGTGTCTTGTTCACCATATATCTGGGCAGAGGCCAAGAGACAAATGAGGAAAAAAATTCAAGCCATGAGCTTTTGCTGGATATATAAACAAGAAACTGATGAAACAAATGTGACACATCAAGCAATGCTGCCACAAGACATTCAAATCAAACTAAGAAATCTCTCTTCAGAGCTGACCAAAGTTACCTTGTTTCCAGCAACTGGGAGAAGCAGAGCTGGCCAAAGAAACTCTGATATCAAGAGCAAATTCTGTAGTTGATTCTCTGCTTCAAAGCAGCAGTTCCTAATAGTTCCAGAAACCTGTAACCATGAAAACAACCCGCTGATCTCTGGAGAAGCTAAGTTAATAGGTCTAGTCAAGTACAAATTGGTTTTATTTGTATAAGCTTCGCCCCTAAGCTTAATTAGAGTAAGCTTTTATTTACAATACATAGTTGAAAAGAAACTATTCACAAGCTTAATAAAACTCTCAAATTAGTCAATTTATCTACCCACCAAACTCTGAACAAGTCTACTATTGAATATTGATTCATCTGTTATGAGGTATCAGCTCTTTCAGTTTCTTCTTACAACAAATTTCTAGCTCATTAAGCTCTTCAAATGCAAATCTCAAATTAATCTTGGGTTATATTATAGGCAGGCTATCTTATGGAAAGCCTTCCGTTAGCTCCCCTAAAACGGTTATTCTTATCAAAGACATCTGCGAGAAAAAATGCAGTAATCATTCTGGGGCTCATAAACAACCATGGGTGAGCTTTGGCCAACAAGGAAAACTGTGACCAAGCAGATGCTGTCTCATTAACATGTAATAGGCCTTTAATGAACCAGCTTTTTCTGAGACAGTCCTAACTTGGCAACAGCAGCAAATTCTCTAAAGGACCTTACATGTTTATAGCAATAATGCAATGAAGCAAAATGATCGAATCACTGGATACTAGAAAAGGCTATAAATATTTCAATGCAACTTCAAAGACTTTCCACAAGGTAGAAAGAGTTTCCAAGATTTCTGGGTCAAGCGTAATTGCCATAAAGGACAAGAAGAAGAAAACTAAAAGAAGATTAATATTCCATAAAATGAGTAATACTGAAGAAACTTACTGCTTCATTAATCAATTTTACATACCCCTTTTTTTCTCAATAGACTAGAAGAATCAAACTGTCTAATAATCTGCTTTAACAAGCCACGCTTGGGATCCAATAACATTTTCCGCCCCTCCTCTTTCTTTGAGATGTTTACAAGTATGGAACCAACATGATCAAAAGGGTCATCTTGTAAAGGTGTAACAAAAGAATGTGAGGCTAACATTTGAAGGATAAACATACAATACAAGTGTACAAGGCTATAAATGAATTGAAGTAAAAATAAAAAAAAAGATGTAAAACACACCACTGGTTTCACTGGATCTACAGAATGATCTTACAAGCTTCATTACATAAAGTCCTTGCATCTTATCATCTCCAATCTAAAAAGCACAAAAGGTCACGTGATAAGTAAATGAAGTTTCCCAAAGATAAGGCAGAAAAAGAGCCATAATAAGAAGCTAGATATAGACATACAACATTCAATATAAATCTTGCAATAGTTAAAAATGAAAAAATGACCTTTTTCCCAATACTTGTATGGATTTCATAAAATAGTAGTAATAGTCATAGGTAATAAAAATAAAGCACCTGAAGCAAGGAAGAAATACCATCATCCAACTGTGTTAGATTAACCACGAGCATAACCAGCAATCGAGTAATACTAGAGCCTGGCTTATACAACATATCCATGGCTATTTTAATCAACCCCATTTCAACCATCTTAGCAGCCAGTCCTGCATTTTGGGACAGATTTACAAGAGCTTCAGCAGCTGGTTCTGAAACTTCCTGCAACATTTATATATGAGAGAACCACCCCATAAAATGAAATGTGCTTGAAATCGAAAGATAGGTGCTTGTGTTAATTGATTCAAACATTTTCACTAAAATCAGTTAATGAAAAGCACTAAGGATTAGCAAAAGAAAGTTTCTCTGTAAAAAAATAAACACCTTATCATCACTCAAAAGCCTAGATAACGATGGAAGCACAGTGTTGGCACAGTTTGAAAGAGAGTGCAAGCCGTCCTCAGAGCCTGTTAAATCACGCACAATATCAACAGCAGCCTTCTTCACCTATACATATAACATCAATAAATACCAATACAAGTAATCCAACTGAGCTTGAAACAGCAACAACCCTGAATAGAGAAACTTCTATACAAGTATATTAAAGGTTCAACGACTTGAATTCTAC
This sequence comes from Gossypium australe, assembly GCA_005393395.2. NCBI lineage: Eukaryota > Viridiplantae > Streptophyta > Magnoliopsida > Malvales > Malvaceae > Gossypium > Gossypium australe. The sequence continues at coordinate 19,022,790 of CM016625.1, read as the reverse complement.
AAGTTGTAAAAGGAAGAACTAAAGCAGGGAATTAAATGGGGTTTTCTTGTATGAAGATGAAATGACCCAAAAATAAATTGTTTAGCTTAGTTCGAGTGCTGATAAGTAACTAAATATAGAGTAGAATTTGAAAACTTGTTAAAACAATTTTTAAAAAGATAAAAACCAGTTTCGAGAATTTTACATCAATTTGTGGCGAATTATAAGAAGCAAAATAGATGGTCACAATGAATACAGGGAAACTTACAGGAGGAGAGGGGGCAGAAAGGAAGCCTATTAGCTCTTCCAGTTCAGTCGCCATTATCGTTCTTCTGTTGATGCTCGCGACGGCGAAGCAGCGAACAATTCGTAAATAAGTGTCTTCCAAATATGATTCAAAACGACTTCGTTTCAGATTTTAATATCTTAGGTTAAATTTTACAGGTCATCCCTGCATTTCACGTTTTGTATAATTTTAGTCTTCTACTTTTATTTGATCAAAATGGTCCTCTACTTGTTGGTTTGTTAAAATTTAGTCTAGCTGTTAATATTTTTTGACATGTTCTTTTATTTATATTTATTGACATGGAAAAAAATCCTCTACCCCTTCCTCATTTTATAAAGCTGCTTTTTTTTTTTTAATGTTTTTTTCATGAAAATTGTCTTTCCCTTTGTTTAGATTGACATTATGAGAATCTTGGAAGCAACTACATTGCCGAAACATGAGCAAGCCTCCACTCACCCAAACAATTAACAGTTTTTCTTTTCTTTTCTTTTTTTTTAATTCACTCAAAAAAATTCTTTTTATTTTAATCAGATTCTTTTGATCTTAGTGATCAAAAGTGACAACAAATTAATCCGTTAATCCTACTTGATGATTTACATGTTACAGAATCATCACACTTTCAGCTTACTGTTTGTTCACAAATATTGCATTGATCACATACAATATCAGCTCTCAAATAGTTATAATCACCATGTTCAAAAAACACATTCGTTTTTACAATAACTTAACCTGATTTGGTCTCATCAAAGATATTTCTTTTTACTTTTGCACATAAAAATCATTTATGAATTCAATGCAAAACAATGGTACAATTTCAAACAATTTGATGTAGTAAACCTTTGCACAAAAAGATCATCTATGAATTCAATGCAAAATGATCCTTGTCCTACAATCATCAAACGATTAGAGTTAAGAAAATGAAACATTGCAAGTGGTAAACCTTTTTGTTTTAAGCCAGATATGGGGGCACTTGACAAACTCTGATGTATATTTCACCATTAATCCTTTTTTATTCTTCAAGCTTTTAACTTTGTTTTTCTAGTTTTTCATTTTTGCTGGTTTCATAAAAGTAGAAGAAAAATGACACCAACATCAACAACAAATGAATGTTAGTTTAGAAAATTATGTCAAGACAAACTCCACTCCATCCTTAAGTAATTAAATTGATGGCACCTACCGGTGTAAGGGCGAGGATGTGTGTCTATAATGTACTTGTTTTTTCACTCTTTATTGTATTTAATGGCATATTACATTTCCACCCTTCTACTAAAAAAAATAAATTAATTAATTTTTCCGTTAATTTTTTAATTCAATGATGATATAGAGCATTAATTTAAATAGTTAATTACTAATTTGATCCCTAAACTATAACTAAAATGTCGTTTTAATTTTTAAATTTTTAAAAAATTATTAAAATAAATATAAATTATTAAAAATATTAAAAATTATGTTAAAAAAACTCAACAAATTTAGCCCTCAATGTTTACAAAATTTGTCATTTTATTTTTAATTATAAAATATTCAATAAATTTGACTTTCAATATTTACAAAATCTATCAATTTAGCCCTAACTCTAAAAATTAATATATATATATATATATATATATATATATATATATATATATATATAAAACAGCCTTTTATAACCCATTGGCTAACCTATATAAGATACTAAAATAGGAAAAAGATTACACTCTTTCAAGTTACTTGCAAAAGAATTAGGATAAAACATAAAAAAATTTAGGGTAAACTACACCAATTGTCCTTAAGCTATGTTTAAAATTACATTTCAGTCACCCAACTTTCAAAAGTTACATAATAGTCACTAATGTTATCGAATTGTTACATTTTGGTCATTTGTTCGTTAACTACCTCAAAAGGATGACATGGCACTTTAATTTAAATAGTTAATTATTAATTTAGGCCTTAAACTATTGGAAAAAATTTATTTTGATACTTTTAAAAAAATTAACCATAATTCTACAAAAAATTTAAAAAATCTTAAAAATTATAGTCAAAATATTTTTAAAAAGTATTAAAACTATTTTTAAAAAATCCGCTATCGATTTTATTTTTTGTTATCTTTTTTCCTTAAAAAATCAAAGTCAAATTTTCATTAAGACAAAATCAAACCTAGATTTATTAAAGCCAAAACTTACATTCAAACAAGCTCTTTGTTGGTGAATCATTGTGTTTTCTTTCTATTTTTGAAAAATTGTGCTCTCTTTCAACAATAGGAAAACAATTCCATGGAAGTTAGGATGAGACCATTACTTTAGAAACTCATCTTATGGAAGTCGAGTTCCGGGGTGACAGTGATTTAGTCTAAGTAGAGGTCTCAGTTGACGACCGTTATGCAGTCATGAGTTGGAGTATAACTGGGGGGCCAGTTAACGATCGCTATGCGGTCACGAGTTCAAGCTCTTTGGATACTTGAAGATATGCCTTATAAATACCATACATAAGTATGAGGGCTTAATCATAGGGAAAAACTGAGGGGTTTCCTGGTATAATAAGCTTATTAATTTTTCCCATCTCCATTAAAGGCAGTGTCTTTTACCTCTAAGACTAATTTGAGGCAACGACTCTCAGGAGGGAGCAGTTGTGACGGTGGAGTGGAGTAAAGGCGAAGCACCCTTTGAGGTGACAACGGTTGTGTAACACCCTTAACCCTTATCCGTTGTCGGAATAAGGTTACGGAGCATAATCGAACTTTTCAGATCATATACGAACATTACATAACCATTTAGCATACACATCATAATTTAATTATATTGTCCCTCTTTTGAGCCCTCGAGGCTCAAAATAAGTGTTAAAAATAAATAGGGACTAAATCGGGTACTCCAAGAATTTTTCGCGAAATTTCAAAAATTTTCTTAAGTGCAAAGGACACACGCTCATGTGGCCAAGGGACACGCCCGTGTGGCTATGGAACTGGCCCGTGCCTCGGGCCGTGTCCGACCCCGTGTAACTCTTTGACTTAGGTCACACGGTTATCCGCACGCCCGTATCTCTGCCCATGTGAAAATACCTAGGCATTCTGTTTTGAAATTTAAAGTTGCAAGGGACACACGGCCAATTCACACGCCTATGTGATAGCCGTGTGTCTCACACGGTCCAGTCACACGCCCGTGTGTCTGGCCGTGTGGACTCAAAATGAACCTTAAACAATAAGTTTACCATACCTTGCAATCTTAGATACCAAGCAACTCAAAAACCAATCATTCAATCACTATAAAACACGATTAAATACCTTTAAAACATGTTAAAACAATTATCCTAATAACCTAACCAATGTACCCTCATAGGTAATTCACATATATTATCAAAACAATCCATTAAAACACCATTCAAGCCAATTCTAAATTCATACCAATTTTAATTCAAATTAACCTATATTAAGGTTATTTATACACTAACTTAAGCGTACCATATTATAGCCTCAAAATAACACACATATTCATTTATATATAAGTAACCAATATCATCTTATAACATCATTTACATTCATTTCCCAAAATGACAAGCATAAGACATCCTAGGTGCATGCCGACACAAAAAGAAACATACATCATGTAACACCCCTCACCCGTATTCAACGCTGGAATAGGGTTACGGAGGATTACCAGACTTACAACACATTTACACAAACTTATCTTATACAATTAATCAATACATACAATCATTATTCAATCTCAATCATTTGGTCCCTAATACGAGCCTACGAGGCCCTAAACATGCATTGGTAGTGGTTCCGAACTAAACTGATAACTCAGGAAATTTTTCAACACTTAGAAAATTTTTCTCAAAACAGGGGACAGACGCCTATGTGGCCAGGCTGTGTGTCTCACACGGCCACCAAACACGCCCGTGTCTCAGGCCATGTGAATATTTGAAATAGAAGCACATGGTAGTGTCCCAGCTCTTGTCTAAACAAGTGAGGTTACTGACTTGGGTCACACGGCCAACCACACGCCCGTGTGTCTAGCCCATGTGCCATTCGAAGTGGCCACACACGCCCGTGTGCCAGGTCGTTTCTAGGTCGTGCCAAACTTGTAGGGTATACTAACTTATGCAACATGACCAAGTCACACGCCCGTGTGCTAGGCTGTGTGCAAATTAAGGGGTATACTGACTTATGCCACACGGCCGATCACACGCCCGTGTGTGAGACCGTATGGAGCATACTGATTTCAATTCAATTTCAACACCAGAGGACACACGACCGTGAAACAAGACCGTGTATCACACACGAATGAGACACATGCCCGTGTCTCTGCCCGTGTGGACAAAAATAGACTATTTACCGAGCCAATTTGCCACCCAAATTTGAATGTAACTACATCAACCCAAATGGCAACACAACATGGCAAAATATGACATTATAACCATCCAATTCAAGCTTAACTCATATACATTCACTACTCCCATTCTCTATTCATACAAATCACAAAACATATCATACCATTTATACCAAACTTCACATTTACCATTCAACTATTTATACACTTCCAAACATGCATCATTATGCATGAAGATTATAAGCATATAACTACTCCAATATCAATCAAATAACCTCCACAATTTATATAATATACAAGCCACATATACCTATTCATGAACTCACAACATAAGCCATATATTATATATATATATATATATATACACACATGGTTCAAACATACCAAAATAAGCCAACTTTCATGGCTATACACAAACCAAAACATATATATTTACAAGCCATCTCAAATGGCAAAACTCACTACCAAAACATAACCAACATGACCATAGTCCCTATACATGCCATATACTTAAAATACCAAGTTCATAGGTACCGAGTGAAAGGTGGATAGTGTGAAACGATATCTGACGATCCTCAAATGCGAGCTAGCTTTGATAACACTACAAAACATGGGAAAAATGAACAAAGTAAGCTTTATAGCTTAGCAAGCTCGTATGAAATAAACTCAACTAATCATAAATACACAAATCATCAATTTGAACTTGTTAGCTTGTAATTCATAAATACTAACAAACCTTCCACATGCTTAATCATATGCTTATATGCAAACTTTATAACTTCTTCGATTTTAAGCTCTATGATTCATATACATACCTGAACCAATCCGTAACAAAATCATACCCAAACAGAATAATGTCGAATACCCGAATTCTCGCACACTAAGTGCCAATACATAGTCGAAGCTATTTTAATCTCGCACACTAAGTGTCATACATAGCCGAAGCTATCTCGATCTCGCACACTAAGTTTAATTATAACAATTTATGTAATATCAAAGCATTTAAAGCATAATTATAACAATGCTTATTACATATGAACTTACCTCGGATGTGAAAACGACGAAATAAGTCGATTAGTCGATAACTTTAGTTTTCCCCCGATCTTGATCCCAATTCCACTTTTCTTGATCTAAATATATTTAAAATTAACTTATTTAATCATCTATTTATTCAATTCAAACCAAAATATACATTTGAGCTAATTTACACATTAGCACCAAAACTTTCACATTTTTACAATTTAGTCCTTATTACACAAAATCACAAATTAATGAAATTCCAAATATACCCATGCTAGTCGAATTACTATTATGCCTCTAGCAGCCCATATTTTTCATTTATTCACACATTTAACCACACATTTTCACATTTTCACAAATAAATCCCTATTTTGAATTTTTACTCAAAATCACTTTACAAAACTTATTTAACTATCAACAAACATTCAAAATCTATCATCAATCATCAAAACTCATACATATTCATCAATGGAAACATTCAAAATCTTTAACAATTTTGCAAATTAGTTCCTGGGCTAGCTAGTACTAGCTACAACGACCATAAAAAACATAGAAATCATTAAAAACGGGAGAAAAATCAGTCACCAATTGAGCTACCAAGTGACCGAATACTTCAAGCTATTTTAATGGCTTTATTCACCCTAATATTCAGCTATGAGAAGATGAATACATCAAATGGCCTTTTGTTTTATTATTATGCTTAAGTTATTTTATAAATTACTATTTTAACATTTATTAATATTCACTAAAATCACTTAATATAAGTCCATAAATGTCCAATAATATTAAAAATGGGCTAATTACAACATAATGACCTTTACTTTAAGGTTATATTGTAATACCCCGAAAATTTTTACTGTAAGATATTATCTTTGATATAGTAAAATAATGAAATAAAGCGATAAAAAGGGAAATTTTGGAGTAATGATAACGTTGAGAAGTATATTATGATATATTAATTCAAGAAAGGACTAAATGGTAAAAGTGAAAAAAGTTTTATTGTCTAAGAGTAAATATTCAAAACTTGAGGGGTTAAAGTGTAAATATGAAAAAGTTGAAGGACCAATAATGAATATATTTTAAGGGTAGAATGATCTAGAAACTAAGGAAAATGGATGAATTAGGACCAAATTGAATAGGTAAAGAATTATGAGGGACTAAATCATAATTTTACCAAATTATGTGATGATTCAAGGATGGAATTTTAAAAGATTACAAAGGGCAAAATGGTCAATTGGAAGAGAGAGAAATCTAGAAAGTAATGATGATGTTGATGATATTTTATAATTATTTAATTAGATAAATATTATTTTATTAATATTTTAATGAGATATTTTATTATTATTTATTTAGTATATAAGGAAGGAAAGATGAAGAATTATCATCTTCTTACCCATGCACCAATGTGAGAAGAAGAGAGAGAGAAAGAAAGTTTTACTTTCTTTACAAATTGGTCCTTTCACCAAAAATCCACCATTTTCACTTAGAATTCAAAAGAATTACCATAGCCCATCAAGAGAGAAAGATGACAAGGAGACTATGGGGAGCAAGAATATCAAGTTTGATTCAAGAAATAGAAGCTGGAGGAGAGAGAAAATCAAGTTAAAGATTGAAATCAATAAGACAAGATAAGAACATCAAGATTTCAATATATTTTTATGTTTGATATTGTGGAAAAAGCATGGAAATGATGTTAATGCAGAGTTTTCTTATATAAGGTTTTATGTTCTTGATATGTTAGTGAAGAAAAATGAGAGAAAGTGATGGGAAATATTGTAGAGAAAGGAAATAAATGTGTTATAAACTTGGTAATTAACATTTTGCACTAAAACAGTTTTAGACAGCAGCAGTAGTCTAACTTTTAAAAACCACCAAAAATTGTAGAAATTGAATTAGAGGATGAATAAAATATGGAATTAAATTTTACTGAGTCTAGTTTCTTATAGAAGAAACGATGTAAGTAATGGAATTGTAAATCATGAGATATAATAGGTTTTGTGAGAGAAGGTCAGAATGATTTCGGGTTCCCCTGTTCTGACTTTGGAAAATCATCAAAAATTGGAGAAAAATAATTAGGGGCTTAAGTTTATTTTTAAAATCCTAAATGAGTCTCTTTTCAAAATAAATAAATGAAAACATCATCCAAATTCTGTACTAAGAGAAAATAAATTTTTAGTGAAGAAGGGTCGAAACTGTCAGACAGCAGAATAGGGATGACTTTAAAGAATAAACTGTACTTATTGGCTAAACCAAAAATTCTGAAAATTTTATGGTAAGAAGATATGTGAGTCTTGTTTCTAAAACATCAAGCGGAACTTAAATTAGATATAAATAATTTAGTGGCTATGATGCAAATGGACATCTTTAAATAAATTTATGAGTAAATAGTGAAATCAGAGATAATGTTACTTATAAGCATGTTATATAAATTAAGGATGTGGAATGGAGAGGAGGAGGAGGAAAATATATATGAATATTCGGCTAGCATGGCTAATTTGCTTGTTCTAGGCTCAGGGACTAAATTGAATAAAAGTAAAACTTTATGGGAAATTTTGTAAAAATGTCAAAAATGATCAAATTGCATGAAATGTATTATTTTATTATTTAAATTATAAAATTGAATGAAATTATTAATTTTAGATCAAGATCGGGTGAAAACATGTTTTAGGGATTAAATTGAAAAGTGTTAAAATTATGGAAAATTCTAATATTTGATAGAATTCATGGGCTGTTATGAATATATATGAGAATAATTAGGTTTGAAACAAGGATTAAATTCCAAGAATTTTATTTTTCTGAACCTAAGGATGAAATCATCATTAATTAAAAGCTTAAGGACAAAATGGTAATTTTGCCTAGAGCATTAATTGAATGTATCAGAATATGAAATGAATGAAAATGATGATCAAATTTATTAATAAAGACCCGGATGACTCAAATATGATACTTGAACGTAGGAAAGAAAAGAAATCGGATTAGTGAAACTATAAACATGAACAAGCAATGAGGTAAGTTCGTGTAACCTGAATTATATTCTTAAATGCTTGAAATATATTTTTATTGATGTGAATATGATTTGGGTGTTTATTGTATGATAATTGATGAAGTATTGATATTCTTGATGAAAAAGGAAAATAAATCCCGGTTGAATGAAAGGAAAATTCGATGGATCTCTGAAAAGGAATTGACGGTAAAAAGGATCTAGCCCGAATGGGTGATCCTATCCTGATATAGCTCTCCCAAAGAATATGTGTGAAAAGGATCTAGCCCGGACGGGTGATCCTGATATAGCCCTCCCGAAGAATATGTGGAAAATAGATTTAGCCTAGACGGGTAATCCGAATTAGGGTATGAAATTAGCATGGATTGGTAATTCAGATCCAAGCTTATTAGAGTAATTGTCGTTACAGTAGATTTAGCCTGGACTGGTAATCCCGACAATACTCTGGGCAGTTGTCGTGCCCATGACTTCAGACGAACCTGTCAAAAAAATAAATAAATCAGGGGGTTTTAAGATGTTTAAAAACTAACTAATTGAAACAAAATAATTAAACGAATTAGAAATCAAATTCAAAATTAAATTTGGGTCTGTAATCAAAGTAAATAAGCCTTAGCCTTAGACTCGGTAAATTTTGAGTCAAGAATTGATTCTCGAAAAATTGATCTTCTCCTCCAAACGATAAGCTGGTTACAGCGATTAAGAACATCCTAACCACCAATTCCTCCTTTCTAGCTAGTTCCGGTATGACCTGCAAACCAACCCTTACCGATTATCTAACCGAGATACACGTGTTCCTGATCGAAGATTCCGGTAGCCTTGCGTTCTGAAGAACCCAACTCGAATCAACGACCTCAACCGCGTGGGTCGTTTAAACCCGATCACCTCTTCCTTAATTTGTTCTCAGAAACTCGAATACAGCACGACCGACTCGAATTTCCAACTGTCGGCAAATACGACCCCAATCCAACGTGCACTTTGACTTGGAATCAAATTCAACCTTAAGGGATGATTTATTTATCCCAATACTTAGGAAAAAGGTGAATACCGATTGGAAGGATTATTTGCGCGGATACGAATCTCACGATTCCCGATCGAACAGAGTACCGGCCTAAGGCTAAGATGGAATTTAGTGTCGCACGATTTTACTCATGCTTGAAGATTGTGGTAATTGTTTGGGCTTTTGTAAAGGATGATGGAATTTGGGAAAGGAAAGGGGTTTGGGAGGCAATTAAACCAATTTTAGAAAAACAAACAAACGGAATTGAAATAGGCAGAATGTCTGACGCAAACTTGAAAAGGAAAAAAAAAAGAAATCCTACTCCAAATTGAAGTAGAAGAAAGCAAAGAAAGAGAGCAATTCAACTCCAAATAGGAATAGGAAAAGAAATATTTGATTGATGATTTTCCAAATACAAATAACCCCTATTTATATACATGGGTTTACTAAACATAGGCTAGATTAATTAATATAAAATCTAAAATGATAAAATTAAAATAAACTTAAAATAGGATTTTCTATTTTTGGCTTTTTACAAAGTCAAATTGCTTGATGTGTCCTTGGCTTCCTCCATCTTTTTTATTTGGCCCCATTTCCATGATTTTTCTTCCAATTTGGCCCTTTTCAACTTGCTTTGATCAATTGTATCCCTGACAAGAATTAAATCATAAAAATACTAATTTAGCAGGGACTAATTCAGAAATAAACCGAATTAAACACAAGAAATCATGCAAAATAATCATGTCATCAAATCCCCCTACTTTTCTCATGCTTGCCGTCAAGTATGTTGTTCTTTCTAACATTAGAATTAATTCTACAATTTATTAAAAATCGAGCCTCTTTTCCGCATCCATACTCAACGTAAACAACATGGGCAAAAATAATTAAATTAATGCTCAAAACATATAGTTTAATCAACAAGACAAGTGTCATAAAATGCGAACTAGATAATTTCATTAAATCGAGTTTGAATTCAATAAATTGCAAGGCATTATTTACTAACTATACTTTTAGAAAAATAAATCAGACATGGTCAAACTTTTTTACGCGAACTAGGATGACAACCCAAGCACCCTATCCCGGTTACTCAGTTCAAACAGTCTTTATTATTGGGCTCTGTTAGCGGAATGTTATTAAGTTATTGACTTGTCACTCGAACCTTTTTACGCGAGACGAGATGACAACCCAAGCACCTCGCCCCGGTTACTCAATTCGGTCACGTTTTCGAAACTTTCACTCATAACTTGAGCCTTTATTTATTTATTTAATTTTTTCATTCTTTTCATTCTTTTTTTTTTCACTTATTCATGCACAAGCAAATATATTCTTTCAAACAATCAATTCATGAAAATCTAGCTACATATATCAACCTTAAAACACAAATGTCGACTAATCTATATATTTGAGCATTTAAATTCAAAAAAAAAAAATTGCCCAATTGTCCAAGTTGACTAAGTATGAGATAAAGGCTCAATGTCAAATAAACTGTTGAACGAATTCAATACGAGATTGAACATATGCAAAAGAGAAACATGTAGCAAAAACAATCAACCATCCATGCATACTTACTATATTCATCCCCCCTACTTATTCTAAGCTTGTCCTCAAGCATGTGTCATATTATAGAAGAGAAACAAAAAAAAAAAAAAAAAACAGTAGCTCAAATGAATAAAATGAAAAGTTTAGAGCACTCCCCATGTGTGTCTTCAATGATTTTGTCGATGTTGGGGGTAACGGCTTTGCAGGATATCTAGGATTGTGGAGACTTGATTTTCCATCGTTCCAAGTCTCGCCTCGATTCGTCCTAAACGATCCTCCATAGATGGAGGTTGTTCCTCTTGCTCTCTAGTATTGATGTGTCGACGTTGGCGAAAGACCATATTTTTGCGAGAAGTCCGGGTACCTGGAGGAACAAAATAACACGAAGTAGGGATGCCGGCAAGCAATCCCATAGAACCCAAGCAAAATTTATCTAAACTATCCATACTATATGCACATGTCAAGGTTAAGAAATCAATTTCAGATTGAAAAAGTCGAGAGGCTAAATTTGAAATAAATGATCCAAGTATAAGTGGACGGTTGTAACGCAAAACGGCATGAAAATTTCGTGCAAACCAATATCATAAATTAACTTTAAAACTCGAATGCATACACCACAAAAAGAATAGCTCAGTTTTAGTCAAAGCAGATGATGCGTCATTTCTACCTGAAAAGCTAAATGCCAAAAATCGGTGTATATATCTCAAAGCAGGTTCATGCACCAATAAATCTTTTGTGGTCTTCGGATTATAAAGATGATCAGAATTAGTTAAAACACGATAAATATGCTGAGCATCAAAGTTGCTCGGAATATCTAACAGAGCAGAATGATAGGAATCGAATTGAATATCATCAGAGTCGATGAAACCCATGGCAATGTTAAATTCTGAAATTGACATCCGAAAGTCCCTCCCAAGCAAACGAAAGCATACAATATTTCGTGTTTCAACAGTTCGCAACGCATTTATATCGAAGCTAAATGTGGTGTAGAATTCATATACTAATTCATAGTATGCATTACAAGTAATATTAGCATATAAATTCCAACCAATAGCATCAAAATAATGAATCACAGCATCATGAATATCTAAAAGTTCAAGAGTGGGAAAATCGATTTTCTTACAGACAGGGAGCGAGCCTTGTCGGATGGCGTCGTATCGTGTCTGATACTCTGATGTCGAAAAGTTTAGAAATCCTTGTAGACGACTTTCGGTAGGAATTGTATTGGCACGAGTACGTCTGTTGCGTTAACTGTCTCGGGGTGGTCGAATGTGTCGAATGTGCTCGTTAGGCGAGTCGGGTGGGTTATCTTCTTCAGCAACGTCAGCACTGCTATTCGGGGGTGTTGATGGCTCACGTGTCGGTTGTCGACGACTTCGGGGTTGGAGTTGAGAGACATGTTCATCGACGATAGGGGTAGCTTCGACATGGTCGTTAGAAGTCCCAATTTCTTCAGGACTATTCGAAGTGTCTGATTCGACCGGGGTCAGCCTCCGTTGATGGCGGGTTCTCGATGGGTCGGCCATTTGTCGTGGAGGATGCAGAGGAGCGTCATCATCGTCTAAATCAATGAATGGAGGTGCTAAAAAATAGTGCCGATTTCGGTTGAGCGAAACTAAAACATTGTCGGTCATTTGGTTTCGAGTTCAGACCACTGCATCCGTGGCGAAGAATCTGTTTTGGTGCGACCTCGACGATGGTGACGGCGGTGGTGAGTAGTCACGGCACGTTTTGGCCGATTTTCGAGAGTGGCGACGGTGGTGGCTTTGGTTGTGGACGTTGATCGTGTGTCAGAGTCTTAAAAATTTATATAAAGAATGATCGAACCTGGAAACTAACTATGACAACGATTTGAGGCAAGCGCACCTATCGAACAGTAGATAGTTAAGGCAAGACCGGAATGTCGAATCCCAAAGGAACCAAAAGTACTAATACTAACTCTCTTTTTATTATCTAACCTAAGAATTAAGGGAATTGTTTATCTAATCTAAAATTAACTATCAACTAATCTAAAAACTCTAAGAAAAAGAAGAATGGAATTGAGAAAATAACTTTAGGAAAAACCAATTGATTGAGACGACGCCCAATGAAGAATCCACCTAGACTTTACTTGTTATCTAACTCTGAACCAGATGATTTATTCACTTGACGTGATCCATAAGATTCCCTAACATAAATTAATCCCTCTCTCGAGGCGACTAACGTCTAACCCTAGGTTGATTAATTGAAATCTCTTTCTAATTAAAACCCCTAGAATTGCATTAGCTCGATCTATGGACTCCCTTATTAGGTTTCACCCTAATCCGGCAAAATCTCGTCACCCTATCTCTAGGCGCACGATCAACTCCGCATAATTATGCTAGATCTACTCTTAGACAGGGACTTTTGCTCCTCCACCTAAGCACATCATGCTTGAATTAATATCCCGGAAATATCAACACAAGAATTTAGAACACATAATTAAGAACAAGTGAAATATTTATCATATAGTTCAGCAAACAATAACAAGATTCATTTTAGGTTTCATCCCCTCAGGTGTCTGAGGGTTTAGTTCATAATAATGAAAGAAAACATCTCAAAAGAAAAGATAAAGCAAAACATAAGAAATCCCTAAAACCCCCTAAAGGAATTGAAGGAGAGATCCTCCGTCTTGAGTATAACTTCGGCTTCTTGAGATGGATCAACTAGCTCTCTTCAAGTAAATCTCCACAAATCTGCCTCCTCTAGCCTAGTCGGATGCCCCCTAAAGCCTCGGGTTCCCACAAAAGCCCTAGCAGAAGGCTTCTACCGAACTCCTCTTCAAGTTGCCCCCTTAGGTGTTTATATAGACTTTGAGATGCCTTACTTGGCCCCTAAGTATCCCAATTCAAGTAGAATTCCTACTAGGGTGTTTGAATAGGCTTTGGAATGTGTTTCTTTGCCTCCAAGTATCCTATTCCGAGTAAAACTCCTCTTGGCCGCGGCAAGGACACGCCCATGGCACACGCCCGTGTAAATCGTAGCCAAGCAGTGTTCAAGACTGTTGAGTGCAGCACGGCCGTGTGGCCTTGGGCCCAGGCCGTGTTCGAACCTGTTGAATGGGGCACGACCGTGTGGCTAGGACCCAGGCCGTGTGGATTTCGTGATATGGCCCATTTACTCCATTTTGGGCCCGTTTTCTGTTCTTTTCGTCATTGGATGCTCTCCTGAGTATAAAACATGAAAACAAAGGATTAAGAGCACCAAATTACACAATCCAAGGCTTAAATCATCCAAAAGCATGCTAAATATGGGCCTAAAATATGTTACTTTTACGGTTTATCAGACGTGGTTAGGGGTTGTTTTGTTGGAGAGAAAAGAAAATAAGGAAAATATGGTGGTGTTAGGGGTTTTGGGCTCTGATAGGCTAGATTCGACGGTGGGGAGGTGTAACGGCGGCGATGGGGGCTAAACGACGGTGGAGGATGATTTCGTGGTGGAGAAAAGAAAAATTGAGGGAGTTATGGTGGAAAGATTTTTCGGCGTTAGCAAAAAGTGGGGAAACAGCAACGGCGTGCGACGGACAGGTACTGCGACGGTGATGACATTCGACAGTGACAGAGATGGTGATGGCGGTGGCGGCATGTGGCAATGTGGGAGGTTAGGGTTTTTTTTATATTTGTTGTGGAGAAAAAGATGGATGAAAAGGTTTGAGGATTTTGGGTGTTTAATTTCTTTTTCTTTTATTTTTTCTTTATTTTCCTAGGAATTTCGATTGGGCCTAGGTGGGTATTGGGTTAGTTTGGTTTTGGGTAGGTAATTTAATAGGGTTTGTGTTTTTGGGTATGGGTAGGTGGGTTAAGTTTGGGTTTGGGTGTTTGGTTTTGGTTTTGGGTTTGTGGGTGGGTTAATTGGATTGGTGGGTGTTGGGTTAAGTTATTGGGTTAATTATGATGGGTTTTTTTTATTTTGGTAAATATTCGTCACCATGTAAACATGTCGTGCCCGCGCCACCACTGTTATCCGACTTTCGGGAAAAATTCATGCTCTCTATTATTTTCCTGAAAACATCAAATTAATTGTACTAAGTAAAAATTTATTTATTTACACCCTATATTTACTAAAAAATTAAAATTAAATAAATGAGAAGAAATTTGGGTTGCCTCCCAAAAAGCGCATTTGTTTAACGTCGTTAGCTCGGCGACCTTTTATTCAAATTTTGGGCTCATCGAGAACAATCTCTTCAACTGCGTGCGTTTGAAAATTCTCGAAAAAGGGTTTTAGTCGTTGGCCATTCACTTTAAAGCACTTTCGTGTTTCTTCGTTTTGAATTTCCACTGCACCATTCGAGAATAAATTAGTAATAATAAATGGTCCTATCCATTTGGATCGAAGCTTACTGGCGAAGATTTTTAAGGTGGAGTCGTATAGGAGAACTTTTTGTCCTATTGAAAATTGCTTCCTAGTGATGAACTTGTCATGAAACGCCTTCGTCTTTTCTTTATAAACTCGAGCATTTTCATATGCATCATTTCTAATTTCCTCGAGTTCCTGGATGTCTAATTTCCGAGATTTTCCTACAGACTCCATTTCCATATTACAATGCTAAACTGCCCAAAACGCCTTGTGCTCTAACTCGATCGGAAGATGGCACGATTTACCGAAAACGAGTCGGTAAGGTGACACGCCTATCGGTCCCTTGTAAGCTATCCTATAGGCCCAAAGTGCATCATTAAGTGTCAAACTCCAATCATTCCTATTAGGTTTAACCGTCTTTTCCAAAATATACTTGATCTCTCGATTTGACACTTTGGTTTGCCATTTTGTTTGTAGATGGTAAGCAGTGGCAATTCGTTGAGTCACTCCATATTTCTCCATCAGTGCACTTACGAGCTTATTGCAGAAATGAGTTCCTCTGTCACTAATTATTGCCCGTTGAGTGCCATACCTGGAAAAAATAGAATTTTTAAGAAAGTCAACTACGGTCTTAGCATTATCATTGCGAGTGGCCTTCGCCTCTATCCACTTAGAGACATAATCAACAGCTAAGAGCATATAAAAATTATCGAAAGAATAAACGAAGGGACCCATAAATTCAATGCCCCACACATCGAAAATTTCATAAATATGAATAGGAGTAAGGGGCATCTCGTTTCGACGACTAAGATTGCCAACTCTTTGGCATTTTCACAGGTTTTGCAGAATAAAAAGGCATCACGAAATATGTTTGGCCAAAATAGTCCACATTCGAGAATTTTATGCGCGGTGCGTTTAGGCCCAAAGTGCCCTCCACATGCATAAGAATGACAAAAAGTTAAGATAGACTGTACCTCTATTTCTGCTACACACTGTCATATTACCTGATCGGAGCAATGCTTCCAAAGGTAAGGATCGTCCCAAATGTAATATTATGCATCCTTTTTTATCTTATCCTTTTTAGACTTTGGTAATTCTGAAGGAACAGTACCTGTAACGAGGTAATTTACTATGTCTGCATACCAAGGATGAATTGCATTTGCTAAAAATAGGTTTTTATCTGGGAAGTTGTCCTTCAATGGTGTGTCGTCTACTGGAATCGGTAATCGACTCAGATGGTCAGCTACTAGGTTTTCGCATCCCTTTTTATCCCGGATTTCAAAGTCGAACTCTTGTAAGAGCAGAATCCACCTAATCAGTCGAGGTTTTGGCTTCTTCTTCTCTATTAAATATTTCAAAGGTGCATGATCAGAAAATATATTTACCTTAGTTCCCAATAGGTAAGATCTAAATTTATCTAAAGCAAACACAGCAGCTAATAATTCTTTCTCGGTGGTTGTGTAATTGCTTTGGGCAGCATCCAAAGTCTTCGAAGCGTAGTAGATAACATGAGGCTCTTTCCCTATTCTTTGGCCAAGAACAGCACCCACACTTTGGTCACTTGCATCACACATGATTTCGAACGGGAAGTTCCAATTTGGTGGCTGCACTATGGGAGCAGAGACCAATTTCTGCTTCAGCATGTCAAATGCGTCTTTACAAGTCTAGTTAAATTCAAATTCTTTATCCTTTTATAACAGACTGCAAAGTGGTCATGCAATTTTCGAGAAATCTTTCATGAATCGTCTGTAAAATCCTGTATGGCCAAGAAACGAACAAACTTCCCTCACAGATGTGGGGTAAGGTAATGAGTTAATAATATCCGTTTTTTCCTTATCGACCATAATTCCTTCCGAGGAAACTATATGACCTAAAATTAATCTTTTGTCAACCATGAAATGGCATTTTTCATAATTTAAAACAAGATTAAATTCTAGGCATCTTTGCAATATTTTAGCAAGATTATCGAGACATTCGTTAAAAGAGTTACCGTATACCATGAAGTCATCCACAAAAACTTCAATGATTTTCTTGACATAATCAGAGAATATGCTCACCATGCATCTTTGAAAAGTGGCTGGAGCATTGCAGAGTCCAAACGGCATTCGTCTATATGCAAACGTTCTGAAGGGGCACGTGAAATTTGTTTTGTCTTGATCCTCCGGAGCCACTGGAATCTGGAAAAATCCTGAGTACCCATCGAGACAACAATAATGGGTCTTACCGGCTAATCGCTCGAGCATTTGATCGATGAAGGGGAGTGGAAAATGATCTTTCTGGGTAGCTGCATTCAACTTCCTGTAATCGATGTAAACCCTCCATCCATTCTGGACTCGTGTAGGAACCAGCTCTCCTAACGAGTTTTTCACCACTGTCACGCTAGTTTTCTTGGGCACGACATGAACCAGGCTAATCCAATCGCTGTCGAAAATCGGGTTTATCATTCCAGCATCTAACAATTTCTGGATCTCCTTCTTCACTACCTCTATCATGGGTGGACTAAGACGCCTTTGAGCATTTCTCTTTGGTTTCGTGTTATCTTTGATGGAAATTTTATGCATACAGATGGACAGACTTAGCCCTTTTATGTCGGCTATTGTCCAACCAATAGCTTCCTTATAATCTCTCAGAACTCGAACTAGACTTTCCTCCTCGTCTTTGGTTAGCTTGTTTGACACTATCACCGGTAAGGTGTCTTTCTCTCCCAAAAAGACGTACTTAAGGTGGTCCGGTAATGTTTTAAGCTCCAAGGTTGGTGGCTGCAAAACCGAAGGCAACATCTTAGTTTGGGATGGTAATAGTTCAAATTGGTTACCTCGGTTTATGAACGATGGCTGAGTTTCCAAGTGATTGACAATTTCTCTCAACGGATCTTCTGTGATTTCTGATTCCTCAAGATGATGTAAAGCATCCATGTCAATGCTTCTGTAAAGGACAGTTTCCAACTCATCAAAGTCATGATATTCGGAATAAGATTGAGTTAAGCAATCTATAATATCGATGCTAGAAATATTTAATAATGAGTTAGGATGACCCATGGCTTCGTAGACGTTGAATTTCACGATTTCGCCATCAAATTCCATTGTCAGCGTTCCGCTTCGAACATTTATTTTTGCGCTTGCGGTACTTAGGAACTGTCTTCCAAGCAAAATGTCAGACGAATTAGTTGATTTATCATCTTCCATATTAATAATATAGAAATCTGCAGGGAAAACTAATTCGTTAACTTTAACAATGACGTCTTTAAGCAGCCAACTGGATTATTACTCTTGTCTCTTTTAAAGGTCTCGCGTTAATCAACTAATAAATAGAATAAGGCATAACATTAATGGAAGCCCCTAAATCACACATGGCTTTCTTAATGCCTACATTACCTATCTCACAAGAAATAGCAAACATACCTTGGTCCTTGTATTTGGGAGGAACTTTCTTTTGCAATACTGCGGAGACATTTTCTCCTACATTTACTCTTTCGTTACCTATTAACCTTCTCTTGCTAGAACACAATTCCTTGAGGAATTTCACATAACGAGGGATTTGTTTGATAGCGTTGAGCAAAGGGACATTTACCTCCACCTTCTTAAATGTCTCAAAGATTTCTTTTTCCTCCTTCTCTTTCTTATCCTTTGCAAGCCTCCCTGGAAAAGGAGGTGGCATCACTACTGATTTCGGAATTTTTGATTTCGGTTTGACTGTTGGATCAGAGGTCCGCTTTTCCCGTTCTTTGTCTTGCCCATGACTTTTGGCAGGAACTATTTCCAGAACCTTTTCGCTACGAAGAGTTATTGCACTGGCATTCTATCGAGGATTCGACTCTGTCTGAGAAGGTAATTTACCTTGAGACTCCAAATGATTAATTGCCATCGAGAGTTTACTAACTTGATTAGTTAACTCTTGTATTAATGCATCTGTCATCTGTTGATATTTTGCAGCATCAGCGGCAAGTCTTTCCACAATAGCTTCTAGATATGTGCTCGGCTTGAGTTGCTGTTGTGGTGGTTGCAGAGGTCTCGGTTGGTACGATGGATTATATCGGGGGTTAGCTCCGTAGCTCAAGTTGGGATGATCCTTCCACCCGGAATTGTAGTTGTTGGAGAAAGGATCATAGCGTCTTTGTGGAGGTCCCGGAAAACCTACGGCAGCATCAACATGTGCCGTTGAATTGTCTTTAAGGATTAGGCACAAAGTCGTCGGATGTTTGATCGCTAAAATCAGAGTCTTAAAATTTATAAAGAGAATGATCAAACCTGAAAACTAACTCTAATAACGATTGAAGGCAAGTGTACCTATCGAACAGTAGTATAGCTCAGGCAAGACCGGATTATCGAACCCAAAGGAACTAAAAGTACTAATACTAACTTCCTTTTTATTATTTAACCTAAAAATAAGTGAAGTTGCTTTAATATAATCTAAACTAATTACTAAACCAAAGACACAGACCAAAAGGATGAATTGGGAAATTAACTTTAGGAAAAACTCAGTTGATTAAGACGATACCCTCAGAAAGAATCCACCTAGACTTCACTTATTATTTAATCCTGAACCATACGATTTATTTACTTAGCTTGACCCGTAAGACTCCCTAACGTATATTAAATCCTCTCTCGAAGCGACTAACGTCTAACCCTAGTTTAATTAACGGAAATCTCTTTCTCGAATAATAACCCTCTAGAATAGCAGTAAATCGATCTATGGACTCCCATATTAGGTTTCACCCTAATCCGGCAAAATCTCGTCACCCTATATCTAGGCGTGCGATCAACTCCACTTAATTATGCTATATCTACTCTTAAGCAGGGTCTATTCCTCCTCCACCTAAGCACATCAAATTTGGATTAAGCTTGCATAATTAAGAACAAACTAAGTATTTATCATATAATTCAGAAATTAATAACAAGATTCATCTAGGTTTCATCCCCTTCAAGTATCTGAAGGATTTAGTTCGTAACAAATAAAGAAAACATCTCAAGAGAAAAGATAAAACAAAACATAAGAAATCCCTAAAACTCCCTAAATGAATCGAAGGAGAAATCTGCCGTCTTGAGTAGAATTCCGGCTTATTTGGATGGATCAACTGGCTATCTTCGAGTGATTCCCACAAATCTGACCTTTCCGGCTTGGCTCCTTGGCCTAGCTAACCGCCTTCCTCAAGGATGAACTTAGGGGGTATATATAGGCTATTGGAATACGATTCTTTCTCCCTAAGTATCCTTTTCCTACTAAAATTATTCATTGCCACGACAGGGACACGGCCATGTCACACGCCCGTGTGACGAATCTTCAAGCCATGTTGGGACTGCTTTAATGAGGCACGGCCGTGTGAGTCGGGGGTCAGGCCATGTTCTAGATGATCGACAAGGCACGGCCATGTGAGCTTAAGTCCAGGCCGTGTCGATTTCCACCTTGGCCCAATTCACTCCGTTTTGGGCCCGTTTCTCGTTCTTTTTATCCTCGGGTGCTTTCCTGAGTATAAGACATGAAAAGAAAGGATTAAGAGAACCATTTTAAATAAATCGAGGCTTAAATCATCCAAAAGCAAGTTAAATGTGGGATTAAAATATGTTACTGTTACGGTTTATCAAATACCCCCACACTTAAGCTTTTGCTTGTCCTCAAGCAAAATTCTCAACTTACAATTAAAACGAACTTTCCATAATTCATAATTCTTATCAACAATGCCTTATCATAATTCATAGATAATTTATACATGAATGATCTAACTCGAAGAGTCCTAAAGATTCAAACAATCAAAGTCATACATTTGTAGCACAAAAACGTAGGTGTCTCCCCTTATCTAAATAATTACCTTTGATTCAAAATCGACAAGGATTGACATCCTCATTAAAGATTCACTCAAATCACTCGAGGTGTTTAAGGTTCAAAATTAAGCTCTCAGAAGTCGAACCTGAAAAGTGAATCCCATAGGCTTGCCTGAAAATCAAATCTCCACCATTGTAATATGAGATGATACACAAATCAAAAGGTCTTTAACAGGGTTGTAACGAGGCTAGGGTTAAAGGTGTGGATAAAGGCTGAATTAGAAGGTTAGAATCGAGATTGAATTGACAAGTACCCACCTAAAAATTACCGAAATAATAGTTACATCAACTGAAAAGTAATAAACCAACTAATACGAGCTTTTTCTTTTGATAAATTAATTTTAACTGTATAAGCTCACCACTAATACTGAATATGCTTCGATTTTTTTTAAAAACAAATTAATAATAAATGATAAATTGAACTACTAAAATAATCTAATTAGGTAACTACTCAACTCAAATCTCAATATAAGGGGAGTGAAAAGGAATGGTGATAACAAATACAAAGGGGTTTTGGGTTAATATTAGCTGGTGAGTCAATAAAAAGGGTTGTTAGGATCAACGGGGTTCACTAGGGGTTAATTGTGGAGGTAGGCTTTTTAGTGGAGTAAGTGGGTTAAAACCTAGGTGCCTTTATCATCTCAGTGTATCAAATCATAGGTGTGGTCTCGACATGTATAATTGAGGCATGTTCTAGAATAACAGTTCATAGTTGACACACTCATAATCAATAAAGTGAGCATGAAAAAAAATATGCTCTAATAGGCTCAAAATCTCATAAAAATTATGGGTGTTTTGACATCAACCTTGTAAATTTCAAACTTTAAGATAATATTCAGATTCAGCTCAACAACCTAGCAAAGATTTTAATTCTGAAAAATAGACGTCATGCTTGATTCTCTAATATTCTTCTAATTTAATCATCAATGCATAATTAACTATGACTTAATTTAAAACATATTAATAAAACTCAAATTATTAGAAATTTCATCCTAATTAGTAATAAAAAAATTACTTAAAGACAAGACTAAATTCAGGGATTTGAGAATAATGAAGAAAGTTAGGCCGGATTTGAGAATAATGCAGAAAGTTAGGCCCTTTCTTTAAATAAATATTCACCCCCCACTTAAGATGTACATTGCCCTCAATGTACAAAGATAGATATAAGATTTAAGGGATAAATCAAAAGAGAAGGGGAAAAATACTTCCTGAATTTTGGATGGTGTCCTTGGAGGATGGTAGAGGTCGTGGTGTGTATGTTTGGAGGGGTCGGTCTGGATGACGATCTTGTGCTAGATGAAGAAATTGGGGAGCTCGTGAAGGATTAGCCAGGGTTTATTAAGACATAATTAAAATAAAATAAATATGTAATTAAAGAAAAGCAAGCTAAAGTGAAGGAGACTAAGAAGGAAAATAAAAATAAAAGAAAAGAAGAATGGACCGAAGAGCCCTTATTGTAGGATGGTTCGTGAGGTGGGTGTGACCTCTAAGGTTGCGGAGGTGCTGGCGGTGGCGGAAGTGGCGTGATTCCCTAGCAGCCTGGTGAACCTGACACTCAGAAACTAGAATAAATTAAACTAAATAGAGTAGAAGAGAATTAAAGATAAGGAAATTGAAGCAAAAGAGAAAAGAAAAATAGAAACTGAATGGTCTCAAAGACCCTTAGCTTGGTGTTTGGATGAAGCGGCCGACGTGAACTTATGTGTAGAGGTCTCCTTTGTGGAGACTATGCTTGCCTTCTTACGCTTCTTCGGCATGATTCTAGTGTAGCTCAAGAGTCTGGACACCTTTTCTAAGGAAAGAAGAGAATTTTGAAAGAAAAAGAATGAAGAAAGAAGATGAGGAGAAGGGAAAGGGCTATGGGGTTTATATAGGAGCTCAAATCTAGCACGTTTCCACGCCTGTGGTCCGAGGGCGTGTCGACTCACACGGTCGCCTCGCACGGCCGTGTGCCTATGCGTGTTGTTTCACCATGCCTGTGTTTCAGCCAGTCACGCCCGTGTCTGAGTAGTCAGTATGTTGGTACGGTTTGGAGGCACGGGCGTGTCTTGCCCGTGGTTGGCAAGTCAGTAGCTTCACACGGTTGTGGGCCACGGTCGTGCCACTTTGTCGGTGCCTGTGGGGTAGTGGTTGGATCCGTGACGTCGAAAAGTTGTTGGGATTGATTCGCACGGCCTCTGTTATGTCAGTACGGGGTTTCTTGTGGTCCACACGGCCACGGCCACGGCCGTGTGCAAGGCCGTGTAACCTGGAAATCTGTACTTCTGGTTAGTTTAAAAGAAAAGAAAAAGAAAAATAATGAAAACAAATGCAAAAAGAAGTATGGTTAGTGCTCGGGTTGCCTCCCGAGAAGTGCTCATTTATAGTCTTAAGGTAGACTTTCCTTGTACTTGAATCAGGGAGGTTTAAAGGTTTGAATATCTTCCCTCATGCTTACAGTTCTATTTTCTTGACAAAGTTTAAGTCGAGAAGCGTTTACTTTAAAAGTGTCGAATGTAGGGTTGCTTACCTCGACTGTTCCATGTGGGAAGATATTATGTACCTTAAGAAGGATTTTTCACTTTGCCTTCAGGTCTGTTGTGATGATGTGCTGATCTGCTTTGTCTAACAGTACCTGGTCTCCTATTTTGAAGTGGTCGGATGTTCCTACGAGCTCTTCTGGTGGTTCCTCTAGTTTTACTTCGTGTGGTTCCGGTTCTTCCTTGACATGTGTCTTCTGCTCTTCTAATTTGTCGACCCTAAGGCTTTGTTCCTTTTGTAATTCCTCTTTGTCGAATTGGGGTCTATAATTTGGCTTAGGTTTGTGTCGTTATGGTGTTTCCTGTGGTGAAGGTTGAATAACTTCATTATCATTTGTATTGATTTTCTTACCTTCATCGATTGTTGTCCTGGCCGAGTCAAGAGCTTGAAGACTGATTGATTTGTTACCTATACAAAGTATGAGTTCTCTTGTGGCAACATCAATTTTAGTCTTGGCAGTTGCTAGGAATGGTCTTCCTAAAATTAAGGGGATTGAATTATCCTCATCCATGTCTAAAACAACAAAATCTACTGGGAAAATGAATTTATCGATTTTGACAAGAACATCTTCGATAATGCCCCTAGTAATTCTAACAGTTTTATCAGCTAATTGAATACTCATCCTAGTTTGTTTAGGCTTCCCTAGACCTAGTCGTTTAAACAATGTGTAAGGCATGACATTTATATTTGCCCCTAAATCAGCTAACGCATTATCAACATTTAAACTACCAATTAAACATGGAATAGTAAAACTCCCTAGATCTTTTTGCTTCCGCGGTTGTCTATTCTGTAACATTGCTGAGCATACTGCGTTTAATTCCACATGTGGCTCTTCGTCTAATTTGCGTTTGTTCGTTAAGAGTTGTTTTAAAAATTTTCTCAAGTCTGGCATCTGAAAAAGAGCTTCAAGAAGAGGTAAGTTAATATATAATTTCTTTAAAAGTTTAAGAAACTTACCGAACTGTTCCTCTGTATCATCTCTTTTTATGGCTTCGGGGTAAGGTATGCGAGGTTGGTATTCCTTGATTACCGGTTTTGGTTTTTCTTGTGTTACCTCTATTTTACCTTCGTCCACCTCATTTGGTTTGTCTACCACTTTACTATCATGAGCTGTGATGGCTTGAATTTGCTCTTTTAGATTAATCTCCATGTTACTTGGTAGACGTCCTTGCGGTCGTTCTGACATTAACTTTGCAAGTTGTCCGACTGCCTTAGTGACTTCCCCTACTGACTTAGTAAGTTCTCTGATTCGGTTCTTGGTCTCGTCAACCAATGTTTGTTGATTTTTTAGTGTTTTCTCAGTATCTTGGAAACGGTTTTCTGTGCTTGCCATGAACTTTGTCAGCATCTCTTCGAGGTTTGGCTTTTTCTCTTGCGGATATGGCTGATTTGGAAATTTTGAGGAGGTTGTTGCCTTTGATTTCCTTGATTTCCTTGACCTCCCTATGAAAAATTTGGGTGGTTCCTCCAACCTGGATTGTAAGTATTACCATAAGGATTATTATTGGATCTGAAATTATTACCTATATAGTTCATCTGTTCGCTCTCTGCGTCTGGTTGGTAGGGTGGGTACTCAGCATTCACCACGGTTCCACTTGTATCGCACTGCATGACTGGATGTGCCTGCGAAGAACACAAACTATCAATCTTTTTATTCATCATCTCTACCTGTGTTGATAGCATGGTTATCGCATCGATATTGTAAACTTCGGCTGATTTTGTTGGTTTCGTCCTTGTAACTTGCCACTGATAGTTATTCAGTGACATCTCTTCAATGAACTCGTAGGCTGCTTCAGGAGTTCTATTGTTTAGGGTTCCACCGGCGGCTAAATCGATTAGTTGTCTCGTTGAGGGGTTTACACCATTATAAAAAGTTTAGACTTGTAGCCACAAGGGTAGACCATGTTGTGGACACCTTCTCAAGAGATCCTTGTATCTCTCCCATGCGTCGTATAATGCCTCTAAGTCCATTTGCACAAAAGAAGAAATATCATTCCGTAATTTGGCCATTTTGGCCGGTGGGAAATATTTCAATAAAAATTTCTCGGTCATTTGCTCCCATGTTGTGATTGACCCTCGTGATAACGAGTTTTACCACTGTTTGGCTTTATTCCTTAATGAAAAAGGGAATAACCGAATACGTATGGCATCATCAGAAACGCCATTTATTTTAAAGGTATCACAGAACTCTAAGAAATTAGCTATATGAGTATTTGGATCTTCGTCCTACAAACCATCAAATTGAACAAATTGTTGAATCATTTGTATTGTGTTAGGCTTTAATTCAAAATTATTAGCAACTATAGCAAGCCTAACAATACTCGATTCTGCTCCTGTTAAATGCAGTTTAGCATAATCAAACATAGTACGTGGAGCATTGTTTTCTCCCACATCATGTGGTTGTGGGTTATTCTCGTCCAACCCTTCAGTAGGATTGGATCTGCCCTTTTCCTGGTTTTCCTCTGTGTAATTTAGGGCTCGCCTAGTTTCTCTGCGATTCCTTCGAGCGGTAGCTTCAATATCACTGTCGTATACCAAAGGTCCTCTCGGGTTCCTTCTAGTCATAAACTAGAGGTACCTGCGAAAAAAGAAAGAAAATTTAGCAAAACCTAGATTATTCTAAAAAAAATAAAAGTAAATTGCAAAAATTAAAAATAATGGCTAAAGTAAAAAAACAGAGTTTTCTTAATATTTTAGTTCCCCAGCAACGACGCCAAAAACTTGACCGCTAAAATCAGAGTCTTAAAATTTATAAAGAGAATGATCAAACCTGGATTGAAGGCAAGTGTACCTATCGAACAATAGTATAGCTTAGGCAAGACCGGATTATCGAGCCCAAAGGAACTAAAAGTACTAATACTAACTTTCTTTTTATTATTTAACCTAAAAATAAGTGAAGTTGCTTTAATATAATCTAAACTAATTACTAAACCAAAGACACAAAGACCAAAAGGATGAATTGGGAAAATAACTTTAGGAAAAACTCAGTTGATTAAGACGATAACCTCAGAAAGAATCCACCTAGACTTCACTTATTATTTAACCCTGAACCATACGATTTATTTACTTAACTTGACCCGTAAGACTCCCTAACGTATATTAAAACCTCTCTCGAAGCGAATAACGTCTAACCCTAGGTTAATTAATGGAAATCTCTTTCTCGAATAATAACCCCCTAGAATAGCAGTAAATCGATCTATGGACTCCCATATTAGGTTTCACCCTAATCCGGCAAAATCTCGTTACCCTATATCTAGGCGTGCGATCAACTCCGCTTAATTATGCTATATCTACTCTTAAGCAGGGTCTATTCCTCCTCTACCTAAGCACATCAAATTTGGATTAAGCTTGCATAATTTAGAACAAACTAAGTATTTATCATATAATTCAGAAATTAATAACAAGATTCATCTAGGTTTCATCCCCTTCGGGTATCTGAAGGATTTAGTTCATAACAAATAAAGAAAACATCTCAAGAGAAAAGATAAAACAAAACATAAGAATTCCATAAAACTCCCTAAAGGAATCGAAGGAGAAATCCGTCGTCTTGAGTAGAATTCCGGCTTCTTGGGATGGATCAACTGGCTATCTTCGAGTGATTCCTACAAATCTGACCTTTCCGGCTTGGCTCCTTGGCCTAGCTAACCGCCTTCCTCAAGGATGAACTTAGGGGGTATATATAGGCTATTGGAATGCGATTCTTTCTCCCTAAGTATCCTTTTCCGACTAAAATTATTCATTGCCACGACAGGGACACGGCCATGTCACACGCCCGTGTGACGAATCTTCAAGCCGTGTTCAGACTGCTTTAATGAGGCACGGCCGTGTGAGTCGGGGGTTAGGCCGTGTTCTAGATGATCGACAAGGCACGACCGTGTGAGCTTAAGTCCAGGCCGTGTCGATTTCCACCTTGGCCCAATTCACTCCATTTTGGGCCCGTTTCTTGTTCTTTTTATCCTCGGGTGCTTTCCTGAGTATAAGACATGAAAAGAAAAGATTAAGAGCACCTTTTTATATAAATCGAGGCTTAAATCATCCAAAAGTAAGCTAAATGTGGGATTAAAATATATTACTATGGTTTATCAATGTTCAGACGTACAAATTCCACACAGTTGGGTCGAATTCTTCTTTTCTGTACGCAAAGACTGAACAACATTCGTAAGTTTATCCAATTTATCTTCTAAAGATGAAACGTTTACCCCATGAACCCGTCTTGTGGGTTCCGAATTCGGCCGATACTGTGGAGAATTTGTCGCCATGGTGGATATCAGTTCTCTTTCCCTTTGAGGAGTCATATTGACAAGCGCCCCTCCACTAGCAGCATCGATCATCTTCATTTCCATAGGGAGCAAACCCTTGTAGAAATATTGAAAAAGTGATTGTTCGGTCAACCCGTATTGAGGACAACTTGCACACAATTTTTTGTACCGCTCTCAATAGTCGTAGAGCGATTCACTCTCCACTTGGTGAATTCCCACTATGTCCCTCTTAAGTTCAGCTGCTCGTGATGCTGGAAAGAATCTATCAAGAAATACACGAGATAAGTTATCCCACGTTGTGATAGAATCGGGGGGTATGTAAAATAGTCATTCTTTTGCTGTATCCACTAAAGAAAAAGGAAAGGCCCGAAGTTTGATTTCATCTTCGGGTACTCCCTGGGGTTTCATGCTTGAGCAGACCATGTGGAATTCTCTCAAGTGGGTGTGTGGATTTTCGTTCTTCAAACCTCGAAAAGTGGGCAAAAGGTCAATCAACCCTGATTTCAACTCGAAAGGGGTTCCTCCGGTTGGATAGTTGATGCATAACGGTGTTTGCTCGTTGGGAGCAACGACTAGTTGACAAATGGTTCGGTTTGCCATCCTTTCTGGTTCACCGAGGTTGTCTCTTGTTTCAAGAAGTGGTTCGATCTCAGTTCCAACCACTTCGACTTGTTTCCCACGTCGAATTGCCTCTGCACGTATTACTTCGCTCAACTTTTCGACGTCGGATTCTAAGATCACTTGTCCTAGTTCAGCTTCTGCTTTACTTGCGCGTTTAAGAGCTTCTGTCTCCTTTCGTCGCGCTCGCATTGATTTCTCGATCTCTGGGTCGTATTCGAGATCTCCTGATGAAGATCTGATCATGAAGACGATTTAAACAATTGTAAGTGTTGCCAGTCCCCGGCAACGGCGCCAAAACTGATGGTCGTCAATTCCACCAATATAATTCTACACCTAAATTGCAAATTTAAGCAGTATAGGGAGTAAGGTTGATCCCACAGAGACTAGATTTACTCAAAATTGTTTCTCTCTCTTGACCAGATTTATGTCTGGGTAGTTGTCGTGCCCACGACTTCAGACGAACCTGTCAAAGAAATAAATAAATCAGGGGGGTTTTAAGATGTTTAAAAACTAACTAATTGAAACAGAATAATTAAATCAAATTCGAAATTAAATTTGGGTTTGTAATCAAAGTAAATAAGCCTTAGCCTTAGACTCAGTAAATTTTGAGTCAAGAATCGATCCTCGAAAAATTGATCTCCTCCTCTAAACGATAAGCTGGTTACAGCGATTAAGAACGTCCTAACCACCAATTCCTCCTTTCGTAGCTGGTTCCGGTACGACCTGCAAACCAACCCTTACCGATTATCTAACCGAGATACACGTGTTCCAAATGGAAGATTCCGGTAGCCTTGCGTTCTCAAGAACCCAACTCGAATCAACGGCCTCAACCGTATGGGTCGTTTAAACCCAATCACCTCTTCCTTGATTTGTTCTCGGAAACTTGAATACAACACGGCTGACTCGAATTTCCAACTGTCGGCAAATACGACCCCAATCCAACGTGCACTTTGACTTGGAATCAAATTCAACCTTAAGGGATGATTTATCTATCCCAATACTTAGGAAAAGGTGAATACCGATTGGAAGGATTATTTGCGCGGATACGAATCTCACAATTCCCGATCGAACAGAGTACCGGCCTAAGGCTAAGATGGAATTTAGTGTCGCATGATTTTACTCATGCTTGAAGATTGTGATAATTGTTTGGGCTTTTGTAAAGGATGATGGAATTTGGAAAAGGAAAGGGGTTTGGGAGGCAATTAAACCAATTTTAGAAAAACAAACAAATGGAATTGAAATAGGCAGAATGTCTGACGCAAACTTGAAAAGGAAAAAAAAAAAAAGAAATCCTACTCCAAATTAAAGTAGAAGAAAGCAAAGAAAGAGATCAATTCAACTCCAAATAGGAATAAGAAAAGAAATATTTGATTGATGATTTTCCAAATACTAATAACCCCTATTTATATACATGTGTTTACTAAAAATAGGCTAGATTAATTAATATAAAATCTAAAATAATAAAATTAAAAATAAATAAACTTAAAATGAGATTTTCTATTTTTGGCTTTTTACAAAGTCAAATTGCTTGACGTGTCCTTTCCTTCCTCCATCTTTTTTATTTGGCCCCATTTCCATGATTTTTCTTCCAATTTGGCCCTTTTCAACTTGTTTTGATCAATTGCATCCCTGACAAGAATTAAATCATAAAAATACTAATTTAGTAGGGACTAATTCAGAAATAAACCAAATTAAACACAAGAAATCATGCAAAATAATCATGTTATCAGTGTGCTCTCTGGAAAAAGGGTATACCCATATGTGTACGAATTGACGGACCCGGGATTGTACACTATAAGTGTACTATTGGAAATCCATCAAAATTCTGAGAAACTCAACGGGATAAATATAGAAAATGGCAAGTACTTGAAATCATGAAATTAAAATTGAAATACATAGAAATGATAATTATTTGATATATTGAAATGTGACATGGAAAATACATGTATGTGAAACTTGCCTGATAATTATGCATATTCAAGATTATGAACTGCTATTAGAATAAATATACACTAAACTCATGAAAATGATGGTACATGAAATATTGTCATAATGAATTGAATAATTTATATTTATGAAGAAATAGCAAGAGAATGATATGCATCCTGACACGTAAATATGAGACTATCTTTGATACGTTGATACAAGGAAAATTATGTATATTAGGACAAATAATAAATTCAAGTGAGACATGTCGAGAAAATAAGTTTGTCAATATTAAAGTATGCTAACCAATGTAGGAAAATTTTAGGTTTTTGCGAAAAATTTCTCATGATCCCGGTTGGTTCCTAATGTATGTTTTGGGCTTCGAGGGTCCAATAGAGGGACGTTATGATTATTTTCAGAATATGAATAATACATGACTCGTAATTATTCGAAAATGTTCAGTAAACTCCGGTAATGCCTCGTACCCTATTCCGGAAACGAATACGGGTAGGGGGTGTTACATATATAGCTATTAGACACCTTTAGCTATTAGAACTCAAAGTTTACACTTTACGCGATTTAGTCCTTTTTATCAAATTGACCATTTAAACGATACAATTTCTTAACGAAATTTTCACAAAATCACTCAATCATGCTGTAAACATTAAAATAATAATAAAATAAATATTTTGACCTCGGATTTGTGGTCCCAAAACCACTGTTCTGATTTGACCAAAAAAGGGTTGTTATAACTCTCTCCCCTTAGGGATTTTCGTCCCCGAAAATCTTACCAGTGAATAGGTTAGGGTACTGTTTTCTCATAGCTTCCTCGGGCTCCCACGTAGCCTCTTCGACTCTGTGTCGTTGCCACAAAACTTTCACTAAAGCTATGCTTTTTATTTCTTAACTCTTTGGTCTTTCGAGCCAAAATTCTGATCCGTTCTTCGTTGTACGTCATATCAAGATGAATCTCAATCTCTGACGGAGAAATCACATGTGAGGGATTTGATTGATACCAACACAACACCGACACATGAAAAACATTGTGGATTTTCTCTAACTCAATCGGTAAAGCTAGCCGATATACCACTGAACCTATTCTTTCGATGATCTCATACGGCCCGATGAATCTCGGACTCAATTTGCCTTTACGACAGAAACGAAGTATTTTCTTCCATAGAGATACTTTCAAAAATACTTTGTCATCAATCTGAAATTCAATGTCTTTTCATTTCAAATCCGCGTACAATTTCTGACGATCTGAAGCTGCTTTCAAACAGTCGTGAATTACTTTCATTTTTTCTTCAGTTTCTCTAATCAAATCAACCCCATGAATCTATTTCTTGCTAAGCTCGATCCAATATAATGGAGTTCGGCATTTACGACCATATAATGCTTCGTACGGTGCCATCTTTATGCTTGATTGAAAACTGTTATTATATGCAAATTTAACCAGCGGCAAATATTTCTCCCAGTTACCTTCGAACTCTAAAATACAACATCGGAGCATATCTTCGAGAATCTAAATTACTCTCTCAGATTGGCCGTCAGTTTACGGATGAAAAGTTGTACTGAAATTCAACTTCGTACCCAAAGCTTCTTGCAATTTCTTCCAAAATCGCGACGTAAACCTCGAATCTCTATCTGAAATAATCGAAACTGGCAACCCGTGCAATATAACAATCTCATCAATGTACAATTCCGCTAATCTATCGAGTGAATAGCCAGTACGTACCGGGATAAAATGTGTTGATTTCATTAATCGATTAATAAACCCAAATATCATCTTTCTTTTTTGGAGACAAAGGCAATCCCGATACGAAATCCATCGTAACTCTATCCCATTTCCACTCTAGTATCATCACAGGCTGAAGCAAACCCGAAGTCACTTGATGTTCAGCTTTAACTTGCTGACACACTAAACATCTCGCTACAAATTTAGAAATGTCTCGTTTCATACCCGACCACCAATACAGTTGTTTCAAATCATTGTACATTTTAGTACTTCCAGGATGAACGGATAAACAACCACTATGTGCATCGTGTAAAATTTTCTGAATCAACTCTGGATTTTTCAGTACACAGATTCTATCTCGGAACATCAAACAATCATCGAGTCCGATTTGGTACTTTGAATCACTAGTCGATTTGCATTGCACCCTTTTAGCATATAACTCACTATCACATTTTTGAGCTTCGCAAATTTGCTGAAGAAATACTGGTTTAGCTTTTAACTCAGCTAGAATCGAACCATCATCAGATAATGTCAACTGGGTATTCATTGCTCTCAAGGCAAACAACGATTTTCTACTCAAAGCATCCGCGACTACATTCGTTTTCCCCGGGTGATAATCAATCACTAACTCATTGTCTTTTAGTAGCTCGAGCCATCTCTGTTGTCGCAAATTCAAATCTTTCTGAGTCATAATATACTTTAAGCTTTTATGATCGGTAAAGATGTGGCATTTTTCACCGTACAAATGATGACGCCAAATTTTCAGTGCAAAAACTATAGTGGTCAACTCTAAATTGTGTGTCGGGTAATTCTTTTTGTGTGGTTTCAACTGTCTGGAAGCATATGCTATCATTTTTATTTCTTGCATCAACACGCAACCCAAACCGTTCAATGACGCGTCGCTCTAAATCGTAAATTCTTTACCCGACTCAGGTTGAACCTACACTGGTGCCTCAGTTAACAATGCTTTCAATTGATCAAAGTTTTGTTGACATTTTTTGGACCATTCAAACTTTACATCTTTTTGTAGCAATCTGGTCATCGGTGTAGCAATCATCAAAAACCCTTTTACAAAACGTCGATAGTAACCAGCCAATCCTAGAAAGCTTTTGATCTCAAATACATTTCTAGGTGGTTTCCAGTCAATAACTGCAGAAATCTTGTTCGGATCAACTCGAATGTCATTCATTGAGATAATATGTCCCAAAAATTCGACTTCCCAGAGTCGAAACTCACACTTACTGAATTTAGCATACAGTTGCTTATCTCTCAAGGTTTGCAACACAATCCTCAAATGCTCAGCATGCTCAAACTCATCTCGTGAATAGATCAAAATTTCGTCAATGAACACAACAACAAATCTGTCTAAATACGGTCTAAATATCTGATTCATCAAATCCATAAAAATGGTAGGAGCATTAGTTAGTCCAAAAGGCATAACAAGGAATTCATAATGTCCATACCTCGTTCTGAACGCAGTTTTCAGTACATCTGAGTCTTTAACTCGCAACTGATAATATCCAGATCTCAAGTCAATATTTGAAAACACTATTGCACCTTTCAACTGATCAAATAAATCGTCTATTCTCGACAACGGATACTTATTCTTTATCGTAATTTTGTTGAGCTGACGATAATCAATACACATTCTCATTGACCCGTCTTTCTTCTTAACAAACAATACTGGCGCACCCCAGGGTGAAAAACTCGGTCGTGTAAAACCTCTATATGTTAACTCTTACAACTAAGCTTTCAACTCTTTCAACTCGGTCAGAGCTATTCTATACGGAGCTATATATATCGGTGAAGTTCCCGGTACTAATTCAATAGCAAATTCAACCTCTCTGATAGGTGGTAACCCCGGTAATTCTTCAGGAAACACATCCAGATATTCACAGACAACTGGCATTGCTTCAATCTTTGATTCAGACACTTTTGTATCCAAAACATAAGCAATATAAGCTTTGCAACCTTTTCTCACACATCTCTGGGCTGACATAGACGAAATCACAACAGGCAATTCATTCGATTCATTTGATTCAATTCAAAGAATTTCATTATTCTGGCACTTCAATTCTATAATCTTTCGTCTACAGTTCACAACAGCATCATGTAAAGTCAACCAATCCATACCAGAATCATATCAAACTCATCAAATGCTAAAAGCATCAAGTCAGCCGGAAAATAGTAACCCCGAGTTATTAAAGGACAATTTTTGCATACTTTATCAACTAGAATATACTTGCCTAAAGGGTTCGATACTTTAATCACAAACTCAGTAGACTCAAGGGGAAAACTCTTATTAGACACCAAATTCATACATATATACGAATGAATCGATCCAGGATCAATCAATGCAATAACATTAGTGTCATAAAGAGAAAATGTACTGGTAATAACATCTGGTGATGACGCATCTTCATGAGCGCGAATAGCGTAGGCTCTAGCAGGTACTCTGGCCTTCGATCTTACTGTAGAATCTCTCGTACCACGATTACCACTCGCATTTCCCGTATTTCTTGCCAGCATCCCTCGAGTAGCTGTATTGTTTGACCTTGCATTCTGATATTTATCATTTTTGTTTAACTCAAGACAATCTCGGAAAAAATGATCTCGTGAACCACAACTGTAACAAGCTCTATTATTATTTTTCACCCAACGATCTCCAAAATATCGCCTTCCACACAGTTAACACTCGGGCTTAATGTCTTTCACGTTGCCAACACTCAATACTGATGTGGCTTGAGCTTTAGGACTGGTGTATTGCTTTCCACGATCTCTATTGGAATATCCCACTGAAGTTGTTGATCGATTAAAATAGTCTCTGGATTTTTTTGACGAGGAATAATAAGGTTTACTCAGCGATCTCTTCCTCGAATCTCTTGCCTCTGAATCAGCCTTTCTCATTTCTTTGCTAAGTTCCTCAGCTTTGCAAGCTCTGTCGACTAAAACCACAAATTCCTTCAGTTCTAAAATTCCAACTAGAAGTTTGATGTCCTCGTTCAACCCATCAGCGAACTGCTTGCACATTATTTCTTCAGTAGAAACATATTCCCGAGCATACTTGCTCAACCATACAAATTCTCTTTCATACTCTGTCACAGTCATTCGGCCCTATTTCAACTCTAGAAACTCTTTATGCTTCTAATCAAGGAATCGCTGACTTATATATTTCTTTCAGAACTCAGTCTGAAAGAATTCCCAGGTCACTCGCCCTCTCGATACTACAGACACTAAAGTATTCCACCATTGATATGTTGTGTCTTTCAACAAGGAAATAGCACACTTCAAACATTCAACTGGCGTGCACGAAAGTTCATCGAATACCCGAATAGTGTTTTCAAGCCAAAATTCAACTTTCTCTGGATCATTATCAACGGTAGCTCTGAACTCTTTGGCCCCGTACTTATGAATTTTATCAACTGATGGCTTATTCAGTCTTTGATGTTCCACAACTTGAGGAGCTACGGGTACATGTTGGGGATTAGGAGGGGGTGGAGGTTGTTGAGCAGCCAGGTTCGTTCTGATATATTGTGTGAACCACTCGTTCATCATATGGAAGAAGGCTTATTTAGCCTCTCCTCCCTGGCTACCCATTATGGGTCTAGAATCAGACGGCACTATCCCTTGAGCGGGAGCAGGCGCAGGCGCATTACTTTCAACCTCATCAGCTATAGCTCGATTAGGATCCATTT
This sequence comes from Gossypium australe, assembly GCA_005393395.2. NCBI lineage: Eukaryota > Viridiplantae > Streptophyta > Magnoliopsida > Malvales > Malvaceae > Gossypium > Gossypium australe. The sequence goes on along the minus strand of CM016625.1, from coordinate 18,986,778 downwards.
ACTATATGAAAACACATTTTAAAATGTCAGGAGTCATCACACTATCACAGTTTATATATGGCATGCATAGCTAGACTCTCACACACGCTACGTTAGTCCTAGAATCGACTAAATCGTAGCTCTAATACCAATAAATGTAACACCCCTTACCCGTATTCGACGCTGGAATAGGGTTACGGGGCATTACCAGACTTACAACACATTTACACAATCTTATCTTATACATTTAATCAATACATACAATCATCATTCAATCTCAATCATTTGGTCCCTAATACGAGCCTACTAGGCCCTAAACATGCATTGGGAGTGGTTCGAGACTAAACGGATAACTCGAGAAAATTTTCAACACTTAGAATTTTTTTCTCAAAACAGGGGACACACGCCCGTGTGGCCAGGCCCTGTGTCTCAAACGACCACCAGACATGTCCGTGTCTCAGGCCGTGTGAACATTCAAAATGGAAGCACATGGCAGTGTCCCAGCCCGTGTGTGAAACCGTGTGGAGCATACTGACTTCATTTCAATTTCAACACCATAGGACACACGGCCGTGTAACATGACCGTGTGTCACACATGGCTGAGACACACGCCCGTGTCTCTGCCCGTGTGGACAAAAATAGACTATTTACCAAGCCAATTTGCCACCCAAATTTGAATGTACCTACATCAACCCAAATGGCACCACAACATAGCAAAGTATGACATTATAACCATCCACTTCAAGCTTAAGTCATATACATTCACTACTCCCATTCTCTATGCACACTAATGACAAAACATATTATACCATTTATACCAAACTTCACATTTACCATTCAACTATTTATACACTTCCAAACATGCATCATTAATTATCAAGATCATAAGCATATAACTACTCCAATATCAATCAATTAACCTCCACAATTTATATAATATAATATACAAGCCACATATACCTATTCATGAACTCACAACACAAGCCATATATTTATATATATACACATGGTTCAAACATACCAAAACAAACCAACTTTCATGGCTATATACACAAACCAAAACATATACATTTACAAGCCATCTCAAATGGCAAAACTCACTACCAAAACATAACCAACATGACCATAGTCCCTATACATGCCATATACTTAAAATACCAAGTTCATAGGTACCGAGTGAAAGGTGGATAGTGTGAAACGATCTCCGACAATCCTTGAATGTAAGCTAGCTTTGATAACACTACAAAACATAGGAAAAACGAACAAAGTAAGCTTTATAGCTTAGTAAGCTCGTATGAAATAAACTCAACTATTCATAAATACACAAATCATCAATTTGAACTTGTTAGCTTGTAATTCATAAATACTGACAAACCTTCCACATGCTTAATCATATGCTTATATGCAAACTTCATAACTTCTTCGACTTTAAGCTCGTATGATTCATATACATACCTGAACCAATCCGTAACAAAATCATACCCAAACGGAATAATGTCGAATACCCGAATTCTCGCACTCTAAGTGCCAGTACATAGCCGAAGCTATTTTAATCTCGCACACTAAGTGCCATACAAAACCGAATTGTCGTCAAACATAACTGTAGTCTCGTATATGCAATTTATGCAATATCAAAAACATTTAAAGCATAATTATAACAATGCTTATTACATACGAACTTACCTCAGATGTGAAAACGGCGAAATAAGTCGATAACTTTAGTTTTCCCCCGATCTTGATCCGAATTCCGCTTTTCTTGATCTAAATATATTCAAAATTAACTTATTTAATCATCTATTTATTCATTTCAATCCAAAATATACATTTGAGCTAATTTGCACATTAGCCCCTAAACTTTCACATTTTTACAATTTAGTCCTTATTACACAAAATCACAAATTAATGAAATTCTAAATATACCCATGCTAGCCAAATTACTATTATGCCCCTAGCAGCCCATATTTTTCATTTATTCACACATTTAACCACACATTTTCATACTTTCACAAATAAATCCCTATTTGCATTTTTACTCAAAATCATTTTACAAAACTTATTTAACTATCAACAAACCAGAATATTTCAAATTTTTATTGAACTTTTACCTAAATTCCAATTTAGTCCCTAAACCGAGACTAACTTTATTTCTTTAAAACTAATTCCATATTTTCATTAAATTTCCACTTTAGACAAAATTCAACTCTCTAATTTCACTTAAATCCCTAAATTTTAGAATTTTCACAATTTAGTCCCTATTACTCAAAACTTATAATTTATTTTACAATTCAATCCCTTTTTCATTTCTAACTTAAATCAATTTAATCCCAAATACTTAAATTATTCAACATGAACAACATCTAAAAATTTAATATTTTCTAAAATTTCAACATAGGTTAAGTACTATTTAATACTAGGATTCTAAAAACTTAAAAATTACAAAGAAATGGACTAAATTAACTTACCAATTGAACTTTGAACCTTAAAACCCTAATTTTTCCTTCTTTTTCTTTCTCTCATTTTCCTTCTGTTTCGTTTCAACTTTCTTTCTATTCTTTTTTTTATTTCATTTCTTTATTTGTTTTGTTTTATGTTTTATTATAATATAATAATAATAATAATAATATTTACTTTAAATAATAAGTAAATATATAATATAATTTAATATATGTATTTAAATTTTACACATGTCCTTTTCAACACCAAAAACTTGTAAATTTAAGGTTTAATTGCTTATTTAGTCCCTTCACTTTTCTCTAATCTATAATTCAACTTTCACCCTATATGCAATTTAGTCCTTATACCTAATTACTTTTAATTTAAACAAATTCACCTAATCAAAACCTAATTAACCACACAACTAACTTCGTAAATATTTTTAATAAATATTTACGAATCCGTTTTATGAAAACGAAGACCCGAAAGTATTCTTTCCGATCACCCGTAACTATCGGGTTGTTACAGGTTGTCGTTATTAAACAACTCATTAATAACTACAACCGTTGCCGCGTTGACTCGAGTTTTACCTCAACTCTGCTGGAACATCCGCTTTCCCCCTGAGAGTCCTCTTGCATCCAACTTGGTCTCGAGCTTTAGATAAGAATGAAGGTTAAAGATATTGCCTTCGGTGGAGATGGAGAAAAAAATTACGTTGATTAAACCAAAAAACCCATTCATTTTTCCCTATGATTATGGCCTCAATCTTATGTATGGTGTTTATAAGCCACCATGTCTGGGTATAAAAAAAGTTTGAACTCATGACCACATAACGACCTTCAACTGGCCCTCCAGTTATACTCCAACCCATGACCGCATAATGGCCGTCGACTGAGACCTTTAAATAGACTTCAACCCGTGATTGTATAAAGCACCATCACTTCGGAACCCGACTTCCATAGGATAAATTTCTAAGGTAATGGTCTCATCCCGACATGGCATATGAAATGTGTGTGTCTTCAAGTGTTTTCGCATCCCCAACAACTTAAATCTATCTTTTATGTTTTCACAATATCTACCTCAAATCTCAAAACAGTAAAAAACCAAAAACCCCTAACCTTAAAACTAATCAAACCCTAAAAACTCTAAATCTTAAACCCCTAAACTTAAAATCCTAACAAATCTTAAAGAAAAAAAATTGGTCAAGGAGAGAGAAAGGAAAACGCGTCTAACTGGGCGTACTTTCTTGCTAACTATGCAGAAAACATGTCTAGTTGGACGCGTTTTCACTCACTCTCTTCAAAATCGGTATGTTTCCTTAATTTTTTAAAAATGTCCTATTTTACCAATATTTTTCCCAGCATATTTCCCTCATTTAGCCACTAGGAAATAAAGGGAAAAAGAGAAAAAAAAAAGAAACTGCAAAAAAAGTGAAATATAAAAGAAACAAGAGTCAAATTTTAAAACAAATAAATGTGGATGGTTAAATTATTAAATTTATTAAATTAAGATAAAGTTAATAAAATGTATAAATATTAATGATTAAATTTATTATTATATCAATAAAAAATATTAAGATATTATTTAATAAAATATTAAAAAAATTTAATGAACTGAAAATTAATATTTTCAACAACTTATTTTTTTAATCGTATTTGGTAACCTATAATGAGAACTACTAGATAGAAGTTTTTCTACAAAATAGTATAAAAAATGATAAGTAAATCTATCTATGTATCACTCAATAGAGAATAATACAATTACTTTAATTTATTTCATTTAAGATTATATTATTTTTTATCAAACACTCTAAGTATATTCAATATTTAATTTTAATTAATACACTAAACATGTTTATAACTTAAATTCAACCATTAATTTTTTGGTACTTATTTTTTTAACATTTATATTTCTCAGTTTTCCAAACATAACCTAAATTGAAAAAAAATTTCTTTGAACCAAAATAAAAAGAAGCTAATATTTAAGTACTAATGTGTCAGGCGTAATAATATATTACATTGTATTATTAAAAAATAGAATATATATTCAAACTTTAAAGATATATTATTAGAGGACAACTACTCTCTCGAACATGAATGGTAGAACAAAATGAAGAATAAAATATATATTAAATTTATATTTGAGATTAAAAAAAAAAAAAACCTAGGTGAACTATAAAAAAAAAAAAATACACTTCCGGTCTGGTCTGATCCGGTCCACAGCAAACGAACTTGGCGTTTAAATAGGAACCCCGCTAAAGCCAGACACACCGTCGGTAATAAAAAATCTCACGTTAACCTTAAGCAAATCCTAATTAAACGCTCGTGAAATTATATGTTCCTATTCTTCAAGGTCCTTCTTCAATTTTGATTCCCGCTTTAAAATTTAACATCCAATCTGAAAATTTAAAATTTCGGTTGTTTGAAACAGAGGTGGATGCACAGATGACAGATCTGATGGTTATTATTATATATATTTTAATTTGTAGAAGATGAGATGATGATGAGGAGCTTGTTATCATTGGCGACAATTTCTTCAAAGCTTTCTTTGCGATGGCTTTGTTTAAATACAATGGAGAATGGTTACAAGAGAGACGAGGCGGCTTAATCGGTGCGATTTTGAACTCGGTGGTGGCTCGAAACGAGCAGGGTTCTCGCGTAGCTCGTCGAGGAAGGAGGTTTCCTCGTAATTTTCTTAAACCTAGATTCTTCCGTTGGCTACTGCTTCTTCTCGCTGTACTCTTCTTCTGCGTTTTTGCTACATTTGTCCTTAAATTACTCTCCAACGGTCAGATTCGCAGCTCTCCTTTTCTCTCATTTATTTCTTCCTAATCCTACTTTTTTCTTTTATTGGATAATTAATCTAATTGTGTTTATATAAGTTCAGGTAATGAGGAAGAAAAACATCTTCCCTTATCAGGAGAAGTACTTGAACAAGTTTCCAGCTACGATGCCCCCCTGACGCCGCCCAAAAGCAAGCGTCGTAAGCAGCGTAAGAGATTTTCTTTCTTTCTTTCTTTCCTTGGATTTCTATGCTTCTGTTTGTTGTTAAGATCATTTCAGAAAAAAAAAATCTAATTGTTTGATGAGTGGTGGAAGATGTTTGCAAATCCATGTTAGTTTTTGGCAGTGAATTTTTATAGATTTCATCACGTTGAAAAATGGCTAATTCTTGTGCTTTATTCGTTTTTAGCTCTTCCGTTCTGAGTTACTGATCGTTTACCGTTTGCTTATGTTAAAGGTGTTACATTGTGTTCACTTTAAAAGACTGAATATTGGGGAATAATTGATTCAATTCATTGAGTAAAACTTTTAGAAAGTTACAGCCTACATAAATTATGAAAAAATATCACTAATTCTTAGGAAAATAATAATTACTGAGTACTGACAGATTTGACACCTTGCTAAGTATACAATTTACAGCTATACATGATTCTTTCCCAAACAGTTTCAATTCCCTCTACATGTTCAATTCGAGCAATGCTGGGACAAAATCCACATAAATGATTACTGCCATGTCTTCTAGCACAATATTAGTGTCAACCCTGCATTTTGCATTTAATATACTAAACTGTTATGTTACCATTCGTTTTCTTGTTCATGGCATGAATTGTGAACTATTCTATTGCATGAATTGTAACCTCCTAATTAAACACAAGTACACAACTTATTTTTTTTCCCAATTCTTATTGCTTTAGGAATGCACTATCTAGATCTTATGTTAACTAAATTGTCACTTGATTTACTTTACCGATATGCCGAAGTTCTTTTTCTTCTTGACTGAAGATCTAAACCCTTACAAGTCAAAACTTAACTTTTTTGTGCAAATTATTTCTCATACATAATGCTAAACATTTTTGTTTTCAGATTTTCCATGCGAAGTTGGGCTTGCAGCAGCAGTTGATAATATTTTAGAGCCCAAGAATTATATGAATTTCACACAGTTTTCACTAGAGTATGTAGAGAGGGAGGTGAATCCACATGCCAACTCACCTCAGAGTAGATTTGGAGGGTATCAAACTCTTAATGAAAGAGAGGAATCATTCTTAGCAAGGAATCAAACTATTCACTGTGGTTTTGTGAAGGGCATGTCAAGATTATCAAGCCCTGGATTTGAATTGAGTGAAAATGATAAGGCATACATGAATACTTGTCGAGTTGCAGTATCTTCTTGCATTTTTGGAAGTTCTGACTTTCTGAGAAGACCAACTAGCAGATTGGTACATGAGCATCCCTTATCAAATCTCATTGTTTGCCTTGTGTAATGCATGTATTCATGTCTAGAAGACAGAGAGAATCAGCATCTTTAGTTCAAATGTCTTGTTTTCTTCCTTGAATTTATACTTACTTTATGCATTTGCGATACATTTAGCTGTTGAATAAGAAGCCTAACCTTTTCTAAAGAATATATCTTCTACACAACTTATTTCAACCGAAGAGAGAAGAATAGATACAAACTTGAATGTTTTAAGACAGGATATGAGGGAGTTAATCCAAGTATTATCATTCGTAAAGTTAAACTTAAATATATCTAAAGGCTTTAAAGGGATGGAGATACAAACCAATTTTTTTGAAACATTTATAGTTGGGAGACTTCAATCTGATGTATGAAATGTATGCAAGTGATGATTGACTTTCTAGTTTGATATTTGTCTTGTCTCTTTTTCTTTTTCATAAGTTGCAAATCTCTCTGATGATATCCTAATCTTCACTGCCAACAACTATTTTTGGGCTGATATGTTTAGTTGGGTTTAGTTCCTGTGGTTTTTAATTACTGTTTAAAAGTTAATATAGCAGCATGAACAAGGTGATTGGTATATAGTGTTGTTTTAGTTTTAGGATAATCTGCACAACTTTATATTCTGTCTGTGATGCTCCATATCTTTTTGTTTTTATTTTTTCAGATTAGTGAATTTTCCAAGAAAAATGTGTGTTTTGTTATGTTCGTGGATGAGCAAACGCTATCAAAACTGTCTTCAGAAGGACATACTCCTGATGAGAAAGGATATGTTGGTCTGTGGAAAATTGTTGTTGTGAGGAACTTACCGTACTTGGACATGCGGAAAACTGGAAAGGTGCCAAAGTTTTTATCACATCGTCTTTTCCCTTCTTCTAGGTGAGATTATGTCTATAGTTTTTAAGCCTCATGCTTATCCTTCTGAGTCTTGCGCATGATCTTTAATTAAATACTATATTTTAATGTTTATTTTCAGGTATTCAATATGGCTTGACAGTAAGATGCGACTTAATACTGACCCAATGCTTATCATTGAATTCTTTTTGTGGCGAATGAGATCAGAGTATGCCATTTCAAACCATTATGATCGCCACTGTGTTTGGGAAGAGGTACTACAAAATAAGCGTCTGAATAAGTACAACCATACAGCCATTGATGAGCAGTTTATGTTTTACCAATCTGACGGCCTCAGAAAGTTTAACCCTTCAGACCCAAATACTCCTCTTCCAAGTTGTGCGTATCTTGGAGCCTTTTTTATGTTTGAACATCAACCTTCTTATTTTTATCTTAGCTCTCTTGCATGCCAGGAACTGATTTGTGCTCAATGTACCCTGCAGATGTACCTGAAGGTTCCTTTATCATCCGAGCTCATACGCCAATGTCAAATTTATTTTCGTGCTTGTGGTTCAATGAAGTTGATCGATTTACCTCACGTGACCAACTAAGCTTTGCATATACTTATTTGAAGTTGACGAGAATGAATCCAGATAAACCATTCCATCTAAATATGTTTAAGGTGATTTTACATTTGCATATGGTATGTTATTGTATATTGTCACCGCATTGTTTGTTGTAGGAGCATGCTGTTGCTAAAATATAGTTTCTACATAGAATTTGACTGTATTTCCTTTTCAAAGCTTAGCAAAATATTATGTTTGAGGCGAACAATATGTGTTAGCAAACTCTTGTTTAATAAAATGGTTTATGTGACACCTGGGATTTGTTAAATAAGCTTCTTATTGATGACTGCTCATCGCCACCGAATCTAATTGCTTTTCAGATATTATCACTATAAAACATTATTAGGCAGGTGCCCCCATAATCGTGTTTGCTTTGAGATTTGGTATGTCTAACTAACAATTGTATTCTGGTTCTTGTGAAATCTTTATTGAAAGTAGCTCGCTTTGCTGGATCGTGATGATTTCTGAATCAACGGCATGCAACTTAGCATTGTGCCTTTGAAACCCTTATGCATGTAGGACTTCCAGCTGTCAGAGTAGGGCTAAAAAATTAAGACCAATTGCTCCTAGAGAATTCAAGCAACTTATTTTCCCTGACATTGTTCCAACTATATGTATGCTGAGCTAGGATAATCAGATAATAGAAAATATGTATACTTCTTGTGCTGTACATGACATGGATCCCTGATATGCATGAATAGCACATTTAAGTCATTAATCACAATGAAGGTTACTATGTTAAGGATTTATATTTGCATATATTAACTCTATGCAGGACTGTGAGCGCAGAGCACTAGCAAAATTATTCAGGCATCGGTTGTTGTCATCTCCTCCACCTCCGTGACCAGTCAGGTATGATGAAATATGGCTAATATTCCTTGTACAATTTTACCTGAATGCATTCTGATAACATAGAAGCTAGGTATCAGCTCGAAGCTTAGAAGTTAATAGTTCTGTCTTAGCAGCTTTTAGGAACTGTTGTCCAATTGTAGCTAGTGATGGCATCTTCAACTTGGACTAATTTATGCCTCAATGTTGTCATTCATCTACCAAGCAAAATAGCTTTTATGAGTAAGGTCAATAGTGAATAAAGGTGAATTTGAGTCTATTTTTGTCCTTGATCCTTTTACTTTGAGTATATCTACTAGTCAAGAAAATTAGGTGCGTGAAACTAATTATGATCGTTGTTGTTTAAAGTTGATTGTGTGGTCTTCAATTTTGACTTCGAAACCTATAGGTGAAAAGCTAATTTACTATGCTGCCACAGTAAGACATGTTCAATGTAGTTTGTTTAGTGAAAATCTCTAAAATTTGACTGCAATTGGATATCATTTGCTTAGGCATTAATTTGACATTAGAGTAACTTTGTTTAAAGTATAATCAAAGCTCATACCAGCTTGTTGCTGGTAGGAGACTAATTGTATGATAAAAATTAAATGACAAACTCAAAAGGACATTTGAGAGAACATGTTTCCATAGCCATAGAAACCATTATTAATAAAGCAATAATCAGGAAGTTCTCAAATTTCCGTTTACAGATTATGCTAGTTTTCTGGGAGCATAAATGCAGTCTTTGCATTGATATCCACAGCGAAAGTGAAACACAGGGTTCTCTAAGAAGAACAACCACGATTTTTTTTTCTTCCAGGAATCTTTTTTTCATGGATTTTTCAAGCTTGACAGGAATTAGAAGCAAACCAGTTTCTTGGGATATCTACAGGTGCTTAAATTACAGTTGGCAGAGTAGAGTTCTGCTGAAGAAATGGAGCTCTTCTGGCCTTACAAAACTATTCAATTCCTACATGCCCGGTGGAATGAGGCTTAAGTTTATAGAAGGTAGTCATAACCATGGGTTGTCTGAATGATTTGGAGATGGAAGCAGACAGTATCACTTTGCAGGAAATACTACATCGGGGTTATCTGCCATTTTGTCTTCTTTTTCTGTAGTTCCAACCCAAAGCTTTTCTCATAACAAACACTTTGTAATATCCCCTAATGTTATTTCAATTTCATATATTATATTGAAAAGTATGGCTTCTATTGATAGCTTTTGGTTATTGTTTCGAGAAGCACCCAAAAGTATTGTCCCTTGAATTATATTTCTCAGCATATCAGACTTCACTATTGTGTGCCGTGCCTGTGCAGGCTAGTCATTTGGTTCTTTCTTTTGTTTTTCCTATTATCTTGCTTCTTGATTTCGTAAGGGTTGGGTTATTTATCTAAATCTAGAAGTTCATTTGAAATTTAAAAGAATTTGTATTTAGACTCGGAAGATGGGCTTAAGCAAAAAAAATTAAACTACTTTAAAATATGAGTTGAACATTGAGCTTGAACATTTAAGGTGTTTAAGATAGGATTAACTCGGTTTGTTTTCTAATTTTATAATATATTGTATCATGTTATTTTTATATATTTATGTAACTTATAACATAAAATTAAATCTATAGTAATATATAAGACTATAATGTAAACTTAAAAAGAAATGTTGTCTATATATAAAATTTTAATAAATGAAAAATATATAATTATTAAAATTTGAATTTTAAATAATATAGTCATACTTAAATGGGTTTGACTAAACATTTTCAAATATAAGTGAGTGAGCAACATTTTAAGTTCATTTTTCAAGTTGAATGAAGTTAAAATAAGTATAAAATATGTTACTATTATATTTAAACTCGACTCAAATAAACTCTATCCATATCAATCCATAAACATTTTTACACAAATATTTACTTTTATATCTCATCTTTCTCTCTCTATATAAGTAGAAAGTGTAAACTTAAATCTTTCCAAAAAAATATTACTTATAATTAAATCATTAACTTTTAAAGTTTTAAAATTGTGATAAAATTTGTTACAGTAAAAATTTTAAAACTTACAATATATCATTTATATATAGAAGTGTGGACTTCATTTTATCAATTAAAAGTGAATGATATAAATACTTTTTAAACTTTTAAAAATAATAAAGTTATACTAAAAAAAGTTATTTTATTATTTTGTTTAAACTTAAATTAATTAATATTTAAAAATAAAGTTGACGTCATATTAATTTACTTTAGAAGTAATAAAATTAAATATAAAATTAAATTTATTTATTTAAATTTTAAAATAATATTTTTATAATTTAATTATAAATTTTCATTTAATCAACTATAAAAAAAATTAAATATTAAAAATTAATACAGCCAGTACAAATTTTATAGAATTCAAGTAATTAAAAAGAAAAAAACCTAAGTAGATTAAAAGGGAAAAACAAAATATGGTGCTAGAACAAAATATGGTCATTTTACCCAAAAAGGCTCATTTCTAAAATTATTTACAGAAATAGGTCAATTTTCTGATTATTTATTGTAAAGGGCAGAATTCCCCGAAATCGCGTCAACGTCAGCGCGTTTTTAGGTGATGTGTCAGCAAAAAGCGTCCCTGGGGGAGCGTTTTGTCCACGTCAGCACAAAGCGCTTCCTTAAAGGAGCGCTTTGCTGACGTGGACAAAGCGTTCCCCCAGGGACACGTTTTGGTGATGCCCAACGACTACTTTTTTTTACCGTTTGGGCTCCAACGGTCCAAAAAAAAAAACAACTATAAAAGGCCCCCTTTCATTTTTTCACACAAAAGTCCTCCTCTCAAATTTCTCTCAAATTTTCTCAAAGCTCTATTTAATTTTTGCAAAAAAGCTCTATTTAAATTTTTTTTGAATTAGTTTTTTTTTCAAATTAAAAAATATTCGATCGTGTTAGCAATGGCTGGAGAATTAATTCGTCTCGATAATAAACACATCTCCATCGATCAAATGACAATGGTAAGTGATAATTTTAATTTTTCAATACTATTTAATATTTTTTTCATTTATGCAATTTTAATTAATTTTTATTTTATAATTTTTTATAACGGTCTGTAGATCGGGTATTGCAATACTATATTCGTAATATGGCTGGTCCTCTATCGCCGTTGATAGAGAATTACCTGCGGGAAGCGGGTTTTTGGCACGTGGCCACGATAGGCCGGGGGTGCAAGTTGGACCCGAAACTAATCAGCGCGTTGATAGAGAGGTGGAGACCCGCGACGCACACTTTCCATCTTCCATGCGGAGAGTGTACTATCACTCTGAAAGACGTGCAGTTGCAATTGGGATTGCCGGTGGATGGGTATGCAGTCATCGGGTCCGCTCAATCTGCTGATTGAGGAGCCGTATGCTACAAGCTTTTGGGTGTTATTCCGGATAATATTAACGGAGGTTGGATCGAAATGGGCTGGTTACGAAATACATTCCCGGAGCTGGATAATGATTCGACTGAACTAGAAAGAATACGATATGCTCGGGCGTACATTCTTGAGATGATTGGAGGTTATTTGATGCCAGACTTGTGACGAAACCTCGTACATCTGAGATGGCTGCTGAAACTCGTTAATTTTAGAGCAGCTGGTGAATTTTGTTGGGGGTCTGCCGTGTTAGCAACATTTTACCGAGAGATGTGCGGGGCAACGCAACTAAATAAAGCAAAAAACGGAGGTTGCCTATCACTACTGCAATCATGGGCACGGTTTCGCTTTCCATTTTTACGTCATCGAGTGGACCACCCATATACATTCCCACTCATAACGAGGTAATTTTTATATTAGATTTTACAATTATTATGTAGATTTAAAATATAATTGTATGCTAAAAATTTATTTAATTAGGTGGAACCATTCGGCGAGTTATGTTAGAATACCTACCTCTATTGAAGATATACAACTTCTATTAGACCAACGATCGGAAGCACAAGTAAGTATTAAATAAAATATATATACATAATAAAATAGTCGTTTCGTATTTAGTATTTAGTATTATGTATATAACTAATATTTTTATCATGTTCATATAATTTCAATGGACACCATACTAGGATCCGACAATTTGGGCAGTAATTCCGAATGAATTCTTTCAAAATCCGAACATTTGGTATGTGAAGGTCCCATTGGTCAACTATGCTACCGTGGAGATGCATCAGTCAGATAGAGTATTGCGGCAGTTTGGATTCTGACAACTGATTCCCGTGGCACCTGAAGTGCTCGATTATGAGCACAGAGTCGACTTACAGCAATTGAATACGGATTGGCCGAGATACTAGTCAGAATATATCAAAATGTGGGAAAATCGGTATGATTATATACCTACTAGGGAACAAATCATTGTTCCTAAGTTAGCATGCGTGCCGGAATACATGCCACGAAGCTATATTTATTGTCGGAAGAGAAGAGGCGACGACAAATTCGTGTCCAAAGGGAACGACGGGGCCCTTTAAATCCAAGAAGAATGGATGACAACACGGGCCCATCAACAGCGCCCACACAGTCACCGGGCCCAACACTTCAACCGACGACACCCATATCACAACCTTTTCAGATTATGCCAAGTGCGTATCCTAGCCCTTATATGTTTCCTTTTCCCAGTCCTATGGCAGGTTAGAATGCATGGCTCGGTTCATCTCCGTTCTCGATTACTCTGAGTCAATCGCCGATCTATAGGCCACCGTTACATGAGGGATCGCACGAGGCGTCGTCGGGGAGCTCTTCTTTTTACCAATCCCCATCGCCTTATGGGATTCAAACACCTCTGCCATGGGTGATGCAAACACCTCCGTAGTCATTATTCTACTAAGGTGGGTCATCCTCCCAACACCCACAACCAGATCCCCTGCCGGAGGAACCACAATCCCCGCCAGAGCAACCGCAACCCCTGCCGGAAGCTGAACCAATGAGGAATCCAGCGCGTAACCGTCGACGACCCCTATGTGGCACTAATTTCGACCGGCACCAACATTGATTTTTGTTAATATATTTGTACAAATTTTTTTATATTGTTTCATTTAATAAAAAAAAAGTTGTTTTTAATATTTTAATTGTAATTTATTTTTTATATTTTTGATAAAATAAAAGTTCTTTTGAATAAAACAATATTTTTAATATTTTTATATTTTTAATAAAATAAAAATAATACAACGTAATTTTATTACAACAACTATTAGCTATTTCGATTTGGACATGATTGAGTTGTATGGCCTGGGTTCCTACACCATCTGCACAACTTCTATTGACTTGTTGTTTCTCGGATATCTATATTGTTACGTATTCTAGTCGAGCAAGGCCACTTACGTTCATTTGGGACTGGTGGGAATACGTGTCTCCACACGTTGTACATGTATTATATTTTGTACACTTTATCGACATAGCTCTTGAGATTCAGACGGAAATTCTAACAAGCTGCAATTACATGAGCGCATGGATAACGAAGTGCGTCAAACACCCCATAGTCGTAGGTCCTATTTCTCAAGTGTACACGATATTGCCCGCCAATAATACCTTGATTCGGTCTGTCAAACTCCGTCACATGAAATCATAGGTTGTCGCGATCGTGACACACTGTGTGTATGGTGTTGGCCCGTGCCTTCGCCTTGTTAATTTCTTGCAATACCTTCGCACACCATACATGGCCTCCCTACATTTGGCCTTTATAACTCGCTGTTCGCTTTGGAAATAGTTCCGCTAAATGAAAATATGTCTGTCGCACAACCGGTATTATCGGTAAATGACGCGTTCCTTTTAGAACAGAATTTATGCATTCAGCTAGGTTTGAGGTCATATGACCATATCGTAGGCCACCGTCATATGCTTGTGTCTACTGTTCGAAAGGTATGTTACAGAGGTAGTGTGTGCCTTCTTCGTTAACTGAACATAAAATCGCCAACATCTCATAAAAATGATCATTACTTATCTCATACCCTGCGAATATAAGTTGATAGTGAAAATTACATACCACTCTTCCATTCAGAATAAATTGAATATTATAAATGAAATTATATTAATAGAGATTAAATGCCCATGTTGGTCACTTGCCGTCGTTCAGTTGTAGATCGATATTACCCGTAGTAGTTGGACGCAACATACCTTAGGCAATATCGATGGTGTGTGCGATACCATAGGCTTCTCTGTCGTTCAATTGCGGCTAGTATTCCAGTACCCCGATTCGATATAACGCAGATATCAGGTTGGGGCAGACATGCCTCCTTAACCTAGAAAGAAAGAAATCTCAGTCATCAGCTGACTCCCCCGATGTTATTGCAAATGCAATTGGTAGGATTCTCTCATTGCCATCCTATGCCACAGCTAGCAATAGCCAATGGGTATATCTACCATACATAAAGGTACCGTCAATTTGTACCAATGGTTTGCAGTATAGAAATGCGTCTCGGCATTGCTTAAAGTTCTAGAACAGATGCTTGAACACTTGGCATCCACGGAGTAAGCGGTCGTTGTAGTACACAGGTGCCGTTTCAAGGTCTGTTATGTATCTTGAGACATATCTCTCCAGCACCTGACACCACTGCCACACTTCATTATATGAAGCGACCCACACACCATGCATATTTTTCAACGCCTTCTGCTTAGCTCTACCATGCATCTTTTCTAACGCCTTCTGCTTAGCTATCCAAGCCTTGTGGTAAGAGGGCGTGTACCTTAATTGTCTATGAATATTGGCAATTAAGACCGACACTGAAGTCCTGGGATCCGCCTTCACCGTCGGTAGTATTAAGCTAGCTAACATATCTGAATCCATCTTGGGATGATCTTGTGAAACATCTGCCAATAAAGTACGTTAAATAATGCAACATTAAGTAATAACAGTATTATTCAAAAACCTTAAACACCTAGTGATACTGTACCGCCAACACATGTATGTGGACCTTTGTACTTTTTTATCTCCCACAAGCCTGTCTTTTTCCTGAACGAGGCCATGATTTTCTATGAACACGTACCGTCTTGCACTGCACACTTGGCCTCAAACTTATCAGATTTGGATTTAACCACATTGTAGCTAACCCCGTTCATGATGTTATGTTGTTTCAATGCACCAATAAAACTATCCTTATTGGAAAACTCCTTACCAACTTCCAATTCACCCGAATCTAATGACGAACTTGTACGGTCACACCTTCTGTGTGGTAGATCTGGAAACTCCAACGCATCATCTTGAGATAGATCGATATTATGCATGTGGACTAGAGGCGAGTACGCCCTTAATCGCGAATTTTCTTCTTCTTCATCTGAACCCCCTTCAACATCTTCAGGTATTGTTGGAACAGGCTCCAGTTCAGAAAATAATGCAACTTCTGCACCATCGGGGCCGGGCTCTCGAGGTGGATCCACATCGGACTCATCATCCGACCCACCATCATCTGCAAAGAATGAGGTCCCCTCACCAGTAGACATCGTAGGGAGTACATCATCCCTTATTGTAGATGTTTCATAACATCCCCTATCATATGTGGATTGCCAACCACTAGAAGTTAATATCACTCCCCAGTACGTATTTCCAGTATCAAACATCGACCCACCGAGGTGCATGTCCAATCCACCGAGGTGCAGGGGTTGTGTATTCCATACTACTACCAAACACGGGCGCTTTCATGTTTTGCCACCCACTAACGGAGTATCGGGCAGGGGTCGTGTATTCCTCTTGAACAACAGTAGATGTTGAAGTCGTAAATGCATCATTTGGCGATGAAAATTGTACAGATAACTCAAGATAGGATGATCCACTAGTAAGATGAGTCTACAACATTGCCTCCAAGTTATGAGGACCTTTGATGTCGAATGAGTCATATCTCACGGGATCAACCGAAGCACAAAACCGATACTTAATAGACAAAACTTTCATTAGCGTTGTTCCGAAGATTTTACGCCTAATTCTTTTACGAAGTTTTATCAAATCTATGTTCTGGTTAAAAACCAGTCACGCTGTGTTCTCCGATAAAAAAACAACACCGTTCTCGATGTCACGGACCTCACCATCATAGTAAATAACAGCACTAATACGTTCACTCATCTTCAGTTTCTATTCTACTTTAGCCTCAATTTCTCTTGCTGTAACTTATGTAATCTAAGAATGAAATTTGGCTTAGTTATAGTCTAAAGCCAAATAGGAACTACTGTAGAAAAAGAGCGTCCATGTGAAAGGCTTTTTCAGTAATTTTGTTGGCAGTGCATCCTGCTTGAAGCGTCTTGGACACTATTTGTTCAGAAACGTTTTCTCAAAATTATTTTTTGATAAACCATAATATATACATATTTTAATCCCACATTTGACATATTTTCGGATGATTTATCCCATAATATATTCTTTTAGTTGAATTCTCAATGTATGATTACCTATGGATTAGTTCGAAACATTATTGATAGGAGTTATAAGTTGAGAAGAATGAATTTTAATTGTGAATTGAGGATTTTGCTTGAGGACAAGCAAATGCTTAAGTGTGGGGGTATTTGATAAACCGTAATATATACATATTTTAATCTCACATTTGGCATACTTTCGGATGATTTATCCCTTAAATTATGGAATTTGATGCTCCAAATCCTTTAATTTCATGTTTTATACGTAGGAGAGCATAGGAGGATGAAAAGAACGAGAAACAGGCCAAAAACGGAGAAAATGGGCCAAAATAAGAAATCCACACGGCCTGGAGTTCGCCACACGGCCGTGTCACTTAAGCAGACTCGAACACGATCCTAGGCTCGATTCACACGAGCGTGTGCCACGGGCGTGTCCCTGCCGTGACCTGTTTTAATTCCACTCGGAAAAGGATACTTAGAGGCAAAGAAAGACATTCTGAAAGCCTATATAAACACCCTAGAGGGCAACCTAAAAGGGGGCGTTCGAGAGCCCGACAGAAGGCCTCTGTCAGGGCTTTTGACAGGAGCAAAGCCATAGAGAGCTGAAATTAGGGAATTACTCGAAGAAAGCTAGTTGATCCATCTCAATAAGCCAGAATCATACTCAAGACGGAAGATCTTCCATTCAATTTCCTTTAGGGAGTTTTAGGGTTTTTCTTATGTTTTGTTTTATACTTTCTTCTGAGTTGTATTCTTTTATAAACATGAACTAAACCCCTCAAATACCTGAGGGGTATGAAACCTAAGACGAATCTTGTTATTGTTTTCTGAACTATATGATAAATACTTGATTTGTTCTTAATTATGTGTTCTTAATTATTGCTTTGAGATTTCAGGATATTGATTCAAGTATTGATGTGCTTAGGCAGTGGAGCAAAAGTTCCTGTTTAAGAGTAGATCTAGTATAGTTAAGCGGAGTTGATCGCACTCCTAGAGATAGGACGACGAAAATCTGCCGGATTAGGGTCAAACCTAATATGGGAGTCCATAGATCGAGTTAATACAACTCTAGGGGTTTTAATTAGAAAGAGATTTCAATTAATCAACCTAGGGTTAGACGTTAGTAGCCTCGAGAGAGGTATTAATATAAATTAGGGAATCCTACGGATCAAGTCAAGTGAATAAATCGTCTGGTTCAGAGTTAGATAACAAGTGAAGTCTAGGTAGATTTTTCCTCGGGTATTGTTTTAATCAATTGGTTTTTCCAAAAGTATTTCCCCAATTCATTCTCTGTGTCTTAGCATCTTTAGCTCAGTAATTAGTTGGTTTTAGATTAAACAACAATTCCTTTAATTCTTAGGCTAAATAATAGAAAGATAGTAATTACTAGTACTCTTGGTCCTTGAGGATATGATATTTCTGGTCTTGCCACAGCTATACTACCAAACGATAGGTGCGCTTACCTTATTCGTTGTCATAGTTAGTTTAGACATGATCATTTTTTCAGATACTACTGTAGAAAAAGAGCTTCTACGTGGGAGCTTTTTTCAATAATTTTGTTGACAGTGCATCTTACTTGAAGCGTTTTGGACACTATTTGTTCAGAAACGTCTTCTCAAAAATATTTTTTCAGATATTACTGTAGAGATAAAAACAAAAAATTTTTATATTGCTAATATATTTTTTTCAAAACCCTAAACACAAAATTAATTAAAAAAAACTAAAACATAATTTAGTTAATTAACTCTAAAATCCTAAACCCTAATTTAATTAATTTTTTAATTAATAATTAATTTAATTAATTAACCCTAAACCTTAATTTAATTAATTTTTTCTTAAAAAACCTTAAAACCAAGCAAAAAATCTTAAAAGAAGTGCTTTGTCCTGATGTGGACAAAATATTCCTTCAATAATATATTTTACTGACACATTACCTGAGAACGCGCTGACGTAGACGTAATTTGACGAAATTTAATCCTTTCTAGTAAATGATGAGGAAATTGACCCATTTACATAAATAATGAAAAGGCCCATTGTGCCTTTTCTTGTACAATACCCTGAAAATATATGGTGCTAAAGGAAACAGTTGGAGGCCTGTCCTAGAATCGATCGCCCGAGTAGAAGGGAACACAGAGGCAGACCAATCTGGTTCAGAAAATGGAATCTTGCTTCACGAAATGTTGGCATAGCAAGGCTCTTTTCACATCACTTTATTCCCTTCGCCGTTCTTCCATCTCCATTCACTCTGGTTATTTTTTTTCTCTCTTTCCTTTTCTACTTCAAAAAAAAAAAAAAGTACTCTTTCCTTTTGCTTTGGTTGTTCACTTTGAATTCCTTAATTTGGGACCATTTACAGTTAGAAATTCGGTTAAAAGAGCTTACGATGGACTACTGTTGGACGCCGCAGGCACTCTCTTGCAATTATCCAAGCCTGTAGAAGAGACTTACGCTTCTATTGGAGCTAAACACGGTCACTTTTCGTCTACCCATATTTTATTTTTGATTTAGAGACTTCCCATTGTGGGTTTTGCATTATTTCTTGATTTAACGCTTGAAATTTGGTTTCCTAGTGTTCGGTTTTATTCAATTTGACAATTCCCCTCCCTCTCTCTTAGGTCTGAAATTGAATTCAGCTGAAATAAAGAAAGGATTTAAAAGGGCTTTTGCTGCTCCCTGGCTTGATAAGCTCCGTTACGAGGTTCGTGGTTTCCTTTGTTGCTCTCTTTTATTGTGATGTGAATATTGTTTTCTCAACCGAATACTGGGGACTGGATGTGGCATTATAATATGGGAGGGATCTACATGCACACCGATGTAAAATTAATACACACTTACCTTAACATTTTCTACTATTAATATTTTAACAATTCACTCATTATAGTCCGATTGATGTATGTCAAGTTTAGATTGATATGATAGAGATACAGGATTGATTCGAAATTTTAGATGCATAACAAGTACAATTATAGACAAATTCAAAATATCAATCATAAAAAAAAATTATGAAGTACACAGGTGTAAGTGGAGCTCTCCCCATAGAATGAATCTGTCATGTTTGTTCCCAATACTACTTTCACGGTCCATGCTCTGTTACATTATATTTAATTTAGTGAACTATTGTCTTTAAATAGTTGTAATGTATCTTTCCTCTTGTGTTGTATCATTGATAGGGGGATGGAAAGCCATTTTGGAAACTTGTTGTCTCTGAAGCCACTGGTTGTTCCAATGACGATTACTTTGAGGAAGTTTATGAGGTGATGGTTTGGGACATACTTTTCTTTTTCCACTTTTAAGTTCCTGAAGTACTACTGTACTTATGAATAGAGTTTCAAGAACTTAAGTGGCTGCTATGATTAGTGACTCTCTCAAATGCACGTAATTAGACCAGCAGTTCATTTTATGTTAAAGCTGAAGTCTAGTTTACTGCCTCTTTCAGCATTATGGAAATGGTTATGCATGGCGTCTTCCAGATGGAGCGTCTGAAACAATATGGCTTCTCAAAAATGCTGGAGGTCATATTCATGAAGTATTCCTCTTCTTTTTCTTTCACAATTAATAATGGTAATACAGATTGATCACAATAGCTTTTCCACCCACCATTTTATTTCTCATGTGGTGAGTGATGGTACAGTTAAAGTGGCTGTTGTGTCCAATTTTGACACCCGATTGAGGAAGGTATTGAAGGAACTCAATGTCATAGATCTGTAAGTATCAAGTACTGTGTTGATGCTGTTGTCTTGGCGTTTCCTAATACCGAGCCACGCATTTTAATGTATCAATTATTCATTAGGTTGCTTACAAATGTTTGCCACTTTAATCAGAAAAAACTGAACTTTCTACTTCTGTTTCCCTCCTTAATTAGTGGTGATCATATCTTTTTACTCTTAAAACTTGTTCGGATACATCTTTTGTTATACTTGACGTGGACTTGTTGTTTATCTAGTTTAGTTCCTCTATGCTTTGCCTCTGATGGCTCATGCAAAGAAAAAGACGATTTAAAACTTCCCTTCCCTTCCATACCTCATCTTGTTTTCCACTTCTACTTTTGCGTTAGATGCCTGAAAGGAAAAAAGGGCATAGGCTTCAGCCATTCAAATCTTCCATATAATTTTCTTTACTTTTGATTTGTAACCCTTTTTTTAGTTTATTTTCAGGTTTGATGCTGTAATTATATCTTCAGAGGTTGGTTATGAAAAACCAGATGCAAGGATATTTAAAGCTGCTTTAGGTTCGTATTAAGCACCAAAGTATATCTTATTCATTGGTAAATAATACATTTAATAGTAATCATAAAGATAATAGATTTACTTCCATGCCCTGCTTTGCTAAATTTTCCATTCTTGTGACTAGCTTGGTTATTGATTTGTTTAACATATCATCTTTGTTTAGAAACTTGAGAATGACAAGTGTTATAATAGGTCTGTCTTGTGGTCTTTTGCTTAAATATCTTGATGCTACATGTTTCACTGTCAATGTATTTGGATGTTCTATGTGATGTGGAATTATGGATGCATTCACTGTTTTCTACATTTTCATGAGAAAGAGATCTACAACATTGGAGCATTTGAAGTAATAACCATATAGGATAGCTTATGATTAATTCCATGTTTCTCCATATTGTGCTAACCATCGGGAATTTTTAATTTAATTGGTCAAGTTGATTGCTATTTTTGCTTATAATTGCATGATTAAGTATGATATTTCTTTACATACAAACACATAAATCATGGTGTGGTGCTTCAATTTGCACAACATATCCTATAGCAAACTCTTCTCCTTTTCCTTTTCCAATGGCATAACATGATTTATTTTTGAGCCCACCAGACTCCATCACTATTTTACTGTACACATGGTACTTTGTCCTGTAACTTCAAAGATACGGAAAAATAAATTTACTTTTTCTCGCAATAATCCAAAGCCAAAAAGAATGATGATATATCCCTTGTCAAAGAAGCTATCAAAAGATATTTGGAATTGTTGTAGATCAAATTGATGTGGAGGCTGACAAGGTGGTACATGTGGGGGATGATCTAAAGGCAGATAAAGTTGGAGCCAATGCTGTCGGCATAGACTGCTGGTAAGTTCACTTTCTTTCAGTGTGTTTAGGCTTGATGTTGTTTGAGATTGCTATCAAGATGCAACACAACAAAATTTCTTGTCCACCAAAGTGCTTCATATTTGAAACTGACGGCTATTGTACTTACTTTCTTCCTATATGCACATTGAGTTGAAGCAATTGGTAAAAGCATTCGTTGCTAATATGTCAATGATGAAAATATAGATGACATGGTGCATTTATCTTTATCGAGCAGGTTGTGGGGTAAAGATGTAAAGACATTCGCGGATATAGAGAAGTATATTTTCATCTCAGATCCATAAATCCTAATCTTATCATGGAAACTCAGGTAGAATTGTTGACTTGCTTGTATGGTTGTTAATCACATCCAAATTTTGTTGAGATGTTGACAATAAAATTCGCATTGAAGAGCTGAAACTGATGGGAATTGGGATAGCATAGCAGAGATATTTGCTTATTTAACTGAAATAGAAATATTTGTGCTCTTAACACAGATGCCCATATTCTCTCTTGTCTGATAAAAGGGATTGCTTTTCCTTTGTTGTGTTGTGAGTTTTTGTTATTATTGCTTAATTGTCATCAATCTCTTAATGCATTGGATACTAGTAATAATCATGTTTGGATAAAACTACTAGTATATCAGATAAATAACTTTTTAGAAGAAACGAAACGTAATAAGAAAGATGGAAGGAATAATCTTCCAAAAACCCAAATAAATAATTCAATTGATTGACCTAAGTAAATGATAAATGTCTTTGAAACATAAAATCTCCAACGTTTGTTTGATGTTGAGTGGGAGCTATTGCATTATTATTATTTCAAAATAGTTACATAGTATATGATTGATAGATGTAGAGCATTAATGTTAAATTTTGTTTGTTGGACAATTCACATCAAATGATACCCAAAATCTAAACTAGATGAGGATGATGATAACAATAATCATGATAATGACAACGAATTGAAAGGTCTCCTTGAAGTGACAAAAACCATATACCTCTACGTGTATTCTTTTTAAGTTTACACATCCGTCGCTTGTTATTTTATGTTTGTCAATATTATCAAAAGCCATCTTGATTGTCTTTGGTAAAAAGAATCCCCAGACATAGATAACCCTAAGAGAAGCAGCCCAGCCCAAATAGCAAATCATGATGTGACCCAATCCTTTCTTTATTTTTCATTGTAAATTTTTTGTGGACGGTGGGAAAACCAGTGGAGGAGAGGGATAGGGATGACGTCATCCCTCAATTGTACTGTCGTGAGTGACGTGGCAGTGTCAGCCCACCCACCAACTTTGCCAGACAGACTGGACCAGGACACATTCATCTATAGCCTACCTGAATTACCATATCCATAACCACAATGGGTTTCTTCTTATCATAATCAGGGATTCATTACGACTTTTTCTTTTTTTGGGTACAAATTTCGACATTCACTTTCACTCAAGTTTCAACCTTAATGAGAGGTTTTAATGAATTATTGTTCCCTTTATCACTGGAAAATTCCTATAAATTTGTTATCTAAGTTTGATTTATGTATAACTCAATTATAGTTGTATTTAATTAAAATTGATTTATTATGTGTTATCATGAAGAGGCTCCTTCATCCTTATATTTGGATGTCTGTAAATAAAATCAATCATTATAAATATATCTGGATCTATATTAAAATCAATTTAAATAATCTCATTATTGTTGTAAGATTAATAATCAAAATATATACAAATCTTAACATAACCTACATATAACTCGTATAAAATTAAAATTAACTATAAAATTTCAACCACACCGATAAGCTAAAATTGGATAACATGGTGTGCTTTAATTTTCTTTCAAGTTTTTACCTTGTACTTTTTTACACCCACTTGGGATTATTAATTATTGTACCCTAAATTTTCTTTTTTCTCTCTGTTCAATTACATGTCTTTAGAAATTATTTTCGATGACATTGATTTTTTTTTTTAAAAAAACAATTCGAAATTTATAAACTAATCATATAAAAACAGTAAAAAATTTCAATGTGGTAGCTTTTTTTTTAATCCAATCTCTATAAAACTGCAAGACTAACGAAAAAAGTCATGATTTGAAGATGTGATTGTAAAGTTTGAAAAAGAATATGATAAAAAGTAGATAATAACTAAAATTTAATGATTTCAAACTTAAAATGGAAAAGAAATCAAAGGAAAAGGAAAGGACAGGAAAAAAAATGCCGACATAATATGAAATGGTGAATTTTAATTAGCATTTATAATAATGGCAAGGACATAGTCAAAGAAAATGATACACAGTGCTGATTTCTTTCAATTATGTCCAATGAAATCAATGTCACATTCATACTTATCAAACTAATGAATTTCCAAACTTGGGTTTTTGTCAGTCATTGAGTAATCCCTATGTCAAGTTAATAGAATTTCAAAATTTTATGGGTAATATTTTTTTCGTCAAGTTGATTTTTGTAATACGAAAGCTTTCCTTCCTTAGTTTTGTCTAACTTTTTTTTTTTTTTTTTATAAAACTATGTAAAGCCAAAATTAAATATTACATTAATTCTTCGAAGAGTTAAGATAATTTGTCTTGACTAAGTCTTGTACTGATTGCGGAGATGCTCCAAATCATTGAATTCCTGTAAAAGTTATCGCCGTGCACTTAGCAATATGGTCAGCAACTGTATTTTGAGACCTCAGATCGTGACAAAAAAGGACATTCCATTTGCGATTTAATAGACAATGAATAAGATGTAATTCCACTCTACCAACTAAAATCATCTCTACTAATAGGATACTATCACATTCTATTTCCAACTGGTGATATCCCTTCTTCTCCCATAATAATATTAAACCCTCTAGTATGACTCTTGCCTCGATTTTAAATATTGTATCCCTACATAATAGCAATGAAAATCTACCTAATCATTTTAGGTCAGCATCCCTCAACAGTCCTCCAATGCCCACAAATGAATCATTTCGCGACACTGTTCCATCCGTTGAGGATGTGGATAAATGAAGTGATTTCTTCAAGGGAAAGAGTCAAGTAATTAAATAAAATGATAAAATAAAAAATAGGGTTAGAAGGATTAATGGAAGAAATGTTGGATGGAATTTGTAGCATCCAACATTCCGACAAATTTATATGAATAATTAAAAAGGAGACTTAATGGAGGGTAAGCCATCAGCATCACAGTAAAAAAAGATTGGCAAGGCACGTGACGAGAATTTTCCCAGCGTTTATAGATTTGAAGCATTTTTGTTTTACATTTGAGGATGTCAAGTCACTAAAATTAAAATTAAATCATGAGGCACTTCACAATTGAAATGGAATAACAATAATAGATTATTTCATACTATGTAAACCTGAGGTTTTACTATTATTTCACAGAAATTTCAACCACCTCCTATGATATAAAAATATACGAACCATTATTTGCTAATAAAAAATCATTTTAATTTTACAATGATTTTGTTTAGGATTCAACAAGAACGTGATTATGAATAGATTTATTCAGATTAGTGAGTGATGAATGATCAGAAAAGCATATAATTGCCTGAGAGACAATATTCATTAAAGAAAAAGAACCAAGGAGAGCTCCTAGTCTCGAGTCAGTATGTGGACCCAATACACTCAATTTTAGTTTCTTTCATAATTATTCTTATTAGCAACAACAATGTGGACAAATAGTACAATCAAAGTAGTTTGCTTGGGATAAACCTGCCCAAAGCAAAGCATTATGTAACACTCTATATTCAGTCTAGACATCGGACCCGAGCTAAAGGATGCTACAACAATAAACAGAAATAATCATATACATTTTTATCAATAATAATCAATATATAAATAAATACAAATCAAATCTAACGGTTAACGTGCATTTCAAACAAATTTAAGTCTCAAATGAGCTTACAAAAGCTCTTAAACTGACTCAGAACTAAATCAAGACCATTTTGAAACTTTTACAAAAGATAGGCAAAAAGACAAAACATGGGTCACATGGCCGTATGGCCAGACCATGTGACAGATTGAGGCTATGTGGTGCCATATCACACAACCATGTCTCCAAACCGTGTAACAAACTGATGTCGTGTAATCTAGGGTCACATGGCCGTGTCACCAGACCATGTAACTAATTGTGGCCGTATGAAACCAAAACCAACTTGAACAAATAGAACACACGGCCGTGTCACCTACCATTGTGGTAGACCATGTGTAACATAAATGACCATTTTTTTGCATGTTTCATACCATCCATTCATGTAACCTATAATGCCATTTTATACCATTCAAACCTATTCCAAAACATACACATTTCAAGGCTAAAACATCAATTCACATAATCATTTAAACATACAATCAATATGCTCTCATTGGCACCAACAAAGCATTAAATTTAAATCAACCACAAATCATGTCTTAACCATTTCATATCACAAACTCAACAATCCCAAACATAAACACGTACTAGTTTATAAACATAACATTATTAAAAAATTTCCATTACTTAACAGAAACCAAAGCCTTTAGCCATTTCATGTCACAATCTAATTCATACACATGATACCATTCAAAATACCAAACTTGGCATTAACCATACATCACATAACCATGATAACACATTCAAGATTTGTACAAGTTTTAGCCATCCTATGTACACGCCACAAGTAACCAAGTTCAAAACATCAAAAGTCTACCGAATCGAGAGACGATAGGTGTGTGCTTCTCATTGATCCGATCAACATGTTCCGAACGTCCAAAATCTATAGAAAAGTAGTAATACGAGTAAGTATTTAAAATACTTACTAAGCTCATACAATATAAAAATTTACTTACCTCAATCACTTAACACATTCGCAATTCATTATTTGAAATAATTATCCCTATCAAGGCACAAAGCAACATCATTAAACACATAAGATTTTGAGCTCAAACTATACATATAATCTCATTAGTTCATAATCCCATCAACTATTCATACTATGAACTTTCTTTTGCTAACATCCAATTGCATATAATTACATTTCCATTTTTTAATTCTACCCGATGAAACTTCGTAAAAGAACTTTATACGCAGGTGAAAGAAATAGTGCCTGACTACCCGTTTGGATTAAACCTACATGAACAGTAAATAATAGTGCCTAGTTACCTGTTAGGGTTAAACCTACACGAATAATAAATAATAGTGCTTGGTTACCCTTAGGGTTAAACCTACACGAATAATGAATAATAGTGTTTAGTTACCTATTAGGGTTAAACCTACACGAATAATGAATAATAGTGTTTGCTTAACCTTTAGGGTTAAACCTACACTATAAATATCCTAGTCAAGGCTTAGAGTACATGTATTCTAAAGTCTGCAACACATGCTGGACCTTTGCACCTTCGGGCATTAACCCGTAACTTCATATACGAGATGATAAACCGTAATATATACATATTTTAATCCCATATTTAGCATACTTTTGGATGATTTATCCCCCGAATTGTGGAATTTGGTGCTCCTAATCCTTTAACTTCATGTTTTATACTTAGGAGAGCACCAGAGGATGAAAAGAACGAGAAACGGGCCAAAAACGGAGAAAATGGGCCAAAATACGAAATCGACACAGCTTGGGCCCAAGCCACACGACCGTGCCTCTTTAGCAGACCCGAACACGGCCTAGCCTCGATTCACACGGGCATGTGCCACGGGCGTGTCCCTGACGTGACCTGTTTGAATTCCACTTGGATTAGGATATTTAGGGGCAAAGAAAGACATTCCGAAAGCCTATATAAACCCCCTAAGTATGACCTAAAAGGGGGTGGTTCGGGTAGGCCAAGGAGCCAAGCCAGAGAGGCCAGAATTGTGGGATTTACTCAAAGAAAGCCAGTTGATTCATCTCAAGAAGCCGAAGTTATACTCAAGACGGAGGATCTTCCCTTCAAATTCATTCAGGGGGTTTTAGGGTTTTTCTTATGTTTTGTTTCATATTTTCTTCTGAGATGTATTCTTTTATGATTATGAACTAAACCCCTCGAATACCTGAGGGGGATGAAACCTAAGACGGATCTTGTTATTGTTTTCTGAACTATATGATAAATACTTGATTTGTTCTTAATTATGTGTTCTTAATTATTACTTTGATATTTCAGGATATTGATTCAAGTATTGATGTGCTTAGGCAGTGGAGCAAAAGTCCCTGTTTAAGAGTAGATCTAACATAGTTAAGCGGAGTTGATCGCAACCCTAGAAATAGGAAGACAAAAATCTGCCGGATTAGGGTTAATGCAATTCTAGGGGTTTTAATTAGAAAGAGATTTCAATTAATCAACCTAGGGTTAGACGATAGTAGCCTCGAAAGAGGTATTAATATAACTTAGGGAATCCTATGAATCAAGTCAAGTGAATAAATCGTCTGGTTCAGAGTTAAATAACAAGTGAAGTCTAGGTGGATTCTTCCTCGGGTATTATCCTAATTAATTGGTTTTTCCCAAAAGTATTTTTCCCCAATTCATTCTCTTTGTCTTAGCATCCTTAGCTTAGTAATTAGTTAATTTTAGATTAAACAACAATTGATAAACCATAAAAGTAACATATTTTAGGCCCATATTTAGCATGCTTTTGGATGATTTAAGCATTGAATTGTGTAATTTGGTGCTCTTAATCCTCAGAAGAGCACCAGATGATGAAAAGAACGAAAAACGGGCCCAAAACGAAGTAAATGGGCCATATCACAAAATCCACACGGCCTGGGCTCAAGACCACATGGCCGTGCCTCATTCAACAGTCTCGAACACGACCTGGCCACGATTTACACGGGTGTGTACCATTGGCGTGTCCCTGCCGCGGCCAAAAGGATTTTTACTCAGAATAAGATGCTTGGAGGCAAATAAACACATTCCAAAGCCTATTTAAACACCCTAGGAGGAATTCTACTCGAATTAGGATACTTAGGGGCCAAGTAAGGCATCTCAAAGCTTATATAAACACCCTAGGGGGCAACTTAAGCGGGGAGTTCGGTAGAAGCCGAAATCGGAGGCTTTAGTCAGGGGGCGTCCAGCCAGGCCAAAGAGGGTAGAGTTGTGGGAATTTACTCGAAGATAGCCAGTTGATTCAGCTCAAGAAGCCGAAATCATACTCAAGACAGAGGATCTCTCCTTCAATTCCTTCAGGGGGTTTTAGGGATTTCTTATGTTTTGTTTTATCTTTTCTTCTGAGATGTTTTCTTTTATTGTTATGAACTAAACCCTCAGATACCTGAGGGGGATGAAACCTAAGATGAATCTTGTTATCGTTTGCTGAACTATATGATAAATATTTGACTTGTTCTTAATTATGTGTTCTTAATTCTTGTGTTGATATTTTCGGGATATTAATTCAAGTGTGATGTGCTTAGGTGGAGGAGCAAAAGTCCCTGCCTAAGAGTAGATCTAACATAATTAAGTAGAGTTGATCGCATGGCTAGAGATAGGGTGACGAGATTTTTCCGGATTAGGGTGAAACCTAATATGGGAGTCCATAGATCAATTTAATGCAATTCTAGGGGTTTTAATTAGAAAGAGATTTCAATTAATCAACCTAGGGTTAGACGTTAGTCGCCTCGAGAGAGGGATTAATATACGTTAGGGAATCCTACGGATCAAGCCAATGAATAAATCGTCTGGTTCAGAGTTAGGTAACAAGTGAAGTCTAGGTAGATTCTTCCTTGAGTATCTTCTTAATCTATTGGTTTTTCCTAAAGTTATTTTTCCTAATTCATTCTCTTTGTCTTTGCATCTTTAGATTAGTTGATTAGTTAATTTTAGATTAGATAAACAATTCACTTAATTCTTAGGCTAGATAATAAAAAGAGAGTTAGTATTAGTACTTTTAGTTCCTTTGGGTTCGACAATCCGGTCTTGCCTTAACTATACTATTGTTCGATAGGTGCGCTTGCCTCAAATCATTGTCATAGTTAGTTTTCAGGTTCAATCATTCTTTATATAAATTTTAAGACTTTGACATCGCATAAAATGACACGATCAACAATTCCCTTAATTTTTAGGCTAAATAATAAAAAGGAAGTTAGTATTAGTACTTTTGGTTCCCTTGTGTTCGACAATCCGGTCTTGCCACTAAACTATACTACTGTTCGATAGGTGCGCTTGCCTCAATCGTTGTCATAGTTAGTTTCTAGGCTCGATCATTCATTATATAAATTTTTAAGATTCTGACACGCGATCAGAGACTTTTACTAAGTTCATCGGGATTTAACCTCAATTTATACCACAACTCATATTCACCAACAAATCACTATTTCAAATTTAAATATAACATGTAATGACCCAAAATTCACGGCATCGGAAAAGTACATTATCGGGCCTTCATTTTAGTGAAACGGGGTTCGTAAATATTTATTAAAAATAGTTACGAAGCTAGTTGTGTGTTTAATTAGGTTTTATTTAGGTAAATTTAACTTAATTAGGAGTAATTAGCAAAAAGGACTAAATTAAATAAAGTGTGAAAGTTAAATTATAGATTAAAAGAAAATAAAAAGGACCAAATAGGCAACTATAGATAATGTATTAAATGAGGTTGAAAAACTCAATTCATTAAATCCATAAAAGTAGCAAGGGCATTAGTTAAACCAAATGGCATTACCAGAAACTCATAATGATCGTAACGAGTTCTGAAAACAGTATTTGACACATCACAATTTTTAACCTTCAATTGATAATACCCAAATCTGAGATCTATCTTTGAGAACACTGTGACACCTTTCGATTGATCAAATAAATCGTCAATACGTGGCAAAGGGTATTTATTTTTTATCGTGACTCTGTTTAACTGTTGTGGTCTATACACAATAAAGAACAATCTTTCTTTTTCACAAATAATACAGGTGCACCCTAGGGAGACACGCTGTAACAGCTTGGTTTATACTCTAGTCGGATGTTGATAAAAATCTTAGATTTTTTATATAAATATATTATTTAATTTGATTATATTATTATATTATTATATTGTAATTTATATTAATTGTATTATAAAATAAATTAAAGATTTTGACAATTGTATGATAACTATAAAATACATAAATACATACATTTGTAATACAATTATATAATTACTTATAATATAAGAAATAATAATAATAATTATATATATATATATATATATATATAAAGTAAATGAAATAAAAGAAAGAAAGAAATAGATCATTAAGCAGGGACGAAACAGAAAGAAAAAGAAAGGAAAGAAGGGAGAAAAGAAAGAATAAGGAAAATAAGATTTTAAAGGTTTCAAATTAAATTGGTAAGTTAATTTAAATTCTTTTCTTGAAATTTTTGAGTTTTTATGATTCTAGAACAAAATACTATTAGGTATATGTTGAAATTTTGGAAGTTATTAGATTTTTAGACACTAAATTTTGTTGAGTAAAAGTGTGAATTAGGGATTGAATTAATAGAATTTCAAGTTAGAAGTGGGAGAAAGATTTAATTGTAGAATAGGCTATAAATTTTGTGTAATAGGGGCTAAATTGTAAGAATTTTGAAATTAGGTATTTATGATGAAAATTAGGGAGCTAAGTTTGAGTTTGGATGAATACGGAGTAGGAATAAGGTATAAATGATGATGGAAAAATAAATGATTTTTGGTTAGAGATTAAATTGAAATTAAGGTAAAAGTTCAATAGAAAAATCTAATTATTAGATATAATAGTGTTGTATTAATAATTGTAAATTACTTTAATTTTCGTAGCTAACATCGAACCGGAGACATCGGTCTAGAAAGGAAAGGAAAAGATTGCCGGGGAGTAACTCGGGAAAATTCTAGTTTGTATTACTATAATTCAAGTTATTTATTATTAAATGTTAAATTTATGTGTATGGTAAATGAAATATGAGATAAGTATTATTATTATTATTATTATTATTATTATTATTATTATTATTATTATTGAGATGAGTGAGAATTAAATTGAATAGTTGATATGAATTGATATTTGAATTGTTTATTAATTGAAAGCGGAAAGTGAATTTGAATCGAATTGTGACTGATATTAAATTGAATGAAAATGTATTGAGTTGTGAAAATGTGTGAATTTGTGAATTGAATATTGGTTGAAAGGTGGAAAATAATTGAATTGAAAATGTGAGGAATTGTGATTGAATTGAGGTATATATGTGATTTGAATACCCTATTAACTAGTCGGACTAGGTCGGATATAGTTGGCATGCCATAGGATTGGAAGTGTTCAGGGATACTTCGACCTCGAGTTGATGAGACACTGGGTGTCAATATATTACTTCAGATAGATTCGATGAGGTACTAGGTACTAACTTACTTCAGCTAGGCCGATGAGACACTGGGTGTCAACTTATTGCTTCGAACTATTCGATGAGGCACTGGGTGCCATATTGGTGTGTTTGGTTGGATCCGTGTATCCGTCAAAGTCCGAGTCTTGTTAATAGGGGTAAATAAATGAGATAGCAAAATTGAATGAAAATGAATGATTTTGTTTATAAAATGAAATGTGAATTGAAATTAAGAAATGAAAAAGAAATGAATGAATCAAAGGTTCATGAAGTGATTGATATTCAAATGAGATGTTATATGATATCAAATTGATGAATAGCCAAATTGAGTTTAAAAAGTGAAGGTTAAATATGAAATAATTTATTTATGAATTAATTGTTGTATATAATTTAATATGTTTATTTGTTACTTTACTTTAATAATTTGAAATATAGTAATACCACTGAGTATATCCATACTCAGCGTACGGTTGCTTTCCGTGCGCAGGTTAGTAGAAATTAAACGATCTGATCCAACATCCAAAGCCGATCCCGACCTCAGAAACTTGGTGATGTATATTTCTTTTGGTAAATGTGGCATGTACCTAGGTTATGTATGTTTGTTATGGTGGATTTGGTTGTAAAAGATGGCATATGTTGTTTTGAATGGTCATATGAAAAGATAAGAAGACAAAATGGCACATACGATACTAAGCTTTGAAATGGAATAGAAAGAAATTTCTAAACTAATTTTAATGTTGCTTGTGAATGTTTAGTGAATAGGTTATCATGTTGATGTCTTAATATGTTTTAAATGTATTTGTATATTAAAATTGTATTAGTTGTGATATTGGTTTGAATTGGTTGTGATTTAAAATTTGCAGGGTTGGTTAGGTTATTGTAAAGGGGTCATATTGAGTCCACACGGCCTGGCATATAGGCTTGTGAGCCTTGTACTTAGAAGAAATTTTAAAATTTCACGAAAAATTTCCCGCACACCCAAATTGGTCCCGATTCACTTCTAATACGTATTTTGGACCTTGAAGGTCTATAAAAGGGACATTATGAATGTTTTATAGTATGTTAGACATTTATTTGTATATTGTTCGTAAATTATCTGAAAGGTCCAGTAATGCCTCGTAACCCTGTTCCGACGACGGTTTAGGGTTAGGGGGTGTTACATAACATATCAAAAATAGGAATTTAATTATATTGTATGAATCTACCTGACAAAACCGTAATGGTTAAGGTAATAGGGACTAATCGACAATTTTTCTTTTTCCTTGTACATCCTCTAGTTGTTGTAAACTTGATCTAAATCATAATTTGACTCAATTAACTATTCCAATTATCATTTAACAGCATAGTTAAGTCATATAGTAGATCAATTTCATCTATACAACAATTCTCTAAGTTTTAGATTTATCTCAATTTAATCCCTAAAACCAAAAATACTATAACATTTAGATTTGAGCTTCGATTCCATTCTTCTACAGTCTGTTAGAACCTATACTATATAATTTTTATTCTAATTTTTAATTTATTACATTTTAGTCCCTAAGTTTGAAACTAGCAACTTTTACTTTACAAACTAGCCCATTAACATATCTAAGCTTCAAAACTAACCAAATAACCACAAAAGCTTCAAGAATACATCGATGACATCTTTATAAATCTTTAACAATTTTAGAAACAGAGATACGAGTTAGCTGGACCTAATAGCAACAATATCAAAAACATAAAAATTATAAAAAATGAGTTTAAAATCACTTACCAATTGAGGGATTTAACTTGAATGTGACCAAGGGATTTATCCCTTCTTACATTCGGCATTTGACAAGAAAAAGATGAAAAGAATGTTTATTTTCTTTTAATTTTAACTTATATACATTATTAACTTATTATTTAATTATAATTAGTTTAATTAATCATTAATTTATTAACATTAACCTTAATTAACACTTTTGGTCGATGATCGTTGTCCATCACCATCGTTTGACCATTTACCAATGGTATAATTATTCATTTGGTCCTCCAATTAATTAAGATTCCATAGTGATTAATTTTTACCACTTTTACAATTTAGTCATTGTACCTTAAATAGTCACTAATTTGACAAAATTACCTATCCACAATTTAATTCACCTATACAATCACTCTATAAATATTTAATAAAAGCATTTCCAAGCTTGGTTTATAAAAACGAGGTCCCGATACCTTATTTTTCTACACCACTGACTTTTGGTACGCATCATTTATACCTTGACTAATTGACCAATTAAAAAAAATCTACCAAATCATGATTCACTAATATATTATATTTAACTCATAAATATTAATTAAATGGATCTACGAACTCTCTCATCAAAAATTTGGTCCAGAATCCATTGTTTCCGATACCACTGAAAAACGGATTGTTACACATGAGCTGCTTTATTAGCGCTTCTACGATTTCAACGAAAGGATCAAGAATGAAAGCTAGAAACAATATAGTCGCAACCCCTAATCAATGATTCTGAGTCCGAAACATCCTAATTACCATGGGATGAGCTTGCCAAAGCCGTTAACTATCAATCTCCAAAGCAATATCATCTGTATGTAAAGATCGAAGCCAAGAGAGAGCCTTACAAGCTATCAAGATCTCTACTATAAAAGAATCCAAAGTACTCTTCATAAAAATCGAGATGCATCGGATGAATTCTCCCGTATTATTATGCACCACCGTAACCCATCCCGTATTACCACTAGCGACAAATATAGCACCAACAAACTTACATTTTACCTTACCGCTCAGTGGCTTCTTCCAACATTTATCACCGTCGTCCACCACTGTTTGAGGCCCCAATTGAGACTTATAAACCATCCGCGCACCAAGCCATCCGTGCATAAATTCGTCCACATGTTGCACAACATGCTCCACCATCATAATTGTTTTATTCCTCAAGGCAGTGTTTTTAGCAAACCAAATTCCCCAAAGCAAACATAAAATCCACCACTTGATATCAGTATATTGCCATGCCAAAATCTCGTAAATAAAATAAAAAATCGATTGAGCAGATGGAACAATGTCCACTACTTGCTATACAACAACAATAAGGTAGCAAAAGAAAATATGTTCTAAATCCTCTCCATTTTGATGAAATCTAACACATGTTGGATCAATATCCATACCTCGCGACAAGAGCTTACTTTTACAAGGGATGAACCCTCTTAAGCAATGTCAAAGATACTCCTTAAATTTTTAAGGGGGTTAAAACCTTTTTCCAAAATGTTTGCTAAGGCATATCAACATGATAATCAACTACATTCGTAAACAAATGAAGAGCCACTTTATACCCAGACCGCATCGAATAACAATCATTAAGAGTAAAATGCCACATAACCCAATCCTCCCTAAGAAACCAACTAATCGATATACAAAGAACCTAATTGGCATCGTACGAGGAGAGAAGCCCTTCCACCATACCAATATCTCAAGAACCTCCATTAGGATACAACAAGCCACTAACTTTCATATGATTACACCCCTCTAATAGAACAGACTTGTCACATCCCAAATCTGACGGATCCGAAAGAAAGACACATAGTGGTGAATGTTATCTGTTTTGGCGAACTTAAGTGATCTATTCGCCAATTTATAAGTTTTTGGCGATTTAATGACTGATGCATAGAGTATCCACCGTAGAAGTAATTAAAGAGTTTATATCTGGTTATTCTGCTGTTTAAGAAAAGATTAAGACAAACAAAGAGTAAGTCTAGTAAGAGTTACCGCCATATGCATAGTACGCCCAATTGCCTAAGTACTATGCTAGTTGGGTTTTGTAATGTGATTTGGTAAGTAGCCAACTAAATTGTATGGTCAAGTAATATTTGTACAAGATCCGCATTTATATTTTCTTCGAGTTTTGCAGGCCAATTATGAGGACAAATTCTGGATACAATCAACACTTTTAAAGTTCCATTAAGGGGGAACTAGATATATATATAAGGGGAGAAGGGTTTGTTTGAGGATGGTTTTTCTTTCTTCAATATTACTTTCTGGTTCTTCTTCTTAAACTTATATGTTTTCTTCTCCTTTATTAAGTTGGAAACTAATGTTTTTGAATTAATCAGAGGATGTTCCACCTCCTGGAAAGTCTGCTAACTTTGCATTATGATTTTCTAAAAGAATAAGGATAGTAAGAAGCTTTTGAAAAATGAGTTGTGAATAAGAGACCCTGCATGGGGGTCGTTTGTAATTGAGATGCTAGTCACTTGTTTGTAAGTGGGTTTTAATGGTGGTTTCATGTTCTTTAAGCAGTTGCCACTGCTGGTTCGTAAGGATTGTTTGAGTTTTGGAAGTTGCAGTCTTGGTGAGTATCAAGTGAGTCTGTATCTTGGCTCTTGCATGTGGACTGTTCAAATTAAAATACATATGAAGAAAATATCTAGGACAATTGGTAAATATGTATGAAAAGTAATGAAAAGATTCTGCATGAGAAGGGTAGTTTGAGTAAAAAGTTAAATTGAAAGTCTGCCTAGGATTATCTAATAAAAGATAGTAAGCATCGGTCAAGTATGTGAATAAATCTGGGTAAGTAACTTCTATGTATAACATTCCTTGTGATTTCTCTAGTAAGATAATTATAGTGCTAACTAGACTGGCAGATCACAATATGAAGATATATGTAAGACCATGTGGTAGAGACCCATGACATTATATGATAAGTAAAACATTCATGGTGATGCCTCCGGTGAAATGGAGACTGGACTGACAGATCACGACATGAAGATGAATAAGCCCATGAGAGAGAAACCCATGGTACTTTCTGTGGAAGTGCTCCGGGACAGTAAACACGTGATTCTGTAAGTGCCTTTGTAGCGTTTTAGGGGATACTTACATGGCAAAATTTGGTTATTTGCCTTTGTGGTAAGTTCTGGATAAGTTTCGAGGTTTTCATTGATAGGTAATTTTACATTAAGGATCTAATACATCTGAACTTTTGACTACTCCTGTGATGAAATCGAATGAGTCTTAAAGGAATTTTCATGAAAGAAAGTATGTATCTGTGTTTTTAAAGAGGGTATCCACCGTACTAGTTTATCGGTAAAGGATATAGGCGTATTTATAATTATGTAAGGTATAAGTGTTCGTTAGTTTGAGTTAGTCTACGCTAAGTAGGATTGAAATATGAGTTATCTGATATTGACCATATTTGCATAGTATCATGTCTCGCTCTGGGATTATTTGAAATTTGGGCATTCTTGTGTTATGTAGCATAGGCATTTGAGATTCTTCTTAACGATCTGGAACATTTCTTCATCAGTGTGAGCTTGTTTTTTATTTGAATTAGAGTATGATCTGGCTAGTTTTCTGATACTTATCCAATTCAATATGGGGTTCCGCCAAGGCAAGATTAATTAATACATATCCTGTAACATCCTAGATTAGGGGTTATGCGTTTGTGCATAATTCATGAGTTAGTAGGTTTTGGCAATGTTTGGAAGTGTATTAAGGGTTTTTAAAATTCTAGGATGGAAGAGAAAGCTTAGAAAAATTATTGGTTTCTAAGTAAAAAGGGGAGCTAGGTAAATGAGGCTTGAAAAGAAACTCCGTGTGAAGCATGACACAAGGAACCATGTGGTAAAATGGCATGTTTTATGAATTATGTATGAATGTGTTATGTGAATTCTAGAATTAAGGAAATGTATGGAAATGTAAGGAAATGTAAGGAAATGTATGGAAATGTATGGAAATGTAAGGAAATGTAAGGAAATGCAAGGAAATGTAAGGAAATGTAAAGAAATGTCTTGTCTTGGAAATGTAGGGAAATGTCCTGAAAATGTATGGAAATGTTAAGTTTAAAAGAGGAAAGTGAACATTTTTGGAAACCTGGAAATGCATGGACATGGACATGAACATTTTTGGAAACCTGGAAATGTAAGGAAATGATTCAAAAAATGGAAAGTGAACATTTAGGAAACTTGGATATGTAAGAAAAATAAAGGAGTTTTATTCACATAAATATGTGAATAATAAGAGATAAATAAAGGAGTTTTATTCACATAAATAGTGAATAATAAGAGATAAATAAAGGAGTTTTATTCACATAAATATGTGAATAATAAGAGATAAATAAAGGAGTTTTATTCACATAAATATGTGAATAATAAGAGAGAAATAAAGGAGTTTTATTCACATAAATATGTGAATAATAAGAGATAAATAAAGGAGTTTTATTCACATAAATATGTGAATAATAAGAGATAAATAAAGGAGTTTTATTCACATAAATATGTGAATAATAAGAGAGAAATAAAGGAGTTTTATTCACATAAATATGTGAATAATAAGAGATAAATAAAGGATTATTTTCTAATGAGATAATTGAGGAGATAATTGATGGATTAAAGGCTTTTATCTTTTAAATAAAAGAGATAATATTATCAAAAAGAGGAGTGGTGGCCAAGTAAAGGACTCCTAGGCTGATA
The DNA here is from genome assembly GCA_005393395.2 of Gossypium australe. Classification (NCBI taxonomy): domain Eukaryota; kingdom Viridiplantae; phylum Streptophyta; class Magnoliopsida; order Malvales; family Malvaceae; genus Gossypium; species Gossypium australe. The sequence continues at coordinate 18,947,719 of CM016625.1, read as the reverse complement.
ACTTTGGCTATAAAAGGAGGACAGGAGGGCTACTCATCAACATTTGCTCCCTCTTCCTCTCTGCCGAAATTCTCCCTAGGCAAAACCCCTCTCTGCCGAATTTTCATTAAGCAAAAATCCCTCTCTTTTTATTCTATTTTCTTCTCCGTTCTACTGTTAAGCTGAATCTTTGTGGATTCTAAGAAAGAGGGCAATCATCCACAACATCAAAAGGGGATTTTTCGGGAAATCTAAGGATCTAAGGTAAGGATTATAAATATAAATATTTGGTTAAAGGTTATGATTCATGTTTTCAAAGTTAGATTTAAGCTAACACAAAGTTATAGGGATTTCGACAAGCATATAAAGGAATCCTCTTCAGATTTGGAATTTGTAAGGTAAGTGATATTCGGCCAATGCTTATTTTCTTGATATTTAGGATTATTTTCCATTATTTCAAAAGCCGGAAACTGACTTGGTTACATACCTAGTATTAGCCGATTTCAAGGAAGAGGAATTCTAGCAACTGTTGGGACTTGATTAAATCAATTCGGCAACTAGGTAAGTAATTCTACTTCTAGTAGGATTTGGTTTTAAGACCAAATAGGTTTATTTATATGTTTTAATTAATGGCCGAATATAGGAGTGAAAGATCTAGATCGGTAGATCGCTCTACGGGAATTCACGGAAACTATTAAGCGAAAAAGGTGTGTACTCTTACTAACTTTCAATAAATTGCATGGAAATCATTAGATATGTAAATATGTAACAGTATGTGAATGTGGCTAAGCATCACAAATGTGGTAAGGAGTACCCAGGTACGTTTCCTACTTTTGATAGGATTGTGAATGTGATATATTTTGAACATGTGATTAGTAACATGAATGAAAATTAAGTATGTGAAATATGTTATGAAATAATTGGGGCATTCGGGATATATGTGAAGGAAGAAAGTGAAGGTGTTGACTTCGGTCTCACCAACGAAGGTGTTGACTTCGGTCTCACCAATGAAGGTGTTGGTTTCGGCCTCACCAACGAAATATGGTGGCTACGGCCCCATTGCGTGAATATGGTAACTTCGGTTACATTATTTGAATATAGTGTCTAATGACACAACGTAAGTGGGCGATGAGCACGTCGACTGCAGCGACTGCCTTCGATGGTGTGTAGCGGATGGAGGGTTGACTTAGTAGTCCCCACGGTGTAATTGGCAGGTACGGGTGGTGTGTAGCGGATGGACAAATAGGCTTGGGTTGGGTTGCATCATTATTTGATTTGAATATGCTTTGATATGAATATGTATGCCTGGAATGTTGATTGTTAGTTTGTGTACACATTGAGTCTGTTGACTCACCCCTTTGTGGGACTATTTTTCAGGAAATGAGCAGTAATGGACCGGGTCGGCAGGAGCTAAAGGTGGCCATGCATCACTTGAAGAATTTATTAGAATTTGGACTTTACTCAATTTTAGTATTTTCAATTTTATCTTTGGATTTGAATGATGTAATAAGGCCATAAGGCCCAAGTTGAATGGTTTTATTTCCCTGCTTTTATTTTCAGTTGTTATGTTATGAATTATTTTTGACTAAGTTTAATTAAATTTATTTTAAAAATAAACCCTAAATTGTTTTGTCACCAAAATTAAATGTTTTCTAAATTAAATAAATGGGTTTCCAACCTAAGCCCAACCCAAAACCAATATCTTTCTAAAAATTCACAAAAATTTTCTAAGTAACAAAAGAATTTGAAGCCGATTTTCTTAAGGAACATACCAGATCCAGTTCAGGCTCGTGGGCCGGGTGTGGGGTGTTTCAGTTGGTATCAGAGCCCAGTTTTAAAACTCTCGGCCTGTGGGCTCAGGCCCAAAACATTTTCAATTCGAGCCCAAATGAATTTCTTTGAAATAAGCAGGTTTTATGGCATGGCACCTAAGTCTCCGACCCGCAGTCCACCAGGTAAGTACCTTTAACCATCTGTGTGATTATGTGAATTATGAATTGTAAAAGGGTAGAAAAGGCATGGAACGTAGAATAGTGTGATAGGAACTTGAACCCTAGGATTAGACTACTCAAACACTTGAAACTCATAAGACTTAATGAACTTAACAAACCTATGACTAAGTTATTAAGCTAGGGTGTGGCAACCTCTGTGCGCATGTCTAGAAAGGTCGGTGAGAGCTTGGTATTTAAGCAGTCCGCGTGACTCACCTCCTCTTCATTCGAATCCTGCCTGGTGCGTAGCTTTGGTTCACCCTGACCAAGAGGGCTCGGTCATAGGCTAGACACAAAGAATAAAACCCGAAAGGGACTTAGCTGTTTTTCTATAAAAAAAAAAAAAACCCTTGGTTTATAAAATGACCAAACCACCCATAGTTTTAACAAAATTTCATTACTTTATCAAATGTTCAAAAACCCTAATTTGTAAAATATCAAACTATCTTGATTTTGGAAAATTACAAAATTGCCCCTAACTTACAAAATTACCAAAACGACCTTGATTTCCAAACTTTTTGCAATATCATTGCTTTGAAAAGTGTAACACTCAAAGGAACCCTCAATGTTTTACAATCTTGGAAAATATCCCTAACTTATTAAATTTTACAAATTTACCCTGATTTTTGGAAAAATTATCAAAAAGGCCCCTGAGATAAAAAAAATTACCGAAATACCCCTGGATTTCAAAATTCTTCCAAAATTTCCCCGGAACTTTAGAAGTACCAAAATACTTTCGTCAAAATCACCAGGGAACTTTTTATTTCTGAAAATTTACGAAAATACCCATGTAGGATAAAATTACGAAAATGCCCCTGGGTAGTGGAAAAGCAAAATAACGAAAACAACAACAAGAATTACAACGTTTCTTTGAATGAATGAAAGTTCATATTTGTTGATGGATGAATGAATGAATGTAAAGCTGTGTGCATGTATGAATACGAAAGAACCACTCCTAAAACTCTTTTCATAAAACTTCTTCGCGGGTAATAAGTGAAACAAGTACTAATGTATAAAACTTTTAAATCAGATTAAATCGCGGCGTTAGAAAATGAGTTCTAAGGGATGTGAACTTAGAGATTGTGCCTAGAAAGTATGATGGTTCTATTAAGATCAGAGTGCGCAGCGTAAGCATAGTACGTTGAGAAGGATTGTACGACTGTTAATAAGTAATTTCGAGGACGAAATTATTTTTAAGGAGGGTAGAATTGTAACATCCTAGATTAGGGGTTATGCGTTTGTGCATAATTCATGAGTTAGTAGGTTTTGGCAATGTTTGGAAGTGTATTAAGGGTTTTTAAAATTCTAGGATGGAAGAGAAAGCTTAGAAAAATTATTGGTTTCTAAGTAAAAAGGGGAGCTAGGTAAATGAGGCTTGAAAAGAAACTCCGTGTGAAGCATGACACAAGGAACCATGTGGTAAAATGGCATGTTTTATGAATTATGTATGAATGTGTTATGTGAATTCTAGAATTAAGGAAATGTATGGAAATGTAAGGAAATGTAAGGAAATGTATGGAAATGTATGGAAATGTAAGGAAATGTAAGGAAATGCAAGGAAATGTAAGGAAATGTAAAGAAATGTCTTGTCTTGGAAATGTAGGGAAATGTCCTGAAAATGTATGGAAATGTTAAGTTTAAAAGAGGAAAGTGAACATTTTTGGAAACCTGGAAATGCATGGACATGGACATGAACATTTTTGGAAACCTGGAAATGTAAGGAAATGATTCAAAAAATGGAAAGTGAACATTTAGGAAACTTGGATATGTAAGAGAAATAAAGGAGTTTTATTCACATAAATATGTGAATAATAAGAGATAAATAAAGGAGTTTTATTCACATAAATATGTGAATAATAAGAGATAAATAAAGGAGTTTTATTCACATAAATATGTGAATAATAAGAGATAAATAAAGGAGTTTTATTCACATAAATATGTGAATAATAAGAGAGAAATAAAGGAGTTTTATTCACATAAATATGTGAATAATAAGAGAGAAATAAAGGAGTTTTATTCACATAAATATGTGAATAATAAGAGATAAATAAAGGAGTTTTATTCACATAAATATGTGAATAATAAGAGAGAAATAAAGGAGTTTTATTCACATAAATATGTGAATAATAAGAGATAAATAAAGGATTATTTTCTAATGAGATAATTGAGGAGATAATTGATGGATTAAAGGCTTTTATCTTTTAAATAAAAGAGATAATATTATCAAAAAGAGGAGTGGTGGCCAAGTAAAGGACTCCTAGGCTGATAACTTTGGCTATAAAAGGAGGACAGGAGGGCTACTCATCAACATTTGCTCCCTCTTCCTCTCTGCCGAAATTCTCCCTAGGCAAAACCCCTCTCTGCCGAATTTTCATTAAGCAAAAATCCCTCTCTTTTTCTTCTATTTTCTTCTCCGTTCTACTGTTAAGCTGAATCTTTGTGGATTCTAAGAAAGAGGGCAATCATCCACAACATCAAAAGGGGATTTTTCGGGAAATCTAAGGATCTAAGGTAAGGATTATAAATATAAATATTTGGTTAAATGTTATGATTCATGTTTTCAAAGTTAGATTTAAGCTAACATAAAGTTATAGGGATTTCGAAGCATATAAAGGAATCCTCTTCAGATTTGGAATTTGTAAGGTAAGTGATATTCGGCCAAGGCTTATTTTCTTGATATTTAGGATTATTTTCCATTATTTCAAAAGCCGGAAACTGACTTGGTTACATACCTAGTATTAGCCGATTTCAAGGAAGAGGAATTCTAGCAACTGTTGGGACTTGATTAAATCAATTCGGCAACTAGGTAAGTAATTCTACTTCTAGTAGGATTTGGTTTTAAGACCAAATAGGTTTATTTATATGTTTTAATTAATGGCCGAATATAGGAGTGAAAGATCTAGATCGGTAGATCGCTCTACGGGAATTCACGGAAACTATTAAGCGAAAAAGGTGTGTACTCTTACTAACTTTCAATAAATTGCATGGAAATCATTAGATATGTAAATATGTAACAGTATGTGAATGTGGCTAAGCATCACAAATGTGGTAAGGAGTACCCAGGTACGTTTCCTACTTTTGATAGGATTGTGAATGTGATATATTTTGAACATGTGATTAGTAACATGAATGAAAATTAAGTATGTGAAATATGTTATGAAATAATTGGGGCATTCGGGATATATGTGAAGGAAGAAAGTGAAGGTGTTGACTTCGGTCTCACCAACGAAGGTGTTGACTTCGGTCTCACCAATGAAGGTGTTGGTTTCGGCCTCACCAACGAAATATGGTGGCTACGGCCCCATTGCGTGAATATGGTAACTTCGGTTACATTATTTGAATATAGTGTCTAATGACACAACGTAAGTGGGCGATGAGCACGTCGACTGCAGCGACTGCCTTCGATGGTGTGTAGCGGATGGAGGGTTGACTTAGTAGTCCCCACGGTGTAATTGGCAGGTACGGGTGGTGTGTAGCGGATGGACAAATAGGCTTGGGTTGGGTTGCATCATTATTTGATTTGAATATGCTTTGATATGAATATGTATGCCTGGAATGTTGATTGTTAGTTTGTGTACACATTGAGTCTGTTGACTCACCCCTTTGTGGGACTATTTTTCAGGAAATGAGCAGTAATGGACCGGGTCGGCAGGAGCTAAAGGTGGCCATGCATCACTTGAAGAATTTATTAGAATTTGGACTTTACTCAATTTTAGTATTTTCAATTTTATTTTTGGATTTGAATGATGTAATAAGGCCATAAGGCCCAAGTTGAATGGTTTTATTTCCCTGCTTTTATTTTCAGTTGTTATGTTATGAATTATTTTTGACTAAGTTTAATTAAATTTATTTTAAAAATAAACCCTAAATTGTTTTGTCACCAAAATTAAATGTTTTCTAAATTAAATAAATGGGTTTCCAACCTAAGCCCAACCCAAAACCAATATCTTTCTAAAAATTCACAAAAATTTTCTAAGTAACAAAAGAATTTGAAGCCGATTTTCTTAAGGAACATACCAGATCCGGTTCAGGCTCGTGGGCCGGGTGTGGGGTGTTTCATATCCGCCAAGGAATAGTATCTGTGAATAACTATTTTGGGAAAAAGGAAAGTGTAAGATTGATGAGAAAATCCTATGCAAGTGAGTTCTATATAAATATTCTTTTGAGAAGTATCTTCGTTATTTCAAGAGTGAAGAAAGGTAGAAATCATCCGGTAAGGTCTAGAGTCATCCAAGTAATGAAGCGAGAGATGACACATGAAGTATGGAAATTGGCATATAGGCAATAAACTGATATTATCAAAGTACTCGCCAAGGACAATGGCGTAACTCAGAATCTTTGAAGGAAGGAAATTCAACTAGAAATGTTCTAAGGTATTCTGTATTAAAACTCACTAAGATCTCTTGAACTTACAAGTGTTGTTCATGTTTCAGGTGTTGCTATGCAATTGTGTACGCCAGGAGAGACAAGCCAGGAATGCGCCATGGAAATTACGAGCTAGAATAATATGCATATAGGAAACATCTTAGGAGTAAGGCGTATAGTAAACCACAGCTTAAAGAGTCTATTTTTAACAATCATTGAGCTGTAATGTTTTATATTATTTTAAGAGTCTGTTGTATTTATTGAGTGTTCTATTTATTTCTTTTGTCTAGAAAACCTTTATTAAAATAAAATGAAGTATGTTGAAAGAGTTATACGCCAATTGTTTAAAAATTTATGCTAAGTGTTTGCACGTCGTGATACCCGATATTCGAACTTAGTGATTCAGGTTGAGTTAAGGGTTTTACAAAACTCGATATAAAAATTGTCATCTTCATTCTCTTAAGGATCATTATAAACTTCAACTAGATTCCCCTTACCAATCTACCATCTAACACCTTTAAGAAGCACCTATTTAACCTTATGAATACTCTTCCAAATAAAAGGGCTCGAACCCTCCAAAGAATCAAGAAACCGCCATTCAGGAAGCTCTGCACGAAAGAGGCTCAGGTGCAGTAAGGAACCTCCATCATTGTTTACCGAGAAGCGCTAAGTTAAAACAGTAAAGATTGCTGAAACCCATGCCACCAAACTTTTTTGAGACACAAAGCCTGTCCTAAGATTCCCAATGTGTTTTCCTACGGTCAACACCAGAACCCCACCAAAAGAAATTCATCATTTTCTTCAGACCATCGCAAGAATTATGAGGAAGTAAAAAAACACTCATCCTATAAACCAGGATAGCCTGAGCCATTGTTTTAATCACCACCTCCTTCCTAGCCCGAGAGAGGAGCTTGTTCTTCCAACTCTGAATGCGTTTACTCAATTGTTCCTTAATAAAAGCGAAGACCTGATTTCTTGTTACGTTTGATAAGAGATGGAAGATCCAAGTACCTTCCATGATTGAGAGGTGCACTAACGCCAAGAATATTACAGACAATATGACAAATGTGCTCCTTAATGTTCGAATTGAATATAACACTGGATTTCATAAAATTGATTACCTGCCCAAAAGTTGCATCATACTGTGAGAAAACATCCCTCATTGTACTAGCGTCAGACCCATCAGCTCAAAAGAATAAGAAACTATCATCGACAAAGAGTAAGTGAGACACTGTAAGACTCCCATGGCAAATAGAGATCCCATGCAAATCCCCACTCCTTTCCTCCTTGCACAAGAAATAATTAAGACTCTCTATACATAAGATAAAAAGAATACGATGAAATCGGATAACCTTGATAAAAGTCCCCATCCACCACCAGGATATGCACAACATCATCCAATCCACGCCTCTTATGAAATCCCATGTGCTCCATTATAAAAATAATTGCATGAGAGTTAAATTGTCCATTGCATGTATTATTACAGAAAGTGTCCTTTGCGTGATAGAACTATACTCGTATCTCTTTTGTTGATCTTGTCTCGTTACTTATGTTAAGTTGTTGTTCTTGAAACTTGGGTGTCTTGGAGCGTTTATTAATTTGGAGTTGAGGTCCATTTTCTTAAGCTGATGTAACAACTTTGAAACATTATTGATTTCAAAAAATATCATTGGCATGTACAAAAAAAAAAAAAAAAGAAAGAAAGAAGGAAAGAAACGTGAAATTGAGAGAAGGCGGCATGGATTTAGTAACATGTAATAGTGTAAATCAAGGATAATCCAAGGCGTGGCGACAATGTTAGGAAGGGGTGGTATGGATCAAAACAGCGATTGGAATGGTTAAACGACAATGATTACATCACTTGGAAATGGGTATATGATATAGTTGAATTAAATAAGAAAATGCATTTGATGCATGAATGAGGCAGCTAACCAGCAAGCAGTATAAACCTCATCTTAAACATAGGCAACGGAATATTAATTTGTGGGAAATTAGGTTGGCTAAGTTGGAAAGCGTGTATTAATTTTTGTTTAATCCAGAACAAAGGTGAAAGGCAATGATTGCATGAATGGCACTTCATTATATATTTATTATATGATAATACTTTTAACTTTTAGTTTCTTTATAAATTTAAGGAGAGAGTGTGGAGTAATTTAATTTGACTTTAAGGGAAGGGATGGGGTCCCAAGTCCCAACCCCCAACTTAGCCTTCTGCTGGATTGAATGATATACAACTCCACACGTGGACTCTGATTCATGGACGCCCTTCACTCCAACCATTTTCATACAGTCAAAAAACATGTAATATTATGATTGTAATAATGAAGTTAAAATGTTTGATAAGGTTAAAAATAAAAATATAAACACCAAATTTATAATAGTAGAGATTTTAAGTGAATTACAAGGTCATCCTCACTGAATCCAAATATTTTCAATCACCCTAACGAAAATCATTGCTTTTCACAGCTCTGCAATATTGCCTGCCCTCATAATTCTTCACTCAATTGTTGTTGTATTTGAAGCTTAAAAGCTTGGCCTCTTGCCTTATCTTTTCACACGCTCTCTCTCTCTCTCTCTCTCTCTCTTTGCGGAGAGGAAAAAAAAAAAAAAGAAAACAACTGGGTTGAAATCTTCCCCGTCTGAAGGGAATTCATAACTACAAAACATTATTGCAACAAAGAGAAATTCAAAAAAGAAAAAGAAAATAGACCCACACCACACCCACCAAAGTCACTGAAATAGAAGGTGGTCACCTACAGATCATGTCAAAATAAATAAATAAAAAAAAAGTGTTGGGAATCCATAACACATGATCATGGACGGCGAAAATGGGATCTCAACGTCAAAATTCCCTCTCCAACTTCTAGAAAAGAAACCACCAACTTGTCCAAACAAAGGAAACTCAGAGACAAGCTCCGAACCACCCAAGAAAACGCCACCAAAGCGGACTTCAACCAAGGACCGCCACACCAAGGTGGAAGGCCGAGGACGTCGCATCCGCATGCCTGCTACCTGCGCCGCTAGGGTTTTCCAGTTAACAAGGGAGCTCGGTCACAAATCTGATGGTGAAACCATCGAGTGGCTGCTTCAACAAGCTGAACCCGCTGTTATAGCCGCCACTGGAACAGGTACCATCCCTGCAAATTTTACGTCCCTTAATATCTCTCTCAGAAGTTCAGGCTCCACTCTCTCTGCTTCCCACTTGAGGAACACTTACTTCAATCCAAATTTTACATCACAACAATTGAGGAATATGGCTGACGACTCTTCTTCCCACCAACAAAGGCGGATTTTATTTCCGGAGGATTCATTAAACTTTCCGAATGTGAACACTTTCTTGCAAACTAAACAAGAGATGCGGGACAGTACTAGTGTGGATGTTTCGGCGGCGGAGGATACTAACATGGGGAAGAAGAGAAGACCTGAGCACCATGAATTATCACAAAATCAAGTCGGGAACTGCTTGATACAATCGACTATGGGTTCGATTCCGGCAACGTTTTGGACGATCACAAATCCCAGCAACCAAGGCATCATTGGGAGTGGCGCTGCTGATCCTATGTGGACCTTTCCCTCAACTAATAATACTAATATGTATACAAGTACCACGTCTAGTGGGGTGCATTTTATGAATTTCGCTTCTCCGATGACTCTCCTGCCCGGACAGCAATTGGGTACGGGCATTGGTGCTGGTGGTTCATTTAGCGACAGTCATCTAGGCATGCTCCAAGCACTAAACGCATATAGGCCGACTCACAGCACCAATATTTCGGAGTCTCCGGCCACCGGATCACATCAAGTATTACACCATGGTGAAGAACATAGGCATGATTCAAGTAGCTAGTAGCTAGTCTGTCCATTTGCCCTTTATAGCAAATTACAAGTTTATGGCTTGATCATGCTCTATTTTCTTTTCCCTTATTTTCACTAGTACGTATAGAAATATATAATTGAGTGTGATATTCGATTTTGGTGTGAGCGAGTAATGAGAAATCAGTCAACTAGGGTTTGTTAAGAAGAATTAATATTTATATTAATTCAGGTATCTTTTTGGGGCGTGATTAAACAGTTTGATATCAAATGTTAAGTTGTTAATATGTTTATCTTTTAACATTACCTAACAAATTAATCTTCAGGCACAAGGGAAAGATACTATATTTATACCTTTATATTGATCAGGTTAGGTTTAACAAGGTCATCATTTTTCTCTCTTTCTCGCTATTACAGTACAAGTGTTAACAGAAAAGCTTCCATATATTGATTAATTTTAACGAAATGGTGAGAGCAGTGACGGCAAGGGCACAATCTATACAAAAGGGTTCCGTAATTGTGCATAAATTCAAGCGCTGGAACGGGCATTTGTGATGATTGTTGCCATTAGATCATCAGCGCGCAATAAAAGGTTCAATCATGTCTGCAAGAATAAAGAGAGGAGCCCACACGTGTGATCAGCCTTTGGAGTTCACTGATTTCTCTGAGATGGGTGAGCCCCCTTGTGAGTGTTGCAGGTCACTAAAAGCAGTAAGCAATCACTAACTAACAACAGGATCCTTCCCTCTTTCTTCATATTAGGAAGTTTGGTGGTGATATAGAGATTGATTGGTTTAGTTTTTATTAATTTCCTTATCATTAAGAAAGAGAGAAAAAAAAAACATACCTTTATTCATCTCTCTGAAACCCTTAATCAAGTTGTGGGGTTTTCTCTCTGATAACCCTTCAAAACTTCACAGATGACCCAAGCAGTGGGTCTTCATGGCATTTAAGAATGTCAGCTCAGTTGTTTCTTTTCTTTAAGTGGCGAAGGACTGCACATTTCTTTCTTCTTCATCATCTTCTTAGATTTTCAATGGCAGAATTAATGCTGGATGTTGCAATGGCGGCTCTCTTTGGCTTGAAGGTCTACTTTTTTTCTAAATCGGGGAACCTTTTCTTTTGTGCAGCATTTCTATGAAGATTTCCATGCAAACTTCTTCCTTCTCTAAACATTATATATATATATATATATATATATATATATATATATAAAATAGTATTAAATGTTTTTTCTTTGTGTATCCTTGTTTATTATCATGGATAATTGCTTTGTTTTGCAGCATTATTAACTAATTATTCGAGTTCTTGACTTAATTTTAATTAAAACTTTACAATTTTTGAAATTTTATATTTGAGTCTATAAAATTGTGGTTTTCGGGTTTATATAATTAATTTAATTATTTTATAATAAGAAAAAATATTGATTTTTTGAAAGGACTTGAGATTCCTTTACCGTTACATCAATGTCTTCATTGACAAAAACAAAACATTCATGATATACATGGGTTAATTTCAGTAGGTGATTTCCAAATTGTAGCCTAAATTTTAAGTTTTTATTGAGTCATTAAAGTATCATTATTGTATCAGTTTGGTCCTTTTAATATAGTCATCAATTTAAGATTCAATGCTAGATTTTAAACAGATTTGTACTTATTATATAGAAAACTTAACTCTAAAGGTGACAAATTGTTTATGAATAACATAGTTACAGACTAAAATTCACTAGAAGGGCTAGTGGGATGAGTTGTAGTATAATGGTAGAGTTATAGACACCTTCATTCCTCAGAAACAAAGCAAGTAATAATTAAGGTAGGTGATGATGCAAAACTACGAGTTCTTCAGAAGTGTAATGTGGGATAGTGTAGAGAACTTAAGAAGATTTTGGGTCTGGTGGTGCTTGTTGAGTTTGAAGTTTCGAGGAGTTCCAGTTCACACTTGGACTGTTCTGACATTTTAAAAGGGGTTATTTACATTGTTTTAATAGAGGTAATGTTCCTATTATCCAAGTTACCGTGGAAAATTGAGAAAACTTGTAAATTGTCAGATGGAGATATGGTTGAATGTCGGAGGTGGTTTTGGATGATTGCAACATTGATATTTAGAATTCTACAATCCAATTGGATTCAGGTCTAAGTTTTCTTTATGGGTTATTTTTGACTATTACTTTTATACAAACAATTCACATTTTTAAAAAATCAAAATTTGTCATTTTATAAATATTTACACTAAAGATTAAATTTATTAAGTTTTTTATATTTAAGATTAATTTAATAGAATGTATAGATATTAAAAAGTTAAACTTATTATTAAACTAATTAAAAAAAACATACGCTAACTTTCTATCACTCATATCTATATATTAAAAGAGTAATTAAAATATTTAATCTTAAAGATTTTTAATTAATAAATTAAAAATCAATAATTAAATAACTAAAGTAAAACAAAACCAATAATCTAATAATGTACTTTACCTAAAATAAATTTAAAGCGGTACATTAACAGAGCAATGAATGCAATGTGTTTTAGTGAGTCATATGTAGATGTAGGAGCAGGGAATCATTTCAATTTTATTGACCTCCCATCATATGTTTTTTTAAGCTCTGTCTAATCCAAATTTGGGGTCAGTCAGTCAGTCCAATCTTCTCTATATTCAGGGCTGCGGGGTTTCACACTAAGTTATCATTAATTACCATGTATTTCGGGTCCCATATTTAATTATCACCTTCAACCTAACGTTATGGTATCCCAGTATTTATGCAATTTCTTCTTTCACTCCCCAACGCTATGCTACATGAGCAAAGCTAATTCCTTCAACCCCAATTTGGCTGCAAATATCAACCAAAAATCAAGCCAATGGGTGCCATTCTATATGATATGCACGCCTGTAGAAGAAGGCTTTTATATATATATATGTAAAGTACCTTCATTGGCTGCCAGTGGCAGGACTACCCTTCTAATATTAAATAACATTTTCAAACATATATAAGTGGAGTGAGAGTCCGTCCTATCTCGTTAGCGTCATGAATCTTACTTATCACATCATCCATATTAATGTATTTATTTTTAATTAGTAAGAATTATGGATGATATAATAGAGAGAGTTGATTCTACTGGAAAAAGATGTTGATAAACTGACCAATTGAAAAGCCCAATACTGAGAGCTGTTTGCAGGAGGCAACTACTGCCAATATTTTGCTGAATCTTTGGGCCAATCAAACTTGGACTCAGAAAAACAAAATAAGTTTTCATTACGTAAATAGAATTATGTTGAGTCCGAATGCTGTAAAATGGCAATAGCAACTTTGCTGGTGCTAACTACTTGTTACCATACCAACTTGATATCAAATATGTACCACAAAAAGCTATGCCAATAAATTATTATTTTTTTCTTTTATATCCTTCAAAACTATCAATATATCTTAAACATAAGATACAGATATTTTTAAAAATTTTATTAAAAAAATCAGCTTTGGTTAATTATCAAGTTGCTATTACAATTATTTCGTTTCAAGTCTGACTCCATTCCTTAAATATTTAGGCACTCCAAGGGAATCTTAAGCTTGTAAAGATGGTTTGAAATTTCAAGTTTTTATAGACGAGACATGTGACAATAAGTATGCATTTACTTAATAAAATCCAAATAACTTGTCAAAAGTCAAAAGTTTTTAGTAGAATACATCACACAATTAATTTTTAATTTAACTAGTTGGTCTGATTTAATTAAATAGATTATCTAAAATTTTCATAAAAATTAAAAAATATAATTAGAAAAAAAAACAGTTTTATTGATTTTTTAGTTTGATTTCAAGTAGTTCGTAAACTAATTAATCTAATTCCTCTCTCTAGACTAATACCTCAACTGATTCTCGATCCAATCGATTAGTATAGTTCAATTTAAACAACATCAATCAAATTTGAATAATACCTAATTCAAGCATTTCCATTCACATTGAAAGTTGGTGATTAAATTAAATAAATAATGATGAAAGTATTATAAAGTATGAGGATTATGGAATGAACAAAAGAGAAGAATAGAAAAATAAAAGAATGATTCAACTTTCACTTAGATACAATAAGCTTGTATATGCCCTCTATTTATAGGGCTTCAAGTAAGTATCATAAGTTGCAAAATATTAAGGATCAACATTAAGGTACCTTATAAATGATTTAGGGGTTACAAGGTAATGAATTTAGGGTTATGGGCATTCATTCTTTAAGGGTTACAATAGGATAAATTTGAGGGGGCTATGGACATCCATTTATCAACGGATTTATAACACTCCCCCTTGGATGTCCATTAATGAAAGTGTCTCCTAAACAAAAAAACTTCATTAGGAAAGCCTCTATGGGATAAAAACCTAATGAAAGAAAAGAGTACATAATCTATTATTACAAGCTACCTCGTTAAAAACTTTTACCAGGAAAACTCAGTGGGACAAAACCTTAGTTAAAGGAAAAAAAAATAAGTGTTTTAGACTCCCCTTAATGGCAACATCTTTGAGTCGACGCATTTTAATCTTGTGTAGTAATCACTCAAACGTTGAATTTGGAAATGTCTTTACTAGAACGAATTTATTGAACTACTATATCACATTTTTCTCAAGATCATGAGTGAACAATAATTTTGGTAAAATATGTTTTGTTCTATCACCTTTAATGTAACTACCCTTCAATTGAGCTATACATGTTGCATTATCTTCATATAAGATAGTTGGCATCTTTTTGTAAAACCAAATTACATATCTTCTAGATATGTTGGGCCACTAACTTTAGCCAAAAACACTTTCGGCTTGTCTCATGCATTGCAATTATTTCTTCATGACTTGAAAAGATGGTAGCTAATGTCTGCTTTGTTGAATGCCATGATATGACAGTACCTCCACATGTAAATAAATATCCCATTTGAGATCGACCTTGAATCCGATAAATATCCAACATCAACATAGCCAACTAATATGGATTTTGAATCATTTGAATAAAATAACCTCATATCAATGGTCCCTTTGAGATATCTAAATACATGTCTAATTTCATTCAAATGTCTACATGTTGGAGAAGAACTAAATCTTGTTAACAAGTTTACAACGAAAGCTATATCAGGTCTTGTGTTGTTTGCAAGATACATCAATGCTCCTATGGCACTTAGATATGGTACTTTAGGACCAAGAAATTCTTCATCATTCTTGCAATGACAAAATTTATCTTTATTCACATCTAATAATCTTACAACCACCGTGGTACTCAATGGATGTGTTTTATCCATGTTTTAAGTTAACTGATGAACATTAATTCCATCTTTTAAATGCTTGACATGCAAGCCAAAACAAAACTTTATTTTTCCAAGAACTTCATCTTAAATTCTTTCTTTAAACAATTTACCGTATTTTGAAGCTCTTCAAGAGTTCCAATAATATTTAGATAATCAACATAAACAACAATTATCATAAAATTTGATCCAAATCTTTCATCTAAAATTTTTTCTTTAAATAAATTACTGCATTTTAAAGTTCTTCAAAAATTTTAATAATATTTAGATAATCAACATAAACAACAATTATCACAAAATTTGATCCAGAACTTATTTATATAAATACTTGAACAAATTAGATATTTTTATAACTTTTTTTAACAAATATTTAGTAACATCTATTTTCAAGTAACGCAATCATAAGAAGAAAAGAAAGATTAAATAGAGAGGATTCATTCCACAAACATAGAAATGCAGCCAATGGTGCGATTTATTATTATTATAGAATTAAGAAAGTTTAAGCATGTGCAGATGTGATGGAATCAGTCACCCAAACAACACTTTGATGGTGTAGAAGAGAGAGAGAAAGGAATGAAAGCCAGCCAGGCTGCAGCTTAGACTTAAATACCAGTGCAGTATACTTTGGTGGTTTTCACTGTTTTTCCATTCGGCTTTTTGGGAAATCTGATTTCGACTCAACCACCCACCCACTCTTTCATGGCCCCCTATATAATCAACGTTTTCAATTTTCTACCTTTTCATCCCATTTGCAGCCAATGTGGGTGTTTTTATATAAAAAATTTTAACTAATTACGAAAATAGGTTAAAGGATAAATTATTTATAAAATAAATTGTTTGTTATAGTATTCGCCGGTATCGTTTGATACATTAGCGGCATCACTCTCCTTTTTCAGCCTATCATGAGCTAATCATCAATGTTTAAAAAATGTATTTTTTAAAATACCCATGAAAATATGGATGTATACATGATGGAAAATGATAACTTTTTAATGGTGTTGTTGGTTTGTCAGACGACACCAGTGATAATTTAAAAAAAAAAAAGAAAACTAGGTGTCAAAAAAAAAAGCTGAGACAGGTAAAAATAATATTTTTGTTAATGGGTGTCATTTGTGTGTCAGGCATCACCACTGATAATTTTTTAAAAACATATTTTTTTAATTGGTGGCGTTGGTGTGTCATGCGGCACCAATACAATAAAAAAAAGGTTATCAAGGGAAACAAAGAGAAAGCGGAAAAAAAATTTTATTTTATGATGTCGTCAACATATCAAGTAACTCCGGTGGCCCCGCGATACTGTCAAGTGGCACCACCTAGTATATATACTCGATCCCCAGCCAAAAAATCTGTTTCTATTGAAGTTTTAGATTTCTGATGAAGTTTTTGCTTTCTAATGAAGAAAAGAAAAAAATATTCTTTCAACGTTTTTTTTCATGAGATCAGAATTTTTTTAAATCATCGATGCCGCTTGATAGTCTAACGGTAGCTTTAAAAAATATTATTTTATTTTTTTCCATCAATATGCCCGTATTTTCAATAATATTTTGGAAAAATACATAACAAAATTATTTTTTAAAAAGAACACATCATTACATGATGATTGACTGAAAAGAGAGGATGATGCCGTCAATATGTCAAGTGACACCGATGAGTACAATGGCAAACAATCCATTTTCATAAATAATTTATTCCAATTCATTTTTGTAATTAATTAATTTTTTATATTATTTTTATAAAAAAGCGGCTGAGGTGGTATATTAACATGCACCTGCTGCATCTTCAACTAGGTTAACTCAACACCATTTTCTCTATTTGGCGTCCCAACCTCATCATTTGGACTTTCAACCAACTGTCTTATGATTCGCTCTTCTTCAAAGCCGCCGCTGTTGTTGTTGTTGTAATATTGCTTTCTTTGTCAACTTTTAAGGCTAAGCAAAGATTTTTTTTTTTGTCATAAAAGAGCATGAAATAGTAGGAAACATAGGATAGTTAGCCACATTAACTTTTTTATCATACGAAACCATCAAGTCGAGCAAATGAAAACAAAGAACATAATCTTTCAAGGGATCCCTAGGATTAAAGGTAGATAAAATTCCAGATCAAAAGCACCAGTCGAGGTGAAATTCCAGCCTCAGTGGTACATCATGAAAAGCAAGGAACAGGGGTAGCCAATTGAGGGAGCACAAAATAAGATTAAAAGAAGGGATGGGTCTAATTGTCCTTACCAAAATTGACATAGAACCATCAAAACCTTGAATGCTTCTAAGGCCACCCCAAGTAGCTGATGGTTTTAATTGAAGAATTTTTGCCCAAATGGAGTCCAGGTTTTGAACAGCTCTCCAGACTCCAACCAAAGCTTGATTTTGGGCTTTCGTTTGATGGAGCCCAAGTCCCCCAACCCTTTATGGTTTGGTAACCACAACCGGTTCAATTTACGAAGCTTAGATTCATTTCTAGTGCCGCCCCCAAAGGAAATTCTGATTCATACGATCAATCAAATACAAGCTGGGAGCTTGTTAAGGATATAAACAGTTAGTCTGTTAAAGCTGTTGTAACAGCTAACAATCTACTAATAGTAGATATCAATATGTTAAATGAGTAGTTACCTAGAAGTATATAAATACAGCTACCAATGTACAAAGAAAGCGAGGCATTTTCAATATACAAAGAGTTCATTTTCCGTTTGTATTGATTTAGTTCTTTAATATACCTGACTCCTTTCATGGTATCAGTCACTTTGTGATCCTCGGCGAATGGCTACCACGAATTCCACTGATTCTGCCTCGGTTGAAGGTGGTTGTGATGTTTTCCCTAGCGAGAGAGTTATAAACTCGTTCCCTCGGCACGACGTTGTGAAACTCGATGAAGGAACCTTCATTCAATGGCAACAACATGTACACCTAATACTACGTGGATATGATTTGATCGGGTTTCTAGACGGGACCTTACCTCCACCGGCAAGATTCGTTTAGTCACCGAATGGCTCTCTTGCTCCTAATCCGTCCGCGATGATCTTTACGCAACAAGATCATTACCTCACTTTGTGGTTGCTTTCCACGATAAATGGCTCGCTGTTGTCCTTTTTCACGGATGCTAGGATAGCTTGCGATGTGTGGACTATGACTACAAGTCTATTCGTGACCGACACCAGTGCTAAGCAGTCTTAGATTCGTCATGAAATCCAATCTCTCAAGAAATGTACACTCTCGATCAAAGGTTTTGTTGCTCATATAAAGAACCTTTGTGCTCTGTTAGAAGCTACAGGCACTCGAATTCCGAAAGTGGAGAAGACGAAAATCATGCTCACTGGCTTACCTCCTGACTTCGATGTTGTTGTTTCTTCGGTGGCTATTTCGTCCGAGCCAGAGCCATTTCAGAGGCTTGTCGATGCCTTGGTTGAATGTGAGAATTGATAGCAACGGGCGGTTCAAGAAGTGGCCATGCATGCTAACCTCGTGGAGGGCGCTCCGTCGCGCACACTAGAGGGCTTTGTCCGTGGTGGTCGCCCTCCGTCCGGCGGTCGTGGGAAAGGGTTCCGGTCGCGCATTCAGTGTCAGATCTATATTCGGTTTGGGCACATTGCTCAGAGGTGCTACTATCGCTTCAACCACGATTTTAACGATATGACAGCGATGAATCGGGCGTCGTGAAGTGAAGATCGACCTGCTCTGGTGTCGGGCTACTCTCTTGGTCAGCTTGCTTATGCGTCGCACGCACCGTCTACTTAAGGAGATGGATGGTCCTTTCAACGATTGGGACTCACGTGCCCTTATACTCACCAACCGTTTGGTCAAAATTGGTTTCCACATGGTCAAAATCAGAATGACCAATATTGCTTCCCAGCTGGCCTTCAAAATTTCGGTCAAAATTGCACTCAAAATGGTCAAAATTAGAGTGGCCAATTTTGCTTCCCAGTTGGCGCCCATACTCACGCACATGGGTTTAATGGTGGGCCAGCTACACCATTTGTTAATATCAAAGGGAACATGTTTCATGGGCCAAGACGGACGAATTTTAATGGGCATGATGATGCGTTTGGGCCTAGGAATTTAAATGGTGTTCGATCCATGAGCTATTGTGTTCAAGTTGGTTATCCATTAGGTCGTGATTATACGGTCGGGCCGTTCAATGGTAAAGGGTGCGATGCTTCGACCCCGAATATTCCTTGGAAAACTAAACCGCGAGCTCGAGTGTATACTGGTTCAGACCTGTGTATTTTTCTTCCTTGGGTCAGTGATTTACATGTCTCTAGTTATTCGAATTCTTCCGGATCGCAAATCAACACTGCTCAGTTTGGATCTAATGATGGTGGTACGGATTCGCATATACCCATGCCTGTTGGTACTGCGTCATGGTACCCCGACTTTGGTGCTAGCAATCATGTCTATCGTGATGCGTCGGCTCTAAATGATGTCACCCCGTATTTAGGTACGTCTTCTCTCTTGATGGGTGACGGGACTCCAGCTCCAATATCGTCTATTGATAATGGTGTTTTACATACGCGTTCTAAATTACTTCGGTTATCTGATGTTTTATGTGTACCGAAAATACGAAAAAATTTGTTGTCTATGTCCAAGTTTGCCACTGATAATAATGTGTACTTTGAGTTTCACTCGACATATTGTGTTATTAAGGACATCATGACCCGGAAGACACTGCTGAAGGGCCACATTCGTGACGGTTTATTCCGGTTCTCTCTGCCAGATTTATCTCAACAGTCTTTTCAAGCCCCGGTTGCTGCCTCCACTGTTCTTCAAAATAAGTTTGATAAAAGTGATGTGTTTTATTTGTGGCATAAACGTCTTGGCCACCCATCTACTACTGTTGTTAAAAGTGTTTTAGACTAATGTAATATTGTATCGAAAATGAGTTGTCTTGATGGTATATGTACGGTATGTGAAAAAGGGAAGTCGCATAAATTGCCATTTACTCTATCTACTACTGAATATAATAATCCTTTTGACTTGGTTGTATCTGATCTTTGGAGCCCTAAGTCTGTTGCTTGTGGGAATAATTGGTATTATATAAAATTCATTAATGTTTGCACTCGTTTCACGTTGATTTATCTACTTCGTCAAAAGTCTCAGGCAGTGCAATGTTTTGTTCAATTTCAACAACTTGTTAAAACTCAGTTTGGGAAGAGTATTAAACAGTTTTAGAGTGATTGGGGCGGAGGGTATCGAGCTTTCATGTTTATTCTAGCTTCTCAAGAGATTATTAATCGGTTTGACGTGCCTGCATACTTCTGAACAAAATGGAATGGTTGAGCGCAAACATCACCATATTGTTGACATGGGCATCACTCTTCTAGCTCAAGCTGGTCTGTCTATGAAATACTGGGGCTATGCATTTTGCTGTGCAGTTCATCTCATCAATCGACTTCCTACTTCCGTTCTGAAGGGACAAACTCCGTTTAAGGCTCTCTATGGAGACGAACCCACCTACGACCACCTAAGGGTTTTTGGGTGTTTTTGTTTTCCTTATCTACGCCCATTTCAAGCACATAAGTTGGATTTCTGTTCTCTTTCGTCTGCCTTTTTGAGGTATAATGCTCAGCACAAGGGATACCAGTGTCTCCTACCCACTGGTAAGATTGTTATCTCACGGTATATGGTTTTTGATGAAAATAAGTTTATGCCCTCCGAACCCAATCCCAAGGGAGCTGTGCTTGACCATACTCAACCTGTTTCAACCTATGTTCCCATTGTTCGGACCGACTGTTTACGTTATGTGGCATCGTCCGTTGCTCAATCTCCTACTCCTTGTTCTCAACAGGCTGATTGCCCATTAAGGTTCCCATCGATTGAAGCTCAACCTGAGGTTGGATCTAATCGGGAGCCACATAGATCTCATTTGTCTAGTGAGACTGGTAGTTCCGAGCATTCTCCTAGTGTTGAGCCCTCTCCTGCTACTCAGGCACCATTGCTGCCTGTAACTAATATTCATCCAATGGTAACTCGTTCAAAGGCTGGTGTATTCAAACCCAAAGCTATGTCTGTTGAAGCTATGGAACCTTTCACAATTAAGGAAGCGTTTTCACATTCAGAATGGCGTGCTGCGGCTTAGGCTGAATATGATGCCCTTATTCGAAATTCTACTTGGGACTTTGTTTCGCTACCATCAAATCGCAAAATTATCGAGTGTAAATGACTTTTCAAAGTCAAGAGGCATCCTGATGCGAAAATTGATCGACGTAAGGCTCAGTTGGTTGCAAAAGGTTGTTCTCAAGTTCCTGGGTGTGATTTCAATGAAATGTTTAGTCCAGTAGTGAAACCTGCTACTATCCGGGTTATTCTATCCATTGCCATTTCAAGAGGATGGCAACTTCGCCAGGTCGATGTATGATCGTAGTCTGAGAGTTTTAATATTTATATAATGAATGATCGAGCATAGAAACTAACTATCACCACGATTGAGGCAAGCGCACCTATCGAATAGTAGTATAGCTTAGTGGCAAGACCAGAATGTCGAACCCAAGGGAACCAAAAGTACTAGTACTGACTTCCTTTTTATTATCTAGCCTAAAAATAAAAGTGATTAACGTTTGTCTAACTAATTCCTAAGCTAAGGATGCCAAGACACAGAGAATGAATTGGGAAAATACTCTCGAGAAAACCAATTGATTTAGACAATACCCGAGGAAGAATCCACCTAGACTTCACTTGTTATTTAACTCTAAACCAAACGATTTATTCACTTAACTTGATCCGTCGAATTCCCTAATTTATATTAATACCTCTTTCGAGGCTACTAACGTCTAACTCTAGGTTGATTAATTGAAATCTCTTTCTAATTAAAACCCCTAGTTTTGCATTAACTCGCTCTATGGACTCCCATATTAGGTTTGACCCTAATCCGGCATATTTTCATCGTCCTATCTCTAGGAGTGCGATCAACTCCACTTAATTATGCTAGATCTACTCTTAAACATGGACTTTTGCTCCTCTGAATAAACACATCAATACTTGAATCAATATCCTAAAATATTAAAGCAAGAATTAATAACACATAATTAAGAACAAATCAAGTATTTATCATACAGTTCAGAAAACAATAACAAGATCCGTCTTAGGTTTCATCCCCCTCAAGTATTGAGAGGTTTAATTCATGTTTATAAAAGAATACATCTCAGAAGAAATTAAATAACAAAACATAAAGAAAACCCCTAAAACCCCTTGAAGGAAATTGAAGGGAAAATCCTCAGTCTTGAGCGTGATTCCGGCTTCTGAGATGGATCAACTGGCTTTCTTCGAGTAATTCTCTATATTCAGCCCTCTCTGGCTTCGCTCTCCGTCAAAAGCCCTGACAGAGGCCTTCTGCCAAACTCCCTTCTAGGTTGTCCTCTAGGGTGTTTATATAGACTTTCGGGATGCCTTACTTGGCCCACAAGTATCCTATTCTGAGTAGAATTAGAACGGGTCAAGGCAGGGGCCGTGTTCGAGTCAGCTAAAGTGGCACGGCCGTGTGGCGAACTCCAGCCGTGTGGATTTCTTACTCTGGCCCATTTTCTCCGTTTTTTGGCCTGTTTCTCGTTCTTTTCATCCTCCTATGCTCTCCTAAGTATAAAACATGAAATTAAAGGATTAGAAGCATCAAATTCCACAATTCAAGTGATAAACCATCCAAAAGTATGCCAAATGTGGGATTAAAATATGTATATATTACACTTTATCAATGTAAACAATGTCTTCTTAAATGGTGATTTAGACACTGAAGTATTTATGCAACAACCTCTGGGGTACGTTAAGTGTGATTCCAATGGTACACCATTTGTGTGTCGTCTAAAGTAAGCTCTGTATAGCCTTCGTCAGGCTGCATGTGCGTGGTTTGAGAAGCTTAAGCAACTTCTCGTCTCTATTGGGTTCGTTGGGTCAAAATCCGATGCCTCGTTGTTTGTCCGTGTAACACCCCAAACCCGGCCTAGACATTAAGCCCGAATCTGGTGTGTCACATGGAAGTTTTTTTTTCTTCAAACCATCTTTGAGATTGTTAAAAACTTGTTTGAGAATTACAGCCTCTTTGTTAAAACCCAAAACACTTAAGCAATTGTTATTTACTTGAAAACGTAATTATCTTTAAAAACCTTTTTGGTTGTGAAAATATATTTGAAATAAACAATTTACGAAAATGGGACGTTTGGGAATAGAGTTGCAGAAGCATTTTGAAAGAAAATTCGAGGCCTGATTACAACATTTAACCCAAAATAGTAGAGTAATAAAATAAACAAGAAAGAAGTCTGAAGTCCAAATAAACCATTTCTGAAGTATGGTCTCCATCGAGTCATCCAAGGCCCAAGTCCACGTCACTGAGCATTACCTGAAAAGGTTAAGAGAAAGGGGGGTGAGTTACAAGAACTCAGTGTGTAATCCCCTTACCATCATCCACTGGGTCGGAACACACATAGCAATATTTTGGGCCTAAGCCCAATTACAATTATAACATAATAATATGTATATAATATGCATATGATATGCAAATCCCAAACTAAACCTAATTTCCATCTGCTACACACCACCCGTACCAACCAGCGCACCTGTGGGGATCAAGTCAACCCACCCCGCGAACACACCAATCGCAGGCATAAAGCCATTTAAAATGTTTGTGGCAGAGCCACCGAATTGGATTGTGACAGAGTCACCGAACTAGATTGTGGCAGAGCCACTAGCACTTCTCTTCAATTTTATCCCAACCCATGCAATCATGTATGCATATACAAAGCATAACAATATTCATAGAATAATTTCATCATAAGGCCCATAATACAAGTTGGCCCATTAAGCAATCTAGCAATTTGGCCCATTAATCAATCTTAACAATTTGGCCCATTAAACGATCTAGCAAATTTTGGCCCATTAATCGATCTAGCAAATTTTGGCCCATTAATCGATCTAGCAAATTTTGGCCCATTAATCACATGAGGCCTTTTTTTTTCAAATTTCACACTTGGCCAATTTATCAAAATAATTCATATGGCCCAAAATATCACTTTTTAACAAAATAACCCATTAAGGGAAAATCTGTAATTCCCACAACCTTAATACCGGTTTCATGCATTTACACAAAAAGTGTTATTATACCATATCTTCCGATTTTACAAATTTTACGATTTATTCTAATGCTTACGGTATAATATCTAACCCATGAGATAAGTGTGAAATTACACACTCTAGCCCATATCACAAATATCAAACTGCCCATATATCAAATATCACATTTGGCTCATAAAGGGTATTTTCGTAATTCGGTCCATAGGGACATTTCGTAATTCGGCCCATTAGGGCATTTTCATAATTCGGTAATCGTACCCACTAAAGGTAATTCGGTAATTTACTCTCTAAGGGTAATTCAGAAATTTTACCCACCAAGGGTAATTCGGTAATTTACTCTCTAAGGGTAATTTAGAAATTTTACCCACCAAGGGTAATTCGGTAATTTACCTTCCAATGGTAAATTCGGTAATTTACCATCCAAGGGTAATTTGGTAATTTACTCTCTAAGGGAAATTCAGAAATTTTACCCACCAAGGGTAATTCGGTAATTTACCTTCCAAAGGTAAATTCGGTAATTTACCCTCCAAGGGTAATTCGGTAATTTACCCTCCAAGGGTAATTCGGTAAGTTACTCTCTATTGGTAATTCAGAAATTTTACCCACCAAGGGTAATTCGGTAATTTACCTTCAATGGTAAATTCGGTAATTTACCCTCCAAGGGTAATTCAGTAATTTCGCAACCCGAGGGTATTTCAGTAATTTACCCTCTAAAGGTAATTCGGTAATTTCGCAACCCAGTGATATTTCGGTAATTTACCCTCTAAGGGTATTTCGGTAATTTTACAACCCAAAGGTATTTCGGTAATTTACCCTCTAAAGATAATTCGGTAATTTCGCAACCTAGGGGTATTTCGGTAACTTACCCTCCAAGGGTATTTTGGAAATTTTACAACCCAGGGGTATTTCGGTAATTTACCCTCTAAGGGTATTTCGGTAATTTTGCAACCCAAGGGTATTTCGGTAATTTACCCTCTAAAGGTAGTTCAGTAATTTTGCAACTCAAGGGTATTTCAGTAATTTACCCTCTAAGGGTATTTCGGTAATTTTGCAACCCAAGGGTATTTCGGTAATTTACCCTCTAAAGGTAATTCGGTAATTTCGTAACTAAAACTTAACTAGTAATTTAGGGCATACAAATTTAAACTGTCCATCTGTGTTATACTGACTAAATTGACCATAACTTGAGTTAGAAAACTCGAAATCTAGATCCGTAAATTTTCCTTGGAACTAGACTCATATATCTTCTTGTTGTAATTTTACCAGAATTTTTGGCCTAGCCATTTAGTACAGTTTATCCCTAAAGCTTCCCTTGTTTCACTGTCCAACGATTCTGACCTCTCTTACCTTAATTTCAAATATCTCACGGTACCGTTTTCATATACTGCTCCAACTTGTTTCTCTTGAAACTAGGCTCACTAAGGAATCCATACATATAAATTATAACCCATAATTCACTTTTTAAAATTTTATATGGTTTTTCCAAAACATATCAGTGAACCCCGAAGTTAATTAGAACCAGTCTCACTAAAATTAAGATATCTCAGAATATAAATTTCTTTTCCTTCTCTGTTTCTTCCATATCAAAATAGACACATTAATATTTAATTTGATATCTTATTCACTTTTTAATTCCCTTTCTCCTATTTTTAGTGATTTTTCAAAAACACATAACTGCTTCTAACCGAAACTGTTTTATTACAAAATACGATAACCACTACGATCATACGCACGCCCGAGTGATCACAGATGTCGGTTTTCGGTTTTCTTCGGTATTTTGACCGATTCACAGAATATTTCATACAAAATTTCAGAGAAGTGTGAGATTACACACCATTTCAGGTATGTATATGGAAGGGTATGAGATTACACACCTTATTCGGAATCCGTAACGCGATGCTCTCCGCGGCACCAAAAATCCGAGTCACTTCTTACGAGGGATAGGTTTTCGATTGAACCTTTGATAAAGTACTTCGAGACCTTGCAACCAGCATAAACTCTCTCATGGCAAGTCCCTAGACTCTCAACCATATTACAAATTAGTCCCTTCATTAGCTAGCTTAAGCTTTGGGGGTTCCAAAAGTACAATTTTTATCAAGCAAGATCATCAAAATCACTTACTTGTGAGGAGAAATGTTTGCTGAAAATTTTGAGCTCCATAACCCTTATTTCTCTTCAATTTTCGGTGGATGAAGGTGGAGGAATAGTGAAAGGATGATAACATCTTTATTCCTCTTATTTTATTCATTTAAAACACCTAACATCACCAACTTTTGACCAAAATAAATGATTTTGTCCCTATATTTTTTTATGGCCGGCCTACTCATTTAGAAAAGGCCAAATTGTACATTTGGAACCTCCAATTTCTAATCCATAGCTATTTGGCACTTCTAGCAAATAAAATTAAACATTAGCACTTTATGCGATTTAGTCCTTTTTCAAAATTAAGCCCTCAATCGTTAAAATTGAGACACCAAAATTTTCATGCATCTTTATAAACATGTTATAACACATAGAATAACATGAAAATAATTTTCTCTATCCTCGGTTTAGTGATTCTGAGATCATTGTTCTAACTATCCCCTAAATCGGGCTATTACACCCTCCATGCATTTTTTTTCCTACTCCATTACCTTCCAAATCCCATCATTATATTTTGCTTTCACCTACTCCATTATTTCAAATTCCATCATTATTATTTTCCCACTTCTTTATTATTCTTTTTCTTTTATTTCTTTCCTTTCTTTTTCCTTATTTTCCTCCTTACCTTATTTTTTTAGTCATCATTTCATTTTTCTTTTATTTCTTTCCTTTAATAATGTCATGGTTGACACTTGGAAGAGCACACAAAAATAAATCCAAAATTTGCAAAAGATGGGATTTGAACCTCTTCCCTCAAGGTACTTCACTTGATGCCATAACCTCCTTGCCATATGCTCATTTATGCTAGCAATTTACTCTTTTATTTCCATAAGCCTTGATGCCACTTACTCTCTCTCATTAATAGGCTTAAACACAAACTTTCAATAAGGCCCAACTTGAACCCGAAACTTCATAGAACTCCGTAACATTCCAAAATCACCTTCCTAATAAGTCTCACTTGAAATAATGCCATTCTCTTGTTCTCAAAAATTTTAAACACTCCTACGCCCAAGGCCCAATGGGCCTAATCCTACTAGGCCCAATTTCGGGATGTTACAGTCCGAATCAAGTCTGGATCTACTCTCTATGTGTTTGTGTACGTCGATGATATTATCATTACTAGAAGCCTGATCACCACTATAGATTGGTTTGTTCGGTTGTTAAATGATGAGTTTTCACTAAAGGATATGGGCGATCTTCACTATTTCCTCGGGATAGAAGTTACTCAATTTTTCGGCTATCTACATCTCTATCAAAAGAAATATATACGTGACATTCTTGATCGGTGTCCATTGACCAATGCGAAGAGTGTTCATACGCCGATGGTTAGCTCCTCTACTCTGTCTAAAAAAGATGGTTAGTGCTTGAAGGACCCAACGGAGTATAGGAGTCTTGCTAGAGCACAAAAGTATGTTGTTCTTACTCGGCCCGATATTGCGTATGCCGTAAATAAGGTATGCTAATTCATGCATAATCCGACTACTGCTCATATGGTCGCACTAAAACGCATTTTGAGGTATTTGTGTGGCACTCTTGAGTTTCGGATTGTTTTTCGTCCATCTGCTCGACTCTCTTTGGTTGGCTACGCCGACGCCAACTGGGGGTTAGATTTTGATGATAGGCGATCGACCTCCAGATATTGTGTTTACTTTGGTCACACTCCCATATCTTGGTGTTCTAAGAAACAGAAAGTGGTTTCTCGTTCCACGGGTAAAGCGGAGTATAAGAGTCTTAATGCGGTTACCAGTGTAGTTACTTGGTTATTGTCATTGTTTCAAGAATTACAAGTTCAGTCCGATGATACCCCTACCGTGTGGTGTGATCATTCCAATGCCGTTGCAGTTGCAACTAATCCTGTCTTACACTCAAAGTTTAAGCACGTCGAGTTGGATCTATTTTTTGTGCGCGAAAAAGTCGCTGATGGGTCTGTTCTAGTGGGTGAAGTTCCCGCGTGTGATCAAGTGGCTGATGTTTTCACCAAGCCGTTTTCAGTGACCTCCTTCGCTCGGTTTAGGACTCTTCTCCAGGTCTTACCTGTCGGGAAGATGGATGAATGTTAAGGATATAAGCAGTTAGTCTATTGAAGCTGTTGTAACAGCTAACAATCTGCTAATGAGTAGATATCAATCTGTTAAATGAATAGTTACCTAGAAGTCTATAAATACAGCTACCAATGTACAAAGAAAGTGAGGCATTTTCAATATACAGAGAGTTCATTTTCAGTTTGTATTGATTTAGTTTTTTAGTATACCTGACTCCTTTCAGAGCTTGCATGGGCACAGTGATGGATTTGATGAGGGTGAGTCTACCATAGGCGATAGAAGGTTAGCTTTCTTACCAGATTTTTCAGATTTAGTTCTTACTTGTCTATTTGTGACTCTATGATTTACGGCGTTTTCTTCCAGAAATAATACTCTTACTTTAATCTAAGAAAATTAACCACGAAATCAATCATTAATGGAATACAACAACTAGCATTAACAATAAAAAATCATAGTAACGTAGCAAGAGTATCAAGTCATCTAGTACATGCCAATCCTCCCTGACTATGCTCCATTATCTTTTTTTTTTTTCGAAAATACAAATGCTTAAACAAGTGACATGAGCAAAAAGATTAACTTTATATACAATTACTAAGAAATTTTATTTGACTCTTTAAATGATATATAGTTGCTTATGAATGTAAATACAACAATTTAACATAAGAGAGATTAACTCACGGTTGGTCTGTAATTAAGCTTTCAAGGGAAAGCCTTTGTGAAGAGAATAAACTAATTGATGTATAGGATTGATGTTGTAACTTGGTGAGTAAGTTGAATTTAACTGAATTGGCAGTAAATTACACTTTAAATAAGTCCCCATAAACATATGAAAAACTTTTGAATTGCATAACTCACTTTTGTATACTTTTTTTTACACTTCCAATGATTCATCTAAGAAAATTCAACAAACTTTTAATAATAAAGAGAAAAAGTCTTAAAATTATACATGAAATTTTGATTATGATTCAATTATATGAATTTAAGGAAATAAACACATCACTTTCTTTTCATATTAGATAAATATAATTTTTTTTATAAGTAAATAAAATTATTTTTGTGTGCAATATAAAAATGTAAAATGATATTATATCGATAATTTATGACAGCTAAATCAAATCAAAATTTCATAAATAAAATTTAAAAATATATATATACAAAAGACATGGAGTTATATGTATAAAAAAAAAAGAGAAAAAGAAAGAAAAACTGTAATTTGGTGCATTAGAGTTACAACTAAAACTACAGTGGGACATTGAACTGTGGACAAAAAAGGAGAAATTGTCCCACCAACCTTTGGGTGTAGCAATTAATTCGAACACATTCCCCCCCCCCCTCTTTTCAATGGGTTGTCGTTCACCTTTGCCAGCTCTCTCATAGCTAATAACTTGAAGAGATATCTGGTCCTTACCTTAGCTACACACATTCTATCCACTCAATGCTAACAAAGAAATAGTTGAAGGCTTAGAATCAAAATGATTAAAGAAATTTTAACAGTTTTGTAAGACATTTGAATGAATAGGCATGCAAAGATGGATAACTCAGCCTACCACAACCCCTAATTATTGGACCCAAAGGTAACCAAATTAATTACCCTTTTTGTTTCAAGGACCACCCACTTCAGAAATAATAAATAAAAACCACTTTCAATTTATAATTTGCTACATTCGGGCGATGAATATAAACCAAAATCCTTGGAATTAAAAAAGAAGAAGAAGATTTATGAAGTTGATATCATTCGGAATATAAGTATAAATATTAACCTCTTTTTTTTTACAATAAAATTTTAAAATTTTAAGAGAGATTCAAATATATTCATTCAATTGGGTGCAAATTTTTGTAATAATAACTTTAAAGCACTGCACCATTAATTAAAGCACGTGCGTTACTGAACCTTTTTTGTATTTATTTGTTCCACTATATGACAAACTTCACTTTTTCACATTTTGATTCGCATTCAGATCAGTAATAGTACAGTACCTCCCTCCATCCTGTTTTTCACAGCAAAAATTTGCTTCGCAATTAAATAATCTTGTTTATTATATTCTACAGTTTTTCCATAAATTACTTATTTGGACACTCAATTTTTAAGGTGCTATTTTTGTCACTCAAAATGAAATCTTTATACTTTTCTTACTCAATTTTTAGGGTATTTTCATTTTAGTCACCCAATCATTAATCCCTTAATGGTGATTCACATCATGTTCACTGTAACACCCCTAACCCGTATCCGTCGCCAGAACAGGATTATAGAGTATTACTGGAGTTTATGGGTCAATTAGACAGATATTTCAAATGTTTCATTAAATATCAATATTCATAATAAAACCAATCAAAATCATATATATTGTCCCTTAAATAAGTCCTCGGGGCCCAAAATACGCGTTAGAAACAAGTCGGGACTAAATCGAGTACTCAAAAATTTTTTCAGAAAATATTGAAAATTTTCAAAGTTGCAGGAATCACACGGTCGTGTAGCCAGGCCGTGTGACTCACACGATCAGGAGACATGCCCGTGTCTCAGACCGTGTGGGCATTCAAAATAGGGATACACGGCCGTGTCTAGCCCGTGTCTGTACCTGTGTAACTCTCTGACTTGGGTCACACGACCAAGTGACACGACCGTGTGCTAGGCCCTGTGAGCATATTGACTTGCATTCTTAAGAAGATATAGAGGACACACGGCCGTGGCCGTGTGTCGCACACAGATGAGACACATGCCCATGTCTTTACCCGTGTGGACGAAAATATGTCATTTTCTATGCCACATTTCTCAGCCAATTTGACACCAACCTAGCCTCAACAAATTGCACATCAATAAGTTATAACAAGGCATTAAAATCAAGCTAAAATCAAGTCTTAAACATGTATTATCACCACATACAACTAATATGCCCTTAGATACCTCAAGTGACAACTTAAAAATATGTCCACCAAATATCCAAACTTACCTAATTAATTTACCTAACCAAGTTATCAAAGTTCACTACAATTCAAATACATACATATATCACTCATACTAACATCACGATTATACCCTAATCTCATACCAATATGTAAATTTGATTATATAAACAAAATATTATTCATAATATTTACATAAGCTAAACTTTGATCAAGACCGTACAAAAGCCTATACATGTCATATAAACTATATTTAACGTTTCAAAAACTACCGAGATAAACTAGATAGTGTGACTTTAGTGCTGATCCGGTTTCCCAACCTTCCGATAATCTACAAAGACATTAAACTATACAAATAAGCTTAATGAAGCTTAGTAAGTTTCGACGGGTTAAATAAAAATCTTACCGAATCTACTATAACAAGTCAAATAAATAAAATCATTTATGTCAACTCCCTGTCATTCACAACTTCACTTGATAAATACATTCGTATTCAAATCAATACAAAAATAAATAACATGTCTTTCAAATTCATTAAATAAATTACTTTACCGAAATCTTTTCATTCGAAGAACGACTTACGGATAAGAGTACATCGTCAACAAAAGCTCATAAGAGCTGGTCCTCCCAAATACACCAACAGAAGCTCGAAAGCTGAATAGAAGCTCGTAAGAGCTGGACAAAAGCTCGTAAGAGCTTAACAGAAGCTCGTAAGAGCTAATCCACCCAATCACGCCAAACAGAAAGTAAAAACACTAAAGTTCGCAACAAATGCTGAACCCCTGTTTTACTTGGGTAAAATGCTGATATCTCCCTCCAGTACCATCATACACCAAATTACAAATGTACTCAAATCTCGCGTTCAATTCAAACCGAATATCCAATCTAATATTATAATTCCAACAATAATTCATTTCTAACAATAGAATAAATGCATAATACTATTCATCAATTTATAAAAATGTTAAATTTTAACCGTACTAACTTACCTGGACTGTATTGTAGTAATTGCAGAAGTTCAGAGACTATTCCGCTATTTTTCCTTTTTCACGAGTATCTATGGGATCTTGATCTAGAATATAAAATTACTCACTTATAAGCATATATTTCATTTCCAATTCATTTTACAATTAATATCCTTTTATTTTTTGAATTTATGCAATTACCCCAAACTTTTACAATTTTTACAATTTAATCCCTTAATTTGTTAATCTATCAAATTAACTAATTTTCTCAATCAATAATCTATCAAAATATTCTAGGCCCTCATACAGCCCTTAATAAACCCAAAATTCACTATCAAACCCTAATATTTTAACCTTTTCACAATTTAATCCTAAAATTAATATTTAACAAAATTATTTTATAAAATCATCATACAACATAATAAAAGCTCTAAATCCATGTTATTCATAAAAAAAAATCTAATATTTATCAATAGAACTTCCAAATTTTTTAATAAAATAAAAAACAAAGGTATGATTTAATTGGATCTAATTGCAAAAATCTCAAAAACATAAAAATTACAACAAACAGCTAAAAATTGAACTCACATGAAGTAAAAATTAAAAAAAAAACCAGCTCAAAGCTCCTTTCTACGGCTGTTTAAGTCGAAAAATAGAAGAAGGAATGCATAGGAAACCTTTAAATTTTAATTTGTTTGTTTTTAATTTCACCAAAATTACCATTTTGCCATTCAATGGCTTTATTTTATTATTTTTCCTTAACTTGCCGCCCCACCTTTCTAATTTAGGTATATTTATTACTTAAGTTCTTCATTATTTATTAATCAAACCATTTAATCACTTAATTATTATAATTGTTAAGTTTTACACATTTTTTAATTTAATCCTTTTTAATTAATTATTTATCGAAACATTAAAATTTTTTAACGAAACTTTAATACCACCTTAATGACATCCGTAAATATTTTAAAAATATTTACGGCTCGATTTATTGCAACAAGGTCCTGATACCTCACTTTCTAAAACCACTTAACCTAGGGTCTTACCACTCGAACCTAATAAATCATTATAAAACATAAATTATTCAAAAACTTTTTTAACCATATTTAACTCGTAAATATTAAATAATAATATTTACAAACTTACTCGCCAGATTTGGTGGTCTCAAAACCACTATTTCTGACACCACTGAAAAATCGGGCTGTTACATTCACACTTTCATTTTGATCACCCAATTTTTAGGTCACTTTCAAAAAAGATCATTTTCTAAAGTATCGATTGAGATTTAAAAAAAATTAATGATTAAAGTTAAAAAAAGGGTAAAGACTAAAATAATTGATTAAAAATTTTTAAATTGTACTTGTTTATCAAATTACCGAAAATTACAACTTTTTTAATATTAAAATTTTAATTTTAAAAACATAAAAATTAATTAAATAAATTGTTGAATATTTTTTATTCTTTGATAATGTTAATCAATTTTTTATTGTAATATTGAAATTAATTAAGTTAATTTCATTCTAAATTTTAAAATTTTATTTTATGTTTCCAGATCATTCTTAATAAAGTCAACTCAAAAAATCATATTTAATAATTATCTACGAAACTTAATTTTTTTTATAATATACCCCAAATCTTTCATACTAAGCTAAAATCAAACAAAATCATTACAATTAATTAAATTAATTGCTTGTTAATGATAAAAAAATTGGGTTTTATTTGGCATAAAACATAAAATTAATTTAAGAATTTTTCTTTGCTTTAATTTTAATATGAAAGACTCGAAATCATATAATTAAAAGAAATTTGGGTTTCATATACAATTATCAAAAATGATTTATTTGAGTCGATTTTAATTTGAAAACATGAAATAAAATTTAAAAATTTAAAAGGAGACTAAATTAATTAATTTCAATATTATAGTAACAAATTGGTACAATCAAGGAATAAAAAATTTTCAATAACTTATTTAATTAGTTTTGATATTTTGAAATTTAAATTTCAATATTAAAAAAAAACTATAACTTTAGGAGAGCGCATAAACAAGTACAATTTAATAATTTTTAATGCATTATTTTAGTTTCTACCATTTTTTTACTTTAATTCTTAATTTTTTTACCTTGATAAATATTAAAAAATTATCTTTTAGATGACCAAAATGAAAGTGTGAATATGATATGACATGTACAAATTAACTGCCGTTAAAAATTTAACGGTTGAATGACTAAAATAAAAACACCCTAAAATTTGTGTGATGAAATTGTAAGGATTGCATTTTGAATCATCAAAGTTAAAATGCCTAAAAATTGAGTCACCAAAAGGTAGTTTGCCCTGTATATATCAATAAAAAAAAAAAATTAAATGATGAAAGGATAATGGTTAGCTGAACTGTTGTAAGGCAACAGCTTTATGATGAAGGCAATAGAAGACTAGGAACCCCACATGGTCAACGCCAAGTTTAAGGGTCAAACTTGCCAGCACAAACCCATGGACTGCACGGCTGTCATATAGACTATGTGAATTGCAAAATAAAATGCATATTCCATATTTAAAGAAAAAAAAAACACAATTTATACGAAGGAAAAGGGAATTTCAAGTCTACACTGTGAAAACAATAACCAAGTACAAAAGTAGTTTAGTGCCAGCTTTTCATTAGAAAGTAGCTTTCTTTTTGTATGTTTTGATGATTATGTCTTCTGGCAACTCATTTTTTGTCAAGTAATAATTTCCAAACTTCAAATATATGGAAACATGGTTGTATCAATTATATTTTTGTAATCCAAATAACATAACTGTAACCTACACTTATTATTAATAGTAGTGCAGTTATATTTTAATAAATAGATACACAGCTTCTTCTTCTTTTTTAAACCTTGCCCCTCTGGTTAAATTGGCCTCAACCACTATATTAATAATTAAATCAAAGACCTCAAAGTTTATACAGTTCCTACATTCCAATTTCCACGCCAATAACTAATTGGCAATCTTTCTAAAAAGTATAATATCTAATTTTTTTTTTTTTTGGGGGGGGGGGGGGAGGGTAAATGCTTCCCAGCTAATTAAGAAAGAAACAATACACCAAAAGTCTCCCGATCATAAAAGATGACGAAGCAACACAGAATTGATTGCATATAAAATAAAACTTGGGGCACAGGGCCACCTTCTTATTTTAGTATGGTGTTGGCACACCCAAAACAGCAATAGGAGAACCAAAAGCCTAACTCAATTTCGTTCCACTGATTGAAATCTGCGTGTGAATTGGCTTAAATATAACACAAGACCCAACTGCTAAAGGGGACTGTTACATATATAAGTGTATAAAGAGAGAGAGAAAGGGGTCAAACAGGATAGCTAAGACATTTTTGCAAGATCTCCTCATCTAAGTTTTCTGGGTTTCTAAAGACATATCTAACATATATACTACAGTCATATATCAAAATTAAAAATCGGTGTAAAAAAAAAAAACAAATGAAATAGCCCATGTTAGAGCAGGAAATAAAATAAAATAAGCCACACATAAAGATAGATCATCCAGTAAGCAACCATCCTGTTGAAAGGTATACTAACTACAGACTTCTTTAGAAAATAACAATGAATTTGAGAATGAAATTGCTCTATTTCTTTGAATGAATCACATCTAATTTGTTTCTTTGTACAATTGATTTATATAATAGTTGTGTTGACTGTTAGCTAACTGTTTAATCTAACTAATTGTGCTAACAACCTGAACCATACTAACAGCTTAGTAACTTACTAATTGAATAGTATTATTAACTCTATCATGCACACATCTTCTCAATCGGTAAGACTTGAAGCACTTGTCGAAACTGAGAAAACAAAGTAACTGACAGCGGCTTAGTGAAGATATCAGCCACTTGATCACAAGCGGGAACCTCACCAACTTGTAGGGACCCATCCGCGACCTTTTCACGGACAAAGAAAAAATCGAGCTCTACATGTTTGAACTTAGAATGGAGGACAGGATTGGCTGCAACGGCCACCGCACTAGAGCTATCGCACCAAATATTTGGAGTATCATCAGACTTAACTTGTAGTTCTTGAAGCAACGACAGTAACCAAGTAACTTCACTTGTGGCTGCAGTAAGACTCCTATATTCTGCCTCGGCCGTGGATCGAGACACCACCTGCTGCTTCTTGGAGCACCAAGTTACAGGAGTTTGACCAAAATATACACAGAATTCAGAAGTTGAATGCCGATCGTCAAAATCCAATCCCCAGTTGACATCGGCATACCCAACCAGTGACAACCGATCAGACGGACGAAAAATAATGCCAAAATCAAGAGTGCCACATAGATACCTCAAAATGCGTTTGAGCGCCACCATGTGTGTTGTGGTAGGGTTGTGCATGAACTGACAGACCCGGTTTACAGCATAGGCAATATCAGGCCTGGTCAGCACCACGTACTGAAGTGCCCCCACAAGACTTCTGTATTCAGTAGGATCTGCCAAACAGTCACCATCATTTTTTGACATGTTAGAAGAACTGATCATCGGGGTATGAACGCTTTTTGCCGTTAGCATGGAACAGCGAGCAAGAATATCACGAATATACTTCTTTTGACAATGATGTAGACAACCGGAGGAACGAGTCACTTCTATCCCGAGAAAATAGTGAAGATCACTCATATCCTTAAGCGAGAACTTACTATTCAATAGCTGAACAAACCAGTCAATAGAGGCGGACAAATTCCCAGTGATTATAATATCATCTACATACATAAGTACATATAGGGTGGAGCCAGAAACTACCCGAACAAATAGAGATGATTCAGCTTTGGAGACAACGAAGCCAACCGAAATGAGAAACTGCTTCAACTTCTCAAACCAGGCACGAGGAGCCTGACGAAGACCATACAAAGCTTTCTTCAGACGACAGACAAAAGGTTTACCATCTGAATCATACTTTTCATATCCCGGAGGTTGATGCATAAAAACCTCAGTATCAAGATCCCCATTTAAAAATGCGTTGTTCACATCAACTTGCCGCAGTAGCTACCCTTTTGAAACAGCAATCGACAAAATGACACGAATAGTAGCAGGTTTGACTACTAGACTGAAAGTCTCCTTGAAATCGATCCAGGAACTTGAGAGCAACCTTTCGCAACTAACCGAGCCTTATATCGAGCAATGGTGCCATCAGGATTCTTCTTGAGCTTGAAGAGCCACTTACACCCGATGACCTTACAACTGGGCGGTCGAGAAATAAGATCCCATGTAGAGTTACAACCTAGAGCATCATATTCAGCCTGAGCTGCTTCACGCCATTTGGAAGTAGAAAGTGCTTCCTCGACTTAAGTAGGTTCAACAGCTTCAACCTTCAAAGCTTTGGGTTTAAAAATTCCAACTTTTGACCGAGTCACCATTGGGTGATTATTGACAACAGGCATAAGATGTGTTTGACATTCAGCAAAAAACTCATAAACATCAATAGATCGAGTCCTACCATCACTATGTACAGTCGAACCCTGTGATTCACGATCAAAACCAACCCCTGACTGAGCTGCAGCAGCAGGAGCAGTAGGAGGAGATACATCTAAATAGTTCACTGGTTGAGGAGATGATGAAGGCAGAGGAACAAATGGGGGCTCTGAAGATTGAGAGGACATGTGTCTAAGTAGAGGAACAAACGTCGAGATAGCCTGATCGGGACTAGATAATCTCTCTCAAGAAGCAGACTCAGTCGACAGAAATTGATTCTCATCAAACACGACGTGTCGAGAGATAACTATCTTGCCAGTCGGTAGAAGGCATTGGTACCCTTTGTGTTGAGCACTATAACCCAAGAACGTAGATGGTTGAGAGTAGAACTCCAACTTATGTATCATAAACGGTCGTAAGGAAGGATAACAGCAACAGCCAAACACCCTCAAATGATCATAGGTGGGTTCACACCCATAAAGAGCCTTGAACGGAGTTTGGCTTTTTAATACTGGAGTGGGAAGTCGATTGATGAGGTGAACTGCACAGGAGAATGCATAGCCCCAGTACTCCATATACATATTTGCTTGAGCCAACAGAGTGATGCCCATGTCAATGATGTGACGATGCTTGCACTCAGCTACTCCATTCTGTTCAGAAGTATATGGACACGTCAATCGATGAACTATCCCCTGTGACGCGAGAACAGACGTAAAGGCTCGATATTCTGCACCCCAGTCACTCTGAAATTCTTTAATAGTCTTCCCAAATTGAGTTTTTACAAGCTGCTGGAATTGAACAAAACGCTGCATAGCTTGAGACTTTTGACGAATCAGATAGATCCATGTAAACCGTGTGCAAACATCAATAAACGAAACATAATACGAATTATTTCCACATGTAACAGATACAGGTCCCTAGAGATCAGACACGACCAAATCAAAGGGTTCACTATATTCAGTAGTAGAAATAGGAAATGGCAGTTTATGTGACTTTCCTTTTTGGCAAGCAGTACACACAACATCACAACAGTATTGATAAACCGTAAAAGTAACATATTTTAAGCCCACATTTAGCATGCTTTTGGATGATTTAAGCCTTGAATTATGTAATTCGGTGCTCTTAATCCTTTGTTTTCATGTTTTATACTCAGAAGAGCACCGAATGATGAAAACAACGGAAAACGGGCCCAAAACGGAGTAAATGGGCCAAATTACGTAATCCACACGGCTTGGGCCCAAGACCACACGGCCGTGCCTCACTCAACAGTCTCGAACACGGCCTGGCCACGATTTACACGGGCGTGTGCCATGGGCTTGTCCTTGCCGTGACAAAGAGAAATTTCACTCGGATTAGGATACTTAGGGGCGAAGAAACACATTCCGAAGCCTATATAAACACCCTAAGTATAACCTAGAAGGAGGGAACCCAAGGCTTTAGTCAAGGGGCGTCCAGCCAGGCCAAAAAGGGCAGAGTTGTGGGAATTTACGCGAAGATAGACAGTTGATTCATCTCAAGAAGCCAGAATTATACTCAAGACGGAGGATCTCTCCTTCAATTCCTTCAGGGGGTTTTAGGGATTTCTTATATTTTGTTCTATCTTTTCTTCTGAGATGTTCTCTTTTTTTGTTATGAACTAAACCCTCAGATACCTGAGGGGGATGAAACCTAAGATGAATCTTGTTATCGTTTGCTGAACTATATGATAAATATTTGACTTGTTCTTAATTATGTGTTCTTAATTATTGTGTTGATATTTCCGGGATATTAATTCAAGTATGATGTGCCTAGGTGGAGGAGCAAAAGTCCCTACCTACGAGTAGATCTAGCATAATTAAGCGGAGTTGATCGCACGCCTAGAGATAGGGTGACGAGATTTTGCCGGATTAAGGTGAAACCTAATATGGGAGTCCATAGATCGAGTTAATGCAATTCTAGGGGTTTTAATTAGAAAGAGATTTCAATTAATCAACCCAGGGTTAGACGTTAGTCGCCTTGAGAAAGGGATTAATATAACTTAGGGAATCTTACAGATCAAGTCAAATGAACAAATCGTCTGGTTCAGAATTAGGTAACAAGTGAAGTCTAGGTAGATTCTTCCTTAGGTATCGTCTTAATCAATTGGTTTTTCCTAAAGTTATTTTTCCCCAATTCATTCTCTTTGTCTTTACATCTTTAGATTAGTTGATTAGTTAATTTTAGATTAGATAAACAATTCTCTTAATACCTAGGCTAGATAATAAAAAGAGAGTTAGATTAGTACTTTTAGTTCCTTTGGGCTCGACAACCCGGTCTTGCCTTAACTATATTATTGTTCGATAGGTGCGCTTGCCTCAAATCATTGTCATAGTTAGTTTCCAGGTTCGATCATTCTTTATATAAATTTTAAGACTTCGACATCGCATAAAATAACGATCAAGTTTTTGGCACCGTTGCCGGGGAACTAAAATATTAAGAAAGCTCAATTTTTATTACTTTAGCCATTTTTATTTTTTGCAATTTATTTTTATTTTTAACTTTGCTAATTTTCTTTCTTTTGTTCCTTTCAGGCACCTCTAGTTTATGACTAGAAGGAACCCGACAGGACCCCTACTTTAGGACAGTGATATTGAAGGTACCGTTCGCAGAAATCGTAGAGAAATAAGGCGAAGCTTAAACTACATAGAAGAAGAACAAGAAGCCGAAATCAATGCCACCGAAGAGATGGCTAAGAATAATCCGCTACCTCCAGAGATGGCCGAAATTCATGCTCCTTGAACTAATGTATGATTATGCTAAACCTAGTTTAACAGGAACTGAGTCAAGTATTGTTAGGCCTACTATTGCTGCAAATAATTTTGAACTGAAACTTAACAGTATACAGATGATACAACAATTTGTTCAGTTTGATGGTTTGCAGGATGAGGATCCTAACACACACCTAGCCAATTTTCTAGAATTCTGTGATACCTTCAAGATAAATGGCGTTTCTGATAATGCCATCCGTCTTCGATTATTTCCCTTTTCTTTGAGAAATAAAAGCCAAACAGTGCTTGCATTCCCTTCCACGAGGGTCAATCACTACATGGGATCAAATGACTGAGAAAGTTTTACTAAAATATTTTTCGCCGGCCAAAATGGCCAAGTTAAGGAATGATATCACTTCTTTTGTGCAGATGGATTTAGAGACATTTTACGATGCATGGGAGAGATACAAAGATTTGTTGAGGAGGTGCCCACACCACGGATTACCTTTGTGGCTACAAGTCCAAACTTTCTACAACGGTGTGAACCCTTCAACAAGGCAATTAATCAATTCAGCCGCCGACGGAACTCTGAATAACAAAACTCCTGAAGCAACCTACGAGTTTATAGAGGAAATGTCATTGAATAACAATCAGTTGCAAGTCACAAGGACAAGGCCAAAAAAAGCAGCCGGAGTTTTCAACCTCGACGCAGTAACCGTGCTATCAAATCAGGTAGAGATGTTACATAAAAAATTTGATGGTTTATACGGTTCTTCGCAGGCACATCCAGTTATGCAGTGCGGCGCAAGTGGAGGCGTGGCGAATCCTAAGTACCCACCCTACGGACAGGGCATGGAGAGCGAACAAATGAACTATATAGGTAACAATTTCCAATCTAACAATAACCCTTGTAGTAATACTTATAATCCAGGTTGAAAGCCTTACCCACAGGAAAAGAAGCCAAACCTTGAAAAGATGCTAACAAAATTTATAACAGCCTCAGAAACACGTTTCCAAAATATAAAAACACGTTTCTAGAATACTGAGACAACACTTAAAAATAAACAAGCATCGATTCAAAGGATCGAGAATCAGTTAGGGCAACTTGCCAAGCAGATCTCTGAAAGACCACAAGGAAGCCTACCGAGCA
Organism: Gossypium australe; assembly: GCA_005393395.2. Lineage (NCBI taxonomy): Eukaryota > Viridiplantae > Streptophyta > Magnoliopsida > Malvales > Malvaceae > Gossypium > Gossypium australe. The sequence goes on along the minus strand of CM016625.1, from coordinate 18,905,891 downwards.
ACACCGAGACTAATCCAAAGGAGCAAATTCAGGCCATAATAGCTCAAGATAGTGAAGGGTTAGACGAGCCCAATTTAAGGCAAAAGAATGTGGTAGAAGAAGGTAAGGTTGAGGTAAAGCCAAAACCGGTAATCAAAGAGTACCAACCTCGCATACTATATACCGAAGCGATAACGAAAGATGACACAGAGGAACAGTTCGGTAAGTTTCTTAAACTTTTAAAGAAATTACATATTAACTTACCGTTTCTTAAAGCTATTTCGCAGATGCCAGATTCTAGGAAATTTTTAAAGAAGCTATTGACAAGCGGAAGATAGACGAGGAATCGCATGTGGAACTGAACGCAGTGTGCTCAGCAATGTTGCAAAATAAACTACCACGGAAATTAAAAGATCCAGGGAGTTTTACAATTCCATGCTTAATTGGTAGTTTAACTATTGCTAATGCGTTAGCTGATTTAGGGGCAAGCATAAATGTCATGCCTTATAAAATGTTTAAACAACTAGGTCTAGGGAAGCCCAAACAAACTAGGATGAGCACTCAATTAGCTAATAAAACTATTAGAATTCCTAGGGTATAATCGAAAATGTACTCGTGAAGATTGATAAATTCGTATTCTCAGTAGACTTTGTCATTTTAGACATGGATCCCCTTAATTTTAGGAAGACCATTCTTAGCAACTGCCAGGACTAAAATTGATGTCGACGCAGGCAAACTCATACACTGTGTAGGTGACGAGACAGTCACTCTTCAAGCTCTCGATTCTGCTAGGACATCGAATAATCAAGATGAGAAAATAAATTCTATTGATAGCCATTCGGTTAACCCTTCTTTTCAGGAAGCACCACAAAAGAACACAACTGATTCCGATCCTAGACCTCGTGCCAACACAGAAATAACTCATGAGGAACAAGGGATTCAGATCAATGAACTAGAAGAGTGGAAGACGCATCTCAAAGAAAAACTAGGTATAGACGAAGCAGAAACAAAGCCACTCTACGAGGCAGACAAGTTCAAAATTGGAGATCAAGTATTGATAGAAAAAGTAGATCCACGAATACCTCCTCCTGATCCTAGCACAAACAAAGAAATCCCTTTTAAGGTAATCAACGTTTTCCAATACGAAATAGTTGAGGCAAGTAATACTATGTTTGGCACTTTGAAAATAAACGCTACTCGTCTTAAACTTTATCATGATAATGGAACTGCCACCATGAGGAAGGACTTTCAACTCCCCAAACCACCATGAATATGCGAATGAGTGGTAAGTCTAGCTTAAGACTATAAACGAGCGCTTCTCGGGAGGCAACCCGAGCACTAACCCCATTAACTTCTACATTTTTTATTTTATTATTTTATTCCTTTTAGCACCTAACTGTAAATCAACCAAGTGCAGATTTCCCAGCCACACGGCCTTGCACACGGCCGTGGCCATGGCCGTGTAGATGCACCGAATCTTCATACTGGCATAGCAGAAATGGTACGAGTCATAACGAATCAATTTTCAAGTCACGGACTCCAACTACCACGCCACGGCTATGCGATGCAGCCGTGGCCGACACTGTTAGATCATACACGGGCATGGAGACCTGAACATGGGCGTGGGAGAAGCGAACAAAGCAAAACACGGCCGTGCGATATAGCCGTGTGACTTACACGCCCATGGTACACGGGCGTGGGGACGTACCAAACATGAAAATTCTATTTAAACCCCCCCATTTTCTTCTAACCTACTCCCCATCTCCTTTCTCCCATCCCATCCTTCAGATATCCCCCTCCCCATACTTTTCTTCTTTAGTTATTACCCAAAGCCTTGAGCTACACCACATCTATGTCAAAGAAGCGGAAGGACCTTGGCACAGTCTCCCTTTGTGAGACCGATCTACATAAGTTCATGCCGGCCACTTCATTCACTCGATAAGCCAAGGGTCTTTGAGGCCATTTAATTCTTCTTCTTCTTTACTCTTCTCCTTTATTTTCTTTCTTTTTGACTATCTTATACTTAAATTAGTTTATTTTATTTTAGTTTCTTGGTTTTAGGTTCTAAAGGCTACTAGGGAATCACATTGGAACCACGACCAGCACCCCATTACAGCCTTAAATTTCACACCCACCTCGCGAACCATCCAACAATAAGGACTCTTCAGTCCATTTATTTTCTCTTTTAATTTTATTTTACTTTTTTTACTATTTCTCTTTATCTTTCTTGTCTTTAAATATATAGTTAGTATAGTTTTAAATATTTTCATCATTTCCTGGCTAATTCTTCACGAGCCTCCCAATTTCTTCATCTAGCGCAGAGATTGTGGACAGCCACACCAAGAGTCACCTCCTCCAACTTATCTTTCACCTCCGAATCAAGTTTCCACACTTCCAATTCAAGAAATACATTCAGGGAGTTTCACTTCTACCCCTATCTTTTGATTTTTTTACTACATTATTTTTATCTATCTTTGTACATTGAGGGTAATGTGCATCTTAAGTGTGGGGGGTGAATATTTATTTCGAGAAAGTGCCTAACTTTCTTCATTATTCTCAAATCCTTGAATTAGGCCATGAATGATGCCTTGTTCTAAAGTAAGTTTCTCGTATTATGATTAGAATGAAATTTCCCTGATTTATGATGTTTGTTGATATGTTTTGGATTAAGTCATTGTTAATTGTTTGTTGATGATTAAATTTGAAGGATACTAGAGAATCAAGCATGATAAGTCTATTTTTCAGGAATTAAAAATTTTCTAGGTTGTCTACCTAAATCTGAATGTTACTTTGAAGTTTGAAATTTACAAGGTTGATATCAAATAGCAATAATTTGTGTGAGATTTTGAGCCTTATAGAGCATATATATTTTTTCGTGCTCACTTTTATTATGAGGATGTCAACATTGATTTGTTATTCTAAAACTTGCATCGATTATACATGTCGAGTCCACATCTTTGATTTGATATATAGAGATGATAAAGGCACCTAGGTTTTAACCCACTCACTCCACTAAAAGCCTACCTTCACAATTAACCCCTAGTGAACCCCGTTTAATCCTAACAACCATTTTTATTGACTCACCTACTAATATTGACTCAAAACCATTTGTATTTGTTATCACCATTCCTTGACTACCCTTTCTGTCGAGATTTGATTTGATCGGTTGCCTAATTATTTTATTTCAGTAATTGAATTTATCTTTTATTATGTATTTGACTTGTTCTTAAAAAAAATTCGAAGAATATTCACTATTAGTTTTGTGATTAGGCGAGCTTATACGTTAAATTCTAATTATTGAAGAAGAAGCTCATATCAAAATAGTATTTATGTGATTATTATCAATTCGATATCTCTAGTTAAGTGATTTGTCAAGTCAATCTCGATTCTAACCCACTAATTTAGCCTTTATCCACACCTTTAACCCAAGCCCCATTACAACCCTGTTAAAGACCTTTTGATTTATGTATCATCTCATATTATAGTGGTGGAGATTTGATTTTCATGCAAGCCTATGGGATTAACTCTTCATATTCGACTTTTGATTGCTTAATTTTGAACCTTAAACACTTTGAGTGATTTGAGTGAATCTTTAGTGAGGATGTCAACCCTTGTCAATTTTGAATCAAAGGTAATTAATTAGGTAAGGGGAAACACCTAATGTTTTCGGGCTATAAATGTATGACTTTGATTGTTTGAATCTTTAGGATTCTTTGAGTTAAATTATCCATGTATGAATTATCTTTGAATTATGACGAAATATTATTGATGAATATTATGAATCAAGGAAGTTTGTTTTAATTGTAAGTTGAGAATTTTGCTTGAAGACAAGCAAAAGCTTAAGTGTGGGGGTATTTGATAAACCATAAAAGTAACATATTGTAAGCCCACATTTAGCATGCTTTTGGATGATTTAAGCCTTGAATTATGTAATTTGGTGCTCTTAATCCTTTGTTTTCATGTTTTATACTCAGAAGAGCACCGAATGATGAAAAGAACGGAAAACGAGCCCAAAACGGAGTAAATGGGCCATATCACGAAATCCACACGGCCTGGGCCCAAGACCACACGGTCGTGCCTCACTCAACAGTCTCGAACACGGCCTAGCCACGATTTACACGGGCGTGTACCATGGGCGTGTCCCTGCAGTGACAAAGAGAAATTTTACTCGGATTAGGATACTTAGGGGGCGAAGAAACACATTCTGAAGCCTATATAAACACCCTAAGTATAACCTAAAAGGAGGGAACCCAAGGCTTTAGTCAGGGGGCGTCCAGCAAGGCCAAAGAGGGCAAAGTTGTGGGAATTTAAGCGAAGATAGTCAGTTGATTCATATCAAGAAGCCGGAATTATACTCAAGACGGAGGATCTCTCCTTCAATTCCTTCAGGGGGTTTTAGGGATTTCTTATGTTTTTTTTCTTTTCTTCTAAGATGTTCTCTTTTATTGTTATGAACTAAACCCTCAGATACCTGAGGGGGATGAAACCTAAGATGAATCTTGTTATCGTTTGCTGAACTATATGATAAATATTTGACTTGTTCTTAATTATGTGTTTTTTATTCTTGTGTTGATATTTTCGGGATATTAATTCAAGTATGATGTGCTTAGGTGGAGGACCAAAAGTCCCTGCCTACGAGTAGATCTAGCATAATTAAGCGAAGTTGATCGCACGCCTAGAGATAGGGTGACGAGATTTTGCCGGATTAAGGTGAAACCTAATATGGGAGTCCATAGATCGAGTTAATGCAATTCTAGGGGTTTTAATTAGAAAGAGATTTCAATTAATCAACCTAGGGTTAGACGTTAGTCGCCTTGAGAAAGGGATTAATATAACTTAGGGAATCTTACAGATCAAGTCAAATGAACAAATCGTCTGGTTTAGAATTAGGTAACAAGTGAAGTCTAGGTAGATTCTTCCTTGGGCATCGTCTTAATCAATTGGTTTGTCCTAAAGTTATTTTCCCCAATTCATTCTCTTTGTCTTTGCATCTTTAGATTAGTTGATTAGTTAATTTTAGATTAGATAAACAATTCTCTTAATTCCTAGGCTAGATAATAAAAAGAGAGTTAGATTAGTACTTTTAGTTCCTTTGGGCTCGACAACCCGGTCTTGCCTTAACTATACTATTGTTCGATAGGTGCGCTTGCCTCAAATTGTTGTCATAGTTAGTTTCCAGGTTCGATCATTCTTTATATAAATTTTAAGACTTCGACATCGCATAAAACAACGATCAAGTATTTATTTGATGTAATACGACATTTATCTAAACAGCAAAAAAAAAAACCTTACAATCCTTAGACTTATTTTGAATTGCAGAGGAACCAGTAGTTGGAGCTTCGACCGACTGAGTGGACAGTATGGGCTCCGAAAAATGATACAGACCATCACGAATGTGGCCCTTCAGCAATGTATTCTGGGTCACGATGCCCTTGATAACACAGTAGGTCGGATGAAATTCAAAAAACACATCATTATCGTTAGCAAATTGAGACACCGATAAAAGATTCTTCTTGATGTTCGGAACACACAAAACATTAGATAAACGTAGCAATTTAGACTGAGTAGGCAGAAAACCATCACCGACTGACTCGATCGAAGCGGGAGTGCCATTACCCATTAAGAGATTAGAAGTACCTGAATACGAAGTAGTGTGATGCAGAGCTGACGTATCTCGACACACATGGTTGCTAGCGCCCGAGCCTGGATACCAGGACGTGGTGCCCACTAACACAGGAATATAAGAATCTGAACCGTCTCCTTATTCCCCAAGTTGAGCAGTGTTGGTGTTAGAACCGGAGGAATCATATTAGTCCGATGGGTGAAAATCACCTAATCGCGGAAGTCCAATACATGGATCCGATCCACAGTAAACACGAGTACGTGGCTTAGTACGCCACTGGACCGCAACACCATCTAAATAATCATCATGAAGCCCTATAGCAAGAGAGTCAAGTTGAATGTTATTAGTAATGGGCCTAGGAGGTAACAGTGGAGCATTAGGCCTTGAGTGCCCAACAAATGGCCCAATCCCTTGCTTCCCATTAAAGGCTGGTCTAGACATAGGTGGATAATGGAAAGATGGTGGCCCATATTGAATTGGTGGCCCACGTTTTGAGGAGAAATTGTATCCACCATTCGGCCTAGTAAATTGTGGAGGTTGATGTGGCCCCACATAATAATATTGATCACCATTAGGGTACAGTTGACCACCATTTAAATCAAGCCTTGGTCTTCCATTCGATGGAGCAAACCAGCCATTTTCCACAGCAACCGGGCGTAAGCAAGAGGGAGATCAGTGACCGGACCTTCAAGAAATGACGGCATGACCTTCGTTGGCACAATTTCATCGCGACGGTAATGGTAGTAGCACCGTTGAGCCACATGGCCGTAGCGAGCGCAGATTTGACATTGAAGCCGCGGCCGAAAACTCCGTCCACAGCCACGGGAGAACGAATGGCCACCACGAACAGGAGCCGTCGCCGTTTCGAATGGAACACTTTCCACCAGGTTCGCCGCAAGGAGAACATCATGTACGGGTCTCTCTTGACGTCATTCGCACTTGAGGAGAGCATCCACAACTCGTTGAAGAGGCAAGGGGGTCGGGGAGAGAGAGGCCAACGAGACCACGGCGTCGAACTCAGGAGGAAGACTCGCAAGGGGAATTTCAGTCCGCTCAGCCTCGGAGATCGAAGATCCCGATGCTTCCAAGAGAGCGCACAAACCTTTCATCTTTGCAACCAGATTAGAGATCAAGAGTGTACCTTTCTGTAATGAATGAAGTTCATGACGGAATCGAGACTGTTTGGCACCAGTGTCTGCGATAAAAAGTGTACTCGCTGTCGTCCACACATCCGAGGTTGTTTGGACATCAGTCAATGAAGAGAGACAGGAGGAGCTGATGGTGGACAGCAACCACGAGGTAAGCAAATTATCTTGTTGAGTGAAAGCTGATGCGGCCGGATTGAGAATAAGAGTGCCATCAGTTGTTTGAATGAACTTCGCCAATGCAGTCACCGATCCATCAAGAAAGCCAGCTAAATCATAACCGGCAACGATGAGACGTATTTGCTTCTACCATTGAACAAAAGTACTAACTTCAAGTTTTACGACCTCATGACGGGGAAAGGAATTGACTAACCGTTCGCCGGAGAAGGAAGATCCAGGAGTGTCGACGAAGGCGGAGTCAGCGAAATGCGTGGTCATGGTTGAGGATCCAGGAGTCTTAACGAGCGACTGATACCATGTTGAAAGGTATACTAACAACAGACTTCTTTAAAAAATAACAATGAATTTGAGAATGAAATTGCTCTATTTCTTTGAATGAATCACATCTAATTTGTTTCTTTGTACAATTGATTTATATAATAGCTGTGTTGACTGTTAGCTAACTGTTTAATCTAACTAATTGTGCTAACAACCTGAACCATACTAATAGCTTAGTAACTGACTAATTGAATAGTATTATTAACTCTATCACATCCTGATGACCTATATATTGTATCAACCGCACAAAGATTAGATTGTGTGTATATAATATATTATATATAGTTAGTTGGGAACCTAGCTCCTAAAAAATAAACTTTCTTTGCACCCCAGCTCTGAAAAGAATGTTAGGGTAGAAATGTCATAATTGATATTAGTTTTATGAAATATTCTTTAACACAGACATATCTCTCCAAAAACCAAGAAAACTAATATCTTCATCATTGTAGAGCACACTCTGAACTCCAAACAAAGACTATGGCCATGCTAACTGTGAATTTGCAAAGGTCATGGCCTGTGGCATCCACTGAATATTAACAAAATCTGGCTGACTAGCTTATGATTTCAAACTTTACACATAGGAATTTAAATGGAAGATTCACTATTTCAATCACTCTAAAGTTTAAGTAACTAGAAAAACCATCAGGCTATTCAATATTTGCCTTAAGAAATGAAACATATAAACAGGAAAGAATTTTGATTTGCATCATGTACAAGTTTTCAGTTAGTAATTATACTCTGACATGTCCTGATTATATAACTATAGTTTTATTTGTCAAGATTATCAAGATAGAAAATAAGTGTTCGAAATTCATACTTGTGAAACAATCTAAAGGGATAAGTCATCAATACATTCAATGGATTGAATTGATTAGGGAAAAAACATAGAGAAAATAAAACCACCTATAAATTGGCGACTGGTGCAAATAGGTAAACCAACAGCATGAGCTGAAACAAAATAAACTCAAAACCAATAAAAGATTCCAAAGTGTACAAAAGAAAAAATCCTGGGATTATAAGGCAAATCAATTGTAATGATCAATGTAATCAGTACATCAGCCAACATCCACTATTACAACCTCTAGAACTTATTTCCTCCAATAAAAGACAATTCTAAGAAAATTAAGGATGAAGAAACCCCATATGACTAGTTCTGTGTTCTTAAAAAAGCTTCAACAATCTCTAATCGCAGCCTACCATTATATTGGTACTTCAAATTATTAAATATATTTCTGTGCTACATGACACCAACCTTTACAAGTTCCCATGTCACTGAAAACCGGGGAAGACACGAATTTAATGGAAGAATTTTTTAATGAAGTTGAAAAAAGAAACAAAATCTCGAGACTTATTAGTAAATCATTCTATTGGAGTTTGAGTAAAATCTGAAGTTCTTCTTCGTTATCTACCATCCAAAAGGGAAAAGACGTAGAAAAGAAGGGGAAAATTACCATTAGCAAGAATTTAGAAGTCTGTATTCGAGAAATCAATGATGTAAACTTCAGTGGCAGTGTGTCACTATTTCACTGCACAGGATATTTGGCCAAAATCCATCTATTAGCATCCCATTACAACACAATTATACACAAATCCACTTGATTGGTTTCTCGCAAGCAAGTTCCATTGTGGCGGTCCTTCGCTTAGAACCCATGAGTTCAACTCTATGAAGCCTTCGCCAGAAGTCTTAGGTTCACCAATCACTATAAGGCGATCTCCACATGTTCTAAATGCAAGACCCCAACCATTCATTGAAACTGCTCTTTCAAGCAATCTTTCAATCATCACCCATGAGTTTCTCTCCTTACCATACTTCTTTACCTCCAAGTTAACATAATCAGCAACATACAGTTCATCATTTACTATTGCAACATGACGGGGTGCCCCAACAGCCACAGGAATATCAGCCTCACCAGGTACTCCACTTCTGTCTGGAGACATGTTTGGAATTTCAGTCCATTTTTTTCTCTCTAAATCGTACTCCTCACCCGAAGTGAGAACTCTTGCATCTTTCCCAACTCCACCAACTCCCCCAATCACATAAAATTTCCCATCCACAAAAACCATACTACACATCTTCCTTGACTTATTCATGCTTGGGAGAGTCTCACACTTTTGCATATCAAAATTATACATTTCTGCAGAGCTCAGGATATTACCTTGAGAATCACAACCACCAACTAAAATTGCAATCTCTCCTAGACTAGCTGTACCAAATAAGCACATCGGAGCATCATACTGGTGCTAGAAGTCCATGAATTTGTCAAAATATTGTATCTATATATAACCTGAGAAGTCACCTCTTTTCCAAAGAGAAGTGTAACAGCCCATTTTCAGTGAAATCGAAATAGTGGTTTCGGGACCACAAATCTAAGCTAGAAAGAAAATTTATTTAAATATTATTGCATGGCCCGTATTATGATAGGAATGTTATATAAAAATTCTGATAAGAAAATTTTACCGATCATGTGTTTAATTATGGAAAATATCAAATTGCGCAGAATGTAAAAGTTGAGTTCTGGTAGCTATAAGTATCAAATAGCTATGGAATTCAAAACTTGATGTCCTTATATGGTAATTAAACCATTAAAGAAAAGTTAGTAGATATTTTTGATGAATCATCCATGGAAAAATTAGAAAAGGATAATGACTAAATTGGAAACTAAAATAATTAAAAGATGATAATAGAAAAATATCATCATTTTATGTCATCTTCCCCAAATTAAGACATGGAAACCCTAGGAAAGAGAAAAGTGTTCAAGCAAGCTTTCTTGACTTTATTGGATAAATATTCTTTTCTCGTTTTTTACTAATTTTTATATTTTTGAGATCAGGATAGCCTAATCTATCTATTTTGGGGATTAATTTGAAAAGTTATCCAAGTAACAAAATTTTGCCATGGATGTAAATGCTGAAATTCTAAAATTTATGGTAGAAAATGAAAGGTTGTTGGTAGATAAACAACTTTTACAAAGTGAGTTTTGATAAAATTATGATTTACGGATTAAATTGTAAAGATGTAAAAGTTATGAAAAAAATTCTGAATTTTGTGAAATACATGTGCTGTAAATGTTATATGAAAATTTCGCTTGGGCTTGGAATAATGATTAAATTGCATGAAATTCATTTTCTTAGCCTAAGGACGAAATTGTCATTTATGATAAGTATATGGGCAAAATGGTAATTTTATCTAGGGTGTGAATTGAATGTGAATGAGTATGAAATGAATTAAATTGATGTTAAATTCATTTATATAGATCCAGAAAGGTCAAATAAAGAGTTAGATCAAGGAAAAGAAAAGATGTCGGATTAGTAGACTTTAAAATACGAACAAGTGTTGATGTAAGTTTGTGTAACTAAATTATGTTTATTTTTATGCTTGATTTGAATGTGGTATTTGATTACATGAATTAGATAAATATTATAAATGTATGAAATAATCACATATCTGATTATGTCCGAATGATGTTAAATTCCGTTTGAATAATGAAATTCGATGGATACAAGATTTCCCGTACTGATTATAGTCCTACTGTAACATCCTGAATTTTTGGGTCTATGCGTTTAATGTGTAGACATGTTTAATTAGTTAATTTGAGAATTAGAGGTGCAATTGGGCTCAAGGATTGAGCCGAGGCTTTGATTAAATATTTTGTATAGACACTTTAGGGGCTTAAATTAAAGTTGTAGTAGTTTAATTGACATATTGGGCTTATGGCCCAGCAACTATGGGCACAGTAAGGTGAGCTATAAGTGGCGTCACTAGTGCATGAGGAAGGCCCAAATTTTGGTTGCTTGAAGCCCAAGTTATAGGGCTAAATTTCGGCACTTAATTGAGTAAAGGGGGGCGGCACAAGGCTATTTTTTTGGGGAATTTTATTATATTTATTTTATGTGGATAATAAACAGATAAAGGCTATTATTTAGGGATTTAGTCTTTAAGGATAATAAGCAGATAAAGGCTATTTTTGAGGAGATAACAGATTAAGATAAGGAAAAAGGGATAGGAGCTATCATGTGTGGCAGTGTTGGACGAAAATCAATCTCTGCTAAAGGGAGGAATCGGTTTTCTATATAAAGAGGGGGTGTGCCGAAATTTTGAAGCCTCTCTTCTATTTTTCTTTTCTCATCTTCTTTCTCTCAAAAGCCGAAAGTCATTATCTTCTTCACCCTTTCTTTCTTTCTAAAATTTCTTAACCACTATTGTTATTCTTCTTCTAATATCTAAAATCCGAAACTACACCTGTTATTCTTCTTAATATTCATTGGCCAAATCACCCTTAGCCACCTTTTCAATTCTTACATCTTCCAAAAGCCGAAATCTCTAAGATCTCACCTCCTGAAGTTGCCGAATTTCCTTTAATGGAGTCTACATGTGTCGAAATCTTAAGGAAACAATAGGTAAGTGTTGATTTCGGGATTTCAAAGTTCTTTTGGCTTTTCAAAGTCCTTAGCCGAATGGCTATTAGAAACTAATCCCTTATTTCTTTATTATTTTCGGCATTCTGGGATCTGAAGAGGAGGACAATCACGTAGATCTCTAAGTCATAAGTTCAATAATACTCGAATCGAGGAACTTTTGGGATTTCAAGGTAAGAAATTCTATTGATCTTAGTATATAAAATCGGGTAGAATACTAACTATGACCGAATATAGGAGAGGCTTATTTTTACATCTTTTTGACTTTTCGAAGTAAAGTGTAGATCGGTTTAGCAAGGGATATCTGCATTAAATAGGTGTGTAATTCTCCACACCATCTAGATCTGTTTGAATAATATATGATTATAAGTTTTATATGTATTGATAAATGCCGAAAACCCGGCATAAAGACGGAAACCCAAAAAGAGGGTTAAGGCGTATCACCAGGTTAGTGAATGCTTTGATTAAATGTTATAAGTATATTGATTTTATGTGATTGCAAGGGTTGGGTTTGATGAAAGGAGGAAGTTATACGTTGTAGCGGTTTTACCGTGATCTGTTGTAGCGGCTTATGTCGTGATCTGTTGTGGTGGCTACGGCCATGATCTGATGATGAGCAGCACGACTACCATCAAGGCGTGTAGCTGTGTGGGTTGATTGTAGAAATCCCCAATGGTGTGTATGGCTGGTACGGGGGCGTGTAGCGGATGGACACCTAGGACCTGGGTTGGGCTTTGCATGTTATTTTTTTGTTATTTATATTCTGATTAATATGTTGTATGGGGCTAAAGCCTAAATCTAATGGTGCATGAGGGTTGCACACTGAGTCTCGCGACTCACCCTTTTATTTTAACCATCTCAGGTGACATTTAGGGTATCAGACCGGGCTGGAGAAGAGAGCAAGGTGGCCATGCGACAGAGCTTTGAGGATTCAGCAAAAAACTTAAATTAATATTTGATTTTTATTTAATTAATGGGTTTAGAATTTCTTGTAATAAGGCCATGGGCCACTAGACTAATGTTTAAGTTTTGGGTTTTATGTTGGGCTATTATTATTGGGCTTTAAGGTTTTATGTTTAAAATACATTAAGACATGGATAATTTTTGGGCTATTATTTTTTTTAGTCCACCAATGCATTTTATAACTTTATATTTTATACTTACTAATAAATCACTGAGTTTTCGGTTTTAGTATTAAAACCTGACAAATTGCTTTCCTAAGTGCTACATATTTTATAAAATCACTCAAGTGACATACCAGATCCGGTTGTAGTGTTTGGGCCGGGCTTGGGGTGTTACAAATTGGTATCAGAGCCAGGTTTAAAACTCAGCTTTGGGGTTTTGGGGCTCAAAACATTTTCTAAAAATGGGCTTTTGAAACATATATGGTTTTAAAGGATTACAGGTTTGTTAGCTCAGCATGGCACCTGCGTCTCCGGCCTAAGTCCGCTAGGTAAGTATTCTGAACCATTGTGTGATATATTTATGTGGGCTTTATGGGCTTTATGGGACGTAGGATAGTTAGATTGGAACTTGATGGACTTTAGGCCTAGTTGAAACAACTCCTAAAATCTCATAAGACTTAATTTCACTAAACAAACCCGTGAATAAGCCGCAAGACTAGGGTGTGGTAACAGGCATACGCATGTCTAGGATTGGATTCAGGAAGAGCTTGGTACTTAAGCAGCCCTAGCGACTCACCTCCTCTTCACTAGAATCCTACCTGGTGCGTAGTGACTATTCACCCTAGTTACAAGGACTTGTTGATGGACTAAACCTTATAACTAAAACCCGAAAGGGACCAACCACCCTATTTTTGAAAAAAAAAAATCCCAAGGTTTTGTAAAATTTTCAAAACATTTTTGATTTGTAAAAATTTCCAATCAACCATGAACTTATAAAATACCTATGTTTCGAAAATTTACCCGAAAATCTCACGTTTACAAGAATAACCCGGACCATGAAACTAAATTTTACCAAAAGTACCCCGGTTTAAAAAAAACAAAAAAAAACATCATAGTTTGAAAAATTACCAAACTACCATTGTTTTGCAAAATGACCAAAATACCCCTAGTGGGTAAAATTACCGAAATACCCTCGAATTTCAAAATTACCGAAATACCCCCAGATTTCCAAATTATCGAAATACCCCCGGGATTGCAAAATTACCAAAATACCCCTATTTCACAAAATCACCAAGGACCCTATTTTGAAAAATTACGAAAATACCCTTGTAGGATAAAATTACGAAAATACCCCTGGGTAGAGAAAACAACAACAACAACACTACTTTTCTGTAATGAACGTGAGTTCATGAATGTTGATGATTGAATGTATGAACTTGAGACTGTATTGTGAGTGTGAATTCGAAAGAACTACTTTTTAAAACTATTATTCATAAGACTGTTCGCGGTAAATCAGTGGAAAGAATTAATGATTCATAAAATTCTTAATCAGATAAACGCAAATCGGAAGAATGAGTACAAGGGGTCGAGGACGTCCGCCGCGTGGACGCGGTAGGGGTAAGATGGCTTTCTCTAAGCCAGCAGAGTCTGGCTACGGGTCAGGAAACGAAATGCCGAATCCCCCAGCTGTGGAGAGAGAGTTACGAGATCAGGCGACCGGAGATGATGCTGTATCTCAGACGATGTTGCGAGTCCTTGAGAGAGTTGCTGGAGTAGGCATGGGCACAGGAGCCCGGAAATCTGTGCCGGAGTGGCTTAAGGCCAATGGGGCAGAAGTGTTTAGGGGAGTTTCTGGTGTAGCCTCTAACACAGCTGAGTATTGGATGAAAGCGACTGAGCGCATAATGGATGACTTAGATTTCACGGTGGAGGAGAAGTTGAAAGGGGTCGTGTCTCTTCTTCGAGACGAAGCCTACCAGTGGTGGCTCATGATGAAAGAAGGTACTGTTGCAGACTTGATTGACTGGGATTTCTTTAAGGAGTCATTCCAGGGAAAGTATGTTGGGGCCAGCTATATGGATGCATAAAGGAAGGCATTCTTGAACCTGGTACAGGGAAGTAAGTCTGGCTGAATATGAGGCAGAGTTTTTGCGTTTGAGCAGCTACGCTCGGGGAATGGTAGCAACGGAGTATGAACGTTGTATTCGGTTTGAGGATGGGCTGCGGAATGAGTTAAGGGTTCTGATAGCACCGCAGCGAGAGAGAATTTTTGCTGTTTTGGTGGAGAAGGCTAAGATAGCTGAGGAGGTAAAACGGACTGAAAGACAGGAAAGAGATAAGGATAAGGATAGGAATTGGAATAAGAGGAATTTTGGGCCGTCGAAATCATCTGGAAGTTTTCAGAAAAGGCCTAGGACTGATGGGCCAGCTCGTGCTCCGACGGGCCAGAATCGAGCGTGTTCCACATGTGGGAAGACGTATTATGGGGAGTGCAGAATGAAAACCGGTGGATGCTTTAGGTGTGGATCCACAGAACATCTGATTAAGGACTGTCCTCAGATGGATTGGGTACAGCCAGCGGGCTGAGGTTCTGATCAGGCTAGGAGAGGAGGTCAACAACCACCAAGGGACCGTGGTCAAGTCAATGGTGGCAATGGCACAGGACATGGTCGTAGAGGTGCAGGTTATGCTGAGGCGAGGCAGCCAGCTTTGGTCTATGCAGCACGTCGCCAGGGGGACGAGGACGCTTTAGATGCGAATACCGGTGCGTACTCTACCATAGTATACTGAGTGTTTCTTTTGGCTTTAGAATTAGAGTGCGCAGCGAAAGCATGGTGGTGAGACTTGGGTAGTACGATTAATAGTTAGTTGGAAATTTCGAGGACGAAATTTCTTTAAGGGGGTAGAACTGTAACATCCTGAATTTTTGGGTCTATGCGTTTAATGTGTAGACATGTTTAATTAGTTAATTTCAGAATTAGAGGTGCAATTGGGCTCAAGGATTGAGCCGAGGCTTTGATTAAATATTTTGTATAGACACTTTAGGGGCTTAAATTAAAGTTGTAGTAGTTTAATTGACATATTGGGCTTATGGCTCAGCAACTATGGGCACAGTAAGGTGAGCTATAAGTGGCGTCACTAGTACATGAGGAAGGCCCAAATTTTGGTTGCTTGAAGCCCAAGTTATAGGGCTAAATTTCGGCACTTAATTAAGTAAAGGGGGCGGCACAAGGCTATTTTTTGGGGGAATTTTATTATATTTATTTTATGTGGATAATAAGCAGATAAAGGCTATTATTTAGGGATTTAGTCTTTAAGGATAATAAACAGATAAATGCTATTTTTGAGGAGATAACAGATTAAGATAAGGAAAAAGGGATAGGAGCTATCATGTGTGGCAGTGTTGGACGAAAATCAATCTCTACTAAAGGGAGGAATCAGTTTTCTATATAAAGAGGGGGTGTGCCAAAATTTTGAAGCCTCTCTTCTATTTTTCTTTTCTCATCTTCTTTCTCTCAAAAGCCGAAAGTCATTATCTTCTTCACCCTTTCTTTCTTTCTAAAATTTCTTAACCACTATTGTTATTCTTCTTCTAATATCTAAAAGCCGAAACTACACCTGTTATTCTTCTTAATATTCATTGGCCAAATCACCCTTAGCCACCTTTTCAATTCTTAAATCTTCCAAAAGCCGAAATCCCTAAGATCTCACCTCTTGAAGTTGCCGAATTTCCTTTAATGGAGTCTACTTGTGCCGAAATCTTAAGGAAACAATAGGTAAGTGTTGATTTCGAGATTTCAAAGTTCTTTCGGCTTTTCAAAGTCCTTAGTCGAATGGCTATTAGAAACTAATCCCTTATTTCTTTATTATTTTCGGCATTCTGGGATTTGAAGAGGAGGACAATCACGTAGATCTCTAAGTCATAAGTTCAATAATACTCGAATCTAGGAACTTCTGGGATTTCAAGGTAAGAAATTCTATTGATCTTAGTATATAAAATCGGGTAGAATACTAACTATGACCGAATATAGGAGAGGCCTATTTTCACATCTTTCCGACTTTTCGAAGCAAAGTGTAGATCGGTTTAGCAAGGGATATCTGCATTAAATAGGTGTGTAATTCTCCACACCATCTAGATCTGTTTGAATAATATATGATTATAAGTTTTATATGTATTGATAAATGCCGAAAACCCGGCATAAAGACGGAAACCCAAAAAGAGGGTCAAGGCGTATCACCAGGTTAGTGAATGCTTTGATTAAATGTTATAAGTATATTGATTTTATGTGATTGCATGGGTTGGGTTTGATGAAAGGAGGAAGTTATACGTTGTAGCGGTTTTACCGTAATCTGTTGTAGCGGCTTATGCCGTGATCTGTTGTGGTGGCTACGACCATGATCTGATGATGAGCAGCACGACTGCCATCAAGGCGTGTAGCGGTGTGGGTTGATTGTAGAAATCCCCAATGGTGTGTATGGCTGGTACGGGGGCGTGTAGCGGATGGACACCTAGGACCTGGGTTGGGCTTTGCATGTTATTTTTTTGTTATTTATATTCTGATTAATATGTTGTATGGGGCTAAAGCCCAAATCTAATGGTGCATAAGGGTTGCACACTGAGTCTCGCGACTCACCCTTTTATTTTAACCATCTCAGGTGACACTTAGGGTATCGAACCGGGCTGGAGAAGAGAGCAAGGTGGCCATGTGACAGAGCTTTGAGGATTCAGCAAAAAGCTTAAATTAATATTTGATTTTTATTTAATTAATGGGTTTAGAATTTCTTGTAATAAGGCCATGGGCCACTAGACTCATATTTAAGTTTTGGGTTTTATGTTGGGCTATTATTATTGGGCTTTAAGGTTTTATGTTTAAAATACATTAAGACATGGATAATTTTTGGGCTATTATTTTTTTTAGTCCACCAATGCATTTTATAACTTTATATTTTAAACTTACTAATAAATCACTGAGTTTTCGGTTTTAGTATTAAAACCTGACAAATTAGTTTCCTAAGTGTTACATATTTTATAAAATCACTCAAGTGACATACCAGATCCGGTTGTAGTGTTTGGGTCGGGTTTAGGGTGTTACACCTACATATGTTATGGACATTATAGCTCGGACGAGCATCTTGTTAAAAGCATTCTCGAGTGTCCTATTATATATAGTTCCTACGAGCATTCCTGATCGGTAGTGATCTTGCATGTGTTCCGCACTACTGCAGCTCTTTGTAAGCGTCCTGTTACATGATTCGATCGGTTGTGATCCAGCATATATTACGGACACAAACGCAGCTCTACTTGAGCGTCCTGATATAGGCTCTTATGAGCTTCCTGACATGGCTTGCTTGAACTCCTTGTTAAATGGCTATCCAGTGCTCCCTGATAATAATTTTTTGGAGTTATCTGTTAAGCTCTATGAGCTCTCTGATTAAAACTCTTATGAGTTTCCTGTTTAGCCCGAATAAGCGTCCTGTTACATGGCTTATTTGAGCATCCTAATATATGTGGCTCGAGAATGTGCTCCCTGATTATGTGCCCTATCGGGTACCCCTGAACATGAATTGATGGATCATTAATTTGTATACCTCGTGTATATTACCTAAGTATCCATCGGAATTTCAATGATTTAACGGATAAAACTCCTGACATGAGAAAATTTTGAGATTAAGGAATTATGTCTCGAATGCTTCTGAAATACCTGAAAGTTTGTAGCATGATGAGCTCATCCATGTTTATTTGATGTACATGTGAATTATGTGACTAACTTGCTTAATTGAGTGCATGTGATTAGGCAAATTGCCGAATTGTTGGAAAGCATTTTATTGAATGCTTATTTTAATGAATGTTATTGGTAAGTTTAATTCCTGTTATATGAACTTACTAAGCATTAAATGCTTACTAGGTTATCTTTTCTCTATTTTATAGTGCTCAAAAGCTCGCAAGGGTTGGAGATCGGTCGGAGTATCATCACACTATCCACCAGTTCGTTTTGGTATAAATAGTAAACTTATTTTGATATAATGGCATGTATAGGTTAATTTGGCCAATTGTTGGCTAGTAAATGGTTGTTTATAATCTAGCCATTGGAATCGCTAGTGATAGTTTGTTTTGGTGTATTTATAAGGTTAAATCATGATAAATACATATGTGTTTAGTATGGTTTAATTGAGTTATGTTAAACATGTATGTAATAAAAGATAAGATTATAAATATGAATGCATCTGATGATATGTCATGTTAGATGATAGAGTTGGTTTGGTTATAATGCTTGAATTGGTTGGTATATGATAGCAAGTATTGGTGTAGGCTGTTGGCAAATTTGGGTGAGAAATAAAGCTAGGAAATGGCTTTATTTTGTCCACACGGGTAGACACACGAGTGTGTGTTGGCATATAGGCATGTGATTTGGCCGTGTGTCCCCTGCATCTTAAAATTGAGAAACAGAATGCTCATAATTGGACACACGGCGCGTGTTTCAGCCGTGTGTAACACATAGCTTAGAACACGGGCGTGTAACTTGGCCGTGTGAAACCTGCACCTAAATTTCGAAAATTAAAATTAACCACACGGCCTAACACATGGGCGTATGGCTGGCCGTGTGATCTAAGTCAGAGAGTTGCATGGGTATAGACACGGGCTGGGATATGGCCGTGTGCCTCCCATCAAATGCCCACACGGCCTGAGGCATGGGCATGTCACTTGGCCGCCGTGTGAGCCACACGGCCTACTCACACGGGCATGTGACCCTTGTATATAAGAAAATTTTTGAAATTTTGCGAAAATTTTTTTGAGATCCCGATTTAGTCTCGACTTGTTTCTAATACTTAAATTGGGCCTCGAGGGTCCATTCAAGGGACAATATGATTAGTTTCGAATATGAAAAATAAATGACATGAATTATCTGTTATTGTTCCGTAAACTCCGGTAATACTCCGTAACCCTGTTCTGGCAACAAATATGGGTTAGGGGTGTTACAACAAACAACTTAGTTCCTACAAGCCAAGGATTCATTATCTAAAAAAGTGAAGCATTCATTGGGAGGCATTACTAGCAAATGCATCCACCTGTATCAAATTGGATCAAATGCCTCCCACTGAATGAGGTGACAAGAAAGGTATACCCAATGTTCAACCACTCCATTCTGCCTCCTCAACTTATAGATCTCTCTGCTTCTAATTAAGGAACGAAAACTCCGGTTCAACAAGGCAATGGAACCATAATCAGAACTTGAGCACCTTACCAAACAACTGATAGAGTTTTCTCTCCCAATTGGTTGGATTAATGTATCTAAATCTGACAACAAATCCCCAACATGTTCCCTAGCACCATTCTTCTCTACTTCCATAGGAGAATCCAAGAAACCCTTATCATCTTCCATAGGCTATTCCTACGATGAGTCCTCCACGGAATTCGACAGGCTATCTTCGTCTGATTGGTCATTCAAATCTGGTTTGTCCAGTCCAATGGGGGTGATGATGGATAAGTGAAGAATCCAAATTCGACATAAGGACGATGCTTTCCTTATTATCTATTTATTAGTAGGAAAAAAAAAACAAAGCGCTTTCACCTACCCAAACAACCTCTTGTCAAATCAAAGCATTCCGACACAAGATTGCGATTTATTAGAATTGTGGACCGTCGCTTTTTAGAAGACGGCCTAGCTAGTTTTAAATAATTCGTGTATATTTTTATTATATTACTTTATATTTAATATTTATGTCTTTAAAATTATTAGATTTAAATCAAATAATGAGGCCAAGTCAACATTAATCACATTTTGATTAGTTTTAATTTAATTTATCTTCCTTTACGACATAAGATTGTAGCGACTCCCTTTGATTTTTAGGATTAGGATGTTTGAATGTGTCGCACTCAAAAATCTTAGATAATAGAAAGTCACCATAATCCTCGTTTCAATATCAAACCCAATTAATATATGCACATAGTTACATATTTCACTTATTTATTTATTCGGTAGAAATTGATGGCTATTAAGTGACTATATTATTATTCAAAATATTACATTAATGTAGACTTAATACTATCATCTAATTACACCCCTTGTACAAAGTCCAAAGGTGCATCAAACAATTGTAAATTTGCAGGTCTTGTGTCTGCATACTTAGCCATGCAGTCGGCTGCAACATTTTGGATTTTCGAAACATGGCGATCTCGTACTTTCCAACTACACCCTAACCATTGATGTATCAATCATAACTCCGCCAGTTTGCTGTTAGATGCACCATCGGCCAACAATGACTCAACCAAAAGTGTGTTATCAGACTTTAGTTCTACTTGTCGAAAGCCTTATTTCCATGCTACACATAACCCTTCCAACACAAATCTAGTCTAAACCTTGAAAATTGTGTCTCTACCGATTGTCATAGAATAACCATGTAACCAATTCACATTATGGTTTTTGAAAAATCCATCAATAGACGCTTTCAAGCTATTCGTTGACATCGCCCCGTCCGTGTTAAGCTTAACCTATCCTCTATTCGGAGGTGACCAAAACTTAGTAGTAGCTAATCGACTAGGTTGACATGGATTAGAAAATGACATTTCATAATTCCTAGCCCATGTTACACTCGTATCCAATAGCTCCTACTTACAATTATCGTTCCGAGAAAAAACATAAAGATTCCTATTTTTCCATAATAACCAACATACTATGGGAAATAAGGTCTCTCATTCAATATATTGGCTACCACAATTTCTTTTGTTTTGCATATTCCACAAGATCCAATCTTTAACAGGTTTCGAGAAGAAAATAGAACAGACAAAACTTGGCACGCAACAATCCAAACTGGTCTAGAAAAATCACAATCATGCATCGCATGAAGATCTAATTCAAACAAATCACCGTATCTAGGAAAATGGCCCTCATTAGTCATATTGTTCAAACTAATATATAGGTTAGTTCTCGATCTAGTCAGTCCAATCAACCAATTTAATCATATTCTCATAACATTGGTCACATCATTAAATCTTAACGAAATCAAAGTTTAGAGATCAAAATGGATTTAGTTACCAAGCTTAGGTATCAAAGTAAAAAAAAAAAAAGTATATGTACCAAAATGGATTTAGTTGTCAAATCCAGGGACTAAAAATTATATTAACCCTTTACTTAATGTGCTAATTCTTTTTTATATATTTCAGAGAGAGAGAAATCTAGTTGTAATACTTTCCGAGTCAGCTTCTTTGGTGGATGTAATTCTAAACCGTGAAGGCTAGTTTTGAATGGTCCCACACCGACTTTTCCTCATACGTCTCTCAATAGTCAATATTCACATCACACAGCCCAAAATCATCCACCTACTATCATAATTTCTAAGTTTTTTTGGGGGTCATAAAATTCTGACCCTTTAGAACATATAAAATTAAGCATTTCAAAGAAGATAATCTATTTTATATTAAAACTACCTTATGTAAGCAAAATATATCATTATAAAAAAATTTATATACAAAAAATTTAACCATAATTAAGAAATTAAAAATGCATAATAATGTATAAATTTATTTATTTATTAGTAATGTTTTCATTATCAATGTAATAATTATTATCACTAATTAGATTTTGGATACATATTAAGTTACACTTATTATTTTAGATTAATTCTCACTTAATGTTATAATTATATATCAATTAAAAATAATATTTAGTACTACAAATATTTGCATTAACAAGACATTTTCATCCAAAATATTACTTGAAAATTGTATTTTAGCATTATTTAATAGATTTTATTTTCATCACTAAAAAAGCTATGATTTTTATTATTATTTTATATTCAATAGTTTTACTATTATTTGTTTTTTAATAATATTTTTTATGAATATTATTTACCATCGTGTTATAAAATACTAAAATAATGGCTCAAATAACAAATTATTTTATTTAATTATTTAATATTTTATTATAGATTGCGGGCAAAATACTCAAAAATACCTAAAAAATAATTTAATTACAGAAAAAGGCCAGTTTCAAAAATATTTAGGGAAAAGGGCCGCTTCCTCCCAAAACGCGTCCACGTCAGCGCATTTTGTGGGGATGCAACAGGAAAGCGCTCCCCCAAGGGAGCGCTTTTGCCACATCAGCACAAAGCGCGCTGACGAGGACGCGCTTTGCTGATGTGGCAAAAACGCTCCCCCATAGACGCGTTTTAGCCCGTGTTTTTTTTAAAAAAATTATTCTCGAATTTTTTAAAAATTTACGAAAATAAACCTTTATAAAGGCTCAAAGTGACAACACTATTTTTTAAGGTGTCATCAATTAATAAGGAAATATAACTTACAAAGGAAATCTTTATATAGACCCAAAGCCTCATTTCTCTTGTTTTCTTGAGCAAAGTGGGATATGATATATGTGTATATATAGACTCATGAATAGTTTTGCAGCTTGCTCCTAAACAATGTGGGATTCCTTCCTCTTTTAACCAACAACATGAGATGACATGCTACACTATATTTGATTTTATTTTTACAAAACAATTTCTCTTTTTTTTTATATATTTTGTTAACATTTTCTTATATTATAAAAAATAAGAAACAAAATAACTCAAATATATTTTTTGCAAATCCTTTGAGTTTTTTGGGTGCTTATATTATTTTATCATGTGATGGATCTTATTTGATCTTATTCTAAAATTTTTCTTTCTATTTCTCTAATAACAATATAAGTATGAAAAAAGAAAACAAGATTTGGACAAAAAATAATGAAATTACTTGCTGCCAATGATGTTTCATGCATGCAATACATATCGAATCACATCATCATCACCACTTAGCTCTCATTGATGTTTAGTGATGAAGAATTTCGAATGTAACATACTCCCACATTTTATAGATGCTCCGTACATATCTTACGATGAGATTCAAAAATCAGGAAAAAGAAATTCATCACATTTTAATGATCTTTTTCTGTTCTTTTAAAGTTTTTTAACTTAAATATAACCTAAAATATGGACACTATTAAATAATAAATTAACAAATGAAATTTACTATTAATGGGCATGTTGAGGATTAAACACAAATTTTTTTATTTTGTATCACACAATCACTCAATTTACTTTAAAATTTTTTAACTCGTATATTATTTACAATGAATTTTAATTTTTAAGTACAGTATTTATAATCAATTCACAAAAATAAAATTATTACTAACAAACTCTATAATCTATTAATGAACTGAATCGTTAATGAAAATAAATAACTTTGAAATTTTTTTACTCTGACGACATGATATAAATTCTGTCATCATGTGTGGATGTAAGTTCTATTAATATATAATAAAGTAAATATGTAAATGTTACGATGTTAGTTGCATGCAATGGTTCTGCCAATTGGTTGCTTTAGAATCCGTCTCTAAAACGTTGCGTTGCACCCCTTTATCCTTTCTTCTTTGGAACCATCAACACTGCCAAATTTGGTTGATCTTCATAATTGTATTTTTTTCATTTTGGTTCCTTCATGTTAAATTTAGTAAAAAAAAAAGGCAAAAATAAAAGTTGAACCGATTTAATAAAAAAAATAGGACAAAAAATATTTTTTGCAAATCCCTTGAGTTTTTTGGGTGCTTATATTATTTTATCATGTGATGTAGTCTGATCTTATTTGATTTGCAAAAAATATATTTGAGTTGTTTTGTTTCTTGTTTTTTATAATATAATAAAATGTTAACAAAATATAAAAAAAAAGAGAAATTTTGTAAAAAAAAAATCAAATATAGTGTAGCATGTCATCTCATGTTGTTAGTTAAAAGAGGAAGGAATCCCATATTGTTTAGGTCTGCAAAACTATTCATGAGTCTATATATACACATATCTCATATCCCACTTTGCTCAAGAAAACAAGGGAAATGAGACTTTAGGTCTATATAAAGATTTCATTTGTAAGTTATATTTCCTTATTAATTGACGACACCTTAAAAAAATGGTGTTGTCACTTTGAGCCTTTATAAAGGTTTATTCTCGTAAATTTTTAAAAAATTCGAGAATAGTTTTTTTTTTTAAAAAAAACACGGGTTAAAACGCGTTTATGGGGGAGTGTTTTTGCCACATCAGCAAAGCGCGTCCTCATCAGCGCGATTTGTGCTGATGTGGCAAAAGCGTTCCCCCAAGGGAGCGCTTTCCTGTTGCATCCCCACAAAATGCACTGGCGTGGACCCGTTTTGAGGGGAAACGGCCCTTTTCTGTAAATATTTTTGAAACTGGCCCTTTTCTGTAATTAAATTATTGTTTAAGTATTTTTGGGTATTTTACCCATAGATTGCTTCTCACCTTTTTATTTTGATTGTTGGGTTGCGTTGATTTCTTAATACCAAATGCTCAATGCAAAGAAATTGATTTCAATGTGTCACCCAACTTTACTCCCAAAAGATACGGTAATAATCTCCCTTAATGATTGTAATCACCAATTTTGGCCCGGGCCCGTAAAAAACAACGAAGACCCAAAATCATTAAAACCCAACAATAAGCAGCCCATTTACAACCCATCAAGCCCATTAGCCAAAATAAAAGCCAGTAAATTAAAAAAACCCAAAACATTATTATTATTATAAAATAAGAATAAGAAAAAACAGTCCATTTAAATGTCCATTTACAACAAAAGACCCAAGCCCAGTTTACCCATTACAATGGACCCAATTACAAACCTCTGAAATCCAAATGCCAACCTAAGCCTATCAAACCACTGTTAAACAAGCCCAAAATCAATCTAACCTATACAGACCCAATAACAGAGGCCCAATGACCCAAAACATTAAACTTTTCGGGAAGCTTAGGGTTTCTGCCTGTTCTCTCGCCGCCAACCCTTCATCTGCCACCTCGGTCACTGCCCACACGCGCGCCTGCACCACTTCAGCTCCCCACGCGTCGGTTCCCACGCCTCTGACGCTCGGAGTTTCCCAAGTGCCTCGGCCTCCCTCGTCCATGCGCCTCGCCCATACCCTGCGACAGACAGAGAAAACGAAGAACGAGCAGGAACAGAGAACAAGACATGGAGCAAACGATAGAATAAAAATAAGCTGTATCTTTCAGCTATAAAAAGCCACTCAAAAACAGTGTACGGGGTTGGCTCTTCTGACGAAATTCCAAGAACAAAAAAGAAAAAAACAAAAGGCATACAAAAAAGATTTTCCCCTACGATTTATCAGCAATCCAAAGAATAAAAGCTGAGAGGTTGATTTCATTTTTTGTCTTTTTATTATTTACTGTTATTTCTTGATATTTCAAAAAAAACAACACAGATGAAATCTAAAAAGGGGGGGTCTTGTTGCATTACGAACATCTCAGAAAGATTGATTCAAATTTAATTTTTATTATCATTTACCTTTTTATTCATTTTTTTTGTTTTGTCTATTTTTGATCTTTTATAAACTAAATAATAAAAGGAAGAGAAAGAGGTACCTTACCGAAACCTGCGCCGCCGTGGCGTCGGAGCGCTCTCCGTCGCCGGGGCTCCGCCTTAGGAGGGACGTGAGCGCCCCTTTCTCTTCGCTTCAACACACTGGAGGCTGGACCTTCAAACGGGTTTTAGGCGGGGCCTTAAGGCTTAGATCTGCGCGCTGTCGGCCTTTGGAAGTGGTGGTGGTACGATAGACGGTGGCAGAAATCTGATCGTCGGACAGAAGCAGAGGGAGAGGTCTTTGTTTCGGTTCTTGAGAGAGATGGGGGGGTTTGATGACGGTTCTAAAAAAAGGAAATGAATTCCTTTTACTTTTGGTTTAAGTGACAACAAAACGACGTCTCTTGGGCTTTACGAGACCGCCCATATCCCTCCTATGGGAAATTTACTCTCTTGGTCCCTACCCTTTGCTCTGGCATTTGATCAAGCCAAAATTTTATTCCTGGCATATTTTCTTAATTTATCCTTAGAGTTTGTGCGCCATTCCAAAACAGTCCTCGTTCACATAACCTGCGCGGGATTTTGGTTTAATTGCAATTTTAACCCCCAGATATTTGTGCGTGTTTCGGTATAATCCCCTCATTATCCATTTTGTGTAATTTCTCCCTTTTATTCCATTTCAAACTCAATTTAACCCATTTTAGTATGCTGCAATTTTTATTACTATCATTTAATATTTTTATTTTTTTTTACTACAATTAGTCATTTACTATTATCATTGTTATTACTTTATGATTACTATACCATATTATTAGTATTATTACTCTTATTTTATTTATTATTACAATTATTTTTATTTTATATTATCATTTTTAATATTTTATTTTCATTATTACTATTATTAATTACTATTATTCGACATTATCACTATTATTATTCCCACATGCATATTATTTTATATTAAATTTCTTTTATTTATTTACGTGTATTATATTACCATTGCGCCAAATTCTTATTATATGACCGTTATTCGTTATGCCATCATTCTGTATTATTGCGTTATGTTTTCACTCCTACTTTCATCCAATTTCAAACCAAGTATTTTGACCCGGTTTTAGAATCGCATATCTAAAAATTTTTCAATATAAGGCAATATTTGGGTGTTTAGAAGCACGGAAAATCACATCCTAACGTGTTGGGTGTCGATTTCTTTCGTTCGACTAAATAACCAAATACCCTTTTTACACATTTTGAAGTTCAACGATGATCTCGATGTCAAGGTATAAACGTGTTGTATCCTAACGTGCTGGGTATGACATTTTTATTCCTTTGAAACGAGCCAATTTTGAGATTCAATCCCAAGTTAACGAATTTTTTATTTTCACCCTAGATATTTTCAAGTTTTCCACATTAAGACATTGATCAATCAATTTGGTACCAATTTTGGGCGTTGCAACGGCGCTAATCCTTCCTTGCACGTAACCGACTCCCGAACCCGTTTTCTCAAATTTCGTAGACCAAAATTATTTTAATAAATCAAAGATGCTTTATTAAAATAACTCATTTCAAGGTGATCTGATCGCACCTCGAATAAAAGATCGGTGGCGACTCCCTATTTTTAAAAGTCGATTCCCGTTTTTTGAAAAAAATGGTTACGATAATGATTTTTAAATTTATTTTTATTTTATTTTGAAAATAAATATTTTCTTTTTTCTTTTCGTGACTTATAATAATAGGATAAAACTCAAACAACAAACGTAACTAGCGCAACTCGAATCCAGACCATGCCTGAGGAAATGAACACCTTCCATTCTATCTAAATTAATCAAATACAATTATTTTTATATTCTATGTAATAGCCCGATTTTTAGTGGTGTCGGAAACAGTGGTTAGAGGCCACCAAACCCGACAAGTAAGCTCGTAAATTTTATTATTTAATATTTACGAGTCAAATATGGTTTTAAAAAGATTTTTGAATGGGTAATTTATGTTTAATAATAAATTATTAGGTTCGGGACCTCGTTTCTATAAACCGAGCCGTAAATATTTTTATAAATATTTACAGAGTGGCATTAAGGTGGTATTAAAGTTTCGTTGAAAATTTTTAACATTTCGATAGTTAATTGATTAAAAAAGACTAAATTATAAAAGATGTAAAATTTAATCACTATTTGATTAAATGGATAATTGATAAAGGAAAAGGGACTTAAATGGTAATTAAACCATGGTCAAAGGTTTCCAGGCGGTGGTGTTATGATTGATTCCACTAGCTTTTGGATTAATTGTTCTTTTAGTCCTAATAAGTTTGGGATTAAATTGTAAATAAGTTTATTTAGTTAGAATTTAATTAAATTGAAGGGTCAATTGTGAAATTAAACCTTTCTTTAATGGTAATTGTGTCGTACATTTATGTAATGGACTAATATTGGCATAGATTTGGTGTTTTAAATTAATTATTAACCAAAGGTAATATGGTAATTTGATGAATTAAATTAAAATAAGTAAAATGAAAAGGAAGAAAGATATTTTGGTACTTATCATCTTCTCCAAACCACCGAAACACCATGGCAAGAAAAACTAAAGTTCGGCCATGCTTTAATTCATGCATAGTAAGCCATCTTTCACCCGTTTCTTTTAATTTTTATGTTTTTGATATCGTTGCAACTAGGTCCAATTAACCCATATCTTTGATTTTGAAACTGTTAAAGATTTTATATGTTTCTATTGATGAATCAATATGATTTTTGATGCTAAATGAAGAAATTGAGATATTATTTGTTATTTAAAAGTATTTTGTTAAGTGATTTTGATGAATTTTTCGATTAAGGATTAATTTGTTAAATTAATAAAAGTAAAAGGATTTAATGTGAAATTGTTGCATAAATGAGATGTTTTGAATACCATGAACATTCAGTTAGCTTGGGTTTGCATTAAAATTGGTTGATTTGCATGTTTTGGGCTCAGGGACTAAATTGAATAAAGTAAAACTTTAGGGGCAATTTTGTAAAAATATCAAAATGACCAAATTTCATGAAATGATTTTTTTATTGTATAAATTAATAAATTGAATAAAATTATTAATTTAGATAAAGACCGAGTGGAAAATCAAGGAAAATAGAAAATTACCAAAATGCCCCTGAATCTTGGTATTTCTGCAATTTA
Organism: Gossypium australe; assembly: GCA_005393395.2. Classification (NCBI taxonomy): domain Eukaryota; kingdom Viridiplantae; phylum Streptophyta; class Magnoliopsida; order Malvales; family Malvaceae; genus Gossypium; species Gossypium australe. The sequence continues at coordinate 18,876,815 of CM016625.1, read as the reverse complement.
GCAAGGTAAGTTTGTATGAACTGTGTTCTGTATAATTTTGATTAAAGTGAATGCTAATTGGTGATTGGTAATATATATATGTTCTATTGTTGGAAAAATATTATCGAATTTAATACTTAGTTTGGATTGAACGCGGGATTTGAGTACATTTGTGATTTAGCGAATTGATGGTATTGGAGAAAGATATTGGCAAATTACACAAGTAAACCGGGGTTCAACATTTTTTGTGAACTCTCGTGTTTTACTTTTTGTTTAGCTCTTACGAGCTTCTATTTAACTCTTATGAGTTTCTGTTTAGCTCTTACGAACTTCTGTTCAACTCTTAAGAGTTTCTGTTCAGCTCTCACGAGCTTCTATTCAGCTTTCGAGCTTCTATTCAGCTCTTTTGAGCTTCTATTAACCCTTATGGATTTCCGTTTAGCTCTTTTGAGCTTCTGTTCAACCATTATGGGTTTTTGTTCAGCTTTCATGAGCTTCTATTCAGCCTCCGAGCTTCTGAAAATGATATACTCTTATCCGTAAGTCATTCTTTGAATTGAGAAAATTTAGGTAAAGTGATTTATTTAATGAATTTGAAAGTTATCCAACGATATTCTAAATGGTTCAACGAATAATGTTCTGTTACGGGATTATATGAGTTGATACAAACTAATACAAGTATATACATGAAATACATGAAAATTTTGTAAGTTGAGACGAGTATAAACTCAAGTGTGACATGTTGAGATAATAAGGTTATCGATGTTGAATTTAAATGAAATATGTTCAAGTATGCCAACAAGTGTTGTTGTTTAATGCTTAGGCAAGTGTCAAGCTGTTGGTTGAATTGTAATATGTTTAATTATAAATTGTATTGAAATGGTAAGTGTTCAAATGAAAATATGTTTGAGCTCATGAAAGAGTGGTAAGGTTTAAAGTTATTTAAAATCCTACTATGCTAGGGATGATATGTATAAGGGATGATGTGGATTTATTCACCTTGTGAGTTGTTGAATATAGCTTTATAAATCTTGCGGTATCGATATTGGATTGTTATTGATATGTATAAATTTCATATTTGAAATGAATTAATATGATTAACGTTTATACGAGCTTACTAATCATTCATTGCTTACGTAGTTGTTTTCCTTTACTTTTCAGATTATCGGAAGCTCGATTGGGTTGGAAACTTGTCAGAGTTATATCACATTATCCATCGGTTCTATCAGTACTTGAATGTTTTGATTTTGGTTATAATGGCATGCATATGTATTTTGTTTAATGTTGGCCTGTAAGCAAATTGTTGAGATTAGCCACTTATTTTGGCTTGTTTTGGATGCCTAATTATGGCTTGTTGATATGTATAAAGTTGATTGTAGGTTGACACAAGATTGGGTGAGAAATATGGCTTGTAAAATGACCTATTTTCGTTCACAAGGGCAGAGACACGGACGTGTGTCCCCTGCATCTTAAATTTACACATAACAGAATGCTCAAACGGCCTAACACACGGGCATGTGACTAGGTCGTGTGACCTAAGTCAGTATACTCACACGGGCACAGACACAGGCTGAGACACAAGCGTGTCTCCTGATCGTATGAGTCACATGGCCGTGTGACCCCTACAGTGTTGAAAAATTTTAAATATTTTTAAAAATTATTTTATTACCCGATTTAGTCCCAACTTATTTCCAATGTGTATTTTGAGCCTCGACGGCTCATATAAGGGACAATATGTTTGATTTTGATTAGTTTCTGACATGAATGTTATATTATATAAAATGTCTGTTTATTTGATCTGTAATCTTTGGTAATGCTCCGTAACCCTGTTTCGGCAATGGATACAGGTTGAGGGTGTTACATTCTAGTTATTTTACTAAAAACATATATAATCTTACATTTAAACACTATGCCAAAAGGAGCAGAGAGGGCCTTGCCCTCACCCTCTAACCATAGTAAATTTTTAATTTTTTTAATTCTAAAATATAAATTAATATAATAATAAAATTGTATTTTGATTCTTAATATAATAAAATTTTAGTGTAACCTTTTAAAAATTTTAAAATAATAAATTAATACAATAAAAAAATATTAGTACGGTACGAAGAAGCGATATGTTTCATAGCAGCCAAGGATGATGAGTTCGAGTTTTTATCCTATTAAAACTTATTATTCAATTTTAACATCCCAAAATAAATTTCTAAACTTTATGGGAACTTAATTTTAGTGAACCAAACACTTCCTAAAATGTATATTTTTTAGACAAATTTTAATTAAAACATGAAAGTAAATCTGATCGATACTTAATATAATAAAAATAAGTAGCTGATTTCTTTTTATATCTTATATATATATATATATATATATATATATATATTTATAATTTAAATTTACTTTTTTTTTAGTAATATCGTCTGAAAAAATGTAGAAAATTAGGCCCAAAATAGGAAAAAGAAAAAATTGCTAAACATGCACACACGTGTACACATGTGCGGGATACAGTTTTGTCGGAGTAAGCGCGCGACCGCAGAAAGGCCAGACAACGGTATTGGACAAAGAGCCACGTGTGGGACCACGTGTGTGTCTCTAAGTGGATTATAGGCTTTTATTTCGACAGTACTAAATTTTAATTAAATAATCAAATAAAGCTCTCCACTTTCGTTTTTTCACTTTTAAAAGGAAATTTATCTATTATTATTATTATTATTTTAAATATCGGGAATTAAAAAAAAAAAAAAAAAAAAAGAGTCGACATGGGCATGGGAATCGGAGGGAGAATGTCCTTGTGTGCCGGCTTCAGTTTCCAACTTAAAACATTGTTAATGAGCTTTTTAGGTTTTAAAATAACTTGATGGAAGCCTTGTACGGTTTTATAAAGAAAATTGAATTTTCAATACGAGGGGGATTTCATTAATATTATTTTTTTATTGTAAAAATAAATAAATATAGGCCACCCGCAAAAATCATCTTTCAATCTCTAAACTCGAAATTAAAGGATTTTGTATAACTTTTTTTATTTAACGATTTGAAAACTGATTAATATTATATTAATTATAAAAAGTATTTAAGAGTAATGATTAGTAAAATCCAAATTAAGAAAATATCATAATCCAATAAGTTATTGTGCAAAGTACAAATTAATTTATGAGTTCATTTTTTTTCAGTAATTTACGATATAAATTAAAAAAACCCATATATTCAATTTTTTTGTATGTATTAATTAAAATAAAATTTATTTTTAATTTAATATTAAAAATTTTTAAAATTCAATGCCACAGAGAAGAAAATGAAAGTAAGAATATGTATATGATATCTAAAAATATGCAGTATTGTATTAAGTTTATTTGTAAAATTAAAGAATTATAAAAACATATTTAAAAATAATAATAATAAACAACTTAAAAAACAAGCAAGTCTACCATACCCCCAAAAAGAAATCTGGCGTGCAGTGCACTAACTACTTTTCACGAACCAAGAAAGCCCTCCATCCAATGCGTGATTGCCACGCGTTGCTCACTTGTGTAAAGACGTGTACTCATGTGAGGCATTATCGTTGTGTTAAAATGAGCAATTGCAATTTCCTAATAAACGCACATTTACTTGCTTTTTATTTCTATTTATCCCTTCTTCATTAAATTTGCGAAAATCAACTTGGTTTTTCTTTTCTTATTGTTTTTTAGGAACATGCTATTTCTTTGAATGAAATAATTCTATACCAATTTGTATTAAATATGTGTTTGATAAAAATTTTAATTACCGTAAAATTAAGATAATAAATTTTATGTTAAAAACTGTATTTCAAACTGTAAAAAGTACTTTCTTTTATTTTAAATTTAAATAGAGAAACCATTAACATAAATCACCATGAATCATAACTGTTAACCTCAATAACTATGATACTCGACACGGCTTTAGTTTGCTTATAGTGTTTAGGGTTGTTGGGAAAGCAAGGGATAGTAATTATTGAAAGGGAAATTGACTATCGAGAAATGAACAAATGACGAAATTGGGGGGAAGGGGAGGATTAGTCTAAACAATCTAAATGAAGCACTATGTCTCAATTAGTACAACTATATTGTCTTCTGGTCAAATTATGCTATTACTCCCTCTTCTATGCAAATTAACCTCATTTAAACCTTTTTCCTTTTTGCCTTTTTAATTTTCTCTTCCACTTTGGTAATGGTTGGGTGGCTTTGTCCCTTGTATTAGAGTGCAAGAGAAGTGAAATTTGGGGGTTAAAAAGGGGGACTACTACCCATGTGACATGTATGGTGGGTTGCATGCATTTAGATTGCATATTTAGTTTGGGGTTTATCTGGCAAAGGGCCATTCCATTACCATATAAGGTATGCTTAAAACCCATGCAACTATATTAGAACTATATATATGGTTAGATTGTGGTTCGAAATTTTTACATAAATTTTAATTGAATTACACTGAGTCAGTCCAAAAATTATTTTAATATTAAAAAAGTATTTTTATAATTAAATTTAAATAGTATATAGTTTTTATAATAGTTAGTTAACTCTCCGTTTTTCTCCTTTTTATCAACAAAAGATGAAAATATAAAGAGGTGGGAAAACAGGGCAATTAGTCAAGAAGTTGGTTGAGACGTGGCAATTAATTATGCATGTGCCATGGGTCGCGTATCGAAGTCCACCATAAATGCACATAGAATATTTTATGGAGGTCAATTAATGAAATATGATTTGTTTGACCCATTTAAATTAATCTGATTTATGGAATATATAAAGAAATACATCTATTTGAAGCTTTAGTAGTCCAGTAGAATACTCCCGAAAAACTAGAGTTACCATTGTAAATATTGTAAATCCTAAGAGATAATATTATATAGAATTTAAATCCATTAATACTCTCATCTTGCAGATAGGCTTGAATCTTGACCGTTGATATATAATTTAAACTATACCGTTTGATCTGGGAGAGTTCAACTACAAATAGAAGTCTTTCTGTTCATTTGTAATATCTCATAAATAGAAGTCTTCCCCTCGTTTGTAATCATCTCATTCAAAGTTATTAAATACATTTGAAGTATTTACTTAAACACTTTGTGTGCATTGCTTTCTTATGATTTTTTTTTTGTACTATCCGACTTTTTTATCTTTTGAATTTGCATATGCTTTATTCCAGTGATTTAAAATATTTCTCTTGTAAATTATCACTTTTTGAGAATTAAATTATCTTAATCAGATTTGAAATAAAAAAAAATCTAAAATTGCGCAATTTACCAGATTAAAATTTTAACTTCCTTATAAAAAATGATTAAAAATTAATGCATGCAAATTAACAGAAATATCAGCTTAAATTCCCAAGTTTAATAGTAATTTTAAAAAAAAAACACTTATCCAAGTGGAGCAAATTAAGCGTGAATTAACACAAAAGGCCAACTGCAAAAGACTAAGGGAGAGACGTAATTCTCATGTCCACGTCTCTATTTCCATTTCCACAAGAAAGAATATTATCCCTAAATATAAAACACATCGTTAGGCAAACGTCACCTTCAAAGCTACCCAACATTATATTAAACACATTATTCAAATATTGAAAATTTAAATTATTATATTAATTTATATTTTTACTCTCTTTTTTAGATTTAAATGCAGTTTTACCATTTTTGGAAATCTACCCTTATTTATATATTATATTTTAAACATGACAGGTAAAATAGAATGTAATTTGGGTAGACAAATTGCGGATGGAAGAAATTTTATTTGGATTTTAGATTTAAAGTCTAGTTTTTCTCTTTTATTAGTTGAAACTGTTTACTTTTTATGTCGTTTCACCCAAAATAAATAGAGAATAAAAAAAACCCGTAAAATTTACCTATTGTTAAAGGAATTTTTTTTAAATACAATATTTTACTAGCAATATTCTTGAAAAATATCTGTAATAGGCTAAATTAGCCCGGGCCCAAAATTAATAAAATCAAATAAAAAAATTTAAAATAAAAAAAAGAGTCTAAATTATAGCCCAAATCTTATAAGCCCAAAACCGAAACTAATGAAAAAAAGCAAAAACCCTAGATGCGCCGCTACTCCCTCCTCGACCATGCCGCTCGAGGCACCTCGTCCCAAGGCCTGGCTCACCCCCCTGACGTGCCTAGCTGACTTGCACAAAAATGGAAAGGTCCTCTCCATTGACCTTGCCTGGGCCTGCTAAACAGAACAAAAGAGAACAGAACATAAAGGCAAAAATAGCAGCAGAGAAACAAAAGAAAAAATAATAAACATTGTAATATTTTCGGCTATAAAAAGCCAGAACAGTTGTATTGTTTTTTGACAAACAAAAAAAGGAATACAAAAAAAAAGATTAATAAAAAACAAGGTGATTTTATTTTTGTTTCGTTTCGAAATACTAATAAAAACAAAAAGTTTTTTTTGTTAGTTTTACCTTTTATTTTTCTTTCCGAAACTCTAAAAAAGAGGGAAGAAAACACTTACCCGAAATCGCCATCCTCGCCGCCATCGAAGGCTTCGTTGGGAAAGGGCGAAACCTTTTGGTTTTTTTGCCTATGGCCGAGCATCGATTTAGATTTTAGGGATATAAACCACATATTTGGGTTCTTTTGAAAAAGGGGTCATTTCGCATTCTCAGGCCACCTTGGACGGCGGTGCCGTTGCTGACGACCGACGGCCGCCACGGTGGTCCGGCACCGGAGTCAACGCCAGATTTCAGAGAGTGAGAGAGAGTTGAGAGGTTTTTTTTAAGAGGTTTAAAATGAATTTTAAACAAAAAAATTTGATTTATATAATGTTGTGAAACGGCGCCGTTTTAGTTGGCCCCTTTAACGCCAAAAATTACATAGTTTAGGGGGCCAACCGGAAACCCGACCAGCTCTAGGGGGAGGATCTGCGTGTTTTTTATTTTTGGGCTATTTACGCCCTTAGTCCTTTCGCTTTTTTTATATTTTGCAATCTAGCCCTATCTATGTTTTATATATTTATAATTTTTACCCTATAATTTTATTTTTATTTCATTTTAGCCCTTTGGAGAACGACGTCGTTTTGGGACCAGGGAATAATTTCCCAATTGGTCCCCCTATTTCGAGCGCGTCTCATTTTGGCCCTTTTTTTATTTTATTTAATTTATCCCTTTTATTTTGTTTAAGTTTCAATTAAACCCCTTTTTTATTTTAGTTCATTTATTTGCTTATACATTCATTATTCCTTTATTTTACTCATTTGCTTGTTCATTTACTTATTTTATGTATATATTATTCATTTGCATTTTTATTTTTAATTCTTGTATTCATTTATTTATTGTTCTTTCATTTCTTGTAATCTTTAATTTTCTTTCATTAAATATTTATTTTATTTGTGCCTTTATTATTATATTATTATTATTATTTATTCATCTATCTATTTATTATCCTTCATATATATATATATATATATATATATATTAAAAAAATTGGATTATTTATGTTTTACTACATATATTGTTCTTCTTCTTCTTCTTTTTATTATTATTATTATTATTATTATTATTATTATTATTATTATTATTCATTGTTATCATTATTTATGTACTTTTTACAAATTGTACTTCTAATTTCATTTATATTTTAATTTGGTCCTTTTATTTTTTATCTTTCTTAATTATTTTCCTCAATATTTATTTATGTATTTATTTATTTATTCCCTTATTCTTATTATATTTAAAAATTGATATTTGTTTTTGTTTTTGTATTTGTTTTGTCATTATTATTATTACTGTTATCATTGTTATTATTTTTTTTATCAATCATTTTATTTTATTTTTATTGTTAATATTGGTATTAAATTGATATGCGTTATATGATCATTGTCATTATATGTACTAGAAATTGCTTATTAGTATATTGATGTTGTTGTCATTCATTAACATAACATTTTATTCATATATCATTAATTCTTATGCCAACAAAATTTTCAAAAAAATAGTCAATGTTCCGTATTTAGAAGATTCGATAAAATCGTGCCCTAACTTACAGGGTTTCGATTTTTTCTCGTTGAACTAGAATAATCGAACATCCTTTCAAAAATTAAAATACATAAGATTTCAAATAAAAAAGAAAAGGCAAGCTTATTCTCAAGGATTCAAAGTGTCGTGTCCTAACTTACGGGACATGAAATTTTGTTGCCACGAGATGAGAAGGTCTTTAGCATACTTTCCGTTTATTTCAAGCAATTTGTAAGCGAAATTAACATCAATGCAAAGAGGGGTCGTATTTTTAAATTATTTTCAAATTTTCAACTTTCGACACTAAGACACGAATTAATCAATTAGGTACCAATTATGGGCGTCACGAGAGTGCTAATCCCTCCTCATGCGTAACCGACTCCCGAACCCGTTTTCTGGATTTCTTGTAGAACGAAAAATATTGCTTTGATAAATCAAACATTTTATTAAAACGATCAAATTACGAGGTAATCCAATCACACCTTATAAAAAAGATTTGTGGCGACTCCCATTTTTTGTTTTTAAAACAAAAGTCGATTTCAGAACAATGGTTTCGACTGCTTGGTGACTCCACTAGGGACCCAAATAAGAGAGTCAAGCCACAATTTGATTACTTTTTGTCTTTGTGTCGATGATTGATAATTTGGTTTCAAATTACGATCTTTTCATTGCATTTCATTGGTCTGCATCATTTTGACATGATTGCTTTATTGGTTCGAGTCTTTTAATATAACTCCGCATATTGCATCGCATAATCGAACAATTTTACCCTTTTAAGTGGGAGTGAGCAACTATTCCTTCGTGAGGCTTTCACCTCCGTATAGGATAGCGGATCGCTTTCTGGATACATCCGTATTTATGTCTTCGTGAGATTTTCATATCCGTATAGCCATAGGGAAATGTATTCCCCTGAACTAAACTCAGTCCATATGAGCCTATAATGGGTGAGGATCGAGGAATCTGCCGGTTCAGATACCCTTACTTTAGAACCAAACCGCATATAATGAACCCTAAGAACTTACCCTAGGTAGAACCGCATCAAACCCTAGTGGTTACCTTAATAGGCGCTTTATTTATTATTTCTTGCTTACTTTAAATTCTTGCTGTAACACCCCAAACCCGGCCCACAAGCCTTGACCAGATCTGGTATGTCACAGAGTAAAAAGGAGTTTGAAAGGTTTGGACTAATAGTAGAAATTTAAAAATTTGTTAAGGGTATAAAACGGTATTTGCTAAAACTCAAGTGGGTTGATTTGATAAATCCGATTGAGTTGAAAATCCTTTCTTCCTTTAAAACCATTTGATCATTTTAAATTTTTAGAACTTTAGAGTGATCGATAACTTAGAAAATTTCGTTACCCGATGGTAACATTTTTGAAAACGCATACGAGTACTTATTTTGAAAACGTTACTTTTAACCGATTTGCTTAACAGTTCATAAGTTCATCAGTTATATAATAAAGTAAAAACAACTACCTAAACATCCAAAATAATAATAAGCGGCCATATTACAACCCAATCGAATTGTAGTGAATAATAAACTTAAAGCGGGGCAAAATAAAATTTGAAGTCCACAAAACAAACATGGCCGCCTCGAGTTCTCCCCGGCTCCGTCTCCGCGATCTACTCACCTGCAAGATGATATGGGAAGGGGTGAGTCACCAAGACTCAGTGTGCAAATCCCCAACCCGAAAATACCACTCATACGCAAGATATTAGTATGACATGCAATTATGCAACCCAACCTAGCCATCCATGCTCCTTTTTCTACCTCGTGTGGTACCAAACCACTGGTGGTGCCAAACCACTGGTGACTTAAAGTCACGATATCCGTCAATACTTGTGGTGCCAAAACACTAGTGGTGCCAAACCACTGGTGACTTAAAGTCACAATCAAATGATGGGGCCAACCCATCGTGTGATACCAAATCACTGGCGTCGATCCCGTATCTCAAATGTGGGGCCAACCCACGGTGGAATCAATCCACAGGGACGAGACGCTATGAGGTGCCAAACCTCTGGAGGTGCCAAACCTCTGGTGACCGTAGTCACAAAATGTGGTACCAAACCACTGGTGTCCGTCGACACGATTATTACTCCCTCTCATCAATCCCACCATCATCATGCTCACATAACAAGTATCATGATCCCATATATCATGCATTTGTATATAGCATAGCGTTTAACAGCATATGATGGCATACACAACATATATCGTAGATCGAGTAATAGGGGACGTACCCGAGAACCAAGCTTATGCCCACCAGGCAAAATTTCCACATGAGAGGTTATAAATATCATTAAATAACAATTTATACTAATAAAGTGTGTAAGAGCTTACACACCTATTTTATCGGAGGTCTAAAAGAAATCCCGGATCTACGCGATATTATAAAAGTCCCGAACTTGTCCTCGTATAGCTCCTATATTCGGCCATCATAAGCTATTATTAAAGAGTCTCTTTGATTAACTAACAATTCCAAAGGATCAGTCATATCATGACAAAATAGGGCCTCAGGTCGAACCTTTATTAGCACTAAACCCCGTGATTTGAAAACTCGAAACTCCCGATTTTCCTTCGGTCGATTTACTCCTATACCCAAGGTGCACATTCGGTTACACTTAGGCACCTAAAATGGCCTTTGGCCGAATAATACATATATATATATATATTTATATACATATATATATACATTTATATATATATATATACCTTTCCAAAACAAAACAAGTCTCAGGAAACCACTCCTTCAATGCTCCTTTACGATTACTACACACAAGGGAGCAAAACTCTTAATCATCTCAAGATCACATTCGGCCAACCTTACCTTCCAAACCACAGGAGTTAGTCGTCCCTTACTTTGATGGTTGACTCGGCCCCTCAACACCAACGCTTGACTCCCCCTATAGATGTTCACAGGTTTCGGCTACCACATAAAACGAGAGTGAATTTAAACCCGAGTAATAACGATCGAAGTAAGCATCGAGAGAAAAGCAAAAAGGGATTCGGCATAACCGAATTAATTGAAGAAAGGATCTACACATACCAGAATATTCGGCCTTTCCCCAAGAGAATGAAGCTTGTTTTCGGTACCCACTATAATGAAGAAATAATGCAAAAAGAGATGTCTTGAGAGCAAGGTATTCGGCCAACACAATATGGCAAGAAAAAGAAAGCAAAATACAAGCTCTCCTTTACCAAATCCAGACCGACTAAGCTCCCTTAACCAAGCTTTATTCGGCCAAGCAATCTATATTGAAAAGAAAAGGAAACAAAGGAGAGGAAAGGGACTTTGCTTTGAATCGCATGAAGAAGAAAATGTGAAAAGGGAAAGGTATTACTCCCTAATACTCCCTCAAAGCCGTGAGTACCAAACCCCAAAATCCCATTCGGCCGTTGCATTTCATGTGCTAACCTCCATCAACATTGAAATAATAAAAAAATGGTTTATTGGTTATGCCCATCACCCTAGAAACAAACAAATTCTCCCATGCTTCAACAATAACTAAATAGAAGAATTTAACCCATACATCACATAAATAAACTTAACAATGCACCACCCAAACTCCCATGCAGCATATATATATAAAATATAAATATTAATAATAATAATAATAAAAGGTAATGCTACCCAAGCCCCCATACCTTGCTGCCGAAAAAGAGAGCAAGGGCAGCATGCCTTCATGCATGCGTGCGCCCCTGCTAAGCCTAACCACGCCGGCCAAAAATTAAAAGGCCATGCCTTGCTGCCCCCAGGTCTCGAACCCGAGACCTGGAGAGACAAGCCCAAGCGTCCTGCCAATATGCTAGAGCGACTTTCATGCCAATATTGCGTCACAAATATCTTTTAAGCCTTCCTTCCCGAGTTTCTCCTATGTCACAACGCCCAGCAAAAATAAAAGTGCTCGTGCGTCCCCAACGGTACTCGAACGCGCGACCTCGAGCTGCAACCTCCTGATACGCCCCACGCCACTCGGCTAGCTTGACTTTCATGTCAAAATCACGTCGCATATTTCTTTTAATCCTTCCCCAATGGCTCTTTTAGCTTAAGCGCTAAAAGCAAAATTTAAAAGCCCTAAGTGCGACTCCTAGGGCTCGAACACGGGACCTGAAGGACCATGCCCAAGCGCCCTGCCGTTTCTGCTACTGAGACTTTCATGCCATGTCTCGACGAGAATTTCTTTTTAAAGTCTTCTTAGCTAGGCCCTTCATATCACCAAAGCCCAAAATAAAATACCACATGCAGCCACCATGACTCGAACTCCAGACTTGCTGAAGTCCCTATGCACCTTAGCGCCCCAAGCCATTCGGCCAGGGCGTTCATTTGTGCCATAAGTCCAACAAACTTATTCTTAAACCCTTCTCATTAAGTCCTCCTACACGCCAAAAATAAACTTCCTCCCACGCGAATCGAACCTGAGCCCAGCGCCCCCAGACCCTTAAGTGGCGCCCCCAAACCACTTTGCCACTCGCTTTCTTATGTCAAACTCTTCCAAAACTTTTTCTAAATCCTTATCTCGCCTAGCTCCTTCCCCTTAAACACTCAATTAAATCCTTAGCCCAATGACAGAACTTCCTCGAGTTTAAGACTAAATCCTTAAACAACCCTAACAAAGGCATTTATTCAGGCGATACATGAAAAAAAAATAAAAAAATAATTCCGAACAATCCCTAATTCGGGATGTTACAATTCTACCCCCTTAAAATAATTTCGTCCTCGAAATTACCTGAATCAAAAGAGTTGGGGGTATTGCTGCCGCATCGCATCCTCGGGCTCCCACGTAGCTTCCTCCATGCTATGATTCCGCCATAGGACCTTCACTAAAGGAACTGACTTCCTACGCAAAACTTTTACATCCCGATCTAGGATCTGCACAGGTTCCTCTTCCACCGTCAAATCTGGACTCACCTCAACTTTCTCAACAGCCAAGACGTGTGATGGATCAGAACGACAGCGTCTAAGCATGGAGACGTGGAACACATCGTGAATCTGCCTCAGTTCTGCTGGCAATTCGACCTGATAAGCTACTGGTCCCACTCGTCTCAACACCTTAAAAGGTCCCACGAACCTTGGACTTAACTTGCCCTTTTTCCCAAATCTTAACACTTTCTTCCATGGCGAGACCTTCAGAAAAACTTCGTCTCCCACGGCAAACTCTATGTCCCTCCGCTTGAGATCGGCATATGACTTTTGCCTATCCGAGGCTTCTTTCAACCGAGCTTGGATCTTCTTCACCTTATCCTCAGTTTCTGCAACCAATTCCGGTCCTAACATCCGTTGCTCACCCAACTCTGTCCAGCAAGTAGGTGTGCGACACCTCCTACCATACAACGCTTCATATGGTGCCATCTTAATGCTTGCCTGAAAACTGTTGTTGTATGCGAACTCAGCTAATGGTAAAAACTCTTCCCAACTACCTCTGAAGTCCAAAACGCAGCCTCTTAACATGTCCTCTAAAATCTGAATAACCCTTTCCGACTGCCCGTCAGACTGTGGATGGAATGCTGTACTGAAATCCAATCGTGTACCCAAAGCCTGATGTAGCGCTCTCCAAAACCTCGACGTAAATCTGGGATCTCTGTCTGAGATGATCGACACTGGCACACCGTGCAACCTCACTATCTCCGCCACATACAACTTAGCTAACTTCTGAAGCGAGTAATCTACTCTTACTGGTATGAAGTGAGCCGACTTGGTCAGACGGTCCACAATCACCCAAACTGCGTCCTTCTTGCTGGGCGTGAGGGGTAGCCCACTAACGAAGTCCATAGTGATCCTCTCCCATTTCCACTGAGGAATCTTCACTGGTTGAAGTAACCCAGATGGCAACTGATGTTCAGCTTTTACTCGCTGACACGTGAGACACCTTCCCACGAATTCTGTTACCTCACGCTTCAATCCTGGCCACCAAAACTGCTTCCGTAAATCTCCATACATCTTGCTACCTCCAGGATGCATAGCGTATGGGCTGCTATGTGCATCCTGAAGAATTCTTTGCCTCAATTCCACATCATTCGGCATACAAGGCCGCCCTTGAAAACACATCACACCATCACCAGTCAAACTATACCCTTCCAAACCACCATCTTGAACTTGCAACCTCCGCGCGTTTAAACTGTCATCCCTTAATTGCTTTTCCTTAATCTCCTCGATCCAAGTTGGCTTAACTTGCAACTCTGCCAAAAGACTTCCATCGTCGTATAGACTGAGATGAGCAAACATCGCCCTTAAGTCTGTCACGACCTTTCGGCTCAACGCATCAGCCACCACGTTAGCCTTGCCTGGATGGTACTCAATTGAACAGTCGTAGTCCTTCAATAGTTCAATCCATCGGTGTTGCCTCAAATTTAAGTCCTTCTGAGTCAAAAGATACCTCAAACTTTTGTGATCCGTGTAGACTATCGATTTCTCCCCATACAAGTAATGCCTCCATATTTTCAAAGCGAAGACCACTGCCGCTAACTCCAAGTCGTGAGTCGGATAGTTAACCTCATGCGGTCTTAGCTGACGGGATGCATAGGCCACTACCTTCCCTCCCTGCATCAACACACATCCCAAACCATTATGGGACGCATCACAATAAACCGTGAATAATTTCCCTGCCTCAGGCTGTACCAAAACGGGAGCTTCCGTCAGAATCTTTCTTAGCTTATCAAAACTTTCTTGCTGTTTCTCTGACCAAACAAATGGGACTCCTTTCCTTAATAGCTTAGTCAACGGCGCTGCGATTAAAGAGAATCCTTCCACAAATCTTCGATAATACCCGGCCAGACCCAGAAAACTTCGAATTTCCGCCACTGACCTAGGTGGTTTCCAGTCCAACACCGCTTCAACCTTGCGAGGGTCCACTCTAATCCCTTCAGCTGACACCACGTGACCCAAGAAAGTCACCTCCCTAAGCCAAAATTCGCACTTACTGAATTTGGCATACAGCTGCTCCTCCCTCAGTACTTGTAGAACTATACGCAAATGCTTATCATGCTCCTCCTCCGTCCTTGAGTAAACCAATATGTCGTCTATAAACACCACGACAAATTGATCTAAGTATTGCTGAAACACCCTATTCATTAAGTCCATGAACGCTGCCGGCGCGTTGGTCAACCCAAACGGCATCACTAGGAACTCGTAATGCCCATACTGGGTACGAAATGCCGTCTTGTGCACATCAACCTCCTTTACCTTGAGTTGATGATAACCCGACCTGAGATCTATCTTTGAGAACACCGATGCACCCTTCAGTTGATCAAACAGGTCATCAATCCGAGGCAACGGATACTTGTTTTTGATCGTTAACTTGTTTAGCTGACGGTAGTCGATACACATCCGCATTGACCCGTCTTTCTTCTTGACAAACAGTACAGGTGCTCCCCACGGAGATATACTAGGTCGAATAAACCCTCTATCCAAGAGCTCCTGAATTTGAGCCTTCAGCTCCACCAACTCCTTTGGTGCCATTCGGTAGGGTGCTATAGACACAGGTGCCGTTCCGGGCATCAAGTCTATACCGAACTCAACTTCTCGATCTGGAGGCAGACCCGGGAGTTCTTCTGGAAACACATCAGCGAATTCCCTTATAGTTCGGACCTTCTCAACTGCTGACTCCTTAGCCTCCAAGGCACAAATTCGAACCAACAACGCCTCACAACCTTTTCTGACAATTTTCTCGGCCTTCAAGGCAGACACCACATTGGATAGATAATCTCTTCTGTTACCTATCATGACCACTTCATCACCCTTAGCCGTCTTTAGAACCATGCGCTTAGCAGCGCAATCCAACCTTGCCTGATACTTAACCAGCCAGTCCATTCCAAGAATTAGATCGAACTCCCCAAACGGCAGTTCCATCAGATCAGCCACAAACACTACCCCTTGGAGTTCTAGGGGTATATCTCTATAAAGCTTGTTTACTACCACAGAGTGTCCAAGAGGGCTAATTACAGTCATCTCCCTAGAAGCAGTCTCAAAATCCAAGTTCATAGTCTCTACCACACTACTAGCAACGTATGAATGCGTCGAACCCACATCAATTAATGCAACATATGGAAGACCAAAAATTAGGAACGTACCGGTTATGACATCCGGTGCGTCACCCTCCTCGTGGCGCCTCGCTGCATAGACCAAGCCAGGCTGCCTAGCTTCTGTGCTGCCTGCACCCCTGCCCTGAATTCCGCGACCTCGATTAGGACCATTGCCTCCTCTACCATTACCACGACCCCTCTGCGATGGTCCCACATTCCTAGCCTGAGTACGGTTCTGACCCTCTGGCTGATTCCTTGCCAACTTCCGAGGACAATCCCTTACACGATGATCCAAAGATCCACATTCAAAGCAACCCCTCTCACCGGTCCAACAACTTCCCCAATGTGACTTCCCACAACGATTACACTGAGCCGGTCTCTGATTAGTAGCCATGGGTCTTCTAGCCAGATTTGGCCCACTCTGTCTGGCCATTTTTTGTGCATTATTTCCCGATCCAGGCGACCCAACACCTCTTTTCTGCTTGTTCCTATCATAGTTCTGTCTCACCGACTCCCTGACCCTTTCGGCTACCTTAGCCTTCTCTACCAACACAGCAAACTCACGCACCTGCTGTGGAGCAATCAACAACCTTAAATCATCCCTAAGTCCGTCTTCAAAACGGATGCAACGATCATGCTCAGTTGACACAACTCCCCGAGCATAGCGGCTCAGCCTCAGGAATTCTGCCTCATACTCAGATACCGACTTATTTCCTTGTACTAATCCTAGAAAAGCTTTCCTCTGAGTATCAGTGTAATTGGTGCCCACATACTTCTTCTGATAAGTAGCTTTGAAGTATTCCAAAGTAAGGTCATCCGTCGTAGCACCATCTCGAACCGTGAGCCACCACTGGTATGACTCATCTTTTAGAAGCGACACTGCTCCTTTCAGCTTCTCCTCATTTGTTAAATCGAGATCGTCCATGATCCTCTCCGTCGATTCTAACCAATATTCGGCCGTACTGGGTGCGACACCTGATACACCCCGGAATACTTCAGCTCCGTTGGATCGGAGCCGCTCAGATACAGACTTCCGAGCTCCTGTACCTCTACCGGTCCCGGCCATTATTTCTAGAACACGCAGCATAGCCTGCGATACCGACTCACCTCCCGTCTGATCCTGATGTCCATCACCAAAAGTTGGGGGTGGTGGTGGAGGTGGTATCTCATTATCCGATCCTTGGCCCGACCTAACTGGTTCTGACATGGCCATCCGGCCTCTACCGCGTCCCCGACGGCCGCGACCTCTAGAACTCATTTCTTATAGCGCAATCTGTCTTAAAAAGTTTTATGAGTTAGCTAATGTTCCACTAATTATTAGCAAAGAATTTTATGGGCAAAGTCAAGAAGTTGTTCTTTCGATCAAACAAGTTTCAAGTCTTCTATTGTAATTCGAAGATACACATTCACTAATTCCATCACCCTCTTTGACCAATTCTTAACCCGGGGGTATTTTCGTCATTTACCCTACAGGGGTATTTTGGTAATAAAAGTAAGTTTGTAAATCTTGACAAATCAAGGGAAACTTAAAAATTTGCAAAACTTGGGGTTCTTTTTGAGAAATTGTCTTCCCAAATTGGTAGTGTTGCAAAAACTTTAAAAAAAATCAGGGTCATTTTGGTAATTTGCAAATTAGGGGCAATTTTATAATTTTCCAAATCGTGGCATTTTTGTTATTTACCACTAAGGGTATTTTAAAATGTCCATAAATCAAGAGAATTTTGTAATATAAATCCTACAAGTTTGAGGGAAGTCTTTAAAACTAGAGTTTTTATAAAAAAAAGCGGCTAATTCCCTTTCGGGTTTTAATAATAGGATTTAGCCCACGAACAAGTCCTCACGGTTAGGGTGAACTGGAACTACGCACCAGGTAGGATTCCCGCGAAGAGGAGGTGAGTCACTAGGACCGCTTAAATACCAAGCTCTTCCGGATCCAATCCTAGACATGCGCACAAGGGTTACCACACCCTAACTCGGTGACTCAGTCATGGGTTTGTTTAATTAGGCAATTATAAGTCTTATGCGATTGTTGGGGTAAACTAGTCCTAAGGTTCACATACCTTTCATACTATCTACGTCCCATTTCTACCCCTTTTACCGATAATCATTCACACATAGATTAGAGATACTTACAAGAGCGGATTGGTGCTGGAGACTCGATGCCATGTTGTTCAAACAAGACCATTTTCATAGAGGTTCTCAAAAGCCTATCTAGAAAAACATTTTTAGGCCTTGGGCCCTCACAGCCGAGTTTTTGAACCGAACTCTGATACCAAAATTGTAACACCCCAAACCCGGCCCACAAGCCTTGACCGGATCTGGTATGTCACAGAGTAAAAAGGAGTTTGAAAGGTTTGGACTAATAGTAGAAATTTAAAAATTTGTTAAGGGTATAAAACGGTATTTGCTAAAACTCAAGTGGGTTGATTTGATAAATCCGATTGAGTTAAAAATCCTTTCTTCCTTTAAAACCATTTGATCATTTAAATTTTTAGAACTTTAGAGTGATCGATAACTTAGAAAATTTCGTTACCCGATGGTAACATTTTTGAAAACGCATACGAGTACTTATTTTGAAAACGTTACTTTTAACCGATTTGCTTAACAGTTCATAAGTTCATCAGTTATATAATAAAGTAAAAACAACTACCTAAACATCCAAAATAATAATAAGCGGCCATATTACAACCCAATCGAATTGTAGTGAATAATAAACTTAAAGCGGGGCAAAATAAAATTTGAAGTCCACAAAACAAACATGGCCGCCTCGAGTTCTCCCCGGCTCCGTCTCCGCGATCTACTCACCTGCAAGATGATATGGGAAGGGGTGAGTCACCAAGACTCAGTGTGTAAATCCCCAACCCGAAAATACCACTCATACGCAAGATATTAGTGTGACATGCAATTATGCAACCCAACCTAGCCATCCATGCTCCTTTTTCTACCCCGTGTGGTACCAAACCACTGGTGGTGCCAAACCACTGGTGACTTAAAGTCACGATATCCGTCAATACTTGTGGTGCCAAAACACTGGTGGTGCCAAACCACTGGTGACTTAAAGTCACAATCAAATGATGGGGCCAACCCATCGTGTGATACCAAATCACTGGCGTCGATCCCGTATCTCAAATGTGGGGCCAACCCACGGTGGAATCAATCCACAGGGACGAGACGCTATGAGGTGCCAAACCTCTGGAGGTGCCAAACCTCTGGTGACCGTAGTCACAAAATGTGGTACCAGACCACTGGTGTCCGTCGACACGATTATTACTCCCTCTCATCAATCCCACCATCATCATGCTCACATAACAAGTATCATGATCCCATATATCATGCATTTGTATATAGCATAGCGTTTAACAGCATATGATGGCATACACAACATATATCGTAGATCGAGTAATAGGGGACGTACCCGAGAACCAAGCTTATGCCCACCAGGCAAAATTTCCACATGAGAGGTTATAAATATCATTAAATAACAATTTATACTAATAAAGTGTGTAAGAGCTTACACACCTATTTTATCGGAGGTCTAAAAGAAATCCCGGATCTACGCGATATTATAAAAGTCCCGAACTTGTCCTCGTATAGCTCCTATATTCGGCCATCATAAGCTATTATTAAAGAGTCTCTTTGATTAACAACAATTCCAAAGGATCAGTCATATCATGACAAAATAGGGCCTCAGGTCGAACCTTTATTAGCACTAAACCCCGTGATTTGAAAACTCGAAACTCCCGATTTTCCTTCGGTCGATTTACTCCTATACCCAAGGTGCACATTCGGTTACACTTAGGCACCCAAAATGGCCTTTGGCCGAATAATATATATATATATATTTATATATATATATACATTTATATATATATATACCTTTCCAAAACAAAATAAGTCTCGGGAAACCACTCCTTCAATGCTCCTTTACGATTACTACACACAAGGGAGCAAAACTCTTAATCATCTCAAGATCACATTCGGCCAACCTTACCTTCCAAACCACAGGAGTTAGTCGTCCCTTACTTTGATGGTTGACTCGGCCCCTCAACACCAACGCTTGACTCCCCCTATAGATGTTCACAGGTTTCGGCTACCACATAAAACGAGAGTGAGGTTTAAACCCGAGTAATAACGATCGAAGTGAGCAGCGAGAGAAAAGCAAAAAGGGATTCGGCATAACTGAATTAATTGAAGAAAGGATCTACACATACCAGAATATTCGGCCTTTCCCCAAGAGAATGAAGCTTGTTTTCGGTACCCACTATAATGAAGAAATAATGCAAAAAGAGAGGTCTTGAGAGCAAGGTATTCGGCCAACACAATATGGCAAGAAAAAGAAAGCAAACTACAAGCTCTCCTTTACCAAATCCAGACCGACTAAGCTCCCCTAACCAAGCTTTATTCGGCCAAGCAATCTATATTGAAAAGAAAAGGAAACAAAGGAGAGGAAAGGGACTTTGCTTTGAATTGCATGAAGAAGAAAATGTGAAAAGGGAAAGGTATTACTCCCTAATACTCCCTCAAAGCCGTGAGTACCAAGCCCCCAAAATCCCATTCGGCCGTTGCATTTCATGTGCTAACCTCCATCAACATTGAAATAATAAAAAAATGGTTTATTGGTTATGCCCATCACCCTAGAAACAAACAAATTCTCCCATGCTTCAACAATAACTAAATAGAAGAATTTAACCCATACATCACATAAAATAAACTTAACAATGCACCACCCAAACTCCCATGCAGCATATATATATATAAAAATATAAATATTAATAATAATAATAAAAGGTAATGCTACCCAAGCCCCAATACCTTGCTGCCGAAAAAGAGAGCAAGGGCAGCATGCCTTCATGCATGCGTGCGCCCTTGCTAAGCCTAACCACGCCGGCCAAAAATTAAAAGGCCATGCCTTGCTGCCCCCAGGTCTCGAACCCGAGACTGGAGAGACAAGCCCAAGCGTCCTGCCAATATGCTAGAGCAACTTTCATGCCAATATTACATCACAAATATCTTTTAAGCCTTCCTTCCCGAGTTTCTCCTATGTCACAACGCCCAGCAAAAATAAAAGTGCTCGCGCGTCCCCAACGGTACTCGAACACGCGACCTCGAGCTGCAACCTCCTGATACGCCCCACGCCACTCGGCCAGCTTGACTTTCATGTCAAAATCACGTCGCATATTTCTTTTAATCCTTCCCCAATGGCTCCTTTAGCTTAAGCGCTAAAAGTAAAATTTAAACGCCCTAAGTTGCGACTCCTAGGGCTCGAACACGGGACCTGAAGGACCATGCCCAAGCGCCCTGCCGTTTCTGCTACTGAGACTTTCATGCCATGTCTCGACGAGAATTTCTTTTTAAAGTCTTCTTAGCTAGGCCCTTCATATCACCAAAGCCCAAAATAAAATACCACATGCAGCCACCATGACTCGAACTCCAGACTTGCTGAAGTCCCTATGCACCTTAGCGCCCCAAGCCATTCGGCCAGGGCGTTCATTTGTGCCATAAGTCCAACAAACTTATTCTTAAACCCTTCTCATTAAGTCCTCCTACACGCCAAAAATAAACTTCCTCCCACGCGAATCGAACCTGAGCCCAGCGCCCCCAGACCCTTAAGTGGCGCCCCCAAACCACTTTGCCACTCGCTTTCTTATGTCAAACTCTTCCAAAACTTTTTCTAAATCCTTATCTCGCCTAGCTCCTTCCCCTTAAACACTCAATTAAATCCTTAGCCCTATGACAGAACTTCCTCGGGTTTAAGACTAAATCCTTAAACAACCCTAACAAAGGCATTTATTCAGGCGATACATGAAAAAAAAAAATAAAAAAATAATTCCGAACAATCCCTAATTCGGGATGTTACACTTGCTTTGTATATTGACTTGTTTGTTTTGTTTTGGTTGTGATTGCATGACATTTTCTTTATAAAAAAGGTGTTGATTCACGTTCGATTACTAAATAGAGAGCTTGCCATGAAGAACGAATTTCTTGATAAAGTGGAAGATAACACGACTGTCCGAATATGGTTTGAGAAAACGCAACTAGAGAAAGGTGATAGTCTGATGGATGAGTACATATCAGAACTGTGGGACTTCACTCGTATCAACGTGACCTAGAACAATCTCCAAGAATTGAAAGAGATATGGGTCCAATGGGATGAAGAAATCAAGCAGTTATTTTACTGTAATTATGGTGATTTGCCCTATCTACTCGATATCAAAGTGGACAAGCACTTGTTTCGAGCTCTGGCTCAATTTTGGAATCCCGCCTACAGTTGCTTTACTTTTGGAAAAGTGGACTTAGTACCTACTGTGGAAGAATACACGACCTTACTTCATTCCCTGAAAATTCGACCCGACAAGGTTTGTTCTAGAGCTGCTAATGACCCGACCTTCCTAAAAAAACTCATGAATATCACGGGAATAAGTGAGCAATGGGTTGCAGCCCGGAATCATGCAAAATGAGCATAGTAAATGTATCCCTTGGAATAGTTTGCGAGATTTGATATTAGCACACCCGGATATAATGAAAAGGGTTGATGTCTTCGCTTTGAGCATTTACGGGCTGGTTGTTTTCCCTAAGGCACTAGGGCACGTGGACGAGGCAGTTTCAGATTTGTTCGACAGACTTGACAAGAGGGTCATACCCGTCCCTACAATTTTGGTCGAAACATTTCGATCTTTGAATACATGTCGAAGAGCGGGTGAAGGAAGATTCATTGGATGTGCACAACTCTTATTGGCATGGTTTCATAGCCACTTTTGGAAGGTAAAAAAAGTTTCTTATCGAGTATTCTCCGAGAACTACTCTCCATTAAAAGAATTAGTGGCTACACCGAGGCGAGATGACATTTCGGAAGAAAAATAGATGGCTATACTCCAGAATCTCCAAGATGAGGACGTCGAATGGAGAGCCCCTTGGATGATCCCCGATGAGATTCTATACCGGTGTGGAGATTTCAACTGGGTTCCTCTACTTGAGATTTGGGGAGCTGTTGGATATGCTCCTCTACTCGTGTTGAGGCAATATAGATCGAGGCAGTTGATACCAGCAATGCAAGGGCTGGCCAGGTTATAATTACAAGAAAAAGTTCGAGAAATGTCTAATGCCTGGAATCAAACCCATCGAATGAAAAGATTGGGTGCAGGTTCGATGGCAACCCTCAAATATAGTTGGTGGTGGGGTCAAAATGTAACACCCCCTACTCAAATCTGTCGCCAGAATAAGGTACAAGACATTACCAAAGTTTACAGAACCATTTTTCATTAAACCGAGTCAATTTACTATTCATATTTCGAACGTAATTATAATGTCCCTCTATTGGTGTAACACCCCTAACCCGTATCTGTCGCCGGACTAGGGTTAAAAGCGTTACTGAACAGATCGAAAACATTTACAGAAATGTCATACAATTGAATATTAACCTCAACCATAATGTCCCCTTATTAGGTCATCGAGACCTAAAACATGCTATAAACCGGGTCGGGACTAAATCGGAACACATGCAAAATTTTAAGGAAATTTAAAACTTTTCTAAGTTTCAGGGGTTACACGCCCGTGTGGGCAGGCCGTGTGCCTCCCACGACTGTTAGACACACCCGTGTGTCCTCCCCGTGGTCAAAACTAACCTTTGCTCCACGGCCACCAAGCACGCCCGTGTACTTTGGCCATGATCGATCCTGTCAAAAATCACACGGCTACTAGGCACGTCTGTATGCCAAGGCCGTGTACTCTTATGCTAGCTACTGACTTAGCCCCACGGTCACTAGGCACGCCTGTGTGCCACAACCGTGTGACAAAATGCCTATTTGGCAACCAAGAACATACCAAAATAACCATCCAAATTACATGACTAAAACTCATCTCATCACAAGCATAATTCATTCAATTGCTTAACCAAAACTTGACCATTTCATGAATCAACTAACCATGCCAAAAACATGGCAAAGTTCATATAACAAACTTATATCAAATACTAGCCTATACATGCCATATCTAGCTATATACATTTCCAAAATGTACCAAAATGAGTTTAGTAGTGTGATGACGATCCTTGACGATCCAGAGCCTTCAGTAGCTTTGACGACCTATAAAACAGAGAAAAACACAAACACACACAAAGTAAGCTTTCCAAAAGCTTAGTAAGTCATATTACAAACAAACTTAGCATGGAAGGCATATGTGCACATGGGTACATTGGCACATCTTAATTACTTAACAAACTATCACCTATATGCTTTGGTCCATGTACTTGGCCATATTTGCCACATTCATCAATTCAAAAGTCTTATATATATACATAACTCTTTCATGCTTACTTTCAAATATCATATCATTATCCCAATATACATAATCATAATAGTAAGATCACATAGGTACTTACCTTAAATACATACTTAGTGTATAAATCAACGTACCTGAAACGGATTCATTATTTACATAGCCATTCGTATCACATATTTGCCCGTTGAACCGTAAGGAATCTAGTAGGATACTCAGAAAGCTCAGAATAGTCGTACAATGCCAACGTCCCAGACGAGGTCTTATATGCACTCTAATATCGATGCCACTGTTCCAGACAGGGTCTTACAAGAATCAATACGATGCCGATGCCCCAGACATGGTCTTACACGTAAAGATCATATCGATGCCAACGTCCCAGACGTGGTCTTACACGTAACGCTCATATCGATGCCTACGTCCCAGACGAGGTCTTACACGAAATCTCAAATCAACACCAATGTCCCAGACGTGATCTTACATGATAAAAACAGAACAAATACCTATGTCATGACATAGCTAATCCTATCTATTCCTAGGTTCGTACGGGACTTTTCGGACATTGTTACTAAGTAATCCTTATCTCGGAATTCATGAACAGATCATATAATAAGTATTCATCGATAACAATAGTCATAAGAACATACATAATTCCATACGAATACGTTTATTAGCATAATGACTTACCTCGGATTCGATTTAACGGAAAAGGAAACGACTACTCGATTACTTTCGCTTTCCCGAGATCTAAGCCCATTTTCTTCGGTTCTTGATCTATACATATTCAGAATTAACCCTTTTATTCACTAACTCATTCAATTCAATCCAAGGACACACATTTAGGGCTATTTGCAAATTAACCCTCATATTTGCATAATTTATCAATTTAGTCCATTTTTCTCAAAACATCAAATTCACAAAATCATTACATACTCATGCTTAGCCGAATGTTCATACATCACATACAAGCCCATATTTTCCATCAAATTTGCAATTTAGTCCCTCAAATTGCTATTTTCTCAATTTAACCCAAATTAGCTAAATTCATCAAAAATTCAAGAACAAAGTATGTTCATCTAGCTCAAATCTTTTATTTAACAACTAAATTCATTACAAAGCTCAACATATCATCAATGGCATTTCTCATGAACAACATTAATTCATCAAATTAAGACATGGGCTTGATAGTAAACTAAGCAACAATCTCAAAAGCATAAAAATCATCAAAATCCAAAGCTAAAACTTACCTTAATTTTGCTTAATGAATGCCGAATGTTAGAAAGCTTCAAAACCTTTCTTTCCTTTGTATTTTCGGTGGAGAATGCATGAATGAATGTTCCATTTTCATGCTTTATTTTATTAACAATCATATTATTAACCTTATTACCAAATTATCCTTATAAAAAAACATATATAACATATAAATCAAGGTCATTTTTGACCTTAACCGTCCACTTACAAGCTAATGGCTTAATTGCCACATAAAATCCTCATACTTATAAAGACATGACAATTAAGTACCTTTTCATGTAGCATGCTAATTTGTATATCAATGCAATTCAGTCCTTTGCTCAAATTAAACACACAGAGAGACGAATTAATTTACGATACTTTAACACATGCATAATTACTTATCAGAGACACAGAATATAATATTAAAATATTGTACATACTTGGATTTGTGGTCCCGAAACCACTGTTTCGACTAGGGTATAAATCAAACTGTTACAATTGGGCTCTCGAAGCCCAAAACATACATTAGAAATGATTCGGGACTAAATCGAGATCATAAGGAATTTTCGCATAATCCTAAATTTTTTTTCTCTATTACAGGGGTCACATGCCCATGTGTTATAGGGACACGCTAGTCTGGTCCAAGCTGTGTGACCAACACAACCATGTGACTTACCTTGCTCCAGGCCGTGTGGCTTCCTACGCCCATGTCCCTAGGCTGTGTAACTCTCTGACTTGCAACTTATGAACAAATTGATCTCACACAGCCAAGGCACACGCCTGTGTTGCTAGGCCGTGTGGTTAATTTTTATTTTCGAATTAGGTGCAGGATTCTCACGACCGTATTACACACCCGTGTGGGAGCCCTTGTGTTTGATCTTGGGCATTTTGTTTTGTAATTTCTGGATACCTGGGATACACGGCCTTGACGCACGTCCGTGTGTCTACCCATGTGGAGAAAAATAAGGTTATATCCAAGCCTCATTTCTCACCCAATTGGTCTTTTACTTACATCAACATTTAAATATGTTCACGATTCAATTTATATGGTTAAATATCTAAATTTATCAATCAACTATATATATATATAGACATTTTCATAAA
The DNA here is from genome assembly GCA_005393395.2 of Gossypium australe. Taxonomy (NCBI): domain Eukaryota; kingdom Viridiplantae; phylum Streptophyta; class Magnoliopsida; order Malvales; family Malvaceae; genus Gossypium; species Gossypium australe. Next base: position 18,850,243 of record CM016625.1, on the reverse strand, counting down.
TTTTTATAGCATTCTTAACCATCATCTTCATCCCTATACTTATACCATCTATCCTTTGTTCATTTTAAACCCATATCAAACATGATAAAATCATAATTATATGTAACTCATAACTTACTAAATACAAGTCATACCAATGGCTAGTTACAGTTAGATCATTTATAAGTCAACATTAACTAATTAACCTATACATGCTATTATAACCATAATTCATTTACCATACATACCAAAATAGGTCGATGGATAGTGTGAGTGATCTTCGTCGAGCTTCCTAACCAACGAGCTTCCGAGAACTCACTCATTTAAATTTAATATAAACATAAAAGGCATAATCAATACATAAAATGCATAATCAATCATCTTGATCACGAGCCCTAACACATAACCTTATCACCCTTGTTAGTCGTACACTTCATATAAATACCAAGAAACATGTATGGGCTCAATTCTCATTAAATTTCTCATATATATAGACAATTTCACATTATGTAATCATATAACATATAGCAACCATATCTCTGTATTTTAAATAAATTTTTATAACAACTTGTTTTGATTTTATACTATTTTATATTTGAGCTTTACTCATCAAAGTATTTTAAATATCATCTTTATGCAAATAGTACACATGAGGTACATAATTCCATAATTATGAATGGACATATTTATGAAACATATTCCATGTTCATATATCATAGTCTCATGTCTCCATATATCAATAACCATAATTTTCTTGTATTTCAGATAAATACTTGTAACCATACATAAGTATGCAATTTGCTATTTCTTCCTATCAATCACAATTTCAAATGACAAATTCTTGTGAATACGCTCACCAATTTCATAATTCCATGTATTTACCATTTTCCATATTTATCCCGTTGAATTCCTCGGAATTTCGATGGATTTCCTTAGTACACTCATGGTGTACAATCTCATTAACCGTCAATTCGTACTCACATATACATATGTCCTTTTCAGAGAGCACACTCCCGCGAACCTCAATTCTTTCAACAGGATTACCAGTCCAGGCTAAATCCCCTGTAAGAGAGCACACTCCTGCGAACCTCATTTCTTACAACAGCATTACCAGTCCAGGCTAAATCCCCTGCAATGACAAATACTCTATAGAGCTTTGTCTGGATTACTAGTCCAGGCTAAATCCAGACTCACATTTACTTTGGATTACCAGACTCACATTTACTTTGGATTACCCATCCGGGCTAAATCTATTTCACACATATTATTCGGGAGAGCTTATATCAGGATCACCCGTCCTGGCTAGATCCTTTTCACACATATTCTTCGAGAGGGCTTATATCAGGATCACCCGTCTAGGTTAGATCCTTTTTACCGTCAAATCCTTTTCAGTGATCCATCGAATTCCATTCCATTCAACTGGGATTTATTTCCCTTTTTATTGAATATTATCAACATTTCATCAATAATCATACATTGAGCATTCAAATCACATTTTCATCACATAAACATACATTTCAAACATTTAAGAATACAATTCAAGTTATACAAACTTACAATTCAATTTTTATACCATAACGATAATCTTAATTTCATAATAAATATTTGAAGTAAAACATTATATCATTTCTAATTCAACATTTATCGATTATAATTGGGCATGTGATCAATTTATACACAAGTGATTCATATATTTTCTTCCTCCTCCTCCTCCTCTCCATTCCACATCCTTAATATATATATCATGCTTATAAGTAACATTATCTATAATTTCACTATTTACTTATATGTATATTCAAAGTTGTCCATCCGTTTCATGGTCACTAAATTATTTTTATCTTGAGCTACAGAACTCAAAATTAAGATCCGCTTAATTTTTTTGAAACTAGATTCATATATCCTTCTACCATAAAAATTTCAGAATTTATAGTTTAGCCAATTAGTATAGTAAAATCTTCAAATTTATCCTTGTTCTACTATTTGATAGCTTTGACCTTTGCTTGCTAAAAATTAATTATCTCTTAACACAGAATTTTGATGATATTTCCGTTTGTTTCTCTTGAAAATATACTTATTAATAATTTAAACATATAAATTTAAGCCCCTAATTATTTTTCTCCAATTTTTTATGATTTTTCAAAGTCAAAATAGGGGAACCCGAAATCATTCTGACCTTGTCTCACAAAATTTATTATATCTCATGATTTAAAATTTCATTGCTTAAAATTTCATTGCTTACACCTTTTCTTCTATGAGAACGTAGACTCAATAAGCTTTAATTTCATATTTTATTCATCCTCTAATTTGATTTCCACAATTTTTAGTGGTTTTTCAAAGTTAGACTATTGCTGCTGTCCAAATCTGTTTTAGTGCAAAATGTTGATTACCATTTCCCCCTAAACTTTTAATACATGACAATTTCATCCCTAGGCTTGGAAAATTAAATTCTTCCAAGCCTAATAATTCTCATACATACCAATCACAGCCCATGAATTCCATGAAATTTCAGAATTTTCCATAAATTCAACACTTTTCAATTTAACCCCTAAAACAGGTTTTCATCCAAAAATCTTTAATAAAACACCTTTATACATCCATTAACATCTCAATTTAATCATCAATGGTAACTTTCAAAATTTTCAAAAAAATAAAAAACTAATAGAATACTAAGTTGGACCTAATTGTAAAAGTCTAAAAATATAAAAATTTCAAGAAAAAAGCAAGAATTGAATTTACTTGAAGCTAAAATATGAAAGACCAACTGAAAACCCTCTTCCATGGCTATTTTTGATAGAAAGTTGAAGAAGAAATGGCCTAGAAATCATTAAAATCAACTTTGGCCATGTAACTTTTGTTAAAATTTCAATTTTGTCCTTTTCACATAAAAATCTTTGATTTTTTTCACAAGATGCCGCCTCAACCATCTTAAAATGGTCCATTTTCCCTTTTAGTCCTTCCTTGTTTAATGGTTAAGCTATTTAATCACTTTAGCAAGTTTTACACCTTTTCAATTTAGTCCTTTTTATCTAATTGCCTACCGAAACATTAAAATTTTTTGACGAAATTTTAATACTACCTTATCGACATAAAAATATTTATGGCTCGGTTTATAACACCGAGATCTCAATACCTCTTTTTCTCAATTTTTGAACCAAATAAATCTTTATAAAACATAGTTTACTATTTCAAAAATCTTTTAAAAGCTACATTTGGCTTGTAAATATTAAATAATATAATTTACGACTTCATTTGTCGGATTTGGTGGTCTCAAGCCACTATTTCCTACATAACTAAAATTTAGGCTATTACACAAAGAGTCAATGACAACATCCCTGTGCCAAATCAAGAAACCATTCGACTATTGGAAGAACACCTGCAAGTGATTCCATCTGAGCTAGAGATCATCAAGCAGGATTTTGAAAAGAGGAATTTGGAGCTAGGAAAGAAGATAGAGCAATTGGAAGAAGAAAAGATGCAATTAGGACTAGCCGTTGACGTTCAGAAGTTAGAGGCCAATAAGATAAGAAAAGGAAAAAAATATGGCCGAAGAAGATTTGGACAGTTTAAAAACAGATTACAAGAAGTTGCGCTTATCAATGAGGACTGCCGGGTTGGGAAAGACATCAAAACAATGACGGAAAGAGATCAAAGAAGAAAATAATAGAGCCGATCAATGGGAAAAGAAATGCCAAGATGCCCAGGGATGAGAAAATGCTCTAGAAAGAGACCTATCGGAATGTCAAAATGAAAAGGTCAGATTAAAAGCCAGGGTGCCAGGGTAGCAGAACTAGGAAAGTCACTTCATCAGTATCGTAATCGCAACACCACAATTGAGCTGAAAGCAAGCTTAAACAAGATTGAAGAGTTGAAAAGGAAATTAGAAGTGCTCGAAATCGCATTACAAAATTGTAAACTCCGAGTTGAACTCCTTGAAGCAAACAACGAGCAATGGAAAGAGCAACTTCACCGTTCTCAAGGTTAGGTCAGAGATAGAGACTATATCATGGGTGAAGTTGTGGCTCAAATACGAGAGGTGGCCGATCATTTGCAAATCCTAGCAGTTCAGGCTGACGTATTAAGCTTGAAGTATGAATCAGAATCGGATCGGGGTCAAGAGTTAGCTTGGCTTCTTTGGAAGGTTATAGCTTTGAGCATTAGGGCAAATCTGTATATGTAATCCGTTTTATGTAAAGAAATTTGTTTTCTAGTAAAGTTGTTGTAACGGAATTGAAATCAGAGTCAATGTCTCTTTTTGCATTCATGCATTTACATTACATTGCATCATACACATTAAATTTCACAAAAAGACCCTAATTAAACGAATTTATTTCAGTTAATCTGGAAACCAACAAAAATCAACCAATCGAACATTGTTATGATAAACCGTAAAAGTAACATATTTTAATCCCACATTTAGCATATTTTCGGATGATTTATTCCTTGATTCATGTAAAAAGGTGCTTTTAATCCTTTCTTTTCATGTCTTATACTCAGGAAAGCACCCGAGGATGAAAAGAACGTAAAACGGGCCCAAAATAGAGTAAATGGGCTATATCACGAAATCCAGATGGCCTGGGCCCAAGACCACACGGCCGTGCCTTATTTATCTACTAGAACACGGTCTGTTCACAATTTACACGGCCATGCCTCATTATCTACTAGAACACGGCCTGCTCACGATTTACACGGACGTGCCCTATTCAATAGGTTCGAACACGGCCTTAAGACGATTCGTACGGCCGTGTGCCATGGCCGTGTCCCTGTTGTCCGAAAGAAGAATTTCACTCAGAAAAGGATACTTAGGGGTCAAGAAACCTATTTCGAAAGCCTATATAAACACCCTGAGTATAAGCTTCAAGGGGGGTTAGCTAGGCCAAGGAGCCAAGCCGAAAAGGTCAGATTTGTGGGAATCACTCGAAGATAGCCAGTTGATCAATCTCAAGAAGCCAGGAATTCTACTCAAGACGGTGGATCTCTCCTTCAATTCCTTCAGGGAGTTTTAGGGATTTCTTATGTTTTGTTTTATCTTTTCTTCTGAGATGTTTTCTTTTATTATTATGAACTAAACCCTTCAGATACCTGAAGGGGATGAAACCTAAGACGGATCTTGTTATTGTTTTCTAAACTATATGATAAATACTTGATTTGTTCTTAATTTTGTGTGCTTAATCCTTGTGTTAATATTTCCGGGATATTGATTCAAGTTGGATGTGCTTAGGTAGAGGAGCAAAAGTCCCTGCTTAAGAGTAGATCTAGCATAATGAAGCGGAGTTGATCGCGTGCCTAGAGATAGGGTGACGAGATTTTGCCAGATTAGGGTGAAACCAAATACGGGAGTCCATAGATCGAGTTAATGCGATTCTAGAAGTTTTAATTAGAAAGAGATTTCAATTAATCACCCTAGGGTTAGACGTTATTCGCCTCGAGAGAGGGTTTAATATAACTTAGGGAATCTTACGGATCAAGTCAAGTGAAGAAATCGTCTGGTTCAGTGTTAGATAACAAGTGAAGTGTAGGTGGATTCTTCCTACGGTATCGTCGTAATCAACTGAGTTTTCCCAATAGTATTTCCCCAATTCGTTCTTTTTGTCTTGAGTCTTTAGCTTAGTAGTTAGTTAAATTTAGATTAGATAACAACTTCACTTATTTTAGGTTAGATAATAAAAAGAAAGTTAGTATTAGTACTTTTAGTTTCTTTGGGTTCGATAATTCGGTCTTGCCTAAGCTATACTACTATTCGATAGGTGCACTTGCATTAAATCGTTGTCAGAGTTGGTTTCCAGGTTCGATCATTCTCATTCATATAAATTTAAAACTCGACAAAACATCGATCACGTTACAGTACTCGCGCCAAAACCAAAGTAATTGACCAAAGATTGGAAAGACTAGAGCAAGTTCAAAAAGAGATGCAAGACCAGCTGCAAGTGCAACTACAAGAACAGTTAGCGAAAGGGCAACAGGAGATGAGGGATCAGATATTGGAATCCCAAAGAAGTATGATAAATCAATTGAAGCAGTTATTGGCTGGAGAACATGAAAAAGGGAAAGGCACTGCGGTCAACTCAGGGGATGATAATGAGGATCCTATTTACCCCTAGGTTTTATCCCGATAAACGCCCAGACACAACCAGAGGCGTACCCACGAAGGGTACCCATCACAATTAGACCCTAACAGTATCAAACCGCTATCTCGGTGCCGATGAACTTCCAAACAGGCTCAGGTTCCAATCCGGGGGATAACCCAACCAATCCTGCTGCTCCTGATCTAAATGATATGCCAGAAATAGAAAAAACCAGAGTGGAACTGCCAAAGCAACTTGAGGATCGATGCAGATGGCTAGAAGAAAAATTCAGAGCAATGGAAAACGCTGATTACCATTGTGGAATCGATGCCAAGGACCTAAGTTTGATTCCAGATTTAATACTCTCTCCCAAGTTCAAAACTTCAGAGTTTGAAAAGTACAACGGGACTAGTTGTCTTGAAGCTTACATCACTATGTTCTGTCGAAGGATGACAGGATATGTCAATAATGATCAACTATTGATCCACTGCTTCCAAGATAGTCTGATCGGGTCAGCAGTTAAATGGTACAACCAACTGAGTCGTGCCAAAATCAATTCATGGAAAGACTTAGCACAAGCTTTCATGAAGCAATATAGTCATGTGACGGACATGACACCCGACAGAATCACGCTACAGAATATGGAAAAGAAGTAGAATGAGAGCTTCATGCAATATGCGTAAAGATGGAGAGAGGTGGCAACGCAAGTCCAACTACCTCTTCTGGAAAAAGAAACCACAATGCTTTTCATCAACATTTTGAAAGCCCCATTCATCAACCATATGTTGGGGAGCACTACTAAGAGTTTCTCAGGTATAGTAACGTCCGGTGAAATGATTGAAAACATGGTGAAAAGTGGTAAGATAGAAGCGAGGGGCAACTCCAAAAGATCGGCCCCGAGGAAGAAGAAAAATAAGGTGAATAATGTAGGCACATACAACAAGGGTTATTCAAAACCAATTACTGTTGGCCCGCTAAGGACAGTAACCACTAGCCTTCAGGGCCCTCCAAGGCAAGAATCCAACCAAAGGATAAATATAGAAAGGCTTCAGTTCCCACTTATCCTGATGACGTATAGGGAGCTGTATCAGAGCCTGTTTGATGCACATGTGGTGTCTCCTTTCTACCTGAAACCTATGCAACCTCCATTTACCAAATGGTATGACGCAAATGCTTAATGCGAGTACCACGTGAGAATTACAAGACACTCAATAGAGAACTGCACCGCTTTTAAAAAGTTGATCGAAAGGTTCATTAAAATGAGAATTGTAAAGTTTGATGACCCATCAGGACCTAATGTGGCAGGAAATCCATTACCCAGTCATTTTGATAATGAGGTAAATGCGATAATTAAGAATGGAGGGAAAAGAACCAAGATGAATGTAGCAGAAGTAAAAACCCCAATGAAATGGGTTTGGAAGAAAATGGTAGAGGGAGGAATAATCAAACAGGATTTAGAAGAGAGAGCTGAAGGGATAAGAAACTACTATGAGTTCCATGCTAAGGAGGATCATGAGACCTAGGAGTGCGTTGAATTCAGGGCCTTAGTGCAAAATCTGATGGAAAATAAGGAGCTATAATTCTTTGAATATGCTATGGGCTCCGAAAAAGATGATGTCTACGCCTCAGAAGAGGGGTCAATAGAGAAGGTCTATAAAGTCAACCACCCTTTGGTTATTATTTCACGACCTAGAAGCAATGAAGCCGGAATACAAATTGCACAAAGAGTCATAATCCAGAAACCTGTAGCTTTTCCTTACAAGGATAGCAAGAAGGTTCCCTAGAATTATGACTACAACGTGACTATTCTGGTAGAAGAAAACCTGATTAATAATTTAAAAGAAGGCCAAGAGGTGGGTTTTTACACGTGCAGTGGGAGGTGTTATGATCCATCAAATGTAGGAGCTGAGCCTGTTAAAGGAAAGACCCCAATAGTTGAACAAAAGAAGGAAAAGACAGTCAGGCTCAAATCGCCAGTCAACGAGCCAATAATTGAGAACGAGGCTAGGGAATTCCTAAAATTCTTAAAACATAGCGAGTACAACATTATAGAATAGCTACACAAGCAACCGACTCGCATATCAGTGCTAGCTTTGCTCTTAAGTTTGGGGACACATCGTGACTCGTTAATGAAAGTGCTAAATGAAACTTATGTCGCTAACGATATCTCTGTAAAAAAGCTGGACTACCTAGTTAATAATATAAGTGCCAACAACTTCATCTTCTTTAATGATAATGAAATACCGCCAGGGGTATTGGATTTACAAAGGCTCTGCACATCACCACCCGCTGCAAAGGGTATACATTACTAGGGGTGTTAATTGATAATGGATCTACACAAAATGTCTTGCCCTTATTCACCCTGAATAGGTTACCTGTGGATAACTCTCATATGAGGACATGTCAAAACATAGTGAGAGCATTCGATGGTACCGAAAGGAGAGTGATGGGAAGGATTAAGATACCCCTCTTGATTGGTCCAAACACGTACGAATTAGATTTCTTGGTGATGGACATTAAGCCTTCTTATAATTGTTTGTTGGGGAGGCTTTGGATTCACATGCTTGGGGCAGTACCGTCATCACTACACCAGAAGTTAAAGTTGGTAACTTAGGGTTGGCTGGTAATGATAAATACGAAAGAAGACATTATTGCATTCATAACCAGTAACGCGTCGTATGTAGGGACAGACGACGAAGCGATAAAATGTTCTTTTCGATCGTTGGAATTTGTGAATGCAACCTTTATTGTCGAAGGGAACAAGATCCCAATGCCCAAAATCTCCAAAACTACAAGAATAGGCCTGTAACTGACAGTCGGGAAATGAGTCTTACCTGGGAGAGGACTTGGAAAATGCCTACAAGGAAAAGTCAAGGCATCTATGCTGAAGGACAAACGAGACCGCTTTAGTTTAGGATTTAAGCCAGATGCGAGGCAAAGGAAGAAGGAGATAGAGAAAAAACAAGAAAGGAGAAGAGTGCGACTGAGTGGGGAAGAGGTCAAGTAGGAACTAATGACCTTTCCCCATATATCCAAAACTTTTGTATCAGAAGGAACTATTCACCCTTAAAGAGAAATGTCAAAGAGAAGAGACTGCGGAAGAAATATTGGGAAACCTGAACATCAACGCCATATCTGAAGAAGGAATCTGGGGAAAAAATTTATCAGACATCTACCCCTATGTACCTAGAAGTGTTTTGAACAACTGGACTGCGGAAGAGATTCCTATAGTTTTTAGAGCCAATTCAAAGTAATGTTCAAAACACGCTTATTGCTCTAAGCCTAGGAGCAATAAGAATCCTTTGTGAAATTGGCTTTTGTCCAAAATCCTTATTTCAATAAAGTGCATCTTTGCGTATCATTTTGAGCAAATATTATTTTATTCTTTTCATTTCATTCATAATCATATCATACAAATAATTATTCTTAGATTCTTTGGATTTTTCTTCATCCCTATAATAGGTTTCCAGATATCAATGATATGAGCGACGCTGCTACTAACTCAGAATCTCCTTTTGAGCAAGATATGTGCACGGAGGATTCTCAAGATTTTGAAGATGATCGAAACTGTAACCTATCTCCTGATTTGTTGAGGATGGTAGAACAAGATGAGAAAGAAATCTTACCTTATAAAGAGTAAGTGGAAATTGTGAGCCTAGGAGAGGAAAAAGAGGTGAAGATAGGAGCTTGCATTACCGTAAAGACAAAGTAAGACCTCATTGAATTACTCCAAGAATTTAAGGATGTCTTTGCATGGTCATATCAAGACATGCCCGAGTTAAGTACTGATATCGAGGTACACTGGCTCCCCATAAAGGAAGAGTGCAAGCCGGTTCAACAAAAGCTCCGAAGGATGAGGCCCGATGTTTTACTGAAATAAAAGAAGAAGTCAAGAAACAATTCGATGCTGGTTTCTTACGAGCGGTTAAATACTCAGAATGGGTAGCCAATATCATGTCCGTCCCTAGAAAAAATGGAAAATTACGAATGTGCGTAGACTATAAGGACTTAAATAAAGCCAGCCCGAAAGACAATTTCCTAGTGCCACATATCGACACTTTAGTGGACAACACGGCAGGTTACTCACTGTTCTCCTTCATGGATGGTTTCACGGGAGACAACCAAATAAAGATGCATCCTGAAGACATGGAGAAGACCACATTCGTGACTATGTAGGGAACATTTACTATAAGGTGATGTTATTTGAACTAAAATATGCGGGAGCAACGTATCAAAGAGCCATGGTAACTTTGTTTCATGATATGATGCACAAAGAACTCGAAGTTTATGTTGATGATATGATCACAAAGCCCCGAACAGAGAAGGAGCATGTACAATTCTTGAGAAAACTGTTCTTGAGATTGAGAAAATTTCAACTGAAGCTCAATTCAGCAAAATGTACTTTCAGGGCTAGGTCGAGAAAATTGTTAGTATTTGTAGTCAGTGAAAAGGGGATTAAGATCGACCCAAACAAAGTAAAGGCTATACAGCAATTGCTTCCACCACGCACTCAAAAAGAAGTTCGAGGTTTCCTAAGAAGACTAAATTATATTGCCCGGTTCATTTCACAACTAAATGAGAAATGTGATCCCATATTCTGCCTCCTTCAGAAACACAACCCAGGCTTTTGGGATGATGAGTGCTAGAAGACTTTCGATAAGGTCAAACATTACTTGTCCAATACCCCAGTACTGATGCCACCTAACCCAGATAGGCTACTGATACTGTACTTGGCAGTATTCGAGAATTTAATGGGATGCGTCCTTGGTCAACATGATGAGTCGGGAAGAAATGAAAGAGTGATATACTATCTCAGTAAGAAATTCACTGAATGTGAGACAAGATATTATCCAATCGAGAAGTTGTGTTGCGCTCTGATTTGGGCAACCCGAAGATTGAGACAGTACATGCTGTACCACACAACTTGGCTCATCTCAAAGCAAGACCCACTAAAGTACATGATGGAGTCGACTGGTTTAAATGGAAGAATAACCTGATGGCATATTCTTCTTTCCAAATTTGGCATAGTCTGTGTGAACTAGAAGGCAGTTAAAGGAAGTGCAAAAGTGGATTTTCTGGGCAGTAGAGTTTTAGAGGATTACGAGCCTTGAAACTTTTATTTCCCGAACAAAGATCTAATGTATGTTGCAACCACTGAAGAAGACTCTCAAGAAAGTCATCCTTTTAAGCTAAACTTTGACTGAGCCTCAAACACTATAGGTAACGAAATTGGAGCCATCATGGTATCCCAAAACGGAGATCATTATCCCTTTACTAGCAAATTGGATTTTGATTGCACGAACAATATGGCAGAATACGAAGCATGCATCATGGTATCCGTGTAGCCATAGAACGTAAGATCAAAGTGCTAGAAGTATATGGGGATTCTGCACTAGAGATATATCAACTCAAGGGAGAATGACAGACAAGTCCCAAGTTAATCACTTATCGAAGGTTGGTTCTTGAGTTAATTGAGGAGTTTGATGACATCACCTTCTATTACCTCCCAAGAGATGAAAATCAAATGGCTGATGCCTTGGCTACTTTGGTTTCGATGATCAAAGTGAATAAACAAGAGGATGTAAAGCCTATCCATATGAGTGTTTATGAGACTCCGACTCATTGTTACAACATCGAAGAAGAAGAGGATGATCACCCTTGGTACAACGATATACTGTGATATATGAAGAATCATGAATACACTGACCAAGTAATTGAGAATGATAAAAGGACATTGAGAAGACTGGCCAACGACTATGTCTTAGACGGGGAGATCCTATATAAAAGGAGAAAGGATCAGGTGCTACTAAGATGTGTAGACGCTGTTGAGGCTAAGAAAATCTTGGAAGAAGTCCACAAAGGTGTCTGAGGAACACATGCCAATAGTTTTATAATGGCCAGGAAAATCATGAGATTCAGATATTACTGGTCCACCATAGAAAGAGATTGCATCAATTATGCCAAGAAATGCCACAAGTGTCAAATTTATAGAGATAAAGTTCATGTACCACCCTCACCTCTTCATGTTATGACTTCTCTGTGGCCTTTCTCTATATGGGGCATGGATGTCATTAGGCCAATTTCACCCAAAGTTTCTAACGGGCATCGATTCATCTTCGTGGTCATCGATTACTTTACAAAGTGGGTAGAAGCTGCTTCATATGCCAATCTTACGAAGTCGGCAGTCAACAAGTTCTTAAAGAATGAGATAATATGTCGATATGGAATACTGAAAGGATCATATCTGACAATGCACTAAATTTGAACAACAGCACGATATCAGAAGTCTGCAATCAGTTCAAGATCAAACACCACAACTCATCATCATATCGTCCAAAAATGAATGGTGCAGTAGAGGCAGCCAATAAGAACATTAAGAAAATCGTGGGGAAAATGACTGAAACTTATAAAGATTGGCATGAAAAGCTACCATTTGCCCTCTATGCTTATTGAACATCTATCATGATCTCAACAAGGGCAACCCCTTTTTCTTTGGTTTATGGAATGGAGGCAGTTTTACCCATCGAAGTCTAGATTCTTTTTTTCCGAGTTTTGGCAGAATTGAAGTTAGATGAAGCAGAATGGATCCAATCCTGATATGATTAGCTAAACTTGATTGAAGAGAAAATGTTGAAAGCCATCCGTCATGGTCAGATGTACCAAAATTGAATGATGCGAGCTTACAACAAAAAGGTCTGTCCCAAAGAATTCCATGAGGACCTAGTATTGAAAAAGATCTTGCCCATACAAAAGGATTTTAGAGGGAAATGGATGCCAAATTGGGAAGGACCTTATATGGTAAAGAAGGTCTTTTCTAGAGGAGCGTTGATTTTGACTGAGATGGATGGGAAAAGTTTGCCCAATTCTGTGAATTCAGATTCAGTTAAAATGTACTTCACCTAAAAAAAAGGGAGAGGCAAAGGTAAAAACTCGTAAAGGATGCCTTGAGACCAAAGGTGTTTTGAATTGAAAACCCAGGAAAAGGGCAATTCAAATCTTGATCGAAGATTGAACATGCGATAGTTGAATCTTCTCAGAAGGAAGAGCATTAAATCTTGGGGCATCATCAAAATATTTTGGATCTCCGAAACACATATCAAGTTCAAAAGGGCTCTCGAGAAGTTAGTGCGAAGAAACTCATGCTATGATATACGGGGCCCTTATTTTCGTCTTATTCATTTTATATTTAAGCAAATTTTCTATTTTGATTAATCTATTCATTTCGAGCCTTGCTCTTAATAAACTTCAATCTTATTCATTACTACAATCTTTTCCAAGCATTTTTACATTGAAATAACGATTAATGGACTAATAATATTCAAGTAAATGAAGTTCTACATATTGCTCTGAAATGTTTTCTAAAATAGTACAAGGATTTGAAAACAGGATCACTATTCAGAACTAACCAAGCTTAGGGGTTTGGAAACATTTGAGAAAAAATAGTCTAAATTGTGACTATTTCTTTGGATCTTTTGTTAAAAATACCGGCTGAACAAGAAGGCATGGTAACACATCAGTAATAGAGCCTTGATAAATAGCGAGCAATGATAACCTAAGCATTATAAATGGATCATTCTAAAAAAAATGACATTTTGCATTCATGCAAATATCATGCATACACATCTGGTTAGGAGCATTTGATTCATCTTGACCATGACATCCTAATCATTAGGCATAAATAGGCCCATAAAATGGATTCTTCAGGTCATATTTCCCAGAGAACAGTGTAACAGACTAGTGAAACCACAAATCCTATACCCCTGAAGTTGCAGTGGAATGGATTATAGTCATAGTGGCGAGTCTTATCTCTCTGAAGTTGCAATGGAGCAGACTGAAGATAGCGAATCCTATTTCCCCGAAGTTGCAGTGGAAAAGATTAAAGTTGCAAGTCACAAATCCTATACCTTTGAAGTTGCAGTAGGTCGAATCTTATCTCCCTTGGCGAATCTTATCTCCCTGAAATTGCAGTGGAGCATATTAAAGCCACAAGTCTTATCTAACTGAAGTTGCAGTGGAGCAGTCGTCGTAGCTAATCTTATTTCCCTGAAATTACAGTGGAATAGATTAAAGCTACAAATTACAAATTTTATCTCCTTGAAGTTACAGTGGAATAGATTGAAGATAGCAAATCTTATCTCTCTAAAAGTGCAGTAGAGTAGATAAAAGTCGCAGTGGAACGTATTAAAGCTACAAGTTACAAATCTTATCTCCCTGAAGTTGCAGTAGAGTAGATTGAAGCCACAAATCTTATCTCCATGAAGTTGCAGCGGAGCAGATTGAAGCGACAAATTCTATGCCTCTGAATTTGCAGTAGGTTAGAATGAAGCTACTGAAAGAAGAGGAGCACCAAAAAAGTTGAGATTCGGAGACCGGGTAGAATTGTTCCTTCTTAAAGGTCTTTGCTCCATCCTCGTTACACGACAATGAGCAAAGAGGGGCAGCTGTAATAGGCCTAATTAGCCCGGGCCCAAAACCAATAAAACCAAATAAAAAATAAAAAATCCAAAATAAAAAAAGAGTCCAAATTACAGCCCAATTTAAAAAAACCATAAGCCCAAATCTTATAAGCCCAAAACCCAAAATAATGAAAAAAACAGAAACCTTAGATGTGTCGCTGCTCCCTCCTAGACCACGCCGCCCGAGGCGCCACGTCCCGAGGCCTGGCTCACCCTCTTGACGTGTCTGGTCGCCTTGCACCAAAATGGCATGGTCCTCTCCGTTGACCTTGCCTAGGCCTGCTAAACAGAACAAAAGAGAACAAAACAGAAAGGCAAAAATAGCAGCAAAGAAACAAAAGTAAAAATAATAAACATTGTAATATTTTCGACTATAAAAAGCCAGAACACTTTATTGTTTTTAGACAGACAAAAAAAGGAATACAAAAAAAAACAAGATTAATCAGAAACAAGGTGATTTTATTGTTGTTTTGTTTCGAAATACTAATAAAAACAAAAAGCTTTTTGTCGAAACCATTTTTTGTTTGGGAAACGGGCCGACTTTAAAAACATAGAGTCACCACCAATCTTTTTTGTAGTGTGATTGGGTCACCTTATAAAACATTTTGGTCTACAAATCTTAAGAAAACATGTCCGGGACTCGGTTACGCACGATGAAGGATTAGCACCCTCGCAACGCCCAAAATTGGTACCTTATTGATTGATTAATGTCCTAATATCGAAAATTGGAAGAGATTTTAAAATGTGAATCCTTTAGAAAATGTTTGGATAATTCTAATTGGATATCAAAATTCTCTTGTTCCGAAAGAATGAAATATCACATCCAGCACGTTAGGATACGATGTTTCAAATCCTTGACACCAAGATCATTTCATGATTTCCAAAATTCATGCATTTCAATTTTAAAAAGGGTACTCCATTATTTGTCCAAACAAAAAAAAAACTGAAACCCAGCATGTTAGGGCACGATCCCTCGAATTTTCAAACATGAAATATTGCCTTATTTTTGAAGTTAAGAAAACACGGTGAAAATCTTAAAAGGATATTTAATCATTTGGGCGAACGGAAAATCGAAACCCAGCACGTTAGGGCACAATTTCTCGAAACTTCCAAACACGAAACATTGCCTTGTTTTCAAAAGCTCTTAAATAAGCGATTATGAAATTGACCGATAATGCATTTATTCGATTTGTTTGGGTTAAAAGTGAAATGACCAATATCGGCCAAAACGTTGGAGTTTAAACCACAATATATAATAAGAGCCACGCAAGTGTAATATCGAGCATGAAAAAAATATGGTACTAATACTACACAGAGAAAAATAATAATACATATCAATCCAAATAAACAACGTACATGAAATGAAAAAAACTTATTATAAAAATATAAAAGTAATAAAATATAAAAATGTTTGACATAAACGAAACTATATAATAAAATAATGATTTTAAAAGAAAAAATTATATATAATAAGTTTAAAGAATATATGTACATAAATAGATTTAGAAGAAAATATATACACAAAATAACATGAAATCAATAATATATATATATAGAATAAAACTATTTAGTATGGATAACATATATATAAAAAATGATGATAAAAAAATAATACTAATAATACTAATGAATATAGTAATACTAATGAAGTAAAATAAAAATAGCATTAATAATAAAATAATAGTAATAATATTAACAGTAATAATAATAGGAAATAAAAGTAGTAAAACAATAGTAATAACATTAAAATCAATCGTAATAGTAATAAAAATCAATAATAATAAAATGGAGGGGGAAATTAAAACAATAGTATTAATAAATAAATAAAAAAATAAATAAAAAGTAAAAAAATAATGATAATAGTATACACAATAATAAAAATAACAATGCAAATAATAATAAAAGTAATATTAATAATAATAAAATAATAATAATAATAATAATAATAATAATACTAAGGAATATAAAATAATAAAGTTCATTATAAACAGAATAAAAATAATAGTAGTAGTAAAATTAAAATAAGAATTACAGTAGTAATAATCATAATATTAATAATAATAAAATAATACTAATTATAATAGTAACGGGAATTTCAAATTAATAAGTTTTAATAAATAAATATCAATGATGATTAAAAGGATTAAATTCAAAATAAAAATAAGTTTTAAGGCCAAAACAGAAATAAAATAAGGTAAATGGACCAAATTGTAATGCTCCCCAAAAGGACAGGGACTAATTAGGAAATCATTCCCCTGTCCAAAATGCGTCGCTTAAATGAGGACCAAAATGAATCAGGAAAAAAAACTGGGGCGAATTTAAAAAAATAAAAACGGAATTGAAAAAATAAAAAAAAGGAAGGACCAAACGGGTAAATACCCCAAAAGTCTCAAAAACACGCGGATCCTTAGTGGAGCGGGTCAGGTCAGATGGGCCAGCCCGGTACAGCGCCGTTTTGGCACAAAAGCACCCAGGTACGGCGCCGTTTTGGCGCAAAATCACTTTTTACCTTCCTCCTTAAAAAAAACAAAAAACTCTCTTTACTCTCTCTGTAGCTCTCCTGGTCCGGCTAGGCTCTGGCCAATCGCCGTCGTACTCCGCCGTCGGCCACCGTCGCCGTCCACCGTACACGGTGGCCGAAATTCAAAAAAAGGTAAAATTTTTTATATTTTTATGCTGGATATTATACATATATATTATGCGTATGGTTTCAAAAAAATAACGAAAATATATAAAAACAAATATTCAAAAAAGAAGAGAAAAAGAAAAAGAAAATAAAGAAATAAAATAAAACCTTTGCTAATTTGGTATTGATTTTTCGTATGGATTCTGTGTATTTTTGCAGTGTGTATTGCTTGTATATCTGTGAAAAATCGTAGTTTACTTTACATGCTTTATTTCGGCTCTTTATAGCCTTTTCTTTACAACTAATGGAGCACCGCACGTCGCGGGGTGGTGGCGTCCGGCGCGCGAGGGAGGCGTGAACAGCAAACCTAGGTGCGACGCACCTAGGGTTTCTGTTTGTTGTTTTCTTTTTGGGTTGTTTGGGCTAGCTAGGTTTGGGATTTGGGATCTAGGCCCTAGACTGTTTTTAATTTGGACTCTTGTTTTATTTGGCTTATTTTGGTTAACTTTTGGGCTCGGGTGATAAAAAAATTGGGCCTTACAGCTGCCCTTCTTTGCTCATTGACATGTAATGGTGAATGGAGCAAAGACTTTAAAAAGGCCAATTTTGCCCAGTCGTGCTGAGTCCTGATTTCATGATGCCTCCTTTCTTCAGGTAGCCTCGCTTTAACCCACTGCATCTCTAGGGGTATAGGAGTTTTGTTTCAATCTACTCCGCTACTGCTTATGATTTGTAATCTTCAGCCTATTTCCCTACTGCTTAGGGGGATGAGGCTCACTGTCTTCAACCTACTCTATTACTGCTTAAGGAGATAGTGTGGTCTGTTATTTTCCAGCCTGTTGCCCTACTACTAGGGGGTTAAGACTCATCGTATTCGATCTGCTCCACTACTGCTTAGGGAGATAAGATCTGTAATTTTCAGCCTGTTACCCTACTACTTAGGGGGTTAAGGCTCACCGTCTTCGATCTGCTCCACTACTGGTTAGGGAGATAAGATCTGTAATTTTCAGCCTGTTACCCTACTACTTAGGGGGTTAAGGCTCACCGTCTTCGATCTGCTCCCCTACTGCTTAGGGAGATAGGATATGTAATTTTCAGCCTGTTACCCTACTGCTTAGAGGGTTAAGGCTCACCGTCTTCGATATGTTCCACTACTGTTTAGGGAGATAAGATCTGTAATTTTTAGCCTGTCACCCTACTGCTTAGGGGGTTAAGGCTCACCATCTTCGATCTGCTCCACTACTGTTTAGGGAGATAAGATCTATAATTTTCAGTCTACTCCATTACCGATACATGGAGATAAGACTTGTAATTTTCAGCCTGTTCCACTACTGCTTAGGAGGATAAGGCTAGTGGCTTAAATCTGCTCCATTGCCGATACATGGAGATAAGACTTGTAATTTTCAGCCTGTTCCACTACTGCTTAGGGGGATAAGGCTAGTGGCTTAAATCTGCTCCATTATCGATACATGGAGATAAGATTCGCCAACTTCGATCTGCCCCACTACTATCTCGAGGGGGCAAGATCTACAATTCTTAGTCTGCTCCCTTGCTACATCGGGAAGATAAGACCAGTGGCTAAAATCTGCTCCCCTGCTACCTCGAGAAGATAAGATTATAATTTTTAGCCTGCTCCTTTGCTACCTCAAGATGATAAGGCTAGTGGCTAAAATATGCTCCCCTGCTACCTCGGGAAGATAAGATTCGCTATCTGCGATCTGCTCCACTACTGCTTAGGGAGATAAGATCTGTGATTCCACCAATGTTGCTACACCGTCTTTTGGGGGACATGTCCTGTAGACTTGATTTCATATGCTTATGTTTATGCCAAATGAATAGGATGCTATGATCAGAATGAATCAAATGCTCCTAACCAGATGTATTATGAATGTTATATGAATGAATGCAAAATGTCATGAGAATGATCCGTTTTTAACATTTGGGCTAACTTTGCTCGCCGTTTGTTAAGGTGATATCACTGACGTATGTCTTCTTGCGCAGCTGATATTTCCAACAGAGAATCTGAAGATGTAGCCATTGTTTAGACCTTTATTTCTCAGGTGTTCCCAGCCCTTTAAGCTTGGTGAGTTCTAAATAATTGTCCTATTTCGGATTCTTGCATTATTTAGAGACTTTCAGAATAATGTGCAAAACTTCTTTTGTGAAAGCATATTAGTTCAGTAATCATTATTTCAATATGAAATGCTTGAAAAAGATAATAGAGATGAATAAAACTGAAATTTATTCAGGAAAAAACCCATGAAGAATGGATTGAGCAAAAGAAACAAATTTTGTTAAGGTACAAAAATGAGTAGGGGTGGAATTGATGCCCCAGATATCCTAGCCTGAGCTTCTCTATACGAATTTCTTGAAGACCATTCTGAGTTCAACATGTGTCTAGGAGATCTGTAGTACTTTGTCAATGCCCCGGAGATGTAGCATATCTCTTCATTATTAACTCAGGTATAGGATGGCTAGCGCATGCCCCATTTCTCCTCAAAAATTGGAATTGCCCTTTGCAGGTTTTCAATTCAACACTCCTTTGGTCTCAAAGTGCCCTTTGCAGGTTTTCACCTTGGCCCATTTTCCTTCTTAAGCGAAGTACTTATTGACGGAGTCCGTATTAACTGGGTTTGGCTGACTTTTGCCATCCATCTCGGCTAGTATCAATGCTCCTCCAGAAAAGACCTTCTTTACAACATAAGGTCCCTCACAATTATGTATCCACTTTCCTCTGAAATATTTTTGCATAGGGAGGATCTTTTTCAATACCAAGTCCCCCTCATGAAATACTCTAGGGTGGACTTTTTTTTGTAAGCCCGCATCATTCGCTTCTGGTACATTTGACCACGACGGATGGCTCTCTACTTTTTTTCCTCAATTAGATTCAGTTGATCATATCGAGATTAGATCTATTCCGCTTTATTCAACTTCAACTCTGATAACACCCGGAGAGAAGGAATTTCGACTTCAATTGGCAAAACTGCCTCTATCCCATAAACCAATGAGAAAGGTGTTGCCCCGGTGGAGGTTCTAACAAATGTTCGATAGGCATAGAGAGCAAGCGGTAACGTTTCATGCCAATCCTTGTAGGTCTCAAGCATTTTCCTCACAATTTTCTTGATATTTTTATTAGCTGCCTCAACTGCACCATTCATTTTCGAGCGATAGGGCAACGAGTTGTGGTGCTTAATTTTGAACTGACTGCAGACTTCTACTATCGCGCTATTGTTCAAGTTCAATGCGTTGTCCGATACGATCTTTTCCGGCATACCATAACGGCATATGATCTCCCTCTTCAAAAACTTGCTAACTGCCGTCTTCGTAACATTGGCATATGAAGCTGCCTCTACCCATTTGGTGAAGTAGTCGATGACCACAAAAATGAATCGATGTCTATTAGAAGCCTTCAGCGAGATCGGTCCAATGACGTCCATGACCCTTGATTGTAGTGGGAAAGTCTTAAAATTTATATAATGAATGATCGACCCTAGAAACTAACTATCACCACGATTGAGGCAAGCGCACCTATCGAACAGTAGTATAGTTTAGTGGCAAGACTGGGATGTCGAACTCAAAGGAACCAAAAGTACTAATACTGACTTTTTTATTATTATTTAGCCTAAGAATTAAGGGAATTGTTGTTTAACCTAAAATTAACTAACTACTAAGCTGAAGATGCTATGACATAAAGAAGGAATTGGGGAAAATACTTTTGGGAAAAACCAATTGATAAAGACAATACCCTAGGAAGAATCCATCTAGACTTCACTTGTTATTTAACTCTGAACCAGACGATTTATTCACTTGACTTGATCCGTATGATTCCCTAATTTATAGTAATACCTCTCTTGAGGCTACTAACGTCTAACCCTAGGTTGATTAATTGAAATCTCTTTCTAATTAAAACCCCTAGAATTGCAGTAACTCGATCTGTGGACTCCCATATTAGGTTTGACCCTAATCCAGCAGATTTTCGTCATCCTATCTCTAGGGTTGCGATCAACTCCGCTTAACTATGCTAGATCTACTCTTGAACAGGGACTATTCCTCCACTGCTTAAGCACATCAATACTTGAATCAATATCCTGAAATATCAAAACAAGAATTAAGAACACATAGTTAAGAACAAATCAAGTATTTATCATATAGTTCGGAAAACAATAACAAGATCCGTCTTAAGTTTCACCCCCTCATGTATTTGAGGTGTTTAGTTCATAATTATAAAAGAATACATCTCAGAAGAAAATATAAAACAAAACATAAGAAAAACCCTAAAACCCCCTGAAGGAAATCGAATGGAAGATCTTCCATCTTGAGTATAATTCCGACTTCTTGAGATGAATCAACTGGCTTTCTTCGAGTAAATCCTACAATTCTGGCCTCTCTGGCTTGGCTTCTCGGCCTACCTGGACACTCCCTTTTTAGGTCACACTTAGGGTGCTTATATAGGCTTCTGGAATGTCTTTCTTCGCCCCTAAGTATCCTAATCCGAGTGGAATTAAAACAGGTTACGGTAGGGAGACGCCCGTGTAAATCGAGGCCAGGCCGTGTTCGTGTTTGCTAAGGAGGCACGACCGTGTGGCCTGGGCCCAGGCCGTGTCAATTTCGTACTTTGGCCCATTTTCACTATTTTTGGCCCGTTTCTCGTTCTTTTTGTCCTCCGAGGCTCTCCTAAGTATAAAACATGAAATTACAGGATTAGGAGCACCAAATTCCACAATTCAAGGAATAAATCATCCAAAAGTATGATAAATGTGGGATTAAAATTTGTATATATTACGGTTTATCACCCTACATTGAGAGGTGAAGGAGGCACAAGGATCTTGTCCCCATAAATTTGGCACTTATGGCACTTTTTGGTGTAACGGATGCAGTCTCCTTCTATCGTGGACCAGTAATACCCGAATCTCATGATTTTTCTGGCCATTGTAAACCCATTGGCATGCGTGCCGCAGACACCTTCATGGACTTCTTCCAGGATTTCTTCAGGCTCAACAACATCAACTTATCTTAACAGCACCTGATACTTCCTCTTTTTATATAGGACCTCTCCATCTAAGACATTGCCATTGGCCAGTCTTATCAATGTTCTCCTATCATTTTCAGTTGCTTGACCGGGGTATTCACGGCTCTTCACATATCGCAGAATATCATAATACCAAGGATAATCATCTTTCTCCTTCTCTTCGTCGATATTGCAGTAATGAGCCGGAGCCCCACGGATACTCATTTGGATAGGCTTCATACCTTTCTGCTCATTTACTCTGATCATAGAGGCTAATGTGGCCAAGGCGTCAACCATTTGGTTTTCATCTCGTGGGAGGTAAGAGAAGGTGATATCATCAAACTCCTTAATTAACTCCAAAACTAACTTTCGATAACTGATCAATTTGGGATCTCTCGTTTCCCATTCTCCTTTGAACTGATATATCACCAAAGTAGAATCTCCATATACCTCTAGCACCTTGACTTTGCGGTTTACGGCTGCTCGAATTCCCATGATGCATGCTTCATATTCTGCCATATTGTTTGTGCAATCAAAATCCAACTTGCAAGTGAATAGATAATGGTCTCCATTTGGGGATATCAGGACTGCCCTAACTCCATTACCAACGGCATTTGACGCTCCGTCGAAGTTCAATTTCCAAGGACAATCTTCTAGGGTACCCTCCTCAGTAGCCGATACAAACATCATATCTTCATTAGGAAAATCGAAATTAAAGGGCTCGTAATAGTCTAACGCTCTGTTGGCTAGAAAATCTATTATTGCACTCCCTTTCACAGCCTTCTGGTTCACATAGACTATGTCAAATTCAGAGAGCAAAATTTGCCATCGGGCCATTCTTCCATTCAAGGCGGTTGACTCCATCATGTACGTAAGAGGGTCTAGTTTCGAGATTAACCAAGTCGTCTGGTACAACATGTACTGCCTCAACCTCTGAGTTGTCCAGACCAAAGCACAACATAATTTCTCAATTGGCGAGTATCTCATTTCACACTCAGTGAATTTCTTACTGGGGTAATATATCGCATTTTCTTTCTTCCCTGTCTCATCGTGTTGGCCGAGCACACATCTCATTGAATTATTGAATACCGTCAAACATAGAATCAATGGTCTATCAGGACTGGGTGGCATTAGCACTAGAGTATTAGACAAGTACTGCTTAATTCTGTCAAAAGCCTTCTGGCATTCATCGTCTTAAATGCCTGGATTGTGCTTCTTAAGAAGACGAAATATGGGGTCACACTTCTCAGTCAATTGAGAAATGAACCAAGCAATATAATTTAGTCTTCTCAGAAAACCTCGGACCTCCTTTTGAGTGCGCAGTGAAGGCAATTCTTGTATAGCCTTGACTTTATCCAGGTCGACCTCAATTCGTCTTTCACTGACTACGAAATTGAGCAGTTTTCCTGACCTAACCCCGAAAGTACACTTGGTTAGATTGAGCTTTAGCTGAAATTTCTTCAGCCTCAAGAATAGTTTCCTCAAAACCTATATGTGCTCCTTTTCCGTTCGAGATTTCGCGACCATGTCGTCAACATAGACCTCGATCTCCTTGTGCATCATGTCGTGAAAAAAAGTTACCATGGCTCTTTGGTATGTTGCTCCCACATTCTTTAACCTGAATGGCATCACTTTGTAACAAAAAGTACCCCACAAGGTTATGAATGTAGTCTTTTCCATGTCTTCAGGATGCATCTTTATCTGATTGTATCCAGAGAAACCATCCATGAAGGAGAACAATGAATAACCCGCCATGTTATCCACCAAAGTGTCGATGTGAGGGAGTGGGAAGTTGTCATTTGGGCTGGCCTTGTTTAAGTCTTTGTAATCTACACACATCCGTACTTTCTCGTCTTTCTTAGGAACAAGGATGACATTAGTGACCCATTCTGAGTAATTCACCACTTGTAAGAACCCAGCACCAAATTGCCTATTGACCTCTTCTCTTATTTTTACTGCCACATCAGGTCTCATCCTTCGGAGCTTCTGTTGGACCGGCTTGCATTCTTCTTTTATAGGGACACGATGTACCGCAACATTGGCGCTCAGCCCAGGCATGTCTTGGTATGACCATGCGAAGACATCTTTGAACTCTAGCAGAAGTCTAACGAGATCTTGCCTTGTTTCCTTGGTTATACAGGTTCCAATTTTCACCTCTTTGCCCTATTCCAGAATCACATTCTCAATTGTTTCTTTGTAAGGTAGAATCAGCTTCTCTTCTCGCTCTACCATCCTTAGCAAATCCGGGGATAAACTACAATCTTCGTCATCTGCAAAATCCCGAGTCCCTCTAAGCACATGTCTCATTCACAAGGGAGTTCTGGGTCCATAACAGCGTTGCTAATGACATCAATATCTGGGAACCTATTGTAGGTATGAAAGAATATTCAAAGAATGAACCTAAGGGTGACTTATTTGTAAGTCACAAAAACGCATTTATTATTGAAAGTAAAGATGTTTGAACATGGGCCTATTTCAAAAAAGATTCTTATTGTTTCTAGGCTTAAAACAACAAGTGTGTTTTGAACATAATTCTGTCTTAGATCTAAAAACTACAGAAATTTCCTCCGCAGTCCAGTTGTTCAGAACACTTCCAAGCTCATAGGGGCGAATGCCCGCTAAGTTTTCTTCCTTCGGTCCCTCTTCAGATACGGCGTTGATGCTCAAAGACTTCATCATAACTTTAGCGCTTCTTCATTCGTGCTCTCAGGTCCCGGATGGACAACTCCTCCTGACACGAATGTATGGGATATATGGGGAAAAGTCATTGATACCCATTTGACCTCAACCCCACTCAATCGTGCCATTCGTCTCTCCTACTTCCTCACCAGTTTCTCCTTCCTCTGTTTGGTGTCTGGCCTAAGCCCTAAGCCCAAACGATCGCGCTTGTCAACCAAACCCGGCACTTCAACCTGTCCATGGAGGTATTTTCTGAGTCCCCTCCTAGACAATGCTCCTTTTCCTACCATTAGTCGCTGGCTCATACACGTAGCTCTAGATATTTTTGGCACTGGGACCTTGCCTCCCTCACTGATGAAAGTCGTATTTACGAACTCTAATGACCGAAAGAAACACTCTATCGCCTCAGTATTTATAGTTATCAACCGACCCTCTGTCACTAACTTTAGCTTTTGGTGCAATGATGATGGTACGGCTCCCGCTGAGTGGATCCAGGGCCTCCCAAATAAACCATTATAAGAGGGCTTGATGTCCATCACGAGGAAGTCTACCTTGTACGTACTTGGCTCGATCAGAAGGGGTATCTCAATCCTTTCTATCACTTTCCTTTCGGTGCCATCGAATGCTCTCACTATATTTTGGCATATTTTCATATGAGAGCTGTCTATAGGCAACCTGTTCAACGTAGATAGGGGCAAGACATTCAGTACCGATCCATTGTCAATTAATACCCCCGGTACTGTATACCCTTTGCATCGAGTAGTGATGTGCAAAGCCTTGATGGATCACATGCCCCATGGCGGTATCTCATCGTCACTGAAAGAAATAAAGTTATCGGCGCTTATGTTGCTGACGAGGCAGTCTAGCTTGTTCACCGAAATATCACCGGTGACATAGGTTTCATTCAATATCTTTATCAGCGCGTTACGATGTACCTCCGAGTTTAAAAGTAAAGCCAGTACCGATATGCGTGCCAACTGCTTGTGTAATTGTTCCACAATAATGTACTCACTGTACTTTAGGAACTTCAAAAACTCTTTGGCTTCATTCTCTGTTACTGGTTCATTAACCAGCGAATCTGTCCTTTCTTCCCCCTGTTCAATCATCAGGGACTTCCTTTTTTCAGGTTCGACTTTCGTAGTTGGCATGCTGACCGGACACTCTTTTCCCGAGCATGTCATATTACAGCGGTAACTTCAGGGCACCCTTTTACTATCCTTATAAGGAAAAGCCATGGGTTTTTGAATTAAACCTCTCGGTGCCGTTTTCACTCCTGCTTCGTTGATCCTCGATCATCTGATAATCACCACTGGGTGATTGACCTCAAAGACCTTCTTTGCTGACCCTCCTTCTGCGGTGCACACGTCCTCTCCTTTAGTAGAGTCAAAGAACTCCAGTTCCTTATTATTTATTAACCCTTGGATTAGGGCCCTAAATTCACTACATTGCTGGATCTCATGGTCCTCTTTATCGTGGAACTCACAGTAGTTCTCGCGCCTTGGGATTTGCTTCCTAACCCTTGCAGAATTAACCCTCTTTTCTGCATTTCCTTCCAAACCTCCCTCAATGGGGTTCTTACTTCATCAATATTAGGCTTGATTCTCTTCCCCATGTTCTCAACTATCGCGTTTACCCCTTTATCGGTATGACTGGGTAACAGATTTCCCACACCTGGTGCGTCATCGAATTCCACAACACCCGCTTTAATAAGCCTTTCGACTAACCTTTTGAATGAGGTGCTGTTTTCTATCGAGTGCCCTACTATTCCCGTATGGTATTCACAGTGAGCATTTGTGCCATACCACTTAGGATATAGGGGTTGTAACGGTTTCAAGTAGACAGGGGCTACAACGTGTGCACCGAATAGATTTTTCTACAACTCCCTATACGTAATTGGTATAGGAGTGAACAGGAATTTCTCGGTATTCTGCCTCGTGTTGGGCTTCTGCCTTGGTGAGGCCTGCTGGCTCGTGGCTACCGTTCTCGGTTGACTGACAGTAATGGGTTTTGGATAATCTGAGCTCACATTACCTACTTCATTTTCCCTTTTCTTCAGAGTCGATCTTCTCGTGCTCTCTCCAGCTTCTATTTTCTCACACCTTATCACGTTCTCTACAATTTAACCAGACATCATTATGTTTACGAAACTCTTAGTTGCACTCTCCAACATATGATTGATAAAAGGTGCTTTCAGGGTATTAATGAAGACCATGGTCGTTTCTTTCTCTAGCAGTGGCGGTTGGACCTATGTAGCGACTTTCCTCCACCTTTAGGCGTATTTCCTGAAAGTTTTGCCCGACTTTTTCTCCATGTTTTGTAATGTGATCCTGTCAGGTGCTATATCGGTCACATGGCCATAATGCTTCATGAAGGCTTGTGCTAAATCCTTCCACGATTTGACTTGAGTACGACTCAACTGATTGCACGATTTAGCCGCGGCTCCAGTCAGACTATCCTGGAAGCAGTGGATCAACAACTGGTCGTTGCTGACATATCCCGTCATTCTCTGACAAAACATTGTAATATGGGCCTCAAGACAGCTGGTCCCGTTGTATTTTTTGAATTCTGGCATCTTGAACTTTGGTGGGAGCACCAGATCTGGGACCAGACTCAACTTCTTAGCATCCACTTCGCATTGGTAATCAGTGCTTTCCAATGCTTTGAACTTCTCTTCCAACCATTTGCATCGATCTTCAAACTATTTAGGAGCTCTACCCCTGCCCTTTCCCCTTCTACCGTATCATCGAAGTCAGGGACCATTGGTTTTGGCAAATTGTCTCCGGAGTTGAAGCTCGAGCCTGTCGGAAAGTTTACCGGTGCTGAGGTATCGAGTTGATACTGGGGTTTAATATTAACGGACACTCTTGGTGGTTGTACTTGGGAATTTACAGGGGTAAAGCCTGGAGGATAAGCAGAATCTTCATTATCATATCTAGCATTGACCATAGGGCTCTTTCCCTTATCAGGCCCTCCAGTCAACAATTGTGTTAACTGACTCATCATGCTTCTCTGGGATTCCAGCATTTGATCCCTCATATCCTGTTAGATCTTAGCCAACTGTTCTTGCATCTGAGTTTGCAATTGGTCCTGCATCTCATTCTGCATCTGTTCTAACCTCTCTAATTTTGATCTATGGCTTTCGTTTTTCTTCGAGTGTAGTAGTGATGTTCCAGGGTAGCTATAATATGATCTCTAGTTAATAGGGTTCTTGGGATTCCAGCATTTGATCCCTCATATCCTGTTAGATCTTAGCCAACTGTTCTTGCATCTGAGTTTTGCAATTGGTCCTGCATCTCATTCTGCATCTGTTCTAACCTCTCTAATTTTGATCTATGGCTTTCGTTTTTCTTCGAGTGTAGTAGTGATGTTCCAGGGTAGCTATAATATGATCTCTAGTTAATAGGGTTCTTTTAATAACTTTATAAGAAAACAAAATCCTTTACATAAAATAAAATCACATATACGGCCTAGCCCTTAAGCTCAAAGCTTTAACTTTCTTAAGAAGCCAAGCTAACTCTCGACCCCGGTCTGACTCTAGCTCATATTTCACACTTAACAGATCAGTTTGAACCGCTAAGGCTTGTAGATGATCGGCCACTTCTCGTATCTAAGCCACAGCTGCTCCCA
This sequence comes from Gossypium australe, assembly GCA_005393395.2. Lineage (NCBI taxonomy): Eukaryota > Viridiplantae > Streptophyta > Magnoliopsida > Malvales > Malvaceae > Gossypium > Gossypium australe. The sequence goes on along the minus strand of CM016625.1, from coordinate 18,821,806 downwards.
TGACGTAATCTCTTTCTCTGACTTGGTCTTGAGATCGTTGAAGTTGTTCTTCCCATCGCTCATTACCTGCCTCCAATAGTTGGATCCGGAGCTCACTATTTTGTAGCGTCGTTTCGAGCTCTACCACATTTCCTTTCAACTCTTCAATCTTGTTTAGGCTTGATTCCAACTTCACCGTAGAGTTGTGGCTTCGACACAATGCCTTCTCTAATTCTGCTACTCGAGCTCTTAACATCTCATTTTCACTTTGGCTCTCACACACGGTCTTTTTCAGAGTATCCTTTTGTGCTTGAGCATCATGAAACCTCTTCTTCCACTGATCGACCTTAGCCTTCTCTTCTTGAATTTCTTGACGCCATTGTTCTGAGGTTTTACCCAACCCAACAGTTCTCATCGATGAATGTAACTTTTTGTAATCAGTCTTCAAACTGTCCAAATCTTCTTCGGCCTTCCTTTTCCCTTTTCTCAGTTTCTTAGCCTCTAATTTCTGGACATCAATATCTAATCTCAAATGCCCTTTTTCTTCTTCCAGTTGTTCTATCTTTTTCCCTAACTCCAAATTTCTATTTTCGAAGTCTTGTTTTATGATTTCCAACTCGAAAGGGACTACTTGCAGGTATTTCTCTATTGGTCGAGCGTCATATTGTGTCGGTCTAGGGATATTATCATTGATTCTCCCACTCCGCCACGCATCATATCGGGGGTCGTCACCGGACCTACAACAATTCTTTTCATTCGGCGAGTCTGCTTCCAAGCATTAGAAATCTCTTTAACCCTTTTCTTGTAGTTATATTCTCCATACGTAAATTCAAACTGAGTTAGCCCACGCGTCGCCGGTATAATGTCTTGATCTGTATTGCCTTAGCACAAGCAAATGAGCATACCCAATGGCTCCCCAAATTCCTAGCAGAGGGACCCAATCATAACTCCCACACCAGTAAAGAATTTCGTCGGAACTAACCAAGGAGCTCTCCACTCAACGTCCTCTTCCTGGAGATTCTGAAGGAGCACGATCCAGTTTTTTTTATATATCATCTCTTCTGAACGTGGCTGCCAACTCATTTCACGGTGAGTAATTCTCGGAAAAAACCCGATAAGAAATTTTACCCACCTTCCAGAAATGGCTATGGAACTAAGCTAACAATAACTGCTCACACCCTATAAATCTGTCCTCACCGGCTCTCCTGCATGTATTCAAAGATCTAAATGTCTCGACCAAGATCACAGGAATAGATGTGGCCCCTCTGCCAAGTCGGTCGAAGAGATCTGAGACTACCTCATCTACATACCCCAATGCCCTAGGGAAAGCCATTAAACCATAAATGCTCAAAGCAAAAACGTCAACTCTCCTCTTCGTATCAGGATGCACTAGAATCAAATCCTTCAAAATCCTCCATGGGATGCATTTACCCTCACCTTTTTGCTTGATCCTCGCTGCAACCCATTGTTCACTCATCCCTGTAATATTCATCAACTTCTTCAAAAAGGTTGGGACATAAGCGGCTCTCAAATAGACCTTGTCGACTTGAACCTTCGGGCAACGAAGTAAAGCTGTATATTTTTCTACAGTGGGTGCCAAATCTACCCACCCAAAGGTAAAACAACTATAGGTAGGATTCCAATACTAAGTGAGGGCCCGGAATAAATGCTCGTCTATCTTAATGTCAAGTAAGTGAGGCAAATCCCCATAATTCTCATACAACTACTGCCTAGTCTCTCCATCCCACTGGTCCCATATTTCTTTTAATTCCCGAAGATCATTTTGCGTCACACTAATGCGGGTGTAATCACATAACTCCGATGTATATCCCTCGACTAGGCTGTCCCCTTTTTCTAATTGCATTTTCTCTGACCATATTCGGACAGCCGCATTATCTTCTACTTTATTAAGGAATTCGTTCTCCATGACAAGCTTCCTAAATTAGTAACCGAACATGAATCGACACCTCTTTAAAATGAAATGACATGCAATCACAACCAAAATAAAACACAAGTCAGTATCATATACCAAAAATAAAATTCAAGCAAACAACAAATAATCCAGCACCTATCTGGGTGGTTGCTAGGATTTAGCGTAGTTCTACCTAGGGTAGGCTCTTAAGGCTCTCTACATGCGGCTTGGCTCTAAAGCAAGGGTACCTGAATCGGTAGATTCCTCGATCCTCACCTATTATAGGCTCAAACGGACCGAGTTCAGTTTAGGGGAATACATTTTCCTATGGCTGCACGGAGATAAAAATCTCACGAAGACATAGTTACATATGTATCCCGAAAGCGATTCACTATCCTGCACAGAGGTGAAAACCTCACGAAGGAGTAGCTTTTCACTCTCACTTAAAAGGTGTGACCGCAACGGTCATGCAATATGATGCAAGAGAACCCTAGACACTTAAATCACAGCAAACATCAGACGCGACACAAACTCATGTGATGGAAGAATCAAAATCAAATTTTAATTTTTGATAAAAGGACAAAAAAATAATCAATTCTACGGCTTGACTCTCTAAGGTCCCCAGTGGAGTCGTCAAGCTGTCGAAACCATTTTTTGTTTGGAAAACGGGCCGACTTTAAAAACATGGAGTCGCCACCAATATTTTTTGAAGTGTGATTGGGTCACCTTATAAAACATTTTGGTCTACGAATATTAAGAAAACAGGTCCGGGACTCGGTTACGCACGAGGAAGGATTAGCACCCTCGCAACGCCCAAAATTGGTACCTTATTGATTGATTAATGTCCTAATACTGAAAATTGGAAGAGATTTTAAAATGCGAATCCTTTAGAAAATGTTTAGATAATTCGAATTGGATATCGAAATTCTCTTATTCTAAAAGAATGAAATATCACATCCAGCACGTTAGGATACGATGTTTCAAACCCTTGACAGCATCATTTCATGATTTCTAAAATTCATGCATTGCAATTTTAAAAAGGGTACTCTGTTATTTAGCCAAACGAAAAAAAAATCGAAACCCAGTACGTTAGGGCACGATCCCTCGAATTTCCAAACATGAAATATTGCCTTATTTATTAAGTTAAGAAAACACGGTCAAAATCTTAAAAGGATATTTAGTCATTTGGACGAACAAAAAATCGAAACCTAGTACGTTAGGGCACAATTTCTCGAAACTTCCAAACACGAAACATTGCCTTGTTTTCAAAAGCTCTTAAATAAGCGATTATGAAATTGACCAATAATGCATTTATTCGATTTGTTTGGGATAAAAGTGAAATGACCAATATCGGCCAAAACGTTGGAGTTTAAACCACAATGTATAATAAGAGCCACGCAAGCGTAATATCGAGCATGAAAAAAATATGGTACTAATACTACACAGAAAAAAATAATAATAAATATCAATCCAAATAAACAACGTACATGAAATGAAAAAAACTTATTATAAAAATATACAAGTAATATTATATAAAAATGTTTGAAATAAACGAAACTATATAATAAAATATGGACTTTAAAAGAAAAAATTATATATAATAAGTTTAAAGAATATATGTACATAAATAGATTTAGAAGAAAATATATACACAAATAACATGAAATCAATAATATATAGAAATAAAACTATTTAGTATGGATAACATTTATATAAAAAATAATGATAAAAAACAATACTAAAATAATAAGAATATAGTAATAATAATGAAGTAAAATAAAAATAGCATTAATAATAAAATAATAGTAATAATATTAACATTAATAGTAATAATAATAGGAAATAAAAGTAGTAAAACAATAGTAATAACATTAAAATCAATCGTAATAGTAATAAAAAATAATAATAAAATGGTGGGGGAAAATTAAAACAATAGTATTAATAAATAATAAATAAATAAAAAGTAAAGAAATAATGATAATAGTATACACAATAATAAAAATTACAATGCAAATAATAAAAGTAATATTAATAATAAATAATAATAATAATAATAATACTAAGGAATATAAAATAATAAAGTTCATTATAAATAGAATAAAAATAATAGTAGTAGTAATATTAAAATAATTACAGTAGTAATATAATAATATTAATAATAATAAAATATACTAATTATAATAGTAACAGGAATTCAAATTAATAAGTTTTATTAAATAAATATCAATGATGATTAAAAGGATTAAATTCAAAATAAAAATAAGTTTTAAGGCCAAAACATAAATAAAATAAGGTAACTGGACCAAATTGTAATGCTCCCCAAAAGGACAGGGACTAATTAGGAAATTATTCTCCTGTCCAAAACGCGCCGCATCAATGGGGACCAAAAGGAATTAGGGAAAAAAATTGGGGCGAATTTAAAAAAATAAAAACGAAATTGAAAAAAATAAAAAAAAGGAAGGACCAAAAGGGTAAATATCTCAAAAGTCTCAAAAACACGCGAATCCTTAGCGTAGCAGGTCGAGTCAGACGGGCCAGCCCGATACGGCACCGTTTTGGCTCAAAAGCACCCACGTGAAACGACGTCGTTTCCTGGGTGCTATATAAGTAAGATTTTTTTTAAAAAAAATCACTTTTTACCTTCCTCCTTAAAAAAAAAAAACTCTCTTTACTCTCTCTGTAGCTCTCCTGGTTCGGCTAGGCTCCGGCCAATCACCGCCGTACCTCTATCGCCGGCCACCGTACACGGTGGCCGGAATTCAAAAAAAAAGGTAATTTTTTTTTATATTTTTATGCTGGATATTATACATATATATTATGCGTATGGTTTCAAAAAAATATAAAAACATATATTCGGAAACGAAGAGCAAAAGAAAAAGAAAATAAAATAAATAAAAGAAAACCTTTGCTGATTTGGTATTGATTTTTCGTATGGATTCTGTGTATTTTTGCAGTGTATATTGCTCGTATATCCATGAAAAATCGTAGTTTTCTTCACATGCTTTATTTCGGCTCTTTATAGCCTTTTCTTTACAACTAATCTTTGCATATTTGGAGGTGCGTGGTGGAATATGCCACTGACGTGGCGTGATGGAGTGACGCACGTCGCGGGGTGGTGGTGTCTGTTTGTTGTTTTCTTTTTGGGTTGTTTGGGCTAGCTAGGTTTAGGCTTTGGGATCTGGGCCATGGATTGTTTTTAATTTGGACTCTTGTTTTATTTGGCTTATTTTGGTTTGCTTTTGGGCTCGGGTGATAAAAAATTGGGCCCTACACTTTTTTTGTTATTTTTACATTTTATTTTTCTTTTCGAAACCCCAAAAAAGAGGGAAGAAAACACTTACCCAGAATCGCCGTCCTCGCCGCTGTCCAAGGCTTCATCGGGAAAGGGCAAAACCTTTTGGTTTCTTTGCCCATGGCCGAGCATCGGTTTAGATTTTAGGGATATAAACCACAATTTGGGTTCTTTTGAAAAAAGGGTTTAAATGGGGTCGTTTCGCATTCTCCGGCCACTGTGGACGACTGCACCGTCGTTGACGACCGACGGTCGCCATGGTGGTCCGGCACAGGAGTCAAGGCTGGATTTCAGAGAGTGAGAGAGAGTTGAGAGGTTTTTTTTGTGTGTTTTTTTGAAGAAGAGGTTTAAAATGAATTTTAAACAAAAAAATTTGATTTATATAATGTTGTGAAACGGCGCCGTTTCAATTGGCTTATTTAACGCCAAAACCGCGTCGTTTAGGGAGCCGACCCAAAACCCAACCCACTCCAGGGGGAGGATTCGTGTGTTTTTTATTTTTGGGCTATTTACGCCCTTAGTCCTTCTGCTTTTTTTATATTTTTTGCAATCTAGCCCTATCTATGTTTTATATATTTATATTTTTTACCCTATAATTTTATTTTTATTTCATTTTAGCTCCTTGGAGAACGACGTCGTTTTGGGAACAGGGAATAATTTTCCAATTAGTCCCCCTATTTTGCGCACGTCTCATTTTGGCCCTTTTATTGTTTATTTTATTTAATTTATCCCTTTTGTTTTGTTTAAGTTTCAATTAAACCCCTTTTTTATTTTAATTCATTTATTCATTTATTTATTTGCATATACATTCATTATTCCTTTGTTTTACTCATTTGCTTGTTCATTTACTTATTTTATGTATATATTATACATTTGCATTTTTATTTTTAATTCTTGTATTCATTTATTTATTGTTCTTTTCGCTTCTTGTAATCTTTAATTTTATTTCATTAATTATTTATTTTATTTGTGCCTTTATTATTATTATTATTATTATTATTATTATTATTATTATTATTTATTCATCAATCTATTTATTATCCTTCATATATATTTTTTTAAAAAAATTGGATTATTTATGTTTTACTACATATATTCTTCTTCTTCTTCTTCTTCTTCTTCTTATTATTATTATTATTATTATTATTATTATTATTATTGTTATTGTTATCATTATTTATGTACTTTTTACAAATTGTACTTCTAATTTCATTTATATTTTAATATGGTCCTTTTATTTTTGATATTTCTTAATTATTTTCCTCATATTTATTTATGTATCTATTATTTATTCCCTTATTCTTATTATATTTAAAAATTGATATTTATTTTTGTATTTGTTTTGTCATTATTATTATTGTTATCATTGTTATTATTTATTTTATCATTCATTTTTTTTACTGTTAATATTGGTATTAAATTGATATGCGTTATATGATCATTGTCATTATATGTACTAGGAATTTCTTATTAGTATATTTATGTTGTTGTCATTCATTAACATAATATTTTATTCGAATATCATTAATTCTTACCCCAAATACGCCAACAAAATTTTCAAAAAATAGGCAATGTTCCGTATTTAGAAGATTCGATAAAATCGTGCCCTAACTTACGGGGTTTCGATTTTTTCTCGTTGAACTAGAATAATCGAACATCCTTTCAAAAATTAAAATTCTTAAGATTTCAAATAAAAAAGAAAAGGCAAGCTTATTCTCAAGGATTCGAAGTGTCGTGTCCTAACTTACGGGACATGATATTTTGTTGCCACGAGATGTGGTCTTTAGCATACTTTCCGTTTATTTCAAGCAATTTATAACCGAAATTAACATCAATGCAAAGAGGGGTCGTATTTTCAAATTATTTTCAAGTTTTCAACTTTCGGCACTAAGACACGAATTAATCAATTAGGTACCAATTCTGGGCGTGAAACACCCCAAACCCGGCCCACGAGCTTTGACCAGATTTGGTATGTTCCTCAAGTAAACCGGTTTCAAAATTCTTTTGTTACTTAGAGAAAAACTTGTGTGACTTAAAAAAAAATATTGTTTGGGTTGGGCTTGAGTTGAAAACAAATTTATCTTATGTTAAAACCCATTTATTTAAGGTGACAAAATATTTAGAGTTAATTTTAAAAGGAATTTACTTGATCCATAAATAATAATTTGTAACCATAATAAATAAAAGTAAAAAGAAATAAAGAAATTCAACCATGGCCTTATTACATCAAATATTCCCAAAATTAAAATTTAAAATACTTAAAATAAAATAAAAGTCCAAATCGTAAATTTCTTGCTGTGCATGGCCATCCCTAAGCTTTTGCCGAGCCCGGTCCATTACTGTTCATCACCTGGAAAATATTCCCCAACGGGGTGAGTCAAACAGACTCAATGTGTAACCAACACTAAAATTTAATAGATTTAGGCATACCATACATATCATGTTCACATAATAATTCAAGATAATGATGCAAACCCGGACCCAAACCTAGATGCCATCCGCTACACATCCCCGTACCAACCTGCACACCGTGGGGACTACTAAGTCAACCCTCCTTCCGCTACACACCATCGAAGGCAGTCGCTGCAGTCGACGTGCTCATCGCCCATATAAATTCGTGCATAGCCACCAGATTCAGATAATTGTGTCATGAGACACCACATTCAGATAATGTAACCGAAGTTACCACATTCAGATAATGTAACCGAAGTTACCACATTCAGATAATGTGACCGAAGTCACCACATTCAGATAGTGAGACCGAAGTCACCACATTCACTTCCCCTTTCTCATATAACCCGAATGCCCCATATATATTTTATATCATGCATATCATACTTAAACTCACATTCATGTCACTTTTCACATGTTAAAATATAACATATTTCGTAATCCTAGTAGGAGTAGGAAACGTACCTGAGTACTTTGTACCACATTAGGGTATTTTAGCCACATTCACATTCTTATACATTCATATATTAAATATTTACCATATAACATATTAAAAGTTAGTGTGGGGTACACACCTGATTTGCTTAACGAATTCCTTGAAATCCCGAAAAAACCGATCTATTGCTTTAGATCCCAATTCCTACATTTGGTAACCTTAATATGTTAGCATAAAGCCTATAAAACCAAATCCTAGTAGGATTTGTATTCTTAAAACCTACCTTGTTGTCGAATTGACTATAGTCAAATCCCGAAAACTTGTATTCTTCTCCTTTGAAATCGGCTACTCACTAGATCCCTTGAATCTGTTTGTTTTCGGCTTAAAACACATAATAATTGATCTAACTACTAAAATAGGCCTTGGCTGAATGCTATAGACACTTACCTTGTGGATTTTAAATCCCGAAACTCACCGAATAACTAGGGAACACGCGGCTTATGGTGTACCTTCGGGAAAAGAACTTCTCCTTCCTTGTAGTCGACACTTAGTAAATCCCGAAAGATCTCTTCAAGGTTTCGGCAACAAGATATTAATGGGGTTAGTCCTAGATTTCGACAAATCTTAAAAGAAAAAGGATGGAAATCGAACGAGATCTTACCCTTACTTTAGATATCGACAGTTCCTTTGCTTGAAGTCTCAAACTATTCGGCTATGGCCTTGATCTTAGCAAGCTTTCGGCTTTTGGAAAATTGAGAGGAGAAGAATGAAGAAGAAAAGAATAGGGGTTGTAGAGAAAATTCGGCAGAGGTTATCAAGGAAGAGTAAATAATGCTGAATGGCCTCTCTATTCCTTTTATAGCCGAATTTACTAGCTAGAGTCCCTTACTTGGCCACCACTCTTCTATTTGATAGCTTTATCCTTTGTATTATCACTAAATAAAAGAATTTAATCCAACCATTATCTCTTGAAAATAATGATAAATAAATCACTTATTTATCCATCATTTAGCCGAATTTTAAAGAGAATAAAACTCATCCTTTTTAAATAGCTTGTGCTGTCCACCTCACTTCTTCTGGAAGCAAAAATAAAATTTCTTTTATTTGCTTCCCATGTGACTCGAACTCAGGCCCACTTGCTCATGTAGGTGGCGTCACTTACCTGGGCCTTAAGTGGCATTTCCAGGCCACTTTTCCAAGCCTGTTTGTGTGTCAAATTCCTCCTATTATTTTTCTTAAAGCCACCTTGCCTTAGTTTCCTCTTTTTAAACCTTAAAACTTGACATTTCTTTACATTTCCAAGTTTCCAAAAATTTTCGTTTGCCTCCTTTAAACTTAATATTTCCTTACATTTCCAAGTTTCCCGAAATGTTTACTTTCCTCTTTTGAATCATTTCTAAATCATTTCCTTACATTTCCTCACATTTCCTCACATTTCCTTACATTTCCTTACATTCCCTTACATTTCCATACATTTCCTTACATTTCCATACATTTCCTTATATTTCCATACATTTCCTCATATCTTAGGGTTCCCAAAACTCCTCAGAACACATCCAACACACCCACTGAGCCCACTATCTCATGAATTACGCACGAACGCATAACCCCTAATCTAGGATGTTACAGGGCGTCACGAGGGTGCTAATCCCTCATCGTGCGTAACTGACTCTCGAACCCGTTTTCTGGATTTCTTGTAGACCGAAAAATATTGCTTTGATAAATCAAACATTTTATTAAAACGATCAAATTACAAGATGATCTGATCACATCTTATAAAAAAGATTGGTGACGACTTCTATTTTCCGTTTTTAAAACAAAAGTCGATTTTAGAATAATGGTTTCGACAATATCCATTTAAAATAATTTATAAGTATGATAAGGACTTTAGTACATTAAATATAACTGTGATGAAAGAATCTTTTAAATTTGAAGCTTAGCTAGTTTGGGTTTGCTTCTAATTTCCCTTCTAAAAAGCCAAAGGATTAGATGCTTTTTCTTCCTATTTATGACACATGACTTGAAACTTTGGTTAAATCAAATCATAACTAAAAAAAAAAGGGTGAGAAGTGATTGATTATTCCAATCTTACAGCCTGAAATGAGTGATCTCTCATAATCAGGGCATTTTGCTTTGTTTGAAGAGTATTTACTTTTCTTTCTTTTGAGCAGTGGTTGAAGAATATTTACTTCTCAACCAAACCCCAAATTTAGTTTAAGTTTTATCACCACCAATGTTATATAATTGAATGGTATTTTTTTCTGTCAAATTTTACTTCATTTGAGATTCAAATTTTGATATGTTAATGGCTGTTTTGGATAGATGTTTAATTTCAGTACAGTGTGTTTAGGTTTTTTTTTTTTTTACATTATAATATCTAATCTTATCGTTACCGTTATTTTTACATTAACCACAAATAAATATCATTGTCCATTCAAATGAGCTAAGTTAAGATCATGTTTTTATAATTAATGAATTTTCCCCTTAATCTTAATAAAAAAACCAATGCATTAAATACTTTTTCGTTAATAATGAGAGTGTATAATAAAAACTAATGAAGGATAACATATTGCATGTCCTTCTATCGAGGGTTAGGGGTGAGCAAAATCCGATCCGATTCAAAAAATTCGATAAAATTTTCAAATTTTGAATTGAATAGTTCGAGTTATTTGAGTTAACCATGTTTTTTGGATCAACTCGAATAAAAAATTAAGTTTTTCGGTTTAACTCGAATGTGAATTACACAATTCGAGTTATCTGAAAATCCGAATAAAAAAAGGAAAAACTACGCCATTTTGATAAATCTTTACCTTTTTAAAAGTTAAAAGTCAAAATCATTAAGTTAAAAGTCAAAACTACGTTTACTTATTAAGTTAAATGTTTACTTATTAAGTTAAAAAGGCAAAACCATTATATTCTTTATGTAGTTAAATAATTTTATACTTCGTTTACTAGTTAAATAATTGGTTCATGCAAATGCAACATTAAGTATAAATAATAGAATTCGTTAACTCGACTCTACTTGACTCGAAATTTTTTGACTCGATTCGATCCGATTCGAGAAAAAATTCAAATTGAATTCGGTTGCTAAAATAGGATTCATCAACTCGACTAACTCGAAATTTTTTAACTTGATTCGACTCGACTCGACCGAATACTCACCCCTATCGGGGGTGCACTTGTGAATGGAACTTGGTTTGTTGTATTGACAAATAGAAAATAGAAATTTAGGTTAGAGTGGAGACACGTGGATGGATTATTAAAGACGTAATTGGTTAGTGGAGGGACCCTCTTTTGTATAAGAGTTTATGCAATCAAAGAAAAGCTTTTTTTTTTGCCATTAGCCAAAGAAATGTGATTATGAAATTTACAATTATTTAATCAATATATATATATATAAATTGTTATTGAGTAATATTTTTCTCGTATAGTATTAAGGGAAATACAAAGGTATTTATATATGTTTCTACTATTATTATTATAGCTCACAATAGGGCCCATTATTTTGTGCGAGCCTCGTACCTGCTAGTCACGAGCGGGGATCCCTTGCAGGGCTCGCGATCCCTGCTGTGGACATAACTCGCAACCTCGTTCCTGTGAGGCTTATGCGAGCTCTCCTCTCGTGACCTCATTCTTGCGAGGCTTACGCAAGCTCTCCTTGCGGGCTTTCCGTGCGAGCTATCTTTACGAACATCCAGCATTCCCGTGAGGTCTTCAGCGAACTATGTCTATAGACGAACATTTTTCTTCCGAGTTGAGTCCATCCGAGTTGGAGATCTTGAATCACTTTGGCCAGCAGTTCCCAAATCCTAACACCTCTCGAAATTGATTTAATAATATATACACTGAACTCAGCCTAAATTGAAGTAGTTGATATGAGGGAGGCTGTGGCTGTGGGCAACAATAAATGTTGACGAGACAAAGATTAAAAACATTTCCCAAACAACCTGTTGAGAGTTTGAGATTACTTAATTCCCTTTTGCTCCCAACTCTTTTTGCTTTTTCATATATTTGTCACTTTCTTTTATATGTAGATCAAGGTAAAATGCTGGATTTACTTTTGGTTAAAGTTAAGACAATTATTTACACAAAGTTAAAATTAGGTTCCATTATGTCTAATATTATTGTTTTATTTTTTGTCAAATAACTAATAATTCCTATCTAAGTCAAACTTATTTGACAAAAATTAAATTAGTAAAATTGACATTGTGAATATAAAAACATATTATAAAGGCAAATCTTACTACATATAGGGGTGAGCAAAATTCGATTCGACTCGAAAAAATCGAAAAAAAATTCAAATTTCAAGTTAAACGAATTGAGTTATTTGAGTTAATCGAGTTATTGGAGTCAACTTGATTTTTTTTTTTGAGTTTAGAGTTCGAATCGAGTTGAGTTTTCGAGTTCGAATAACTTGAATAATTCGAATAATTTGAATATCAAACTATAATATTTTACATTTTTACCCCAAACTCCCAAACCTTTTTACTTTTCCCTCAAAACTTTTACTCCTTCCCACTTCCCCCCCTCCCATCCCAACCCCCCAATCTACCCAAAATCCATTTCCCATCAAAATTTTACTCTTCCATTTACTTTTTCTCAAAATTTTACTCCCAAAAACCCTCAAAACTTTTTATTTTCCCCCAAAATTTTTACCCCCTCCCACTTTTCCCCTAAAACTTTTACTCCCTTCTCATCTCACCTCCCATCTACCCCAAACCCATCCCACCTCCAATTTTTTTTAATATTTTTCCTTCAAAATTTTACTCCCCCTATTTATTTTCCCTCAAACTTTTATTCTCCAAAACTTTTTATTTCCCCCCTAAACTTTTACTTCTCACCCTTTACTCTCAAATAAATAAATAACTACTATTTATATTATTAAATTAAATTTCACATTTTATATTATTTATATTATTGAATTGTTTAGTCATATTGAATATTTATATTAAAATTGAATTATTAATTATGCCATAAAATATTCGTGTTAAAATTTTTTATTGATATCAATTTCACATTTTATCTTTAAAATAACTTTTATTAAAAAATCACATTTTTACGTTTAATATATTTTTTAATTCCAAAATACATAGTGACAAGAATTTGAAGATAATTGAAAGAACTAAACAAGTAAAGAAGCTAACCCGTATATAAAAGATTAATAAATAAATTATTTGGTGTGAAAGTTAATAAAAAAATTTGGTTAAGCTGGACAAATTTTATTACGATAGGTGACAATAATTACAAGGACCCAAAATTATTTTTTAAAATTTAACTCGAACAAATATATTCAATTCGATTCGATTCGAATTCCATCTCACTCGACTCGATTCGAGAAATTTTCAAATCAAATTAGAATGATAAAATATGATTCGTCAACTCGATTAACTCAAAATCTTTTCATTCGATTAGATTTAATTCGATCGGACGCTCACCCCTAACTACATATATAAAAAAGTGTTTTATCATTTTCAAATATTTATAATGCTGTAATAAATGTATAATATCGTTTGGTTATTGATCAAGAGTAAGGAGAAAATTACTTGAATACTTATGAGATATTAGTTGAATAATTATATCTCTTTTAAATATGTGATTATTCAAAAAAGATAACTACTGAAAGTTATATCTCTATGAAAAGACATGAGAGTTTCCATAAATAGAAGTGAGATTTCATTTAAAAGATATACCAAAAATTTCTTTTTATCCTTCTTCTATCTTCTACTATTATTTGACTGTTCTATAAAAAATAAAGAATTACTACAGAAATTCTTTATAGAAATTGATTTTATTGTTATACTTTGCTCAGGACTTAGTGAGCTATATTCATCAATGCAAAACGCAAATAGTCACCGGGCTTCATTGTACCTCGAATTTCATTTGCTTGAAACTCATTTGGACACTGAGTATATGTGGGGACGAATAAAATCTTAAAAATAGTGGCTTGATATACGCTTTTATTTATAAAACTTAAATATATCCATAAAATTATATTAAGCACAAAAGGAACTAAACATAATTAAATTCAACTTGGCAAGAGAAAGGAAAAAGTGGGGGTGAAGGTTGATTAATTTAGTGAGAATGAGTTAAGTATTAACTTAAAGATGGGTTGATAAGTGTGAAGTGAAATTGTGTTTTAATCAGCAATAAGCTGTTTTTTTGGGGATTCAACTTTTCCAAAATAGGGTAGAGATAGTTGAATTTTTATAATATGTTTAGGGGCATCTTGATTGTGCATGTATTTATAAATCAATGCAATTAATGTAAAAATAAGATTGTAAACATATATTGACGTTAGATGTTGATATCTCAACAAATAAACAACATTGTGATATAATGATGAGGCTAAACCATAAGCCTTTCCAAGAGTAATTATAGTGAGTGGTTTAGTCATATTTGGGTCCACTTAATACAAACGCCATCATGAATTGAAATGAAAACATTATTTCTCTTTCAAGAATCAGGTTCTATTCGGAGAAATGAGAAAATTCTCTAGATTTGATTGACATCTGCATGTTTTGGTTTACTGAGTTGGATTGAAATCGAATAAGATTTGCTGTTTCTTTTTAATGGTGTTTATAGTTTAAATTGGATTGTTGAAATCATTTTTAAGAAATATATCGAGTAAATAGCATAATGTTTGTGATGAACTTGAAATAATATTTACGTAAGGGTGAGGTGCCAAATTCAATTAAAAAGTGGAAGGTTGGTAACATATATAGAGAGTGAGAGATCAGATGTTACCAACTTTTTATACCTAGTTCACGAACTCTTTCTTTCTCTAACTCAATTAATAATGGATGATTTTAGGCACTAGTTGGTGTATGTGTCCCATTTCTTAATTGTTCCAGGCTCATGCACTTTGCCTCATTCTTCTACTCTATAAATATTTACAATTTCATCTTCATATTTTACAAATATTAAGAAATCAATTTCTAACAATAATTGAACTAACTTCTTTTTTATTTTATGAGGAACAACGATGGAATTTTATAAAATGATTTTAATGAATAGGACCAGGACGTATGATAATGTCGTAATTATTTATAAAACTTAACTATATAATATAAAACATGGAGCCTTTATTATAAAGCTATATATATTTGTCATTTCCTTAATTACCTTGAGCTACTTTTACTGATTTTCAGTTTACTTAGTAATGCTTAAAATATCGAATAATTAGTTGAGGCATTAAGTTATATATAATGATGTGAATTTATTATTGTTAGTCAATAAAGATGATTAGAATTAATATTAATGATAAATATGGTCCAAAAATACTACTCCAACCATGACTACCACGGTGTTGGTGTAGCCAAGTACTAGAGTTCTGCTAATGATACTACTTAATATGTTTTTTAATTATTTAGTATAATTTTTATTTATAATGACGTTATTAAGATTGTTATATATAATGATTTTAAAATGGCTAAACAATTTATCATGTTTTAATCACTAATCTAATCGATTTTTTTTTTTTTTGCCACTGCACCGTTTAAGTCCAAAATGGTTAGATGATGTGGCTGATTATTTCTTATAATAAACTACATGAATCTCCACTCAATTATGAGTGGTTAATTATTTCTTGGCTGTTTTTCCATTTTGTCACGAATTTTTTTTTTTTGAAATTAGATTTTGAAATTGAGTGATGATTTATGTAGTTTTTCTGAGAATAAACAACCATTTTATCTATCGTTTCAACCTTGTCGATACAATAACTAAAAAAATGAATTTGGATAGTTTAATAATTAAATTAAAAATTTTCATAATTGAATGACCAAAATAGAAATATGATAGAAGTATAGTGACTAATTAGGTTAGGTTGCTTACTCTTTTAAAAATTATCTTTAAAAAACTGGTTAACAAAATTTTAAACCCCATAAGGAATTAAGAGGCTTAGACATTGATTCTATAAAGTTGAGTCAATTCATTTTATTTGAATTCGTATTTTATCTATAAGTTTTGAATTTGAAGTGTCGTAACCATTTTTGAAAAAACGGGAATCGAACTTGGTTTTGAAAATAAAGAAAACGGGAGTCGCCACCGATCTTTATTAGGTGTGATCGGATCACCTTTGTTTTAATGAAACATTCCGGTTTATTAAAGCAACAATTTTGGTCTACGAAATCTGAGAAAACGAGTTCGGGAGTCGGTTACGTACAAGGAAGGGTTAGCACCCTTGTAACGCCCAAAGTTGGTACCAAATTGATTGATGTTGTCCTAATGTTGAAAACTTGAAAATATTTAGGGTAAAAATTGAAAAGAATAAAATTCGTCCATTTGGGATTAAATCTTAAGATTATCTCGTTTCAAAGGAATAAAAGTATCATACCCAACACGTTAGGATATAACACCCTTATATTTCGATACCGAGATCATCTTCGATCTTCAAAACATGTAAAAGAAAAGGATATTTGAATATTTAGTCGAACGAAAAGATCGACACCCAACACGTTAGGATGTAATTTTCCGGCCTTCTAAACACACAAATATTACCTCTTTTTGTATGAATTAAAGAGCCCAGTTGCGATTTAAAACCGTTGATTCACATGAAATGACGAAATATACGAAATCAACAACACTGGTAATAAAAATAACATAAAAATAAGAAGGTAAAAGACGGCATTGAAATAAAAAAGGCTAGAAGATTAGTAAAGATCGAGGTAATAAAAAAAACATATACAATTTGATAGCATGAATATAATAATAATAATAATAATAATATAATAATAATAATAATAATAATAATAATAATAATAATAATGATAAATATAGTAAAATAATAATGATAGTAATATGTACAACATAATAATATAATAATAATAACAATAATAAATAATAATAATGATAATAATATAGTAATAATACTAAGATAGTAATAATAATATGTACAGCATAATAATATAATAATAATAGTAATAAAAATAATAATAATAGTAATAATAAAATAACAATAATACTGACATAAAAATATGTACAATATACTAATATAATATAATAATAATAATAATAAACAATAATAATAATAATATAGTAATAAATAATAATACTAAGAGTGATAATAAACGTAATAGTAATATAGTATTAAATAAATATGAAGTACAATAATACATAAAAAAAATTTAATAATAAATAAGCGAAAATAGTCAAAAAGGACGAAAATTGAATTAAGAGCAGAATATTGGGGCAAATTCGAAATAAATAAAAGAGGGAAGGGCTTTATTGAAACGCGCATGAAAGGAGGGGGACCGAAATGGAAATTTATCCAGGCCTCCAAAACGCGCCGTTGCAGTGGGGATTAAATTAGAAACCAGGATAAACCACAGGGTGAGATTGAAGAGTAGAATAAGCTTAATCGTAAATGGGTGAAAATGAGGGAGGACCAGGTGGGCAAATATCCCACTATGCAGAAACACGCGGATCCCTTGGCAGGCGGGTCGGGTTGCGCTGGTCGGAGCCAAAACGACGCCGTTTTGGCATCCGGCCCTAAGGCACAAAACGGTGCCGTTTCTAAGGGTATTTATACCCAAGTTTGCTGAAAAAAAATAAGTTTTAGCCCTAAAAAATTTTAAAAAAACGGCAGCCCTCGGCTTTCCTTCTCTCCTCTCCACTCTTTCTCCGGCCAAAGGGACATCATCCGTCCATCCGCCCGCCACAGACGGTGGCCAATCTTGCAGATCAAGGGGTTTCGCGGCTCCTTTCCGAATGAGTACGAAGGCAGGACTCTTAAAGCCCGCGAACCGAAAGCAAAAGGGCCACTTTCGCCCTCTTCTTCGCACCCGATTTCGATCACGGAGAGAAGCCTCCGACGGTGGACTACGGGGCGATGACGCGGTCGCAGGACAACCCCGGTGAGCCCTTTTCTCTTTTTCTTTTTGTTTTGTTATTGTTGGTGAAAATCTTAAAACAATAAAAACCAAAACGAAAAAAAAAGATAAATGAAAATAGCAGTAAATAGCAATAATCACAAATCGAAAAACAACCTTCGATGTTTTTTTTTTTTGGCTTTTGATTCCTGGTAGCTTCTGAAAATTTCGGGAAAAAAAAAGAAACGCCCTATTCGAAGTTTTCCCCCCTTTATTACAGACCCTAATCGACTTTATATAGCCGATTAATAATAATAATAATAATAATAATATAATGTTCTTTTTGTTTTCTTCTACTTTTGGTGCTGCTGTGTTTTTGTCTCCTTCTGCAGGTGGACGGTGTTAGTGGAGATCGACGGCGGTGGCAGACAAGGCCAAGTGGTGCGCACAAAGGGGCTGCGGCGCTTGGAGAACATGGAGGTTCTTAGGGTTTTCTGAAACCCTATATATTTTGGGCCACCTAGGCTGATTGGGCCACTGTAATTGGGCTCGGGTTTATTTTAATCTGTTTGGGTCCATTGTAATTGGACTATTATTATTATTAAATTTGGGTCTGGTTTTTTGGGTTAATTGGACATTGGACATTTAAAGTTTATTTGTTTTGGTTTTGTGTATTGGGCTTTTAATATGGGTATTGGGCCGGGCAAAATTCGGTTATTACAGCTGCCCCTCTTTGCTCATTATCGTGAAACGAGAATAGAGCAAAGATAATAGAAGAACCAATTTTGCCTAGTCTTGGCCAAGCCTTGACTTATTGGTCTTCGTCTTCCTCTAACATCTTCGAACTCTACTGTAACCTGTTGCTTTGATCCATTCTGCCACTGCTTCGTTGTATCTTCAGAGAGATAATATTTCCTATTCTATTACTTCTTCAAGGGCACAGTAACTAGCGCCTCGATCGGCTTTGATGTGATTTCAGGGAGAAGAGATTCTTATCTTTGATCTACTCCATCGGGACTTCAAGGAAATAAATCTGAACTTTTCAAACTGCTTCCTTGCTATCTTCGGGGAGGCTTCGATCTTCAGTCTACTCCAATGCTACTTCCGAGAGATATGGCCTGTAGCTTCATTTTGCTCTTGCTCAATCTTCTTTGTCCACTGGAACTTCTTCGTCCAATTTGCTCAAGGTGACTTCAGTCTTCCGTCTGTAAGTACCTCCGCGTGTGACCCGAGGCTCAACCCCCCTCTCGTAATATGAGTTGATTTTTTTTTGAATCAACAGAAATTGAAAATTAGAAATTGAAAATACCTCGGCGTGCAACCTGAGGCTCAACTCACCTGAGTTGATTTTTTTTTATAACAGAAATTGAAAATACCTCAGCGTGCATCCTGAGGAGTTGATTTTTTGCAAACAGAAATTAAAAAAATAGAAATTAAAAATATCTCAGCGTGCGACCTGAGGAGTTGATTAAAAAATAGAAATTGAAAATACCTCAGCGTACGTGATCCGAGGCTTAACTCATCTCGTATTAGGAGTTGATTTTTGAACAGAAATTGAAAATACCTCGGCCTGCCCCGAGACTTCTCGTATTATGAGTTGATTTTTGAATAGAAATTGAAAAACAGAAATTGAAAATACCTCGACGTGCCCCGAGGCTCAACTCACTTCTCCAATTATGAGTTGATTTTTGAACAGAAATTGAAAGACACAAATTATAAATACCTCAGCCTGCTCTGCTTAGGAAGGCAAGATCTGCTATTTTTGATCAGCTTCGCTTAGGAAGGCAAGATCTGCTATCTTTGCTCAGCTTCACTTAGGAATGTAAAATCTGCTTTTCGATCTACTTCGCTTAGGAAGGCAAGATCTGCTATTTTTCGATTAGCTTCGCTTAGGAAGGCAAGATCTGCTATTTTTGATCAGCTTCTCTTAAGAAGGCAAGATCTGCTATTTTCGATCAGCTTCTCTTAGGAAGGCAAGATCTGCTATTTTCGATCAGCTTCGCTTAGGAAGGCAAGATCTGCTATTTTCGATTAGCTTCGCTTAGGAAGTCCAGATCTGTTATCTTTAATCTGCTTCGCTTAGGAAGGCGAGATCTGCTTTTAACAGAAATTGAAAAACACCTCAGCGTGTGACCTGAGGCTCAACTCCCCTCTCGTATTATGAGTTGATATTTTAGCAGAAATTGAAAAACACCTCAGCGTGTGACCTGAGGCTCAACTCTCCTCTCGTATTATGAGCTGATATTTTTTTGAAAAGCAGTACTTGAAAACGTATCATCTGGTGGAACTCGGTACAGTTATCGTCAAAACCTCTTGTTTCACTGGTGCACCTGTATATGTCATGCGTGATGTTATCATTATATACACGTGTTTGCCTTAAATGCTTTCATGCCTACATGATTATGCTATGCGCCCTGGGCTTGTTTGTCATGTATCTCTTTTCATTACGACTTTCATGGTAGCCTGTGTTCATTACTTCGACTCTTGACTTTTCTTTCAGGTTTTGTACCCGTCCTCAAACCTCAGGAGAAATATACGTTTCTCGTATATCACCCTTTTGCCCCACTGTAGCTTCAAGGTTCATCTCATTATGACCTGGGGGTGTAGGATTTGAATATCCTCCATTTGTCCCACTGTGACTCTAAAACATAGGATTTGTCTCTTCTTCAACCCACCCTTTTGTTATTCAAAGGTACAGGATCTGTATCAGCTTCCTTCTAACAATCACTCTTTAGGTGACCCAACCAGATGCTCGCATAAATGCAGAATGTCATTTTCTTTCGAGAATGATTCTGGTTTTGCACTTGGGTTAACAATGCCCATTTTCCGTCAAGACTGCGTCACTGACGCGGTACCTTGTCATTTTGTTCAATCACTATTTTTTGATAAAAATCCGAAATGATAACCTTAATTTGGACTCAGATATTTCCAACCCTTAAGCTTGGTGAATCTTAAGCAATATCCTGTTTCAGACTCCTGTATTGTTTGGAGGTTTCTGGAGTAATATGCAAAACTCCTTTCATGAAAGTACTATTAGTCCAATACTCGTTATTTCAATGCAAAATGCTCACAAAGGACCATAATGATGGATGGACTGGGAATTTATTGGGAGTATAGCTTGAATCAAACAAGTTAATCAAAGCTAGCATATGCAATGAAGAAGCAAATCTATTTAGAGTGTATTTTGAAAAGATAAAGATAGCTGACTCAAATTGGGTAGAATGGACACTAGGTGCCCCAGATATCGCAGCTTGAGCTTCTCTGTTCAAACTTCTTGAGGACCTTTGTAAACTCAATATGTGTTTAGGGGATTCGGAGTACTTTGTCGATGCCCCAAGGCGCAACATTCCTCTTCATTGTTACTTCAAGCGTAGCAAGACTACTGTATGCCCCATTTTTTATCAAAATTTGAGCTGCCCTTTCTGGGTTTTCAACTCAAACCCACCTTTGGTCTCAAAGCGCCCTTTACGGGTTTTCACTTTGGCCTCTCCTTTTTCTTCTTTTCTTTCTTCCCTTTTTTTTTGTTTTTTGTGTTTTTTTTAATTCACCGGATTGGGCAGGTCTTTGTCATCTATCTTAGACAATATCTTTGTTTCCCTAGAACGGGTCTTCTTTGCTACCTAAGGCCCTTCCTGGCTTGGCATCTTCTTTCTTCTGAAGTTCTTGTTGCATGGAGAGGATCTTCTTCAAAACCCTATCATGAAGTTTTCTAAGGCGATCTTTTTTGTTGTAGACTCGCGTCATCCGATCGTGACCGATAGTTCTTAACATCTTCGCGACAAATTCACTTGATCACATCGGGATTGGATCCATTTTGCCTCACCCAATTTTGGCTCGGGCCGTGCCCCGGAAAAGAGGATTTTGACTTTACCAGGCAAAACCTAATGAGGAAGGCGTTGCCCCAGCTGAGGTCCTGGCCAACGTTTAATGAGCATAAAAGGGTACGTAACTTCTATATGCCAACATTCACAAGTTTAGGTTATCCTCCTAACAATCTTTGTTTTGTTGCCCCTTTTTTTTTTGTTCTAAGGACTATCGACTTTGTAATATTGGCATATGAAGCGACCCTCACCCTCTTAGTGAAGAGAACAACATCCACGAAAATGGATCGACGCGGATCAAAAGCTTTCGAGGTGATTGGCTTGCTAACGTCCATGCCCCACGTGTGGGAAGAGGCACATAAGTTCTGTCCTCCTTGATTTGGCGTTTGATGCAGTTTTCCTCTCTGGGTAGACCAGTAGCTCGAACCTCGTGATTGGCTTAGTCGGGGTAGAACCACCGGCATGTGATCTTCAAATGCCCTTATAGACTTTTTCTATGACTTCCTTAGCTTTGACAGCATATTCGTCCCTTAGTACTAGTCCCGGTGTGCCTTAGCGAAAATATCTTTGAACTCTTGGAGATGACTCCATGATTCCTTGCCTTGTTCCTGCAGCGAGCTAAGTTTCCATCCTCATCTCCCTTGTAGTGGTTACTGACGCTTCGTAAGATGGGATCTACCATTCTTGACAGTTTAGGAAATAAGTTACGACCTCTGTCATCTCCACAGTCCTCCAATCCCTTTTGACACCTATCTCGTTAAAAGGAGAGTCGGTAACAGCGTCGCTCATGTAATTGGTATCTGGGTACCTATTGTAGGTATGAGGATAAATTCCAAATAACAAATGACTCTAAGGATGATTGTTTGTGGCGTGATCATGAATAAAGAATGGAAGAGTATTCTAAATGTAGTATGAGATATAAAGAAAAATATTCACTTAAAAGGATGCATTTCATCGAAATAAAAAATTTTGAACACAGGCCCGTTTCACAAAAGATTCTTATTGCTCCTGGGCTTAAAGCAACAAGCATGTTTCAGATATTGTCCTGGATTAGTTCTAAAAATACAGGAATACCTTCCTCAGTCCTATTGTTCAAAACACTCCCAAGTGAGTAAGACTTCGGGAAGCTTTATGCCCCAGTTTCTCTTTGAATGTGTCATTGGCGTTCTGACTTCTCGATTTCTAGGCGTTTGATGATTGCTTTAAGAAATCGAGACTCTCTTGCCCCCTCCTTCAATTATCACAAATCATTGCTCCGGTCGATTCATCAAACTTCAAAACCCCTATTTTAATAAGCCTCTCCACCAATTTCTTAAATGCAATGCAGTTATCGGTTGAGTGACCCGTTATTCCCGCGTGATACTCGCATTGAGCATGCGAATCATACCAATTGGGGTATGGGGGTTGCACTGGTTTCATGTAGTGAGGAGCCACCCTATGTACATCAAACAAGTTTTGATACAACTCCCCATATGTCATTGGAATTGGTGTAAACTGGAGACGCTTTGCATTGAATTCTTGACTTGATGATCCCTGATGACCAGTGGTCGCAGCCCTCGGTTGACCTGCAGAGACTGACTTGGAACGCTTGCTCAAGTTGTTCACTTCATTTTCCATCTTTCTCGAGCTTGACCTTTTGACACTTTCTTTTACATCTAGTTTTCCACTCTTGATGTCGTTTTCAATGAGTTCCCCGGTCATTACGACATCGGCAAAGTCCTTTGTGGCATTTCCTGCTAACTTGTCATAAAATGGTGCCTTCAAAGTGTTAATAAAAAGGACCGTTATCTCAGTTTTAGTCAGTGGGGGTTCTACTTGAACCGAGACGTCCCTCCACCTTTGAGCATATTGTCTAAAAGTCTCTGATGGCTTCTTTTCCATCATCTGTAGTGTTAGTCGATCGGGCGCCATATCGGAGACATGCTTGTGTTGCTCACAGAACGCTGAAGCTAAGTCATTCCATGATTGGATCCTCTCTCTGTCGAGCTGATTATACCACCGGAGAGCTGACCAGATCAAGCTATCTTGAAAGCAGTGTATTAACAATTTGTCTTCATTCACATAACTAGCCATTTTTCGACAAAACATGATAAGATGCGCCTTTGGACACCTTGTTCCATCATATATTTCGAAGTCTGGCGCTTTAAATTTCGGAGGCAAGACCAGATCGGGAACCAAACTGAGCTCTTTGGCGCTCATTGCAGAGGAGACTCTAGTTCCCTCTATCGCCCTAAGTCTTTCTTCCAGACTCTTATGCTTGTCCTGAGCATCATGATCCCTCATTCTTAGCTTGGCTATTTCCATAGGATCATCCAAATCTGGGACAATAGGGTCAGCAGGGTTAGCTCCGGGGTTTGATACGAATATTCCTGGTCCTAGATGAGCAGGTGATGGTACAGATAGTTGTTCCAGGCCTGTAGATTCCCTTTGAGGCCAATCTCCTGGTACTGTATGGGGGTGAGGTGGAGTAAATCCTGGAGGATGGAGTGGACTCTGATTGACTCTCGAATGGGGTTCTGTAATATCAGGACTCTGCACAGGTCCTTTTCCTTTGACCAGGGTCATTATCATCTCCATTAGCTTGGCCATTTTGTACTTTTGCTCAAGTGATTCTTCCCTGGATTTCACCATCAAGTCCCTTGTTTCTTGCTGCGACTGGGCCAACTGCTCTTGCAACTGTCCTTGGATTTTTTCCATTCTTTCGATTCTTTCGTTGAGTTCAGCATCCATGGCTCTAGTTCTTAATCGGGTCCTATAAGGGTGACGCGATTCCAGATCCGTAATGTCGAACTGTAAGTTATACGATTTTTAGTCTTAGTGGATGATTGGGGTGATATGATGCTGTTGTATGGAATGCAATGCAAATGCATGGTATGAATGCAAAAAGGTGTCAATTCTGATTCAATTCCTTATAGGAAACTTCCTTAGAAAACAAAGCTCTTTACACAAAATAGATTACAGATATGGTTTGGCCTTAGCGCCTAGATCCCTAATCTTTTGGAGTAACGAAACCAACTCCTGTCCTTGGCTTGTCTGTGACTCATGCCGCACGCTTAATACTTCTGCTTCTGCTGCCAAAATTTGTAAGTGCTCGGCCACCTCTCGAATCTGATTTATGGCCTCCCCCATGCAATAGTCCCTTTTTTCAAATTGTTGCCGGGCATTATGTAACTCCTCCCTCCGTTGCTCTCTGCTTTCTTTCAAGTACCCGATATAATTCTCACAATCATGCAGTGTCCCTTCTAGCCCTTCAATCTTCTTTTCCATTTCTTTGATTCTACTCAAACTTGCCTCTAGTTCTATTGCCGAATTACGGTTTCGATAATAGTCAAGGGGCCTTTCCAACTCCGCTACTCTAGTCTTTAATTCATTTCTTCTGTTCTGGCCTTCTGACACTTGCTTTTCTGAGATCTCCTTCTGAGCTTTCATTTATTGGAATTTCCTTTCCCATTGCTCGGTCTTAGCTCTCTCCTCTTGTAACTCTTGTTGCCATTGATTCGAAGTCTTTCCTAACCCCGCAGTCCTCATTGAGACGCATCTTTTTGTAGTCACTCTTCAGGCTGTCCAACTCTTCTTTGGTTTTGATCTTCCCCTTTCTTATTTTCTCTGCTTCTGATTTCTTTATCTCTATATCCAACTTCAAAAGCATCTTTGCCTTTTCCAACTATAACTTTTCTGACCACGCGCACATAGCCGCATTATCCTCTACTCTATCAAGAAAGTCGTTTTCCATAGCAAACTTCCTATATCAGCAATCGAACAGAAATTGACACCTCTACTATATGGAATGTCATGCAAGTCAAACAAATCAACACGAGTCAGTATTGCATAATCAAAACAAGCAAAATATCATCACACACTTGTAATACCAAAATTTACCCAGGCCCATTAAACCAAACCCAAACCCGAGCCCATTTAAAATAAACCAGACCAATAAATGTCCAAATTACAGTCCAATTGAAATCAGGCCCAACTTTGAAAGGCCCGATAGACCCAAAAATTAACCTTTTCAGAAACCCTAAAAAGACTGAAACCCTAGCCCCTAAAGTTGTGCGCCGCACTCCACCCAGCCTCCAGCACCCACTATTGTCTGCCACCATCGCCCTGCGTTTCCGCCACTGACCCTGGCCGCGTGCTCCACTTCCACTTGCGCCCCACTCTTGCGAAAATAAGGACAAAACAACAGCACTAGTAGAAAAAAGAAAAATCATATAGTATTCTGTTTTTTTTTCTTCAGTATTCGATTATAAAAGCCAAGGGAAAGAATGTAAAAGGATCTTCTTTTTTTCTTTTTTTCAATCAACAGAATACAAAAAAAAAATCCAAAACACGAAAAAAATCAGAATAGAGATTTTCGAAGGTATTTTTATCTTTATTTTTCCTCTCTTTCTTTTTTATTCGCAAATACATATATATATATATATATAAGGGATAAAGATATAAAAAGAAAAAATATATTTTTTTACCTTTCTGCGTCTCCGACCGCCCTGCACGGCGGCGCCGGCGACGGAGCCCACGGCAGCTTCGGTCGCCGGAAATCGCCCCTCCCCTACCTGGAGAGAAAAGAAAAAAGGGGGTTAGGATTTTTTTTCAGAATGAAAACAAAAGTGATTTTTTTTTGAAGAAAATTGGCCTTAAATAGCCCCTCAAAACGACGTCATTTTGGGGCTGGCCAGTAACTCCCAAAACGACGTCGTTTCAAGCCTCCGACCCGCGACCCGACCCGCTAGCCAGGGGATCCGCGTGTTTCGTTGGGAGGGGCTAATTGCGCATTCAGCCCCTCCGCTATTTCACATTCCTGCAATTGGGTTTTCGGTTTCTTTAAAATTTGCCTAGGAAGTTTGTCCGATTTTCGATCTGGTCCCTCCACTGCTGCGCGTTTTGAAGGGAGGGGTTATTGCCCATTTTAGTCCCTCCCTTCTTTCATGCATTTCAATTTGACCCCTTTCCCCTTTTATGTTATTTTGAATTGACCCCAAACTTTCGTTTTAAATGCAATTTGATCCCTTTTAGTTACTTTGTGATCTTTTTAATCCTTTTTTATCATTATTATTATTCCCATTATTGCTATTATTGTACTATTATTTGTATGTACATTTACTATTATTACATTATATTATTATTATTGTCA
Source organism: Gossypium australe (assembly GCA_005393395.2). Classification (NCBI taxonomy): domain Eukaryota; kingdom Viridiplantae; phylum Streptophyta; class Magnoliopsida; order Malvales; family Malvaceae; genus Gossypium; species Gossypium australe. The sequence goes on along the minus strand of CM016625.1, from coordinate 18,794,978 downwards.
TTATATTATTCACATATTTTCTATTATTATTGCTATTATTACTATGTTACCATCTTTACTATTATATCATTATTATTGTATTATTATTACTACTATATTTATATTAGTATAGTGTATATTTGTATATTATTATTACTATTATTACTATTATTGCTATTATTACTATATTGTACATACTTTGTGTTATTATTACTTCACTATTATTACTATACTAACTACTATTACTATTATTATTACTATATATTATGTTGTGTATATTTTGTATCACTTTTATTTTTTATTATTATCACTATGTTACTATTATTATTATTATTATTACTATTAGCATTATTATTATTATTAGTATTCATATTATGATGTTTATTATCCTCGTTGTCACTAATTCTATCATTTTGACATTGTTTTGTTTTTTTTAAATTTCTCGCTTTATCTTTAATTTTTTTTGTGTTTTTATTTTGATATTTTATGATTATTTCCGTCTGCGTCATTTTATGTAAATTGATAGGTTTGAGATGGTCTTGAATTCAAGGATTTAAAATATCGTGTCCTAAAGTATTGGATGTGATATTTTATTCTTTTGGAACAAGAAGATCTCGATTTTCAAATTGAGAAAACTACGGGATAATCTTGGATTCGAGGATTCAAAATATCGTGTCCTAAAGTATTGGATGTGATATTTTATTCTTTTGGAACAGGAAGATCCTGATTTGCACTTCGGAAAACTATGAGATGATCTTAGGATCGAGGATTTAAACTATCGTGTCCTAAAGTATTGGATGTGATATTTTATTTCTTCGAAACGAGAAAATCTCAATTTAATTTAAAAAAACACAAATATTTCCAAAAAGGGTCAGATTTTTAAATTCCTCTAAAATTTTCAACTTTCGACATGAGGACATTAATTGATCAAATCGGTACCAATTTCTGGGCGTGACGAGGGTGCTAACCCTTCCTCGCATGTAACCGACTCCCGAACTCGATTTCTCAAAACTTCGCGGACCAAAAAAAAATGTTTTAGTAAACCAAAACGTTTTATTAAAACAATGGTGACCCGATCACATCTCAGCAAAAAAAATGATCGGTGGCGACTCCCGTTTTTATTTTCAAAACCCCAAGTTCGATTCCTGCCTTTCCCAACAGAGGGGTGGTTTCGACAGCTTGGCGACTCCGCTGGGGACGTTTGAAAGAGAGTCAGGCAGTAAATCGATCAATTTCTGTCCTTTTGTCGAAAATCAAAAATTTGATTTGAAAAACGCGATTCCTTTTATTGCATTTGCTTGCATCATCTTATCTGATCATGTGGTTCGAGTCTTGTATAATATTGTTTCATCATATTGCATGACCGTTGGGTCGCACCCTTTTAAGTGGGAGTGAGAAGCTACTCTTTCGTGAGGTTTTCACCTCTGTGCAAGATAGCGGATCGCTTTCGGGATACATCTGTACCTATGTCTTCGTGAGATTTTCATCTCCGTGTAGCCATAGGGAAATGTATTCCCCTGAACCGAACTCGGTCCATATGAGCCTATAATGGGTGAAGATCGAGGAATTTGCTGGTTCAGGTACCTTCACCCTAGAACCGAACCCCATATAGCGAACCTTAAAGAACCATCCTAGGTAGAGCCACGCCGAACCCTAATGATTACCCGATTAAGTGTTTTATTCTCTGCTTATTGTGTATGAAATAATGACTTTGCATTTTTATTTTTACATGGCATATTCATCAAAAGGGTGTTGATTCACATTCGGTTGCTAAATAGATAGCTTGTCATGGAAAAGGGGTTTCTTGATAAAGTGGAGGACAATGCGGCCGTCCGGATATGGGCTGAGACAGTTCAACAAAGAAAAGGCGATAGCCTTACAGTGGGACACGTATCAGAGTTGTGGGATTACACACGCATCAGCGTAACCCAAAACAATCTTCAAGAAATGAGGGAAATATGGAGTCAATGGGACGATAAGATCAAGCAACTATTCTACTATCATTATGGCGATTTGCCTTATCTACTTGACATCAAAGTAGACCAACGTTTGTTTCGAGCAATAACCCAGTTTTGGAATCCTGCTTATAGTTGCTTTACTTTCGGGAAGGTGGATTTGGTACCTACCATTGAAGAATACACAGCCTTCCTCCGCTGCCCGAGGATTCAAACTGACAAGGCTTATTTGAGAGCTGTTAATGTCCCCACATTCGTAAAAAAGTTGATGAATATTACGGGGATGAGTGAGCAGTGGGTTACATCCCGGACAAAACAAAAAGGAGATTGCAAATGCATCCCTTGGAGAAATCTGAGAGATTTGATTATAGCGCATCCCGAGGAGAAGAAGAAAGTTGATGTGTTAGCTTTGAGCATTTATGGACTGGTTATCTTCCCCAAAGCTCTAGGGTATGTGGATGAGGCGGTGTCTGATCTCTTTGACAAGTTAGACAGAAGGATCACTTCTATTCCTGCAATTCTAGCCGAAACATTTAGGTCCCTAAGTGCATGTCGAAGAGCGGGCGAAGGGAGATTTATCGGCTGCGCCCAACTTTTACTAGCATGGTTTCACAGTCATTTTTGGAAAATGGAAAAGGTATCGTGTCGAATCTTCTCCGAGGACTATTCTCCACTAGAAAATATGGTAAACACACCTAGACGAAACGATATCACGGAAGAAAATTGGATGATGATTCTGCGAAACCTACAAGGAGAAGATGTAGAATGGGGAGCTCCATGGATGATTCCTGATGAGATCTTATATCGATGCGGAGATTTTGATTATGTTCCCATGCTTGGGATATGAGGAGCTACTGGATACACTCCTCTACTCGCGTTAAGACAGTACAAATCGAGACAATTTACGCCGCCAACACAAGAGTTAGCTCAGTGCGAGTTTGAATATAAAGGAGGAAATTACAAGAAGAGAGTGTGCGATATATCAAACGCCTGGAACCAAATTCATAGAATGAAAAGGTTCGCTGCCAGTCTGATGACGACCCCTGAATATGACCAGTGGCGAAGTTAAAGAGTCAACGATAATATCCTCGCATCAGACTAAGAAAACACCCGATCACTAGAAGAACACTTACGGGTGATCCCTACCGAGCTTGAAATCATTAAACAGGACTTTGAGGAAAAGAACCGGGAGCTAAGAAAGAGGATAGAACGATTGGAGGAGGAGAAAATGCAACTAGGATTGGATGTTGATATTCAAAAACTAGAAGCCGAGAAGCTGAGGAAAGGGAAGAATAAAGCCGAAGAAGATTTGGACGGTTTGAAAACTGACTACAAGAAGCTACGAAGGTCGATGAGAACTGCGGGGCTTGGGAAAACGTCAGAGCAATGGCGTCAAGAAATTAAAGAGGAAAAAAATAGAGCAAGTCAGTGGGAAAAGAAATTCTGAGATACCCATGAGCTAGAAGATGCCCTGAAAAAGGATCTGATAGAAAGTCAAAACGAGAAAGAGAAGTTAAAAATTCGGGTGTCAGAATTGGGAAGATCACTGTATCAGTATCGTAGCCGTAACTCCATAGCTGAATTGAAGGCTAGTTTGAGCAAAATTGAAGAGATGAAAGCAAGAATTGAAGAGTTAGAATCCGCCTTACATGGTTGCGAGCTACGGGAAGAGCTTTTTGAAGTCAATGAGGAGCGATGGAAGCAACAACTGCATCACTCTCAGAGCCAAGTCAGAAGCCGGGATTATATTATGGAAGAAGCCGTGGCCCAAATACGAGAGGTGGCGAATCACCTACAAACTTTAGCAATTCGAGCTGACGTACTAAGTTTGATGTACGAGTCAAAGTCAGAGAGAGGTCAAGAGTTAGCTTGGCTTCTTGAGAAAGTCAAGGCCTTAGGTATCAGGGCAAGGCCTTATATGTAATCCACTTTATGTGAAGAAACTTGTTTTCTTGAAAAGCTATTCTAATGAGAATTGAATTGGAATCAACGCCTTTTAGTTGCACACATCTCATGCATCAGCATTACATTGCATCATACACACTGAATCTCACAAAAGGACCCTAAAATAATGGCAGTTACCCTGGAACATTGCTACGGTACAAGAGGCAAAACAAAAATGGATCAAAGAATGGAAAGGTTAGAGCAAATGCAAAAAGAAATGCAGGATCGACAGGCACAACTACAGGAGCAGCTGACCAAGACCCAGCAGGACATTATAGAATGGTTGCAAGAATCCCAGAATAACATGATAAACCAGCTGGTGCAGTTGATGACTAAAGAACGAGAGAAGGAAAAGGGTATTGCTGCTAGCTCAGGGAACGATAATGATAATCCCGCTCTTACCCCGCCAAACACCCAAACGACGCCAGATGTGCATCCCCAAAAGGCGTCTGTCACTATCAGACCGAAACAAATTTCAGCCGCAGCATCGATACCAATGAATTTCCAGGACGGCTCAAGTTCTAACCCTGTCCATAATCCAATCAATCCCAATGTTCCCAACTTGGATGAGATTGCTGAAAAAGCGAAAATGGAATTACCAAAACAGCTGAAAGACAAATATAAATGGTTAGAGGAGAAACTTAAAGCTATGGAAAATGCTGGTAAACGTCAGGGAATCAATGCTAATGATTTAAGTTTAGTCCCTGACCTGGTGCTCCCCTACAATTTTAAGATGCCTGAGTTCGAGAAATACAATGGGACAAGTTTCCCGGAGGCCCACATTACTATGTATTGTAGAAGGATGGCAGGATACACTAATAACGATCCGTTGCTAATCCATTGCTTTCATGATAGCCTGGTGGGCACCGCAGCCAGATGGTATAACCAGTTGAGTCGCGCCAAAATTGGTTCATGGAAAGATTTGGCTCAAGCATTCCTAGAGGAGTACAGTCACGTAACAGACATGACCCCCGATAGAATCACTCTGCAAAACATGGAAAAGAAGGGAAATAAAAGCTTTAGGCAATATGCACAGAGCTGGAGAGAGGTGGCCATCCAAGTCTAACCCCCACTTCTAGAAAAAGAAACCACAATGCTCTTTATCCGCACACTGAAAGCCCCATTTCTCATGCATATGTTAGGAAGTGCAACCAGGAGTTTCTCGGACATCGTAACGACCGGGGAAATGATCGAGAATATTATAAAAAGTGGAGGAATTGAGACGGGGGAAAGTGCCAAAAGGATGCCCCCAAGGAAGAAAGAAAGTGAGGTGAATAACGCGAGCATAGGGTACCCGAATTCAATCACCATTAATCAGCCGAAAGCAATGGCCACGGGGCAACAAAGGTTACCCAAGAAAGAACCTAGCACAACAAGACAAAATAATGAGAAAATACACTTCACACCAATTCTGATAACGTATAAGGAGATGTATCAAACCCTGTTCGACGAGCACATTGTATCTCCATACCATCTAAAACCAATGCAACCCCCGTATCCCAAGTGGTATGACCCGAACGCACAATGTGAATATCATGCGGGAATCACGGAGCACTCAATAGAGAATTACCTTGCTTTTAAGAAGTTAGTAGAGAAATTTATCAACATGGGTGTGGTGGAGTTAGATGACCTGCCAAATGTAACGAGTCCTTTACCCAATCATGCTAACAATGGGGTCAACACAGTTGGCGAAAGTTCAGAGAAGAAAGTCAAAGCAAGTGTCGCGGAGGTTAAAACCCCGTTGAGATTGGTTTGGAGAGAAATGATCAAACACGGATTAATCGTTGCGGAAAAGAGTCAGGGAAAGCTAACAAATTATTGTGAGTACCATCAGGAGTTGGGGCATGAAATTCAGAACTGTGGGGAGTTTAGAACCCTGGTACAAAACCTAATGAACAAAAAAGAAGTTGAATTTTATAACGGAGGCATAGAAGAGAGGAACATATGTGCGTCAAAATCGACGGTAAAGAGTTCAAAAATCAACCTCCCGATGATCATTATTTCGCGCCTAAGAAGCGATGAGACGGGAACACGAGTAGCGCCGAAAATAGTAATACGGAGGCCCACTACCTTTGCTCATAAAGATGATAAGGAGATTCCTCGGAACCTCTAATGCAATATAGCAGTCTCTAGAAAGGAGGATTCGACTAGTGATGAGGCTGGAATACGAGTGGCGCCAAAGGTGGTAATACGGAGGCCCACTACCTTTGCTTGTAAAAAGGAGATTCCTCAGAACCACGAGTGTAATATAGCAGTCCTCGAAAAGGAAGATTTAGCTAGTGATAAGACGAGAATGCGGGTAGCGCTGAAAGTGATAATACGAAGGCCCGCTGCATTTGCTTATAAAGATAACAAGGAGGTTCCTTGGAATTACGAATGTAATGTAACAGTTCTAGGAAAGGAGAATGCAGCCAACACCTCGAAAGAAAATCTAGGTGAAGGTTTCCATACGCGAAGCGGGAGACGCTACGATTTAATAAAGGGGAAAGCTCCAATGGTGGAACAGGAGAAATGAAAGTCAGCTGAGCCCGAGCCGAGGACCAAGGAGCCAATGACTGAGGAAGAGGCTAAAGAGTTCCTGAAATTTCTGAAACACAGTGAATATTGTGTAGTAGAACAGCTGCATAATCAACCAGCGCGCATATCTGTGTTGGCTTTGCTTCAATGCTCAGAAGTGCATAGGAACGCACTGATGAAAGCTTTAAACGAAACCTACGTCGCTAATGACATCTCGGTTAATAAATTGGATCGACTGATCAGCAATATAAGTGCAGACAACTTCATTTATTTTAATGATGATGAAATACCACCAGGTGGTAGAGGATCCACCAAGGCTTTGCACGTTATCGCTAGATGCAAAGGGCACATACTACCAGGGGTCTTGATAGACAACGGGTCTGCATTAAATGTGTTACCCTTGTCCACCCTCAACAGATTACCGGTGGACAGTTCGCACATGAAGGAGTGCCAGAGTGTGGTAAAGGCATTTGACGGCACCCAAAGAAGGGTCATGGGGAGGATTGAGGTACCCTTACTAATTGGCCCAACTACTTACGAAGTAGATTTTCTGGTGATGGACATCGAGCCTTCCTATAACTGCCTATTAGGGAGGCCATTGATACATTCGTCGGGGGCAGTGTCTTCATCATTACATCAGAAGGTGAAGTTAATAGCGGATGGGCGGCTGGTAACGCTAAAAGCGGAGGAGGACATTATTGCAACCGTGACCAGTGATATGCCCTACTTGGAGACAAACGACGAGACAGCTGAATGTTCCTTCCGATCTCTCGAGTTTGTGAATGCAACTTTTATTATGGAAGGAAACAAAATCTTGAAACCAAGAATCTCCAATACTACAAAGATGGGATTTAAAATGACCGTGGGGAAAGGCGCATTACCGGGAAGAGGACTGGGAAAGTACCTTCAGGGGAGAATGGCAGCCCCGATGCTGAGAGAAAAAAAAGACCGCTTTGGCCTGGGATTCAGACCAGATGCAAGACAAAACAAGAAGGAGCTAGAAAGGAGGCAGGAAAGAAGACGCGCTCGTCTGAGCGGAAAGGAAACCAAGTGGGAACCCATGATAATCCCGCACATATCCGAAACCTTTGTTTCAGGAGGGGTAATTCACTTTGAGTCGAAGACACGAAAGGAGGAGGACATCATAGCGATGTTGGGTAATGTCTGCATTAATGCCATATCTGAGGAGACAGTTAAAGAGGGAATCTTATCAGATATTCATCCTTGTGAGCCGGGAAGCGTTTTAAACAATTGGACTGTAGAAGAAATTTCTGTAGTATTTAGAGCTTATTCAGAGTAATGTCCAGAATACACTTATTGCTTTAAGCTTAAGAGCGACAAGATTTCTTTTGTGAAATAGACGCATGTTCAAGTATTATTATTCAATAAAGTGCATTTTCGACATCATTTGAAGCAAACATTTTCCATTCTTTTCTTTGTCTTCTGATCATTCTTTCATACATAATCCATTCACGAATTCATTCATTCTGTCCGTATTCTCTTGAACTGTAACAGGTCCTTGGATATCAATGACTTGAGCGACGCTGCCATGGATTCGAAATATCCTTTTGAGCAAGACATACGTTTAGAAATGTTACAAGATTTTGAAGATGACACGGACGGTGATTTATCTCCCTACTTGTTAAGAATGGTAGATCAGGAGGAGAGACAAATTCGGCCTCATAAGGAAGCAATAGAGACTGTGATATTGGAGGAAGGGAAAGTGGTAAAAATCGGAACGTGTATAGCCAAAGAAACAAGGCAGAATCTTATCAAGTTGTTGCAGGAATTCAAGGATGTCTTCGCATGGTCGTATGAAGATATGCCTGGTTTAAGTACAGATATTACAGTACACCGTTTACCCATAAGAAGAGATTGCCTCATATTGACACTCTAGTAGACAATACAACAGGCTTTTCATTGTTTTCCTTCATGGACTGTTTTTCGGGGTACAATCAGATAAAAATGCATCCTGAAGATATGGGAAAGACTACCTTCATAACATTGTGGGGTACGTTCTGCTATAAAGTAATGCCATTTGGGTTGAAAAACACAGGAGCTACATACCAAAGGGCCATGGTGACCTTGTTCCATGATATGATGCATAAAGAGATCGAGGTTTACGTGGATGACATGATTGCAAAGTCTAGAACGGAAGAAGAACATATCCGAGTTTTGAAGAAGCTATTCCTGAGGTTAAGGAAATTCCAACTTAGACTTAATCCTGCTAAATGTACTTTTGGAGCTAGGTCTGGCAAATTGTTAGGCTTCATAGTCAGCAAGAAAGGGATCGAGATTGACTCGGACAAAGTCCGGACTATACAAGAATTGCCTCCACCACGCACTCAAAAAGAAGTTCGAGGTTTTCTTGGAAGATTAAATTAAATTGCTCGGTTTATTTCACAGTTAACCGAGAAATGTGATACCATATTTCGTCTTCTGAAGAAACATAATCCAGGCGTATGGGATGATGAATGTCAAAAAGCTTTCGATAGGGTTAAACAGTATTTGTCAAACCCTCCAGTACTGTCACCCCCGCACCCAGATAAGCCATTAATCCTATATCTGACGGTGCTTAATCACTCTATGGGAGGCGTGCTAGGCCAACATGATGATTCAGGAAGGAAAGAAAAAGCGATATACTACCTCAGTAAGAACTTCACTGAGTGCGAAATGAGATATTCGCCAACTGAAAAACTATGTTGCGCGTTGATTTGGACGACTCAAAGATTGAGACAATACATGCTGTATCACACGACCTGGTTAATCTCGAAATTAGACCCTCTAAAGTATATGATGGAGGCAACCGCCTTGAATGGAAGGATGGCTAGATGGCAAATTCTGCTATCTGAATTTGATATTGTCTATGTGGCCAGAAAGCTGTAAAAGGGAGCGCAATAGCCGACTTCCTAGCTAGCAGAGCTTTAGAAGATTATGAGCCGTTAAACTTTGATTTCCCTAATGAGGATTTAATGTATGTGGCAGCTACTGAAGAAGACACTGCCAAAGATTGCCTTTGGAAATTGAATTTCGATGAAGCATCAAATGCTGTTGGAAATGGGATTGGGGCAATTTTGGTATCCCCAAATGGAGATCACTACCCGTTCACATGCAAGTTGGATTTTGATTGTACAAACAATATGGCAGAATACGAGGCGTGTATCATGGGACTCTGTGCTGCCATAGAACGCAAAATTAAAGCGCTGGAAGTATATGGAGATTCTGTACTAGTGATCTACCAACTAAAAGGTGAATGGGAGACAAGAGACCCCAAATTGATCAATTATCGAAGGATAGTCTTGGAGTTAATTAAAGAATTCGATTATATCACTTTTAGTTATCTCCTACGAGAAGAAAACCAGATGACGGATGCTTTGGCTACTTTGGCTTCCATGATCAAAGTGAGTAAGCAAGAAGATGTAAAACCCATTCAAATGAGTGTTTATGAGGCCCCAACTTATTGTTGCAACATAGAAGAAGAAGAAAGGGATGACCACCCCTGGTACCAAGATATATTGCGATATGTGAGAAATCGCGAATACCCCAAACAAGCGACCGAGAATGAAAAGAAAACACTGAGAAGGTTAGCCTGTGATTATGTCCTGGATGGGGAGGTCCTATATAAAAGAAGGAAGGATCAAGTACTGTTGAGATGTGTCGACGCAATGGAAGCTAAGACAATTTTAGAGGAAGTCTACGAGGGTGTTTGCGGAACGCATGCTAATGGCTTCACAATGGCTAGACAAATCATGAGATTCGGATACTACTGGTCTACCATGGAAGGGGATTGTATCAGGTATGCTAAAACATGTCACAAATGCCAGATATACGGGGACAAAATTCATGTACCTCCCTCACCGTTGCATGTTATGACCTCTCATTGGCCTTTCTCCATTGGGGCATGGATGTCATCAGACCGATTTCGCCAAAAGCTTCGAACGGGCATCGTTTCATTTTCGTGGTCATTGATTACTTCACCAAATGGGTGGAGGCTGCTTCATACGCCAGTGTTACCAAGGCGGCAGTCAGTAGATTCCTAAAAAAGGAAATCATTTGTCGATACAGAATGCCTGAGAGGATTATTTCTCACAATGCCCTAAACTTAAATAACAGCGCAAACGCGGAGGTCTGCAGTCAATTCAAGATCAAACACCACAATTCATCGCCATATCGTCCAAAGATGAATGGCGCAGTGGAAGCAGCCAATAAGAACATTAAGAGGATTGTGGGGAAGATGGCCGAAACCTATAAAGATTGGCATGAAAAATTACCCTTTGCTCTTTACGCTTATCGAACATCAGTCAGGACATCCACCGGGGCAACTCCTTTTTCATTAGTTTACGGAATGGAAACGGTATTACCCATCGAATTTGAAATTCCTTCCCTTCGAGTCTTGTCAGAGCTAAAATTAGATGAAGCAGAATGGATCTAGTCTCGATACAATCAGCTGAACTTAATTGAGGAGAAGAGGTTAAGGGCTATTCGTCATGGCCAGATGTATCAAAAGAGAATGATGCGGGCCTATGATAAAAAGGTGCGCCCAAGAGAATTTCACGAGAGAGACTTGGTCTTGAAAAAGATCCTCCCTATACAAAAGGATTTCAGAGGAAAATGGATGCCAAATTGGGAAGGACCTTACGTGGTGAAAAAGCCTTTCTCTAGAGGAGCATTGGTCCTGGCCGAAATGGATGGAAAAAACTTGCCTAATCTCATAAATTCTGTAACAACCCAAACCCGGCCCAAACACTATGGTCGAATCTGGATCGTTACGGGGAAAAAATCTTTTCGAAACCGTTTCTAAACCCATTAAGCTTTGTTGAAAAAAAAAACTTTTCGGATTGGATTATCTTGATTAAATCATACTTAGTGTTTATTTAAAAAAAATATTTATGTCAAGTTATGAAACAACTTTCAACTGTGCCCGTTGGCATTTTAAAATATTTTCGTGTTTAATTGGAAAATGTGTAATTTAAGTTCAACAATAATTATATCCGAGTTTAAGATAATATCCATCATACGAAAATAAAAGAAAAATAAATAAAGTATCAGGAGGCCTTATTACAACCAAATTAAATAAACCCAAAGTAAATAATTAAATAGAAATTAAAGTCATTTAAATTTAATTCCACTGCATGGCCACCTCGAGTCAACCCGGCTCCACATCCGCGATCTAAGTGTCACCTGAAAAATATAAAGGAGAAGGTGAGTCACCAAGACTCAGTATGTAACCCTTCCCCCATTTTAAAGCATTTTCATACACATCAAATAACAAATTAATTATGCAAATCATCATGTGTCCCAACCTAGCCAGCCATACGCCACTGTCTACCCCGTTGTGGTGCCAAACCACTGGTGGTGCCAAACCACTGGTGACATATAGTCACGTTGTGCTACCAAAGCACTGGTGTCCGTAGACACAAATCGGGTGATGGGGCCAACCCATCGTGTGATACCAAATCACTGGCAGACGATCCCATATCTTTAGTGGGGCCAACCCACGGTGGTTTCAACCACAGGGATAAGTCGCTATTGAGGTGCCAAACCTCTGGAGGTACCAAACCTCTGGTGACCGTAGTCACAGTGTGTTACCAAAACACTGGTGCCCGTCGGCACATTATCACTGCCCCCTCCACTCATCAACCCACATAGTCAACAGTCACATATAGATTTATCATATGTATTATCACAGCATGCTTCCCAAAAGCATAAAATAGCAATCATATGCACAGGTACTTACCTGGTTACCCCATATACCGTTATGGTATTCAAGCCATTGCTACATACATCAAGTTAGCAATCACATTACTTAGCATAATTTAATAAGTTAAATGGTGTGTATGTACACACCTGTTACTACGATAGTCTTATATCCCGAGAAGAAACGTTGGTCACCACAGGTCTATCTGTCCTATAATCGGCCAAAAACATGGGTTAGTCTTATGGCCTATTCGGCCAAATCCAAAATATTCAAAGGGTTAATATTTAACCCGAAAGCCTTACCTAACACCCTTGAGTACTAGCCACCAAGTGTTTCTGCTTCTCTAATCGGCAATCATTAAGTTAGTAGCCTTCGGCTTAATCGAATATCATGAATAAAGAAAACAGATCTTACCACCTTACCCCAAAACCGATTGTTCCAAAGCAACGGATTCACTTGCTTGCTTCTAAATCCGAAGGCCCTATATTTAATCAAGCGATTAGTAGCCTTAACAGTCATTGCCGAAATAGTCACTTACCAACCTCCAAGTCGACAAGAAGAGAAAAGAGAATCTTAGACATTCGGCCTAGCATACTTACCCTCCAAATTCGATTAGAGAATGCTTCCCCCTCCTTGTTCAGTATTCGGCCAAGGTTCCAAAAGAAGAGAGGGTTTTTCTTTTATCGGTTTTTGGAAGAATAATCAAAGAATAAACAACAACTAATGAAGGCTAGCCGAAAATTGAGAGAAGAGACTAAGGGAAATTGGCACACCAATAGGGATTAGATTCGGCTAGAGACTAAGAGATGGAAGTGGTTCTTAACTTTGAAGAAAGAAAAGAAATCAGGTGGCAACTAGCTGGGAGAATTTCGGCTACTAAAAAAAAATTCTAAAAAGAATTCAAGATGGTAGATGGGGGTTTATATAGGATTTCGGCACCCCCCTTCCTATTACTTGCCGTCCACTCTCCCTAGGGAGAGTTCAAATTTCGGCAAAACTCTTACAACCTCTCTTGGCCACTCATTTCAATTAATTCAAATAATTTGAATTAATCACTTAATAATCCCTTTTAATCGAATAATATCCTTGATTATCCTATGAAATTATCATATATCTTTTATTATCTAAAGAATTAAGCAAATTAAATCAATTTAAAGTGCTTAAATTATCCCTTAAAAAATAATAAAATCCCTATTATTATCCAAAATAAAAGGAATTAAAGGAGAGAAAAACTCTCCACATGTGCCGTCCATCCATAATGCAAAAAGAGGGATCCTTGTGACTCGAACCAAGGCTCTCCCTTCCCCTTGATGTGGCGTCACCTGCTAGCTCTTAAGTGGACTTACTTTGCCACTTAGTCTAGGCTCATTTTATGTCCAAATTATCCCCATTTATTATTATAACACCCTCCTGCTAAGGCCCCCTATCTTAAAAGTTAAAACTAAAATTTCCTACCAAATCGAACCAACACAAAGCCTTAAATTGATCATTATTATTCCATAAATAATGACACAGCAGTTCATACATAAGAAAAATAATTTATTTCCAAATAGCCCCGTTTTTGGGATGTTACAGTTCTACCCCCCTTAAAATGAATTTCGTCCCGAAATTCCTTGATCAAAACAGGTGAGGGTATTGCTGCCGCATCACATCCTCGGGCTCTCACGTGGCTTCCTCCAAACCGTGGTTCCGCCATAGTACTTTCACTAAGGGCACTGACTTCCTACGTAAAACCTTCACATCTCGATCCAAGATCTGAACTGGTTCTTCTTCAAAAGATAAGTCCGCATCCACCTTGATCTCTGCCACTGGCACAACGTGCGATGGGTCTGACCGATACCGTCTCAGCATTGATACGTGAAAGACGTTATGTATCTGACTCAGTTCTGCCGGCAACTCTAGCTGATAAGCTACCGGTCCCACTCGCTTTACAACTGTATATGGGCCAATGAACCTTGGGCTCAGCTTCCCTTTTCAACCAAATCTCAGCACCTTTTTCCAAGGTGACACCTTCAGAAAAACCTTGTCACCTACCTCATACTCCATCTCCTTGCGCTTCAAGTCAGCATAAGACTTCTGTCTATCCGATGCTTCCTTAAGACGATCCCGAATCGCCCTAACTTTGTCCTCAGTTTCTGCAACCAAATCTGGACCCAAGACTTGTCTTTCACCTAACTCCGTCCAACATGTAGGTGTACGGCATTTCCGTCCATACAATGCTTCGTATGGTGCCATCTGGATACTCGCTTGATAGCTATTGTTGTAGGCAAATTCCGCTAATGGTAGAAATTCTTCCCAACTACCTCGGAACTCCAAGACACAACCCCTCAACATATCCTCCAAAATCTGTATCACTCTCTCTGATTGTCCATCGGACTGTGGATGAAAGGCTGTACTGAAATCCAACCGTTGTACCCAAAGCTTGATGCAATGCTTTCCAAAACCTCGACGTGAACCTCGGATCCCTATCCGAGATAATCGATACTGGCACACCATGCAATCTGACTATCTCAGCCACATATAACCTTGCTAGCTTCTGGAGTGAATAATCCATTCTTACAGGTACAAAGTGAGCTGACTTGGTTAACCGGTCCACAATCACCCAAACTGCGTCCTTCTTGCTGGGCGTAAGGGGTAGCCCACTAACGAAATCCATAGTGATCCGTTCCCACTTCCATTGAGGGATCTTTACCGGTTGAAGTAGCCCTGATGGCAACTGATGTTCAGCCTTAACCTGTTGACATGTCAAGCATCTTCCTACAAATTCCGTTACTTCACGCTTCAACCCAGGCCACCAAAACTGTTTCCGCAAATCCCCATACATCTTGTTTCCTCCCGGATGCATAGCATATGGGCTGCTATGAGCGTCTTGGAGAATTTTCCGCCTCATCTCCGCATCTTTTGGCATACATGCTCGCCCTTGAAAACATAGCACTCCATCACTAGATAGACTGTACCCTTCTAAACCACCATCCTGAACTTGCATTCTCTTAGCATTTAACCCTTCGTCCACTAACTGCTTGTCCTTAATCTCCTCGATCCATGTTGGCTTTACTTGAAGTTCCGCCAAGAGACTTCCATCATCATATAGACTCAACCGAGCAAACATCGCTCTTAAGTCCGTCACAACTTTCCGGCTCAACGCGTCAGCCACCACGTTGGCCTTGCCTGGATGGTACTCGATTGAACAATCGTAGTCCTTTAAAAGTTCAATCCACCGACGCTGTCTCAAGTTCAGATCCTTCTGAGTCAGAAGATACCTCAAACTCTTATGATCCGTGTAAACTATCGACTTCTACCCATAGAGATAATGCCTCCATATCTTCAAAGTGAAGACAACTGCTGCTAACTCCAAGTCGTGCGTCGGGTAGTTAACCTCATGCGATCTTAACTGACGGGATGCATAGGCTACTACCTTCCCATCCTGCATCAACACACATCTCAAACCAGTATGGGATGCATCACAATAGACAGTAAACAACCTTCCTGCTTCGGGTTGTACCAAAACCGGAGCTTCCGTCAAAATTTTCCTTAGCTTATCAAAGCTTTCTTGCTGCTTCTCCGTCCATACGAATGGAACACCTTTTCTTAGCAGCTTCGTCAATGGTGCTGCAATTAAAGAAAATCCTTCTACGAATCTCCGATAGTACCCCGCTAAACCCAGAAAGCTTCGTATTTCAGCCACTGTTCTTGGTGGTTTCCAATCCAATACTGCTTCAATCTTGCGAGGATCTACTCTAATTCCTTCTGCTGATACTACATGGCCTAAGAAAGCCACCTCCTTCAGCCAAAATTCGCACTTACTGAATTTGGCATATAACTGCTTCTCCCTCAATACTTGCAGAACTATCCGTAAATGCTTGTCATGTTCCTCCTCCGTCTTAGAATAGACCAATATGTCGTCTATGAATACCACGACGAATTGATCCAAGTACTGCTGAAATACTCTATTCATTAAATCCATGAACGCCGCCGGTGCATTGGTCAACCCAAATGGCATTACGAGGAACTCGTAGTGCCCATACCGAGTTCGGAATGCCGTCTTGTGAACATCCACTTCCTTCACCCTTAATTGATGATAACCCGACCTAAGGTCAATCTTTGAAAATACCGACGCTCCCTTCAATTGGTCAAATAAGTCGTCGATCCGAGGCAACGGGTACTTGTTCTTGATTGTTAACTTGTTCAACTGACGGTAGTCGATGCACATCCGCATAGATCCGTCCTTCTTCTTGACAAATAACACGGGTGCTCCCCATGGAGATATGCTAGGTCGGATAAATCCTCTATCCAAGAGCTCCTGAATTTGAGCCTTTAGCTCCACCAATTCCTTAGGTGCCATTCGATATGGTGCTATAGACACGGGTGCTGTTCCGGGTAGCAAGTCTATACCGAATTCGACTTCCCGATCTGGAGGCAGACCCGGAAGCTCTTCTGGGAACACATCAGCAAATTCCCCAACCGTTCGGACCCTTCCAACTACTGACTCCTTAGCTTCCAAAGCACAGATTCGAACCAAATACGCCTTACAACCCTTCTTGACCATCTTTTCCGCCTTCAAGGCAGACACCACATTGGATAGGTAATTCCTTCTATCACCTATCATAACCACTTCACCACCTTCAGCCGTCTTAAGAACCATGCACTTAGCTGCGCAATCCAAATTCGCCTGATACTTAACCAGCCAATCCATTCCAAGGATCAAATCGAACTCCCCAAATGGTAGTTCCATCAGATCGGCTACAAATACGACCCCTTAGAGTTCTAGGGGTATGTCTCTATAAAGTTTGTCTACGACTACAGAGTGTCCTAGAGGGCTTAATACCGTCATCTTCCTAGAAGTAATCTCAGAGTCTAGGTCCATAGTTCCTACCACACTACTAGCAATGTACGAGTGCATTGAACCCACATTAATCAATGCAACATAAGGAAAACCAGAGATTAAAAACATACCGGTTATGACATCCGGTGCGTCACCCTCCTCGCGACGCCTAGCTGCATAGACTAAGCCAGGCTGCCTAGCCTCTGTGTTACCCGAACCTCTGCCCTGAGTTCCATGACCTCGGTTAGGACCGTTGTTTCCTCTGCCATTACCACGACCCCTCTGTGGTCCCATATTTCTATCCTGCGTACGATTCTGCCCCTCTGGCTGATTTTTGGCTAGTTTCCGAGGACAATCTCTGACACGATGCTCCAACGACCCACACTCAAAACATCCTCTATCGCCGATCGAACAACTTCCCCAATGGGTCTTTCCACAGCGGTTACACTGAGTCGGCCTCTGATTAGTAGTCATGGGCCTTGCTGCCTGATTTGGCCCACTTGGCCTAGCCTTTTTCTGGACATTACCACCTGACCCAGCTGGCCCAAATCCTCTCTTCTGATTATTCCTACTATAACTTTGCCTCACAGCCTCCTTGATCCCTTCGGCCACCTTGGCCTTTTCCACTAGGGATGAGAACTCACGCACCTGCTGCGGAGCTATCAGCAGCCTCAAATCATCTCGGAGTCCGTCCTCAAAGCGGACACAGCGCTCGTGTTCAGTAGCCACGATGCCTCTAGCATACCTACTCAGTCTTAAAAACTCCGCTTCATACTCGGCCACGAACTTAGCTCCTTGTACTAGACCCAGAAAAAGTTTCCTCTGAGCATCTGTATAACTGGTGCCCACATACTTCTTCTGAAAAGTAGTTTTGAAGTAATCCCATGTGAGATCATCAGCCGTGGCTCCATCCCGGACTGTCAGCCACCACTGGTACGCTTCATCCTTTAGAAGCGACACCGCCCCTTTCAGCTTTTCCTCCTCAGTCAGGTCGAGATCATCCATGACCCTTTCCGTAGATTCCAACCAATATTCTGCGGCACTGGGTGCCACTCCTGAGACACCACGGAATACCTCGGCCCCGTTAGACCGAATTCGCTCGGGAACAGACTTCCGAGCTCCCAAATTCCCACCAGCCCCAGCCACCATCTCCAAAACTCGCAAAACAGCTTGCGACACAGCCTCACCACCGGTCTGGTCCTGCTCCTCAGCCCTGAAAGTAGGAGGTGGTGGTGGCGGTGGTACCTCGTTTTCTGAACCTTGACCTGACCTGACGGGTTCAGACACCGTCATCCTACCCCTACCGCGTCCACGGCGTCCACGTCCTCTAGAACTCATTCTATCTATTGCGCTTTTAATCTGATTAAGAAAAATTTTATGCGTTAGCATTTGTTCCACTTTCTTATCCGCGAAGAAATTTTATGGATAGAGTTTAATCAGAGATTCTTTCGAGCAAACAAGTTTCCAGTTTCCTAACCTAGTTCACACAAAGAAGTTCTTGCATCCATTCCTTAATACTTTCCATACCTATTCGCTCTTCGGACATTTCTGCCCATTTCTATCCCAGGGGTATTTTCGTCATTTTCCCTACAGGGTATTTTCGTAATAAAGGAATTTTAAAACTTTAGTAAAGTAGGTCATTTTGAAATTCCCAAAACTGGAGGATATCTATGAAAATTTGTAAAATTGTAATCGTTTTGAAACTAGGGGTATTTTGGTAATTTTATCAATCAGGGGCAATTTTGTCATTTTGATAAATCAGGGATGTTTTCGTCAATTGTAAAACTTTGAGGGTCCTTTTTGAAAGTTTTCCTTTTCAAATAGTGACGTTGGTAAAGTTTTCCAAAGATCAGGGTCATTTCGGTAATTTCCACAAATTGAGGGCGTTTTCGTAATTTTCCAAAATCAAAATATTTTATTGATGATCTTCAAAACTGAGTTTTTGAATATTTGCAAAATAGGTAAAATTTTGGGCAAAACCATTGAGTTGATATTTTATGAACTGAGGGCATTTTAGTAATTTTACCCCTAAGGGTATTTTTGTAATTTTCCACAAATCAAATTTTTCTAGGAAAAAGTTGTAAAAATGATGTTCTCCGATTTGAAAGAGTTATTGCAAAAGTTTTGAAAACATTAGGGTTCTTGTTGTTTCGTTCCTTTCAAAACATGGCTAATTCCCTTTTCGGGTTTTAATCATAGTGTTTAGCCTATGACCGAGCCCTTATGGTCAGGGTGAACCAAAGCTACGCACCAGGCAGGATTCGTGTGAAGAGGAGGTGGGTCACGCGGACCGCTTAAATACCAAGCTCTCACCGAACCTTTCTAGACATGCGCACAGAGGTTGCCACACCACTGAGCCCTCTGAGTTAGGGTGAACCGAAGCTACGCACCAGGTAGGATACCTGCGAAGAGGAGGTGAGTCACACGGACTGCTTAAATACCAGGCTCTTCTGGATCCAATCCTCGACATGCGTACAGGGGTTACCACACCCTAGCTCACTGGCTAAGTCATAGATTGGTTTAGTTCTTTAATGTCTTATGTTAGGTTCATGTGTTTGAGTAATCTAATCCTAGGGTTCAAGTCCTATAAGTCTATCTACGTTCCATACTTCCTACCCTTCTACAAAATATAATTCACCAAGAGGTTCAGAAGTACTTACCTGGGCGGATCGGTGCCGGAGACTCGGGCCATGCTGCTTAAAACCCAAAAACAATTCAAAAGGCCTACCAAAACATTTTTGGGCCTTGGGCCCCCACAGCCGAGCTTTGAACTGGGCTCTGATACCAACTTTGTAACAACCCAAACCCGGCCCAAACACTATGGTCGAATCTGGATCGTTACGGGGAAAAAATCTTTTCGAAACCGTTTCTAAACCCATTAAGCTTTGTTGAAAAAAAAAACTTTTCGGATTGGATTATCTTGATTAAATCATACTTAGTGTTTATTTAAAAAAAATATTTATGTCAAGTTATGAAACAACTTTCAACTGTGCCCGTTGGCATTTTAAAATATTTTCGTGTTTAATTGGAAAATGTGTAATTTAAGTTCAACAATAATTATATCCGAGTTTAAGATAATATCCATCATACGAAAATAAAAGAAAAATAAATAAAGTATCAGGAGGCCTTATTACAACCAAATTAAATAAACCCAAAGTAAATAATTAAATAGAAATTAAAGTCATTTAAATTTAATTCCACTGCATGGCCACCTCGAGTCAACCCGGCTCCACATCCGCGATCTAAGTGTCACCTGAAAAATATAAAGGAGAAGGTGAGTCACCAAGACTCAGTATGTAACCCTTCCCCCATTTTAAAGCATTTTCATACACATCAAATAACAAATTAATTATGCAAATCATCATGTGTCCCAACCTAGCTAGCCATACGCCACTGTCTACCCCGTTGTGGTGCCAAACCACTGGTGGTGCCAAACCACTGGTGACATATAGTCACGTTGTGCTACCAAAGCACTGGTGTCCGTAGACACAAATCGGGTGATGGGGCCAACCCATCGTGTGATACCAAATCACTGGCAGACGATCCCATATCTCTAGTGGGGCCAACCCACGGTGGTTTCAACCACAGGGATAAGTCGCTATTGAGGTGCCAAACCTCTGGAGGTACCAAACCTCTGGTGACCGTAGTCACAGTGTGTTACCAAAACACTGGTGCCCGTCGGCACATTATCACTGCCCCCTCCACTCATCAACCCACATAGTCAACAGTCACATATAGATTTATCATATGTATTATCACAGCATGCTTCCCAAAAGCATAAAATAGCAATCATATGCACAGGTACTTACCTGGTTACCCCATATACCGTTATGGTATTCAAGCCATTGCTACATACATCAAGTTAGCAATCACATTACTTAGCATAATTTAATAAGTTAAATGGTGTGTATGTACACACCTGTTACTACGATAGTCTTATATCCCGAGAAGAAACGTTGGTCACCACAGGTCTATCTGTCCTATAATCGGCCAAAAACATGGGTTAGTCTTATGGCCTATTCGGCCAAATCCAAAATATTCAAAGGGTTAATATTTAACCCGAAAGCCTTACCTAACACCCTTGAGTACTAGCCACCAAGTGTTTCTGCTTCCCTAATCGGCAATCATTAAGTTAGTAGCCTTCGGCTTAATCGAATATCATGAATAAAGAAAACAGATCTTACCACCTTACCCCAAAACCGATTGTTCCAAAGCAACGGATTCACCTGCTTGCTTCCAAATCCGAAGGCCCTATATTTAATCAAGCGATTAGTAGCCTTAACAGTCATTGCCGAAATAGTCACTTACCAACCTCCAAGTCGACAAGAAGAGAAAAGAGAATCTTAGACATTCGGCCTAGCATACTTACCCTCCAAATTCGATTAGAGAATGCTTCCCCCTCCTTGTTCAGTATTCGGCCAAGGTTCCAAAAGAAGAGAGGGTTTTTCTTTTATCGGTTTTTGGAAGAATAATCAAAGAATAAACAACAACTAATGAAGGCTAGCCGAAAATTGAGAGAAGAGACTAAGGGAAATTGGCACACCAATAGGGATTAGATTCGGCTAGAGACTAAGAGATGGAAGTGGTTCTTAACTTTGAAGAAAGAAAAGAAATCAGGTGGCAACTAGCTGGGAGAATTTCGGCTACTAAAAAAAAATTCTAAAAAGAATTCAAGATGGTAGATGGGGGTTTATATAGGATTTCGGCACCCCCCTTCCTATTACTTGCCGTCCACTCTCCCTAGGGAGAGTTCAAATTTCGGCAAAACTCTTACAACCTCTCTTGGCCACTCATTTCAATTAATTCAAATAATTTGAATTAATCACTTAATAATCCCTTTTAATCGAATAATATCCTTGATTATCCTATGAAATTATCATATATCTTTTATTATCTAAAGAATTAAGCAAATTAAATCAATTTAAAGTGCTTAAATTATCCCTTAAAAAATAATAAAATCCCTATTATTATCCAAAATAAAAGGAATTAAAGGAGAGAAAAACTCTCCACATGTGCCGTCCATCCATAATGCAAAAAGAGGGATCCTTGTGACTCGAACCAAGGCTCTCCCTTCCCCTTGATGTGGCGTCACCTGCTAGCTCTTAAGTGGGCTTACTTTGCCACTTAGTCTAGGCTCATTTTATGTCCAAATTATCCCCATTTATTATTATAACACCCTCCTGCTAAGGCCCCCTATCTTAAAAGTTAAAACTAAAATTTCCTACCAAATCGAACCAACACAAAGCCTTAAATTGATCATTATTATTCCATAAATAATGACACAGCAGTTCATACATAAGAAAAATAATTTATTTCCAAATAGCCCCGTTTTTGGGATGTTACAAATTCGGATTCTGTTAAAAAGTACTATACTTGAAGAGGGGGATAGACGCCAAAGTCGAAGTCCCACAAAGGACGCTTTGAGATCTTCAAAAAAAAAACCCAATGGGTGTCTGGAGGTCAAAAGGGGATTTGGGTTGAAAACCTAAAAAGGGCGGCTCAAATCATGATGGAAGAATCCCGCTTTATGCGAATTGACAAGGAAGGGGTAGGTTGCGTCTTGGTGCATCG
This sequence comes from Gossypium australe, assembly GCA_005393395.2. Classification (NCBI taxonomy): domain Eukaryota; kingdom Viridiplantae; phylum Streptophyta; class Magnoliopsida; order Malvales; family Malvaceae; genus Gossypium; species Gossypium australe. Next base: position 18,772,492 of record CM016625.1, on the reverse strand, counting down.
ACAAAATACTCAGGATCTCCTAAACACATGTCGAACTCGAAATGGTCTTCCAGACGCTCAGGCAGAGAAGCTCAAACTGCGATATCTGGGGCACCTAATTCCTATTTTGCCCATTTTTGGGTTTGCTGCCTTTGTATTTTGAAGACACAGTTTAAATAAACTTTCTTCTTCACTACATTCGCCAGTTTTGATTAACTTGTTTGGTTCGAGCTATGCTCCCAATAAATTTCTATTCATCCACCATCATAACCTTTTTTTCAGGCATTTTGGCATTGAAATAACAGTTATTGGATTAATAATACTTTCACGAAAGAAGTTTTGCATATTACTCTGAAAATTTAAAAAAAAAAAAAAGAAAAAATGCAGGGGCATAAGCAGGACTATTTTTTAAAACTCACCAGGTCTAAGGCTTGACAAGTATTTGGAAAAAGGGTGTCTAGATTCCCTTCGAGATTTGAAGGAATAGACCTAGAAGCTACAATGGGGGCAAATTTGTTGGGCAAAGTACAACCGATTCTCTCAGGTTTTGAGTCAAAATTCCGGCCCAAACAAGGACAACACGATGCAAGCAAAGATCCTAAAAAAAAAACCATTCTCATTTCATCCATAAGATACATCTAGTTAGGAGCATTTGATTCATTACGATCATAACATCCTAATCATTCATCATCATCCATAGCACATGTAGTTAGGAGCATTTGGGTTATCCCGATCATAGCATCCTCGACATGAGCATAAGCTTAAGCACATTCTACAGGACAGGTTCCTCAAAGAATAGTGGAGCAGCCTGGAGATTGAAGTCTTCCTGAAGATAGTAAGGGAGCAAATTGAAAAGTTCAGATTTATTTCCTCAAAGTCTCAAGGGGGCAGGACAAAGCTACTAATCCCTCCTCCCTGAGTGTATTGAGGATTAACCTTTTTCGAGAAGTTTCAGTGAGAAGATCAAAGTTACGGATCTCTTCTTTCTGAATTCTGATCAGCTTGAAGTTTTGAGGGAGCAGGACAAAGCTACTAATCCCTCCTTCCTAAGTGTATTGAGGATTAACCTCTATTTCCGAGAAGTTTCAGTGAGAAGATCAAAGTTACGGATCTCTTCTTTCTAAATTCTGATCAACTCGAAGCCTCAAAGGGAGCAGGACAAAGCTACTAATCCCTCCTCCCTAAGTGTATTGAGGGTCAACCTCTATTTCCAAGAAGTCTCAGTGAGAAGATCAAAGTTACGAATCTCTTCTTTCTGAATTCTTATCACCGTGAAGTCCCAGCGGGGCAGATTGAAGACAGCAAGACTGGCATTCCCGAAGTTACAGAGAAGCAAATCGAAGTCAATCCAAGTTGCAGTGAAGTGGACCAAAGCAACAAAAGGCAATGGGCTAGAATGAAGCCATATGAAGAATAAGGGCACCAAAGAATCCAGAGTCAGTGGACCCGGGCAAATTTGGGCCTTCTTTATGTCTTTGCTCTATTCCCGTTACACGACAATAAGCAAAGAGGGGCAGCTGTAATACCCAAATTTACCCAGGCCCATTAAACCAAACCCAAACCCGGGCCCATTTAAAATAAACTAGACCAATAAATGTCCAAATTACAGTCCAATTGAAATCAGGCCCAACTTTGAAAGGCCCGATAGACCCAAAAATTAACCTCTTCAGAAACCCTAAAAAGACTGAAACCCTAGCCCCTAAAGTTGTGCGCCGCAACTCCACCCAGCCACCAACACCCACTATTGTCTGCCACCATCGCCCTGCGTTTCCGCCACTGACCCTGGCCGCGTGCTCCACTTCCACTTGCGCCCCACTCCTGCGAAAATAAGGACAAAACAACAACACCAGTAGAAAAAAGAAAAATCATATAGTATTCTGTTTTTTTTCCTTCAGTATTCGATTATAAAAGCCGAGGGAAAGAATGTAAAAGGATCTTCTTTTTTTCTTTTTTTCAATCAACAGAATACAAAAAAAAATCCAAAACACGAAAAAAAATCAGAATAGAGATTTTCGAAGGTATTTTTATCTTTATTTTTCCTCTCTTTCTTTTTTATTCGCAAATACATATATATATATATATATATATATATATATATAAGGGATAAAGATATAAAAGAAAAAATATATTTTTTTACCTTTCTGCGTCTCCGACCGCCGTGCACGGCGGCGCCGACGACGGAGCCCACGGCGGCTTCGGTCGCCGGAAATCGCCCCTCCCCTACCTGCAGAGAAAAGAAAAAAGGGGGTTAGGATTTTTTTTCAAAATGAAAACAAAAGTGATTTTTTTTGAAGAAAATTGGCCTTAAATAGCCCCTCAAAACGACGTCGTTTTGGGGCTAGCCAGTAACTCCCAAAACGACGTCGTTTCAAGCCTCCGACCCGCAATCCGACCCGCTAGCCAGGGGATCCGCGTGTTTCGTTGGGAGGGGCTAATTGCGCATTCAGCCCCTCCGCTATTTCACATTCCTGCAATTGGGTTTTCGGTTTCTTTAAAATTTGCCCAGGAAGTTTGTCCGATTTTCGATCTGGTCCCTCCACTGCTGCGCGTTTTGAAGGGAGGGGTTATTGCCCATTTTAGTCCCTCCCTTCTTTCATGCATTTCAATTTGACCCATTTTCCCTTTTATGTTATTTTGAATTGACCCCAAACTTTCGTTTTAAATGCAATTTGATCACTTTTAGTTACTTTGTGATCTTTTTAATCCTTTTTTATCATTATTATTATTCCCATTATTGCTATTATTGTACTATTATTTGTATGTACATTTACTATTATTATATTATATTATTATTATTGTCATTATATTATTATTATATTGCACATATTTTCTATTATTATTGCTATTATTACTATGTTACCATCTTTACTATTATATCATTATTATTGTATTATTATTACTACTATATTTATATTAGTATAGTGTATATTTGTATATTATTATTACTATTATTACTATTATTGCTATTATTACTATATTGTACATACTTTGTGTTATTATTACTTCACTATTATTACTATACTAACTACTATTACTATTATTATTACTATATTATTATGTTGTGTATATTTTGTATCACTTTTATTTTTTATTATTATCACTATGTTACTATTATTATTATTATTATTATTACTATTAGCATTATTATTAATAGTATTCATATTATGATGTTTATTATCCTCGTTGTCACTAATTCTATCATTTTGACATTGTTTTGTTTTTTTAAATTTCTCGCTTTATCTTTAATTTTTTTTGTGTTTTTATTTTGATATTTTATGATTATTTCCGTCTGCGTCATTTTATGTAAATTGATAGTTTTGAGATGGTCTTGGATTCAAGGATTTAAAATATCGTGTCCTAAAGTATTGGATGTGATATTTTATTCTTTTGGAACAAGAAGATCTCGATTTTCAAATTGAGAAAACTACGGGATAATCTTGGATTCGAGGATTCAAAATATCGTGTCCTAAAGTATTGGATGTGATATTTTATTCTTTTGGAACAGGAAGATCCTGATTTGCACTTCGGAAAACTATGAGATGATCTTAGGATCGAGGATTTAAACTATCGTGTCCTAAAGTATTGGATGTGATATTTTATTTCTTCGAAACGAGAAAATCTCGATTTAATTTAAGAAAACACAAATATTTCCAAAAAGGGTCAGATTTTTAAATTCCTCTAAAATTTTCAACTTTCGACACGAGGACATTAATTGATCAAATCGGTACCAATTTCTGGGCGTGACGAGGGTGCTAACCCTTCCTCGCATGTAACCGACTCTCAAACTCGATTTCTCAAAACTTCGCGGACCAAAAAAAAATGTTTTAGTAAACCAAAACGTTTTATTAAAACAATGGTGACCCGATCACATCTCAGGAAAAAAAATGATCAGTGGCGACTCCCGTTTTTATTTTCAAAACCCCAAGTTCGATTCCCGCCTTTCCCAACAAAGGGGTGGTTTCGACAACACTTATCTGGGTAACTATTTCGACGTTCTACCTAGGGTAGGCTCTAGGGCTTCTACATGGGGTTTGGTTCTAGAGAGGGGTACCTGAACCAGCAGATTCCTCAATCTTCACCCATTATAGGCTCATACAGACCGAGTTCGGTTCAGGGGGATACATTTCCCTATGGCCATGCGGAGGTGAAAACCTCACGAAGCGCATAGGTACGGATGTATCCCGGAAGCAATCCACTAGCCCATTCGGAGGTCAAAACCTCACGAAGGCTTAGTTTCTTACTCCACTTAAAAGGTACGACCACAATGGTCATGCAATGCAAGTGTAAGAATTATGAGACTCGACATTATTGTAATTAACACTTAAACAGATACGTCAAATGAAACATGATTTTTTTGTTTTTTTCTTAAAAAATATTTTCAAATTTTCATTCAAAAGGACAAAAATCAATCAATTTACGGCCTGACTCTCTTGAAGTCCCCAGTGGAGTCGCCAAGCTGTCGTAACCATTTTTGAAAAAACGGGAATCGAACTTGGTTTTGAAAATAAAGAAAACGGGAGTCGCCACCGATCTTTATTAGGTGTGATCGGATCACCTTTGTTTTAATGAAACATTTCGGTTTATCAAAGCAACAATTTTGGTCTACGAAATCTGAGAAAACGAGTTCGGGAGTCGGTTACGTACAAGGAAGGGTTAGCACCCTTATAACGCCCAAAGTTGGTACCAAATTGATTGATGTTGTCCTAATGTTGAAAACTTGAAAATATTTAGGGTAAAAACTGAAAAGAATAAAATTCATCCATTTGGGATTAAATCTTAAGATTATCTCGTTTCAAAGGAATAAAAGTATCATACCCAACACGTTAGGATATAACACCCTTATATTTCGATACCGAGATCATCTTCGATCTTCAAAACATGTAAAAGAAAAGGATATTTGAATATTAGTCGAACGAAAAGATCGACACCCAACACGTTAGGATGTAATTTTCCGGCCTTCTAAACACACAAATATTACCTCTTTTTGTATGAATTAAAGTGCCGAGTTGCGATTTAAAACCGTTGATTCACATGAAATGACGAAATATACGAAATCAACAACACTGGTAATAAAAATAACATAAAAATAAGAAGGTAAAAGACAGCATTGAAATAAAAAAGGCTAGAAGATTAGTAAAGATTGAGGTAATAAAAAAAAACATACAATATGATAGCATGAATATAATAATAATAATAATAATAATAATAATAATAATAATAATGAAAAATATAGTAAAATAATAATGATAGTAATATGTACAACATAATAATATAATAATAATAACAATAATAAATAATAATAATGATAATAATATAGTAATAATACTAAGATAGTAATAATAATATATACAGCATAATAATATAATAATAATAGTAATAAAAAATAATAATAATAACGATAATATAATAACAGATATGATAATAAATATGATAATAATAGTAATAATAAAATAACAATAATACTGACATAAAATATGTACAATATACTAATATAATATAATAATAATAATAAACAATAATAATAATAATATAGTAATAAATAATAATACTAAGAGTGATAATAAACGTAATAGTAATATAGTATTAAATAAATATGAAGTACAATAATACATAAAAAAAATTTAATAATAAATAAGCGAAAATAGTCAAAAAGGACAAAAATTGAATTAAGAGCAGAATATTGGGGCAAATTCGAAATAAATAAAAGAGGGAAGGGCTTTATTGAAACGCGCATGAAAGGAAGGGGACCGAAATGGAAATTTATCCAGGCCTCCAAAACGCGCCGTTGCAGTGGGGATTAAATTGGAAACCAGGATAAACCACAGGGTAAGATTGAAGAGTAGAATAAGCTTAATCGTAAATGGATGAAAATGAGGGAGGACCAGGTGGGCAAATATCCCACTATGCAGAAAAACGCGGATCCCTTGGCAGGCGGGTCGAGTTGCGCGGGTCGGAGCCAAAACGACGCCGTTTTGGCATCCGGCCCTAAGACACAAAACGGTGCCGTTTCTAAGGGTATTTATACCCAAGTTTGCTGAAAAAAATAAGTTTTAACCCTAAAAAATTTTAAAAAAAGGGCAGCCCTCAGCTTTCCTTCTCTCCTCTCCACTCTTTCTCCGGCCAAAGGGACATCATCCATCCATCCGCCCGCCACAGACGGTGGCCAATCTTGCAGATCTAGGGGTTTCACGGCTCCTTTCCGAATGAGTTCGAAGGCAAGACTCTTAAAGCCCGCGAACCGAAAGCAAAAGTGCCACTTTCGCCCTCTTCTTCGCACCCGATTTCGACCACGGAGAGAAGCCTCCGACGGTGGACTACGGGGCAACGATGCGGTCGCAGGACAACCCCGGTGAGCCCTTTTCTCTTTTTCTTTTTGTTTTGTTATTGTTGGTGAAAATCTTAAAACAATAAAAACCAAAACGAAAAAAAAGACAAATGAAAATAGCAGTAAATAGCAATAATCACAAATCGAAAAACAACCTTCGATGTTTTTTTTTTTGGCTTTTGATTCCTGGTAGCTTCTGAAAATTTCGGGAAAAAAAAAGAAACCCCTATTCGAAGTTTTCCCCCCCTTTATTACAGACCCTAATCGGCTTTATATAGCCGATTAATAATAATAATATAATGTTCTTTTTGTTTTCTTCTGCTCTTGGTGCTGCTGTGTTTTTGTCTCCTTCTGCAGGTGGACGGTGTTAGTGGAGATCGACGGCGGTGGCAGACAAGGCCAAGTGGTGCGCACAAAGGGGCTGCGGCTCTTGGAGAACATGGAGGTTCTTAGGGTTTTCTGAAACCCTAAATATTTTGGGCCACCTAGGCTGATTGGGCCACTGTAATTGGGCTCGGGTTTATTTTAATATGTTTGGGTCCATTGTAATTGGACTATTATTATTATTAAATTTGGGTCTGGTATTTTGGGTTAATTGGACATTGGACATTTAAAGTTTATTTGTTTTGGTTTTGTGTATTGGGCTTTTAATATGGGTATTGGGCCGGGCAAAATTCGGTTATTACAGAAGCTATCGTAACCATTTTTTGACAAAACGGGAATCGACTTTTAAAAATAGGGAGTCGCCACCGATCCTTTTCATTTAGGTGTGATCGGGTCACCTATAAAAATATTTTGGTTTGCGAAATTCGAGAAAATGGGTTCGGAAATCGATTACGTGCAAGGAAGGGTTAGCACCCTTGCAACGCCCAAAGTTGGTACCAAATTGATTGATGTTGTCCTAATGTCGAAAACTTGAAAATATTTAGCGTAAAACTTTCGAAGAAAAAAAACGGCTAATTGAATTAGGATTGAATCTCAAGATTAACTAGCTTCAAAGGAATAAAAGTATCATACCCAACACGTTAGGATATAACACCCTTATATTTCGACACCGAGATCATCTTTGATCTTCAAAGCATGTAAAAGAAAAGGATATTTGAGTATTTAGTCGAACGAAAAGATCGACACCCAACACGTTAGGATGTAATTTTTCGGCCTTCTAAACAGACAAATATTACCCTTTTTTGTATGAATTAAAAATGTCGAGTTGCGATTTAAAACCGTTGATCCGCATGAAATGACGAAAACGAGAAATTAACAATACTGATGATAAAAGATACAATAATATAAAAATATAAAAAAGGTAAAAAATGGCATTAAAATAATAATAATAAAAAAGGCAAGAAGATGTTAGTGAAGATCAAGATAATAGGAAATATAATAATAATAATAATAATAACAAAAGCAATAATAAATATGATAATAATAATAATAATAAGATAACAATGATATTGACGCAAAATATGTACAATATAATAATAATAATAATAATAATAATAATAATAGTAATAATAATATTAATAGTAGTAAAATAAAATATTGATAATAATAGAAACATTAGGTAATAACAATGATAATAATGACAACAATAATAAAATAGTAATAGAAATGAAAATGATAAAATAAGACATAATTATGACAAAATAATAATGATGATACTTAAAATAATGACAAAATAATAATGATAAAACTTGAAATAAAAAATAATAATGACAAAATAGTAATGATGATACTTGAAAGAAAAAATAAAATAATGATAGTAATAATACTAATACTAACAATAATAATAATGATGGTAAAATATTGATAATATATGCATGTAAAACACACATAATATAAATCGTGATATACAAGTAAATATTAAATCAATAGGTAAGCTGGTAAAATAAAGGCCTAACAATAAAAATATATAAAAAATAATAATAAAATAAAAATGAAAATGTAATATAGTAAAAAGAGTAATAATAATAATAATAATAATAATAATAATAATAATAATAATAATAATAATAATAATAAGAAAGGGACTAAATTAGAAAACAAATGAAACTTAGGATCTGAATTAAAAAAATAAAACGAATTAGGGTCTGATTGGACGTGCGAAAAAGTAAGGGGAACCATTCGGGAAATTATCCCAGGAGTCCATGCGCTGCGTTTTGCACAAGACTAATTTGGAACAGGAGGGAACTTATTGGGGCAATTTTGAAAATAGTAAAAAGGACAAAATAGGACCCGATTGACCAGTTCCGCAAGAGGGAGGGGCTTTTTGCACAAATATCCCTTTTAAAGGGACATGCAAGGCTTCTCTTATAACCAAACGGCACAGTTTCCTTTATTATTAATTAAAACCAATATTCCCTTCTTCTTTTTTTTTATTCTTTCAATGCTTCAGAAACAAACAGAAGCTTCCCTTCTCATTCTCTCAAGAGAAACCGAAGAGGCGGCCTTCTCCTTCTCTCATCTTTTCCTCATTGTTTCTTCTGTTGGGGTTCAAACCCAAATCTCACGCTGCCATCGCACCACCACCATCCGGCGGCCGCCGACGCGCAAGAGGGAGATGGGATCCTTGCCCCGTTCGAAGACGCGTTTGAAGGTTCCAGTTTCAAATCCCCACAAACGCCGAAGCCACGAATCCCTCTACCCCTTTTAGCCCGATTTCGAGGGAAGGAAGAGACCTCCGGCGATAAAGCCACGAAACGGTTCCGGTGAGGTCCTCCCTCTTTTATTCTTGTTTTTATATATATATATATTTTAAAAGAAACTACCAAAATAGGACGATGGAAACAAAACAAGAAATCAAATGGCAGTAAACAATAATCGGAAATAAAAAGAAAATCAACCTTTAACGTTTTTTGGCTTTTTTGATTCCCGGTATTCGTAACAAGAGCAAGGTTACAAGAGTTCTTTTCTTTTTGTTTTGATTTCTGATAAAAAAGGACTGAAGGAGGAGCCCCCTCTATTCGAAAAAAAAAAAATCCCCCTCTGGTGTATTGTTTTCCTTCGGTGTTTACAACCGAAAATTGAAAGAGAAAAGAAGAAAAATAAAATAAAATAAAATGCAATAGATTTCTCCTTTTTTGCTGTCATTGTTTGTCTTGTTTCGCAGGTGTGGGGAGCAAGTGGAAGTGGGAGAAGCGGCGCTGAGTTATTTTAGGGTTTCAAAACCCTAAATTTTTCTGAAAGAATTTTAATGTTTTGGACCTATTTGTAAATTGGGCCATTTGGATTTTGTTTAGTTTTGGGCCCTGGGTTAATGAACCCGGGCCAAAATTAGTTACTACACCATTTACGCTTTTCATCACTATTATTTCATTCAAGATTTACATCAATTCTTTTACCAATAAAATCAGTAAATATTTTTTTTCCTACCTTCATTCTTTAAACATTTATTTCATATCTCAAACTTAATCTAATAATTACTTTTCTATTAATTATCATATATCTTTCTCTACTTTATGTAGAGTTCTAACATCTGTGAATATTTGATTCGAAATTTACATGTTTAGATAATATCCAAATTTCAATATTAAAATTATTATCCACTTTAAATTCGAAACGGGTCTAGATACACCCCATTAGATATCCATTATCTAAATTCATATCCATTATTTAGATAATAAATTGGGACATTCGACTCAGCATTACTCATATGAATCTAGATGTAGAAATCCCAACTACTTATTACAAAATTCGCTTCTAAAAAAAGTGTAAATCCATGAACTTTTACAAGTAAAACTGTGAACTAATAAATAATGTATAAAAATAATATTTTTTTCTAAATTAAATATAATAGTTTTAAATATGTTAAAAAAATTATCAAAAAAGTATATCGTCTATAACTTCTTATTTTATTAAATCTCATTTAGCTTCTCTTAAATTATATTCTTTTATGTTTATAAATCTAAATGAATAATGAGATGAAATCATCATATCTTCTAAACTTGCAATTATCATTTTTACTATTTGATTAACTTTATTAGTTACATTAATTTAATTAAAAATTAATTAATATTTATATAATTAAAATAAATATCATAATATTAAATAATTATATTTAGTATATTATATTATAAAAATAATATACATACACGTTTAAGTATATATATATCAATTGTTATATGCGTAAATTATGAATGTATAATAATTATTATACCATCATTATATTATAATGCGAATTATTTTATTAATGATATACAACCTAAACCTTAAACATGTAACTAATTTTATGATACATTATAATATATATACACAATTAACATTATATAATTAAGGTGGATTATTAATGATATTTAATACTATATATAAGTATGTTGTTATAATGTATGTGTTTATATTTATGATAAGTAACCTTAATCCCTAAACGTGTAATTAACTTTATGGTAAATTATAATATATACAATTAGCATTATATAATTAAGGTAGATTATTAATAATATGTAACTTTATATACAACTATGTTATTGTAATTAGAGTTGTTCATAGGTCGGGCCAGGTCCAGTAAAAAAGTTAGGCCCATTTTCTAGGCTTTGGCCCAACTCAAAAAATTGGGTCTAAAATTTTGCCTAAGTTCTACTTGGATAAAATACTAAAACTTGAATCTGGCCCGCCCGTATTAATATTTTGATATTATTTTTATATAAAAATAAATTTAAAAAATATAATACATCAAATACACTAAAAATATTAAAATAAATGTTTCCCAACAAATGAAAAAAATTATACTTAAATTACACTAAAATAAGTGCAACTTAGCAAGCAAACACCTCTAAAATAGTAACAAAGTTAATAATAAAACAAGAAATATATAATATCCAAATAATAACAACAAAATAGTAGTAATATAATAGCGAAACGATAGCAAAACAATGGAAAAAAGTGATAAAACAATAAAAATGTAGTAATTTTTTTTGCAAATTCAGGTCGAACCCGGACAAAAAAACTTACTCGAGGCCCAATCCGTTTAAAAAATGAGACTTTTTTTTTTGTTCAAACCCATTTTTTGATTTATATTTTCTCTTAAATTCTTCTACTTTTCGGGCGGACCTTCGGGTTAGGTGACTTGACCTATGAACAAGTCTAATTATAATGTATTTTTTTATATGGGATAATGCCATAAATTTCCTTGATACTTCACCAAATCTTTCAATGTGGTTTATGTAGCTCCAATTTGCCCAATTTAATATCACGATTTTTATTCCATTTATCACTTTGTTACTCCGGGAAAGGGTTGTATGAAACAGTGACGCTACATCATCTGTATCACTTTCCAATAGTTTTATGCCACATCAGCATTTTCATCTTGAATTTCAGCATTTTCATCCTGAAAAAAATCAAATCCAAATTAAAATCCTGAAATTCAGGATATGAATGCTGATGTGGCATAAAACTATTGGAAAGGGATACAGATGACTTGGCGTCACTGTTTCATACAATCCTTTCTCTTGTTACTCCATTCAAATAATATTAATTTCTAACGTATTTTGACACGTAAACCTACAATGAAGTGACACGTGGCGACGTGGGACACATAAAAAAATTTTGAACAAGCGATCAAAGGTACTTATTAAAAAATTTCCTTTTTGAAGGTCAAAAACTAATTTAAAATTAAAAAATATATATTTAATATGTAACACTTGGAGAAATTGAAAACTTGTTTAAAATCAATTTAAAACTTATTTGTTTTTTTTATTCTTTACTGAAATTTAAATTAAAAACTTATTTTTTTTTTTTCATTTTTATTTCCATTTGTCTTCTGAATTTAAACTAAAATTTTATTAATTTCATTTTTTATAAATTTTAATTAAAACCTTATTATTTTTTTCTTTTTTCTCTTAAAAAAAAAATTAAATACTTAAATTAAACACTCCATAAAATGAATCCTCCATGGAAATCTCTTGGATTTCTGTCAACTTTTGAATCAAAATTTACATCAAATTTTAAATATTCAAAATACAAAAGATGAATGGTTTTTATAACGTCCTCAACATGACCTAAACATTAGACCTGAATTCGAGAGATTACATTCACCAAAATAGTCCGGTAAGCTAACAATGTTTATAAAACTGTTATTTTAAAACATTTGTTTATTTTAGAAGAAAACATAGCATATTTTCAGAAAAGCTCAAAAGTACAAAAACCAATTAAGTTTAACATTTTCCTTGTTATGGTGACTACTTTTGAAAACTTAATTAATTTCCAATTTATTTGTAACCTAGTAGCGGAAAATGACTATTTTACACAAATAACTCAAAAAATAATTAATTACATAAATGACCCTAATTCAAAAATAATCACATAAATAACCTGAAATGAACAGTAAAATTGGGTTATGAGAACTAGATGGCTGACACCCATGTATTTTATTTCAAAAAAAATTTTTGAGTGCTGACACACTAATGGCCGGCACCCTTGGATCTGATTTAAAAAATTATTTTTTTGGGGTGTGAGGTGCCGGCCAACAAAGGCCCAAATTCACCCAACAAAAGGGATGGGAATATTGCAACATTAATCGCTCTTTGTTTTCCCATCTTTTTTATTTTCCAAATTTAATTACATATTTTATATTTTAAAATAATATTGAACTACTTATCATGTTTTTCAATTATTATTGCATCACTCACATTATTATTAAATATAAAAATTAATTTAAATTTAATATGCACAATTAAATTAGATTTTTTTGATAAAATTAGAACCTACTTTAATGATTTTCATCTTTTATAATAATTCAAATAAACATTGCTAAATTATTGTTTCTTTTATTTTAAAAAGTAACGTGTAATATATTTATAATTTAAAAACATTTAAATAATATCTAAAAAATTAATTTTAAATAGACTTAAAAATTTTAAATTTAGAAAGGTATAATATATTTATAAAAAAATTACCTTATAAATTAAATTAATTTATAAAATTAAATTTTAAAATATAAAAATAATGTGTGAAATAACAGGTAAAAATAACGTCTATAAATTAAATTTATAAATATAATACTTGTTATTTTTTAAAATAAAAGAAATAATAATTTAACAATGTTTATTTGAATTATTATAAAAGATGAAAATTATTGCAAATTCTAATTTTATAAAAAAAAATTATAATTTAATAGTGCATATTAAATTTAAATTTAATAATAATTCTAATGATGAAATAATAATTAACAATATGATAAGTAGTCCAATATTATTTTAAAATATAAAATATGCAATTAAACTTTGGAAATAAAAAAGATGGAAGATAAGGAGCAGTTAATGTTACAATATTCCCATCCCTTTTGTTGGGTGACTTTGGGCCTTTGTTGGCGACACCTCACACCCTTAAAAAATAATTTTTTTAATCAGATAAAAGGATGTCGGCCATCAGTGTGTCAGCACCCCAAATTTTTTTTTGAAAAACAAATACATAAGTGCCAGCCATCTAGTCCACATAACCTAATTTTACTGTTCATTTCAGGTTATTTAGGTGATTGCTTTTGAATTAGGGTCATTTACGTAATTAATTATTATTTTTGGTTATTTGAGTAAAATAGCCGCGAAAAAGTGATATCTATTCATATTTTTAAATAAAATCAAATTTCATGCATACATAATTAATATCCATTTTCAGCATCCTATTTTTAAATTAAATGTCACGCATGCAATTTAAACACAAAACTTAAGTCATATGCCACAGTTCAATAGTAAAACAATTTAATGTCTGAATAATAAAAAATTTCAAATAATAAATCTAAAATACTTTTATTTAAACTAAAAAAATTTCAAGCTGAGACTCTTCGAATGTCGTGTCGGCATCTTAACCTGATGGATTATATGTAAAGATGGAAATCAAAGAAGAGTGAGCTTAAGAAGCTCAGTGTGAGTCTGATCACAAGTAAACCAGTGCAAAACAACAAACCAAGCATACATAATTACAGTTTTCAGTACAATAACAATCATATAGTATAGCATAATTTGACAGTTCATTCGAGCATGCTTATGAGAGTCAATGCCATGCAATTTCAGTTTAACAGAAAAGATCCTAGCCCACCACTACACTCCAGAATAAGAGTTCCCAAAAACTCTTCCAACCAAAACACACTCCAGTTTCTGGATGAACTACCAGTGTTTACAAATAAACTGTCATTAGGTTGTGGATGCACAACATATTTGCAGATAAAAGTTGCCAATAAATTCATGGATAAAAGACCAGTTTTGTAGATTATTAAACTGCAAGTACTTCCTCTTTTCAATCATCCCACCCCATACAATGCAGTATGACATGATAGTAACAGTACAATACAGAAATAGTAGACATGTTTAACATGTATTCAGTTCAATCGTGACAGTAGACATGCAACTAATAATATAGTGGTAAGAATAACAATATCAGTTTATAAGAAAGACAGTAACAATAGACATGTAATATTCACATATCATCATTATACAGTAGTAGTTCAATCATCAAATCACAAATTCTAGTATGTTCATAAATTATAAATCAAATAAAATAACATTTAGTTCAATTTGGGTAATTGGAAATTTTAAACTAACTATTTCACAAATACCTTCCAATTTCCAAACATCACAAGATGAATTTCATTTTTAATTATTTTTTTTTTGCTTAGCCTTATGGGTCCCATTCAATTTTATTTTGGTATAAGTTTGGATATTATTCTAATTATCAGTTCAATTCTATTTTGCAATGTTTAATTCTAGCCAAAGTGAATATAGAATTTTTTTTAAAAGGGATTGAAATTGAATTATAATTTTTTGAGAGATCAAAATATAATTTTATTATGTACTAATTTATGATTCAAGAGTTAACTTATTGTTGTAATCTTACATGAGTATGTACTTTATATTGTTGATCATGTTGGCTTTAAGAAGTTTGTTAATGGTCTCCAACCTTTTTTAAACATGATTTCTCGGATTGCAATTAAAAAGGAAATTTTTAAGATTTATAGTTAAAAAAATAAAATTAATGAATGTCTTTAAGAAAATAGGAAGTCGAATAACAATTACAACTAATATGTGGACTTCAAATAAAAATAATGACTACATGTCCATCACTACTCATTTTTTTATAACTCTTGAGAGTTGTAAAGTGGTGTTTTGAAGTAAAAAAATTTCCTATGCTTATTAATTACATATTTTATTATTGTTTTTATGAAATAAAATTAATGAATTATGTACTATTATTTTTGTAACTATATGTTTATTTATGTAACACCTCAAATCCGGCCCAAACACTACAACCGGATCTGGTATGTCACTAAGAAAAATTCTATCAAAACATGTCGTATTTTCAGAAAAGCCCAAATATGTTTTATATAGAATATGCTTAAGTAAAGTAAAATCCAAACTTAAATACATGCCTTAGTTTAATTAAAATAAAAACTTAAATGACTTAAAGTAATAGAAGTCCATAATAAAACGTAATAGCCCATGGCCTTATTACAACGAGATTTGAAGTCCATTAATTAAAAATATAAATAAAACTTGAGTCTCTTTTTGCCAAATCTACATATTCTTCTGCATGGCCACCTTGCGTTCCTCTCCAGCCCGGTCCGAATCACTAGGTATCACCTGAAATGTTAATTAAAAGGGTGAGTCGCGAGACTCAGTGTGCAACCCTCATGCACCACTAGAGTTTGGGCCTTAAGCCCATTAAACAAAATAAACAGTGTAATAATCATAATAAAAATTAATAGCAAATAATATGCAAGGCCCAACCCGTTTGCCTAGGTTTCCATCCGCTACACACCCCCGTACCAACCGTTCACACCATTGGGGATTTCTACAATCGACCCACACCGCTACACACCATGATGCAGTCATGCTGCTCATCCACATATGAAGGCCGAAGCCCTTATAACATATAATGGCCGAAGCCCGTATAACATTTAATGGTCGAAGCTCGTATAACAGTTCACGGCATTAGCCGCTACATATATAACGTATAACTTCCTCCTTTCATCAACCCAACCCATGCAATCGCATACAAGCATTTTACTTATAACGTTTAAACAGATTATTTACTAACCTAGGGATCCGCTTTTACCCTCCTTGGGCTTTCATCAATAAACCGAGATTTCGGCATTTATCAAAACATATAAAACACATGAACATACAATAATAGGAAGATCTAGATGGTGGGGAGGTATTACACACCTGGTTACTGCGAAAATCTACTATCCTTAGCGTAGAGCCTTATTTATCGAATCCCGAAAATCCTTAGGAAACGTCACCTCCCTACCTTTGGCTTTACCACAAAACAGCACTACAGATCTCAGAATTCGGCTTCTAAGATTAAAGAGTGGAGTCGACAGGCCCAGATTAAAGTGGAGTATTCGGCTATGGTGCACCTTCGGGAAAACGAAATCACCCTTGTAGATTCGGCTTATGTGAGATGAGAGTATGAATCAAAAGGAATTCGGCTTTTAGAAAAAGAAAAAGAGAAACTGTAGGAAAGGCTTGGAAATTTCGGCAGAGAATGAGAGAAGAATAGGGTTTCAAAATACCGAAATTGAAGAATACTACTCCCTATTTATAGAGAAATTTCGGCATATCATCCACACACAGAGTTGGAATTTCGGCCAACTCTTCCCTTCTCCTGATAGCCTTTATCTCACCTGATAATCCAATCCTTATCTCCTCAAAAAAATAGCCCTCATCTTTCTCTTCATTATCTTCCTATTTATCAAGAAAATAAAAGAATTAAAATCCCTATTTTGTAGCTAGTGTGCCGTCCACTCCTAAGGCTCCTAGGTGCCGAATTTTTGACCCAAAGCTTGGGCTCTAAGTAGCCCTCACTTGGCCCAAACTCCTCCCCCCTTATGACGCCACCTTATGCCCACTTAAAGCTCCTCAAATCTTTGGGCGACAAGCCCAGCTTGTCACTTAATTAACTATCTACTTAAATTATAAGTTAACACCATGTATTAGCCACCTAACCCAAATTTTTAAAGCCCAATATATCACTTTAAAATACCCAGAGCACTAATTTAAACCCTAATCCACATATTTAATCAAAAAGTCAGCCCGATCCTTAGAATCTCAATTTAACATATTAGACTATCACCTTAATGCGCAGGCCCACGTTTAGGATGTTACAGTTCTACCCCCTTAAAATAAATTTCGGCCTCGAAATTTACCTGATCAGAAAAGATGGGGATATTGCTGTCGCATAACCTCCTCCGGTTCCCACGTCGCCTCTTCTGCGCCGTGGTTTCTCCACAAGACTTTGACCAAAGGAACGGACTTCCTTCTCAACACTTTTACGTCTCGATCCAAAATTCGTACTGGTTCCTCCTCAAAAGATAAATCTGGCCTTACTTCAATTTCTTCCACTGGCACTATGTGCGATGGATCAGGTCGATAACGTCTCAGCATCGAGACATGGAACACGTCATGTATCTGCTCCAACTCTGATGGCAACTCCAAACGATAAGCCACTGGGCCCACACGTTCTAACACCCGTTAAGGCCCAATAAACCGAGGACTTAGCTTACCCTTTCGTCCAAACCTCATTACCTTTTTTCCATGGAGAAACCTTCAAGAAGACTTGATCTCCTATTGTGAATTCTACCTCCTTCCGCTTAAGATCCGCATAAGATTTCTACCGATCAGACGCTTTCTTCAATCGAGCCCGTATTAACTTAACTTTTTCCTCCGTTTCCGAAACTAGTTCAGGACCCAATACCTGATGTTCACCTAACTCCGTCCAACAAGTTGGGGTACGACATCTCCTTCCATATAATGCTTCATACGGCGCCATTTGAATACTAGCTTGATAGTTATTATTGTACGCGAATTCAGCCAAGGGTAAATGCTCCTCCCAACTACCCCTAAAATCGATGATGCAACCCATTAGCATATCCTCCAAGATCTGAATTACCCTCTCAGACTGACCATCGGACTGTGGGTGAAAAGCGGTACTGAAGTCTAACCTTGTTCCCATTGCTTGATGAAGAGCCCTCCAAAATCGTGAAGTGAACCTAGGGTCCCTATCCGATATGATCGACACCGGTCACACCATGTAATCTTACAACCTCAGCCACGTACAACTTAGCCAACTTTGCAAAGAGTAGTCGACCCGAACCAGTATGAAGTGAGTAGACTTCGTCAGCCGATCCACAATTACCCAAATTGCATCTTTCTTGGTGGGTGTAAGGGGTAACCCACTAACAAAATCCATTGTGATTCGCTCCCATTTCTATTGCGGGATCTTTATCGGCTGCAACAATCCTGAAGGCAGCTGATGTTCAGCTTTGACTTGCTGACACGTCAAACACTTTCCCACATATTCCGTAACTTCTCGCTTCAAACCTGACCACCAGAACTGTTCTCGCAAATCCCGATACATCTTAACTCCTCCAGGATGCATAGCATAGGGGCTACTATGCGATTCCCGAAGAATCATCTGCCTTAGCTCCTCATCTTTTGGCATACAAACCTTCCCACGGAAACACAAAACTCCATCATTGTTCAGACTATAATCCTCTACTTCACCCTCCTGCACTTGTCGGCTTCGAATACTCAAGACATCATCCAAAAGTTGCTTCTCCTTGATTAGACTTATCCACATAGGTCTTACTTGTAGTTCAGCTACCAGGCTACCATCCTCATACAAACTAAGATGAGCGAACATCGCCCTTAGGTCTGCTATCACCTTTCTACTCAACGCATCTGCCACCACATTCGCCTTGCCGGGATGGTGTTCAATCGAGCAATCATAGTCCTTCAAGAGCTCGATCCACCTATGTTGTCGTAAATTTAACTCCTTCTGAGTAAGGAGATACTTCAAACTTTTATAGTCGGTGTAAATTACCGACTTTTCCCCTACAGGTAGTGCCTCCAAATCTTCAGAGCAAACACTACCGCAGCCAATTCCAAGTCATGCGTAGGGTAGTTCAACTCATGCGGTCTCAACTGTCGAGACGCGTATGCCACAACTTTTCCATCCTGCATCAACACACACCCTAAACCTGTGTGTGATGCATCACAGTAGACGATAAATTCTTTTCATGCCTCTGGCTGAATTAACACCGGCGCTTCCGTCAAAATTCTCTTCAGCTTCTCAAAGCTCTCCTGTTGTTTGTCAGTCCACACAAAAGATACTCCCCTCCTCAACAACTTAGTTAATGGTGCCGCTATTGAAGAGAACCCCTCAACGAAGCTTCGATAATATCCTGCTAATCCTAAGAAACTTCGAATTTCTGCCCCAGTTTTCGGCGGTTTCCAATTTAACACAGCTTCGATTTTCTGAGGGTCTACTCTAATCCCCTCTGCGGAAATTACATGCCCTAGAAAAGTCACCTCCTTCAGCCAGAACTCACACTTACTGAACTTTGCGTACAACTGCTTTTCCCTCAGAATTTGCAACACCACTCGAAGATGTGCATCATGCTCCTCCTCAGACTTGGAATAAACCAATATATCGTCGATAAACACTACGACGAACCGATCAAGGTATGGCTGAAACACCCGATTCATCATATCTATAAATGCTGCTGGCGCGTTCGTCAAACCGAACGGCATTACCAAAAACTCATAATGACCGTAGCGTGTTCGAAATGCCGTCTTATGAATGTCTCCTTCCTTCACCTTTAACTGATGATATCCCGACCTTAGATCAATCTTAGAAAAGACCGAAGCTCCTTTGAGTTGGTCAAACAAATCGTCGATTCTTGGTAATGGGTACTTATTTTTAATCGTCAACTTATTCAGTTGATGATAATCTACGCACATACGCATGGATCCGTCCTTCTTCTTCACGAATAGGACCGGTGCTCCCCATGGAGACACACTCGGTCAAATAAACCCACGATCCAACAGTTCCTGAATCTGAGCTTTGAGCTCCACCAGTTCCTTCGGCGCCATTCGATAAGGAGCAATTGATACCGGAGCTGTACCCAGGAGTAGTTCTATTCCAAATTCCACCTCGCGATCCTGGGGTAATCCTGGCAACTCCTCCGGAAAGACGTCTGCGAAATCCTTGACTATTCGAACCTCATCGACAGTCACCTCTTTAGCATCCAGAGCACTAATAAAAGCTAAAAAGGCGTTACATCCCTTCCGAATCATCTTTATAGCTTTCAAGGCCGACACTACGTTGGACAAATAATTCTTTCTTTCTCCTAACACAACATCTCCCCGCCTTTCGGGGTACTTAACACCATGCGCTTAGTCCCACAATCCAATTTAGCACGATGCTTTGACAACCAATCCATTCCTAGGATAAGATCGAACTCTCCGAATGGCAATTCCATTAAGTCTGCCGGAAACACTACCCCTTGAGTCTCTAAAGGTACATCCCTAAATAGCTTGTTCACTACCCTAGATTGTCCTAAGGGACTAACCACAGTCATCTTCCTAGTAGTTGTTTCAGGATCTATACTTAAGGTCTCAGATATCGAACATGCAATATAGGAGTGGGTTGACCCAATATCAATCAAAGCAAGAAAAGGGCTGTCAGCTATAAGAAACGTACCGGTTATGACATCCGGTGCGTTACCATCCTCCTGTCGATGAACTGCATAAACAAGACCCGGCTGCCTTGCCTCTACATTACCTGCACCTCTGCCAGGTGCTCCACGACCTCGACCAGCCCCATTTCCTCCTCTACCTACACCACGACCCCTTAGTCCAGGCTGATCACCTCTCCTCACTTGATCAGCACCTCGGCCCGCTGGCTGCCTCCGATCCATCTGGGGACAGTCTTTAATCAGATGTTCTGTGGATCCACACTTAAAGCACCCACCTGTCTTCACTCTGCATTCCCCATGATGCGCCTTGCCACATGTAGAACATGTCTGTTTCTGACTCGTCGGAGCACGAACTGGCCCATCAGTCCTAAGCCTCTTCTGAAAATTCCTAGATGCTCTTGATGACCCAAAATTCCTCTTACTTTTACCCCAATCCTTATCCCTTTCTTGTTTCTCCACCCGTTTCACTTCCTCAACTATTTTAACCTTATCTACCAAAACAGCAAAGATTTTCTCTTGCTACGGCGCTATCAGAACCCTTAACTCACTCCGCAGCCCATCCTCAAATCGAACACAATGTTCATACTCCGTCGCTACCATTCCTCGAGCATAACGGCTCAAGCGCAGAAATTCAGCCTCATATTCAGCCACAGACTTACTTCCTTGTACCAAGTTCAAGAATGTCTTCCTTTGGGCATCTATATAGCTGGCCCCGACATACTTCCCCTGAAATGACTCCTTAAAGAAGTCCCAGTCAATCTGGTCTGCGGCAGTACGTTCTTTCACTGTGAGCCACCACTGGTAGGCCTCATCTCGGAGGAGAGACACGACCCCTTTCAATGTTTCCTCTACCGTGAAGTCTAAGTCATCCATTATGCGCTCAGTCGCTTCCATCCAGTACTCAGCTGTGTTAGGAGCTACCCCAGAAACTCCCCTAAACACTTCTGCTCCATTGGCTCTAAGCCGTTCTGGCACAGATTTTCGGGCTCCTGTGCCCATGCCTACTCCAGCAACCCTCTCTAAAACCCTCAACATCGCTTGAGATACAGCATCATCTCCGGGCGCTTCATCCCGAAATTCTCCTTCAACAGTCGGCAGTTCTGGCATCTCGTTTCCTGATCCGTGGCCAGACCCTACTGGCTTTAATACGGTCATTCTACCCCTACCGCGTCCACGCGGCGGACGTCCTCGACCCGTTGAACTCTTTCCTCCGATTGACGTTTATCTAATTAAGAATTTTATGGATTATTAGTTCTTTCCACTAATTTATCGCGAACAGTCATATGAATAATAGTTTTTAAGAAGTAGTTCTTTCGAATTCATACACACAATACAGTCTCAAGTTCATACATTCAATCATCAACATTCATGAACTCACGTTCATTACAGAAAAGTGTTGTTGTTGTTGTCGTTTTCACTACCCAGGGGTATTTTCGTAATTTTTATCCTACAAGGGTATTTTCGTAATAATTTTTTAAAAAAATAAGGTCCTTGGTGATTTTGTGAAGTAAGGGTATTTTGGTAATTTTGTAGCCCCGGGGGTATTTCGAAAATTTTGAAAATTCAGGGGTACTTCGGTAATTTTGAAAATCTAGGGGTATTTCGGTAATTTTGAAAATTTGAGGGGTATTTCGGTAACTTTGCACTTCGAGGGTATTTTCGAAAATTTTGAAACCCGGGGGTATTTTGGTAATTTGGAAATTCGGGGGTATTTCGGTAATTTTAAAATTCGGGGGTATTTCGGTAATTTTGAAGTTCGAGGGTATTTTGGTAATTTTGCAAAACAAGGGTAGTTTGGTAATTTTTCAAACTTTGATGTTGTTGTTGTTTTTTTTTTTAAACAGGGGTGCTTTTGAAAAAACCCAGTTTCAGGGTTCGGGTTGTTCTTGTAAACGTGAGATCTTCGGTAAATTTTCAAAACATAGGTATTTTATAAAATCATGGTTAGTGGGAAGTTTTCACAAATCAAATGCATTTTGAGATTTTTCTACAAAACCTTGGGTTTTTTTTTTCAAAAAAAATAGGGTGGTTGGTCCCTTTCGAGTTTTAATTATAAGGTTTAGCCCATTAATAAATCCGCGTAGATAGGGTGAATAGTCACTACGCACCAGGTAGGATTCTAGTGAAGAGGAGGTGAGTCGCTAGGACTGCTTAAGTACGAGGCTCTCCCTGAATCCACTCCTAGACATGCGTATGCCTATTGCCACACCCTAACCCGACTAAGGTGAACAGTCACTATGCACCAGGTAGATTTCCAGCGAAGATGAGGTGAGTCACTAGGACTGCTTAAATACCAGGCTCTTCCGGATCCTTCCTAGACATGCGTATGACGGTTACCACACCCTAGCCTTGCGGCTCGTTAACGGGTTTGTTCAGTGATCTTAAGTTTTATGAATTTTTAAGTAGTTTGTACTAAGCCTAAAGTCCGTCAAGTTCTAATTCTAGCTTAGTCAACGTCCCACTAGGCCCACTAAGCCCACACATATAAAGATCACACAATGGTTCGGAGTACTTACCTGGCGGACTTCAGCTGGAGACGCAGGTGCCATGCTGAACTAACAGATCTGTTATTACTTAAAGATAGTCATATTTCAAAAGCCCATTTTAGAAAACATTTTGAGCCCAAAAACCCCAGAGCCGAGTTTTGAACCAGGCTCTGATACCAATTTGTAACATCCCAAACCCGGCCCAAACACTACAACCGGATCTGGTATGTCACTAAGAAAAATTCTATCAAAACATGTCGTATTTTCAGAAAAGCCCAAATATGTTTTATATAGAATATGCTTAAGTAAAGTAAAATCCAAACTTAAATACATGCCTTAGTTTAATTAAAATAAAAACTTAAATGACTTAAAGTAATAGAAGCCCATAATAAAGCGTAATAGCCCATGGCCTTATTACAACGAGATTTGAAGTCCATTAATTAAAAATATAAAATAAAACTTGAGTCTCTTTTTGCCAAATCTACATATTCTTCTGCATGGCCACCTTGCGTTCCTCTCCAGCCCGGTCCGAATCACTAGGTATCACCTGAAATGTTAATTAAAAGGGTGAGTCGCGAGACTCAGTGTGCAACCCTCATGCACCACTAGAGTTTGGGCCTTAAGCCCATTAAACAAAATAAATAGTGTAATAATCATAATAAAAATTAATAGCAAATAATATGCAAGGCCCAACCCGTTTGCCTAGGTTTCCATCCGCTACACGCCCCCGTACCAACCGTTCACACCATTGGGGATTTTTACAATCGACCCACACCACTACACACCATGGTGGCAGTCATGCTGCTCATCCACATATGATGGCCGAAGCCCTTATAACATATAATGGCCGAAGCCCGTATAACATTTAATGGCCAAAGCCCGTATAACAGTTCACGGCATTAGCCGCTACACATATAACATATAACTTCCTCCTTTCATCAACCCAACCCATGCAATCACATACAAGCATTTTACTTATAACGTTTAAACAGATTATTTACTAACCTGGGGATCCGCTTTTACCCTCCTTGGGCTTTCATCAATAAACCGAGATTTCGGCATTTATCAAAACATATAAAACACATGAACATACAATAATATGCAGATCTAGATGGTGGGGAGGTATTACACACCTGGTTACCGCGAAAATCTACTATCCTTAGCGTAGAGCCTTATTTATTGAATCCCGAAAATCCTTAGGAAACGTCACCTCCCTACCTTCGGCTTTACCACAAAACAGCACTACAGATCTCAGAATTCGGCTTCTAAGATTAAAGAGTGGAGTCGACAGGCCCAGATTAAAGTGGAGTATTCGGCTATGGTGCACCTTCGGGAAAACGAAATCACCCTTGTAGATTCGGCTTATGTGAGATGAGAGTATGAATCAAAAGGAATTCGGCTTTTAGAAAAAGAAAAAGAGAAACTGTAGGAAAGGCTTGGAAATTTCGGCAGAGAATGAGAGAAGAATAGGGTTTCAAAATACCGAAATTGAAGAATACTACTCCCTATTTATAGAGAAATTTCGGCATATCATCCACACACAGAGTTGGAATTTCGGCCAACTCTCCCCTTCTCCTGATAGCCTTTATCTCACCTGATAACCCAATCCTTATCTCCTCAAAAAAATAGCCCTCATCTTTCTCTTCATTATCTTCCTATTTATCAAGAAAATAAAAGAATTAAAATCCCTATTTTGTAGCTAGTGTACCGTCCACTCCTAAGGCTCCTAGATGCCGAATTTTTGACCCAAAGCTTGGGCTCTAAGTAGCCCTCACTTGGCCCAAACTCCTCCCCCCTTATGACGCCACCTTATGCCCACTTAAAGCTCCTCAAATCTTTGGGCCACAAGCCCAGCTTGTCACTTAATTAACTATCTACTTAAATTATAAGCTAACACCATGTATTAGCCACCTAACCCAAATTTTTAAAGCCCAATATATCACTTTAAAATACCCAGAGCACTAATTTAAACCCTAATCCACATATTTAATCAAAAAGTCAGCCCGATCCTTAGAATCTCAATTTAACATATTAAACTATCACCTTAATGCGCAGGCCCACGTTTAGGATGTTACAACTTATGTGCCCATACTTCATGTGATGGATGATCTTACAAATGAATTGATGAATACTTTGACTAAGTGAAACTTAAAGAACAAACTTTTCACCATCATTGAGAATAATGTGGCTTTGATGATGGCATGTTTTCTATCATAGCAAATAATTTACTTCCTGAACTTGTACTTCATGGAAAAATCCTTCCCATAAAATGTGTGAATATTTTGAATATTGTTGCGAAAGATGGATTGACTATAATTAAGGATGTAATTGAAACCATTCATGATAGTGTAGCATTTTGCTCTTCTAGTTCTTCTAAAGTGAAAAAGGTTGAAGATGTTGCTCGTCAAATTATTGCTAAACAAATTAAAAGGTTGATTTTTTATTGGAGAACTAAGCAGAATTCAACTTACTTGATGCTTCAATCTGCTTTAAAGTATAAGAATATTTTTCATACGTTGAAACTTAGGGATATAAAATTTACTAATGTCCCTAGGGAGAGAAATTGGGAGATGTCACAAAATATTGTTGACAAGTTGTAGGTATTTTACAATGCTGATAAGTTGTTTTCAGGGACAAACTATCCTATTGCCATTTTTTTGTAACAATTTGTCAACTTCGAAATTCATTAGTGGAATAGATGTGCTTTGATGATGATGTAATTAGTTCAATGGCAAAGAACATGTTTAACAAGTTCGAGAAAATATTGGTGTGTTACTCATGTTGTGTTAGTTGCGTTGGTTATAATGGATCCTAGGTATAAAATGAAGGTGTTGCATTGCTATTATCCTAGAATTTATGGTGATGACACTCCTTATGAAATCGAAAAACTTAAGGAAACTTGTTATGGTTTACTTGATGAATACCAATATAGATTCTCTAAACCGAAATCACATGAATATAACATTATCGCTCCATCATCTATTTAAACATTAGTTGCATAGCCTCGTAAATAAGATCTTGCCAAGTTGATTGAATTCTAAATGCTTCTTCTGAAAATATAAATGTGAATTTTAAATTACACTACTATTTGGATGAGAAAGTTTTGCTATGGACAGAATATTTGGATATTCTTAGTTGGTAGAGAATAATCAGTCCAAAATATTCAACTTTGCAAATGATTGTGAAGGGCTTTCTTACTATTCTTGTTTCAACTGTTGCATCTGAGTCCGCTTGTAGGTAACCATAGAAGTAAACTTCATCCAGATGCATTGGAGGCATTGATGTGCTCTCAAAAATTGGTTGAAGAAGAGATCCAAAGGTATATAATACTTTTTTATATATATGTTTCAAAAATAAAATATTATTTTACATTTCAATATTTAAATTAATTCTTAATTCTTTTTGTTATGTAGTGATAGTTTCCAATTCTAAAGATCCATTGGAAGAAGATTGATTCATAGTTGGTAGAATTGAGTAAAATGGTTGTTTTTATGTTTTAAAACTACTTTTATTTGGAAGTATTATGTTTAAGTATGTTTTGAATACCTTGTGCTGTTTAAGATATTAAGTTATTTGAAATTGTTATTGAAATTTATTTTGTTTGGAATTCTTATATTTAAAT
Organism: Gossypium australe; assembly: GCA_005393395.2. Lineage (NCBI taxonomy): Eukaryota > Viridiplantae > Streptophyta > Magnoliopsida > Malvales > Malvaceae > Gossypium > Gossypium australe. The sequence continues at coordinate 18,745,613 of CM016625.1, read as the reverse complement.
TGTAAGGTATATTTAAATTGTTGGGAAATTATTCTGTTTAATTTGTTTTGGATTGTTATTTAACTTCTTTTCTTAATTAACTTTCATTTCTATATTTTCAATTATGAATAAATTTTATTTAAAATTAATTTGTTTGTTTGATGTGATTTTATTTTAATGTTTTAATTTTAGCATATTTGGATTTAGATTTTTGCGGATTCAAATACCTAACATAAGATTGAAAATGGTAACTTAATTTTTTTTTGAGGATTCGAATATCGGGAGGATAATGGTATTCAAGTCGGATTCAATTTTGGATAGTAATAATCAAATAATCTGTGAATTTAGATTCAAAAAATTTAGAAACTTCATTGTAAAGATTATTTAGTCTTCGTGCTCTTTATGCTTTAGTCAAACTATTTATGGCACCAATAGTAGGCATAACAACATCATGAGTAGTAATTTCTACAACAACTTCCTCAACAATTGGAGCATCAGGTGGAATGGTTTCATCTACATGGCTACTAATAGTAAAATTGTTATTGTCTTTCAACTTAAATGGTAGAGGATTCAAATGATCATCATCAAATTTAATCTATTTCTAACTCATGAATATTTGATAAATCAAGGGGAAGCCAACCCCTGACAAATATCATCTGTCTTAGAATGTTCCAAAATCAACACTTATTTCAGTACTTATTTTAAATAGTATCACCTCAAATCTTTTTCCTACTAAAGCATTGTAAGACATGGGTGTTCAATTATATATAGAAAGTTTGTGCAGTGCCGCGTAGAACTTTTCAAGTTGAACTTGGATTTCCAATTCTTTTGTTCCAAGTTTTTCTCACTTCACTAATTAACACAACTGAAATTTTATTCCAATAATCTATAACTTATCATTAATATTTGAAGGATTAAACTTAATATTCCCCTCAAACATAAATCTTTATGTAATACTTAGAATTTGGCTTAATAGTATCTTTCAAGTGTGCATAAAATTCTAGCAAAGACTTGAGAGAACTTACTTTTGAGGATAAATTATCAACCTATGCATCTAAATAGAAATTATTGCATTTATCATCTCGTACTTATGATAAGCGGTTAGACTTAAAGCTTTGCTTTTGGTCAACCAAGGAGTAAGGTTTGTCAAAAGATGTTATTTCAAATGTGTAACTTGTTTCTAAGATTAAAAATTAAAAGGATCATGTTCAAATAAAAAATTCCTAATATTAGTTAATTATTTGTGTTAATACAAAGTTAGGATTACAGTGATCACGACTATTCACCCATGTAATAACCAATTTTTGCCCGGGCCCAATACAGACTAGAGGCCCAATCAATAAAACAAAAGCCATTAAAAGAACCAATAAAATAAAAAAGTCCAAATAACAGTCCATTTACAAGATAAACCCGGGCCCGTCAGAAGCAACCAAAGCCCAAACAAAACTAAACAAAAACTAAATCAACCTAACATTAACCCACTTATCCTAGCCCAAAATTCTAACCCGAAGCCCACTGCCCAAGCGGCCCAACAACACTTAGAGTTTCAGAAACCCTAAGGAGCCCCAAAGTTTGCACCGCCGAACCAACATCGCCCCATGCGCAGCAACCGTTCGTCTGCCCCCACGTGCGTCGCTCCAGCTTCCCACGCGCGTCATTCCCCGTGCCTGCGCTTCCTGACGATTGGAGCTTCCCCATGCACCCATGTGCCTCTGCCACCACGTGCCTTGGCCACCACGCGCTTCATCACGCACACTGCACCACAAGCACGCTCCCCGCGCCTCGGCCTCCACCAGCACCGTTCGCCCATACCCTACAGACAGAGAACAAAACAAGCAGTAGAGGAGTATGGAACAAATAGTGGAATAATAAAAAAGGCATGGTGTATTTAGCTATAAAGGCATTCGAAATCAGTAAAAACAGGGGGATTTTTTCTTTTTTCGCTCGGAGGATTAGCAGAAAATAAAAAAAAACATTCAAAAGAGATCCCTGTTTACGCATTCAGAAATCAAAAATCAAACGAAAGAACCAAAAGAGAATTCTTGTAATGTTTTGTATGCAATCAGTCAATCAAAAGCAGCAATAAAGAAGCAAAAAGGTTATTTTCTAAGATCTGACAGTTTTTGTATTGCTTTTAGTTCCTGTTTATGTACTTACCGCATGTAGAGAAAAGAAAAGAGGAGAACACCTACCTGTTGAATATCGTCGTCGGATCTTCGTTCGCTTCGTCAGAGTCAAAGTTGGAGTGAGGATTTAGAAGCAGAATAGCGAGAGAGAGAGAGAGAGAAGGGGTCGCTATTTGGCCATTCTGCTGCGGCGGAAGAAGAACAAAAAGGGATTAGGGGTTTTTTTTTTAAAAAAAAAAACAAAAGGGAGACTTGTCTTAAAACTCGGTTAATTTATTATTGAAACGGCATCGTTTGGTGTTTAATCCGCACGTCGACCCAACCCGTTCAAGGGATCCGCATGTTTTCATCAAATGGTCTAATTACTATTCTAGTCCTTCCGTGTTTTTATTAATTTCAATCCCGCTTGATTTAAATTCTGTTTGTTTTTAATTTGGCCCCAAAACTCGTACTTCATTCCAATTCGATCCTATGGGTCTTCAACGGTTTAAGTCAAAATGATCCCGTTTTAAAATTTAGTAAGATTTCAACTTTAACCCCTGTCATTCAATGCGTGTTTTATTTTAATCCTTTCAGTTCTTTTTATTACTATTCGACCCCCGTTTTCTTTGTTTATTTCATTTTCATCCTTTTATTTATTTTATTATTTCGTATTATATTAAATTGTCCATATTATTATTTATATGCCAGTATGTTAATAGTATAAATATATATGTATTCTTATAATTATTATCTATTACTCTTATTTAGCTAAAAATTATTTCCATTTGGTATCTTTTTATATGTTATATGTTTTTAAATTGTATATTACATAATATTATATCGTATATTATTTTTAGCTAAATTTGTTTATGTTATATAATATATTCTTTTATATTTTTTTATATGTAATTTTATATATTTATTTAAAATCACTATATATTATGTTTATATTGGCTCTATCATATGTCTAATATATAGTTTATATTGGCTCTATCATATGTCTATGTCTTTTTATCTATTATTTAAGCATGCGTTAAATAGGTTTATATTTGTTTATTGTCTATTATATTTGTTTATGCTTCATCATGTATTTACAATTACTTTAGCGTAGGAATTACCATTTATCACATTTCGTGTTATTATTGTTTTATTGCCTATTCTCAATGTTAAATATATCATGATTGCTTTTAATAATTTTGTTCAATAGTTTATAAAATACAAATATTAGCATATAATTGTTGTTTAAAATAGAAATACATTTTCGCAAAATCGATATCTTTTAAACATGCTTTAAAAAAAATAAGGCAATATTTGTGTGTTTAGAAGTTCGAAAGATCACATCCTAACGTGATGGGTGCTGATTTTTTTGTTCGACTAAATATTCAAGTACCCTTCTTCGTATGATTTGAAGATCAAAGATGATCTCAATGTCAGAGTATAAAGGCGTCATATCCTAACGTGCTGGGTATGATACTCTTATTCCTTTGAAACGAGTTGATCTTGAGATTCAGTTCAGATTTAATAACTTTTTCAACCTTAAATATTTTCAAGTTTTCAACATTAGGACAACATCAATCAATTTGGTACCAACTTTGGGCGTTGCAAGGGTGCTAACCCTTCCTTGCACGTAACCGACTCCCGAACCCGTTTTCTCGAGTTTCGTAGACCAAAAATGTCGTTTTAGTAAATCAAAATGTTTTATTAAAACAAAGGTGACTCGATCACACCAAAAAAGATCGGTGGCGACTCCCTAATTTTAAAAAGTCAATTCCCGTTTTTTTCAAAAAATGGTTACGACAGCTTGGCGACTCCGCTGGGGATTTCGAGTGTCGGGCCATAAATTGATTGATTTTTGTCCTTTTGATTGAAAACTTGAAAAACTGTTTTTTTTTTAAAAAAAGAAAAATCATGATTCTTTTGATGCATCCGTTTGTGCTTTAACTGCAATAATGTCGAGTCTCATAATTCTTGCTGTAACACCCCAAACCCGGCCCATACGTTTCGACCAGATCTGGTATGCTACGGGTTGAACGTTAAAATCTTTTGCTAAGTTGGTTTTAGAAAATCATAAGTTATTAGGCAATATTTGAATAAATAAGTGACATTTGAAAAGAAACCTTGTATTATTATTATTTGATATAAATAAACACCTGACATAAATTCATAATTTGCAAATATTAAAAAAACTACTTAGGCGAATATAAACTATGAGGCCTTATTACCTAAATATTCCCAAAACAAAACTTAAAGGAAAACCGAAAATAATCTATAGAAATAAAAAACTTGATGGCCCCTCGAGTCCGTCTCGGCTCCCATGTCCACGATCTACTGCTCATCTGAAAAGTTAAGGAAAAATAATAGGGTGAGTCACCAAGACTCAGTGTGTAAATCCCGAGAACACATAAAAGGCTTGGGCCCACAAACACATTATGAGCCCTGGCCCATACACAATGGCAAAAATCATAATCACATGACAGATAATAAATGATGCAAAGCCCAACCCATCCTAGAATTCCATCCTCTACAAACCAACCCGTATCAACCATCACACCTTGGGGATTTCTACAATCAACCCACCAACCGCTACACACCATATCGACAGTCATACTGCCTACTCCTTATCAATCAGGAATTTTAACGTGGTTTTCTACCACCGATCACCAAGTGACCTAACATTTCATTACGTGGGTTTTCTACCACCGATCACATATATATACATACAGATTATTAGTGTGTTTAGAGATCTACACACGACTGTTCATACAGCCTCATTTTCCAGATTTTCAGCCCCTAACAGGTATAATACAAAATAAAACTTATGTGATAAGGATCTACACACCTGATTACCGATAAAACAACGCTTTCTATGTTGACGCTATCTTTAGTCGACACAACTGCTATCTGCCTAAGGTGTTGTTCAGAAGCCGGTCCACAACCAAGTGGCCAATCTCGAACGGCAGATACAGCTCGTTTCTTAAACTTAGGGATTCTCTCCTTTGCCTGATCCATATTTAATTCCATCACAAGTCCTTATCAGAACTATTATCACAATATTTAATCGTTAATCCTCATCATAAGGTTAAGATCTTGTATACAATGAACGAATCTAGTAAAAACCTAGGGAAAATCTTCTTACCTTAAAATCCCGAAATTGGAGACTAGCAATTTTCGGCTTTTAGATCTAGACAACCAAGTTTCCTTCAAATCCCGGAATGCCGCCCAACATAGAACCATTAAACTATTAGCTTTTCGGCTTTTGCCTTTCAAGAACCGAAATAGAACATGAGATCTCGCAGGATCGACACTTACCTTAGCACAGGGAATTCGGCTAGCACTTGGAGAGAAGATTCGGCAATGTCAACGAGAAGATTTAAATGCCGAAAGATTAGAACTAATTCTCAAATATGATGAATAAAGAAAAACTATGGAGATTTCGGCTTTTTAGAGAAATCGGCTCAAGGGGAAAAAGAATGGAGAAGAGGTTTCGGCTTTTGAAGAAATTGAAGAAAAGAAATTGGAGAGGAAAAAGCTAAGAATTTCGGCACAAAGAGTGAAGAGAGAATTGGGGTTTAAATGCCAGAATCAGGGAGCTATCCCCCCTATTTATAGGAATTTCGGCACCTCCTGTATAAAACCGAAAACACCCTTCCTAATTAATTAAAATTCAAGCTAAATGAAAGGGAAAATTCGGCACCCCTTTGCCATGCAGTAGCCGATTTCTTTACTCCTCTAAGTGGTGGATTTTCGGCCATCACCTTCCTTGTAGATAGGCTCCTATCTTTTCTCCTTTTTATCTTCTAAATTATCAATTATAAAATCCATATAAATCCTCCTATTTTTGAGCCTTGTAGACGTCCACTTCATTAAACCCTAATGCCGAAATTTAACTCACTTAAACTAAAAGATTTGGGCTCCATAAAACTTAAATTTTGGGCCCCTAACTCCTTGTGTGTGGCGTCACTCCTTGCTCCATTTTAAGTGCCGAAAATGGCCCAAAAACATGGGCTCCTTGCGGCCAAAACTTGGGCCTCTTTAATTGTTAATGGCGCCACCTTCTAATTCCCTTACAGTGCCACCTATTGTTGGGCCACAAGCCCACGTTGGTATTTTGAACATAATTACCACCTTTTAACTCTATAATGCCCAATCTAATAATTTAACCAAGGCCTTTGCCTAATCCTGAGCCCAATTTGGACCCCTATCACTTAAATTAACATATTAAACATATCCTTACACTAAACGTATAGACCCATTAATTCAGGATGTTACACTTGCACTTGCATTGCATGACCACTGCGGTCACACCTTTAAGTGGGAGTAAGAAACTAAGCTTTCGTGAGGTTTTCACCTCCGCATGGGCTAGTGGATTACTCCCGGGATACATCCGTACCTATGTGTTTCGTGAGGTTTTCACCTCCGCATGGCCATAGGGAAATGTATCCCCCTGAACCGAACTCGGTCCGTATGAGCCTATAATGGGTGAGGATTGAGGAATCTGCTGGTTCAGGTATCCTTCATTAGAACCGAACCCCATATAGAAGCCCTAGAGCTTACCCTAGGCAGAATGTCGAAATAGTTACCCAGATACGTGTTTGATGATATTTTACTTGTTTTGATTATGCAATACTGACTTGTGTTGATTTGCTTGATTTGCATGACATTCCATATAGTAGAGGTGTCAATTTCTGTTCGGTTGCTGAGATAGGAAGTTTGCTATGGAAAATGACTTTCTTGATAAAGTAGAGGATAATGCGGCCGTGCGCGCATGGTCAGAAAAGTTGCAGTTGGAAAAAGGAGATAGCTTAGTTGAAGGTCATACGTCGGAACTGAGGGACTTCACCCGTGTTAGCGTGACACAAAATGAGCTTCAAGAGTTGCGAGATATCTGGACCCATTGGGAAGATGAAGCTAAACAGATATTCTACCACCGTTATGGTGATATCTCTCACTTATTGAATGTTAAGATAGATAAACACCTGTTTCGGGCTATGCTCCAGTTTTGGAATTCCGCATACAGTTGCTTCACTTTTGGGAAAGTGGATTTGGTGCCAACAGTAGAAGAATATACCGCTTTACTTCGTAGTCCCGGGATACAAGCTGACAAGATTTATATTAGGCCTGCCTATGTCCCTACTTTTACAAAGAAATTGATGAAAATTACAGGAATGAGTGAACAGTAGATCTCAACCAAGATTCAACAGAAAGGTGAAGGGAGATGTATTCCTTGGGTAAATTTAAGGGATCTGATTTTGATACACCCTGATGTGAGGAGGAAAGTTGATATATTCTCCTTAAGCCTCTATGGATTAGTCATCTTCCCAAAAGCCCTAAGACACATAGATGAAGTAGTGGTGGATCTATTCGACCGATTGGATAAACAAGTTACACTTGTCCCAGTAATTCTTGCAGAGACTTTCAGATCATTAAATGCATGCAGAAGAGCGGGAGAAGGAAGGTTTATCGGATGTACACAGCTATTGATGGTATGGTTTTATGGGCATTTTTGGAAGATGGATAAAGTCTCCTATCGACCCTTTTGTAAGGATTATTCACCGATAAAGGAGGAAATGGATGTGTCAAGATGAGAAGATATGACGGAAGAAGGATGGATGACAATTCTTCAGAATCTTCAGGAGGAAGACATTGAGTGGAGAGCTCCACAGATGGCGCCTAGATAGATCCTTTAGAGATGCGGAGACTTTAATTGGGTCCCCTTACCCGGAATTTAGGGAGTCATCGGATATGCCCCTTTTCTAGCAGCAAGACAATACCAGTCTAGACAGTTCGTGCCAGCAACATATGGGTTGGATCGAAGCGAATTCTCTTATACAGGAGAAAGTTATAAGAAGAAGATTAAGGAAATTGCAAATGCTTGGAAGCAAACCCATCGGATGAAGAGGTTGACTGTGGGCGAAACGGTAACTTCTGAGTATAAAGCGTGGCTAAACAAAAGAATCAACGATAATATCCCGGGACCAAGTTCAGACAATGCTCAATCTATGGAGGAATGTTTGCAAATGATACCAACGGAGTTAGAAATTATAAAGCAAGATTTTGTAAAGCGAAGTTCAGAGCTCGAGAAGAAAATTGAGCAGTTAGAGGAGGAGAAGATGCTTTTGAAAATTGGACGTAGAGATACAGAAGTCAGAAGCAGAAAAGATAAAAAAAGGGAAGAGCAAAGCTGAAGAAGATCTGGATAGCCTAAAGAGGGACTACAAAAAGATGCGTCTCTCCATGAGAACTGCGGGGCTAGGAAAGACTTCAAGTCAATGGCGACAAGAGTTACAAGAAGAAAGAGCTAAGGCCGAGCAGTGGGAAAGGAAATTTCAAGAAAAGAAGGCTCAGAAGAAGATCCTAGAAAAGCAAGTGTCAGAAGGCCAAAACGGAAGAAATGAATTGAAATCTAGAGTGGCAGAGTTGGAAAGGTCTCTTGATTATTATCGAAACCGTAACTCGGTAATAGAATTAAAGGCAAGTTTGAGTAGAATCGAAGAAATGGAAAAGAAGACCGAAGAGTTAGAAATGGCACTACAAGATCGTCAGAATTATATCGGGTACTTGAAAGAGAGTAGGGAACAACAGAGGGAAGAGTTACATAATGCCCAGAAGCAAATTGAAAATAGGGACTATTTCATGAGAGAAGCCATAAATCAGATTCGAGAGGTGGCCGAACACTTGCAAATTTTGGCAGCAGAGGCAGAGGTATTAAGTGTGCTGCACGAGTCACGGACAAACCAAGGACAGGAGTTAGCTTCGTTACTCCGAAAGATTAGGGATCTAGGCGCTAAGGCCAAACTATATCTGTAATCTGTTTTATGTAAAGAGCTTTGTTTTCTAAGAAAGTTTTCTATGGGGAATTGAATAAGAGTTGACACCTTTTTGCATTCATACCATGCATTTGCATTGCATTGCATGCAGCAATATCATATCGCCCTAATCATTCACTAAGGCTAAAATCATATAATTTACAGTTACGACACTACGAATTTGGAATTATGTCATCTTTATAGGACACGTCTAAGAGTTAGAGCTATGGATGCTGAACTCAACGAAAGAATCGAAAGAATGGAGAGGATCCAAAGAGAGTTGCAAGAGCAGTTAGCTAAGTCACAACAGGAAGCAAGAGATCTGGTGGTAAGATCTCGAGAGGAATCGCTCGAGCAAAGGGATCAAATGGCCAAAATGATGGAGATGATGACAGCTTTGGTCAAAGGAAAAGGACCCGCACAGAGCCCTGACATCACAGAGCCCCAGTCAAGGGTTAATCAGGATCCACTCTACCCCCCAGGATTCACTCCGCCTCACGCCCATGCAACACAAAGAGGATATCCTCAAGGAGAACCGGCAGGCCTAGAGCCACGACCTGCACCACCTGCTCATCTAGGGCAAGGCATATTTGTATCAAACTCCGGAGATAATTCTGCTAATCCAATGGTTCCAGATTTAGATGATCCGGTAGAAATAGCCAGGTTGAAAACGGAAGATCATGATGCCTAGGACAAGTATAGGAGTCTGGAAGAAAGACTCAAGGCGATAGAACGTACTGAAGTCTTCTCTGCACTGAGTGCCAAAGAGCTCAGTTTGGTGCCCGACCTGGTTCTGCCTCCGAAATTTAAAGTGCCAGATTTTGAAAAATATGAGCATCTTATCATGTTTTGTCGGAAAATGGCCGGTTATGTGAATAAAGACAAATTGTTAATACACTGTTTTCAAGATAGCTTGGTCGGATCAGCCATCCGATGGTATAATCAACTCAGCAGGGAGAGGATCCGGTCATGGAAGGACCTAGCATCAGCGTTTTGCGAACAATACAAGCATGTCTCTGATATGGTGCCTGATCGACTAACGCTGCAGATGATGGAAAAGAAGCCAACAGAGACTTTTAGACAATACACTCAAAGGTGAAGGGATATCTCGGTCCAAGTAGAACCCCCACTGACTAAAACTGAGATAACGGTCCTCTTTATCAACACTTTGAAAGCGCCATTTTATGACAAGCTGGTGGGAAACGCCACAAAAGACTTCGCCAATATCGTAATGTATGGGGAACTCATTGAAAATGGCATCAAGAGTGGAAGGATGGAAGGTCCCGAGGGTTCGAAAAGGCCAGTACCTGTAAAGAAAAGAGAGCCTGAAACCCATATGGTGGGGACTGAGAGCCACTATGCTTCTAATTCGTACCCAACCCAACCACGACCTCAATTTCGCCCATCTCCAAACTTCTATTTTCCTCCTAAAAACCCTTACTATCAAACACCTCCTCCTTACCCCATCTATGCCACTGATAACCAAAGACCATTCACTATATTCCCACCAAATACTACGCCTGCTCAAAGTCAGCCCAAAAGTGAACAAAGACCGACGAGACCCAATCCTGAAAAACCTCGACTCACCCCTATTCCCGTGTCGTACGGAGAACTGAGCCCGAAATTATTGGAAAAATAATTAATATCGCCACATTATATGGCACCATTGAAACCTCCATACCCGAAATTGTACGATCCTAATGCTAGTTGCATGTATCATGCGGGAAACCAGGGGCATTCCACGAAAAATTGTCTAGCTTTTAAAAGGAGGGTTCAGGATCTTATTGATGCAGGGATTTTACGATTTGACGGTACTGGTAATGTGGCTGGAAATCCTCTCCCTAAACATACAGAAGGGAATGTGAGCGCAGTAACAAAGGAAGACATGCGGCAAGCTAAAAGCCGCGTTTCTGAAATAAAAACACCTTTGTGAAAAGTTTGGGAGGTAATGGTTGAAAATGGGCCGTTTTGCCATCCCAACAGAATTTTCAAAGGAGGAAACACGAAAGGTCAATGTTCTTGTGGTATTGAAGGGCATGACATCCAGTTTTGTGAAGAATTCAGAAAATTACTCCAAGATATGATGAACAATAAGGAGATCAAGATCTTTGATAAAATGAACAAGACCGAGGAGAGGGAAATATGCACCTCTGATAATCAACCATCAGCCAGCCCTTATAGTGCCGATCGGCCTCTGGTGATTTATTATGAGGCCAAGAAGAAGGAAGTCAAACCAACGTGGTGATCAAAGTGCCTTCTCTTTTCCCTTATAAGGACAGCAAGGCGGTGCCATGGAAATATGATGTCAACATTACCATGCTCGAAGCTACGATTGGAAGTGTTAGCGAGGTGGGGCATTTTACCTGCAGCGGGAGATGTTATTCTCCTGAGGTGGTAGAACTGAGTAAAAAGACCAGTGGCTCGACTCAAAAAGGAAAGGCACCAATGCATGAGGCTGAGGTTGATGTTGAAATACAGTCTGAGCAAGAAATTAAAAGACCTATGAATGAGGATGAAGCACATGAATTTTTAAAATTCATCAAGCACAGTGAATATAACATCGTGGGGCAGTTGAACAAGCAGTCGGCAAAAATCTCGGTATTGTCTCTACTGTTGAACTCAGAGTCACATCGGAACGCCTTGCTAAAAGTGTTAAATCAAGCTTGCGTGGAAAGCAATGTATCTGTAGAAAAGCTTGATAGGTGGGTGAACAACTTGAACGCGGATAATTTCATCTCTTTCAGTGATGATGAAATATCGCCAAATGGTAGGGGCTCCGTGAAAGCATTGCATATTACGACTAATTGCAAGGGTTACATAGTACCGAATATACTCATCGACAACGGATCCACGCTCAATGTCATGCCTTTGGCCACACTTTCCAGGATGCTAGTTGATATGTCTTATCTAAGGCCTTGTCATTCCACAGTAAGGGCATTTGATGGGACACGATGAGAGGTCATGGGAAAGATTGAAATTCCTCTAGAAGTGGGCCCATGTACATATGACATAGAATTCCAGGTTATCGATATCACGCCTTCGTATAATTGCCTTTTAGGGAGGCCTTGGATCCATTCTGCTGGGGCAGTTCCTTCATCTCTCCATCAAAAAGTAAAGTTTGTCATGGATAGCCGCTCGATCACGGTCACTGGCGAAGAAGACATTGTTGCCTCTATCTCTACTGACGCGCCTTACATTGAAAAAACAAAGATGCAGTGGAATGTTTCTTTCGTTCCTTCGAGTTTATCAATGCCACATTTGTTGTTGAAGGAAATAAGATTCCCACACCCAAACTGTCAAGGAATACCAAGATGGGAATCAAGCTGACTGTGCGAAAAGGAGCCCGAGCGAAGAAATGTTTGGGGAGATATCAGCAAGGGATAGCTAGAGCACTAAAGCCAGTACATCACAAGACTCGATACGGTTTAGGATTCAAGCCAGATGTATGACAAAGAAGAAAACAGTGGCAGAAAGACCAAGAAAGAAGGATTACAAGAGCATCAGGTCGGAAGTCGGAATGGGAGCCCATAGTGCATCCTCCATTGTCAAAAACATTTACGTCTGCAGGAATAATGTATCCAGGGTGAGACAATTCACGAAACATGCTGTTATTGATTGAAAGGGGTCTTCAGAACTTCAGTATAAACGTCATTGACAAAGTGGATGATACAGTTGAAGATATTTCGATGATACGCCCCGGTCCCCCTAGATTTGTTTTGAACAATTGGACTGCTGTGGATCTTCTTGTAGTTTCTAAGTCCTCTCCAAAGTAATGCTCAACGTTAACTCTTTTTGTATGCCCCTAAGTAATAGTGGGATCCTTTTGTAAGAGCTTACGTTTGCTCTTTATCATTCAAATGAACATTAATGAAGATGCAATTTGGCATAGTCCTTTCATTTTCGTTAACTTCATAATTGCTCCCTCTTCTCATGACCTATCCTTATAGGTACCTCATATCATGCCATAACGTTGCATTTGTTATCATTGTGTTTGTTTGGTTCCAATACTTTGATGCTCCCCTACAGTTTTCTTTTCCATTCACCTTTCAGGTGCTCAGATATCAACGATGTGAACAATCCCGTTACAAGTCCTAAAATCGATTTCGAGAAAGCTATTTGTTTAGGGGAATGCGAAGCTGAGGAAAATGCTGAAAATCATGTCTCGTCCCCTAACTTACTAAGAATGGTAGAATAAGAAGATAAACAGATTCTGCCCTATCAAGAATCCATTGAGACAGTAAATTTGAGAAATGAAGAAAAGAAGCAAGAAGTGAAGATCGGGACCTCCATTTCAGAGAATACCAAGTATGATTTGATCGCCTTGCTTCACGAGTACAAAGATGTATTTGCATGGTCGTATCAGGACATGCCAGGTTTGAACGAGGATGTGGCAGTCCATAGACTCCCACTGAAGCTAGAATGCAAACCTATTCAACAGAAGTTAAGACGAATCAGACCTAAAATGCTTTTAAAGATAAAAGAAGAAGTCAAGAAACAATTTGATGCTGGGTTCCTACAAGTCTCTAAATATCCAGAATGGGTAGCTAATATAGTCCCAGTACCGAAGAAAGACGGCAAGGTACGAATGTGCATGGATTATCGTGATCTGAATCGAGCAAGTCCTAAAGATAATTTTCCCTTACTGCACATCGATACGTTGGTGGATAACACAGCAAAACATTCATTGTTTTCTTTTATGGATGGCTTTTCGGGTTATAATCAGATAAAGATGGCTCCCGAGGATATGGAAAAAACTACCTTCGTAACGATGTGGGGAACATTCTGCTACAAGGTGATGCCATTTAGATTAAATAATGCCGGGGCAACCTATCAGAGGGCTAGGGTGATGCTGTTCCATGACATGATACACAAAGAAATAGAAGTTTATGTCGATGATATGATTGCCAAATCTCGGGGGGAAAGAGAACATATTGAGAACCTCAGGAAATTGTTCGAAAGACTAAGAAAGTTCCAGCTGAAGCTTAATCCAGCCAAGTGTACGTTTGGGGCTACCTCGGGAAAATTACTAGGCTTCATCGTCAGTGAGAGAGGTATTGAGGTCGATCCAGATAAGATAAAATCCATACAAGAACTACCGCCTCCGCGCACACAAAAAGAAGTCAGGGGATTTTTAGGGAGGTTGAACTACATCACTCGATTCATTGCTCAACTTACCAACCAGTGTGACCCAATTTTTCGACTCCTTCAGAAACATAATCCGGGAGAATGCAACGAGGAGTGTCAAGTGGCTTTTGACAAGATAAAACAGTACTTGTCTAACCCCCCGGTGCTAGTACCGCCAACTCCCAGGAGACCGTTAGTCTTGTATTTGACTGTGTTCGAAAACTCAATGGGCTGCGTTCTGGGGCAACATGATGAGTTAGGGAAAAGAGAAAAGGCAATTTACTACCTCAGCAAGAAATTCACAGAGTATGAAGCGAAGTACCCCTTAATTGAAAAATTCTGTTGTGCTTTAGTCTGGGTAGTTCGAAGGCTCAAACAATATATGCTGTATCATACGGCGTGGTTGATTTCAAAACTGGACCCAATAAAGTACATGATGGAATCACCTACACTCTTAGGAAGAATGGCGCGATTGCAGATTTTACTATCGGAGTACGACATCGTATATGTGAGTCAAAAGTCGATAAAAGGGAGCGCGATAGCTGACTTCTTAGCAACTCGAACGACAGAGGAATACGAGCCATTGAGATTCAATTTCCCAGATGAAGATTTGATGTGCATTACAGAAAAAGAATGTGAGTCGTCAAAAGAGAAATCATTGAAGATGAGCTTTGATGGTGCATCAAATGCATTGGGGCATGGGATTGGGGCAGTCTTAGTGTCACCAGAAGGGAATCATTACCCATTCACTGCCAAATTAAATTTCTTCTGTACCAATAACATAGCGAAATATGAGGCTTGAATCATGGGACTTCGTGCAGCTATCGAACGAAACATCAAAATCTTAGAGGTATCTGGGGACTCAGCGTTGGTGATTTACCAAATCCGTGGAGATTGGGAAGTGAAAGACTCGAAGTTGGTCAAATATCACGATCTTGTTGCAAAACTGGTCAAAGAATTCAAAGAAGTGACTTTTAACTACTTCCCACGAGAAGAGAACCAATTGGCTGATGCCCTGGCCACTTTGGCTTCAATGTTCAAAGCAAACCGAGAAACGAAAATAATGCCTCTCCAAATGAGTATATACGAGGTCCCTGCACATTGTTTTAGCATTGAAAAAGAGGCAAATGGACAACCATGGTTCCATGCTATCTTAGAATATGTCAAGAATCAAAGATATCCCGAGCAAGCAAATGAGAATGACAGAAGAACAATCAGAAGAATGGTAGCGGGATTTATTCTTGATGGGGACATCCTATACAAAAGAGGAAAAGATCAAGTGCTCCTGAGATGCGTGGATGCTGTTGAAGCCAGAAAGATACTTGAAGATGTCCATGAAGGAATCTGTGGAACGCATGCTAATGGTTTCACTATGGCTAGGCAGATTATGAGACTCGGTTATTATTGGCTGACAATGGAAAGCGACTGCATTAGTTACGCACAAAAGTGCCACAGATGTCAAGTTTACGGTGATAAAATTCATGCAGCACCTTCGCCCCTTCATGTCATGACTTCTCTGTGGCATTTTTCTATGTGGGGCATGGATGTTATAGGGCCAATTTCCCCAAAAGCTTCTAATGGACATCGATTCATTTTTGTGGTCATAGATTACTTCACAAAATGGGTAGAAGCCACTTCGTTTGCTAATGTGACAAGGACCGCAGTTTGCAAGTTCTTAAAAAAGGAGATCATATGTCGATACGGTTTGCCTGAGAGAATTATTTCAGATAATGCTTTAAATCTGAACAACAAGATGATGAAAGAAGTGTGCGAGCAATTTCAAATAAAGCATCATAATTCCTCACCTTATCGCCCAAAGATGAACGGAGCAGTAGAAGCTGCTAACAAAAATATTAAGAGGATTATTGGGAAAATGACCGAGACATATAAAGACTGGCATGAGAAGCTACCATTCGCTTTGTATGCATATCGCACATCGGTGCGGACATCTACGGAAGCAACTTCTTTCTCTCTAGTCTATGCGGTGGAAGCTATGCTGCCTATCGAAATTGAGATCCCCTCTTTACGAGTCTTAATGGAGTCGGAACTAGAAGAATCAGAATGGGTTCGAGCTCGATATGACCAGCTAAATCTTATCGAAGAAAACGCTTAAAGGCAATTTGTCACGGACAGATGTACCAGAAGAGAATGACCACAGCCCATGACAAGAAGGTGCGACCAAGGGAATTTCGCGAAGGAGAACTCGTGTTGAGAAAGATTCTCCCAATACAAAAAGACTTTCGAGGAAAATGGGCACCAAATTGGGAAGGACCATATGTCGTAAAGAAGGCCTTCTCGGGAGGAGCTTTGATTCTCACTAAGATGGATGGGAAAGAGGTACCAAATCCAGTGAATTCAGATGCCGTGAAGAAATATTATGCTTAAAAAAAAAGGATCAAGACGAAAACCTGAAAAGGGCGTCTTGATAAACAAAAAGGTTTAGGATGCAAACCCGAAGGGGCATCCTAAGAAAGCGGATATGAGCTTAAAGAGCAAGGGCGATTTGAACAGGAAGTCAAATGGCGAGATATTAATATTTGGAGCAGACTCGGAAGTTCAAAATCTTCTACACAAAGAGCTATGTTCGAAAAGATCCAGGATCAAGAAACGTGGAGAAGTTCATGCGTTGAATACCTAGGGCATTTGTGACAATTGAATTTGCTTTCCTTTCTTTATAATTTTTTTTATTGAACTATTCCTGGTTAATTTTTTTTGCTTGTTGCTTTTGAAATAAATATGAATGTGAGGTATTTCTTTCGTACCTACTTTCCCATTTTTATGCATCTCATGTTTGGTTCATTTAAATGATAAATAGTGAAATTACATACTCTAAACAAAAGGAATGTTGAGCATTACTTGGATGAAAATTTGGTAAGTACAAAAGCCTCAAAGCAAGGACAAGGTTCAACAGGGGGCAAAAGGGTGATATACGAGAAACGCAGAGCTTGACGACGGGTACAAAACCTGAAAGGAAAGTCAAGAACCGAAGCAATGAATGCAGGTCATCATGAAAACCGTAACGAAAAGAGATATATGACAAACAAGTCCAGAACGCATGACATAATCATGTAGGCATAAAAGCATTTAAGACAAGCACATGCATATTATGACAATATCACGCATGACACATACAGGTACGCCAGTAAAGCAAGAAGTGTTGACGATGGCTGTACCAAACCAAGGAAAAAGAGGACATCCGAGTTCCACCAGATCATTTTTTTCAATACTTGTTTTTCAAAAAAAAAACCAACTCATAATGCGAGAGGTGAGTTGAGCCTCGGGTCACGCACGCTGAGGTAATTTTAATTTCTGCTTTTCAATTTCCGTTAAAATCAACTCATAATACGAGAGATGAGTTGGGCCTCGGGTCATGCACGCTGATGTATTTTTAATTTCTGTTTTTCAATTTCTGTTAAAATCAACTCATAATGCGAAAGGTGAGTTGGGCCTCGGGTTACGCACGCTGAGGTATTTTTAATTTTTGTTTTTCAATTCCTGTTAAAATCAACTCATAATGCGAAAGGTGAGTTGGGCCTCGGGTTACGCACGCTGAGGTATTTTTAATTTCTATTTTTCAATTTCTGTGAAAATCAACTCATAATGCGAAAGGTGAGTTGGGCCTCGAGTTGCGCACGCTGAGGTATTTTTAATTTCTGTTTTTCAAATCCTGTTAAAATCAACTCATAATGCGAAAGGTGAGTTGAGTCTCAGGTTACGCACGCTAAGGTATTTTTAATTTCTATTTTTCAATTTCTGTGAAAATCAACTCATAATGCGAAAGGTGAGTTGGGCCTCGGGTTACGCACGCTGAGGTATTTCTAATTTATGTTTTTCAATTTCTGTGAAAATCAACTCATAATGCGAAAGGTGAGTTGGGCCTCGGGTTACGCACGCTGAGGTATTTTTAATTTCTATTTTTCAGTTTCTGTTAAAATCAACTCATAATGCGAAAGGTGAGTTGAGTCTCGGGTTACGCACGCTAAGGTATTTTTAATTTCTGTTTTTCAATTTCTGTTAAAATCAACTCATAATGCGAAAGGTGAGTTGAGCCTCGGGTTATGCACGCTGAGGTATTTTTTATTTCTATTTTTCAATTTCTGTTAAAATCAACTCATAATGCGAAAGGTGAGTTGAGCCTCAGGTTACGCACGCTGAGGTATTTTTGATTTCTGTTTTTCAATTTCTATTAAAATCAACTCATAATGCGAAAGGTGAGTTGAGCTTCGGGTTACACACGCTGAGGTATTTTTAATTTTCATTTTTCAATTTCTGTTAAAATCAACTTATAATGCGAAAGGTGAGTTGAGCCTCGGGTCACGCACGCTGAGGTATTTTTTAATTTCTATTTTGCAATTTCCGTTTTTCAGTTTCTGTTTTTCACAAAAAAAAGGGGGTCAACTCATATTGCGAGAATAAGGAAGTAGTTTGAAAAGTTCATATTTCATCGAAGTCCCAGTGGAGCAATTAATAGATCGAAGCTACAAACCTCTTCGTGTCCTGAAGTCATATTGGAGTAAGTTAAAAAATAAAAAAGTTGAAGCTACGGGTCATGTCTCGTGGAAGTAGTGGCAGAATGGATCAAAGCTACAGGCTACAGTAGAGTTTGAAGATGTTTAAAGGAGGGCGATGACCAATAAGTCAAGGCTCAGCCAAGATCGGGCAAAAATTGGTCCTTCTATTGTCTTTGCTCTATTCTCGTTTCACGACAATGAGCAAAAAGGGGCAGCTGTAATAACCAATTTTTGCTCGAGCCCAATACAGACTAGAGGTCCAATCAATAAAACAAAAGCCATTAAAAAAACCAATAAAATAAAAAAGTCCAAATAACAGTCCATTTACAAGATAAACCCGGGCCCGTCAGAAGCAACCAAAGCCCAAACAAAACTAAACAAAAACTAAATCAACCCAACATTAACCCACTTATCCTAGCCCAAAATTCTAACCCAAAGCCCACTGCCCAAGCGGCCCAACAACACTTAGAGTTTTAGAAACTCTAAGGAGCCCCAAAGTTTGCACCGCCGAACCAACATCGCCCCATGCGCACCAACCGTTCGTCTGCCCCCATGTGCGTCGCTCCAGCTTCCCACGCACGTCGTTCCCCGTGCCTACGCTTCCTGACGATTGGAGCTTCCCCATGCGCCCATGCGCCTCTGCCACCACGCGCCTTGGCCACCACGCGCTTCATCACGCACACTGCACCACGAGCACGCTCCCCGCGCCTCGGCCTCCACCAGCACCGTTCGCCCATACCCTGCAGACAGAGAACAAAACAAGCAGCAGAGGAGTATGGAACAAATAGTGGAATAATAAAAAAGGCATGGTGTATTTGGCTATAAAGGCATTCGAAATCAGTAAAAACATGGGGATTTTTTCTTTTTTCGCTCGGAGGATTAGCAGAAAATAAAAAAACAAACATTCAAAAGAGATCCCTGTTTACGCATTCAGAAATCAAAAATCAAATGAAAGAACCAAAAGAGAATTCTTGTAACATTTTGTATGCAATCAGTCAATCAAAAGCAGCAATAAAGAAGCAAAAAGGTTATTTTCTAAGATCTGACAGTTTTTGTATTGCTTTTAGTTCCTGTTTATGTACTAACCGCATGTAGAGAAAAGAAAAGAAGAGAAAACACTTACCAGTTGAATATCGTCACCGGATCTTCTTTCGCTTCGTCAGAGTCAAAGTTGGAGTGAGGATTTAGAAGCAGAATAGCGAGAGAGAGAGAGAGAGAGAGAGAGAGAGAGAGAGAGAGAGAGAGAGAGAGAGAGAGAGGTCGCTATTTGGTCCTTCTGCTGCGGCGGAAGAAGAACAAAAAGGGATTAGGGTTTTTTTTTAAAAAAAAAAAACAAAAGAGAGATTTGTCTTAAAACTCGGTTAATTTATTATCGAAACGGCACCGTTTGGTGTTTAATCCACGCGTCGACCCGACCCGTTCAAGGGATCCGCATGTTTTCATCAAATGGTCTAATTACTATTCCAGTCCTTCCATGTTTTTATTAATTTCAATCCCGCTTGATTTAAATTCTGTTTGTTTTTAATTTGGCCCCAAAACTCGTACTTCGTTTCAATTCGATCCTATGGGTCTTCAACGGTTTAAGTCAAAACGATCCCATTTTAAAATTGAGTAAAATTTCAACTTTAACCCCTGTCATTCAATGCGTGTTTTATTTTAATCCTTTCAGTTCTTTTTATTACTATTCGACCCCCGTTTTCTTTGTTTATTTCATTTTCATCCTTTTATTTTATTTTATTATTTCGTATTATATTAAATTGTCCATATTATTATTTATATGCCAGTATGTTAATAGTATAAATATATATGTATTCTTATAATTATTATCTATTACTCTTATTTAGCTAAAAATTATTTTCATTAGGTATCTTTTTATATGTTATATGTTTTTAAATTGTATATTACATAATATTATATCGTATATTATTTTTAGCTAAAATTTGTTTATGTTATATAATATATTCTATTTATATTTTTTTATATGTAATTTTATATATTTATTTAAAATCGCTATATATTATGTTTATATTGGCTCTATCATATGTATATGTCTTTTTATCTATTATTTAAGCATGCGTTAAATAGGTTTATATTTGTTTATTGTCTATTATATTTGTTTATGCTTCATTATGTATTTACAATTACTTTAGCGTAGGAATTACCATTTATCACATTTCGTGTTATTATTGTTTTATTGCCTATTCTCAATGTTAAAGATATCATGATTGCTTTTAATAATTTTGTTCAATAGTTTATAAAATACAAATATTAGCATATAATTGCTGTTTAAAATAGAAATACATTTTCGCAAAATCGATATCTTTTAAACATGCTTTAAAAAAAATAAGGCAATATTTGTGTGTCCAGAAGTTCGAAAGATCACATCCTAACGTGCTGGGTGTTGATTTTTTTGTTCGACTAAATATTCAAGTACCCTTCTTCGTATGATTTGAAGATCAAAGATGATCTCAACGTCAAAGTATAAAGGCGTCATATCCTAACGTGCTGGGTATGATACTCTTATTCCTTTGAAACGAGTTGATCTTGAGACTCAGTTCAGATTTAATAACTTTTTCAACCTTAAATATTTTCAAGTTTTCAACATTAGGACAACATCAATCAATTTGGTACCAACTTTGGGCGTTGCAAGGGTGCTAACCCTTCCTTGCACGTAATCGACTCCCGAACCCGTTTCTTGAGTTTCGTAGACCAAAAATGTCGTTTTAGTAAATCAAAATGTTTTATTAAAACAAAGGTGACACGATCACACCAAAAAAGATCAGTGGCGACTCCCTATTTTTAAAAAGTCGATTCTCGTTTTTTCAAAAAATGGTTACGACAACCCATTGGGTGCAAAGTCGAGGTTGTTGTAGATGATTAGAGTAAGGGTTCCTCTGACGATAGGAGCACGGAAGGGGAAGAAAGATAGCTTAGAGTGTGGGTATAGAGATAGCAAAAAGAGGGATATCTATTCCTTGGTTCTCAAGGGTCTTATATGGTTGATCCTACCTAATGCTTCATGTGCCATTTTTGTATTAGTTCTGTACTGTTTGAAACCCAGCCGTCCTACTAATGACATTTCCTCATAAGTATGAGTTATAGGTCATGAAATGAGCTCACAAGGTGTAGGTATATCAATTCATAAAAGTAACACATATTTAAATAAGAGATATCCAAATTTACTCTAAATTTACCACATATAATAAATAAAATACATATATCTGAATATTAGTCAAATTCAAAATATCCAAATATACAAATATGCTAGTTTACATTATCCATTACCATCCCTAGATAGGCTACTTACTTTAAACTATACATTTAATTTATTTCGTGATTACCGTTTTAAGTATTTGGATTACGTATTTAGGGCTAGTTTGGATGGGCGGTGTGTTTACCTCCGGTGAGGTTAAAAACAGCGGTGGCGGTGAGATTAGTTACTGTAGCAGTGAGATTGGACACTGTAGCAGTGAGATTAAAAACAGCGGTCGAGTGTGTGTTTGGATTCAAACGCAGCTGTAGCGGTGAGGTGGAAATAAAAAATGACCATTAAGGACATCATATTAGAATTGATATATAATAGTTGTTTTTAAATTATTTTACTTATGTAAAATTATTAAAGTATGTAAATTTATGAATTCATTTAATAAAATATTAAAATGTATCTTCCAATATTTTATTATAAATATTTTAATGAATTATATAATTAATTTAAATTATTTATTAGATAAAATAAAAATTATTTTTAAATTTTTATAGTTAAATATTTTTTATAACAATGATAAATATTATTTTTGCAAATAGTAACATTATACTTGGATCAAATTTTGAAGTATCTAACCGAATGATTTGTAATAAAAAATATATATTAACATAAGACATAACAAGTTTCATTATTACTAGAAATTAAGTTATGATACAAAATTGTTTTTACAAATGTTGATTCATTAAACTATTTGCAATGGTTTCCCTTAACATTGAAATTTCAAGGTTTGTAACAAAACTCTCATTTTGTAAAGAAAACAGAATTTTCAATACAGAAACCAAAAGTTTGTTTCTCCAAAAGTTAATCAAATTTTAATTACTTTTAAATTTTTTCATCTTTTGAAGATTTTTTTTTTCTTCTAGCTTTGTCTTGCAAGAAATTTCTTCTCCTTTTCATGAAATATATCTTCTTGACATTTCTCATTTATTTATTTTAAAATTTTATAAAAAAATTTGTTTTTAATTTTTTTTGTTATAATATTATTAATTTCAACTAATTTCCTTCAATTATTATATTCTTATAATTTATATGTTTTATGCTAAATTTTTTATATACTTTTCTGAATTTGTATATATCTATTTCTATTTTAATACTTTTTAATGTATAAATACATTTAATAAAAATATTAATTTTTACATAAAAACACATGGCAAATGTAACACCCCAAACCCGGCCCACAAGCCATGACCGGATCTGGTATGTCACGGAATAAAAGAAGTTTGAAAGGTTTGGATTAATAGTAGAAATTAAAAATTTTGCTAAGGGTATAAAACGGTGTTCGTTAAAACTCAAGTGGGTTGATTAGGTAAGTCCGATTGAGTTGAAAATCCTTTCTTCCTTTAAAACCATCTGACCCCTTTAATTTTAGAACAATAGAGTGATCGATAGCTTAGAAAATTTTGTTACCCGATGGTAGCATTTTTGAAAACGCGTACAAGTAATTATTTTTGAAAATGTTACTTTTAACCGACTTGCGTAACCATTCGTAAGTTTATCAGTTATAAAGTAAGTAAAAACAACTACCTAACCATCCAAAATAATAATAAGCGGCCATATTACAACCCAATCGAATTGTAGTGAATAATTAAACTTAAAACGGGGCAAAATAAAATTTCAAGTCCACAAAACCAACATGGCCGCCTCGAGCTCTCCTCGGCTCCGCATCCGTGCTCTACTCACCTGCAAGATGATATGGGAAGGGGTGAGTCACCAAGACTCAGTGTATAAATCCCCGACCCGAAAATAACACTCATACACAAGATATTAGTATGACATGCAATTATGCAACCCAACCTAGCCATCCATGCTCCTTTTCTACCCCGTGTGGTACCAAACCACTGGTGGTGCCAAACCACTGGTGACCCGAAGTCACAATATCCGTCAATACGTGTGGTGCCAAACCACTGGTGGTGCCAAACCACTGGTGACCCGAAGTCACAATCAAATGATGGGGCCAACCCATCGTGTGATACCAAATCACTGGCGTCAATCCCATATCTCATAGTGGGGCCAACCCACGGTGGTACTAAGCCACAGGGACGAGACGCTATGAGGTGCCAAACCTCTGGAGGTACCAAACCTCTGGTGACCGTAGTCACAATGTGTTACCAAAACACTGGTGTCCGTCGACACGAATATTACTTCCTCTCATCAACCCACCATCATCATGCTCATATCACAAGTATCGTGATCCCATAAATCATGCAATCGTACACAACATAGCATTTCACAGCATATGATGGCATATATGACGTATGTCGTAAATCGAGTAATAGGGGACTTACCCGAATATCAAGCTTATGCCCCCTAGGCAAAGTAATCACATGAGAGGTTATAATATTATCAAATAACAGTTTATACTAATAAAGTGTGTAAGAGCTTACACACCTATTTAAATCGAAGATTTAACTAGCAATCCGTGTCTATGCGATATTACAGAAGTCCCGAGCTTGTCCTTGTAATGTCCCTATATTCGGTCATCATAGATTATTATTAAGGAGTCTCATTTGATTAACTAGCGAATCCAAAGTTATTAGTCATATAATAACAAAATGGAGCCCTAGGTCGAACCTTTATTAGTCTTAAATCACGTGATTTGGAATCCCGAAAACTTCTGGTTTCATAGCCGATTTACCCCCCTAAAGTCAAAGTGCATGAATCGATCATACATAAATACCAAAATGGTCTTGGCCGAATGTCAATAACCTCATACCTTGTCTATCGAAGTTTCGAAATTTCCCTTGTGCGTTAAATAATCAAGACTCTATACACCAAAAGTCAGATTTGACCTTAAATACGTAAATTCACATCTAAAACCCTTAGTCGAAATTACGAGTGACCATACCTCGAAGAAGCGAGACCCGAACGACACTTCCAAGCCCCTGTTGGCTACACAAGAAAGATATACCATTAATATGGCCTATGCTCATTCGGCCTATCCATATAAGGGCTTTAACTCATGCCTTCGATATGCATTAAGGGAGAGGAGAATCTCATGTTAAAGAGTACACTCACCAACCTTTAACAATGCTTTTTCCTTCCTTTATTAACTAAAGCCCGGAAACCGCCTCTTGAATAGGGGTTGTTGAAGTTCTTTGTCGATTGCTTCACCATATTGCACACCAAAGTTCCGGCCAGGTCTTGTAGAAAAAAAAAAACAATGGAGTAGTCGGCTACTTTAAGCTAAAACGGAGGAGAGGAAGAAGAAGCAGGATTCGGCATGCTCAATCAAAAGGAACCAAAAACAACTAAAGAAATCTGGCCATACATCAATCGGCCAAGGGTCAATTTAGAAGGAAAAAGGATTTTGGCTTTCTTCTAATCTACACAAACCGGTCATGTACCAAAAATGAAATAAGGAAATTCGGCCAAACTTTTCTAGCACCCCAATCCGATCATGCTTCTTTCTTTTACCCATTCCATAACAATTTCCCATATTCTTGAAATAAAACAACCCAATATTAAAACCTTCTTTCCATCACTAACCCAACACCCTATGTACAAACAAAATAAAAATATAACTCATACTTCAATAAATAAGTAAAATAATAGTAGTAACCCATCAAGCAATTGCATGCTTCACTCCCCACGCACAAGACCAATCTTCCATGCATTAAAAATAATGAAATACCATAGAAATAATAAGCAAAATGGATAAAATAATAATAATAATAAAATGAACATGATGCAGCCATCTAACTTGGTTCCCTTCACGTGCATGCGCATGCTGGCGCCCAGCATACGTCGGCCAAGGCAAAAGGAAAAAAGAATGCTTCCAGGCGCTGCTGGGTCTCGAACCCCGGACCCGAAGCGACTCTCCCCAAGCCTCAGCCATCGGGCCAGCTTGTCTTTCATGACATAATGCGTCAGAAATTTCCTTTAGACACTCGGTTCCTGGGCTCCTGCACGCAATAATGCCAGAGACGAAAAACAAAAACATCCAGCTGCTACCTAGGGGTTTCGAACCCGAGACCTGGAGCAATATCACGCCCCAGCCACTCGGCCAATTGGAAATTCGTGACAAAAATGCGTTGCCAAATTCTTTTAACCTATGCTCGCTGATCCTTATTGCTTTAGCGCCAAAACAAAAGAAATTAGAAGCACCCGAGCGCTTAATGGGATTCGAACGCGAGTCCTCCTAGCCGCCACTCCCCAGCAGAGTCCTTAACCACTCGGCCCTATTGAATTTCATGCTAGCAAACGTATCAACAATCCTTTTAACCCTTACCTTGCCAGTTTCCCAGGTCTAAACGCTAAAAATGAAAATAAAGGGCACCACGCGTGATCCCTGGGACTCGAACACTCGACCTCGAGAGGGCCCCATGCTGCAAGCGTCCTAGCCACTCGGCCAGGCGCCTCTTTGTGATACGGACCATCTCGCATTTCCTTTAAAGCCTTCCCTGCTGTAGCGCATACTTTAAAAAAAATAAAATGCTATGCACCCCAAGCTACTCGAACCCCTGACCTATTCTGGCGCACCCTCAAGCTCCCTTGGCAGTGCCCTTAGCCACTAGACCACTCACTTCCTTGTGTCAAGCATTTGCACCATCAAATATATATTTCCTATTTCAGGATATTACAATTCTACCCCCCTTAAAATAATTTCGTCCCCGAAATTACCTGGGTCAGAAGAGTTGGGGGTGTTGCTGCCGCATCGCATCCTCGGGCTCCCACGTAGCTTCCTCCACGCCATGATTCCGCCATAGGACCTTCACTAAAGGAACTGACTTCCTACGCAAAACTTTCACATCCCGATCTAGGATCTGCACAGGTTCTTCTTCCATCGTCAAATCTGGACTCACCTCAACTTCTTCAACTGGCAAGACGTGTGATGGGTCAGAACGATAGCGTCTAAGCATGGAGACATGGAACACATTATGAATCTGACTCAGTTCTGCAGGTAACTCGAGCTGATAAGCCACTGGTCCCACTCGTCTCAACACCTTAAACGGTCCAATGAACCTTGGACTCAACTTGCCCCTTTTTCCAAATCTAAGCACCTTCTTCCATGGCGAGACCTTCAGAAAAACTTCGTCTCCTACGGCAAATTCTATATCCCTCCGCTTGAGATCAGCGTAAGACTTTTGCCTATCCGAGGCTTCTTTCAATCGAGCTTGGATCTTCTTCACCTTATCCTCAGTTTCTGCAACCAATTCCGGTCCTAACATCTGTCGCTCACCCAACTCCGTCCAACAAGTAGGTGTGCGACACCTCCTACCATATAACGCTTCATATGGTGCCATCTTAATGCTTGCCTGATAACTGTTGTTGTATGCGAACTCAGCTAATGGCAAAAATTCCTCCCAACTACCCCCGAAGTCCAAAACACAGCCTCTTAACATGTCCTCCAAAATCTGAATAACTCTTTCCGACTGCCCGTCAGATTGTGGATGGAATGCTGTACTGAAATCCAGCCGTGTACCCAAAGCCTGATGTAGTGCTCTCCAAAACCTCGATGTAAATCTGGGGTCTCTGTCTGAGATGATCGACACTGGCACACCATGCAACCTCACTATCTCTGCCACATACAACTTAGCTAACTTCTGGAGCGAGTAATCCACCCTTACCGGTATGAAGTGAGCCGATTTGGTCAGACGGTCCACAATCACCCAAACTGCGTCTTTCTTGCTGGGCGTGAGGGGTAGCCCACTGATAAAGTCCATAGTGATCCTCTCCCATTTCCACTGAGGAATCTTCACCGGTTGAAGTAACCCAGATGGCAACTGATGTTCCGCTTTTACTCGCTGACACGTGAGACACTTTTCCCACGAAATCAGTTACCTCGCGCTTCAACCCTGGCCACCAGAACTGCTTCCGCAAATCTCCGTACATTTTGCTACCCCCAGGATGCATAGCATATGGGCTGCTATGCGCATCCTGAAGAATTCTTTGTCTCAAACCCACATCATTCGGCATACAAGGTCGTCCTTGAAAACTCAGCACCCCGTCACCAGTCAAACTATACCCTTCCAAACCGCCATCTTGAACTTGCAGCCTCCGTGCGTTTAAACTGTCATCCCTTTAATTGCTTTTCCTTAATCTCCTCGATCCAAGTTGGCTTAACTTGCAATTCTGCCAAAAGACTTCCGTCGTCGTATAGACTAAGACGAGCAAACATCGCCCTTAAGTTTGTCACGACCTTTCGGCTCAACGCATCAGCCACCACGTTAGCCTTGCCTGGGTGGTACTCAATTGAGCAGTCGTAGTCCTTCAACAGTTCAATCCATCGGCGCTGCCTCAGATTCAATTCCTTCTGAGTCAAGAGATACCTCAAACTTTTATGATCCGTATAGACTATCGACTTTTCCCCATACAAGTAATGCCTCCATATTTTCAAAGCAAAGACTACTGCCGCTAACTCCAAGTCATGAGTAGGATAGTTAACCTCATGCGGTCTTAGCTGACGGGATGCATAGGCCACTACCTTCCCTTCCTGCATCAACACACATCCCAAACCATTATGGGACGCATCACAATAAACCGTGAACAATTTCCCCGCCTCAGGCTGAACCAAAACGGGAGCTTCCGTTAGAATCTTTCTTAGCTTATCAAAGCTTTCTTGCTGCTTCTCTGACCAAACGAATGGGACTCCTTTCCTTAACAACTTAGTCAACGGTGCTGCGATTAAGGAGAATCCTTCCACAAATCTTCGATAATACCCGGCCAGACCCAGAAAACTTCGAATTTCTGCCACTGTCCTAGGTGGTTTCCAGTCCAACACCGCTTCCACCTTGCGGGGGTCCACTCTAATCCCTTCAGCCGACACCACGTGACCCAAGAAGGTCACCTCTCTAAGCCAGAATTCGCATTTACTGAATTTGGCATACAACTGCTCCTCCCTCAGCACTTGTAGAACTATACGCAAATGCCTATCATGCTCCTCTTCTGACTTTGAGTAAACCAATATGTCGTCTATAAACACCACGACAAATTGATCCAAGTACTGCTGAAACACCCTATTCATCAAGTCCATGAATGCTGCCCGCGCGTTGGTCAACCCAAACGGCATCACTAAGAACTCGTAATGCCCATACCGGGTACGAAATGCCGTCTTGTGCACATCAGCCTCCTTTACCTTAAGTTGATGATAGCCCGACCTAAGATCTATCTTTGAGAACACAGATGCACCCTTTAGTTGATCAAACAGGTCATCAATCCGAGGCAACAGATACCTGTTTTTGATTGTTAACTTGTTAAGCTGACGGTAGCCGATACACATCCGCATTGACCCGTCTTTCTTCTTGACAAACAACACAGGTGCTCCCCACGGAGATATACTAGGTCGAATGAACCCTCTATCCAAGAGTTCCTGAATTTGAGCCTTTAGCTCCACCAACTCCTTCGGTGCCATTCGGTAGGGTGCTATGGACACAGGTGCCGTTCTGGGCAACAAGTCTATACCGAACTCTACTTCCCGATCTGGAGGTAGACCCGGAAGTTCTTCTGGAAACACATCAGCGAATTCCCTTACAGTTCGGACCTTCTCAACTGCTGACTCCTTAGCCTCCAAGGCATAAATCTGAACCAACAATGCTTCACACCCCTTTTTGATCATTTTCTCGGCCTTCAAGGCAGACACTACATTGGATAGATAATCTCTTCTGTTGCCGATCATTACCACTTCATCACCCTTAGCCGTCTTTAGAACCATGCGCTTAGCGGCGCAATCCAACCTTGCCTGATACTTAACCAGCCAGTCCATTCCAATAATTAGGTCGAACTCCCCAAACGGCAGTTCCATCAGATCAGCCACAAACACTACCCCTTGGAGTTCTAGGGGTACATCTCTATATAGCTTGTTCACCATCACAGAGTGTCCTAGAGGGCTAATTACAGTCATCTTGCTAGAAGTAGTCTCAAAATCCAAGTTCATAGTCTCTACCACACTACTGGCAATGTATGAATGCGTCGAACCCACATCAATTAATGCAACATAGGGGAGACCAAAAATTAGGAACGTACCGGTGATGACGTCCGGTGCGTCACCCTCCTCGCGACGCCTCGCTGCGTAGACTAAGCCAGGCTGCCTAGCTTCGGTGTTGCCTGCTCCTCTGGGCTGAACTCCGCGACCTCGATTAGGACCATTGCCTCCTCTACCATTACCACGACCCCTCTGCGGTGGCCCCACATTCCTTGCTGGAGTACGATTCTGACCCTCTGGCTGATTCCTTGCCATCTTCCGAGGACAATCCCTTACACGGTGATCCGGAGATCCACATTCAAAGCAACCCCTCTCACCGGTGTAACAACCTCCCCAATGTGACTTTCCACAGCGATTACACTGAGTCGGTCTCTGATTAGTAGTCATGGTCCTTCCAGTCTGATTCGGCCCACTCTGTCTGGCCCTCTTTTGTGCAGTAATTCCCGATCCAGATGACCCAACACCTCTTTTCTGCCTGCTCCTATCATAGCTCTGCCTCACAGACTCCCGGACCCTTTCAGCTACCTTGGCCTTTTCTACCAGAACAGCAAACTCACGTACCTGTTGTGGAGCAATCAACAGTCTTAAGTCATCCCTAAGTCCGTCTTCAAAGCGGACACAACGATCGTGCTCAGTTGACACGACTCCCCGAGCATAGCGGCTCAGCCTCAGAAATTCTGCCTCATACTCAGATACCGACTTATTTCCTTGTACTAGTCCCAGAAAGGTTTTCCTCTGAGTATCAGTGTAGCTGGTGCCCACATACTTCTTCTGATAAGTAGCTTTGAAGTATTCCCAAGTAAGGTCGGCTGCTGTGGCGCCGTCTCGAACCGTGAGCCACCACTGGTATGACTCGTCTTTTAGAAGCGACACCGCTCCTTTCAGCTTCTCCTCATCTGTTAAGTCGAGATCGTCCATGATCCTCTCGGTTGATTCTAACCAATATTCGGCTGTACTGGGTGCGACACCTGACACACCCCGAAATACTTCAGCTCCATTGGATCGGAGCCGCTCAGATACAGACTTCCTAGCTCCTGCACCTCTATTGGTCTCAGCCATCATTTCTAGCACACGTAGCATAGCCTGCGATACCGATTCACCCCCCGTCTGATCCGGATGTCCGTCACCAAAGGCTGGGGGTGGTGGTGGAGGTGGTATTTCATTATCCGATCCTTGGCCCGACCTAACTGGTTCTGTCATGGCCATCCGGCCTCTACCGCGTCCCCGACGGCCGCGACCTCTAGAACTCATTTCTTATGGCGCAATCTATTTAAAAAGTTTTATGAGTTAGTCAATGTTCCACTGATTATTAGCAAAGAATCTTATGGGCGAAATTAAGAAGTTGTTCTTTCGATCAAACAAGTTTTAAGTCTTCTATCGTAATTCGAAGATACACATTCACTTATTCCATCACTCTCTATGTCCAATTCTTAACCCGGGGGTATTTTCGTCCTTTACCCTACAGGGGTATTTTGGTAATAAAACAATGTAAGTTTGACAAATCAAAGGAAATTTAAAAATTTAAAAAAAATTCGCCAAACTTGGGGGTTCCTTTTAAAAAAAATTTGTCTTCCCAAATTGGTAGTGTTGCAAAAACTTTGAAAATCAAGGTCATTTTGGTAATTTGCAATTTTAGGGGCGATTTTGAAATTTTCCAAAAACACAACATTTTTGACATTTTGCAAATTAGGGATTTTAGGTCTGCTTGTAAAATAAGGAAAATTTTGTTTAAAAAGAAATTTTGGGGTCGTTTGGTAGAATTTTTAAAACTAGGGGCATTTTTGTAATTTACCCCTAAGGGTATTTTAAAATGTCCATAAATCAAAGGAATTTTGTAGTATAAATCCCATAAGTTTGAGGGAAGTCTTTAAAACTAGAGTCTTTATAAAAACGGCTAATTCCCTTTCGGGTTTTAATAATAGGGGTTTAGCCCATGAACAAGTCCTCACGGTTAGGGTGAACCGAAGCTACGCACCAGGTAGGATTCCCGCGAAGAGGAGGTGAGTCGTTAAGACCACTTAAATACCAAGCTCTTCCGGATCCAATCCTAGACATGCGTACAAGGGTTACCACACCTTAACTCGGCGACTTAACCATGGGTTTGTTTAATTAGGCAATTATAAATCTTATGCGATTGTTTGGGGTAAACTAATCCTAGAGTTCATATACCTTTCATACTATCTACGTCCCATTTTCTACCCATTTACAGATAACCATTCATACATAGATTAAAAATACTTACAAGAGCGGATCGGTGCCGGAGACTCGACGCCATGTTGTTCAACCAAAATCATTTTCAACGGGGTTTTCAAAAGCCTATCTAGAAAAAACATTTTTGGGTCTTAGGCCCTCACAGCCGAGTTTTTGAACCGGGCTCTGATACCAAAATGTAACACCCCAAACCCGGCCCACAAGCCATGACCGGATCTGGTATGTCACGGAATAAAAGAAGTTTGAAAGGTTTGGATTAATAGTAGAAATTAAAAATTTTGCTGAGGGTATAAAACGGTGTTCGTTAAAACTCAAGTGGGTTGATTAGGTAAGTCCGATTGAGTTGAAAATCCTTTCTTCCTTTAAAACCATCTGACCCCTTTAATTTTAGAACAATAGAGTGATCGATAGCTTAGAAAATTTTGTTACCCGATGGTAGCATTTTTGAAAACGCGTACAAGTAATTATTTTTGAAAACGTTACTTTTAACCGACTTGCGTAACCATTCGTAAGTTTATCAGTTATAAAGTAAGTAAAAACAACTACCTAACCATCCAAAATAATAATAAGCGGCCATATTACAACCCAATCGAATTGTAGTGAATAATTAAACTTAAAACGGGGCAAAATAAAATTTCAAGTCCACAAAACCAACATGGCCGCCTCGAGCTCTCCTCGGCTCCGCATCCGTGCTCTACTCACCTGCAAGATGATATGGGAAGGGGTGAGTCACCAAGACTCAGTGTATAAATCCCCGACCCGAAAATAACACTCATACACAAGATATTAGTATGACATGCAATTATGCAACCCAACCTAGCCATCCATGCTCCTTTTCTACCCCGTGTGGTACCAAACCACTGGTGGTGCCAAACCACTGGTGACCCGAAGTCACAATATCCGTCAATACGTGTGGTGCCAAACCACTGGTGGTGCCAAACCACTGGTGACCCGAAGTCACAATCAAATGATGGGGCCAACCCATCGTGTGATACCAAATCACTGGCGTCAATCCCATATCTCATAGTGGGGCCAACCCACGGTGGTACTAAGCCACAGGGACGAGACGCTATGAGGTGCCAAACCTCTGGAGGTACCAAACCTCTGGTGACCGTAGTCACAATGTGTTACCAAAACACTGGTGTCCGTCGACACGAATATTACTTCCTCTCATCAACCCACCATCATCATGCTCATATCACAAGTATCGTGATCCCATAAATCATGCAATCGTACACAGCATAGCATTTCACATCATATGATGGCATATATGACGTATGTCGTAAATCGAGTAATAGGGGACTTACCCGAATATCAAGCTTATGCCCCCTAGGCAAAGTAATCACATGAGAGGTTATAATATTATCAAATAACAGTTTATACTAATAAAGTGTGTAAGAGCTTACACACCTATTTAAATCGAAGATTTAACTAGCAATCCGTGTCTATGCGATATTACAGAAGTCCCGAGCTTGTCCTTGTAATGTCCCTATATTCGGTCATCATAGATTATTATTAAGGAGTCTCATTTGATTAACTAGCGAATCCAAAGTTATTAGTCATATAATAACAAAATGGAGCCCTAGGTCGAACCTTTATTAGTCTTAAATCACGTGATTTGGAATCCCGAAAACTTCTGGTTTCATAGCCGATTTACCCCCTAAAGTCAAAGTGCATGAATCGATCATACATAAATACCAAAATGGTCTTGGCCGAATGTCAATAACCTCATACCTTGTCTATCGAAGTTTCGAAATTTCCCTTGTGCGTTAAATAATCAAGACCCTATACACCAAAAGTCAGATTTGACCTTAAATACGTAAATTCACATCTAAAACCCTTAGTCGAAATTACGAGTGACCATACCTCGAAGAAGCGAGACCCGAACGACACTTCCAAGCCCCTGTTGGCTACACAAGAAAGATATACCATTAATATGGCCTATGCTCATTCGGCCTATCCATATAAGGGCTTTAACTCATGCCTTCGATATGCATTAAGGGAGAGGAGAATCTCATGTTAAAGAAGTACACTCACCAACCTTTAACAATGCTTTTTCCTTCCTTTATTAACTAAAGCCCGGAAACCGCCTCTTGAATAGGGGTTGTTGAAGTTCTTTGTCGATTGCTTCACCATATTGCACACCAAAGTTCCGGCCAGGTCTTGTAGAAAAAAAAAAAACAATGGAGTAGTCGGCTACTTTAAGCTAAAACGGAGGAGAGGAAGAAGAAGCAGGATTCGGCATGCTCAATCAAAAGGAACCAAAAACAACTAAAGAAATCTGGCCATACATCAATCGGCCAAGGGTCAATTTAGAAGGAAAAAGGATTTTGGCTTTCTTCTAATCTACACAAACCGGTCATGTACCAAAAATGAAACAAGGAAATTCGGCCAAACTTTTCTAGCACCCCAATCCGATCATGCTTCTTTCTTTTACCCATTCCATAACAATTTCCCATATTCTTGAAATAAAACAACCCAATATTAAAACCTTCTTTCCATCACTAACCCAACACCCTATGTACAAACAAAATAAAAATATAACTCATACTTCAATAAATAAGTAAAATAATAGTAGTAACCCATCAAGCAATTGCACGCTTCACTCCCCACGCACAAGACCAATCTTCCATGCATTAAAAATAATGAAATACCATAGAAATAATAAGCAAAATGGATAAAATATAATAATAATAAAATGAACATGATGCAGCCATCTAGCTTGGTTCCCTTCACGTGCATGCGCATGCTGGCGCCCAGCATACGTCGGCCAAGGCAAAAGGAAAAAAGAATGCTTCCAGGCGCTGCTGGGTCTCGAACCCCGGACCCGAAGCGACTCTCCCCAAGCCTCAGCCATCGGGCCAGCTTGTCTTTCATGACATAATGCGTCAGAAATTTCCTTTAGACACTCGGTTCCTGGGCTCCTGCACGCAATAATGCCAGAGACGAAAAACAAAACATCCAGCTGCTACCTAGGGGTTTCGAACCCGAGACCTGGAGCAATATCACGCCCCAGCCACTCGGCCAATTGGAAATTCGTGACAAAATGCGTTGCCAAATTCTTTTAACCTATGCTCGCTGATCCTTATTGCTTTAGCGCCAAAACAAAAGAAATTAGAAGCACCCGAGCGCTTAATGGGATTCGAACGCGAGTCCTCCTAGCCGCCACTCCCCAGCAGAGTCCTTAACCACTCGGCCCTATTGAATTTCATGCTAGCAAACGTATCAACAATCCTTTTAACCCTTACCTTGCCAGTTTCCCAGGTCTAAACGCTAAAAATGAAAATAAAGGGCACCACGCGTGATCCCTGGGACTCGAACACTCGACCTCGAGAGGGCCCCATGCTGCAAGCGTCCTAGCCACTCGGCCAGGCGCCTCTTTGTGATACGGACCATCTCGCATTTCCTTTAAAGCCTTCCCTGCTGTAGCGCATACTTTAAAAAAAATAAAATGCTATGCGCCCCAAGCTACTCGAACCCCTGACCTATTCTGGCGCACCCTCAAGCTCCCTTGGCAGTGCCCTTAGCCACTAGACCACTCACTTCCTTGTGTCAAGCATTTGCACCATCAAATATATATTTCCTATTTCAGGATATTACAGCAAATCATAATTGGCTATAAGAAATTTTTTCAACATCTCTCAAAAAATGAATTTAAAAATATAATAAAAATATACTTTTAAGTACTAAATTGAAAATTTAAATATACTTTAAATACGAAATTGAAAAGTCTCTAACTACTAAAGTGAGAGAATTAAGCCAAAATTTTAAAATGCAGCATCAAATAAGATTAATCTAAATGGGGATGACACTTGATAAATATAAAATTATTTAATTTGTTCAAACCATTTTAATTTCCTGATCACTTGGATGATATTCTTTAATTATTATTTGGACAACAATAAACAACCATCGACCAGACCACCTAAATTGGTAAGAAATTAGACAGCATGCATGCAAACTGCATGCTTCAGCAGCTCCCTCGACAGCTAGAAATTTCACTAAAATTTCACTTAGGCTCCGTTTGTTTAGCAGTAAAATGTTTTCCGGAAAATGATTTCTGGAAAATGATTTACTTTTCTGGAAAATGATTTACAGAAAATATTTTCTGGTGTTTGGATAAATCTGTGTAAAATATTTTCTGCTGTTTGGCAGTTTTCCTGAAAATATTTTCCGTAAAAGCTATTTTTACATATATTAATAAATTTTATATACATATTAATAAATTTTTATATTTTAAATTGTTTTTACATATATTGCAATGATTTTTTATAAATAAATAAATTAAATTAAATATATAATAATACTCAATTATTAAGCTACATTATTAACCGTCATAAAATGAAAACAACCAAAGTCAAGTTTTGTAATTGTGTTAAAAAAAATAAAAAACAAGGATTGCATAAAAAAATAAAAAACATTAAATATTACAAGGTGTTCAATAATCCTTCACAAATGAAGGGTGAGAAAGATGCTTATCAGTGCATAAATCTATTAAACTCATCCACAAATGTAAAATATCAACTATGACTCCTAACGTTGATACCACTGAGAAAAAGAAAAACAAATAAAGAATATTACAAGCCCCTTAAAGCATCAGTAAGGATAGTGGTATTGCCTGCATTGAAAATGCTACTACTGCATTAACCTTTTCATAAAGAACCAGTTTAAACTATTGCATTAACCTTTCCATGCATACTGGCGAAACTGATACTTGTACATGTTCTTCTTCAATGTAAGAATAAACCACATAAAACCTGATCCCAATAGCCCAACACAAAAAGGAAAAGATATCAATGACCATAGGTATTATTTTATATAAAAGGAAAATTCAAGGGGGCAATCACCATATAAAAAAGTAAGAAAAGCATCTAGCATATAAGAAAACAATATAGGCATTCCCGGAAATAATAAACTAGTTCCACTTTGGTCAAAATGATATAGGCATTCACACATAAAAAAAAAATGCTTAACCAACCTGCAATGTACAAGAAGTAACAGATAGCCATTTGATACTTGATAAGGCTGCTAACAAACTGATACAAAAATTTGTCTGGAGTAACAGAATTGACGAGTGGTTGACTGAGAAGGCGGCCATATACAAATAACATTGCAGTGAAGAAGAAATGCCTGCCATAAAACAGAGATGAATACATGTTGTAAGATTGAACACTAATGTCTATGGCACAACAAATATTGAAGGAAAATGTAGTATTCTCACCAATTTAATAGCCTAAATCCTGGAAGATGCTCATCTTCATGTGCTTTTCTGAGTAGATTAAACAACTCTTTTGCCATAAATATTTGGATAACCACCACCATAGCTGTGATATAGAGATGACCCATGTAGACAACTAATGCAAAACCCCCAATCATCCAAACAGTAGAGTATGTCCTAATCCACATTGATTTGTACTTGTTACGGTCATCAACAAGCAAAGTTCCACCATTTGGTTTGCTAGGTTCTGGAATAACCTGAAAGAATATTTGGATTTTTATTAAGTTAAAGATAAAAGAACAGTTTTGCTTGCATAGAGAAATCTCCCTTTCAACGTCTGAGTACCCAACCTCATTAGAACGTTTACGCTGCCGAACACGAGAAGTACCAGCTGATGATAGGGCTATATTATTCTCCTTTTCCATGGCTCTTTAGTCAAATGTCAATCGTCAAACAAAAACACATGCATATACTTGTGAAGCAGGAAAGAATTGTTACTGTCCGAGCTACCAAATTACACACACTTGAAAGAGATGACAACTGGGACTCACTGCAATGGTATTCATATAAAAGCTATAATCAAGGAAGAAATAACAAAATAACCAAGGAAGAAAAGGAAGAACCAAGGAAGAAAAGGTAAAGAAAGTATCATTTATTTAATTAAATAAATAACATATGCAATTGTGCATTTTTAGCAAGTTTAAAACATCTTTAAACAGAGAAATTAAATGCTGAAAGTCCAGCATTTGGACAGAGGCCAAAGTTGGCATTTAATCTCTCATAATTCCCTATTACTTCAATCAGTAGCAGTCCATCTCCTCAACAAATTTAAGTATATTCAGTTCAGCAATTTCATACTTAAAATTGAGCATTCTTAACAACGGTCATCAACAATTAACTCAACATTTAATCTCTTCAGTTTTTCTTTTATCCTGAATAGCACATACATTAATTTCAAACGAAAGGGAAGGTATAAGAATTTAGGAGAATACCAAGCTCCAAACTAGCTGTTGATCAAGTCTGTCAAGCTAGATTCATTTATCCACAAAAAAAAAAAAATTAGTTATCCAAATACCAGCTTCAGACATGATAATTTGCAGCATTTAAATGCCTAAAGTTTCAGCAGTCAGATAACATGGTTTACAACATATAACACTCTAAGTTTCCAGCTTTCAAACTTAATAAATTTCAGCATTTGAACATCATCTATTTACCATTCAGACATCATAATTTACAGTATATAGCACTCCAAATTTCTAGATTCCAAACATAACAGATTTCAACATTTATTCAATAGCATCTAAATATATAAATGATTTATGACCATGTTACCTGCTCATGGGGGTTGCCCCACTTCCTACCGAATTGCAGAGTTAATACATTTGGAGCAGTCGATTTTTGACTGAAGTTTCTGAACCGATTTTGTCAAAGTTCATATGGAGGAAAAAACAAATTGGATGAGTAAAAAACTTACTTGGTAGGGATGGGATACTCGGGGAAGAACTTGGCTAAAATCTTCACCACTTCACCACGGTGGAGGACGCTCTCAGCGCAGAGGTAGTTTTCGAAAGTGGGCTTTTCAAAATGTGAACTTCTATTTTGAGCTTGTTCTGGCATGGCACCTGTACCTCCGACCCGAAGTCCACCTGGTAAGTACCTTTGACTATTGAGGTATATTGAATATGTGAATTGTATGGGCATAATTGAGCTTGTAGATTAGAAAATTTGGGCTATCGAACCCTAAGACTAGTCTATTCGAAAATAAGTGCATAAGACTTGAGAACTGAAATGACCCTAGAGGTGTAGTGAATGAATGTGTCCCTGCTTATGAACGTGTATGTGACTCTCTGAATAAGAAGTAGCGAACTTGAACTGAACCTATGTGTGATCGAAAGAACCACTTCTGAATACTTTATTCCATAAAATTTGTTCGCGGATAATCAGTGGAACAAATTTATAATGCATAAAACTTTTAAGTCAGATTGTGCGATAAGAGATGAGTTCTAGATGACGTGATCGAGGCAAAATGACCATACCGGAACTCGTTAAATCGGGTCAATGGTTGATAATAAGGTATCACCTCCACCACCAACTTTTGATAATGAGCAGCAAGATCAGACGAGGGATAATGCTGTATTGTGCTGCGAGTTTTAGAGATGGTGGCTAGAGAGGGAGAAATATGAGAGCTCGAAAATTTGTTTCCGAGCGACTTTGAGCCAATGGAGCGGATTTGTTCTGTGATATATCAGGCGTGGCACCTACTGTAATTGAATATTGGTTGGAGATAACCAAGTGAGTTATGGATGAGCTCGTTTTGAGCCCTGAGGAAAAAGTGAAATGAATGGTAGCGCTACTTCGCGACGAGACGTATCAATGGTGGCTCACAGTTCGAGATAGTGTCACAGCAGAGGACCCCACTTGGGAGTATGTCAAGATGACATACCAGAAGAAGTATGTCAGTACTTATTACATTGATGCTCCGAGGAAGGTGTTTTTGGGACTAGTTCAATGGAACGAGTCCATGGCAAAATACGAGACTGAATTCCTAAGGTTAAGCCAATATGCTCGAAGAGTAGTGTCTACAAAACATGAACGATGTGTCCGGTTTAAGGACGAATTAAGAGGCGGCCTGAGACTGTTGATAGTTCCTCAACAGGAACGGGAATTTGCTGTGTCAGTCTAAAAAGTTAAGATAGCTGAAGGGATTAAGGACTCGATGAGATAAAAATCGAGATAAGGATATGAACCGTGATAAGAGAAATTTTGAATTGTTTAAATTATCTGAGGATCTTCGAAAAAGACCGAAGGTTGAAAGTTTTGCTCATGTGATTAAGCCAGCTATGAAAAAAATTGGGACCGTCCGTGTGCTCAGTGTGGAAAATATCATGTCGGCGAGTGCTGGAACCAAAATTGAAAATGTTTTAAAGTGTAAGTCTATAAGCAATTGAATATTGTTAAGGTTAGTTATAACCTTGTGTACATGTTGGAATCCTAGTTATAAATATAGTGAAAGCCGACTGTGGATAGACTTTCTATCATGAAATGTTACTGAAGTGATAAGTACAAGTGATATGTGGATAGACTATCTATCATGAAATAAAATTGAAGTGATAAATGCAAGTGATGTGAATTATATGGTTTATAATTCTGGTCAGCTTGTAATGTGATTCAGATGCTGATAATATTATATTTCAGGCTTTGATGCCTAGCAGGCTTTGTGCCGGTGTATATTTCAGGCTTTGATGCCTAGCAGGCTTTGTGCCGGTGTATATTTCAGGCTTTAATGCCTAGCAGGCTTTGTGCCGATGTATATTTCAGGCTTTAATGCCTAGCAGGCTTTGTGCCGGTGTGTATTTCAGGCTTTGATGCCTAGCAGGCTTTGTGCCGGTGTGTATTTCAGGCTTTGATGCCTAGCAGGCTTTGTGCCGGTGTATATTTCAGGCTTTAATGCCTAGCAGGCTTTGTGCCGATGTATATTTCAGGCTTTGATGCCTAGCAGGCTTTGTGCCGGTGTATATTTCAGGCTTTGATGCCTAGCAGGCTTTGATGCCTAGCAAGCCTTGTGCCGATGTGTATTTCAGGCTTTAATGCCTAACAGGCTTAATGCCGGTGATGTGTTATAAAAGAGAATTCATGAATCACTTACAAGATGGAACATGTTTGTTACCATAAGCTAAATGCTTGCGTAAGTACAAGCCTTTCCTGTTTGCAAGGAATAAGGAAAGTTAGTGAGTTCCCATTTGAGTTAAGTAAGATGTGGTATAGTTCAAGCTTCGATAAGAATGTTAATATGTGCCATTGATTTTACCATTGATGTGTATGATATCCGTAATGGAATTTAAGCTTGAATATGCCTATAAAGAATTGGCCATATGTGTAAATGATAAATGTGAAAGAGGTTGGATATGTTTGCATATGTGTAAAAATTGGGTACATGTGATTAATATGTAGTGAATTGAAATGTACGGATGTTCGTCAATAAGTAATTTCGAGGACGAAATTATTTTTAAGGGGGGTAGAATTGTAATATCCCGAAATAGGGGTGTCACAGGGATTCTCATACACGAGAAGGTTGGGAAAGAAATAAGGTTGGGAAAGAAATTAGTTTAACAGTATGGGTATTTTGGTCTGATGAAAACACCAACTACTCACTGAACTTTAATTGCTGCTTTCACTCCCAGTTGATTTTCAGCAGACCAGTGTGGTGGGGATGGGTTTTCACTGAACCTTGCTGCTAAACCAAACAGCACAACAGTGCGGTGGGCAGCAATTATTTAGGCCAATCTCACCTCCCCGGAGCCAAACGGGCATCCAAAGGGAGCCTTAATTTAGTTGATGACCGTTTAGTTGGTAAAAAAACATTATAATATTTTATTTTATTTTATTTCCTATATTATAATTTTTTTTGTAATTATGATTTTTATTTTATATAAAGTATGTTTAATTAAAATATAAATGATCAATATTATTAATTGAAATTATAAAATCAACATTTAAATCCCCTATTGACATATTATATCGTCGCTATATGTTTAGTTATATAATTACAACTTCACTTTATATCGACATAAAAATTGTTGGCATGTCCACATTTATACAACCTTATATCAATGGTCAAAAGTGTTCCTATATGTTCAATAATGGAGATGACAATTACACTCTATATTGATATAAAAAAAGAAAAAAGAATCATTAGCATATTTATATAAATGGACATGTTTAACTCTATAGGTGTCGAAACTTTTTTTTTTTTTGAGTTTGAGAAATGGGGATCGACTTTAAAATGACAAATGGAGTCGCCACCGATCTTTTATTCAACGTGTGATCGGATCACCTCAAGATGGATTATTTTAATAAAATATTTTGATTTATTAAAACAATAATTTTTGATCTACGAAATATAAGAAAATGGGTTCGGAAGTCGGTTACATGCGAGGAAGGGTTAGCACCCTCGCAACGCCCAAAATTGATACCAAATTGATTAATTAATGTCCTTGTGTCGAAAATTTAAAAAGATTTTAAAATCATGATCTTCTTCGACCCGTTTGAAGATATTCGAGTTTGAATATTTAGATTCTCTTGTTCCGAAGGAATAAAATATCACATCCAGTGCGTTAGGATACGACAATTTAAGTCTTCGAATTCAAGATCATCCCAAAATTCTCAAAACTCATGCATTGAAATTTTGAAAGGGTATTTGGTTATTTGGACAAACGAAAAAACCGAAACCCAGCACGTTACGGTACAATTTCTCGAATTTCCAAATACGAAATATTGCATTGTCTTTAAAAAGGAAAACATGGACAAAATTACGAAAGGATACTTAGTTATATGGTCAAATGGAAAATCGAAACCCAACACGTTAGGGCACGATTTCTCAAATTTCCAATCACTAAATATTGCCTTATTTTGAGGAATTTTTAAATAAGCGATTATAAAATCAGTTCAAGGTGCATTTATTTGGTTTGCTTGGGGTAAAAATGAAATGACCAATACCGATCACATACATTAGAATTTGAACCACGATACAATAACAAGAAACAAGAACATAGTCGCAAGCATAAAACAAAGACA
Source organism: Gossypium australe (assembly GCA_005393395.2). Taxonomy (NCBI): domain Eukaryota; kingdom Viridiplantae; phylum Streptophyta; class Magnoliopsida; order Malvales; family Malvaceae; genus Gossypium; species Gossypium australe. The sequence continues at coordinate 18,702,896 of CM016625.1, read as the reverse complement.
CATGGCAATACTATTATACAAACAAATAACAATAATATGAAAATACAAAAGAACAAATTAAGATACACATAATAGCAATAGCCTCACATCATACACTTATGAATTAGAAAACAATTTTAAAAGAAATATAAAGCAAATTCACACAAATAAAATGTAAAAAGCTTTTAAATGATGACAAATGAATTTAAAATAAATAATGTAAAAAAAAAAGAAAATTTGAAATCACGATATTTACAACAATTTAAAAATAAATCATATGTATAAAATTTTAAAATAAGTAATACATGTAAGAGTTTGAAATAAATCATAAAAAATAAGAATAAAAATAAACAGTATGTAAAATAATAACATATAAACGAGTTTTAAAATAAATATTATGCAAGAAGAAATTTAAAATAAGTAATATACAAAACAATTTAAAAAATAAAATGTATCAATCTAAAATAAATAATACACATAAAAACAAAATAATTTAATATAAAAAATGTACAAAAGAATTTAAAATAAACAATATATAAGAATTTAAAAACAAATAGTGTACATAAAAGGAATAAACAATTTATATAAATTTATAATAATATATCAATTTTAAAAAATGATAACTAAATTAATAAAATATAAAAGGAAATTTTAAAGTAACAACCCAAACAATGTCAAACCAGTAATGTATACCAAAATAGTCCAAAGCAAGATATAATAAAACCATTTAAAAAATAAATAATGAATTTTATAAAAATAATTTAAAATGAATAATATATACATATATAATAGTTTAGAAAAGCTAAAGAAATTAAGTGAAGAGGACTCAATTGGAATCAAAACAGAATCAAAGGGTTAATTTGAAAATAAATAAATCATTAATAATAGAAATAGGGACTAAAATAGAATGTGCAAAAACGAATAGGGGCCCAATGTGCAATTTCCAAGTCCCTTAAACGCGACGTTTCAACACGGACTAAATTGAAATGGCGAATATATTTCAAGGCAAAATTAAATTAAAAAAGAAACCGAAATAGAATGGCGGCGCAAAAGGGGAGGACTAACCACGCAAATTACCCATTTAGGGTAAAAATGTGCGGATCCAACTATGGACGGGTCAACGCGCGGGTACTTAACTTTCAAAACGGCGTCATTCCTTTGATTTATAAAAGCCAATTATTTTGCCCCAGAAATCATTTCCACCGCAACTAAAAACCTAAAAAAGGGGGGTAGCTGTTTTTTTCTGCTAGGGTTTGAGCCTTATCAAACCCTTCATGGTTTTTTCGCCGTCGCCGTACCACCATCGGTTCAGGTGACCAACCACGCTCAAAAACAAAAGGCCTTATGCCGCTGTCTAAACCCGCAAGATCAAAAGGAGAGGAAAAAGTGGTTTTCAACCGCGTTTCGGCTAGATTCTGACGACGGAGGAGGACTCCGACGCCGTGACCAAGCTGATAAGCCTTTTTCCTTCCCTCCTTTCTTTTCTTCGTATTTCAAACAATAACCAAAAAGAATAAAATGAAAAATAAGAAATCACATTTTTCCCAAAAAAATGTTTTCTGTTCTTTCGATTAATTAGTATCCGTAGTATGAGTGTGTAATACAAAAAAATCAGATCCTTTTACATTGCTTCGAATCGGTTTTATATAGCCGAAACTAAAATAAAAAAATGAAAAATGAAATACAAAATCCTTTTAATTTCCGTTATTTCTCTTTTTTGCTGTCGTTTGTCCTCTCTTTGTGCAGGTACGGAGGTAAGGGGCTAGCTATGGCATGGTTGTACGTGGCACTCGGCGTGGCTGAAGCTTGGGCGCAAAGGTTCTGCCCTAAGGTTTCTGTTTGCTGAACCTCTTGGGCTGTTCGTACTTGCTTTGTTATTGGGTCTGTAAATTGGGTTGTAGGTTAGGTAGTGGTTAGTTTAGCATTTGGGCTTGGGTTTAATGGACAGATGGACTGTTTTGGATTTTTTTTATTTCTGTTTGTTTTTGTTTCGGTTTTATTGGGCCTGGGTATATTTGGGCTCTTACGATAGGTATGAACAGATTACCCTTTGTAGGTAGTATCTATATTAATTCAATCTATTTTGATGTCCATTTTTCTCTCAATAAAAACATTGTATATGTAAACATCATTATATGTATAAGAATTGGAAAATGTAATTAGGGTACTACAATTAAAAGCAATTCAATAGTACCCATTAATTATAATGGTTACCCAAACACATTACTTATGTAATTGTAAGCAATTACACCTAAATTCAATTACTAAGTAGTTTCCAAATGCACCCAAAATTCTAATTTTTCTGGACGTGTTTGCTAACATAATATAATTGTATTATATTTTTCGATGTCATGCTTGATAATATTAAATTATAATTACACAACAACATAACTTTAAAATTTGAAAATTTTTAATTTTATTATAAAAAATTATCAACTATACTTGAGAAAATATATTAACTACGTATATTAATCTAAGAAAATATTTGAAAATAAGATAACTTAAAAAATAAATTTATTTAATTAATCATTCATTCCATTTGTGATTATTGACCAAGTATATATAATTAATAATAAATGCAATACAATATAATTAAAATTAGTATAAATAATTTATAATAAATATTGTGTAATATAGCTTAATATATTTTTTTGGTAATTAAAATAGCTAAATATTGTAGTTCAAAGTGTAAGACAACTTATCTTTTGTAAATAAAAATTTCACATTATTTAAATGAAATTACTAAAATAACATGTAATTATATTTGAAAAAATATTTAAAATATACATCCTAAAACTGAAATGCTATTTATTGTATAAAAATAACAGAGCTAACATATGAGATTATGGGGTCAATTCCCACAAAGAAAAAGTAAAAATACTTATAATTTTTTTTAATTTATAAAATTGGTGAATTGAACTAAAAAATTAGAAAATACCCATCAATTTTTTTTTGAAAAATGAATATTTTATAAAAAAAATTAATCTCTCTCCACCCAGTAAAACCCTAAAATCCCTAATTTTTTTAATTTTAATTCAATATTCATCACATTTTTTTTAAATTTTCTCTTATTCTCTTACACACTCTCTAGAAATTTAAAAGATAGGTGACTAATCTTTTAATACTTTTAAGTGGGACTCCCTAATTCGGTAACTATACTTTCTAATATTTACTGATTAATATCTTGAAAATTTAATATTGTGGCTTTTAATGAGATAGATTAGTAGTTTCATACAAGATTCAATTTTTTATTGATTCAATGACTTTTGGATTTTTACATTTTTATTATGTAATAATTTTTAGAGGTTGATTTACATAAAAATTTGGAGAAATTAAGATTGATTGTCTTTATAATCTTAAATTTCTTAAACATTGATTAGAAATTTAACATTTCTATTTAGAAATTATTATGGCTAGCGATTATTGTAAATCTCGTGTTTGACATACACCATAAAGCATTTAAGTAATTTTAATTTTTGTGAAAGAAAATTATTGTAATTGTCATTGAAATGATAGAGACAATATAAGAAGAGTATATTTGCAAAAAAAAGACATTGTCAACCACACAATCACAAATTTCCCAAAAAAAAAAATTGTGGATTAATATTATGCATTGTTTTATTAAGGGTTAATATTGTGCATTAATTTATATGATTTTTATAACTATTCAGATTTTTTTTAAAATTTCATTGCATAGTTAAACTTAATTAATGTACAAGTGTAATTAAAAATTATATGGTATTTGATTTAAGTGTAATTGTTTGTAATTATCCCAATTTCTTTCTCATTTGAAAATTAAAGAATATAATCAGAGTGCTTCAATTATACTCAATCGAATGAGATTCACTAAGTATAATGATTATCCAAACATGATTGTACATATATGTAATTACATACAATTAGACACCACAGAGCTTTCCAAACTTACCTTAATATTTATGTACTTAATTTTTTAACATTGAATTAAAGTAAGATTTGTAAATTTATGATGTATAATTTTACTAAAATAGAGACAAACACAACGCAACAAAGCACAACCAAATTGATTTGTACATTTCTTAGTTTATAAGTTTGCAATTCTCCCATTCAACCTCAATAATATCTGAATGCTTGTACATTTGGGTTCTGGCACTTGACTCTTCTTTCTTTCTGTTAGGAATCGACTCGATTAAGCAATGAATAAGTAAAAATAGTAAAAGAAATTGAGAAATTGAACACACAAATTTAACATGGAAAAACTCCTCTAAAGAGGATAAAAAACTACGGGTAAAGATAATTTTACTATAATGGCAAAAGAAACGAAGAGTACAAAAGATGGAGATAAAAATTAAACCCCGAAAAACCTGAAAACAAAGAACCCTCAAAACGTAAACACAAAATTCTATAAATGTGTTATGAGTTCTAATATCTAATGAGTGTATTTTCTAAGGTTGTAAAAGAACATATTTATAGGCTAAATTCATAGGTCAAATAATAATAAAATAATCTAAACTAATCAGTGTTTGATTGAAACAAATAAACAGAGTTTAACTAGAAGATTATTTCTCAAATTTGACTAGAGTAGGAGTCATACTTAACAAATTTCCACCTTGACTCATATTTCCACAATGCCATCTTTGCCAAAGCCCGCCACGAGCCTATCTTGAACCATGCAGGGAATTAACTGAGTCGAATCTGTGCTTAGAAACTGGAAGACTTCTAGCCTTCGACTTGTCCACTGCCAAATCAAAACTAACCCGGGTTTGATTTTCACGAACACAGTGCCCTAACTTTTCAAAACCTGCATCCAAAAGAGAACCTCTCTTCAACGAAACGGTCATACATTTTTCCCTCCTATGACCAAGTTGCCTCCGCTCTAAATGAGTTGACTTCGACTCTGTAACGGACGAGGGATGTCCGATTTCACCGGTAACTGTAGAACCTTCTAGAATATAAAGACTGTCGGTTCTTTTACCTTTTAACAAAACGAGAGCTCCACGAGATACTTTAATGCCGCTCGACTCGATGTTGATTCTGCATTCTTTCAAGTCTAAAATACTCAAGGAGATGAGATTCTTTCGTAAATCAGGTACATACCTAACATCTGAGAGTGTCCTAATCGTCCCATCGTGTATCCTAATTTTAACAGTACCAATACCAATTACCTTACTAGATGAATCGTTTCCCATGCACACAACTCCATCCTCAACCGAACTGTATGTGGAGAACCATTCTCTATTGGGACACATGTGGAAAGAACATCCCGTATCTAGGATCCACTCGGACGTGAGCTTGGAGTTATCGCTCGTTGACACTAACAAGAAATCATCACCGCTTTTATCGACCAAATTAGCACCAGCTACATCTTCCTCGTTACTCTCAGCAGCTTTTTTATTTCGCAGTTTATAACAATCTGCTTTGACGTGACCTAGCTTTTTACAATAGCGACACCTTTTGTCCCGTTTCTTTGATGCTATCAAAATGGAAGCTTGCTTATCTGCCTTGCTATCCAAACCAAACTCATTGTCTAGTTTGTCTCTACTCAACAATGACCCTTCACATCTTCGAACGAGAGTCTGTCTCTGCCATAAATCAGGGTCTCCCTGAAAGACTTGTATGAAGGGGGTAAATAGCACAACAATAGCATAGTCTGATCTTCATCGTCAATATGAAACTCAACATTCTTTAAATCATTTAAAAGAGTAATGAATTGACTGATGTGATCTCTAAGAAGCTCACATTCGTTCATGCGAAACGTAAATAGACGTTGTTTCAACACTAAACGGTTAGCCAGAGACTTAATCGTATAAAGAAAATAAAACGTCCATCGAAGAGAAGCAAATGAAAGGCTTTCATAAAAATTCTCGTAGAATCAAGAATTTCTATTTACAATAAGTTAGGTACATCAATAAAAAATACAAAGAATTCCCTCCAAAAAGTATGATATAAATCATAGGATGTCCTAGAACTTAAAAGAAAAACAAATTATTTGAGTTTGTTTATTCGAACTTATTAACTAGTTCATTTTCATCGCGGACAAAAATTAAGAATTCTCCATTTAAAAAACTTTCTGTGCGAAAAATTCCCCATAGCATCTAGGATATCGCCTTCTCCTAGATAATTATGTCTAACCTTTTCTATAAGGCGGATGAGGTTTTCTCCATCAATACCTCCTGCAATACCGTATTTGCGAGGCACAACTGGATTGCAGACAAGGCCTTTTCATCAAGCTCTTCCCATTTTGTTTGATTTAGATTCTCAGGCTTTTTCCCGGTAACAACATTTTTCAAGCCGGTTTGAACTAGAATTACCATCATTCGAACTTGCCACAGATTGAAATTTGTCTCACCATCGAACTTCTCAATTTCAAACCTTATTGCTGCCATATCTGAATGGGCTGATCTATGAAAATTGAATTAACTCTGATACTACTTGTTAGAAATCGACCCGATTAAGCAACGAACAAGTAAAAATAGCAAAAGAAATTGAGAAATTGAACACACAAATTTAATATGGAAAAACTCCTCCAAAGAGGATAAAAAATCACGGGCAAAGATAATTTTACTATAATGGCAAAAGAAACGAAGAGTACAAAAGATGGAGATAAAAAACTAAACCCCGAAAAACTCGAAAACAAAGAACCCTCAAAACGTAAACACAAAATTTTATAAATGTGTTATGAGTTCTAATATCTAATAGGTGTATTTTCTAGGTTGTAAAAGAGCCTATTTATAGACTAAATTCATAGGTCAAATAATAATAAAATAATCTAAACTAATCAGTGTTTGATTGAAACAAATAAACAGAATTTAACTAGAATACTACTTCTCAAATTTGATTGAAATAGGAGTCATACTTAACACTTTCTTTTTCTTTAAAAAATAAAATAAATAGAATTTCCATTTTTGACTTGTTATCTCTCTATATATAATATGTCAAACGTTGTGAAGTATGGAATAAATGGGATGTTGTTGGTAAAGATAGGTTGGAAATGAGTTGGAGTTTAGCATAGATTTCTGCTTAACTTGGACAACAAAATGGGAATATACCTCTTATTATCTTGCTGTTGTTTTAGTTATTTTAGGGCTTACTGTATCTGGTGTTTGCAAATCCTGTAATTATCATTTTATTTTTTTTAAATATATTCATATTAGTAAACATTGAATCTTGAAACGTGGATGGGCCTACAACAACATCAAGATTTCAAATCATATCATAATCACATGTATGATTAAGTCAGCTATAGTTTTTGAGACATCGACTGTGACTCTCCATTATTAACCGTTTCTGTTGTCTTTCTGAACTCTCTTTTTTTCATTTGTGCCTCAAAAACATTCATTTTTCTTTTTAAAATTTTAAAGCTCTCAATTAATTTAAATCTAAAAAGACACTACATGTGGTGTCTTTTACTGGTTTTGAGAAACCGAACGTAACTTTTCACTTCATAGACAAGTTTGGATTTTGTTGTCCCCGTTACAACATGCATCCATTCCCATTATTAATTCATCCTTCCTATTCCTAAGGTTTCTACTTATCTGGTTTGATATATGAACATTGTTATCAGATGATGAAGTCTGAGCCAAAATGTTGTTACATCAAAAACAGGTTCCAGGTTGTTGTTTTAGTATTATTTAGGAAAACAAGTGAAGTGCAAGAGGCAAATGAATCACATGGTTAATTCCGTATGAAAACTGTTTTACCCTTAATGGCGGTGAACTCTTAAAATTTTCTAAAATATATTTCAATTTCCCGACAATCTGAAATACCTACAAAAAAAAAAAAAACAAGTTGCCGACCTTCAGGTCGTTGCAGTCTTAGGATGCATGAGTTAAAAGGCTTGAAGATGGACATGTCTGAAACAAGGCAGTGGGAAAACATCCCACATGGTTGAGTTGCAAAGACAGTGGCAAAAGGGTTTGATTCCGAAGGTCAATTTTGGACCGCATAGTTCCCCTCTCCTTGGATTTTGCTTTGCTTTGGGTTCCTTCTACTTGGCTTGGGTCTGTATCATATTCGTGTAATTTTTGTATCATAATCGTGATTAACATAATTTATATTTATATAAACTTTTGATAATGATTTGTGTTTATAAAATTTTGAACATCGGTAGATTTATCCATAGTTACTAATATTTTTCCATTAAAGCAAGGGTATGGCATCAGACAAGAAAGCTAACAGTCATATGTACTAATGCCTTTGTCTAGTGACTGCCTAGTTGCATGTCGATTATGATGAAGAAAAAACCCTGAATTTTCTGCTCTAAGTATTCGAGACTTTGGAGACCGTAAGAATTTAAATGGATATGCAAATGCAGAACAAATAAATTAGGGCTAAAACAGGGAGTAATAATGTAATATGCAGTGATTGATTAATTATATTAGTAATCTCCTAATTATTAGTAATTTTTTTATCAACTAACTATAAAAAGTTACAAAATGGTCACCAATTATTAGTAAATTTCTTTTTTTATCACTCAACTATACAAAAAGTTACAAAATAGTTACCCAACTAAATTTTTTAAAATTAGCATAATAGCATTTTTAATCCTCAACATTTATACATTGTATATTTTTTATTTTTTTTTTTGCAATTTTACTTTTCTTGACTCTTTCACCTAAAACACTAAAAAAACAAATTTATTAACTGAATTTGATTGAAAATATACAGAAAAAAATGGCAACACTAAAAAATTCAAGATAATAATTTTAATATTTTTTTCATTCTTTTAAAATTAACTCTCAATGTCACAAGAAAAATAAAAATGCAAAAAACAGATCAAATTACACAATGTAAATGTTGAGAGTTAATTTTTTTTAGAATCAAGACTAAATATACATAATTTATAAATGTTGAGAGTTAAAGTTGCTGCTATGTCAACTTTAAAAGTTGTCATCATTAGCTATTTTGGTGACAAAAAAGGTTAAAATTGAATAATTTGATGACCATTTTATAATATTTTATAATTAAATAAAAAAATTATAATTGAATGATTAGTAATAAAACTTACCGTTAAACCAAATAGCAGTCCATCAATAATTTTATATAAACGTACATAGTTACAAAATTAAAACAGTATGCAAACCTGTAATCTTTGTCCTGTTGGGTAGCAAACTAGATTTTCGCAATTGAGAGCTTGAAATGTGTTGTAAGATATGCATGAATTTTTGGAGGTCACATGACACATGGGCATGTCAAGGTGAAAATTCATTACATAAGTTTAATCAAAACTTAAAAAGATGTATTTATGTATATAATATAGCCCCCCAATCAATTTTTGTCCATATTGATTAATGAGGAGATTACGATTAATAGCATTGATTAAGGGATGTTACCGACTTTTTTTTACTATATAATAATAATATGAGGTCATTATTATTGTTATCGTTGAAAATCAAGTTTAAGTCGGTGTTAGTCGATGTTACGGGTATAGAATCAAGATTAATTAAAATAAACAAATTTTTGAATAGGAGACTTGACCATGAGAAGCTATATAATTACTTTTAAATCTAGCTGAACATGTGATTTATCACGTGTGGAGATATGGAAATGCAACACCCTAATTTTAATTATTTAAAAGTACTATCTATTTTAATAATATTATTATATGTTTCCTCTCCTTTCTCTTTTAAATATTTAAACACAACTAAACTTTTAAATCTAGGTGAGATAAAGTAAGATCATGCCCTAAGCAAAACCTAGGATTTTAACTATAATGGGAGAATCTATGTGGCCTAACTTCTAACAACTACTTTACCCCACTCTTATTTAGGGTAGTTTGGTAATACTTTTGAAAAGTGTTATGAAAAAGTATTTTTGAAAAGTTTAGTTTAAAATTTGAGTGTTTAGCATTACTGTTAAAAAGTGCTTTTGAGAAATAAAATGTCCATTTTAAATATATTATTACCAAGTAACAAATATGCATTTAAATTAGTTAATATTATTATATTTAATAAAAATAAAAAATTTATTATAACTTGTTGTTAATATTTAATATATAAAATATAAATTTTAAATATTTTTAAGCAATAAATATTAATTATTTATAAAATTTAATTAAAATATATAACTATATTTTAAATGTTTAAATATAATCATTAAATATTTGTAATTAGTATTTTAAAAAATATTTTTTTATTTTTAATTAATGGTTTTAACACATTTGTAATTAAGCACCAAGAAAAAAAATGGAAAGTACTATGCTATTGGAGGGGTGAAAAAGTAATTAAGCACTAAAAGTACTTTTGCGAGAGGAAAAGTTAAAAATTTTAACTTCTTCTTTTCAGAAGTGCTTTGAAAAAATACTTCTGAAAAGCCAAAAAATTCAGCCGAAAGCAGCTTGTTTAGCATAACTTTTCTTTCAAAAGTACTTTTGGAACCAGAAGTGCTTTTTTTAAGCACTACAGAACCAGCCCTTAATTCACTCCTTTTAAAGGAAATAAAGTGAGAAAAATGCTATGCCTTCTTTTAATCATATTAATTAACTATATCACTAGTTTTAATCATTAAATCAATCATTATATACTAAATTAAATAAACAATTCAATTCAACATTGATGGTGCAGTAAAAGAGGATTCGGATTAATCACGATTGGGAATGTCATATGAGAAAGAATAGAACATAGGTTCTTGGCTATAATCGATTTTTGGGAACCTGTTCTATTTTCGATACTGAATTATGGGATATTCTGGATGGTTTGGCGATTACACTTGATAGAGGGTTTGTCAGAATGATTATCTTATCAGATAGTCTAGAGGCAATACAAGCTATACAGGGCGATTTTTGGTTAGAAAAATCTAACTTTTATTGGCTAAAGTTATGCATTGGTCGATTCATCATGTATCTAGAAGACAATAAAGAGACTAACTAAAATGACTATTGGTAATAAAATTGGACTTCAGCTATTTGAAACCCCCCCAAGGGGTTTGAGAATATCTTTAAGAAGTTTTTTATTCACTAAAAAAATAATTCACAATAAGTTAATTAATTAATACATAATTTTCGTGAGTAGAGTGAAATTCAAGCTTGAGAAACTCAAAGATTCATAGCTTCATCTTTTGCCAACACATCAAATGCCTTATTAATAGATTAAATTGATGTCATTAATAAATTAAATATTAATTCAAATGAATTATATTACTATAAAATTATTTTTATTTATATATTTTTATATTAAATCAATAAAAATTATAACATTTAAAACTTCAAGTTTACGATTTAGTTATTAAATAATTTTTTTAATAAATATATGTTTTAAAACAATTTTTTACCCATATTAAATTATAATTTAGATTTAAATGCGAAGAGAAAATTAAAGTATGTAGTGTGTTTTAAAAAATAGAAAATTATTAATTAAGTAGTTTAAACTTATAGACTGACAAAGTGAGTATAATTCAAAAGACAGGAAGTAATAAGAGAACGTGGGCTTGCGTGCTAAACTGACAGACGGGAGGGCCGCGTAGATGGGTGATTATTGACTACATTTGCCCTTAACCCACTTGCCTACTTACCCCAGTTCCCAGACACTCCGATAAGGACAGTATGGCGTATCTCTCTTCCTTTTTATTCTATTTCAGTTTATATTTATATAATTCTGATTCATAAATATCAATACACCATAAGAACCCTATTTAATAAGAAGCATAGCCCACTGCTTTCTTCCATGCATTTGTCCCTTATAATTCCCCTACCCAAGCATATCTCTTCTCTACCTTTCTTGCTCTTGTTTTTTACTTTATTTCTTTCCTCCTCTCATCCCATTTTCCCCTTAGGTTTTTCTTCTCTGACAAAACCACATCCCATATATTTATAATATCCTTAAACTTTCACTTTGTTGATTACTTTCCTGAGCCAAATATCAATACAATGTCAAGCAGAAGATCACGTTCCAGGCAATCAGGTGCTTCAAGGATCACTGATGATCAGATCATCGATCTTGTTTCCAAGTTGCAACAGCTTATCCCTGAGCTTCGTGGAAGACGCTCCGACAAGGTACTTTTACCATGCTCTTTTTTTTTTTATCTGTACATTTCTCTTTTTCTTTTCTATGGCTTCCTTCACTTTTGTTGTGCTATACTCAAATATGTATTAAGTTTGATGTTTCTTTTGAATCTTAGAAGGAAATCCCATAATTAATCTTAAAAAATATCATGTTATTTCATTAACGTTTTCCCCCTCTAATTTGTAATTTTCTCTTCAGGTATCAGCTTCTAAGGTCTTACAGGAAACCTGCAACTATATCAGAAGCTTACACAGAGAAGTTGACGGCTTAAGCGATCGGTTATCTCAGCTATTAGCTTCCACAGACACCGATAGCGACCAAGCAGCCATTATCAGGAGTTTACTTATGTAATGATCAGATTTTTGGTTTTTTTTTCCTAGATAAAGTATTACTCACTTTTTCCAGGTCTAGGGTTTGTTTATCATCGCTTGTATTGTAGTAATGCAGGACAAGGGTGGAACAGTGGCTACAGTGAACCATGTTTCGTAATCCTTGTCATCAAGAGACTTGTATACTGTTCGAGTTTATCCTCGTATATTTATAAAATAAAAAGAAATTATGAGTTGATTTACAGCCGCGATAGTGAGGAAAATTCCTTCCTTCTTCTTTTTTTGTCAGCAATTTAAATTTTATTAAGAAAAAAAAAAAGTGTTGCATGGAGCAAACACCAGAACTAATTACAAAGCATTAGAACAGCACGAGGAAACACAGCATAACCATCTCTCACTGAAATGCCTACAAACTAACACCAAGACAAAAACACCCCCAGAATTAAAACAACTTCAACAGCAAATTAGAAAACGAAATATGAGCACTTTAAGCCATTTTTATTAAGATTATATTGGTTTGTTCATGGTGACATTACGGTTCTAATGTATCTTTCAAAGTTTCAAATTATAGAGGAAAGCTAGCCATGGCTGGCTATAATATTATGATTTGTGCATACGTTAATAGTTCTGTTAATAACCTTTAGTTAAGATTAAGCAGAGAGAGAGAGAGAGAGAGATTTAGACTTAAAGAGTGGACCCTGAGAGGTCAAACCTCGGAAGCTGTGGACAATGGCGGACATGTGATTTACTGCACGTCAAATTATCTTTAGGGCCTAACCTTCGATCCGATGGGTTTCAACCTTTGAATCGTTATACTCGTTTTAGCCTTTAGGTGTAGTTTAGAAGATATACTTCGCATATGAACCATGCTTAAATGCTTGAAAAAAAAAAAGTCATATTTAAATATGAATTTAATCACTCTATGTTTATGAAATTAGTTGAAGTCAAGAAAATAATTTAGCAAAACTTATCAAATGTTTACATTTAAAATGTAGAGTTTAGGGTTAGAAAAATGCTAAAAATAATTTTCCATGGATAATTATTTTTTCGAGAAATAAAATAGTAAAGATAATTATTTTTCATCGATAAAAATCAATTTTTTCAAACTAGAAAGATGAAAGAAGAGAATAAAAAAAAAACATATCTTAATTCAAATTTATATAAATTTTAAATATTTTATTTTATTTTTCAACTTTACTGGGTAGTGAATGGAAAAAATAAAAATATTTTTTTCTTTTAAAATTTCCATCGAGCATACCTATAAAAAAATTATATTCTTTTCATCTTTCTATTATTTTACCTTTCAATTTTTATATTTCTAATTTTTATGAATTTTTTTAATTTTGAAATAAATATAGAAACTTTCAGTTTGTGAATTAGGTTGGTTTTCTAATCCAATAATTTTGCTCTTTGAAATTTTTAGCACAAATTCAAATTATGCTCCAACTCCATCCATGGGACGGAGTATCTGTTGTTTTTCCCGCGTCTTTCATTGGTTCGCTAATTTTGTCTGTAAACTCGACCCCAGCAATCGGGGGGGTGTGGGTTTTTCTCTTACGTCAGGAAAATCCTTTTAACCAACGGTGCTGATCCATTTCCCTCCCACCCTCCATCAACGCTCCCCTTTCTCGCTTTTCTCTTTGATGTCAACCTTTCTTGTCGACAACTCGTGATCATTTATGAAAAACAAGAACATTGACCCTACACGTAAAGATCTTAGAACTCATCTGCATTATCCTTGATGCATATGTGACGTACGCGAACATGAGCAATAAATAAATGCGAGCGAAAGACCTTCATTCCTCTTAATCGTTTCCCTTGTCTCTGCCCAAATAGGACCTCGCATTAACGTAATTTTATTCGGATCCAAATTGAAAAACAAAAAAGTAAAATAGAGAAAAATAAATTTATTTCGATTTTAGGTTCTAAATTTTTAATGTGGAGGCTTGATTTAATTAGCTCTTTGAGGATAACCCGCGACTGAGTCAAAAAGGCTATGGCGGGAATGAGTGACTCAGTGTCAATCAGGGTTCCGTACAGTAACTTAAAGAACGAATCGGAAGCTGAAATGATCGTCGATCCTCATCTTCAGATGGATCTGAATTCGTCTCCCAGCTTTCGTTCAATTTCTTCCTCGTCTCCTTCGTCGAGGACTCCCCACGGAAACTTTAACTTATCGTCGCCAATCCACGTCAGGTCCAAGGATTCTAGCTTAATGACTCTAGTTCTTAGTTGTATGATCGCAGCTGGGGTTCAGTTCGGTTGGGCTTTGCAACTATCGCTCTTGACTCCTTACATTCAGGTCTTTTAAGTGCTTTTTTTTTTTCATTTTTGTAATTTACGTTAGTTTATGTGAAATTTAAAGGGAAAAAAAATAGGTTATTGATAATGAATGTTGTGAAATTTGAATTTGATGCAATGTGTTATGATTAGTTTTATTATTTGTTAACATTGTTGTGTTCCATTATGTTTTTTTTCTTTTTGTAAATTTGTAAGGGAAAAAAATCAGCACATTATACTTTTTGTAAGCATTCTTGAATTGAATCAGTTAGAAAGTTGACACTGGAATAGCGGCATTACTTTCTTTGATGTTTACTCATAAATTTATTTAATTCTCTGGGATTCAGAAAGCGTTTTGGGTGTAATTACAAGTTGGAAAAGAGAAATCATTGTGTTGAGAGAATTGTTTTTTCTCTTTTTTCTAGAAATTCTTCTGATAATTTGTAGGAATACTTTATCATATTTAAAAACATCATATAGGATGGCAAACAGTTGAAAACAAATATTGAAATGGGGGGTTGGGGGGGGGGGGAGTGTTTACTAGCAACTAGATAGCCAACAATTTTGCATGATGATTATTGGCATATGTGTGAGAAAGAGAAGAATATGATGGTAATATTTCAAAGAACGTCTTTGGAAAATAATATGATTTTCAGTTATACTTGTATAATAGCATCTCTTCATTTATTTATTGTTAGCTTCAGCCATGATTTCTTTTC
Source organism: Gossypium australe (assembly GCA_005393395.2). Taxonomy (NCBI): domain Eukaryota; kingdom Viridiplantae; phylum Streptophyta; class Magnoliopsida; order Malvales; family Malvaceae; genus Gossypium; species Gossypium australe. The sequence continues at coordinate 18,687,611 of CM016625.1, read as the reverse complement.
AACTGCTTTAAGCTTCTCTTTAGCTTATGTTACTCTACTTTATGTTTGACATTGCGTGATTGGTTGATTCATGCAGACACTTGGAATAGGACACACTTTTTCTTCATTTATTTGGCTCTGCGGTCCAATAACTGGTCTTGTGGTAGGTGATGTGAACCATGTTACATATAATTCTTAGATACGCTTCTATTTTTATACTATTGCCATTTTCTTTATTGACAATTTAATATGGTAACTTGGTAAATCTTATAAAACAGCTTGTGCTTCTTTTTGAGCTAACTCATAAAAGGGTTAGTGAAGGGCTGACTTTCATGCCTCCTTGATCCTTATAGAAGGTGGAAAATGGGTCCCTAGAAGATTTATGAATAGGCTTGCATAATAGTAAACTACTTTGTTTTTGCAAATTTTTATTGTCTCCCTTCATATCCTGGGAATCTTGTAGTAATTTTATCCCACTGTAGACAGTTGATTGACTTCATGGGCTCTCTTTTGATGTGTCTTCGTGTAAATTTGATTTAGGATATATATATTTGTTAATATCCTTTTGGGCTTTTGGCTATAAATGTGCTACTGCAGTGATAGATGTAAATAACTACAGTTAAAAAGAATTCGGAGAACACTGCCTATCTTTACATTTCGTTCGTTGAGTTAGCTTACATTTGATGTTAGGTTCAACCTTGTGTTGGCATTTGGAGTGATAAATGCACTTCAAAATATGGAAGGAGACGACCTTTTATCCTAGCTGGATCACTCATGATCTCTGTTGCTGTAAGCATCAAAGAAGATTGTTCCATCTATTAAATAATTTGTTCTCATGTTTTTTGTGTTTTATGTATGCTAAACTATGTTTTGTAATTTAGGTGATAACAATCGGGTTTTCTGCAGATGTTGGATACATATTAGGCGATACAAAGGAGGATTGCAGGTTTCCTTTCCTGCTTTTGATCCCTTCTATTAACTTATAGCCCCCCAGTCTCCACCCCCGAACTCAACCAAAAAAAAAAAATATTAATGGAATGATATATGCAATGCAGTACATTTAAGGGTACACGAACAAGGGCAGCTTTTGTCTTTGTTATCGGGTTTTGGATGTTGGATCTTGCAAACAATACAGTGCAGGTAAGCCTTCCATGAAAATTAAATTTTTGTTCCAGTGTACCTTGTATTCTGCATGAGCTAATAATATTACTTTTATTTCCTTAGGGACCAGCTCGTGCCCTTCTGGCTGATCTGTCAGGTGAACTCCTTTAAGAAAACTGGAAAAATTTCTGGTCTAGATATAGCAACATGGAGATGTTTAGGTTCAATGCCTTTCGTTTACAAGTTCCTATAATACCACAAAATTTGAATACTATGCATAACAAAATGTTGGATTGCTATGCATTAGGTCCTGATCAACATAATTCTGCAAATGCTATATTTTGCTTATGGATGGCTGTTGGAAACATCTTGGGATTTTCCGCTGGTGCTAGTGGGAGTTGGCACAGGTGGAATTTGTTTTCATGTGTGTTATTGTGATGAAACGAACAAATATGGCATACCCAGTCCTTTATTTCATCATTTATTGCATTTAGGAATTGATCTAATTCTATAAATTATCTTGACACAGATGGTTTCCTTTTTTGAAAAGTAGAGCTTGCTGTGAAGCCTGTGCCAATCTTAAAGCAGCATTTCTTGTTGCTGTTGTAAGTAGCATTATCCATTGAACTTTTCACACTTATAAAGCTTTCTAGAATGTTAAAACTGAAATTCTACTAAACGTTACTTCAATACGTATTATTCGTTTATATATGGTCTAAATTATGGTATGTCACTTTAACATGGTTACTGATTCTTCAGATAATGATATTAATATGAGCATGGCATATTGTGATTGAAATTGTTGATCTCAGTTGTATTTATCTTTATTGTTGTCCTGCTGCTTCCATGAGCTATGAAGATAATTTTCTTGTGGGGCCAAATATTCGCACAAGTTGACCTTGAAATAGTTATTCTTATTAGTGTCTAAGTTTAACCATGTAGACATGTGGTATAGTTTCTCTAAACTTTAAATGGTTTTTGAGTAGTTCCTGTTGGGATGCCAGTTTTTTGCATTTTATGGTCGCTCATGTTTTCTAACACTTTCATTGATGCCGTCCATAGTGCTCAAAAAAATTGTGTGGTATTGATGCAGGTCTTTCTCTTTTTTTGTACTCTGGTGACTATATGTTTTGCGAAGGAGGTTCCACTTTCAGTGCCAGCAAACCAGCCAGCTTACGTATCAGATTCTGCTCCTTTGTTGGATGATTCCAATCACATGGCTTTCAACACCCAAAATCAAAATCTGAAGTGTCTGTTGTCAATGCTAATAGGAACCATACTGAAAATGGATATGAACGAGTGTCAAAATCTGAGCATGCTAAGAGAAAAGATACAAATGTTCAAGATGAAGTTTTCAGTGATGGACCTCGTGCTGTTCTTGTCAAGTTGTTGACCAGTTTAAGGCATTTACCGTCTGGAATGCACTCAGTGCTTATTGTTATGGCTCTCAGTTGGGTAAGTCTCAATGTTTTGTTCTCTACACTTTTATTGTTTGAGATCGGCGTCGAGTCAATTGTCTGTTGATTGATCACAGACACTAGGATGGTTAACATTTTGATCTGATTTCTTGTACAGTTTCAGAACCTTTTCTCTTCCCCCATCGAGAAATAAGGAAAGTAGGAAAAGTAAGGAATCATTGTTTTTATGTGTATTTGGATCTTATTTGCAGCTTTCCTTGTTCCCGTTCTTTCTGTTTGATACGGATTGGATGGGAAGAGAAGTATATCATGGAGATCCAAAGGGGAATGCTTCTGAAATAAAATTGTATGATCAAGGTGTTAGAGAAGGTGCATTTGGTTTGCTATTAAATTCTGTAAGAACTCAAAGTTGATCATCAGTTAGTCTTTCTTAGATTTTCTCTCAATCTTCTGATTAATGTTATGGTGTTATTCGATGAGGGCTGTTGGTGATTAGTTTTGTTTTTAATCATTTCAATGTAGGTTGTTCTGGGTGTTAGTTCTCTCTTTATTGAACCGATGTGTAAATGGGTGGGGTCAAGACTTGTTTGGGCAGTGAGCAACTATATTGTGTTTGGCTGTATGGCTGTCACAGCTATAATTAGTTTGGTATCTGTCAGAGAATATTCTCAAGGGATCGAACATGTAATGGGAGGGAGTGCTGCAATCAGGATTGCTGCCTTGGTTATATTCATTCTTCTAGGCTTTCCTTTAGCTGTATGTATCAAATGAGTTGCTGTAGATTTTATATCCTTCAGTTTTTCTTTTCAAAAATAATGTTTCTTTTGTATGTTTTGTTTATGCAGATTACCTTTAATGTTCCATTTTCTGTTACAGCAGAGTTAACTGCTGAATCTGGTGGCGGCCAAGGTTTACATCTCAATAGTCTTCTCTGGCGTGTTCTTGTACTTTACATGGTTTCTGTAACGTAACAAGTTGTGTCTATGCAGGATTGGCAATTGGAGTTCTGAACCTTGCAATTGTTGTTCCACAGGTATGAAATTTTATGCATTTTCTATTTAATTTGAGCTTTTATATTTTTTCAGAAGGTAAAAATATGCATAGGTCCCTGTACTCTTCGTAAATTGGGAATTTAGTTCCTCTACTTTTTGGATTTTAAAATTCAGATTCAACTGTTAACATTGTTATATTATATTTTGTTAAATTCAGGTTCATTACAACGTCAATATTTTTAGTTACATTGCTACCGGGTGAATATTTTTTCTATATCTCAAAATGTCACACCAACAAATTAAAAAAAAAAACAGTGTTAACAATTAACTTGTATTTTGAAATCTGAAAAGTAGGAGGACAAAATTCCAGAATTGTGAATAGTACAGGAACCTATAGCACATTGTAACCTTTTCAGAATGTTTCTTACTACATAAGTTGGATTTTAGCTCCAAGTATGTTGGCATTTTGGGTGCCTTCGTATATCGGAAACTTTTGGACGTATAAAATAAAAAGTTGACTGTAAACTGAAAGAAAAACTAGTACCTTTTGTGCTATCTCAATTTCATGTATTAAGTTCAAATTGACTTTGAACGTATTTATTGGTTTGTTCAGATGTTTGTATCGCTGGGTGCGGGTCCGTGGGATGCTCTATTTGGTGGAGGAAATATACCAGCCTTTATTTTGGGTTCCTTATGCGCTCTGGCTGCAGGGGTTATCGCAACTTTCAGGCTGCCTGATTTGTCAAGTTCCTTAAAGTCGTCTGGTTTTCATTTTGGTTAAGGACCAAAATTTCCTTAATAAAGTGAAAACCCACTTTGTATTATGATTCTTAGCAACCACAAAAGTGCTGTCATTTGCTTTCAGAGGATGCCTCTACCGTCATTCGTACGTATAATTTTCATACTAAAAGATATGCGAATTGCATATCTAAATTCATTCATTCTTTTCCCCACTGTTTTGTAATAATTTTCATACTAAAAGATATGCGAATTGCATATCTAAATTCATTCATTCTTTTCCCCACTGTTTTGGAGGTACATTTATTTTATGTAGAGTAGGTAAATTGCCCATTATTGTATTCAGAAGAATGTGAATGGGAAATGTGGGATAGGAGATATAATCATTACATGTTACTCGACCCAAGGTTGAGTTTCAAATATAAATATGTATACAACACATGTTTGCTCATTTTTCAAAAAAAATAAAAAATCATATAGTTAAAGCCAAGGGGCCGAATCAAGAACATGAAATTCTGGACAAGAGCACCGCAGAGGCAATAAAGGAAAATACACCAAGCTGTTCTGGATGCTGCTTGTAGAAATGGATTGCCTCAAAGCCACTCCCTTGTAGTCAACCAAACATGTAGATCATGTTGTATACGGTACCCCCGAAGTTCATTCCCAACATGATATCCCAAGCACTTGTCTTTGGATACCTAAGCAAAGAAAACCAAACAAAACGATAGAAACTCAAATTAACAAGTGAAAATCAGTTGTGCTAGCTTCTGATCATGTTATACAGAATTTTAGAGGCTACGGTAAGAAAATAGGGGAATAGAAGTTTTAAGTACAGCAAGCTGGTTTTTTTAGTTCCCATGAACCTCGCTCGTCCAAAATACATTCTTTAAGATTTACAAACTAAATGCATCTTTGGGCCAGCTAGTTTTTATAAACCTGAAATTTGCTCCCTCTTTGTTGCAATTATCTCTAAAAACTAGGTTTGTTCAAAATAGTAATGAAAATATCAAGAAAAAAAATAGTGGTACAAGAAGAACATGAGCTGACATCTCAGAAAATAAAAGAAGAAAAAGAAAAGGCCTTTAGATTAAACCATCACTAATGCTCTGCATGAAAATGATGACATTTTTGCATTGAATAAACCAAAGTTCTCCTTTAGAAGAAGAGTAAGAGCTTTTGCTCAGAAATTTACTTTAAAACATATTCAACTGAACAAACAAATAAGCTAGATTAACAAGAATATTTCTTGGACAGTTTGATCAAGTATGCTTAACTGATTTTTAATTATTTTAAGCTTATTGCATAATAAGTTTTTTTTTTTGTTTTGGGTCCACCTCATGCTCTAACGTTTTTAATTATTCACTGATTGAATCCTTTGAACGTTAAAAAAATAATTGAAATATCCAACCAATCATAAATTGCTATGTGTTAGATTGTGATATCATTATCAGAAAAATAATTAAAATTTTTTAAAAATATTAAAAAAAAACGTAAAAAGTACTAAAAAATTAAGTTCCCGAATAGTTGTTGCTTGCGTGAGAATTTTTCCTGGGTTACTAATTGTTGGAAACAGCACGACCTCAAAATAATAGTCTAGCCTGGTTGGACTTCAACTCTTCCCGAAGGTCGAATGATGCAAATGAGCAGTAAGATCCTAAGGCTGTTGGATGGATGAATGTAATATTATATATATTTGGTATGGTATTATCATCTGTTTTACAGTTTAAAATTAGTCATGTTTGAACTAGAGATAGTATTTAAATAAAGTTGGCTTAATAATAATAATATTCTAAAATTTGAATTTAGTATTATATATATGTAAATGTAAATAACTTAAAAACTCCATGCCAAAAATAAGATAGATGGGTATGGAAGAGTAAGACTAGCAATGTTTATGATATCTCATTAGCATGCAGTGTGTAATTATGTAAATAATGATATGTAATGTAAATCCTTGTTAATTAATATTTCTTTCATTTGTCTTTTGATATTTGTTTTGTGCAATTTATTAGGGGTTGGTCCAAGGGTACCAAGGTTGTTGGGCAGTGTTTGTGTTAGGACTGTGAGGTGATGGGTGTGTGAGTTCTTTTTACAATTTGGAAAAAGAAAATTATAATTTATAATATCTGTAAATATATTTGTCAACTTTTTAATCTTGTTTGCACTCACAGTTTCCTTTTTTAAAATCATATGCAATTAATTAGGGATCTGTTGTCTGAAAAGGGATGATGATTCAGATCCAGCATCAACTTCACCCATGAAATTTCATTATACTTTGCTTTCATCCATCTCTAGCAATAAAAAAGGAAAGGTCGATTTCATAATTCAACAATCAAAATTACAAAATGTGGTTGAAGTGACTCTGCCATTTGTTTCTAAACAAAGTTCAATACTCCTCTTTCACTTGGAATGTGAAGGAAGAGATCCCAGCAGGCAGCAGCAAATGGGAAGCATTATTATGAGATATACAATCACTCCAGCAGTGAGCAGCCAAATCCAATATTTTTCCTGGAGTAACGAGAAACTCGTGGCCGTGTTGTTGAATATTCAACGAGAAAGGGTAGGGAGGACCACCACTCCATCGGGGCAGTATTTTATGAAATACATCGCAGTGATTGATAAAACGTGGTTAGGTGTCTTAACTCAAGGCCCACTGGTGTAGCCACGTGCATCAACTTTGGTTTCCCACTTCATCAGGCAGGCCTTTCCCTCTGGGGAATTTCAAACAAGTTATTGATACCTTACTGTATATGATATGATTTCTCACGCCAGCCACATGGGCCATGGAAACTACTCTTATAATCTCAATTGATTTCGTGACTACAAATTTTTGCTTCTTGCAAAAACTGTCTTCAACTTCATCCATTGCAAACTTAACTTATATGTTCATTATTACATTTTACTTTTATATTTTTAATTTATTTATTCTATAATTTGGATATTCTGAATTCCTTTTTTTTAAAGATAATTACAGATACAATCACTATTACAAATGATTAACTATGATTAAAATTAGAGGCAAATCCCAAAAAGGAGGCAGGAGCCTTGATCCCCAAAAATGAATGAAAACGTGCTATTCAGTGCCCTTGTATATGATAAAACTATAAGTTGATATATGGTATAATTGCACTTTTATCTTTCAAATGAAAATATTTTATTAAGTTCTTTAGAAAATGATGAATTCATAAATTAGTACATGATAAAATTATATTTTAATCTTTCGAAAAATTATAATTCAATTTCAACTCCTAAAAACATTTATATTCACCCTTGCTAGAATTAAACTTTACAAAGTAGAATAGAATTGATAATTAAAATAATATCCAAACTTAGACCAAAATAAATTTAAATAGGAGCCGCTAAGAAAAAAAAACAATTAACTAAAAATGGAATTCGTGATGTTTGGAAATTGGAAGGTTTTTAAATAGTTAGTTTAAAATTTTCAATTACCTAAATTCAACTAAATTCTATTCTTTATTTGTTTTATATTTTATATTAATTTTTATGATCTAAAAATAAATATTTTACATTTAAAATAGTACAAATAATATAAAACTTCTATATAAAAACACTTGAAAATATTTTTTTAAGAGATATTTATAGAAAAGATTTTGAAATTTATCAAATAATATCTAAAAGTCATAAAATCAAACTTATTTTGTCAAAAAAAAAACTCAAAACCCAAAATAGTATAAAAAAATCGAAAATCTAAAAAAGGAAAATACTAAATTCAACTAATCCCTACAAAACTTGAATTATAAGACCAACACAAAGTAGTTATGTGTTTCACGATTCAAACATAAAATTTTAACATTACCATTAATACAAAGATGCATTAAAAATTAATTTAAATTTTAAAAATATTTATTCTAAACCCAATCCGTACGCAAAAGGTGTTTTTTTTTTTTTTCTTATTTTGTTGTAATCGTAATATATTTGACCAATCTTCATGCTGCAACTTTGTGTGTGTGAAAATATGTGGTTCACTTGACCTTTTAGCAAAAGGTAAGATAAATTAGAATAAGAAGGTAAATGATGGAAATAAGGTGTGTGTGAAGTAGAAAGAAAATAAGTGATGTATTAAATAAATGTTTCCTTCAAAATTAATGTGATTAGAGAAAGGAATTTTGGGTCAAAATGGGGACCAAACTATTCTCTATAAGAAAATTATATGGAAATAACACTTCTCTTTGTCTCTTGGTGGTGACATTTGAAAGACGCCGGCGATTGGTCACTTTTCTTTATTCGCGCTTTATTTTATTCGCTAATTTCAACGGTGTAAATAAGTGCTATTTCAAAATTATTTAATTATTAAATTTTTTTATTTTTTATTTTTTGCAAAAATTGTACATTTTTAGCCTATTGTACATATTTGACTCAAGCAATAATTGGTACAAATACCATTTTTAGCCTTTTTTACAATCTTGACATGAACCCACCTACAAAGGTATGATTCTGTCGATTTCAATTTGCTAAGTTCTGTTCTTAAATACTATATCATGTGACACATGGTGAGGGAAATTTTTTTATTCAAATATATATAATTTTAATTCGATTCAATTATATATATTTAAAAGAATAAAGAAATAAATAAATTTATAGATTAAATAATATTAAAATAACATACATTAATCATAATTTGACTGGAAGAAGAAAACAGAGAAAATTACATAACACGTCTCGTCGCCGGGACAATGCCTCTTCCTCGATGAGGCGTCAACTCTGTTTCGACTAAAAATGCGAGGCATACTCCACAGTAAAACTCCAATAACCTAAAATTTCCTAAATCAATTATTTATAAAATTTTGAACCAATGAATTAAAAATCTAAAAAATATAGAATATTTTTTATTAGGATAAGGTAAAAAGACTAAAAAGAATGGGTAAAAGTAGGTAAATTTGTAATAAAAGCATGCGGAACATAGATATTTGTTAGTTGGAAGGTGTGGGAATAAGAGGTAAATTAGAAGTAGCAGCTACAACCTATTTTAGAGATCAAAATAAAGAGAGAATTTAAGTAACATTTACCGACTAAACTGTATATTTTGAAGCCAATTAAAAGTCAACATCACCAAAGGAGGTGTGAGTTTGCTTATTTACTTCAATTGGGTAAGTTGATTTTGTACACATCAACAAATACGAATAGATTATTATTTAATAATTATAGTTCAATGTAGAGGTGTGCATGGGCCGGGCGGCCCGGCCCGAAGGCCCGCCCGAAATGTGGGAGGGTTTGGGTAAAAATATAGGCCCGAAAAATGGGCTTGGGCAAAAAAATGAGGCCCATTTAGAAAATGGGCCGGGCCTCGGGTATGATTTTTTGGCCCGGGCCTAGCCCGGCCCGGCCCGAAATATTTTAATAATAATATTTTTTTATTGTTAAAATGTTAACTTTAGTATTATATTGATTTATTATATTTTTATTTGTTTTTTGTTTTAATATTTATTTTTATTTTTAAAATGTATTTAATTTATTATATTTTATTTTTTAATAAAATAAGTAAAAAAATTTATATTAGACGGGCCGGGCTCGGGTCGGGCTCGGGCCTACCAATTTTATGGCGGGTCGAGCCTGGACAAATTTTCAGGCCCATATTTCGGGCCGGGCCGGGCTCGGGCTTACCAATCGGGCCAAAAAAAATTTTGGACCCGACCCGAACCCGGCCCGGCCCGGCCCATGCACACCTCTAGTTCAATGCAACGTTGGCTTTAAACTCGCCCTTCTTTATTAGTGTTTTCATAACAACAAAATGATCTACTTTATTTGTCAACCCACCCCGTATTTTTCAATAAGAGCTAAGAGATTTAATTATTAAAAATACGACTCCTTCCTTCGTAATTACTCACTCAACTTTAAATCATTTTAATTACATTCTTAAACTCTCAAGGTTATATTAATTAGATTCTTTTGTTATTAAAATCGTTAATTTAATTATTAAACCACGTGTCAAATATTATATGACATAAATTAAAATAAAAATCTTTAACAAAAATGAATATTGTAAAAATAGATGTTTTAAAAAAATTATGCATATTCTTTTATTACTAATCACTCCTAGTCGGAGTTGTGCTCAAATGCTCTCGAGTTCCTACAAGATTAAATGTAACACCCCAATTTTCAGTGGTGTCAGAAACAGTGGTTCAAGACCACTAAATCTGATGAGTGAGTTATAAAATTTTATTAACTAATATTTATGAGTCAAGTGTGATTTTAGGAATATTTTTGAATTGGTGATTTATGTTTTAAAAGGAGTTATTAGGTAAAATGGTTTCGAAAACGAGGAATCGAGACATCGATTTAATAAACCGTGCCATAAATATTTTTATGAATATTTACGGAGTGTCATTGAGTTAGTATTAAAAATTTCGTTAGAAAATTTTAATGTTTTGATAGTTTAATTAATTAAAAATGACTAAATTGAAAAAAGTGTAAAACTTGCTAAAATGATTAAATAGCTCAAGTGTTAAATAAGGGAGGACTTAAAGAGCAAATTAGCCCAAAGATGATGGCTTGGGCGGCATAGGCAGAGAAAAATCATGGAATTGGGTGAAATAAGGGCAATTTTGGAAAATTGTAAAAGTTTAACTACAAATTGAAATTAAAAAATTTTCTAGACATTTCTTCATCAATCTTCAGCCAAAAACAACCATAGGAGAGCTTCTAAAGCTGGTTTTTCATATTTTTACATCATGTGAGTTCAATTCTTGCTCTTTTCTTGAATTTTTTTTTTGTGTTTTTAAGTCTTTTGGAATTAGGTCCAACTATCCAATTCATTAGTTTTTTATTTTATGGGTGATTTTGAAAGTTACCATTGATGAGTGCTGAATGTTTATAATGAATTAACATGGAATTGAAGCTTTAATTTTGTTATATGATGATTTTATCAAGTAATTTCAATAGAAATTGATTTTAGGAACAAATTGTGAAAAAAATTAAATCTTAGGGTTTGGTATTAAATTCTATTTATAAAAGGTTGTTTAATAGCTTAGAATATTTAGATAAAATGTTAATTGAGAAAAATTAGCTCATTTGAGGGGTTAATTGCTGAAGGACTAAATTGTAAATACTATAAAAGTTGAGGTAATTGTGTAATTTCAAAAATTAAAGGGTATAAAATTGTGAAGTGAATTAGAATTGAATTAGATGCTAATAAATGAATAGTTTTATATTTTAGATCAAGAGCTTGAAGATAATCGTGAAAAAAAGGGAAATTAACAGAATAGTCCTTGAATTACTACAACTTCCACAATCTGCTCTAGGTAAGTTCGTATGGTTAAAATTTAATGTTTATTTATTAAATTTATGAATAGTATTATGTATTTATTTATATTTTTGTTGTACAAATTAAAACTATTGTCAAGTTATAAAATTGGATTAAATGTTTAAAACAAGTACAACTCAGGATTGAGTACAATCGTTTTATGGCAAAGGAGGAATTGACGGAAAAGACCATGGTTGGACCATAGCAGTATTTATAAGAAAGACCATAGCTGGGCTATGGCATTCTGATGATAAGACCATAACTAGGTTATGGCATTACGAATGTAAGACCATGGTTGGGCCATGACAATGCATGTGTAAGACCATAGTTGGACTATAACACAAAGAAAATAATGTACTAATATTCGTAAGTCGTTTCTCGATTCAGTAGAATTGGTAAAAGACCTACGTTAATGAAATGAAAGATATGTTGATTATTAATGATATTGATCTGAAGGAAGTGAGTTCATTGATTTATGTTGTATTTGACAGGGAGAATGTATGATTTATTTACAATTTAATTCATTATATTAAGTTCGGTAAGATCAATGTTTAACCTAATGAACTTACTAAGCTTCAGTAAGCTTACTTGTGTTGTTTAATGTTCCTTGTAGATTTACGAGAAATCGAGAGGTCGGGTCAACACATCGAATCACACTATCCAACTTGCCGGTAGATTTTGCTAAGGTTACTATGTCTTATATGGCATGTATAAGGTTTGAAATGTTTGTGTAAATGTTAAAAAAAATACATTTTGGTTGTTTCATATCAACTTATACATGTATGGTTTGTCATGTTTGGTATATGTGTTGGTATGGGCAATGAATGAATTAATAAAGCATGATAATATAGGTAGTTGTATATGTGAATTAAATTATGTTCTAGCTTAGATTGTTAAAATATATGTGATTATGTGATCAAAATATGATAGAAATTGGTTGTTTAGAGATTTTGTTATAGCTTATACATGTGAAGTTGGTTGTGTATAGATTGATACCAAGATGGAGTGAGAAAAGTGGCTTAAAATGGCCAATTTTCGTCCACACGAGTAGAGACACTCAGCCATGCGTGACACACGGTCATGCGCACAGGTGTGTGGTTTGGCCGTGTGTCCCCTGCACCTTAAAAATTCAAAACAGAATGCGTAGGTTTTTGCACATGGGGGTGTGACTTGGCCGTGTGATCCCTGCACCTTACACACGGCCAAGCACACAAGCATGTGGTTGGCCGTGGACCCAAGTTAGAGGGTTACACGGGTAAGGGCACGGATTGAGACATGGTCGTGTGCCTCACATCGAATGCCCACACGGCCGACCACACGGACATGTGTCCTCTGCTCCTAAGAAAAAATTTAAGATTTTGGGAAAAATTCCCTGAGTGTCTGGTTTAGTCCCGATTTACTTTTAAAGTGTATTTTGAGCCTCGAGGGCCAATCTAAGGGGCAATATGAGTGTTATATGATTGATTTTTTATTTGTATAACAAAGGTTATGAAATATTCGTAATTAATCTGTAAAATTTAGTAATGCTCTGTAACCCTATTCTGGCACCAGACAAGGGTTAGAGGTGTCACAGGTAAACTATAGAGACACCAGAGCTTAAATTAGTGAATGAACTTGGTAATGGAGAAAGTAAGGTAGTATATGATTGAGAAGAAGATGGAGATAAAGAAGAGACACCTCTCGTGGGAGATAATACCTTTGACTTGTTCTTGTGCTTGGGCCCCAAGTTTGTTTCTTATTTGTTTTTGGCTTAAAGTGTAATCTCACGTTGTACTAAGTCGACGTATGTAGAGTGGCCCCCATTTACTAAGTTAGGCTAATTGCTTGACAACTAGCACTCCGTGAATATGGTATAAAAATATGTTCCCCTCTATCTTAAGTCTGAGGGAAGTTACAATGTGGTTTGGAGAACACTTGTGTTAAAGTGCTTATGGGCTATGATATTTTGGTCAATAGAGTATCTTACAAATGATTGATTGAGTAAGTTTACTTAAAATGAATTCATCCTTACGAGATTTGGCTATATTAATTATATAGGAGCCAATTTGTGGAGGTCAATTTATTTGGCTGGGTTACATCTCCTAAGGGATTTGGCTATTAAACATTAGTTGTTGATTAATATCTTTAATATGATTGTGAAGATGTCATGCTTACCTTTAAAGTTAGTTTCTTTCACACACAATGTCTAGGAATAAGGCTATTTTTTAGTAGATTTAATTGATCACTTATCTTCATTATTAGTTTGAGGATTCGTCTATTTGGTTATGTTGGTGGGTAGGGCTGAGCAAAAAAATGACTAAATTGAGAATCTGGCCTAAATCGACATATCGGTTCGGTCCGGGTTTTTTATAGTTCAATTTTGGTTAAATAATGTCATTGAACCGCATTATTTCAGTTCAGTTTTCGTTTTATTCCATTGAACACCAGAAATTCCAAAAAAATATCATTTAAAAAAAATGATAATTTTTTGTACATATAGCCCAACACATAAACTCATTTAAAATTCAAAACAAAACCATTGCTTCTAAATTCTAAATATAACTTTTATTATATTTTTACATATTTTATAATTAAAAAAATAAAACCTAAATATAATTCCAGTGTTAGTCTCTCACAATTCATTGTTTATTTATTATTGTTGTTAAAATTTCGAAGAATTCAATTGTTGATCTCTTTTTTACTTATTATGAATTGTGTTTATTATTATTATTATTATTGTTGTTAAAATTTCTAAAATTTAGTTATCATTATTAGCATTTTTCAAGTTGTGTGCTTTTTTGTTGTCATTATACATTAATAGTTATAAAATATAAATAATTTAACATTTGATTATGTTCAGAGAAAATTGAAATGGATTAAATCAAGGTTTAATTAGATTTTTAATAAACATTTATAAGTATAGATTTTACAAATTACTTTTTAGATAAATATATTAATCGAGATTTTATATATAATTGAAAAGAAAAATTAAAACTTTCAAATAATGTCTAAGAAACAGAAGACAAAGATAATTCTATCTAATTAAAGTTGAAAAGTCTAAATTCAAATGCACTTTTATCAAAATAAAGTCCAAAATCTCAAAGCCAAAAAACGACATGAAAACCCAAAACCCGAATAAATTTAGTATGGTTTGGTAACATGCGATTTCTTATGTCCACTAGTTCGATTTCAATTCAAAAAATGGAAAAATTGAATACCCCAATTCAATTTAGAAGAATCGAGAAAACCGAACCAAACTGATCTCGCTCTTATTGGTGAGGTTGTAGTCATAACAGTGTTGTGTTTGTCAAAAAGTTGAGAAAAGCTTATGAGGGGTCTAAACCTCGTCCATGAAATTGGATTGACGATATTGAGAATGTGATTTTTGGGGTTATTGAGAGACCGATAACTTATCACTCGAGAAAGTGAGAATTTAGCATTGGAGGTAGTAGGGACATATCCTTTGAAGGAGTTAGAATGTGAACGTGACACTTAGGAAATGGAGAATGTATTGTTCAAGAGACTGAAAATGAATCCTCTTATAATCATTTTCTATTATTATATCTTCTCTATAATAATGATTAAATCTAAACACATATGTCACAGTTAATTTTAATTTCATTGCTATAATTTTGCTAACTGGTCTTACTATCTCTTTTATTTTTAATTTTTACCAAACAATTTAGCTATATCCAAATGGTGAGAGTATTTTTTGTCCATTTGTGTTGCTATTTATATTTAGATTATGTTTGTTTCACTGAAAATAATTTTTGGAAATGACATTTTGAAAATGCATTGATTTTTAGTAAAATATTTTTTGGTGTTGGGATGATTCTGTGTAAAATATTTTTATTGTTTTACAAATTTTCCTGAAATCATTTTTAAAAATTGTCTTTAAGTACAACAAACACATTATATGGTATAAAAACATAAATATTATAGAAGAAACATTTTCTTTTGACAATTTAATTTAATTTGAAATTACATATATATTATATATATGAGAGTGGATTGTGACACATTGGAGCTGAAAGGGATAAACAAAGTTAAGCATGATTTAAGCAAAATACTCATATTTATATTATTAAAATTTGCAATTATTAATGTTAAAATTTATTATTAAAACAAAGTTGCAATATTGAATGATTTATTATTAAAAATTTAAATATGTATGTTTAATAATATTGAAATTTATAATATTTTAAAGTTTTTAAAATTAAAATTAAAATTAAAATTAAAATTATTATTATTAATATAATGATTTTATGTTTTATTCAAGTTAATTTTTATATAAAAATCAAGTTACATATAAACGAGTTATATTCTGAAGAATAACTTAGAGAAAGTGAATTAAAAAAAAGGAAAATTATTTTTTATAAACAAACATTTTCATAAAAAGATTTACGGTAACAAATGCAGGTAGTTATTATTAATAAGTTGGAAAGTTTTGTTTATCTTAGGTAGAAGTCAGCAGCAATCCACAGACATAAAAAAAGCATTACCAAAATTTGAAATTATTGTATTAAAACTAAAGTTTTTAGGCTGGGGATGAATAATTATATGTTTGACAATTGACTCCAATTTAAAAATTGATTTTGACTCTTAATTAAAAATTCAAATTGGATGGCGAGTAAATCTTTTTATTAGTAAAACAAGTATGCATAGTAGATTTAATAAGGCAAAAGAAGTCAAAGATAAATGAGATAACATTAAAAAAGAATTATTTAATATACTGTTGTGTGTGTAATTCTAAAAATTAACAATATATCATACATAATTGAGAAGAAATATATGATTGAAGAGAGACGTGATTTGGTGGACGCAACATTACAAGATAGGTGGGTTTGTATCACATGTAGAGAAAAAGGAGGCCATGCTTTTGCTTGCCACCCAAACCAAGCTTAATGAGAGTTGGCATGGTTTGGTTTGCCTTTGTTTTCGGGGGAGGGTGCTTACGTCATAGCTAACGCCACGCCAAGTGTCCCCTTTGCCCCTCTCGACCCTTCCCACGCGTTTGTCGTGTTTCGTTCGGCACATCCAATAGCCTCCCCAAAGGCAAGAAAAATGACCGCCCAACTTCAGTTTCTTCTCTGAGCTTTCCTTCTCTTTGTTATCCTTTGTTTCTGCTATAAGAATTTAGTTCCTGAACCTCCGTAGCTTGACCGACCGACCGAACCAACCCAACCCAACCCAAAGGTCCATGTAAGAGAAACAATTTCCAAATCCGAGAGAGAGCCGTTTTCCAGTTTCCTTTCTTCTTTTTAGGATCCTAGAAATTACCTGCCTTGTTGAATTGTAAAACTTTTATCTCTTATAAAAGAATAGTGACCAAAGAAGAGAAAACTATTTTTTCTTGTTGAAGCATTAGTTTCTCTGATGGGCAACTGCTTGTTTTCTTCCACTAGAGTCGATTCTACCCAAAGCCCCCAACCAACTTCTGGTAATCATTTCTTTCTTTCCATGGGTATTTTTTGTTTTGGTCGATTATTGCTTCGTCTTTTTTTTTTTTCATTTGTTATGGTCTTTTAGCTATAAAGGTTTAAACTTTTATGTCGGATTTGACTTTCTTTTTGGGGGTTTGGTAAGGTTTATTTTTAGCTTTCTGAAAGAGTATACCTAGAAATTACATTCATTTTATACTTTCTGATATTCATAACCCTGGTTCTTGATATTTCTTCAATTTCTTGAGTTTGAGCTGTGTGGGGGAATAGATCCTGTTCACTTGAAACTATTATTTGATTTTGGATAGTGCCCTTTTTCAATCAAAATGAGTTTCAGTGTGCAAACTTGAAGAAAGTGTAAGCATGAGTTACAGGCTTCTGTTGTAATGCTCGGTGTGTTCATATATACTTGAATACGCAAGATTCTTGTGGGGGGGAAAAACATCTACAAATTTATATTTTCAAGGGAATACGAAATGGTATGCATAGGAAAGGGTGGTGCTTGCTTGGAGTGCTATGACCCTTGCATAACGGTGATTTTATAACTAATGATTGTTGCAAACCTCAATTGAAACAATTTGTTCGATTAATCCTACAATTGTTTCTTCACCATCTGTTATAAGTCAGACTTAAAAGGAGTTTGCTTCGAAGAATTAAGGGAAAGGTATATATGGAAATACAATAATGCATTTTCTCATAATAAATGCTCCATGAATGAAAAAATCTACTGATTTGGGTGGTTTCAGGATGCATACCACTCTCATGGGAAGACCATAGATGTTAGATAAGTTTAAGTTTGAATTCCTCTTGCATTTGATACTGTGCTATGTAATCTAATTAACAACTGGACCTAAGGAACTTGTTTTGCTTTTCAGCATCAGGAGGCTCAAGAATTTCTAGCAAAACCAGTCGATCTTCAGCTCCTTCAAGCTTGACTCTTCCATCTTTCAGTGATACAAGTAGTATTAATGGATGTCTTCCAACACCAAGGACTGAAGGAGAAATATTGGCATCCCCCAATTTGAAACCTTTCTCATTCAATGAGTTGAAGAATGCCACCAGAAACTTTCGTCCCGACAGTCTTCTTGGTGAAGGTGGCTTTGGTTATGTCTTTAAAGGATGGATTGATGAACACACATTAGCTGCTGCAAGGCCTGGCTCAGGAATGGTTATTGCTGTCAAGAAGCTTAAACCCGAAGGTTTTCAAGGCCACAAAGAGTGGCTGGTAGGTTTCATTTTTACGACTTCTTTTATCTTTTTATTGCTTCTGCTTTTCCTCTCCCTGTTTTTGTTTGTGTTTGTGCCCTATTAGTGATAGTCAATTGATTTCAGACTGAAGTTGATTATCTCGGGCAACTTCATCATCCAAATCTAGTTAAGTTAATTGGATATTGTTCAGAGGGTGAGAACCGTCTTTTGGTCTACGAGTTCATGCCTAAAGGAAGCTTGGAGAACCATCTTTTTAGAAGTAAGTATCACATCCTTGAATTTTTCTGGAGAATCATCTTTTTAAAAGTATTAGGTCCCTGAATTGATAAGAATGGCTTTTGGAATCCAATTCCATGGCATTATATGTTCTTTTGCTCTGGAAATAACCCTTACCCTCAAGAGGTTGCTATGAAACTTGCAAAGGGAATTCCAAACTTTTACTTTTTTATATTTTAGTTTCAAGGAGAATGCAAGTACTCTGTTGCTGTTACATGTATTGGTCAGCTCAAGTTGTCATAATTAGATTCTCAAATTTTCTTTCCTCCTTTTCTATGGTGATAAAACACAGGGTTGGCATCCTCCCTTGTCGCCCATGTCTTTGTGGACATGTCGGATGAATTTTCTTTTCTAATTCTAATTGTTCATTTTTATCATTTTAAGTTATACTACTTTTTAAGTTATGAATGTCATGTTGAGGACCATCTTTCTAGTCCTTTAGCAATGGAAAAGCTTGGAAGTTGAAACTACTTTTCCATAGGCTAGAATATCATTGTTTTTGTTCTAAATGTGCATCCATGTAGGCTTAAATAGATCATAAGCAAGAAAGATCAATAGAACTAGAGGTCCTACGCGAGGTGGGCTTTCCTTAATGACACAAAGTGGAGTTGATTGGCTTATTCTGCTTCGCTTTGACTTTAATTACTCAATATGTGTATTATTTCCTTCACAAGCCTGTAAAAGGCTGCTTCCTATGCACTACTGCGTCTTAAACTACCAAACTATGGGGTATCCACATTTTTTTGGAACTATTAAAGTATTTTTTTTAACCTTGATCCTATGTCTTGCTAAACAGGAGGGCCGCAGCCACTCTGTTGGGCAGTGAGGCTTAAAGTTGCCATCGGTGCCGCTAGAGGGCTCTCTTTCCTTCATGATTTGAAGTCCCAAGTCATATATCGTGATTTCAAAGCTTCTAATATTCTACTAGATGCGGTATGCTGAGTAAAGAAAAAGAATAATTTTGTGCCTTTCAATATTATTTCTAAATTGTATGTACTACCAAGTTTTTGATGATAATAATCCATCGGATGTAGGAATTCAATGCAAAACTTTCTGATTTCGGATTGGCCAAGGCAGGGCCTACTGGCGATAGAACTCATGTATCGACTCAGGTTATGGGAACTCAAGGCTATGCAGCACCTGAATATGTCGCCACAGGTATGAGTTTTAGTGAAATCCCATATTAATACTTGTATATGAAGCCTGCCGATATATTCTTAGTTATCTTAATTAGCTATCAGAGATAATTGTTGCCGAAGAAAATTAGTTCTTATAATAAACCGAGAAGGTACCTACTTTACATTGTTTGTTAAGAAAGAACGCTTTAAGTTACTGACAAGGAAAATTGTCTGGTTGAACTGAAAAACTCATGTTTCTTTATCTGCAACTAATTCTGATAATTTTCTGGCCTGTTTCGTTCTTACACCTCTGGGTTTCAATATTTCATCTTTATTAGAGGGGAAAAATGAACCAGATAGTTGCCATGAAAGCATCTAAAATGAAGGTGCAATATATCGCCTGTTTTGTCTTTTATATGCAATGCCTTTGGTCCAAATGTAGGATACTTGGGCAAAGCAACTATTTTCTGGGTTCTATCTTTCATATGTCGTCGGAAGTTACATATAATGAAGCTTCCATTGTTGAACAGGTCGATTGACGGCTAAGAGCGATGTATACAGCTTTGGAGTTGTTTTGCTCGAACTACTGTCTGGACGGCGTGCTGTTGATAAAACAAAAGTTGGCGTGGAGCAGAGTCTAGTAGACTGGGCAAAACCATATTTGGGTGACAAAAGAAAATTATTCCGAATCATGGACACGAAGTTGGGCGGCCAGTACCCCCAGAAAGGTGCTTTTACGGCAGCTACCCTTGCTTTACAGTGCCTAAATAGTGAAGCTAAACTCAGGCCTCGAATGTCAGAAGTTTTGGCAGCACTGGAGCAGCTAGAAGCTCCCAAAACTGCATCAAAACACAGTCAAGCAGAACAGCATGCTGTTCCACTTCCTGTTCGGAAATCCCCAATGCGACACCATCGATCACCTATGCATCTAACACCCAGTGCATCTCCATTGCCATCTCACAGACAATCCCCGCGGGTACATTGAGATTCCATCTGTAAATTTTCTAGATGTATTTATATCTTTTTGGTTGCTTAGAAAGCAATTTTTTGAGCTTGTGTTATTTTTTTTATGCAGTTATGCATAGCACACCTTTTGTTTAGAGTTTGTTGTCAGTGTAATAGCAACCTTCATCTCTATGATGCATATTAATCATAACCTTCCATTCTATGAATTCTATCATTGTATTTATGAAACACTGTAATGGAACCCATCATTTATCTGTGGTGCGAATATGAATTTCAATGCGCAGAGGCTTAGGGCTTGAATCAACCTCCTTCCCTTCCATCATGAATCAACATTTGTGATCTCTTCACGGCAATTCATTTGGACGATTTAATAATATGCTCAACAAATAGAATTTATTTGTCGAATGTAATATAGCCTACTTTCTTATCCACACTTATCTGGGGACTTTTGATTTTGATTATGGAATGTTCTTTCTGTAAGAATAAAAAAAGAACGGAAATATCTTAGTAGATGGGTTAAAGCCGGTCTGCTAGCATAGCCTAATTTTATATAAAATTTGATTTATTCTTTTAATTAAATCAATTTTAGTGATAATTCCAAAGTTATGTATGTTTGGGCAAGAGATCTGGAAAAATGAGATTCATTCTTATTAAAGTTTGTAAGAATTTTAAAAATGAAAATTTGTAATAATTTTTTGGAGGGGATTTGAGTAATCAATTTTTTTTTTCAAAGAGGTGTTATTTCAAAATTAAATAAAAAAAACTTAATTTTCAAAATATCATTTTTATTTAATTTTAATATGCTTTTTTAGATTTTATATTATTAAAACCATTTATAATTTTTATGGATACATCGATATCTGTATTGCATAATTTGTATATTATTTATTTTGAATATAATTATCTTTATAATTAATTTTTTAACTTATAAAATTTCAATAATTATTTATCTAGACAATACAATTACAATGCAAACATTCTAAAATACTAATATTTTAAAAATATCTAAAACTTCAAAATTCTTGCACAAAAAAGAAAACTAGTTATTTACAGCAATTTATGAATTAAACTATTGTTCGTTATATTCTTCCAAAAAAATTGTTATTAATTCAAGAGCAGCAGTCCACCGGCGGCAGTTGCAAACACCCCGTGGGAAAATTTAATTGATTAAAATACACTCTAAATTTTTCTCTCTTTTCTATATTTAAAATTTAATCATTTTACTTTTATATTATTCTCTTTTTTAAAACATGAAAATAATAAGAATGAAATACATATAAGAGACAAATTAGTTGATATTCAATATAATATATAGGGTAATTCACACTTAAGGTCACTAAATTATTAGTATGTTTATGTTTTGGTCACTTAAATTTAATAAGTTACAAAATAATCATTGAATTAATTGAAAGTTTTATTTAAGTCACTGTTAAAATAGTTGATGTAGGGCTTTCTTTGTTTGCATTGCTTGCACTAATCAAATGCTCTCATTACTCTTCTTTTCTACCATTTATTTTTTTTCATGAAACGGCTTCGAAAGTAAAAAATCTGCGAACCAAAATCCAATAACTTTCTTATTCGGTCTCCCACACTGATCATTAGATCAACTTAGATCTAAGTTATGTTCTTCTACTCAATAGGTACTAATACATTGTACCGATCGTCGAGTTGTCGCTTGGATCTCACTAATTTTTTGAAGTTGAGTGACCAAAACATAAATTTACTAATACTTTAGTGATCTTAGGTGTAGTTTACCCTAATATATATCAAAAACATATAAAAACATGAACTTGTCAAATCCAAAAATATTTTAAGAATTTTAAAATCATCACTAAATAGGCATCAAACAAATTCTAAGATTTGAAAAATCATCATGAATGTTTCATTTTAAATAGTTTACTACTCAATTTACACAATTTTTAAAATCCAAATCTAAAATTTGAAATTCTAGTTCCCAAACGCTACCTTATTCCTTCATTTTCTTGATAAAAAATATAAGTCTTATTTTTAACACTGTTAAAACTCTTTTGTTAAATTCAAGATCATTATAGTATTATTTTATTTCAAAATGTCATGCAAGTTAATTAATAGAAGAATTCTAACGAAATTAACAATTGAAATTGAATTTTTAAATCTGAAAAATAGAAAGATTAAATTTCGAAAAATAAAAGTAAGAGGAACTAAATTCAAAATGTATAAAGTGTGCAGGGACTTAGAGTAAATTTTGACCAATTCAAAATTGTGTTACAAAGTAAAAATAAAATAAAATAAAATAATGGAAAGATATTTCCAGGTTTTAGTTTTAACGGCGACGGAGTTGGAGAAATCAGTCTGGATTTGTTTATTGACTTAAAAGTTGGCGCTAATGGTCTCTTCTTCTTTCATTTAATGGGTAAATAACGATCCTTCCTTTTGAATTTCTTTATGATCTTCCACTTTTCTCCTGTTTGTTAAATTGATATTTGTAATATATTGGACTATTTCTGGGTTTAAAAGCTGATAATTCCCATGTCCAAAATTCTAATTTTTGGATATGGGTAGTCTTGTTTTTATCAAGAAATTACTGATAAATGATCTGGGTTTACGCAGATTCTCGAAGATGATTGAGTATTGAGAGAGAAAAGGGACTCCCCCCCCCCCCTTTTTGTGTAGAATTAAGGAAAGCTATTGACGTTATTGACTTCTTGTTGATAGAAGTATGGTGTTAGTTTTAGCAATAGGAGACCTTCATATTCCTCACAGGGCACCTGATCTGCCTCCAAAGTTCAAGTCCATGCTTGTTCCTGGCAAGATTCAGCACATTATTTGCACTGGAAATCTCTGTATCAAAGTAATCAACTTCACTCTCTCTTTTTTATGTTTATGAGGTTAAGTATTTCTTTTGGTTCTATCTAGTTATGGTATTGATACTCTTTTTGAAAAGATTTTCTAATATTCTTTATGCTATATTGGGGTGTTACAGAAGACAATGCTGTTTCCAGTCCTAACAAATGATGTCTAAGTTGAGGGCTGAGTTAGGGGTGATGGTACATTTAGATTAACTACTGTAATTTTCCCATGTCTACCATCAATTGTGCTTTTGTGCTTTTATGCAGATTGTTGTTTATATGTTTAGCCGTAGTTCTATCTTTTATAAATATGTAATGAACATTTTATTAGTAACACCAGACGCTAGTGGCCTTGTCTAGTTACTGAACTGCAAAGGCATCTTGAATATGTGGCTCGAAACTTGTTATGCTACATGGTCGTTGTAATTGAAAATGATAGTCTATATGCATCATCGACATTTTGTGTGATTTCTTCAAGTCTACCAGAAATAGTTTCATAAACTCTGGTGTATTTTTGTATCTTTTTTTTTCTAATTGATTTGGCATCACTTTTCCCTTTTATATGAGGGTTGACTTGTACTTTACCTGCTTTCAGGATGTCTCAAATTTTCAAAAGCAACAATATGTTTGCTTTGTAGTATTGTAGATTGGTTATAATGTTTCCCTTGTATTTCCTTTCTCACAAGTGCCTTAGACTGCAAGTAAAGTTATTCTTTTACATGGATTTTATGACCAGGAAGTTCATGATTACTTCAAGACTTTGTGTCCTGATCTGCATATTACTCGTGGTGAATACGATGAAGATTCCCTTTATCCAGAGAACAAAACACTGACAATTGGTCAATTCAAGCTTGGGATATGCCATGGGCATCAGGTTTTCTGCCATCCTGTTTGTTTACTTTCAAATACCCTCAAGGTTTTTGTTTTGCATTACAGAAACATGTGATGAATTTAGTTCCTTATTTTCTGTATGTTAGTGGCCATAGATAATATATTTGGGTCCCAAGCTTTTTACATTTACAAACATCTTGCATTGCTAAGTTTTACTTCTTTCATGGACCTCAATATTATACACGTAATCAGTTTTGGTCAATGGATTGGCAATGGGACGAAACTGTGAAGAGCTTTTCATTGTTCCTTTGTTGATACCATTTTGTGTTGGATGCAGGAATAATGTTTGGGATTGAGGGGACTTGTAGTGTGAAGCTATTTTACTGTGTCATTGACATGTCTCAACTTTGTTCTATAATGTGTAGTTTACATGCTTAACCAACCGACTTCTAAGTCCTGTCTTAGCAAAAAGAAAATGTGGAATCCTGGTGCTTCATGGTCACTCAAATGCTGGAGCTTCCCCTAACTAGTTTTAAATACACTTTTCTGGTGCTAGATGGTAGATTTCCAGAGAGATAAAAGCTTTAAGCTGGGCTGCATTCTTGAAGTATTTCAAATTGTTTGATAGCAAGCTTTTAGTTGCAGCCCAAGTTATCATAAATATATGTCCCTATGGTTATGACACCAGTTAGCAATCATTGATTGTTCCTGGCTTTTGAACTTTGTACAGGTCATTCCATGGGGGGATTTGGATTCATTAGCAATGGTACAAAGGCAATTGGACGTGGATATCCTTGTAACTGGTCACACTCATCAGTTCAAAGCATACAAGCATGAGGGTGGTGTCGTCATAAATCCAGGCTCGGCCACTGGTGCATATAGTAGTTTCACCTACGATGTTAACCCGAGCTTTGTGCTCATGGACATCGATGGCTTGCGTGTTGTGGTATATGTGTATGAACTCATCGATGGTGAAGTTAAGGTCGACAAAATCGATTTTAAGAAGACAGCCAGTGTTCCTGCACATTAAACCAATTCTTGTTGTTGGATCTTGCTCTGTTCAGCTATTTGAGCCAATAGTGAATTCAATTAATTAATCTGGTTTAGAAGCAAGACTTGTAATTTGAAATCTGTCCGTTGAGGAATAATTATTTTGATGGTTGATTTTATTACAAATTTTCGTTTCATTATAATTAATTAATTTTTTATACAAAAGAAATTTTATTTTTGTGTTGTTTAAAACAAAAAAAATTATTTTCTAATCAAATATTTATAGAAATTTGACAGCACTGATATTACATATATAATTTACACTAGATATATGTGATATATATTCATGACTAAAATATTAATAAAATGTTTTTATTTCTATTTATTTTGGAGTAAGTTTTTATGTTTTTATTCTAGGTGGCAAACTAGAATTTAACTAGAGGTGCTCATGGATTAGATCAGGTCCACACAAGGTAATTAGATCAAATTTTCAAGTTTGAGTTTGGTTTGGTTCGAACAAAAATAGGTTCACTTTTTGTTTAGGTTTGACCCGTCCATCCATATTTTATTTTTTCAGTTTAGTTTTTATTAAAAATAATTTTTTTAAAAATATAATACACTAAGTGTACTAAAAAAACCTTAAAATGAAACTTTTCTAATACATTAAATTTAAGAATGCATTAAAAAGTATTTATATTAAAAACACTACCATAAATATAATAAATATTTTATTATATTAAAAAACACAAATAAATATAATAAATATTTTATTGTATTAAATATAATTTTAAAATTTTATATTTTGGGTTGGATTATTTAGATGGGTAAGTTCTTTTAGGTTTTGGGTAATGAATTTAATTATTATTGAGTTAGTGATTTAATATAAATATATATAATTATTTAATATATATAATTAATATAATTAATTTTTATAACATAATATATTCAGGCCGGACTTAAGTTAAAAAAAAAATTGTCCAAGTCTCAGTCTATTTTTCGGACCTCATACTTTTATTCAAACCTTTCTTTTAACGAGTTTTCGAACTTTAAAAAAGTGGCTCGATGAGCAAGTCTAAATTCAACTCTTGTTTTATACTTATTCCACTAAAAAACAATAAGAATCATCCATAACACTTCTATATATTAATGAAATAAGTATAATTTAAATCTTTTAGAGCTTATAAAATTTAAATAAATTTTTACAAATGATAATTAAATTATAAAATAAAACTGATTAAAAATTAATTCAATTGATATCATTATTATTGTGTTAAGATGGTGGTTAAATTTGTTCGAGGATCGAGTAATTTGTTTGATCTAAATTGGTTGGACTTAAATAAAGATTTTTGTAATCATTCCATTTCGGTTTAGTCCAAATTCAATTTAAATAATAAAAATATTTTTAAAATTTAAATTTAATTATAAAATATATAAAATATTAATTAAAAATATATTTTATTATTTTTTAAATAAACTTCGTATGTCACCTGATCTGATCCAACCTTGATCTAACCACTACAGCAAAATAGACTTTTAGCGGTGTTTTTTTTTTGCCTTTAGCGGTGTTTATAAGCGCCACTAAAAGTATTTGCGGTGCTTCTAAAAGCGCCGCAAAAAACGCCGCAAACTTTAGCGGCGTTTATGAGAAAAAAAGCCACTAAAGGTCCTGACTTTTAGCGGCGCTTTCCCCACAAACGCCGCTAAAATTCATTACTTTTAGCGGCGCTTACACCACAAACGCCGCTAAAACTCATGACCTTTAGCGGCGCTTTTCCAACAAACGCCACTAAAAGTAATGACTTTTAGCGGCGTTTTTTTTATAAACGCACTAAAAGTAATGACTTTTAGCGGCGCTTTTTTCACAAACGCCGCTAATTTGTACATATTTGCAATATACAAATTGTTCAATATTATACTCCTCCTGCACTAAAACCAACCAATAACAGTAAATATAGCATATAATTCCAACCCAAAACAACAAATTTAGCATAAAAATCACACCAAATGCATTAATTCTAAATGATACTTGAAATTCAATAAATTAAATGAATTATAACTGAAAATATTGTTACAATAATGTTAAATGTAATAATGTTAAAATAATCTTACAACGAGAAACTAAATGTCTAAGATGGCGGCTTCTGCGACTGCTGAAACATCTGCATCATATGCTGAAGCTGTAGCTGGAGCTCATCGTACTTTCTGTTCTGCTCTGCTAGCATCGATGCTGCCTC
This sequence comes from Gossypium australe, assembly GCA_005393395.2. NCBI lineage: Eukaryota > Viridiplantae > Streptophyta > Magnoliopsida > Malvales > Malvaceae > Gossypium > Gossypium australe. Next base: position 18,660,250 of record CM016625.1, on the reverse strand, counting down.
TGCCTCCCTCGCAGCTACCGCTGCCTCCCTCGCTGCTGTTGCTGCCTCCCTCGCTGCTATCGCTTCTGCTTCCGCATCCGCTCTAAGCTGTTGCTGGAGTTCTTCATATTTTCTTTGAAAATCAGCAATTTGCTGCCTCTGCTCAACCGTGCTCTCTTGCATCTGAGTTATCTGGTCTTTTAGCCTCTGAACTCCAGCACGAGATTGACCCCCGGAAGGCATGTATTGCTGGGAGCCGGATCCAAAATACTGGGTCGGGGTAACACCAGATCCTTGAAATTGAACCCGACCATACCTTGCAAGACCAAAAACATCAGTGATAATTCTATTATAAATATACTCAACATTAACAGAACTATCAGTCGAAGCAGTCGTACCTTTCAGGACCCAAAACATCGGTAATAATTCTATTATCAATCTCCTCAAGATTAACAGAACTATCAGTCGAAGCAACCGCTTCATACTCCGTCTTCTTCTCCTTTAGTTTATCCTAATAAATCAATGAAAGAGTTAGAAACGAAATATATAATAAGAAGGAATGCAACATAACTTAACATTATAAATTTAAAACTACAAACGATGAATTAAACTATTATAATTAAACATGAGAAATATTTATAATAAATCAAATTTTATTAAGTAAATATACCATAATTTCTGCAGCTTCGGATGTCATCGGAGATCCATCCTTCTTCCTATGCGTAATGTCAAAAAGTTGAAGGCGTCCAACTTTTTGACCAGACGAAGCTTCCTACATTGTAGCAGAAAAAATATAATTTAATAGTATAAAGTCATTAATATTTGACAGAATTAATAAATTATAATACCTTGGCCTCAGCTACACAAGCAAAACTTCTGGAACCTGCCGTGTGCGTGAATTTTTGTTTCTGTCTGCTGCTTGTTCCAACTCGCTCACGGTCTTACATAATGGAATTTGAATTATGTATATAGTAAATACTATAAACCGAAAAATTTATAAGATTTTAGAAGTACGTAATACCTCTCCTTTCTTTGAATTCCAGAATCTAACTTGATCTTCTCATTGGTACCTCAACATTCCCGGCGGGACATTTCTTAATTTTGCGTCGAGGCTTATGTCTTTCTTAAAATATTGTTTTTTCAGCGTGCTTTTACTGTCTCTCCATTTTTTACCCAATGTCTTCTTGATATAGTCATCGGAGACCTCTAAAGCAAATCTCTCTTGAAAAAACACAAGTTTAAAAACTTAATATAAATGAAAGTTAAACCAAAGTATTATAAATTACATTCACGTTTTGTTACCTTAATATTATCGAGAGCCTGATTTTTGTTGGCATTTCGTGCTATAATGCCCAAATAGCCTGCTAACAGTCGAGCTTCAGATCCAACAGGCTGGCCATGACTGTTTCTCCTTACTTTAACACGCTCGACAGGATCTAGGTCGTATAAATCTTTAAGCAGTGTACGTCCCAGACCTCTTCGCGTCCCACCACCTTCAGCTGAAAAATGATATATTATTATTATATTAAAATTGAAAAATAAATCAATAACAAAATTCAACATGCATGTAAAATAAACTTAACATTACTTTGAAATTCTGCAGGCTCGTCATCTATGTCCGACACACTAGAAGATCCAACAACTGTTTGCTGTTCACTTTTTGCTTCTTCTGAATTTGGAGTATTATGGACAATACTTAACTCTCGTAATCGTCTTCTAGGCATTTTTCCTGCAATACACATAAAATAGTTCAAAATTTTAGTAACAAATAACAACAATAATAGTACATTTAAAATAGTTAAATTATATAACATGACCAACATTAAAATTATAATATTACATATAAATAATAAATAGTAAAAACTTACTACATCATATTTCGTAAATATCTTCGTCCACATCCTGACGAACCCATTGAAATTGTTGACTAGTACTAGGGATATTTTCATTTAAGTTTTGTTCTGGAAAAAGCAAAGTTTCTGATCTTTCGACTATGTCATCTCTACTTCCATTGCCCATGTCAAACAAGTCTCTAGGGGTGTTCAGGAGTACAACGTACCAACCTTCATCAGTTGGATCTTTTGAGTAAAAAACTTGTTTCACTTGAGAAGAAAATACAAACGGCTCGTCCATCAATTGTTCTCTAGTGTGAATCAATCGAGAAAAATTCACCATTGTAAAACCATATTGATCGTTTTTAATTCCGCGAGCCGTATTCATATCAGCCCAATCTCCTCGAAATAAGGCAACTTTCCATCTGCCATAATAATCCAACTCAATTATGTCAATAAGAAGTCCGTAATACTCTACATTCCCCTCGACAGGATTATTGTCCCTAGCACTAGCATAACTTGTAATTGAAGAATTAACAACAATTCCACAATTTTGGGTTCTCCTCAATCTCTCGCGATACTTTGTATGAATCTAAATCCGTTGATGAGGAAGGCACTATATCTTTTCACTATTCTATTTGGACCTTGTGATAGCCATTTAACTTCGTCATTTACTTCATTCCGACTCCAAACCTATTGAATCAAAAGTAAATTGAGTAATTATAAATGTTATGAGAAAACATTATTACTTGACAATGAAAACTTCAATTGCATACCGTTTGACTTAACCATTTATGAAATGATTCTGTGAACAACTTATTAATTTCTCGTTGTTGTAGTCTTCGGGACTTTGAACGAGCTCTCAATATTTGTTTGTACTCACTACGTTAAAAAAAAGGTTTACTTTGTTAGAAGACAGACAAATTATAATTGATGAATATTTATCAAATTCTACAACTTACTTGCGTAATGGTTCTATTGAATCGTGATGAAAAAGAACATATCGATGTGCTTGGACCCACGATCTATCATCTAATTCTGCAATTTCAACTTTGTCGATTGGTTCTCCGAAACTTTGAAATAAATAAGTTTCGGCCAAGTTATGATCTGTAAGCCCAGCATTTCTACTTGGTCTGTTCATTCTTGTTTCAACATCTTCCAAATACCTTGAACAGAAAGTCATACATTCCTCTGCCAAGTAGCCTTCGGCAATTGATCCTTCCGGATAACGTTTATTGCGACAGTAAGACTTCAATTTGGATAGGAACCTAAACACGGTATAGAACATTATCAAAAGTTGCAACTAAAGGCATTTAGGTGAATGAAGGAATAATTTACAAATAAATTAAAACCTTTTAATGGGATACATCCATCGATAGAAAACGGGTCCACCAAGTATTGCTTCATGAGGGAGATGAATTAACAAGTGCATCATAATTGTGAAGAAAGAAGGCGGGAAGATCTTCTCCAGATTGCATAAAGTCAGTGCGGCTCGATCTTGTAGTGTCTCAAGTTCTTGAACATGCCTTTCATTATATTGGACAGTTCAATTACACAAGATGTCACCTTTTTCGACATACAACACCGCAATGCAACTGGCAGTAAGTCTTGCATCAAGATGTGATAGTCATGCGATTTTAAGCCATATAGTCTTCGATCTTTAAGACTCACACATCGAGATATATTTGATGCATACGCATCTGGGACCTTTATATCCTTCAACACCGTACAGAACACTTCTTTCTCCGTCTTTGACATTGAAAAAATAGTAGGCGGCAACCGATATTTCATATTCGGAAGTGCTTGGGGATGAAGCTCACGTCGAATTCCCATGTGGACTAAATCAAGTCGATTCTGAAGTTTGTCTTTCGATTTTTCCATCGACATTCAAAATAGTCCCAATGATGTTCTCGCAGACATTTTTCTCAATGTGCATGACATCAAGATTATGGAGTAAAATCTGATGCTCCCAATAAGGCAACTAAAAAAAATACTTCTTTTTTTCCACAAGTCCGCCTCATTAGGATCATCCTCTTCATCAGATTCATCATCAGATTCATCCCTTGATCTTCTATTTCTTTACGTGTTGGCCAGTTGATTCATCTTCCCATAAATGAAATTCATATATTTCAACATGAACAATATTTCGGATCCACCGCTCTGCGAAGGAGCTTCTCCGAACTCTTCAGTACCATCAAACTGATTACTCTAAAATCTAAATCTTAACTGGCTGCTTCCTTGACTATGTATCATTTTCATCCTCGTTACCATCCTCTGTATTTCTATTCATCCAACGGGATTGACCGCATACATGACAGCACTGTTGGTTTTTTCGATCGCCTCAATACAACATGCAGTCATTTGGGCAACTATGAATTTTATTGTAGCCAAGGCCTAAATCTTTGATGAGTTTCTTCATGTCTTTGGAAGATTGAGGGATTTTCGCAAACTGGAACATTTCTCTCAGAAACTCTAATAACATTGTCAAAGAGTTTCCTGTCCACCCTCCCAAACATTTCAAGTGAAAAAGACGAATATAGAAAAACAGTTTTGAAAATTTAGATCCCTTATACAGTTCTTCGTTCATTTCACCAAGTAACGTGTAGAACCTCGCCGCTTCTTCATTTGGTTGTTCATCAGGTACACTTCTTCCCCCTTCGGTGAAAGTATTTCCACCAAAATTATAATCATCGGTTGCACCTAAGTCAGGTGGAAATGATTGCAAACCAGCAACATGCCTTCCATGTTATCTTCGCTAACATTCTGATTGTACCAACTATGAGGATAAACCATATTCATCGATGAAGATGCTCCACTTGATGTACACTCTCCATGAAAAATCCATTTTTTGTACCCCCGGACAAAGCCATCAACAACTAGATGTTCATAGACAACTTCACGATAATGCCAATTGATATTGCAACACTTCTTACACGGGCAAAGAATCATATTCTCTTGGCTTGCATTTTGAAATGCAAAATTCAGAAAAGTTTCTACTCCATTTCGATAGCCGTTGCTTACCCTTGACAAATTCATCCAAGTCCTATCCATTTCGTAGTTGTTGAAATCTAAAGTTGACAATAAATTACACGGCTAAATTGTTAATTTATAATTTATGTAAGTAATGATATGATCATATATATAACTGAGTACTATGTAAGTTATTTAAATTATGTAAGTTATGAAGTTTGATCTTAAAATTATATAAGTTATGAAATTTGATCTTAAAATTATGTAAGTTATGAAATTTGATCTTAAAATTAAGTACGTTATATATTCTTTAAGATTCACCATACGTGGCATTGTTACACCTAGGGAGGATCCATTATATCTAACAGTGAGATATAAGGCAACCCGTCAGGTTTCCAGCCTATATACTTTGAATCTTTTTTTTAAAAAAAAGAATTTGATTTTTAAAACAAATTATTTTTTAAGATTCATCATACATGGCATTGTAAGTTATGTATTATGTAAGTTATGAAGTTTGATCTTAAACTTATGTAAGTTATGAAATTTGATCTTAAAATTATGTAAGTTATGTATTATGTAAGTTATGAAATTTGATGAAAGTTTTGAAATTTGATCTTTAAACTAAATGCTTATATTTTAATTATTACATTAAACTACATGTATTATGTAAGTTATGTAAGTTATGTGAGTTATGTAAAGTATGTAAGTTATGTATGTTGTGTGAGTTATGTCAATTATGTAAGTTATTTAAATAATCATCATTATTGTTATTATATTGATAAAAAAAATTTAGAAGTTTTAAATTACTTATGTAAGTTTTAAATAATAATTATGTAAGTTTTAAATTTTCATTTTAAGAAGTTTTTAAATTACTTTTTTTAAAAAAAAAAAGAATTCGATTTTTATATTAAAAAATATTTAAATAATGATCATTATTATTATATTGATAAAAAATTATAAGTTTTAAAAACATTTAAAAATATTAAATATTGAAATCAAACATTATTAATATAAAAATTAGTAATTTGGTTTTTATATGAAAATATATTTAAATAATGAAAAAATCATTTTAAGAAGTTTTTAAATTACTTTTTTTAAAAAAAGAATTCAATTTTTATATTAAAAATATTTAAATAATGATCATTATTATTATATTGATAAAAAAATTATAAGTTTTACAAACATTTAAAAATATTAAATTTTGAAATCAAACATTATTAATATAAAAATTAGTAATTTGATTTTTATATGAAAATATATTTAAATAATGAAAAAAACCATTTAAAGAAGTTTTTAAATTACTTTTTTTAAAAAGAATTCATTTTTATATTAAAAATATTTAAATAATGATCATTATTATTATTGATAAAAAAATTATAAGTTTTAAAAACATTTAAAAATATTAAATTTTGAAATCAAACATTAATAATATAAAAAATTAGTAATTTGATTTTTATATGAAAATATATTTAAATAATGAAAAAACCATTTTAAGAAGTTTTTAAATTACTTTTTTAAAAAAAAAAGAATTCGATTTTTATATTAAAATTAATTTTATAATAAATTAAATATTTTTTATTAACAATTTTTTAATCAGATTGTGTATAAATTAATTTATTAATCATATTTACAATATAATTTCTAAATCTAGAACTACTTAAAAGCAACTGAATAGAGGATACCAAATATGTCATAAGCAACTAATTAATTATATGGTCAAACATTATTAATATAAAAATGGATCCATTAAGCAGAATATAATAAACAGAATATATAGCAGTTCAAACAATATAATAAACAACAATTTGGATAGCAATTTGGACAGAAATTTTTTAAGATTCATCAAACGTGGCATTATTACACCTGGGGAGGATCCGTTATATCTTACAATGAAATATAAGGCAACCCGTTAGGTTTCCAGCCTATATACTTTGAATCTTTTTTTTTTTGGACAGCAGTATAATGATTTTATACCTGTTAAGTTATTACCACCAAATCCAATCCAACAGTTGCAGGAGCAGTAGGAAGTAGTAACTGAAATACAAACAACATATGAATTAACAAATGCTATTGATTAATTACAAAATGCTATTTACTAAAAACAAATACTCACAAAATGTTATTTACTATCTTTTCACCAATAATAAATAAAATGAACAACGAATTACAGAACAACGAAACAAAGTTTGCTTCATAAACAAAGTTCTACATCAACCATTAATCCACAGATTGGCACAAATTTGAATTAAACCCAAAACATCACAAGAAGATTGTTCAAAGAATCAAATTCATGTAAGCTAATACTATGAAAAACCAAGTCATCAACCTATGGCTTAAAAAGAAAAAGTGGCCTCAATTTGTTAGTTCCTTCTCCTTGGCAGCAGCCCTTCCTGCTTGTGCAAATGTAGACAGCCTATAGATTAAGTAGATTTATTTATCATGCAGTTCTGACTGCTAAGCTGATTCAATAGAATTCAATGTTACTTAAATCACTCACAGCAAAAAGGAAGTAGCATCTTCCAAAAGCTGCTTAAAATATGAATTACACAAAGTCCGAAAAACCAGTTGCTTGTTAACGGAAAATGACAAACCATTTTTTTGCAGGTAAGGTGCCATCTTGGAAGACATGGGATTCTCCAAACAACTTTGAACTCACATAAAGAAAACAAGAACACTTAGAGATGTAAGGAATACACCCTTTTAACCATAAAGCTAGTTTATTAGTCCAAGTAATGTTTGTGTTAACAGTAATTTAATAATATCTATAAGAATGCTCACTGCTGAACTTTTCAATATTATAATAACAAGTTTCAAGCAATTCCCGAGTTACAAAACTAAAGCGAGTAAGCAAACAAACCCATAACTGAAAACACAATTCTCTTAAAGATTGAAAGCATATACATAGTTCTTTACATCTAAAATAAAACAAGGCATTGATTAGAAAGAAAAAGGGGAAAAAATTATATATATATATATATATATATAACCAGTTAACAAAAAAGGAAAACCCGAAAACCCTTTTATAAAGATGAAGATATATAACAGATTCAAGAAAACAAATTAAACTGAAAGGCACGATCTTTGGGGTAATTAGCCTATCAATCAAACACTATGACTATAAGAATCAAAAAGAGACCAATTAGATGAGATCAGAATACCTTGGGTCAAGGAATGATTTGAGCTTCAAGATAAACGATATGTGAGCTTTGAAAGAATGCAGAGAGCAAGGGAGAGAAGCCCAGAGCGAAAGACAGTACTAATTTATTGCTTCTAGAAATTGGTTGCCCATTAAACAAAAACAAAACCAAGTAACTGGTAAATCAGTTAAAATGAAATTTATTGCTTCTCTACTTAACCCAAACACATAAAACAAACAAAAAGGAAAAGAGGGAAGAGATTACATTAAAGAGGAGATCTTTGTTATCAGAGATGCGAACCAATTGGTATCCTCAGAAGAATGTGAAATTGCTGCTGGGCCAAACCATTCAATCAGAATAATAGACTGACTAAATAAGACATCGTTTTGAGTTTTGTATCAACCAGAACCATCAAGCTGTCGTCAAGCACCAAAATATCAACAAAAAAAAAAGAGTGAATCAGAGGTAATTTCCGCACCTTTTAAAGTATATTTATGAGCAATGTTTGCACTTCAAACTTTGTCCAAAATCTGAGGTCATTTCCTGCATTCAAAAAAATTCGAAATGAAAATAAAACAGAAATAAAGCAGTAGCCTAGACCCTAAAGTTAAGAGTGAACATAAAACATGGTTGAAAACCAACGAAATGAAAAACAAAAGTATGCGACGGTGTGTAACAGAATGTATTCAAGAATAAAAATAATAGCCTGAATTTCCAGCGGCGGTGTGTAACAGAAGATGCGACGGTGGAGATTTGGCAAAATAGGGATTTTGATCGGAAGGGGAAATGGGGATTTCGATCAGAAGGGATTTTGGACTGGGTTTCGATCAGAAGAGATTTGGGGAATGTGACGGAACGAACTTGAAATTCAAAAGTAAGTGAAAAAGAGAGGAGAATTGTACAGGAGAAGAAGAAGAGAGAATGAAGAGGGAAATAGGGATTGTAAAATTTGGGGGAGAACTTGACTGAATTTGGGAAGTCTGGAATCGGGGAAATCTGATTTGGAGAACGTGAAGGTAATTCGGGCCTAAAAAACGATGTCGTTTGATCTGAGATAAATAAATTTTGCGGAGTTTTTAAAAACGCCACTAATAACAAATCAAAAAAACGGCGCCATTTTGTAAACACTTGATATATGTTAGCGGCATTTTTCGCTAAAACGCCGGTAAAACACAACCTTTTGCGGCGTTTATCAATAAAACGCCACTAAAACATAATTACATTTTTATTCTTTAATAAATAAATTTCAGGTTAGAAAATTGAAAATTGGTAATTCATTTATTTATAAATATTTTTTTGTTTTGTATATATTTTTATAAAAATTAAACATTCAAATATATATATTTTTCAAAGTTTTTTAGGGTTTTTAATTTTTGTGTTTTAAGAATATAATAAAGATTAAATTAACAGAATGTGTAAAGTTAAGGGAAAAATTTGTTGAATTTTTAAAATTAAGATTAAATTGATTGAATCTGCAAACACTAAATTTAATTAAATTACGATAAGGTTTTGTGCGTAAAATAGAGAATAGTTACGTAATTATTTTTATAATTTTTGATTTATTATATCCATATGAAATAAATTTTCAAGGTTTAAGAGTTTTTGGGTTTAATATTTTGGGGTCTAATGGATTAATTGTTTGGTGTTTGTAGTTTGTGGGTTTATGGTCGAGTATTTAGAGTTATGATTTAGGGTTTAGATCTAGATCTGTGGTTTAGGGTTTAGGTCGTTTGTAGTTTAGAGTTTAGGGATAAACAGATGCACAATCATATTTTGTTAGGGGCTTAAATCAATTTGTGAGTAAAAAAATGCAATCTCACCATTTTTATAGCATATATCTCACCATGTCTTCATTCGATAAACCCTAAACCCTAAACCCTAAATTCTAGGCCCTAAAACCATTAACCCACAAACCCATAAACCCAAGCCATAACCCTAATCCAAAAACTAATTGTAAACCATAAACTCTAAACACTAAATCTTGAAATGCTAAACTCGAAACCCTGGACTGCCCATACAAACCTCTAAACCCTTAATTATAACCTTAAACCCTAAATTAATTAGATAAATTTTGACTATTATATATTCTTTCAATACTTTACGAAATTTAAATAACATTTTCAATTTACTAATTAAATTTGTTTCTCTGTAGATGCATGTTACCAATTTTTTTAACTTTAATATATATAAAGCTTATCTATTATCTCTTAAATAATTTAAACTATAAGTATAATTTTAATATATATATACTTCAATTAAATAATTTAAACTATAATATATATATATATTAAATAATTAAGTTTGTTTTCTTGTAGTGGCTAAACCCTAAATATAAATTTTATAAGGGATAAAAGTAATTAAAATAGAATGTTAATGTTTACCTAGACCCTAAAATAAAATAAATTTTAATTAATAACCCTAACATCTAAAGCCTAATAGCCAAACTACTAAAATCATAACCCTTAAATTAAATATTTTTGCGGCATTTTAAAAAAAATACAGCTAATGACATACTTTTCGCTTCTAAAACGCCGCTAATGAAGACTTTTTGCGGCGTTTAACAACAAACGCCACTAATCCTCGATCTAGCCACTATAGCTCAACAACAAAACGCCGTCGTATAGCTCAACATTTTTATGGCGTTTTTCGCAAAGCACCACTAATACGCTTCATATAGCGGCGCTTTTGTAATGCTCAGATCTTTAGCGGCGTTTTTTCAGAAGCGCCGCTAATGCTCATATCTTTAGTGGCGTCCTTGGAAAAAAACGTCTCTATTTCTCCTTTTTAGCGGCGTTTAGGATAAAAACGCCACTATTTCTCAACTTTTTGCGGCGTTTTACGCCGCTAATGTATAATATTTGCGGCTTTTTTCATCAAAACGCCACTAAAAATACCACTAAAAGTCTGTTTTGGTGTAGTGAACCCAATCATGGAAAGCTCTAGTAATGGTGTTGGCAATGGCAATGAAATCAGCAACTTTGTTAACAAAGACAGTAAAGGAGAAATATGAATTTATTCTATGCATCAAATGACGACTAGCAGAGTATTTAATACAGTAAGTTAGTAACAGACTACTAACTAACTAACTGCATAACAACTGAAGCTTAACATAAACTTTAACAAACTTCTATTTACTTCATTCCATAACATGCCCCACGCTTCTCAACTTTCCCAGCTTCTGCATGTCATCCTCTCCTGTGGAAACAACTCCAAGCTTCCTTCTAAACTTTTCAAACAACCCTACTGACAAGGGCTTGGTCAAAATATCGGCAATTTGATCTTGTCAGATACATGACCAACTTGAAGCATCTCATTTGCCATATTTTCTCTGACAAAAAATAAGTCTAATTCAACGTGTTTAAATTTGGAATGCATGATAGGGTTGCTTGCTACAGCAAAAGAAGCTGAGCTATCACACCAAACCGTTACTCTCTTTTGAACTGAAACACCAAGTTCTGACAGTAACGACCGAATTCAAACGATTTCTGCTGTGACATGAGCCAAGCTTCGATATTCGGCCTCAGCGGTGGACCTCGACACTACTTGTTGCTTCCTAGAGCTCCAGGAAATTGGATTGCCTCTAAGAAAAACATAGAAGCCGGAGGTGGAACGACGATCATCAGTATCAGATGCCTAACTTGCATCGGAATAGCCTTCGAGAATTAGCTTTGAGTGTCGAGTGAACTGTAACCCAAAGTCTAGTGTCCCTTGTAAGTATCTTAGGATTCTTTTGACTGCTTTAAAATGTGTATCCAAGGGTTTGTGCATATACTGACAAACCTTGTTGACAAAGAAGGCAATGTCTGGTCTTGTTATTACAACGTACTGTAAAGCACCCACAATGCTGCGGAAGAGGCATTCATTCTCTATTGGACTTCCTTCATGCACCGAAAACTGACAGGTGGACATTATTGGTGTAGGAGAAACATTCGGCTTATCCATGAAAGCACGTTGAAGTAGCTCCAATATGTACTTTTTTTAACTCAAAAAAAACCACTCAAGGTATGTGTTACTTCTATTCCAAGAAAGTAGTTCAGTTGGCCCAAGTCCTTCAAAGAAAAATGAATATTAAGATCCTTGAAAAAGTGATCAATGCTAGAAGAGTCATTACCAGTGATTATTATATCATCAACGTAGACAAAAAAAAAAAGATAAGTTGAGACCTTATGCGTCAAATTAAGAGAGAATTATCAGCCTTGGATGCAACAAACTGAGTAGCCTGCAAGGATTCACGCAACTTGTGAAACCATACACGAGGTGTTTGTTTAAGGCCATAAAGTGTCTTTCGCAGTTTGCAAACAAGTGGTCGACCATCAAGTTGGTGGTGTTCAAAGCGAGGTGGTTGTGTCATATAAATCTCCTCATTTAAATCTCCATTTAAAAAAGCGTTATTGATGTCAACCTGTCTGAGAGACCATCCTCTAGACACAGCAAGAGCCAAAACGACCCGGATTATTGTCGGCTTGACCACAGGACTGAAGGTCTCTAAAAAATTGATACCAGCCTCTTGTAAATAACTTTTAACAACTAATCTTCCTTTATAGCGAGCTACTGACCCATCTACATGGCGTTTGACCTTGAAAATCCACTTGCAACCAACGGTTCGACGACCTTCAAGCAATGGTACAAGATCCCATGTGTGATTGGCTAATAAAGCCTCATATTCGGCTTGTGCAACTGCAGTCCAAGAAGGACTTTTAAAAGCCTCATCAATAGTAAAAGGTTCCTTTTCATGCAAAGTAGTAGAGAAAATCTTTGGTTTAAAGATGCCATTCTTTGATCGAGTTGTCATTGGATGACAATTAACATGAGAAGTTGGCTGTGTACTAGTAGGAGCAAAAGTATGAGACGTAGACGAACCAATCATCGAAAATGACTCCCTTGGTGAAGATGGCAAATGAGGAGACTGGAGGACAACCGGAGGCTGACTTGAAGCTGAGACAATGGGAGCTGTTGTAGAATGCAAAGAACCATGAGAAAAATGATTATTAGATATCACCACCGGAACACAAGAATTATGATGAAGAAATCATGTAGGAGTCATGGCTGGTGCCCGAGAGAAACTATCTTAAAATGGAAAACAAGCCTCATCAAACAGAACATGTCGCGAAACAAAAACACGACCATCCTCAGCTAGGCATCTGTAACTGATTCGACCCAAAACCAAGAAAAACACACCGCTTAGAATGAAACTGAAGTTTGTGAGGTTGAAACGGCCTCAAGTATGGAAAGCATGCACTCCCAAACACTTTCAATTGAGAATAGTCAGGTTGAGCCTTATAAAGTTTCTCATAAGGGCTTTGATGTTGTAAAACAGGTGTTGGTAACCTGTTGATAATATGTACTGCATGAGAAAAAGCCGACGACCAGTAATCTAACTGTATTGAAGCCCGAGTTAGTAATGCAAGTCCCATGTCAACTACAAGCCGATGTCTCCTTTTAGTAACCCCATTTTATTCTGAGGTGCAAGGATAGGTTATTCGATGCTGAATACCCAATTGAGAGAGAGTGGTGGATAAGGAACGGTACTCACCCCCAGTCTATCTGAAGCCCCAAATTGTTCTTGAATCATCTTGTGAAAATGGATGAAACAGCGAAATACTTCAGACTTGGATTTGAGAAAATATAACCATGTAAATCTACTATACATGTTGACAAAAGAGAGATAATAAGAAAAGCCATTAGATGACATATGTGATGGTCCCCAAACATCTGATGCCACTAATTTAAATGGAAACTTGTACACTGTTTGTGAGGGACTGAAGGGCAACTTGTGGAACTTGCCCATCTTACAAGGTGTACACACAAATTGTAAGTTGTGATGCTTGAAAGTAACATTACAAGAATTTAAAAAACGGGCAAGATTATTATGACAGGGATGTCCAAGCCTGTCGTGCCATAGCTCAACAGGAGAAGGAGTCTGCATGTTGCACACAAGAGGAGAACCGAAGCTTCGAGTAGAATTGAGCCTTTGTGAAGAAGATGAGAAAAATCAAACCGATACAAGCCATCATGCATGTGGCCCTCCAGTAGAATCTTCCCTGTCTGAATGTCCTTCACAAAACACAAGAAAGGATGAAACTCGAAATACACTGCATTGTCTTTTGCAAATTGCCCTACTGATATCAATTTTTTACAAACTGCAGGAACATGAAGTATATTTTTGAGATGTAACAGTTGAGAACCAGCTACAGCCTACAAACATTGAAGAACCTATATTAGCAATGAAAACCGACTCACCATTAAGAATTGAAACTTAACTTGTACCTGTGTAAGCGGAAGTATCATTGAGACCAGTTATGTTCGGAGTGATGTGATTAGTCGTACCCGAATCAGGATACCAAATTTGAGTAGTCAATGAAGAAGGCATGGTTGGAGAAGATGATCAAGGAGCTGCCGATGGAGTCTTTGAATACAGGCTACAACAGTGGATTGAAGAGCACTGAGAAGGGGAAACTGCACTAAGATGATGATAATTGACCTACACTGTAGAACTCGAACCAGGGCCAGAAAAATTCTCATCAAAACGATGATAGCATGTCTACACCAAGTGTCCTATTTTACCACACAACTGACACTGTGGTTTAGAGCGGGACCATCCTCTTCCCGAGCTACGAGAACAACTACAAGACCACCCACGAGCTTGACTCCTTTGATTCTGATGAAAACTACGAGTAGAATCGGAATTAGACTTCATGTTGTCGAGATTACCTTGCTGTGATTGAGTCACCAAGTTGGCTTGGAGAGGCATATCAGTCAATAGGGCCAATTGACGTGCTTCACAATCAAGAAGCATCTCAGTTACCTGCTCAAGACTCAAAGAAGTGGCAGAGGCAAGCATTTGAATGGATTCAAACTCGATGGGAAAGCCAACCAAGATAACGCTGACTTGTTCTTACTCAGTGACATGACAACCAGCTGCAGTCAGATTGTCACTTAGATTTTTAACCTTGGAGATGTAATCTTTAATGGAGAGACTTGTTTTCTTGATCGAGTATAACTCGTGTCGCATACTTGAGAGCTTGATATTGGACTTGGCACCAAACCTTTTGTCAATGGTTGTCCAAATATCACGACTGGTCTTGGTGGCTGTTAAATGTACCAATATCTCATCAGAGACTGTGGACAAAAGCCACGAGGCCAAGAACTTATCCTGTTTGTTATGAACAAGAAACACAGGATTTGCTATAAGCTGACCATAAGTGCCAGGAACAAAGGTAGAAGCAGGAAGAGTTATGCCTAAAACAAACCCTTCAAGACCATAACCTTCAAGGATCAACAGTAACTGATGTTTCCATAACAAATAATTCAGTTCACTGAGTTTAATAGTATCATGTTTGGCAAAGTAATGAATACCAGTCGAAGTAAGAATCTTAGGTTGATGGACTACTTCTCCTGAGTTGGTAGAATGCCGAGGTGTATCAATCGTTGGAACACCATCTGTAGCCATTAACACAAGAAAGAAGAGAACAAATAGAAAGGAAAAAAAAAATTTATACCAAGAATGCCATAGCTCTTGATACCATGTTAACAAAGACAGTAAAGGAGAAATATGAATTTATTCCATGCATCAAATGACGACTAGCAGAGTATTTAATACAGTAAGTTAGTAACAGACTACTAACTAACTTCATAACAACTGAAGCTTAACAGAAACTTTAACAAACTTCTATTTACTTCATTCCGTAACAAACTTGATTTGCTGATCAGGAAATATGCTCCCAATGCCTTTTATTTTCTCATATCTTCTTTTGTTTTTGAAAAATAGTTTTTCTGTCACCTACATTTCCAAATTTCTTCTTAAATCAATGTATCAATTTAGTTAATAACTTTTATATTTTAATATTTTTATTTTTATTTGTTAATTTGTTATTTTTTTTAGTTAAATTTAACCCTCAATCTTTTAAAAAGAATTGAAGTTGACTTCTAATCTTTTAAAAAGAGATGAATTGTTTTTTTTAATGAAAACACTGATTAAAACATTAAAATTTTAAATATGGCAACTCGCATGATAATCCATGCATACTTCATACCATTTTTCTGAATTTTTATAATTTTTTTTATAATTTTTGAGTACTTTCATTTATTAAAAGATATTATTGATATGATAATAAGACAAATACATGTATACTGTCACGTCAATATCATTAAAAATATTAATATTTTAGTTAGTATTTTTATAAAAAAAATGTGATTTGATTCTTTTTGAAAGGTTAATTGTTAAATTTAATTAAAAAATTAGGATCAAATTTAAAAATATATATATACATATTTGTAAATTTTAATAAAATTGAAACATCATTTCTATTATAAAATTGTAACATCAATTTATATAAAGGTAATTGTAATGTTAAATTTATTTAGTATATTTGGTGTGAGAAATCAAAATTATGTTTTAAAAAGTAAAATGGAATTAAATAATTGGTGAATAATTGGTAAGTTGACTTTTTTTTTATTTCGCAAGTAATTTTAAAAAGTTGATATGTGTATTTATTTAAAATATATATTTTAATAATTTAATATATCTTTATATGGCACTTGTCAACTCTTAATATTATTTGTGAAGTTTAAAAGCTCCATTGGGTGTACCAAATATTCTTTTTTTTTTTTATACAAATGGAGAGTTTTATTTCTTTTTAAAGAAAGTCAATAATGAAATTTTTGAACCAGATTGAATCGGGTACCAATCAAGGTATGGATTCGAGGAAAGATATTGGACCGGTTGATCCAATAACATGTACAGATTGGTTAAATAGTTGAATTAGAATTTTGTTATTTTTAATTATTATAAATTTTTTAATGATATATTTAATCAAATTGAATGAACCAATTAGAACGATGAATTGATGACCTAATTGATTCAACCATCAGTCCAATTCTAAATACCTTGAAAAAATGTAAATTAAAAAAAATTATATACAATTAAGAATAACAATTTTTATTAATAAGGTATTAAGTAATAAAAATAACATTAATGACCAACAAAATAAGGGAGTAGTTGTCAAGGCTCCTTTATACTTCAATGACCAGGCCTGCAGCGCGGCATAAGCCTTGACCGGTTGCCACCCTAAAATAAAAAATGGTATGTTTAATTTTAATTTTATAAAATTATAAGTTAATAATAGTAGATTTAATCTTTTAAAAATATAAAGCTATAATCTAAACTCTCAAAAAAATCATGTAATTTAATTCTGCTTTATTCTCCCTGAAAAAATTTTAGCTTCCCATGCAGGTTTGTATTTAATTTCCTCCCCCTTAATTTGTTAAAAAAAATAATTTTGATACCTTGACACTTTTTCTTAATTTGGTATCTAAATTTTTTTAGGCCCAATTTGGTACTTGAATTTAACATTTTTTTTCCTAATTTGGTACCTAAGTTTTTTTTAAGTTCAATTTGGTACCTAAATTTACTAAATATTATAAAAATTATGCAAAACACTAACAGTGTTAAAAAAATTTTATGCTACGAAAATATTGTCAGTATTAAAGGAAATTCATGTTAAAAAAGTAGGTATTGTGTTATGCTTAACGAATTAATGTTAAATAAGAAAAAAAAAATTTAAAACCCCAAATTAAAAAAAATTCATTATTTTCAATTAATAAAACAATTAATTAAATAAATAAAACTAAATGTAATTGAACATATAAAAAGATATATCATATCATTTGTCACATGTCGGTAATACATTTATTATTTTGCTACTTCATAAAAAAAATAACATTGTTAGTATATTAGAGTAATTTGTAAAACATTTGACAAGTGCCAAATCGAACAAAAAAAGATTAGGTACCAAATTAGGAAAAGAGTCAAGTTCAGGTACAAAATTGGACCCCAAAAAGTTCAAATACCAACTTAAGAAAAAGTGTCAAATTTAGGTATCAAATTAGAAAAAAGTGTCAAGTTCAAGTACCAAATGTTATATTAAGCCTTAAAAAATAAAATTATTGAAATAAATTAAATCAAAATATGAAAAAATTAAATTATTTTTATTCATATTTAAAGTAACAATAAATAAAAGTTCACGTAAATAGATATAATTTTGATAGTAAAACCCTAGTTACTAAATTTGGAGAAATTCATTTTTAGTTTGATTTGGATGACTAAAAGAGTTGATTATGTATGATTAAAGATTAATGATAACCAATAAAATTATGAGGGTAATCCTTATATGTTTATTCAAATGCCAAGTAGGTTAAATTTTTTTAAAAAAATTATTATTATATGTTTTTTTTAGTTATTTAGTTAAGATAAGAGACCTGATAAGCATATATTAATGAAGATATTAGTATAAATCTCGACCGTCCATTCCGATTCACTACACCGCCATTCTTATAGCTCTATAAATACAATTACTAGTGATACTTCCAATCTTCAAAAACATAGCTTCTTCCTAAAGTTTCTCCCATGGCTTCCTTTTCCTCTTCCTTTTTGCATCAGCGTGATGGCCTGTACCATGATGTTTATCAACCCCGTACTAGGTCAAAACGTCTGTACCCCATTCCCCAATGCGTTCAAATCGAAGTAACCATCTCCTTCAATCTTGTAACCCGCCACCATCACTGCTTAACTGATCAACTCGTCACTGTATCCGACACCCTCTTCCGTCAAGAATCTCGTCGTTTCGACCTCCAAGTTTTGAGAAACCAGGATCAGGCTTACCAAATCCTTGGTGCCATGTTGAGAAGATTCCCAATGGACCCCACATCTCTTACTTTTGACGACGTCATTGATAAGATTATCCGACACGGACTTCGAATCTCAAAGTGGGGTTGCAACATGGGTCGTCAAGTGTTGCCTGTACGTACGAAGTTATGGGAAACAGTTACGCGTCACTTAGTCGACGATAGAGCTTTGCTAAGAAGGGCTTTGGCGGAATCTGCATTACTGACCAACAATACCATGGTTCCAGAGAATGAAACATCGGTTAAGAAAATGCTGAAAAGGGTTCGAGTTGAAGACAGAGATCAACGTCAAGATGGTCAACAAAGTACCAAAAAAAGGCGAGTGGAAGCTGAAAGTTGCACTATATGTTTAGAGGAAATCAAGGTCGGTTCATCCGCTTCTCAAATGCCTTGTTCTCATATGTTTCACAGTGGTTGCATCGAGAAGTGGTTGAAACAAAGCCATTATTGTCCTCTTTGCCGGTTCGAGTTGCCAACGTGAAAGAGTTTTGGAGCTTCGGATTTGCTTTCTCTTGTTTCTTGTTCGTCAACATATGTTGTACTTCTTGAAAAAAAAAATGTTTATACTTGCACCAGTTTTTACTCTGAATCGGTTTTGGTTATTTTTTATTATTTGTTTTTCAAGTAATTCCTATTATTTGTTTATTTGTTCATTCAAGGTAAACATATTGTAGTTACTGGAAAACATATGAATGGAAGACTACTGAGCTTTTGTTATGATTTGCTTCTTTTTTTTTCGATTGAAAGTTATTTTATTACTTCTGTTACAAGTAATTGATATTTTTTGTTAAATTTTAACATGGATGGTTATTATTATGGAGAGGCCAAATGGATGGCTTTAATTGTTAATTAAAGCTGTTAGTGGATGGGGAAGTTTGCAATATATCCAAAGAAATATTTATATCCAGACTGATAATATCTTGTACAATTTTATGGTAAGCAATTATGGGAAATTGGCGACTGCGCCTGGCATTTATGGGAACGATTTAAAGACTGATAATATATTGTTTGATTCTCATCTTACAGACAAATTGGCAGTGCAATATTCCCCTGTTATTTAAGGTTATGAAACAAGAGAAAGTCTACAGTACTTGGATTGCATTCACTTGCATTATTTCCCTTTCCTCTTGTATTTCAAGAGCCATAATTCATTATGTAGCAGTATAGTTTTAATAACTGTAGCAAAAATAAACTTAGTATTTACACAAATCATCACCAAGAAGCTTCCCAATGGAAGTTTCAAGTTTGATTTACTTGGGACTTAGGGTTTATTTATGCTTGGAGTACTAGATGAAATATGCTGCCCAAGGAACAGCGTTCATTTTCTTAACACAAACAACATAATAAAGACAAAATAGTTTGCAACACATTTGCGGTGTTCAATGTTATTTAGACAGGACATTGGACCATTTTTGACGTTCCATAGAAACCAAACCAAACGTTGAGCTATCAATCAGCAGTCCAACTCTGCTTGACAGTCTCACATGCTCTCCTACTGTATCCACGCTTTGTTCTGACTATGGAAATCCAACATGAGAGATCAATCAGCAGTCCAACTCTGCTCGACTATCTCACGTACTCTCCTATTGTATTCGCGCTTGTTCTCACTAAACATCCGAGCAGCTTCAGAATTTGCAGGGGAATTAGCATTTGGATCACAAAGCAATGACTGCATAGACAAAATTAGATGTGATTAAACAACGAAGCATAGAGAGAGAGAGGACCATAAGTGGTATGCATGTTAAATTCATCAATGCCACAGCTCCATAACAACCTATCTGGATTAGAACCAAGGTTTCCTATTTAGAAGCACCAACATGTTTAAGAAGGGAAGAAGTTATCTGCCAACTGTTTATCCTGAAGCCTAATTTCTATATGCTCTACGTGTGTAAACACACACCAGGACAAAGCTTAAACCTTATCCTATCTGATGGATTTGGATCACTTGAATGACTGATGGGATAAATATATATATACTCATTACAATGAAAGATCTAATAAAAAATGGTTCTGTAGAGCTTTGCAAAGGTAACTGGTGTTTTCACTTCCACATTTTTCATATGGAAGTTTACTACATAGGCAGGTGGTTTGAAGCAGATAACATAACAGCTTGAATTGGAAAAAATGATATTTTATCCTTAGATAGCCACAAATGAAAGCCTAAAGAAACGAAGTCATACCTGAATAGATGTCAGTATTGCAGCTACATCATAAATTGGACTCCACTGATTTTGTAGAATGTCCAAACAGATGCTACCATCAGCATAAACTAACAAATTTAAAGGATAAATAGGGATCAGATCAAGAAAGGCTAAAACGTTGCCTAACAATTATATAAAAGCAGAGATAAAACCTATTAATAACAAATAAGATATAATATAGATATCAACCAAGAGAACCAGAACTAAATCTGAACTTGTAAATTTGCCAAGTCAACATCGGCTTTAAAGCTTCGGGTTGCATGGATGGCCGGGTGCTTATAACACAAACAACTAACAAATGATGTCCTTGTGTTTCCTAAATATTAGCCCCTATTTGGAGATTCATAAACAAATGCTACATGCAGTTCTCCTTGAGAACCGGTTTTTGGAGTAGGGGGTATACCAATTCAGCAACCACAAGTATCCATCACTCTCTGGGTATTAGATCTACTCGTTCACAAGTATAGTTAAAAGATCATAGTATGATGAGTGACATAAGCACAAACGCTATAGTCTCACCCTATCTATTACACCTATAATGCAAGAAAGTATAAGTCTATCTAGCATAAATATGAAAAAAGTCAAAGCTTACAATAAAAAAATTTAAGTTGCATGGCATGCAAGAATAAAATAAAATGTAAACTGAAAATGTGGATATAGCTAAAGGGAATAGGATTAGTCTAGAGGCTTACTATTTGGATGGAACATTCGGGATACAAAACGAACAGTTGGTGGTTTGTTTGGATAATCCTCCGTAAACTGAAGAGTCAGCTTAAACGTACCTGAAAGAATAAAAAATATCAAAATAGACATTACTTTATAGTTGTTAGCAGTTTCCCTACATTATATGATAAAAAAAACCCAAAGCAATAGCTTAAATAATCCTGAACTACCATTTAAACTAAAACTCACAACAGAAATAAGACTATTTTCCATCCTGGTTAGAAAGTTTAAAATGAAGAGGTTGTATGGCCGTCAACATCCTTAACAATAATCTTAGGGTCATTGAATTTGAAGATTTCACAAGGTTCTAGTCCATGAAAGATTGTTCCGCTTCTGCTTCACTACTGACATGAAAAATAAGTCTACAGGCCCATTAACAATGCCACTCCCCATTGAACAAATCTAACCTTCAGCTTTTTGCATTAAGTACCAGCTCATACAATTCTCAGAAGCTCTCTTCATCTTCGGGCCAAAACTTACTCCGTTTTAGAAAACAAATTCATAATTCAGAAAACCGCTCAGAAATTTTAAATAGATTACATCAACATATATTGAGCATAGCAACCTTCTAAAGAGAAAATCAAACAAATCAACCAAACAAACATAGAAAAATTGATGCTTCAAACCAAAACACCAGAATTTACTTTACCTCCATCCCATGGGGTGTCATCAGGTCTGCAAATCCATCAAGTAAAGACATTAGCACAATTTAATAGAACTTTAATCTAAAAAGCAAGTACATAAAGATTCTCTAGTCTTATTTCATAATATACCCAAATATAACAGCATTCCAAAGCATAATGTTGTTATCTTGAGGTGCACCACTAATTCCTGCAGGAGGATCTTGCTGCAACCTCTTAAAATCCCTCATCAATCTCTTCCTTGCAGGAGTTGACATCTTCACCTCCTGTAAATTTAAAGGAAGCCAATCCAAATCGATACAAAGATGCACAAAATAAATGATAAAAAAGGCCACAGTTCTTTAGCATAAACAGCAAACGAATTAGATGAAAAACGGACTTCTACAACTAAACCGAGTTTAGAACATCAGTTCCATAGCTTCACATGTAGATTGACATTCAAATCTCAATATTTACTTTGAGGTGCATGCAAAGACCCGATAAGTCACGAGCTACACAACAAGAAGAGACTGTTTTCAATCCCATAAGCTCTAGTTAACATCACATGGTTCGAATTAAACTCTTCCAACTAGAAATCTCAAGCTCTAATCGCTGGGAAACATCAATTCGCACACCAATCATAAACGTTGATATTTTTATTTGCTTACAGATTACGCAATAGTGAAAAAAAAATCATACGGGCATAAAGCACACTATTGCTTTGAAATTCTGCTCTGGACACTGATTCAGCAAATCACAACCATTAAATATGAAACTAAGCATAGAAAATCCCAGAGAATCTAAGCATAAAAAGTTAAAATTGCCATGGAAATAAGCTAAAAACACAAATCTAATTAACACCCAAGAGAAATCAATCCTAACCCAAGATCCGTAACCCTGACAATGATAAAAAGCTTCAACATATCTTCGCAATCAAACAATAATTTTCCTTTGACATCTAATTATTAGACACAAATCTAGACAGAATTAAAGAAAAAAACAAGAAAAAAAATGAATCTAATTCAGGAAATAGAAAACAAAGAAAAAAAAAAGGGGGAACAAAAAGAGATTTCTTACTTTCTGGGTAAACGCGTCGAGTTAACTAGGATTCTCTTAAAGAAAGCTTCACAATCACAACGAGTTAACAACAGGGGGAAAAAAAGGGTATTCCTTCCCGAGATTTGCTCAGGAAACAAACGGAAATTTTTATCAGAGAACCATTTTTCTTTTTCTAATTTCTTCCTTCTCAATTAATTATAAACCAATTGATCCAAAGGAGAAGATTTTATTTTCCTTTTTATTATTATAACATAAAAAAAGAAAGGCGACGAAGGGTTAGCTCAAGGGTCAGCTCAGCAGTCCTGTATATATACTTCTCCTTTTTACACTCTCTTTTTCCAATGAAAATTTCATTAATAATTCTAATATTTAATATTTTAAAATTTCACTTATATTTTATTTGAGTGGGCCCGCGGTTGCCAAGTTGATAGCGAAATGACGCCATGCATAAAATATTCCTACGTGTAATTTTCTTTTATTATATAAGAAAAGAATAATAATACGTAATTTAATTAGTTTTTCTAGAATGTTCATTACAATTGTGAAAAAAAGATGCTCCAATAATCAAAACTTTTGACTTGATGTCGGCTGGAAAATTATAGTTTTATCTACAAAGCTTATGGTCCAAATATCTATGATCAATGGTGAAATCATTGTTCTTACATGATTAGTAACATTTTTATCTTGATTCAACTTCAAATCCAATCGTAATTATCAAATAATATCTATACCTATAGTTATAGTTAGCTCAACATTTCTTTTTTAATTTCAAAAAGAATATCTATATCATAATATCAATAATTTATTTTAAGTTTCATTCTATAAATTAATTCAATTTAACTACAGTAGCTATAATCTATATTTCATATCTATCATCATACATATAAAAGTATGAATTGAACCCACCATCATATTATTAAAAACTCACATTTAAGAATAAAAAAGTTTGAAATTATATATTTGAAATTTTATAATTTATTAGAAATTGAAGTTACGAGAATTATTTATTTAAAAATAATTATAATTTTTAATCAAAAATATTGTACTAGATTAAAATAAAAATGTAATTATAAAATATAAGAAGAAAAGTTAAATTAGTTATTACTATTTACCCCTTTAGTGATAGAAATCCAAATAGAGAGAGACGGGGATTTGCTCATTTTGATGTTGACAAATTCATATAATTTTTTTTTTCAAAAGCTTTTCTTTCTGTTTAGATTTTTGGAATAAATTAGAATTAGAATATATTCATTTGTTATGTTTCAACATTCAAATTTGAATAATTTTTTAAACGTGATAGTACATTGATACATGATTCAAAATTTAAATATATGAATTTAGAATAAAAATATTAATTTAGTGATAGAATTATGTAAATTATAAAATCAACTAAAATATGACAGAAAATATTGTGAATCTCAAGTTATGAAAAATAAAATTAACATAACATAAATATACAAGCATGTGGAATTTTTTGTAAAATGAATTGCTTTGTAAAAAAATTATATAAATTTATAATACCTTTGCATATGAAAATAATTAAAATATTAGAGGAATACTCTTTTTTTTTTCTAAATCGAATCCTTGCTATAAAATATGCTAAATATGTTATGATTTAGGAAATGAAAAGAGTTTTAATATATATATATATATATATATATATTCACTGTATTAAATTACAGTAATAAATTACGAAAAGGGTTTTTTATTAGAATATTGCAATTTTACTATTTATTAAAAGGTAAGTTATTTTGCAAAATACATTTTTTTAAAACTACTTTAATACTCATGGATATCAATAGAGAAGTATTGAAAAGTACAATCAATAGTACTTCAACACCTATATGTGTTGAGTTCGTAGTGAAGTTTGAATAGGGGAATTTATTTGCTTGTTGTCTCAACCAAACTATTAAATGTATTAGAAGTCAGTAATTGTAGACGTTAATGTCCAATCTATAAATATCCCACCCATTTCTCTTTTCTTCTTACCCAATATCCTATTAAACTCTCAAACCCTCCGAAAAGACTTGTTGAACACATTGCAAACTATGCCATCAACGTGATAAAATTTCCAATTCAAATATTTTTTAATTTTGTATTTTTTTTGTAAAAGTATTTTTAAGATTTTGCTTTTGGTCATATTGTTTTTTATGGTTTTTTGAATAGCTAAAAGATAAATTGTTTATGCTCGACATAATTTAAAACTCTCAGAGGCCAATAAATGTTTTAGATACTGTTGGTTTATATGCAACATCTACGATGATGAAGTTCACTATGATACCGTAGTTGTTTGTCGCCTTGTTAGAAAGATAGAGGCTGAAAACACATATATTCCATTTTTCATGCGGGGAAGCAACTATAATGCTAAAATGTGTTGCTTTAATAACCAACCTTCTAGTCGGTGGGTAGACAGTAATTAGAGCTAGTAACGCCAATGCAATGTACAAGTGTCATCAGTTGTTGGGTGCCATCTTGTCTAAAGATAAGCTAGAGAATGAGTTAGATGTGAATAAGGTGAAATTCATGCAGTTAGAGAGGCTTGTCCAACCAACCTCTCTACTACATGCAATTGTGGAGGAGATATATCGATGTGCTAGAGATTGGATGCTTTAGATGGTAGGGAGAATGTTGTTGCCAGACAAGTTTGCCAACAATGTTCATAGCATGTATTTTCAACTATTGGAGTCTTTTAATGCAATTGATAGATTTAGCTTATGTTCTACGACTCTGGCATATTTGTAGAGGTTGCTTTGTAAGGTGATGTGAAAATTGAGTAACAAAATATTCTGCAAACATGGGTATGTATATGGATGTTGTGGTTAGCATTCATCCTTTCACAACCATAGGTTTTCCCTATTGCATTGAATATTTAAATAGATTTAGGGGTCGCTTGGATCTTATACATTACAGAAGAGACATGACTTGGATGTGACAATAAATCAATTGACGAGCCAATGAAAAGGTATGTTGATGTTGGATTAAATGCAATTCATTATTCCTATTAAATAATATAAATGCATTTGTATATATTTGTAGTTTTGGTGAATGTCGTACCTGGACAATGCAATGTTTGTCATTATTCTAAAGACAATTTTTGAGTAGTATGTCTTATTCAAGGCACGAGTGCCCATCATCTGTTTTCACATTATGGAGGGGCAACACTCTAGCCTGGTGAAACTACAGCTTGAGTTAGTCCAAAATATTTTGGTAGACCCACAAAACATCAAGCAGCATTGTTGAGGAGTGAATACAATGAATGTGGCGTTGAAGAATAACAAAGGTGATAAAAATGAAACTAGGTCGATAAAAAAGCCCCTCCCTGTTTATATCTTTTAACTTCTATCTCTAACCCTATTTTTAAAATTGTCCCTCTTTATCCATTTAAACTTACATTCAAAAAATAATAATTATAATGATAAAATATAAATAAATGATAAAAATAATTAGATTATGGCACCGCAATGTTGTGGGTGGAAAACGTTCATGTAACAAATATATTTATAAAATTTTATGTAAAAATCAAACAAGACATGTTCAAAATTTATCATGTGTGTATTCTTCTACAATTTAGTATAAAAGACAAAAGCAGGCTAGCAATAATACTAAATACTTCATTAAAAATGGTTTTAAGTAATTTCACAATTGAGTTGGAACTCAATAGATGAATGAACCAATTTAGCGAAATACTTAAATAATAGTAATAAAAACATTATGAAATAATAATATCAAAAGTCATGAAATTCAAGCTCAATTCAAGTTTGATTTGAAGAAAATATGGTTACTACATCATTATCTTTCTAATAATATATATTTTGACCTCTTGATTTTATATTTTCAAATGGTTTATTAAAAAAAGGCTCACTAACAATTTATTTAATTGGTTTATGTTAAGCTTTTCTTTAAGGTAATAAGGTAATTCATCAAGCATCCATAACGTCATGGATTACATAATCATGAATAAAAGACAGATAATTGAAATGAAAGTAAAAAAAAAAAAAAAAAAGAAAGAAAAAAGAATCAAACACAACTATGCACCCATGACCCATCTATCTAAGTTGTCCAACTCTACTAAAAAAAGAAAATGAAATAGAAGTAAAGATAAAAGTAAAAGTGCTAATAATGTTCCTAGCCTCTTAGAGGTGAATGTCGAGTAAGAATAAATCAGTGTAACTCGACCGGAGAATATTTATCACAACAATGGAGTTCCCTTCAATCACAATGTCTTGTTAGCCTTTGTCTCTAGAAAATTTGAATGCCAAGGTGAAGGCCCTCTCCTCTATTAGGTTTGCAAAATAAATCTTTCTCAATGGTTCTACAAGTTCTCCAATGATAAATCCATTTGCATCTCTTGCTCCCACTCCTCATCCTACTCCACCATTATAATCTTTCTCAAAGTAAGCACCATCTACATTGAGCTTAAAAGCTTGCCCAGGTGGATAAGCCCAATTTACATGTTGCAGCCTCTTAGGAAGAACTAGATCATGAGCAAAATTGTGTAAATAGTAATTTGTATGCAAAGTCCATGCCTACTAAAATGCCACTCTAGTAGGAGTAGTCTTTCCCTACATCACAAACTTATTATTCATTATTCAAATCTACCATAGCAAAACAATAAAACTGGAAAAGTTATGAATATCCATAAATCTCATAGCATTTTTCAAGCCAATTGATGCAATGAGTATAATGACTATAAAAAAACTCTCATGCACCCCCAAGTATAAGGACCTCCCTAGCATAGTCACAATATCTAATGGTATGCGCGATATCTTTAAAGGCATTCCTACATCTTTTACAAGTTGGGTCAACTAAGATAGAAGTTAAAACAATCTTAACTGCAGCAGGTAAAATGCCATAGACAAGTTTCCACCTAGAAAGTTTAACATTTAGGGGGTCTTAACCTTCCATATGGATCACCAGAACTGTCTATGTGGACTAGCACCCAACTCATTAAGGAGCAACCAATCATACCTAGACTGGGTAGTGTAGACCTAGAGCTTGCATGTCTCTAAACCATAATATCCTCAAAAGGCATTGTAGGAATACGAGTTGTAGTATAGTATGCCCATCATTGTCAATACATAAGGTACACACCATTTCTAAATAATAAAAATACGAGTTGTTGTTGATCAAATCACTAACCCTCACATCTAATCCCATATGTTGATCATAATAACTCGAAAGCTCAATCGAATGTGAGGTACCCCACCCTATCTATCCATAAAAAGATTAATATGGTTACCATTTACCAACCTTAAAATAGCCCAATGAGAGAGCCCTAATAGCCTGTGAAATTCTAGGACAAGCATATGAAGGCTTATCTACCATTTTATCATTGAAAATACTACCATTAAGAAAGTACTTTGTATGGAAAACCTTGTAGTAGCAAGTCATTATAGTGTAAAAAATCTCTAAACTTGTTTGCCGGGTGGTGATAGTTTAAAAAGGCAAAGATCTTTAAGCCCAAGTCCACCCATTCTCTTTAGTTTGGGGATGGTATTTAGTTTAACATGGCCCGATCCTTGTCCGCTACTTTGCTTGCCCACCAATATTGTTCAATGGCTTAAAAAAACATTTGTTACAGAAAAAATAGAGTAAAAACAAGACATAACATAGGTCAGAATGGACTGTAACACCGATTTAATAAATACCTCACGACCTCTGTCAAAAAGCAACTTACTGGACTAGATCTAGATCTACTTTTACACATTGTCCATCATATGCTGAACGACTATAAGTGTATTATTTCCAATGAAAAGTGGCATATTCAAGTATCTATAAGGCTCAAACTCCTCTTAAATACCCAACATAGTGAAAATGTCACATCGCTTGTAACAACCAAATTTTTAATGGTATCGAAAAAGGTGGTTTTGAAACCCCATTTTCATAAACTAAAGCCATAAGTATAAAATAAGAATATTTATTGAGTTAATATGAGAATATATTGAAGTTTGGTTAAGTAATTTAACCGAGAAATTAGTTAATTAAAACTCAATGACTAAATTGTAAAAGTCCAATCGCTATTAAGTTTTAATTTAGAAAATGTTTGGGGACCTAGATAGCAATTATCCAAAGGATTAAAAGGGTTAATAAACCAATTTTTGGCATGAGTTGGTGGATGATGATATATTCCACTTAGATTAATTAATAATAAGATTAGTATAATTAAATTAATTAAACTAGATTAATTAAAGTCTAATTATAGTATAAATATAAAAGTTAGTGGAAATTTCATCATTTTCTCTGCTCTCCCACTGTCCACTATAGATGAAAAACCAAGAAATCTTTAAAACTTCATTTCACATTTAGCTATCAATTGGGTAATGTAACCAAGCCATTTTCTTGAAATTTGTATAGATTTATGATCACGGGTGCCTGATTTAGCTAGCCCGTATATCAATTTGTTTAATTGTTAAGTTTTTAACAATATTCCATTGTAGAATAATTGATGAATTAGGCCTGAAATTTATAGATATTAAGCTTAGATCATGATAAGGACTAAATCATAAAGTTAATCAAGCTTGTTTGATAACATTGAAACATTAGGGACTAAATTGAATAAATGGAAAACCTTTCATGAATTATGTCGTGAATAGAAAATTAAGGGTCCCTAGTGAAAGAATGTGAAATTAGATTTTGATCTGATGCTAAATACCAAAAAATATGCATATCCCGAGTATAGAGACTAAAATAAATAAAATGCAAAATATGAGTGTATTCAAAAAAGGGATTAATTAGGGTCATTGTAACAACCCGTTTTCAGTAAAATTGAAACAGTGGTTTTGGGACCACAAATCTGAAGTAGGAAAAAAACTATTATTATTTTATGGTCTACAGTATGATAGAAATACTGTATAAAAATTTCGTTAAGAAATTTTACCGTTTACATACTTAATTTGATAAAAGGGACTAAATTGCGTAAAGTGCAAAAGTTGAGTTCTAATAGCTAAAGGTATTAAATAGCTATAAAATTTTAAATTGGAGGTCTTTATATAGTAATTAGCCATTAAAGTTGTTAGTGGATAAGCATGAATAATCATCATTGGAAATTGAATGAAATATTAAGGTTAATTTTGGAAATTAGTGATTAAATTTATAATATATTAAATAAAATAAACTATTATCATCCATTCTTATCATCTTCCACCAAAGTAAAAAAAAAAGAAAAAGAAAAAGAAAACCTAGCCACGGAAGCTTGAAATTTAGGCAAGCTTATTTTGCTCAATTAGGTATGAATTTTTGTCTCGTTTTTGATGATTTCTATGTTTCCGAGATCGTAGTAGCTTAATCTAGCTAGCTCGCGGATTAATTTGAAAAATTGTTAAAGTATTAGGGTTTTGCCATTGATGAATATGGTTGAATTTTGAAGTTTGATAATAGAAAATGAATGGTTGTTGTTAGATAAACAACTTTTGTAAAGAGAATTTTGATGAAATTATCAATTGGGGGTTAAATTGAAAAAGGTGAATAATTTTTGGTAAAATTTATGAATTTGTGAAATATATGGGCTGCTATTAATATGTATAAAAAATCGGCTACGTTTTAGTAAGGATTAAATTGTATGAATTTCATTTTTCGAACCTAGGGACTAAATTACAAAGGAATTAAAAGTATAGGGCAAAATGGTAATTTTGCAAAAATTCCATGTTGGATTAAATTGAATGAGAATTATATTGAAATGAGTTAAATTTATTCGTATAGATCCTGTCAAACCTTGTACAGAGTTTGATCGAGGTAAAGAGAAAATATCAAATTGTACATTTATCGAGGAAGTTCGTGTAATTAAATTGTACATTTATATGTTTTAAATTGAATATTTGTTTGTGAATTGTATAATTGCCATGTATGAATACCGATTGTATATTCGACAATTATCGAGCCTCGTTTAAGCCTTAGGAATTCGTAGGATACAAATGACATGTCATTAGGGTCACCGATTCAGCTCTTATGAGCTTACCGATACTCAACTCGTATGAGTTTACTGTTACTCGGCTCAGAGGAGCTTATTGTTATTCAGCTAGGAGGAGTTATCGTTATTCAGCTCGAAAGAGCTTACCATTTACAGCTCGTATGAGCATACATGTACATGAAGACAGATTACAGTTCAATACACCTCATGTGTACTACCCGCGTATCCAACGTTATTCTAAATGGTTTAACGGGCACATTTCTATTATGAGATTATATGAGTTTGATATGAACTATTACTGGTATTTACATGAAATGCATGAAATGTGATTATTTGATGAATTCAACCATGTGTGTTGGATCTTATATATGATTTCCATGGCTAATATGTTGGTGATCACGTGTTTAGACTTTTGGCCAAATTGGTTGAGATATGCTATGCTTACTTACATATTTTATGGATATATGGTAAGTTAAATTCTGTGTTATATGAACTTACTAAGCTTAAATGCTTACTCTATGGTATTTTTCTATGTTTTATAGTTGTTCAGAAGCTTGTTGGAGCTATATCACACTATCCATCGACTCTTTTGGTACTTTTGGATATTTAAATTCGGTTATAATGGCATGTATAGATTAATTTAGCCAATGTTGGCATATAAGTGTTTTGTTGAGATTAACCATTTATATGGCTTGTGTTTGGTATATTTTCATGTGTATATATGTGTCATTATCATGTTTGATGTGTGATTGATATAGAAGAATGAAAGAAAGTAAAATATGGTTTGAATATGTATATATGTATTTGGTCATTTAGGTAAGTTGAGATACTTGGTTGACATGTTTTCAAGTTGTCATTTGAGGTGCCTAAGGGCATATTGGTTGTATGTGGTGATATTTCATGTTTAAGACTTGATTTTGGCTTGTTTTGAATGCCTTGTTATGGCTTGTTAATGTGCAAAAATGTTGAGTTAGGTTGTTGTCAAATTGGGTGAGAAATGTGGAAATTGGCCTATTTTCGTCCACATGGGCAAGTGTCTCACACATGGCCAGATGACACAGCTGTATGTCCACTGTATCTTCTTAAGATTGCAAGTCAGTATGCTCACACGGCTTAGCACATGGGCATGTGACTTGGCCGTGTGACCCAAGTCAGAGAGTTACACGGGCACGGACATGGGCTGGGACATGGCCGTGTGTCCCTATTTCGAATGCCCACACGACCTAAGAAAAGGGCTTGTCTCTTGACCGTGTGAGACACACGGGCTGGCCACACAGCCGTGTGACCCCTACAGCTTTGAAAAAGTTTCAATGTTTTCCGAAAAATTCTTTGAGTATCTGATTTAGTCCTGACTTGTTTCTAATGCGTATTTTGGGCCTTGAAGGCTCGTATAATGGAATATATGTTTAATTTCGATTGGTTTTTGACATGAATATTGTATGGTATGAAATGTTTGAAATGTTTGTGTATTTAATTTGTAAACTCTAGTAATGCTCTGTAACCCTATTCCAACAATGGATACAGGTTAAGGGTATTACAGTCATGCATCTCTTGGCATCATTATTGGTAAACTATTGAATGGCTATTATATGTTAATTTATGATATTGATTTGGTATGTATATACATACTTGTATAGAGCAAGAATTGGATAGAAGTGAAGCTTGCAGAGGAAAGACTAAAGTTGTGGAATAAGCCTTGAAAGATCTACTCAATTTTTTTTTTTTGTGTTTTGAAAGGTAAGTTATTATAGAACTAACTACCCTTCCTTGTTTGATAGGTGTCCTTGTATTTATTTTCATTTCATCTATAGTTGAACTTATACTAAGATTATAGTGGAAATTGACATACTTGATTAGGAAGCATAAATGAACTGAGGTGAACTGTGATAAGTTGAATGGTGTTATATCTATTGATTTGTAACTAGAAGAATGACAAAATATCTTTAAATGTATCACTAGTTGTTTGTACGATTCGTAATCTAATATAATAGATGAATTTCAACAATTGATATGTGATGGTTACAACTTATGTTTATGCATATATGGATGATTAATGCCCATGTAAACTTAGTAGAAAGATGATCAGCCATAATTTGATATGGAAAATTAAGCTTTCCCGGTATACTTAAAGAGCTTGTTCTTAAGCAAAGTAGTGTCTTTTTCGTAATTTTTAGATTTGAATTTAATAAGTTTAAATGTCTCATATTTACTTATTTTGTGACCCAAATTGGCCAATAGTGCCATTAGGGGGGCCTTATGTGTGGTTGAGTGGTGTAAGAACGTGTTAGAAATTGAAAACGACACCAAAGGAAAGGGTATTGTGATATCTATACCTTGGAATCACGATACCTCCAACAGGCTTGAAGATTGGAGACCACCCTTTAGTGGTATCACGATATCCACCTTCAAAGAAGACCTCCAAGTTCGAAACTGATTGGGGTATCGCGATATCTTATTCTAGGTATTACGACACCGATATTGTAAGGAGGAAAATTTGGATTGAAAGGGTAGTCTTTGTCCACTCGATGCACCAACCACACAAGGCCCGTGTAAGGGCAATTTTGGTAATGAAATTTCATCAGCATTCAGCCTAAAATAGTTAATTTTGGCTGAGGAGGAGAGAGACACATTAGATAAGTTTTCAGCTTTAGTTTCTCTAGGTTTTCTTTTAATTTTTCTACAACTTATTTAGGGTTTTTATTTTCTCTTTTTCTTGCTTAGTTTTTAAGTTTCTGCACTTACTTATTGTTCTTAGTGTTCATAGTGTTAGTTAAGTTAGTTATCACTGTAGCTTAGGTTTATTTGCACTTTTAGTCTCTGTACCTTGGTTGTAAGATATTTCTAGTTTTAGTTTAATGAATTTCAGTTTCTTTTACTTTAAATCAGCTAAAGTTTGATCCTTTTATGTTTATTGCTTTAGATTTTCTTGTTAAATGCCTTTAGTTTCACGTTCTTTAAGTTTTCTTGCATAAAAATCTAAACTTTTATATTTTTCTTAAACTTTACTTTAATGGTTTATTTGCTTTTCATTTCCATAACCATTATCTTTATTTTCAACATGAGCAACTAAACCTCAAAGGGGGTTGGGTGATGGAGATGTGGGCCAAATTGATTTTTTGGACAAGGGATTAAATCGTAATAAATTGGACTAAATCGAATAGACCTAAAAACTTAGGAATTGATGCCCTTAAGGGAATATTTAGACAAGTGAGACCGAGAGGTAATCTTGTTGTGCACCAATTTATTAGTCTCGGGTTAATCGGTGAGATCGAGAAATAAATTAGATTCATTTGTCTAAGTTGGTAAAATTGAGATCAAGAGATAAAATGGAGCCACTTAGTAAATTAAGCTATTTAAGTCCCTCATTCGAGGACCGGTGAACCACATCGAAATCAACCAACCACTGTTAGTCATTTATTGGTTAATCTCTTAGTTTTGTACTCTTTACAATTTGGTCCCTAGATTAGCATATTCAATTTTCTTGCAAAACTTTCATGTTATGATTTGACGTACTATAAAATCATATCAATAGTTGCTTAGACTATATCGTAGCTGTTTATCACTCAATCGTCATCTCTTTTGGATTTGATCATTAGAATACTCCAGTGTTCCATAGTAACACTACAAATATTACAATTGACCTGTATGCTTGCAATAAAACCACGCTTTAAATTTGTTTTATAAAATCATTTGTTTTATGCACACGTGCGCACGCAGTCAAAAGGCTAGAATACAGTTGGCATACTAATAAGGCCATATGTGCACTTATGGACGAGTTTTGTTGACGATGTCATTTGAAATCCAAAATTTGTTGCGGATCATTGAGTACATATTGTCTCTTTGGAGACCTTGGTGTGGTGGAGGGATGTATTTGCATATGAATATGCATTTGGTGCCTACGGGCTTGGCACTTCCGTGCTTTGGTGTGGTGTAGTTTTTGCTCAAATGAGCTATATTGGTGTGGTGTAGTTTACCCACGTATTCGAGTCCATTTTTACTAAGGTTGTACTGAGCGAAATGTTAAAATTGAATTTTGAAATTGAGAAATGAAAATGAACTGGATTTGATAAGTTATAAAGGTATGTGGTTATAATAGTATTGGTATAGACTAGTAGTCTAGTGAATGTATGTGAGATTGTGTTGATCTTATATGAATTGGTACAATTTGATGATATTATGGTTATGTTTCTAATGTTGACATATATGAATACCTATGTTTCTTATGCTCACTATGTTATAACATTATATGCCTTGTTTTAGTTAGATATGTGCCTAATTCTTTTAGTAGTTAAATTTTCACCTATCATTGTTTTCCTTACATACATCCCTAGTTGTTGAAAATCTCAAAGTCAAATTAATATAGGTATCACACTATCAACAAAACAGAAAGAGTATGTTCATTTTGGTACCTAACATTGTGAAATGTATATATGGTGTCTCTCTCTAAGTAATGCTCATCCATGTTTTGAATGTTAGTGTTGCTTTGTATGTTAAGGTTGATTTTGCATATCAAGGTCGGAAAAGGCCTAATTTATGCCTAGTTCATGATCATGTGTTTAATGTTATTTGAACTCTTTGATTTCAAAGTTTCATAAGCCTTATGTGCTCAAATTTGCATGATGTGGTGATTTGTTAAATTGGGATGAACCATCATATGCTAATAAAATTTATGTTGGAAGCTTTGAATGTGTACCAAAAAGGTTATTGCACAAACAAGAGGTATCATCGTGACAATGAGTTCCTAACGTT
This sequence comes from Gossypium australe, assembly GCA_005393395.2. Taxonomy (NCBI): domain Eukaryota; kingdom Viridiplantae; phylum Streptophyta; class Magnoliopsida; order Malvales; family Malvaceae; genus Gossypium; species Gossypium australe. The sequence goes on along the minus strand of CM016625.1, from coordinate 18,624,391 downwards.
GCGACTTGAATTGACAAAGAGTGGCGTCACGACCTCGAGCCTTTTGAAGTCGGGACAACACTTGTTGTTTTGATAAGGTCACAACGTGATATCCATGGTGTCATGATGAGGGAAGTCAATGAGTTACATCGCAACCTGGAACCCTCAAAGTCGCGAAGTTAACCCGATAGTTTGAAAATCTTACAATTTGGTCCTATTTTGACATCGGGTTAGAAAAAGAGCTTTCGTAAGCTTGGATAAGGCCCGAAAATGATTAAACAATGTATTGTGAATATGTTTTATACTTGCCAACATGCATAAATGGTTAAATTGTGTTGTAAATGGTTGTGGTTACTCTAACAACGAATATGACATCTTGTAGCTCGGACTCAGCGATCGGATCGGGTATGGGGTGTTGCATTGCTGCTCAACATAAGTATTTGGATTGAAGTATATGAGAGATTTATCAAAATTTACTTTTTGTTTAGAACCCACCTTATATATGTTAAGGACCTCCTTAACTTGTTCAGCCATAGCTCTCGCGTTCTATATAGACAAAAGACTATTGTTTGCAAAGAAAAGATTATTGATCTGAGGCCTATGTTGATTGGCCTTGACCCCTCAAATAGTTAAATTCTGCCCAAATCCTACTATTGAGTTAACATCGCTGAAAGACCTTGTGTACATATTAAGGAGAGATAAAGGGACAAATGATCTCCTTATCTCATACCTTTCTCAAGCTAAAAGGATTATGTAGTATACCATTAATTCAAAAGCAATGGAAAAAAAAGTTACACAATTCATTATCAAATTATTTCAAGAAGCATCAAAACCCAAACAAAATATGATGTCCCTAAAAAAGGACTACTTTACATAGTCATTCACTTTCAACATGTCCAATTTCATGTAAAACCTTTATAAGGGCACTTTTGGAGCTTTTAAGATAGTGCACAAACTCATGAGCAACCAATACAATATCCAAAATAAGTCTATCAAGAACAAATGCACTTTAAAACTAGCTAATGCAATGAGTAATGATATGTTTCTTGTGATTAATCAACACCTTATAATGAATTTTGCATATGACAATACACAAATTAATTGGCTTAAAATTATGTATGCGATAAAGGCCAAGGTAGACAATATTGCACAGGTGAATCTACTGTTTTTCTATTAGAATTGGTACGTACTAATACCAATATGTTTTGATCTATCATTTCAGATTTATCGATATTACAAAAAATATGTATATGAAAATATTTATAAATATCAAATAAAAAATTCTAAATAATATTCAAATATAAAATATTCATCAATAATAAAAAATATTTTGATCTATCATTTCAGATTTATCGATATTACAAAAATTATGTATATGAAAATATTTATAAATATCAAATAAATAATTCTAAATAATATTCAAATATAAAAAGTTTATCAATAATAAAAAAATACTCAAACCCTACAAATAAAAATTCATCATTCAATAAATCTAAAATTAAGAAGAAAAAAAAGTCGAAATTCTTACAATCACTAACTCTGACATGAAAAAATGTAGTGTCATGCTCACCTTCTTGAATCAAGTCCCCGTAGATATGGCTTCAAATTCAATATTGCTCCTCTTTATTAAGTATCTTCCTCAATTTGCCCTAAGAGAAAGCATTGCTTAGACATTGACATCGGAAATGTCATCATTCAATGAATCAACCATTTTGTCAAGAACATTTATATAGTGGTTTCATTCTTTATACCTTTTCCTCAGCTAAAATTTGAGATGAGTCCCAAATTCCTTTGATAATTGTTTTGTTTATGTTTTTCAACTCTGAATTGGTCTGATTCAGTCCAATCCATTTTCCTATTTAGAAATAATATAAAATATTTTTATAATTAAATTTAAATAAATCAATTTATTATTATTTAATTTGTAAAGCAAGCTATTTGGGTGAATCTGAATCAGACTCAAGCTCGGGTTTGAAAATCATTTTGGAATCAGGCCTCGGCCCTAGGTTAGACTAGCCCAACCCAACTCATATAAGTCCAACGCAACATTCAACATATGTAAAACGACACTGTCCTAGTTCCTCAATATGTAAGGCTATTATATTTGAAGCGTCGTCGTTTAGGAATGACAAACCAGGTGAAAAACAAACTTGTCTCAGCAGCCACCTAAATACCTCCGTCATTTTACTCCTCTGTTCCCTTCCCTAAAATTTTCCCACTCTCAACCAAACTCTCTCTGGTGACCCTTCAAAAGAATCACCGCCATGGCGATGCAAACCGGAGTTGGCTTTTCGAAGATTTTGATCCTTGCCGGCGCAGGCACTTCTCATTTTCACTCTCTTACTTCAATCATCCTTATATTCTCGTTTTGTTTTTCTTCTAGTTCAATTTTGACTTTTCTCGTTTCGTAATTTTTTTCTCTTCAGGTTACACCGGTACGATCCTTCTCAAGAACGGTAAGCTATCGGACATGTTAGGCGAATTGCAGGTTAGTTTTAACCGTTTGGCATTTATTTCAATTCGTTAGTTTCTCGCTGCCATCTCATTGAACTTACTATCCTTCGGTTTATTATTTATTTATTAATCTCTAAATTATGTCCTTCTAACTTTCTTTCTTTCTTTTTTTTTTTTTTCCTTTTTTCCTTTTTTTTGTGATCTGATAGTCTCTTGTGAAGGGACTGGAAAAAACTGGGGACCAATCAGATGATTCAGATGCCCTTCTGGCTCAGGTATATGATTAAATAGAGCTCAAATTTTAAAATTTTTGGTTGTAATTTTGATTCTTTTTTTTGTGTTAACTAATCCGTAGGTGCGTCGTCTCTCAACGGAGATTAGGCAACTGGCCTCAGCACGGCAGATAACTGTTCTGAATGGGGATTCCGGCGGTATTTTTAATTATATCTGCTTAAATAGTAGTTTGTAGCTTTAAAATTAGAAAATGTGTGAAACCGGTTTATGATTATATTAGCTAGACTGAACGGTGCATTTTCTAAGTGAATGTGTCTTAGTTGTTTGCTTTTTTTTTCTTCTTACTGATTTGGCAGTTAAGTTAACCTCTCTGGTAATCCCTGCTGCTACCTTGGGGGCATTGGGTTATGGTTACATGTGGTGGAAGGTATGTGAATTCAGATATATTAGCATTTTTTTCCATGATTTGTTTGACAACATGAGAAAACAACACTACCTTAAATATGATAGGAATATCTCAAAATCTATACTATACGAATTATTAACAGACTGGCATTTGTATAAATATAAAATACCTTAAATATGATTATGATACGGCAAAATACATGAACGTGACATGGATGCCCAAACTGCCTGTCTCATTTCTCTATCCCTTTTTGATTTATTTGCTTCCACATTATTAATACCTTTAGGATAAAATCATACTCTTGCTTACTGATATTATTATTTTTTAAAAACTAGCTCTCTTTCTGTCCATTCATGTCGTCTGCTTTATAATTAGGTTAATATGTTCTGTTTCTTTCTTTTGTTGTCTTTTTTTTAATTACTAGGGCATTTCGTTCTCTGATCTATTTTGGGTAACAAAACGCAATATGGCATTGGCTGTGGAGAACTTAACAAAACATCTGGATTCTGTGTCAGATGCTCTCTCTGTAAGTTTATATTCTCTTGTTTTCATTTTCTTAGCATTTTGTTTTCATTGAGCATGTTTTCTACTAACCAAATGATTTCCATTGTCAATATCATGGGGCATCTCTAATATGAGTTGACCTAGTTAGTATATAAATTTTGTATTAAAACCACCTTTCATTACTTTACAAATTATGTGGTCAGGCTGCAAAGAAGCATTTGACCCAACGTATCCAGAACCTGGATGATAAAATGGAAACACAAAAGGAAATCTCAAAAAGCATTCAAGAAAGTGTAAGTGACATGTTTTCCTTTTCTTTTACCTGAACTTTGAAGTCAGAATATCATATGCAACACAACCTCATTGAATAAGGCCCACTTTCCCACTTGTTTCTTCTTGCATTGCTTGGTTTTAAGGAATGAAGTTTTTTCAAATGCTTCTCATTGTGACGAAGAATCTGTGATGATTTCAATAAAAATAAGTGGGATTGGATCATTCGTACTTGGTGTTAGAATATCAACCTTATCATGCGCTTATCTGCTGTTTGGTACTGGGCTCTTGGTTAATATACTTGAATTTTAGGGTCAGTAGACGACAAATTGGATAGATCAAAAGAATTAATGTTTTACTATCTTTAATGTTGTTCATATATGTAAACAGGTAGAAGTGGCTCGTATGGATCTTTCCAACATTGAATATGATTTGGATGCACTGCAGAGAATGATTTCTGGTTTGGTCAGAATTCTTTTGTTCTTCTCTAATGTATTTTGCAGTTTTGTTATTGAGAAGCAGTTGTTATATTGTATCACATTGGCTGCATCTCTTCTTTCTTTCTTTCATTTTGCCCCATGTCAGGAGATATTAGACTTGTTAATGAAATCTGGTTGTCTAGAAACATAAAGGAGCATTGCTATTTCTTTTTAATGTCTTTACCTTGTTCCTGAATGTCATGGTATTTATGTACGTGTATCTGATCTGTTTTGCTTTTCCACCTTTGCCCATTTGCAGGATGGAAAAATAGGTTCATTGGAATATAAGCAGGTAAGTAACTTATTTCACCTTTTCTTGTACTTTGCAATATTGAATTTCAATGTGTTTCTGGGCGGGAAATTTCATTGTTTGACCTTGCTGCTTTACCCTGTGATCACCTGCGTGGGCTGATTGTGGTACTAATGAAAAAGAATGTGATATTTAGTTTCATAAACATCTGACTGTAAATTCTTTTGGTATGCAGTTTCTTTATTGATTTTGTTTAACAGGATTTACCCACATGTTTATTTTTGGCAGGATCTTGCCAATGCTGGTGTGTGGTACCTTTGTAACATGGTTGGGGGCAAGAAAGCAAAGATGCCTGAAGCCTTGCAGGTTGGTACTAGTATGAAGATGACTTTTTAATTTGTTTGCACATTTTGTGTTTGCAATATGATGATATTTTCATTCTATCATATTTAAAAGCAAAAAGGAAGGGGGGGGGGGGAATGGGGAGGTTTGGAGATTGTCTTTGTCATTTGTCTTTCCTTATTGGATCATTTCATCTTATAAATCTGGTGGTAATCCCTGCTAGTCTGTAATAATTACATGATTCATGTATCTGTACTAAAAAACAACCTTTCTCATTCCATCTCTGCAAATGTTTTAATGACTATATCTTATAGTCTGATTTGACATTTTCTTGCAGGAGCAACTTAAACTTTCTGGGAAACCTCGTTCTTTACTCATGCATTCAGGAACTCCAACTACAAAGGTATCTTTTTGTGTTCATAGATAAATTTTAAATCTCTTGTGCTCTCACATCTATGCATGCACACACGTAGTGCACTTAACATGTGGTTGAATGAAGTGTGCATTTACAGGTTATCAATATTAGCTTGAATGTGATAGCTTAAACTTTCATGGATGAACCCAATTAATGTGTTTGCTCTACTGCTTCCTGGGTTATGATTGCTTGCTGGAGTTTAAACTGATAACTTTGGAGTTTAAAATTTTGACATGCATATCGTTTTCTACAATAGTTTTACCTGGTTCGTTTCAGGGTCTGAAAGACTTTGTAGATATTTTTTCTGCAAGTATGAAAGATTCAGGTCGAGATGCTATCGTGCAAGATGATATTTATAATTTGGAGGATGAGCCAAGAGGCCTGCACAGGTGTGATTCACAATCTTGGAAATCTTTTTTTTTTTTCCTAAAGAAAGTTCACCCAAGTTCTAACCTGTGGAAAACTGTTTTGGATGGCAATGCTATTACAACTCTTGGGGCATGCCGTTATTGTGGCTGTAGTTTTTTCTCTTTAAAAAAAATATTCTGGAGTTGATTTCTTAAAATTTTGTAATAGCTAAAAGAAAGTAATATTATGATAGTCTTAAGGAAAAAGAAAGCTTCGGTCCGTTTTGTTTCACATAAATTTGATATTTGCAGGAGCATTTCAGGTAGGTGTTGATGGCATGTTGGCAACCATCAATTTGCAGTTTGGCAGTTAGGAGAAATTAGCTATACATGTAATGAAATGATAAATTCAAGTACAGAAGATTTAGTTAGCCAAGGACAAAGAATTAACTTCATATTGTTTATCTCTGTTTGTAAACTATACCATTTAACAGTTGATTCAGTTTAAATCTTATTATGTTATTTTGATTCTTCGTTTTTCCGTAATTCTTATTATCTCCAAGTATATAGGAAAGCTTTTAAAATATACATTAGACATGCATACTAGCTGCATCCTTTAATTTTGGTAATTGTGATAAAGTTTAAGTTATGAAAATATGTGATATGCTGTATGAAATTAAAAGTGCTAAATATTGGGTTTAAATTTTCTTTATCCAGCTTAAATTTTTGAGTTTTCAAGATTATATAACTGAAAAAAAATTTTAAGTGAAAATAATTATTAAGTTTAGAGATTATCTTAGATAAAAAAAGTTTAGGTTATCTAAAGTTTAGGTTTTAATTGAGAACAACTTCAGGTTTAACTTGAAAAATATATAATTGTTAGATAAATTAACAATATAATCATACTCAATATGCGAGACAGGCTTGAGAGCCCATCTCATGTGAGAGGGGCAACAAACTTGGTCCCAATAAAGGTATGTTGTTGACCTAGTAGAATATTATATTTTATGTTAAAATGTTATTATTTAGTTAACCTTTGTTTAAGCAAAATTCTTGTACCGTTTTTCTATAAATGAGATTTATGAGCAATAATTACATTGTCATTGAGCATAGTTATTCCGTAAAAATATAGTGACAATTTTTTTAGAATAAATTTTATTTTTTAAAAAAGCTCATAGTTTTTGGTTCCATAGAAATAGTTAATATTTCCACTTAAAGTTAATGAAAGTTTTTATTCTGTACACTTGGTTCGTTTTATTTGAGCCCATACTCAAAACAATTCGAGGATAGAGGATAGAGGAGAAGATCGATTGATAGAAAGAAAGCCGAGAAATGAATTGGACCGCTTCATACAAAGCGTAAGTAATAATTTAGTTAAGAATTTATTACAATAAATATCATAAGGCTAGGTTTTAAGAAAAATTTTGAACTTCAACTTTGCTTAAAAATACTATTTTCTAAATTGATTTTTCCAACATGGCCAAAATGTTTTCCCATTGTAGAGGTTGGCATCATCAAGAAAGGAAGAAGCAAAACAACCATAAGACAGACGAACCAATGGGGCATAACGAGGCATCCATTGGTAAGGTGACAAAGGATGAGAGCCTTGCTGCCAAAACACGGATGGATCGATAAATGTTTTACAATAAGAAAATGATATTAGATCTTTGGTTCAAAACGGTGACCTAGAGAATCCCAGGGTTAGTAGCTGGGGAATATCTTAGCTCACCTTCGTTGACTATTGTTATCAACAAACATCTCGTTCAACTTCTTCAGTACACCATCTTCATAGTAGCAAAGGCAAGGACAATGGCGACCTCCTCAACATGAGAACTTCAATAGAAGACCAAAAAGGAAACCAGTGAATGAAAATGTTAGCGGAGGTGATTGAAAGAATGTTCATCCACCCAAAAGGCACAACAGTAGCAATGACATCCTATTCAAAATGTTCAAAAAGTGAGGACATCTTGTTCGGCCTCTTCACGGAAAAGATAAAAGTAGTCCCAAAGAAGTGGTTGACGTTTCCCTTGAATAACAAACAAGGAATACAAAAATTTACCATAGCATATGGAAAAGAAGATTAAGATGTGATGTCTTGTCCCCTGTGGAAGAATTAATTGAAGGCCAAGGCATAATGTCTTAATCCCATTACACTTACGAAAATTAATGTGTGAGGTCCTGATTCCCTTGAAAAAACAACCGAAAGCCAAGATGTGAAGTTTTGTTCCCTCAATGAATTGGCTAAGGTGCAACGTTTCATCCCCGTTATGCCCATGAAGACAAAAGTATGAGGTCTCATCCCTATTGGATGAATCAACCAAGACGAAGGAGAGAGGCTCCGCCCCATGATGATAATGGCCATAGCAAAAACATAGGCATAAGGGCTGGTCACCTTCTCTACGATAAAACTATCTTTTTAGGCCTAAACAAATTGTATAAGAAAAAGCCACTACCTATTCAGGTGAAAAATGCCTATTTAGGTAAAAAAAATGCATTTTTTTTTAAATCAATGCAATGCACTCATCTAACAAATATCAAAATATGAATACACACATGCAAAAACAATAACATGATAAAGCTCGAAAGTGATTAACAATAAAAGCAAAAAAGTAATTTCTTTCTTAATGCTTATAAAATATATGACTAAAAAGTCATTGTTGTCAATCGTCTTCCAAGGAAATCTTCTCAGGAACATATGAAGGTTAGCCAACAATGCTTTTCCCTTTTATAGCAACATGTATGTCCCAATGTCATCTCTCTAAATTAAAGTTTGTGACACCCCACACTTGGCCCAATCTCCGGACCTGAATTTGTGATGCTACATTAGATTGCCCAAGCAACTCAAGCTTCTATAATACAAATACATTCAATTTAATCATCATATAATTCATATACATGTATTTAGAAACTCAATGATTTCATTTCATCAATTTATAGAATTATATAAGTTAATATCAGAGTTAAGACTCGGTTCCAAACTCAAATACTAAATTTCAAATTCATGTCTCGAGACAAGGATCTCTATGTCTCGAGATAGGTCATAACTTATTTTGAGATTTTTAGCTTCAAAGTTAGCATGTTTCGAGACATGGTGGTCGTTAATGATGAAAAAAAGGTAAAAGTCGAATTTGCGCAAATTTTCCTCATAATTTTTTCCCTATTAAATTGTTTTATTTATAAGATTATTATTTTATTTATAAAATTATTATTTTAATAAATAAATTTCATGTTAGAAAATATGAAAATATATATTCATTTCTTTATCAATATTTTATAATTTTGCATGCATTTTTATAAAATCTTATGTAATTTTATCGAAAAATAAATTTTTAAACAACTTTTTATTCTTAAATTTTTAAAAATTTTATTTTAAAAATCAAGACTAAAATTTCAAAATGTGTAAAATTGAGGGCTAAATTTGTTAAATTTTTTTAGATTTAGACTAAATTTATAAAAACAGTAAACATTAAAGGTATAAATTTGTTATTATGTCAATGAAAAGACTTTCATTAGTGATTTAATGAAGTAGTGATCAAAATATTAAATTTTGATAATATTGATAGCTAAAATGAAAATTTTTAAACTTGAGTGATCAAAATAGAAACAATTTAATAATTGGATAACTAATTTTATATTTTTTTTTGAAATTATTGACTGATATTATTATTGATAGGATAATAGCCTCCATATTACATTCTTGGAAATGAAAATTTGAAAACAGTTTCCTAATCCTATTGGCCACTTCAAACGGTGCCATAATAACTGAAAAAATAAAGTAACATTAAAATAAAAGAAACAAATATCTAAGAGAAAAACGAAACGACACTACTAATTAACTGGGCTATCATCACTTCCTTTCTTCATTCTGTAGCAATCTCTATCAGTCATCAAGAAACCGATTTCTCCTGATGTTTCTTCTTGTTATCTCCGTCTCTTGAACAAAACGTGAGTTCTTCGAACCTATTTCTTCCCTTCTCGTCCGGACTCCCAAATCCTTACCTCCTCCTCATCTTATTTCTTGGACTACCAGTCTTTCCACCGGCGCCAGAGCTTCCTCAACCCAATATCTAAGTTCATCGTATTTGTTTCCTTCTCTAGCCATTTCATGCGCTACTCTGTTTGCTTCTCTAGGTATGTGTCTGAAACTCGTTGCTCGAAATTTGGGTAATCTTCCCCTTATTTCCTTGACTAAATTGCTAATTTTTTATCTATCATCCTCCAGCGAATTAACTTTTTTTATTATGGTTAATGAGTCCCCTTCCACGCAAATTTCTTGAAACCCCATTTCCTCGGCCATGATGATTGCTTGGAGACAAGCTCTTACTTCTGCCGTTATCGGATCTGGCGTACTATCCCAAGGGTAAGTACATGCAGCCATTACTAAGCCTTCATTGTTTCTTGCAATAACTCCTGATACTGATTTTTCCATATTTTGGTTGAAAGAAACATCAAAGTTTATTTTTATAATGTTTCCTTCTGGTGGATTCCATCTTCTTTCTTGAATACTACTTGTCTGTTTCGAAGACTCCCCCAACTCAGTAATTTCAACATAGTACGCTTTGATAAATGCTAACAAATCATTAACTTGACTCCTTGCTCCTTCATGGTATACCTTATTACGATTGTACCATATGGCCTAGTAACTAATAGCTTTAATCTCACTTTTTTTTGTATTCTAACTGTTGAACTCCTTTATTAACCAAACTTTCCATGTTGTTTCTCTGTTGCATGTTGAGTCTGACGCTTCCATCCCTTGCAAAACCTACTGTGTGAACTTACAGCCTTGAAAGAGGTGTTCGACTGTTTCTTCCTCTTCTTGGCAGACTGGGCATACTGTGCTTCTTATCAGCTTGCGCATGGTTAGATTGTACAGTGTAGGAAGAAAGTTATTCACTAGTTTCCATATGAAAATACGAATTTTACTAGGAATTTTAAGTCCCCATAATTTTGTAAAGAAAGTGGTTCTTTCATCAGTCTGTAATCTAGTATTCCCTCTTGTAATGATCCATTTGTACCCATTCTTGACTGTATAATTCTCTGAGTTATCGGCCCTCCAAATGAGAACGTCTTGTGGTCTACTGTGCACCAGTGGGATTGCTAGGATACGCTTCAGTTGATCTTCACCAAATAGGGATCTGATAATATCATGGTTCCAGGTACTTGTATCTTTGTCTATTAAATCTGCAACTGTTGTAAATCTAGTATCAATGGACTGACATTGGACTCTTCCGTTCCCAGGCCCTGGTATCCATGCATCATTCCATATATTAATCCCCTCCCCATTCCCCACTCTCCAACCGATGCCCTCTTTCAGAATACGTCTAGCTCCCCAAATGCTCCGCCAGGTAAATGAAGGGTAAGCTCTTAACTCAGCGTGCATAAAATCCCCTTTTGGAAAGTACTTCGATTTCATGACTTGCGCAAATAAGCAATTAGGTTGCATTATTATTTTCCACCCTTGTTTTGCTAAAAGGGCCATATTAAAACTTTTAATATTTTTAAAACCTAATCCTCTCTTCGCTTTGGGGATACACATTTCACGCCATTTACACCAATGAATACCTTTGTTTGACTTAGAGTTACGCCACCAAAATCTATTCATCAAATTCTCTAACTCTCTACAGACAATAATTGGGAACTAAAAACACTGCATTGCATAAATTGGTATTGCTTGTAAAATGGCTTTTAAAAATACCTCTTTACCCCCTGCTGAGAGTAGCTTCAAACTCTAGTTCTGTAGTTCTTTCTCAAACCTTTCCTTTATATCCACAAATGCATGCTTCTTCATTCTACTAATCATAGTCGGTAACCCCAAATATCTCTCGGGATTATTAGCAATTCTCAATCCCAAGATACCCCCACCTGTTCCTTTGCTTCTGTACCCACATTTTTGCTAAAATAAATTAGTGATTTATCGAAATTCACCAACTAGCTAGATACTTGCTTGTATTCCTTAATTATTGCCTTCATACTGTTAGCCCCTTCTCTTGACACCTCCCCAAATAGCATACTATCATCTGCAAAAAACAAGTGTGATACCACAATCTTCCATCTTCCCACCTTCGTGCCTGCCAGTTTCCATTCTATTTTGGCCATTTGAATTAACCGAGACAATCCTTCAGCACAAATGAGAAACAAGTACGGACTTAGTGGATCTCCTTGTCTTAGCCCTCTCCAAGGATGTAATGCTACCCCATTTCTTCCATTCAAAACAACCGAATATGTCACACTCCTAACACATCTCATAATAATTGAAACCCAATCATCACAGAATCCCATTCCGCTAATCATTTTTTCCAAGAAACTCCATTCAATACGGTCATATGCTTTGCTCATGTCCAGCTTCAACGCAAACCCTTTTTTGGATGTCCCTCTTCTTTTTTTGAAGGAGTGAAGAATTTCGTAAGCCACGAAAATATTATCAGTAATTTGTCTACCTGAGATAAAAGCTCATTGACTGTCTTCAATACATAAATTAAGCACTTTCCGAAAACGGTTGACAATTACATTTGAAATAATCTTGTAAATTACATTGCATAGACTTATGAGTCTAAACTGGCTCATTAGCTTTGGTGAATTAACCTTTGGGATCAACACTATACTTGTAAAATTAACTTCCTGCATATTTCTCACTCCTTTTAACACATCTAAACAGAATTTAGTAATTTTTTCTCCAACAATATGCTAAAATTTCTGATAAAAAATTTTGGGAAAACCATCCATACCTGGTGCCTTGAGTGGGGCAATTGATTTAATTGCCAAGACAATTTCATCTTTTGTAAATTCTGCCATTAAATCCCTGTTATGCTCCTCCGTAATGTTTGGTTGAAAAGACTCCATTAATCTGCTACAATCACTAACCTCTTTAGACGAGAAAAGCTCCTTAAAATAATGAGTTGCCATTTTTTCCATCTCTTCTGTCTCCGTTTTCAAAGAACCGAATTCATCCTCCAGCCCATTGACCTTATTTTTCCTCCTTCGATGTGTTGCACTTTTATGGAAAAAAGCTGTATTTTTGTCCCCATTTTAAGCCAATTAGTTCTTGCTCTTTGCTCCCAATAAATCTCTTCCTTGTCAGCTTCGAGATTTAATTCAAATTTAATTCCTGTGATTTCCTCTAAAACATCTTCAGAAATTTCGCATTCCCCCAATTCCCGTAATCTTCCATTCAGCTCGTACGCACGTTGATCTCTTGACTTCTTTTCTCTCTTTGACCAGCCTTGTAGACTCCTCCCCAGCTCCTTAAATTTCACTAACACATCTTGATTGTTTGAAAGCCAAACATTTTTTATATGCTCCTCACACTTCGGGCTCAAAATCCAATCGTCATTAAATCTAATTTGCCTTGATTAATCCGAATTGTAATTATCCTCATTTTTTTAGTACTCACAACTAATGGACAATGATCTGAAAAACTGTGTTGTAAATGATTAACTTCGAAATTTGAAAACAGATTCCACCACTTTGTATTCGCCACCCCTCTATCTAATCTCTTCATGATATTATTACGAGCAAGCCCACCCCTTTCCCATGTGTACCATTGCCCTGAAAAACCCAAATCGGCCAGCTCATAATCTTCTAGAACTTCTCTAAACGCTTCCATTTGTCTTTCCTCTCTAATTCGACCCCCTTGCTTTTCAAAAGAAAACATAATTTCATTAAAATCCCCTGCTACTAACCATGGCATATTGTTTCCTAGCTGCAAAGTTCTTAATAACTCTCACGTCTCTCTTCTGTTATGTTCAACTGGCTCTCCATAAAACCCTGTAAATCATCATACTTCCGCTCTATTCTCTTCTTCGACTTCCACGTCAATATGAGATCTTGAATAGCTTTTTAAGTTTAAACTTATTCTTTCCTTCCAGCCCAAAGATAAACCCCCCGTTGAACCCACCGCATCAACATCGATACCATTCGTAAAATCGCATCTTCTTCTTATTGACTCCATTCTTTTGCTTGTGACTTTTGTCTCCATGAGAAACAAAATTTGAGGCTGAATGTGTCTCAACTTGTTCTTGAGACGTCTCACCGCTCGTGATTACCCCAAACCACGAACGTTCCAACTTAGTATTTTCATTGCATCCGGTCGGCCAATTTGACTTTGGCCGCCGATATCTCCGTTTGAAATTCTACCATACCCCTAATCTCCCCAGCCTTTCCTGCTTCTGAAATAACCCTTTGCCTCTTTTTTTCCATCAACAAGATCCAATGGTAAATCTTCCATCTCCTCTCTATTTTCTTTTTCCGGCTCCTGGTTTTCAAAAGTCCTGTCTCCCACTGATTTCCGGGGATGCCTCACAAATCGGCCCTTATTTCCCAGTTCCCATACTTGATCTCTGTTATTCGTAATCTCTATTCCAAAGTTTCTTCCTCCTTTTTCTCCATCAACTTCCATATTCCTCCAGTGATTAGAATCAGTTTCCTCTCTAAGCCATTTACTCGTTGATTGACCGCTCCTTCTTGGTGCAACCCTCAAAGATAGATCCCATTCGAATTCCACTTGCTGATTACTTAATGTTAATCTAACTGGACAAAAACTTTCACTATGCCCAAGTCGGCCACATAGGAAACAAAACAGTGATAGACGTTCGTATTGAAATTGAACATAAATAAATCTGTTTTGGCTAATACAAACACATTTCTTCCTTTTCAACGGATGCCTAGTATCAATTAATACTCGAATTCTCATAAATTGCACATTACCTTTGGTGGCCATAGATGCGTCATATTCTACAAATTTTCCAATAAAATCACCCATCTGTTTCGCCATTCCTTCCGTATAGAATCCAATTGGAATATTGTGAATTTGCACCCAAAATACAGCCTCCCACAATGGAACTGAGTTTGGCTCCTCGTTTCCTGACAATCTGTGAAAGATAATTAAGTGCCTATTGAAGAACCATGGCATACCATCAAGTACTCTTTTCAGATCTATCTCGCTATAAAAGCTGAATAAAATTCTCTTGTCCTCTATCTCTGTAATCGTCACTCCCCTCAGCTGATGCCATAAATCTGCTAGTGTGTTTTTTAAAGCCGGAAAATTTACCATGCTATTTGTAAGAACTCTTCCCACCAAGCAAAATTCTTGTATTTGAAAAGTATTATCGCCTATAATCACCATGGGATCTTCTTCTTCATCCATAATGTTCAAATTGGCCAGATTTGCATCTACTATGTTGATTTTGTCCATACCTCCTTTCAAATAATTTTGTATCGCCCCAAAACTCTCAAGAAAAAAACAAGAAAAAACACAAGAGAAAAAAAACATTTAATGAAACCCTAAATCTCCCTTCCGTGCTACACAATAGACAATAAACCCTACCTGATGCTACTCGGCAGACTTCTTAACTAATTTTATAGTTAAAGGAAAAGGAAAAGGAAAACAAATAGAGGAAATATATTTTTTTTGTAAAGAAAATAATTCTCCATGGCAGTGGTTTGTCGCCAAATGCAAGGCTCCATTATCAGTCGACTACTCGTCATTTAGTTCGGTGATGATCCCATTTATCCTTTTTACATTCCATTAAAAATATTATTACAGTAGAAAACAAATCCAGAGATCGGCTTGGCATCCACTGCTTCTTTATGTGCGTTAGTAGAGTTCTACACTAGTTGGATAAGGCTAATTAAAAGATTAGGCCAGCTTTCGAGTTTGGGTTTGGCTTGATTTAAAAAATGAGCGTAAGATTTTGTTAAATTCGATCCGGATAAAAATATTATAATCTGAATTAGACTTGTCAGCTCGTATTAAAATTTTTTATATAAAAATAAATTTAAAAATATAATTAATCAAATATACTCAAAACATTAAAATAAGTGTTTCTAACAAATGAAAAAAAAATATACTTAAATAACATTAAGATAAGTATAACTTAATAAACAAATACCTCTATATTAATAGCAAAATTAATAATAAAACAAGAGTTATATAATATCCAAACAATAAAAATAAAATAGTAGTAATATAATAATAAAACAATAGCAAAACAATAAATAAAAAAATAGTACAAACAGTAGCAGTCTTTTTTCTCTTCTTCAAATTCAGACAAAAAATAATTACTTGAGGCCTAACTCTTTCAGAAAATGAATCTTATTTTTTTTGTCTAAACCATAATTTAAATCTATATTTTTATCCAAATCACTTTTCTCGGCTTGCTTCGAGCCGGGCCAATATGGAGAACTCTATGCGTTAGTTAAAAGGTTTAAGGCACCATTCCACATGGACTGCCCTGTTTTATTGTACAATGGAACTTTACTTTCCTTTGATTCTAAACCTCTGTTGTTGGAGCACATAAAAGGGAGTACACCGCCATCAACTTCATTGCACAACATTTCTCCCCCTCCATTCTTATCAACCGCCTCCTTCACATCCTTCTCTTCAGTTTGGTCGTAGTTTGCGTTCAAGTTCTGCTCTACTAGTTTGTTAAACATCGAAGACCTAAGCAGGAGACTCAATGCTGGTGATGACTTGGGACAAGGACTAACAACGCCCTTTCTTCGGATATCTATGGCTTCTTCTGTTAGAGGATTGGAGTTAAAGAGAGTTAAGCCATTTGTTTGCTCAGTTGGGAAAATGTTCGATGTCATCATCGGCCGAGTTGTCGAGGCTGTCTTAATTTGTTCCGGAATAAGGGCATCGTTGGCTCCTGGTTTTAGCCATCTGATGTATGTGCTTAAATCAAAGTTGGTTACAGCATTGATCCCTCTGTATTCGATTGCTGCAATATCATAAGCATGAGCAGCCTCCTCTTGTGTACCTGCAATAAGAGACCGAGCCGTCGAAATTAACCGAAGTTGGACGTATAATAATGGCATGTTCAAAAGCATTGAAGTAAAAAACTCACTGTATGTGCCGAGATAAAGATATTTATTTCCAAAAACCCTCCCTATCCTTGCCTCCCATCTCCCATTATGATGATGCCTGCAATGCAGTTGGTAAATGATGTTAATTAATGTTTATTTATTTTTCTACATTGAGATAAAGGTTAGGTTTTGTCTCCTTATTTGCTTACCTTGCTACTCCTCTATACCTGGAAACACCCCTTGAGAATCCACTGCTTCTCCTATAAAACCAATGATTAAATACAGAAAAGATCAAGTCATACATGATATCTACGTACTCGTGTTTGATACATATCCCAAAATGGATATAGGGATACTGCCTTCTAGAGACCCTCTAAATACATGGACATTTTGACCAAATAAGAAAATGTTGACATTTTAGCAACTTGGGAAGGGAAATTACCTTCTTAAAGAGGCCAAGTATTCCTCCTTTGTTACACTTCTCATTATCTCAATCTCAGTGCCATAATCAGATACCTGAAAAGTGTATTGTATGTGCATTTGACCAAATATTAGAGATTTCATGGCATCAAAGAAACGAAAATAACTCTCAGATCAGAACAGAGTAATTTTACAGGAAAATTTGTGAAAGTTGATGTTCCCCAGTATTTAATGGCAGCCAAATCATAGGCTCTTGCTGCAGATTCTTCTTCATCATAAGCTCCTAATAAAATAGCCAAAATTCCAAAAAAGATATTAAGTTTTCCATTTAATCTACTTTGCTCCAAAAGAAAATTGGTATTCAAAAGTTTTAGGTGCTCACCAAGATAGACTGTTCCATCGAGCAATATTCACCCAAGGTTCAACCACGTGACAAATTAAACAATCAGCATTAGCAAATATGTGCATGTGTCTGATAAGAAATCGGATTTTACAAGTCAAAATACCTTGTTTTCCCTTCTTCCTTTGTGTCGGATTCCATGAACCTTTATCCCATAAATGAGCTTCGAACCTTCCGGTCCAACGATGTCTGTTTCAGCATGTATCAGCTTCATCCTTTTGATAATTAAAACATTTTAACAAAGAAAACTACGAGAGAAAAAAAAAGTGCATATGAAAAACCTGCTGACACCCCTGAATCTTGAACTTCTCTTCACAGTAGTTGCTGTAGGTTGATCACCTTGTAGCTGTTGATGCTGTTGTTGTTGATTACTCAAGCCTAATGCACTGTTAGAGTGATCTCTTCGACGTCTTTTGATGCACTTAGTGTCGATAGCATTGTCTTCCGCCGTGCACAAACGAGTTCTTCCGGGGCTGAATTCAGATTTCGCAGTGACAATTTCCATGGTTCTGTAATTGACTTTTGCAGGTTGCTGGACGATGAGAAACTGAAAAATGGTGTCTGAGATATATATAGGTGCGGCAACTTGATCTTTTACTTATTCTGTTTCTTTGCTGTTGCAATTTGTCTGATATGGTTAGGGACAAAACCTGTCGATGCTTACAACATCAGCGAAAGACAAAAATGAAGTGTCCACATTCAGCCAAGCTGGAACTATAGTGTAATTACCAGAGTTACTGGTACTCCTAGTGTGATGTCTGATATAGATATATGTCTGAACAAAGGCTGTAATGAAGGCCTAAGAGAATAATCCTTATTCTATATAGCGGATGTCTAGTGTAATCAGAACTGACTCCTTCCTGTTCCCTCGTTATCTTCAAGGTTTCAGACTTTGACATATTTATTTAATCCCTTCTTAAACCATTTCCAGAATTGGATAAGGTTATACCATGTTGATGATATTTAAAACTTTATAGTGAATATATAAACCAGGTCTTACATTTAAACTTTTACACGACAGAAACTGGTAGCTATGGTTTAAATAGCGGCTGTAACGCAATGGTTTTAACTCTTCCTATGGTTGATATTTACTATAATCAATGGGGAGAGTTTTTGTTATATCTATATTATCATAATGGACAAAGTGGAAGGTTAAAAGGGAGCCAAGGCGACAAGTTTGATATGACAAATGAAATTGGCTTTTTCTGTCCAAGAAAATGCAAGTTTTTGTCTTCTGGGGTATACCATGTCTGACAGGAAAATATGTCTGATTGTGTATAGTCCTTAGGACTTTTCGTCAACGAAATATCTATATGCAATCATAGCTCATCTGCAGCTTCTTTTGCTTAAATTTGAAAATTTTGACTAGTTTATTTTTTTCTGCACCAAAAAGAAGAAACATTCACCACGGAGCTCTTGAGGTTTAGGGCGATTTCTACTATATACATATACATAAAGAACCTATAATATTCTCTCTTAATTTTAGATATTTTATTTTACAACACTTCCAACAGTATATTAAAGTGCAGCTTTTTTTATTTTTCCTTCTCTTTATTTTACAATAAAAATAAGAGGCTTGAAACTATATTTATAACTATATCATATGATATGTATTCAGTTTTTAAGGAGAGTAAATATGGTTAGTTTAATTTTTTACTTCAGTAAAATGGATTAGTTTAGCTTTTAACTAAACTAGCATTTTGGCACAACTTTGCTTGGATTGTGTTCGTTTCATATCACTTATATTTATATTTATATAAGAATAATTGTAAGTTCCATATACCAAAAGGAAACTAATACTAATATGGTAAAAACATCTAAGAATTAACCAATAGAGAAGAGAAGAGAAATGCTTATTTGGAGCACCGCCATTACTGTGGACATAACAAATTTTCTTTCTCTTCTACAGAATTAACCAAGTTGACAATATAGTAAAAATTGTAATTTTATCATTTTAATAGTTTATAATTTAATAAATTTTAAAAAAATTAAATTAAATTTTTATTATTTTAGAAGGGCCAAAGTGAAATTTACCATTATTAATTTAAAATTTTATAAATTATAAAGAAGTTTAAATAGCAAATTTTTTTATTTTAAGAGGTTGAACTCTTGCCAACCACTAACTTCACCACTAATTCATGTGTAGTTTTTTTTTTTTAAATAACTTGTTCAATTAGGTTTACTAAATAATAAAATTCGTAATTGAACAATTTTGAAATACAATCCATTTATAGAATATTTTTATTCAAATATTATCTTTTGATTCAAGTTCAAATAACCGAATGTGAAGTGCCACTTCTTCTCTTATATCATACCATGGCAATGGGAAGGAAAGGTTTATGGATGGACGGAACCTTCTTTCAATAGTGAAAGAAGAAGCTCTTTGGTTGGGTTGCTTGTCAATGCTTTTTTTTCCGGTTAATTACAATAACAGGACAAAATCCTAACAACAAACACGACTAACATGACTCGAACCTAAGCTACACGGAAGGTAGTGAACACCCTTAACCATTATGTAACACCCTTAACCCGAATCCGTCGCCGAAACAGGGTTACGAAATATTACCAAAATTTATAGATCGAATAACAGACATTTCATATCATATAGCATTCATATCAGAAACCAGTCAAGATTAAGCATAATGTCCCTTATAGGAGCCCTCGAGGCCCAAAATACACATTAGAAACAAATCAAGACTAAATTGGGTACTTAGAAAATTTTTCAGAAAATATTAAAATTTTTCAAAGGTGCAAGGGACACACGCCCATGTGGCCAGGCCGTGTGAGCATTCGAAATAGGGGCACACGACCGTGACCTAGACGATGTCCAAACTTAGGAGCTCTCTGGCTTAGGTCACACGGCCAAGCCACACGCCCGTGTACTAAGCTATAACAGCCCACTTTCAATGAAATCGGAATAGTGGTTTCGGGACAACAAATCCTAGTCAAAAATAAAAATTATTTTTATTTTATTGCATGGTCCGTATTATGATAGGATGTCATGTGAAAATTCTGATAAGAAAATTTTACCGATTATGTGCTTAATTACGGAAAGGACTAAATCGCATAAAATGAAAAAGTTAAATTCTAGTAGCTAGAAGGATTAAATAGTTATGAAATTCAAAACTTTAGGTCCTTATATGGTAATTAGACCATTAAAGAAGGGTAAGTTTAATTAAAGAAGGGTAAGTAGATATTTTGGTGACTCATCCATGGAAATTTAGAAAAAGGGCAAGGACTAAATTGAAAATTGAAATAATTTAATTAATTAAAAGATGATAAAAGAATTATCATCTTATTTTATATCATCTTCAACCCCAAAATACATGGAAACCAGAGGAGAGAGAGAAGAAACTTCCTTGGCTTAATTGGGTAAGTTTTCTTGTCCCATTTTTAGTAATTTTGATATTTTTGAAATCGGGATAGCTTAATCTATCTATTTGGGGGATCAATTTGAAAAGTTATCAAAGTATGAAAATTAGGTCATGGATGAATATGCTGAAAATTTGAAATTTATAGTAGAAAATGAAAGGATGTTGATAGATAAACAACTTTTACAAAGTAATTTTTGATGGAAACATAATTTAGGGACTAAAATGTAAAGTTGTGAAAATTAAAGAAAAATTATGAATTTTATAGAATATATGTGTTGTAAATTGTATATTGAAATTTTGGTTAGGCTTGGAATAGGGAGTAAATTGCATAAATTTCATTTTTCGAGCTTAGAGACGAAATTAGAATTTATGAAAAAGTTGGGGGCAAAATGGTAATTTTACCTAGGATGTAAATTGAGTCCACTTGAATATGAAATGTGATAAATTGATGAATAAATTCATTTATATAGATCCGGACAACACAAATTCGAGGTTAGACCGAGGAAAAGAAAAAGTTTCGGATTAGTAGATTTTTAAACGCGAACAAGTGTCGAGGTAAGTTCATGTAACTTAATTGAGCATGTAAATATGTTAAATTGAATGTTGTGTTTGTATGGAATATGACTTATATTGATGTGAATTATTTGATTGTTATAATGAAGAATTGAATACATGCTTGAAACGGTGAAAAAGGGGTTAAGTTCCGTTTGAATATTGAATTCCGATGACTATATGTGCTTTCCCGAAATGAATGAGGTACTGCATTTGTTGCTGACGGGATTTGGCTCAGATGAGTAATCCTATTGATCTTGTTATAGAAATGATTTAGCTCGGATGGGTAATCTTGATCTAATTCCTCTCGAGCATATGTTACAATTAGGATTTAGCCTGGACTGGTAATCCTAATTGAGCTCTTCTGAGCATACGTTGCATAAAGGATTTAGCTTGGACTGGTAATCCTGTTATATGATATATGGCTCGAGAGTGTGTTCTTTGATTTGGTGCCCTAATAAGTACTCTTGAATAAGAATTGACGGTTACTGAATTGTGCACCTTGAGTGTACTACCTGAGTATCCATCGGAATCTCAATGATTCAACGGACAAAACTCTTGGCATGATAAGAGAATTATGGGATGAAATGAATGATGTCTTGAAGGAATATAGTATGATGAGCTCATCTATGCTTATTTGATGTATATGTGAATATTTATGTGACTAACTTGTTTGATTGAGTGTAAGTGCTTAGGTAAATTTGCCAAATTGATAAAAAGCATGTTATTGAATGCTTAATGTTAATAAATGTGAATTGGTAAGTTTTAAATCCCGTTATACGAACTTACTAAGCATGTAATGCTTACTAGATTTTATTTTCCTTGTTTTATAGTGCTCAGAAGCTCGCGAAGGTTGGAGATCAGTTGGAGCATCATCACACTAACCACTAGCTTATTTTAGGTATATATAGTAAAATCATTTTGGTATAATGGCATGTATAGGCTAATTTGGCCATTGTTGGCTTGAAAATGATGCTTGTAATCTAGCCATTGGAATGGCTAGTAATGGTTGTTTTGATATACTTGCAATTTTATACTATGGTAGCTACATATATGTCAAGTAGTTGATCAAATTATGTCTAAAATATAGACTAAACCAAGGTAAGTTTATAAACATATATGCTTGAAATGATATGCCATGTTGAATGATATAATTTGCTTAATTTGAATGCTAGAATTGGTTGGTTTATGGATATAAGTTTTAGTTCAGGTCATTGGTAAAAGTTTTGGGTGAGAAATGAAGCTAGAAATGGCTTTATTTTGTCCACATGGTAGACACACGGACGTGTATTTTGGCCATGTGTGACACACAGTCTGGTACACGGGCGTGTGGTTAGGTTGTGTGTCCCCTACACCTTAAATTTGAGAAACAAAATGCTTAGAATTGAGCACACGGGCAGAGACACGTGCATGTGTCTCAGCCGTGTGTGCTACACGGCCTAGAACACGGGAGTGTGTCTTGGCCGTGTAAAACCTGCACCTAATTTCGAAAAATAGAATCAACCACACGGCCTAGCACACAGGCGTGTGGCCGGCCGTGTGGCACAAGTCAGAGAGTTACACGGGGTCAAACACGGCCTGTAGCATGGGCGTGTCCCTTGGACCGCACGGGCATGTGAGCCCTGTAACTTAGAAATTTTTTGAAATTTCGCGAAAAATTCTTAGAGTTTCTGATTTAGTCCCGACTCGATTCTAAAGTTCATATTGGACCTCGAGGGTCCATTTAATGGACGTTATGAATAATCTCAAAAAATGAATAGTGATTGACATGATTTATCTATAAATATTCTGTAAACTCTGGTAATGCTCCATAACCCTGTTTCGGTGACGAATACGGGTTAGGGATGTTACATAGGCCGTGTGAGCATTCTGTTTTGTTCAAATTTAAGATGTAGGGGACACACGGCCGTGTCACCTGGTCGTGTGTCACACACGGTTGAGACACACGCCCGTATCTCTGCCCGTGTGGACAAAATAGGCCATTTTACATGTAACAACCCGTTTTCATGGAAATTGGAATAGTGATTTCAGGACCACAAATCCGAGTCAGAAAGAAAAATTATTTTAATATTATCACATGATCTTCATTATGATAGGAATAACGTATGAAAATTTCGATAAGAAAATTTTACCGATTTCATGCTTAATTATAGAAAGGACCAAATTGCATAAAATGCAAAAGTTGAGTTCTAGTAGCTATAGGTATCAAATAGCTATAGAATTTAAAATTTGAGGTCTTTATATGGCAACTAGACCATTAAATGGAGTTAGTAGATATTTATGATGATTCATCCATAGGAAATTAGAAAAGGAAAAGGACTAAATTGGAAATTGAATTAATTAAAGATGGAAATAAGCTAATATCATCTTATTTAATCATCTTCCCCAAATTAAAATACATGGAAACCCTAGCTAAGAGAAAGTGAGTTCAAGCAAGTTGTTTTGGCTCAATTAGGTATGAATTCTTGTCCCGTTTTTAGTAATTTTTATATTTTTGAGATCGTAATAACCTAATATATCTATTTTGGGGATCAATTTGCAAAGTTATCAAAGTATAAATTTTTTTCCATGGATGAGTATGCTGAATTTTTGAAATCTATGGTAGAAAATGAAAGATTGTTGATAGATAAACAACTTTTGTAAAGGAAATTTTCATGAAATTGTGATTTAGGGACTAAATTGAAAAGATGTAAAATTTATGGAAAATTTCTGATTTTTGTGAAATACATGGATTGTTTATATGAAAAATTTGGTTAGGCTTGGAATAAGGATTAAATTGCATTAATTTCATTTTCAGAGCCTAGAGACGAAATTAGAATTAATTAAAAGTATAGGGGCAAAATTGTACTTTTGTCTAAAATGTAAGTTTGATTGAATTGGATATGAAATGTGTTAAATTGATGTTAAATTCATTTATATAGATCCGGAAAGATCAAATAAAGAGTTAGATCGAGAAAAAAAGTATCGGATTAGTAGATCTCCGTATACGAGCAAGTGACGAGGTAAGTTTGTGTAACTAAATTGTGTATATTTTCATGTTTGAATTGAATGTTGTATATGTGAATTATGAATTTGTTATGTACATGAAAATAATTATATATCTGACATGCCCAAGAATTGTTAAGCCCTATCTGAATAAATGAAATTTGATGGATACAGGATTTCCCTAATTAGTTATAGTCCTGCATATGTTGCGGACACACCATAGCTCCTACAAGTATCCTGTTAGAAGCCCTCTCGAGCTTCTCGTTATATGGTTCCTGCGAGCATCCTGATCGGTAGAGATCCTGCATGTGTTGTGGACTACTGCAGCTCTTTGTGAGGATCCTGTTATATGATTGGTTGTTCTCCTACATATAATGCGGACACAAACGCAGCTCTTTACGAGGTCCTGACATAAGCTCTTTATGAGCTTCCTGATATGGTTCGCTTGAACTTCCTGTTATATGGATATCCGGAGCTCCCTAATAATAACTCTTCGGAGTTACCTGTTAAGCTCAATGAGCTTCCTGTTTTAAACTCTTATGAGTTTCCTGTTATAGCCCGGATAAGCTTCTTGTTACATGGCTCCCATGAGCATCCTGTTATATGGCTCGAGAGAGTGCTTCCTGATTATGTGCCCTAATGGGTACCCCTGAATATGAGTTGACAGATTACAGTTTGTACACTTCAAGTGTACTATCAGTGTATCCATTGAAATTTCAAATAAATTCAACGGGCAAAGTTTCTATATGAGATGAATTATTTTAAATATATAGGTTATATGAATATAGGATATAGAAAGCATATGTATATGAAATTGTTACATGATGAGCTCATCTTTGTTACATGAAAAGTACTTGGAATTCATGACTATCATGCTTGATAAAGATTTGTATGTGTTTAGGCTATTGATTTTATTGGTTTGGATGTACTATGAGTGCTTATTATAAATGAATATGATTGGTAAGTTAATTTCCTATTATATAAACTTACTAAGCATTATATGCTTACTCTATTTATTTTCCTCTGTTTATAGTGCTCGGAAGCTAATAAAGGTTGGAAACCGGTCGGAGCAACATCACACTATCCTCCAGCTCGTTTTGGTATAAATAGAAAACTTATTTTGGTATAATGGCATGTAAAGGCTAATGTGGACAAATAAGGGTATGTAAATGTTTGGTTGTAATTAGCCATTGGAATGGCTAGTGATAGTATGTTTAATGTACATATATATGCATGAGGTTATATTATGTTTGGTATGTGAGTATACTTGGATTAGTATTTTAGGTATAATCATGCTTAGGTAAGTATATGATTAAAAAGTAAGATGAATACTTGAAAGTATGAGCAAAAATGTCATGCATAAAACTTGATCATTAGCTTGATTTATATGTCTTGAATTGGCTGGTGAATATGTTGAAATATTAATGTAGGTGAAAGACAAGTTTGGGTGAGAAATAAGGCTTAGAAATGGCCTTATTTTGTCCACACAGGCAGAGACACGGGCGTGTGTCTCAGCCGTGTGCCCCTGCACCTAATTTTCGAAAAATAAACTTACCACACAGCCTAGCACACGGGCGTGTGGCTGGCCGTGTGACCCAAGTCAAAGATTTACAAGGGTATGGAAACGGGCTAGGACACGCCTGTGTGCCTCACATTGAATGCCCACACGGCCTGGAGTATGGGAGTGTCACTTGGCCGTGTGAGCCACACGGCTTACCCACACGGGCGTGTGTCCCCTGCATCTAGACGAAATTTTTAAAATTTTGTGAAAAATTCTTTGAGTTCCTGATTTAGTCCCGACTTGTTTCTAACTAAATTGGTCTTCGAGGGTCCATTTAAGGTACGATATGATTGGTTTTGGATATGAATAGTAAAGGACATGAATTAACTGTATTTGTTCTGTAAACTCCAATAATACTCCATAACCCTGTTCTGGCGACGAATATGGGTTAGGAGTGTTACATTACAGGCCATATTTCTCACCCAATTTGTTACTAACCTAGCCCCAATAATTCACACATCCACAAATTATATCATGGCATTCAACACAAGCTAAAATAAGTGACTATTCTCAACAATTTACATATAGACCAACATTAAAAAAAATACGTATACATGCCATTATGATCAAAATCAAAACATTCGAAAGTACCGACAGAACCGATGGATAGTGTGATATATCTCCGACAAGCTTCCAACCTAATCGAGCTTCCGATAATCTGAAAAGTAAAGGAAAACAACTACATAAGCAATGAATGCTTAGTAGGCTCGTATAAACTTTATTCATATCAGTTCATTTTAAATAAAAAAATTTTCATATCCAAAATAATCCAATATTGATACCACAATATTCATAAAATATATTCAACAACTTTAACTCTTCCAAATTTCTAAATTTTCATTTGCATTTCTTTACTATCCACACTCATTCCATATGCATAACACACCAATCATAAACATACCATACCACCATAACGACAAGCTAGTTCTGTAACATCCTGAATTTTTGGGCCTATGCATTTAATGGGTGGATATGTTTAATGTGTTAATTTAAGTGTTAGGGGTCCAAATGGGTTCAGGCTTAGGCAGAGGCCTTGATTAAAATTATCTGTTTGGACATTATAGGGTTTAAAAGGTAGTATCTATGTTTAAAATACCAAAGTGGGCTTGTGGCCCAATCTTAGGAGGTGACGCCACACAAGGGAGTAAGGGGCCCAAATTTAAGTTTCATGGAGCCCAATTCTTTTAATTTAAGTTAGCTAAATTTTGGGCATTAGGATTAGGTGGAATGGATGGCAACAAGGCTAAAATTTAGGGGTTTTAATGTTTAAAATATGTGGATAATATGCTGATAAAGGAGGGAGGAGTTAGAGATAATTAAGTCTCTTTTAGATGAGCTAGTAGATTAAGATAAAGGAGAAAAGATAGGATTTATCTGCAAGGTTAGGTAAGTGCCGAAATTTCTATAAATAGGGGGAATATTTCTTCAATTTCGGCATTTGGGTTTTTCTCTCATTCTTTTCTCTTCTTCTCTGAGTAAAAGCCGAAAACTCCTAAAGTTCCATCTTCCTCTTCATTCTCTGCAAAAGCCGAAATCTCTAAGCCAATTCCCTCATCTTCACTTTGATTCAAAAGACGAAACTCTTTCCATTCTTTTTCTTCCTAGCCGAAATCTTCAAGTCTCTTCCTTGTTTTCTTTTCTTCTTCTCTTTTCCTGTCAGAAACCGAAACTCTTCACTCAAGTATTTTAAAAGCCAAAGACACATCAGCCTTCTCTTGTTCATACTTTTTCCGGGATTTTCCTAAAAGCTGAAATCCCTAGATCTCATCTCCTGTGATTGCTGAATTACTTCTGTGGTGCCTACTTGTGCCGAAATCTGAAGGGAACTTTAGTGGAGTCAATCGCATAGATCTCTGAGTTATAGATCGGTAGCACTCGAATTGTGTTACTTTCAAGAAATCAAGGTAAGAAGATCTATTAGTTTCAATGTGTAAATTTAGGATTTACTAACCCTTAGCCGAATATAGGAGAGGCCCTATTTTCACATCTTTCCGGCTTTTTGAGCAAAGTTGTAGATCGGTCTAGCAAGGGTATCGACATTAATCAGGTGTGTAACCTTTCTCACTGTTAGACTGTTTGCTAATATATATTCATATGTATAAATCTGCTATACTCTGCTAAATGTCGAAATCCCGGCATAACAAGTGAAAACCCTTGAACGGTAAAGGCTGATCAACAGGTTAGTGACTTCTGTCCTATTTCAGTGATTATTCATGTTAAAACGATATGCTTTGTATGACGATTTCATTGTATGCTTGGGGTTGGGAAATTGATGAAAAGGGGAAGTGATCTGTTCTGGTGGCTTTTGCCATTTCAGCCTGGTGACTTTGTCACAAACTCTGTTTCTGGTGGCTTTTTGCCATTTCATCCTGGTGACTCTGTCACAAACTCTGTTTCTGGTGGCTTTTTGCCATTTTAGCCTGGTGACTCTGTCACAACTCTGACGATGAGCAGCACGACTGCCATCAACGGCGTGTAGCGGTGCGGGTTGATTGTAGAAATCCCCTATGGTGTGAACGGCTGGTACGGGAGGCATGTAGCGGATGGAAACTTAGGATTTGGGTTGGGCTTGCATAATTTTTTTGTTATATATATATTAAAATGTTATTCTGTTCTGTGGGGCTAAGGCCCAAATCTAATGGTTCATAAGGGTTGCACACTGAGTCTCGCGACTCAACCAATTTCTTAACATTTTCAGGTAGCACCTAGTGCATCGGACCGAGCTGGAGAGGAGCGCAAGGTGGCCATGCAAAAAAACTCTTGGATTTAACAAGAAGACTCCAGTTTATTATTTTATATTTTTATTTAATGGGTTTTAAATTTTATTGTAATAAGGCCATGGGCCACTAGACTATTATTTATGTTTTGGTTTTATGTTGGGCTTTTATTACTGGGCTTTTAAGTTTTATGTTTTAAATTAAGTTAAGACATGTATGAAATTATAGTTTTTGTTTAAAATTCACCAAGGTAATTTATAACTTTATATTTTATATGAATTAATGAATTATTAAGTTTTCGGTATAAATGTTTAAACCTAGTAGTTGTTTTCCAAAATGCGACATGTTTTGTAAAATCCCTTAAGTGACATACCAGATCCGGTTGTAGCGTTTGGGCCGGGTTTGAGGTGTTACAAGTTCATTTGAACATAGCCGTTTTCCTATTAATCACATGATAAGCCGATTCATAAAAAATTGCATAACTTAAAACTTATCACTCTTTTCATTTGTGCACTTATCCTTCTAACGTATCATATAAATAAACATATTACCATTTAACCAATAGCTTGGCACTTGTCTAAGCATAAACAACAACACTTGTTAGCATACTTGAACATATTTCATATAAATTCAACATTGATAAACTTATTTTATCAACATATCACACTTGAGTTTATTACTCATCACAACTTACATAATTTCCATGTATCAACATATCAAGATATATATATATATATATATATATATATATTCATATCATGATACATATCATTCTCTTACTATTTCTTCATATACATATATCATCCAAAAATAACTCCTATTATCTTACCATTAGAAGAATGACTTGCAGATATGAGTACATCGTTAACAGAAGCTCGTAAACTGAACAGAAAATCTTAAAAGTTAAACAAAAGCTCATAAGAGCTGAACAGAAACTCACAAGAGTTGAACAAAAGCTCGTAAGTGTTAAACAGAAACTTGTATGAGTTAAAGAGATGCTCGTAAGAGCTGAACGGAAACTCATAAGAGTTGAACAGAAGCTCAATAAAGCTCAATAAAGCTCAATAAGAGTTAAACAGAAGCTCGTAAAAGCTAAACAGAAAGTAAAATATGAGAGTTCGCAACAAATGTTGAACCCCGATTTTGCTTGGGTAATTCACCGCCATTTTCCTCCAATGCCATCATACGCCATATAACGAATGTACTCAAATCCCATGTTTAATCCAAACTAAGTATTAATTTCGATAATATTTTTCTAACAATAATTCAATTCTAACAATAGAAAATATATATATATATATATATATATATTACCAATCACCAATTAACATTCATTTTAATCAAAATTATACAGAATACAGTTCATACGAACTTACCTGAATTGAATTGTAATAATTGCAGGAGTTCAGGGACTATTCCGCTATTTCTCCTTTTTCACGAGTATCTATGGGATCTTGATCTTGTTCTCTTGAAACCAAACTTTAACTTAACTTTCTCTCTCCTCCAACTTCTATTTCTTGAATCTAACTTGAAATTCTAGCTCCCCATAGTCTCCTTATTATCTTTCTCTCTTGGTAGCTATGAAAATTCTTTTGATTTCTAAACGAAAATGGTGAATTTTTGGTGAAAGGACCAATTTGTAAAGAAAAGAAAATTTTCTTTCTTTCTTTCTTCTTCTCACGTTGAGAACATAGAAAGATGAAGAGAATTCTTCATCTTTCTTTCCTTATATACTAAAAAAAATTAATAAAATATAAATAAATGTCAAATCAAATACTAATAAACTAATATTTATTTAACCTAAAATATCACCAACATCATTATTACTCTTCAAAATTATCTTTCTTGCTAAATGACCATTTTGCCCTTTATGATCCTTCAAAATTCCTCCATTGACTCATCACTCATTTTAGTAAAATTATAGTTTAACCCCTCATACTTATTCCATTTAATCAATTTGGTCCTAATTCATTCATTTTCCTTAGTTTCTAGATCCTTCCACCCTTAAAATATTTACACTATTGGTCCTTCAGCTTTTTCATATTTACACTTTAACCCCTCAAATTTTGAGTATTTACTCTTGGGCCACAAAACTTTTCTCACTTTTACGATTTAGCCCTTTCTTGAATTAATATATCATAATATACTTCTCAGATAGATTTTGTTGACATAACTCAAAATTCCCCTTTTTGTCACTTTATTTCCTTTTTTTATTATATCAAGGACAATATTTCACTTTCTTACTGTAGTAACTTTTTGGGTATTACACATTAAGCCATCATATGGGATTCTTGGCAATGCTACTTTTAAACCATGCATTATGCCTTTAGAAATTTTTTATTTTTTCTTTAACCACATGATGGACATGCAACTTACCACCATATAAGTTTTTTCCAAGTTTGATTTTTTTTTAATGAGCATAATTTTTTACATTTCAAATTTCATGCAATGATAGATTTGAACAAAAATATCATCTTATCCAAACCCACATGAATTGCCCAACTAAAACAAAAGGCAAGTTGTTACTCTCAGAAACTTTAGAGATTGTTTTTAAGCATAATTTGCCACATTTCAAGTTCAACATTAAAGCTTCAGCTTGATAAGTTTGAATAAAGATATCATCTCATCCAAACCCACATGAATTACCCAACTAAAACTAAAAGCCAAGTGTCACTACCAGAATCCTTAGGAGTTGTGATTGTCGAAATCAGAGCTTTAAAATTTATAATAAAAATGATCGAACCTGGAAACTAACTCTGACAACGATTGTAAGGCAAGCGCACCTATCGAACAGTAGTATAGCTTAGGCAAGACCGGAATATCGAATCCCAAAGGAACCAAAAGTACTAATACTAACTCTCTTTCTATTATTTAGCCTAAGAATTAAGTGAATGGTTATCTAATCTAAATTTAACTATCAACTAAACTAAAGACGCAAAGATAAAAAGAGAATGAATTGAGGAAAAATAACTTGGAAGAAAAACCAATTGATTAAGACGATACCCTAGGAAGAATCCACCTAGACTTCACTTGTTATCTAACACCAAACCAGACGATGTATTCACTTAACTTGATCCGTAAGATTCCTTAAGTTATATTAAACCCTCTCTCGAAGCGAATAACGTCTAACCCTAGGTTGATTAATTGAAATCTCTTTCTAATTAAAACCCTTAGAATCGCATTAACTCGATCTATGGACTCCCATATTAGGTTTCACCCTAATCCGGTAAAATCTCGTCACCCTATCTCTAGGCGTGCGATCAACTCCGCTTAATTATGCTAGATCTACTCTTAAGCAGGGATTTTTTCTCCTTCACCTAAGCACATCATACTTAAATTAATATCCCGTAAATATCAACACAAGAATAAAGCACACATAATTAAGAACAAGTCAAATATTTATTATATAGTTCAGAAAATGATAACATGATTCATCTTAGGTTTCATCCCCTTCAAGTATCTGAAGGGTTTAGTTCATATCAAATAAAGAAAACATTTTAGAAGAAAAGATAAAACAAAACATAAGAAATCCCAAAAACTCCCTGAAGGAATTGAAGGAGAGATCCGCCGTCTTGAGTAGAATTCCGGCTTCTTGAGATGGATCAACTGGCTATCTTTGAGTGTTTCTCCACAAATCTGGTCTTTCTAGCTTGGCTCCTTGGCCTAGCTAACCGCTCTCATTCAGGTAACACTTAATGGGTTTATATAAGCTTTCGAAATATGTTTCTTTACCCCAAAGTATCCAAATCTGAATGAAATTGCTCTTTGCCACGATAGGGACACGGCCATGTCACACGCCCGTGTGACTAATGGTCAGGCCGTGTTCGGACTTCTTTAATAAGACACGGTCGTGTAAGTCGAGATCAGGCCGTGTTCTAGTAGATTGGCGT
Source organism: Gossypium australe (assembly GCA_005393395.2). Classification (NCBI taxonomy): domain Eukaryota; kingdom Viridiplantae; phylum Streptophyta; class Magnoliopsida; order Malvales; family Malvaceae; genus Gossypium; species Gossypium australe. The sequence continues at coordinate 18,592,009 of CM016625.1, read as the reverse complement.
GGCATGGCCGTGTGGGCTTAAGTCCAGGCCGTGTTGATTTCCTCTTTGGCCCAATTTGGTCCGTTTCAGGCTCGTTTCTCGTTCTTTTCATCCTCGGGTGCTTTCTTGAGTATAAAACATGAAAACAAAAGATTAAGAGCACCTTTTTACATAAATCGAGGCTTAATTCATCCAAAAGCATACTAAATGTGGGCTTAAAATATGTTACTTTTACGGTTTATCAAATACCCCCACACTTAAGCTTTTGCTTGTCCTCAAGCAAAATTCTCAACTTACAATTAAAACGAATTTTCCATAATTCATAATTCCTACCGGCAATGTCTCATCATAATTCATAGATAATTTATACATGGATGATCTAACTCGAAGAGTCCTAAAGATTCAAACAATCAAAGTCATACATTTGTAGCACGAAAATGTAGGTGTCTCCCCTTACCTAAATAATTACCTTTAATTCAAAATCTACAAGGACTGACATCCTCACAAAAGATTCACTCAAATCACTCAAAAAGTGTTTAAGGTTCAAAATTAAGCACTCATAGGTCAAACCTGAAAAGTAATCCCATAGGCTTGCCTGAAAATCAAATCTCCACCACTGTAATATGAGATGATACACAAATCAAAAGGTCTTTAACAGGGTTGTAACGGGGCTTCGATTAAGGGTATGGATATAGGTTGAATTAGAAGGTTAGAATCGAGATTGAATTGATAAGTTACCTACCTAGGAATATTGAGATGATAATAAATAATTACATCAACTAAAAATAATAACCCTAATAATACGAGATTTTTCTTTTGATAACTAAATTTTAACTGTATAAGCTCTCTTTTCATAATACTAATACTGAATATACTTCGTTTTTTTTAAAGAACAAGTCAAATATATAAAGGATAAATTTAACTACTGAAATAATATAATTAGGTAACTAATCAAATCAAATCTTGATATAAGGGTAGTAAAAAAGGAATGGTGATAACAAATACAAAGGGTTTTGGGTTAATATTAGTGGGTGAATTAATAAAAAGGGTTGTTAGGCTCAACGGGGTTCACTAGGGGTTAATTATGAAGGTAGGCTTTTAGTGAAGTGGGTTAAATCCTAGGTGCCTTTATCATCTCGGTATATCAAATCATAGGTGTGGTCTCGATCTGTATGAACGAGGCAAGTTCTAGAATAACAATTCAAAGCTGACACACTCATAATCAATAAAGTGAGCATGAAAAAGAATATATGCTCTAATAGGCTCAAAATCTCACAAAAATTATGGGTGTTTTTGACATCAACCTTGCAAATTTTAAGCTTCAAGATAACATTCAGATTCAGGTAGACAACCTAACAAAAATTTTAATTCTGAAAAATAGACTTATCATGCTTGATTCTCTAATATTCTTCTAATTTAATCATCAATGCATAATTAACTATGAATTACTCAAAAACATGTCAATAAAAATCATAATTCATCAGAAATTTCACCCTAATTAGTAATATGAGAAAATTGATTAAAAGCAAGGCTAATTTCAGGGATTTGAGAATAATGCAGAAAGTTAGGCACTTTCTTCAAATAAATATTCACCCCCACACTTAAGATGTACATTGCCCTCAATGCACAAGCATAGATATTCAATTTAAGAGAGAGAGAGGTGAAACTTCCTGAATTTGGATGGTTTCCCGGAGTTGGAAGTCGATAGGGGTGGTGGCTGCTACCGAGCTCTGTGCTAGATGAAGAAACTGGGGAGCTCGTAGAGAGTTAGCCAGGAGTTATTAAGACACATTTAAAATAAACTAAATATATAAATAAAGATAAGAAAGATAAAGAAAAAGAGACTAAGAAGGAACATAAACTAAGACTAGAAGATAAAAGGGCTTGAGAATCCTTATTGGTAGATGGTTCGTGAGGTGGGTGTGACTTCTAAGGCGACGGAGGTGCTGGCGGTGGCGAAAGTGGCGTGATTCCCAAGCAGCCTTTTGAACCTGACACTAAGAAACTAAAATATATTAAACTAAATTAAACATAAGATTATCAAAGAGAAGGAAATTGAAGCAAAAGAGAAAAGAAAAAGAAAAGATAAATGGTCTCAAAGACCCTTGACTTGTTGTTTGGATGAAGCGGCCGGCATGAGCTTATGTATATCGATCTCCCTAAAGAGACTACGCTTGCTTTCTTCTGCTTTTTTGGCATGGCTTTGGTGTGGCTCAAGGGTTTAGAGACTTGTTATGAAGAGGAGAATGTGAGAAAAGGGGATACGAAAAGAAGTGGGAAGTGGATGAGAAGGATGGGGGGTTGGTGTTTAAATAGAGGCTCAATTCTGGTACTTTCCCACGCCTGTGGACCGAGGGCGTGTCGTTTCACACGACTGCCTCGCATGGCCGTGTGTCTAAGCGTGTTGATTCTCCATGCCCATTTTTCAGACAGCCACGCCCGTTCTTGATAAGTCAGTGTCGTCCACGGCCGCGTCGCACGACCGTAGGCTTTTGTTGGTACCCGTGTTGGAATGGTTGGGTCTGTGAACTTCAAAAATTAGTTGAGTCTGATTTGTACCGCCTCTACCATGTTGATATAAAGATTCTTGAGGTACACACGGCCACGGCCACGGCCGTGTGCAAGGCCGTATGGCATGGAAATCTGCACCCTTGGTTAATTTAGAATTAGGTATAAAGAAAAGAAGAAAAGAAAATGAATTGAAAACAAAATGTGAAAATAAATTGTGTTAGTACTCGGGTTGCCTCCTGAGAAGCGCTCGTTTATAGTGTTAAGCTAGACTTTCCTCGTATTTGAGAAATCAGGGAGGTTTAAAGGTTTGAATATCTTCCTTCATGCTGACAGATCTATTTTCTTGATGAAGTTGGAGACGAGAAGCGTGTACCTTAAAAGTGCCGAATATAGGATTGCTTACTTTGACTGTTCTGTATGGGAAGATATTACGTACCTCAAGAGGGATTTCTTCGTTTGTGGTCAGGTCTGATGTGATGATACGAGGATCTGCCTTATCTATTAGTACCTGGTCTCCTATTTTGAGGTGATTTGATGTTCCTATGAGATCTTCTGGAGGCTCTTTCGACTTTACTTCGCACGGTTCCTGTTCTTCTTTGAAGGATGTCGTCCACTTTTCTAGTTTGTCGACCCTAAGCCTTCGTTCCTTGTGTAATTCGTCTTTGATGGCATGGGGTCCATGATTTGTCTCAGGTTTGTAATCTTGTGGCGTTTCCTGTGATGAAGCTGGAACAATCTGATTATCAACTGAATTTACTTTCTCTCCTTGATCAATTGTTGTCCTGGCCGAGTCAAGAGCTTGAAGGCTGATCGATTTGTCACCTACTTGAAGTATTAATTCTCCTGTGCTAACATCAATTTTAGTCCTAGCAGTTGCTAAAAAGGGTCTTCCTAAAATTAAAGGAATCGAATTATCCTCATCCATGTCTAAAACAACAAAATCTACTGGGAAAATGGATTTATCAATTTTTACAAGAACATCTTCAATAATACCCCTAGGAATTCTAACAGTTTTATCAGCTAATTGAATGCTCATCCTAGTTTGCTTGGGTTTCCCTAGACCTAGTTGTTTAAACATTTTATAAGGCATGACATTTATACTTGCCCCTAAATCAGTTAATGCTTTATCAACAGTTAGTCTACCAACTAAACATGGAATTGTAAAACTCCCTGGATCTTTTAGCTTCTGTGGTAGTCTATTCTATAACATTGCTGAGCATACTGCGTTTAATTCCACATGTGGCTCCTCGTCTAATTTACGCTTGTTCGTCAGGAGCTGCTTTAAAAATTTTCTCGAATCCGGCATCTGAAAAAGAGCTTCAAGAAGAGGTAAGTTAATATGTAATTTTTTTAAAAGTTTAAGAAACTTACCGAACTGTTCCTCTGTATCGTCTCTCTTTATTGCTTCGGGATAAGGTATGCGGGGTTTGTACTCTTTGATTACCGGTTTCGGCTTGTTATTGACCTCAACCATATCTTCTTCTACCACCTTCTTTTGTTTTGTATTAGGCTCGTCTAACCCTTCACTATCTTGAGCTGTTATGGCTTGAATTTGCTCCCTTGGGTTAGTCTTGGTGTTGCTTGATAGTCTTCCCTGTGGTTTCTCAGAAATCTGCTTAGCAAGTTGCCCAAATTGATCCTTGAACTCTTGTGACAATGCCTCAATTTTTGTTTCTATCTTCTGGAAACGTGTGTCTGAGGCTGTTATGAAGTTTGTCAGCGCCTCTTCAAGGTTCGGCTTCTTTTCCTGTGGGTAGGGATGTTGTTGGAAATTTTGGGATGGTTGTGATCTTTGATTTCTTTGACCGCCCCATGAAAAATTGGGGTGGTTCTTCCAACCTGGATTATAAGTATTACTATAAGGGTTATTGTTAGATCAGAAATTATTACCCATGTAGTTCATCTGTTCGCTCTCCATGCCCTATTCGTAGGGTGGGTACTCAGGATTCACCACTCTTTCACTTGCGTCACACTGCATAACTGGATGTGCCTGCGAAGAACCATAGAAACTATCAAATTTTTTATGTAACAATTCCACCTGATTTGATAGCGCGGTCACTGCGTCAATGTTGAAAACTCCGGCTACTTTAGTTGGCCTTGTTCTTGTAACTTGCCACTGATAGTTATTCAGTGACATCTCCTCTATAAACTCGTAGGCTGCTTTAGGAGTTTTGTTGTTCAGGGTTCCATCGGCAGCTGAATCGATTAGCTGCCTTGTTGAAGGGTTCACACCGTTGTAAAAAGTTTAGACTTGAAGCCACAAAGGTAGTCCGTGGTGTGGGCACCTTCTCAACAAATCTTTGTATCTCTCCCATGTATCATAAAGTGTCTCTAAATCCATCTGCACAAAAGAAGAGATATCATTCCTTAACTTGGCCGTTTTGGCCGGTGGAAAATATTTTAATAAAAATTTTTCGGTCATTTGATCCCATGTAGTGATTGAGCCTCGTAGAAGAGAATGCAACCACTGTTTGGCTTTATTTCTCAAGGAAAAGAGAAATAACCGAAGACGGATGGCATCATCAAAAACGCCATTTATTTTGAAGGTGTCGCAAAATTCTAAGAAATTTGCTAAGTGTGTGTTAGGATCCTCATCCTGCAAACCATCAAACTGAACAAACTGTTGTATCATCTGTATAGTGTTAGGTTTCAGTTCAAAATTATTTGCAGCAATAGTAGGCCTAACAATACTAGACTTAGTTCCTGTTAAACTAGGTTTAGCATAATCATACATAGTACGTGGAGCATGATATTCGGTCATCTCTGGAGGTGGCGGATTATTCTCAGCCATCTCTTCTGTGGTATTTATTTCGGCTTCTTGCTCTTCGTCTATGTAGTTTAGGCTTCGCCTTATTTCTCTACGATTTCTACGAACGGTACCTTCAATATCACTATCGTAAAGTAGAGGTCCTGTCGGGTTCCTTCTAGTCATAAACTAGAGGTACCTGAAAGGGACAAAAGAAAGAAGAAAGAAAATTTAGAAGAATAAAATAAAATTGCAAAAATTTAAATAAATAGTAACTATGGCTAAAGTAATAAAAATTTAGCTTTCTTAATATTTCAGTTCCCCGACAACGGCGCCAAAAACTTGATTGTCGAAATCAGAGCTTTAAAATTTATAATAAAAATGATCGAACCTAGAAACTAACTCTGACAACGATTGTAAGGCAAGCGCACCTATCGAACAGTAGTATAGCTTAGGCAAGACCGGAATATCGAATCCCAAAAGAACCAAAAGTACTAATACTAACTCTCTTTCTATTATTTAGCCTAAAAATTAAGTGAATGGTTATCTAATCTAAATTTAACTATCAACTAAACTAAAGACGCAAAGACAAAAAGAGAATGAATTGAGGAAAAATAACTTGGAAGAAAAACTAATTAATTAAGACGATACCCTAGGAAGAACCCACCTAGACTTCACTTGTTATCTAACACTAAACCAGACGATGTATTCACTTAACTTGATCCGTAAGATTCCCAAAGTTATATTAAACCCTCTCTCGAAGCAAATAACGTCTAACCCTAGGTTGATTAATTGAAATCTCTTTCTAATTAAAACCTCTAGAATCGTATTAACTCGATCTATGGACTCCCATATTAGGTTTCACCCTAATCCGACAAAATCTCGTCACCCTATCTCTAGGCGTGCAATCAACTCCACTTAATTATGCTAGATCTACTCTTAAACAGGGACTTTTGCTCCTCCACCTAAGCACATCATACTTGAATTAATATCCCGTAAATATCAACACAAGAATTAAGCACACATAATTAAAAACAAGTCAAATATTTATCATATAGTTCAGAAAACGATAACAAGATTCATCTTAGGTTTCATCCCCTTCAAGTATCTGAAGGGGTTAGTTCATATCAAATAAAGAAAACATCTCAGAAGAAAAGATAAAACAAAACATAAGAAATCCCTAAAACTCCCTAAAGGAATTGAAGGAGAGATCCGCCAGCTTGAGTAGAATTCCGGCTTTTTGAGATGGATCAACTGGCTATCTTCGAGTGTTTCTCCACAAATCTGGTCTTTCTGGCTTGGCTCCTTGGCCTAGCTAACCGCCCTCCTTCAGGTAACACTTAGGGGGTTTAGATAGGCTTTCGAAATATGTTTCTTCGCCCCAAAGTATCCAAATCTGAATGAAATTGCTCTTTGCCAAGACAGGGACACGGCCATGTCACAAGCCCGTGTGACTAGTGGTCAGGCCGTGTTTGGACTTCTTTAATGAGACACGGCTGTGTAAGTCAAGATCAGGCCGTGTTCTAATAGATTGGCGTGGCACGGCCGTGTGGGCTTAAGTCCAGGCCGTGTCAATTTCCTCTTTGGCCCAATTTGGTCTGTTTTAGGCTCGTTTCTCGTTCTTTTCATCCTCGGGTGCTTTCCTGAGTATAAAACATGAAAACAAAGGATTAAGAGCACCTTTTTACATAAATCGAGGCTTAATTCATCCAAAAGCATACTATGTGGGCTTAAAATATGTTATTTTTACGATTTATTAGGTTGTTTTTAATAGATGGTATAGATAGGAATAAAATGGATATTTTATTATGCATTTTTATTTAGTAAATTTTAATAATAATTAATAATTAAGTTTTTATGTTATTTCTAAATTCTTGGAAACTTTGACTCTCTTGTTCAAACAACAATTATAACTAGTTGTTTGGAGCAATCAAAGTTTTGAGTGTTGGCATATTTGACCTTTTTAGGACTTATGTTTTATTATTAGTTAATAAAATTATAAGAGAATTTCGTAGTAAATTAGAATATTATCATAATCCGTTTGATTAGCCTTGAAAAGGAAGGAAAGAAGTTTTAACTTTGGTTAATACTCATCATTATCTTTCTCTTTCTCTTTTAGAGTATTTCAAGATAACTAACAGAATAGAATCAACTTTTAAATGAGTGTTTCAAGGCTATTAAAGCAGTGTTGGTTGATCACTTAAATAGGCATATAAACAAGTTGTTTGTGTCACATATTGTTTTGTAGTTTTGAGTGTTTTTGTCAACACTTTTGTTGTATTTTCTTGCATTATTTTGTGACACTTTTTAGATATTCTTTGGAGAGTTTTATTTATTGTAAAGTGAGGTATTTGGGAGGGTGGTTTGTAACAATTTGGATTCGACTTTGAGGCTACAAATATTTGTGTGTATAAATGGTAGTTTGGGCTTTAGCTAACAATTATACTAGACACATTGTTAAACAAAATCATTTTCAAAGTGAGGCTTCGCATAATAGAATTGGTGAACCCGAATTATGTTAACCAATATTATGTACTATATTTCCTTTCTTTGCTTCTTGCTTTATTTTGACTTTAATCAATTCCGTTCGATTTTGTTCCAATTTCAATTAGAATGAAATTGTTTTACAACCAACCAAGTTATCTATTTAAACAATAGTTGGAATGGAGTGCAAATTAAAGGCATTTCCAATTGGTATCAGAACGAGCTTCAAACACACTTGAAGGAGATATTGAACTAAGGTTTGCAATAATGAAGTCCATGAAGAATGTTGTTCTATCTCACGTCCACCTACGGTGATTAAAGCATCAAATTCAAACCATGAGAGATATTCCTTTCAACAACCACAAGAAAATGTTCAACCAAATGTTGAAGAACATGAAAGAGTTTTGTTAATTGAACGAGTTCTTAAGGCAAGAAGTTATCAATCTCAAAGAAGAAAAATAAAGGCTTGAAATTGTGGCCAAAGAAAAAGATAATGTTGTTTTCAATTTTAAGAAAGCTAATGCAAATTTTGATAAAACTATATAATAATAAAAAGGATGAGATCATTTTGCTAAAATGGATGCAACTTTGAAAGAAATTGAACAAGAGTTTAATGATGCCAAAGTCATTCTCAAAAAATATGAAAGGCAAAGTGAAGATATCTTAGCTGTTGGGAGATCCGAACCTGATTGTAATGTACTTGGTAAAAAACCTATATCTCCTCTGAATTTTGTTAAATCTAATGAGATGATTGCTACTTCTTCCTTTGAGATAAGTAAAAGGAAGAATAACAAACATGTTTGTTACTATTGTGGAAAGATCAGACATATTAGATCTCATCGTTACAAGTTGATGAATGATCAAGGAAGGAGAAGCACAAGGAACGTTCAATCTAATCTTGCAACAATTAGTGGAATAACACCTAGACAACAACATATATGTCACAAGAAGAAAGGAAACTTCCTATGCCATTATTGTGAGAAAGAAGAGCACATCAAGCCCCCACTATTTTAAGATGACGGAAGATTGAAAGAAGTTTAACTCGATTGCCAAAACAAATAGAACAAAGAGACCTCAACATAGACAAGTTTAGGTAAGGAAGGATCAAGCACATTTGAGTTATAAAGATCAGCGTTTGATTGATACTCATGTGAAGCATGAAGTTACAACTGATTATTGAAGTTGTAATAGCCCATTTTTAGTGAAATCGGAATAGTAGTTTCGGGACCACAAATTCGAGATCGTAAAAAAATTTATTTTAATATTATTTTATGGTCTACATTATGATAGAAATATCATATGAAAATTTCGTTAAGAAATTTTACCGTTTACATGCCTAGCTTGATAAAAAGGACCAAATTGCATAAAGTGAAAAAGTTGAATTCTAGTAGCTAAAGGTATCAAATAGCTATGGAATTTAAAATTGGAGGTCCTTATATGGCAAATAAACCATTTATAGGAGTTAGTAGATAAGGATGATTATTCATCATTGAAATTTAGTAAATTATTAAGGTTAATTTTAGAAAGTAAATCATAAAATGATGATAAATAAATAAAATAAAACAAATTTTCATCATTTTCATCATCTTTCCTAAAATAAAATATAGAAACCCTAACCATGGAAGCTTGAAGATAGAAAACATTATTTTACTTAATTAGGTGAGTATTCTTGTCCCGTTTTTAATGATTTTTATGTTTCTGAGATCGTAATAGCTCAATCTAGCTATCTCGGGGATTAATTTGCAAAATTGTTAAAGTATTAGGGGTTTTCCATGGATGATTATAATTGAATTTTGAAGTTTTATGGTAGAAAATGAAAGGTTGTTGTTAGATAAACAACTTTTGTAAAGAGAATTTTGATGAAATTATGATTTATGGACCAAATTGAAAAGATGAAAAATTTATAGAAAAATTTTGAATTTTGTGAAAAATATGGGCTGCTATTGATATGTATGAAAATCTATTAGGCTTGAAACAAGGATTAAATTGTATGAATTTCATTTTCTGAGCCTAGGGACTAAATCGTAATTAATTAAAAGTATAGGGGAAAAATAGTAATTTTTCCAAATATGTATATTGGATTGAATTGAATATGAATTGTATTAAATTGAGTTAAATTCATTCGTATAGATCCGGATAGATCTGGTACGGAATTGGATCGAGGAAAAGAAAAAGTATAGGATTAGTAGCTTGCAAATCTACGTATACTTGTCGAGGTAAGTTCGTGTAACTAAATTGTATATTTGTATGTTTTGAATTGAATATTTTTATGTGTGTGAAATGTGTAATTTCCATGTAAAATACTGATCACATATCCGACAAGTATAGAGTCCCGTTTGAACCTTAGAAATTCGATGGATACAAATGACATGTCATTAAGGGTTCCCGATTGGTTGTTGTCCTGCATATGTTGCGGATACACCACAGCTCTCACGAGCTTCCCATTATTTAGCTCTTATGAGCATCCCAATATTTGGCTTTCTTGAGCTTCCCGATAAATGGCTCGCAAGAGCTTCCCATTAAACTGCTCACATTAGTTTCCCGTTATATGACTCGAAAAAGCTTCTCGTTTACATACTCATATGAGTACTCCTGAATATGAATTGATGGATTATAGTTTTGTACCTGTGTGTATTTCCTGTGTATCCAACGATATTTTAAATAGTTCAACGGGCACAGTTCTGTTATGAGATTATATGAGAATGACGTTAACTGTTGCTGAAATTTTATGTGAAATACATGGAATTGATCTTACATGATATATTGAAACATGAAATGGGATGATACATGTATATGGAACTTGCTTGGTGATTATGTTCACCCATGTGTATAGAATATTACATAAGAGTCACATGGCTAACATATTGAGGATATGTGTATAGACTTTTGGCCAAATTGGTTTGGATATGTTATGAATGCTTACCTTAAATGTGAATAAATGGTAAGTAAATTCCATATTATACGAACTTACTAAGCTTAAATGCTTACTCTATTTTATTTTCCATGTTTTATAGTAATTTGAAAACTCGATTTGGTTGGAAGTTGGTCGGAGCTACTTCACACTATCCATTGGCCTTTTCGGTATATATAATAAACTAATTTTGGTTATAATGGCATGTATAGGTTAATTTGGCCAATGATAGCATACAAATATTTTATTGAGATTAGCCATTTGCATGGCTTGTATTTGGTATATTTTGATGTATATATACTTGTGGCCTTATCATGTTTGATGTGTGCTTGATGTGGTTGAATGAGGAATAATTTATAAGCATATTGATGATTGGTATGAAATAATATATATTTGGTAAAAATATGCATAGATGTGTATTAGGTCAATTTGGTAAGTTTGAATACTTGGATATATGTGGTGATATGTTATGTATAAAACTTGTTTTTGGCTTGATTTGAATGCCTTGTTATGGCTTGATATTGTGCTAAATTGTTGTGTTAGGTTGATGATAAATGGGGTGAGAAATGTGGCTTGAAATTGGCCTAATTTTGTCCACAAGGGCAGAGACATGGGCGTGTGTCTCGGCTGTGTGTCACACACGGAACACACGGTCAGGTGACATAGCTGTGTGTCTCTTGTATCTTAAATTTGCACAAAACAGAATGCTTAGACGACCTAGCACATGGACATATGGATTGGCCGTGTGACCCAAGTCAGATAGCTCATAAGTTTGGACACAAGTTGGGACATGGCCGTGTATCTCTATTTCGAATGCCCACACAGCTTGAGACACAGGCATGTCTCTTGACCATGAGAGACACACGGCCTAGCCACATAGGCGTGTGTCCCCTGCACCTTTGAAAAATTTTAATGTTTTTCAAAAACTTCTTTGAGCACCCGATTTAGTCCCGACTTGTTTCTAATGTGTATTTTGGGCCTCGATGGCTCAAATAAAGGACATTATGCTTGATTACAACTGGTTTCTGATATGAATGCTATATGATATAAAATATCTGTTTATTTGTTTTGTAAATTTCAGTAATGCTCTATAACTCTGTTCCGATGACAGATACGAGTTAGGGGTGTTACAGAAAATTTATCAAGCATTGGAAAAATGTCATCTAGATTTCGTGGAAAACATTATTGTTGTTCCATAAGCTACAACTCATCTTGTTGATGAAGTAACTTTTAATCTCATCCCCTCTAAACAATAGAATACAAGCTAATAGGGGATGAATAGTAAGGGAAGTAATGATTTGGTGATTTTTTTCTACTTTGATTTTACTTATGGTTGTTTTTAATGTTTCTATATTTTGAATTGATGCTTCTGAGTTGATGTTATTGCCTGTTGTTATTGCTATGTTCGTGTTGATTTTAGAAGACAAGATTTTTTAAGATATGATTTGGTTTAATCATGACATTAAAGAGATTGGTGGATAAGAAAGCACAAGGAGAAATGAAAATGGAACAACATTATTTATTTTGGTTGTCCAAAAAGCTCAAGTTTGGGGGTTTTGAGGATTGATATGAATTTATTTAATGCTTATATTCAAAGGCTGATAGTTAAAAAGTCATTTTTGTTGAAAGATCTCTTGGTGAGGGGGAGCACTGTTGGCATCTTTGCCAAAAATGGGAGAAAATGATAGCAGTAAATGAAATGTTGTTGTTGACTTGTTGAATATGTTTTTGATTTGATGATGATTTATAGTTATGGTTGTTGTATTTTGCTTTTGTCAAAAGGAAAGATGATTTATTAAAAACTTTGTTGATTCGATAATAGTTTGTCACTTTTAATTTTTATGGATGGATATAAATTCGAATTATATCCTATGCTCTATATCTTTTGTTTTTATCTTTGGGTTTTTGATTCATGCTTGGTTGATTTTGTGATGAACAAGCTTGTGTCACGGGGCTAGATCTTTCGTCTCGCGATCCGTGTGGCTTTAAGCGATCTGTTCGTTCAAACTTGCCTCAATCAGCCTTTTCTCAAGTGAGGATTCCTTAAGAACTCCTCCAAGGCACCAATTGTAGAGTGAAAGCGATTTATGCCAAAAGAAGCAACCAAAAGAACAATAGAAAAGACGCACACAAAGTGTTGAGTAAATGCTCTCTATTCTCTTATTCACAAAGAATAATGAAACAATCAATGGAGTTACAAATGAAGGGGAGGCTCTCTATTTGTAGTTGAGCTCCTCCAAAATCAATGGTCAAGATACATTTACATCGACGGACGAGATTAACTATATCTCATGATTTAAGGGATTTACAAGATATGTCATATCAAATCTAATCTAATCTTTACGAGATATGATTTCCTCTATCTTCTAAGATTAGTTACCAAATTAGCTTAAGTTGCCATATCTTTGTTATCTAGCCAACCAGGCTTCAATCTGACAGGCTTCTCCAACAATTCTTGGAATCGGGCCAGTTTTCGTGGCCTAATTGATCCCCATATAATCAATCGACCTCCATGGAGGCATCTTGTGCGATGGTCACGGGCTTTGTACTTTGGCCGTGACACTTGGTTGTTGATGTGAGAAGTGGTTATTTGAGCATGATTCTACCTCTTAAGGGGAGATATTCTAATTCCCTTAGTATGTGACTTGTTTGGACTGTGTGCTAATCAGTTGTTGCAGGGTTTTGTCAAAAATGTTAAAGGGGGAGATTGTAGGAAACTTTGACCGCCTTATTTGAACAACATTGAGAACAAGCTGTTTGGAGATATTAAAATTTTGGGTGTTGGCGTATTTGACTTTTTAATAACTTATATTTTAATATTAGTTAACAACAAATGATAAGAGAATTTCATGGTAAATTAGAATATTACCATTATCCATTTGATTAGCCTTGAAAAGAAAGGAGAGAAGTTTGAATTTTGGTGGATACTCATTCTTATCTTTAAGAGTATTTCAAGCTGTTGGAGAACTTATTTATGAAGGTTTTTATATGATAAATGCCGAAGATTTTCAAGCTTATCAAAACATTGTTGGTTGATCACTTGAAGAGACCAATAAATAAGTTGTTTATGTTGCACATTCTCGGGTAGTTTTGAGTGTTTTTGTCAATAACTTTGTTGTATTTTCTTGTGGTTATTTTGTGACGCTCTTTAGTTATTTTTTTGGAGAGTTTTATGATTGTAAAGTGAGGTATTTGGGAGAGTGGTTTGTAACGATTTGTATTTGACTTTGGAGCTAAAAATATCCATGTGTGTAAAGGGTAGTTTCGGCTTTAGCTAATAGTTGTACCAGAGGAATTGTTGAATAAAATCATTCTTTGAGCGAGGCTCTTAAAGTAGGATTGATGAATCCCAACTGCGTTATCTCTTCTTATTTTGCTCTTTGCTTTATTTTACCTTTAATCAATTCCATTCAATTCTGTTCAATCTTTGTTAGAATGAAATTGTTTTACAGCTAATCAAATCTGATCAATAATTGAAACGTATTGCAAATCGAAATTTTTTTCATAAATTATCTTAATTACTACAAAATTATTATGATAGAGTTTACTGTAACTTTTTCGAAGTGATCATGCCAAGTTTCAATGAGAGATGGATTCAATGGGTGACCTGTTGATAAACCGTAATATGAACATATTTTAATCCCACATTTAGCATACTTTTGGATGATTTATTCCTTGAATTATGGAATCTGGTGCTCCTAATCCTTTAATTTCATGTTTTACACTTAGGAGAGCACCGGAAGATGAAAAGAACGAGAAACGGGCCAAAAACGAAACAAATGGGCCAAAGCACGAAATCGATACAGCCTAGGCCCAAAACCACACGGCCGTGCCTCCTTAACAGACCCAACCACGGCCTGGACCTCGACTCACACGGGCATGTGCCACGGGCGTGTCCCTACCGTGACAAAAAGGAATTTCACTCGGATTAGGGTACTTAGAGGCAAAGAAAGCCATTCCAAAAGCCTATATAAACACCCTAAATGCCAACCTTCAGGGGCGGTCCAGTTAGGCCGAAGAGCTGAGCCAGAGAGGCCAAAATTGTGGGATTTACTCGAAGAAAGCTAGTTGATTCATCTCAAGAAGCCAGAGTTATACTCAAGACGGAAGATCTTCCCTTCAATTTCCTTCAGGGGGTTTTAGGGTTTTTCTTATGTTTTATTTTATATTTTCTTCTGAGATGTATTCTTTTATAATTATGAACTAAACCTCTCAAATACCTGAGGGGGATGAAACCTAAGACGGATCTTGTTATTGTTTTCTGAACTATATGATAAATACTTGATTTGTTCTTAACTATGTGTTCTTAATTCTTGTTTTAATATTTCAGGATATTGATTCAAGTATTGATGGGCTTAGGCAGAGGAGGAATAGACCCTGTCTAAGAGTAGATCTAGCATAGTTAAGCGGAGTTGATCGCAACTCTAAAGATAGGATGACGAAAATCTACCGGATTAGGGTCAAACCTAATATGGGAGTCAATAGATCGAGTTAATGCAATTCTATGGGGTTTTAATTAGAAAGAGATTTCAATTAATAAACCTAGGTTTAGACGTTAGTAGCCTCGAGAGAGGTATTAATATAAATTAGGGAATCCTACGGATCAAGTCAAGTGAATAAATCGTCTGGTTCAGAGTTAGATAACAAGTGAAGCCTAGGTGGATTCTTCCTCGGGTATTGTCTTAATCAATTGGTTTTTCCCACAAGTATTTCCCCAATTCATTCTCTTTGTCTTTGCATCTTTAGCTTAGTAGTTATTTAATTTTAGATTAATTAATAATTCCTTTAAGTCTTAGGCTAAATAATAAAAAGAAAGTATTAGTACTTTTGGTTCCTTTGGGTTCGACAATCCGGTCTTATCACTAAGCTATACTACTGTTCGATAGGTGCACTTACCTCAAGTCGTTGTCATAGTTAGTTTCTAGGCTCGATCATTTTTTTTATAAATTTTTAAGACTCTGACACACGATCACCTGTCTATTTTTTACTTTGGATAGGGCTAAGGTTAACGATGTCTCTTGAAGGTAATTGTGGCTTTGAGGGGATAGCATAAAGGTGATCTGATGTCCTCCTACCATTTTATTTCATGCGTAGAGGGACTCTCTGCTCGTTTTTACGGGTGCGGTTTATTGAGGTGAACTTCATGGAGGTGTGAATTAAACTTCATCCATATCTTTTCTTTTTTTTCTTTTGTTAGTGCAAATGGTGCATTATTGTTCATCCGAGCTCGTGTTATTGAAAGATATGTTACGTCTTTATGCAGAGTGTTCCAACCAACGATTTAATAAGAATAAAATTTTTATTTTTAGTAAAAAATGGGCCTGGCAAAGTTGAAGGATCTTATTGATTCGTGGGATAATTATATTTCAGTCTATTTGGGGCCACTTATATGGGTTTCTAGGTCCAAATCTGCCACTTTTAGGTTCATCAAGGATAAAGCTTGGAATAAAATTTAGAGTTGGAAAGGTAGTCTTTTCTCTCGGGACGGTGAATAAGTCCTAATCGAAGTTGTGACTTACCTTAGTATGTCTTAGTGGGCCCAAAGCTTTGAGATCTCCAGGCTTTAATTGTCTTTCATTCCACTACTACTACTACTATTATTAACAGTTATATTTTCGTATAAAAAAAGGTCATATCAATTTTCAAAAAACTTGACCTGACAATCGCGATGATATATTTAGATAGAGATAGAACCAGGTTATTAAAAAGCAGGATCCCAGGAACACTGAACTAGAATTTAATATGAATAGAAAAAAACAATAAGAATACATTTGTAGAAGGCAAGAAATCGGCCTTCCAGTATTTAATCTCCACACTCGGAAAGCATTTACACATAAACTATAGTATGGAAAGGATACCTTTCCTTCGACATTAGCTAACTGGCTCCAATAATCACCTGGTCTAGCCTTGCCCTTAAATCAATCACTCCTATGTATTTCGGAGTAAAAAATGATACAACAATGGCACTGGCAAACAGTATTATCAGTGAGGGCCTACACCCTTCCTGCTATCCCCAACAAACACAATACTGGTTCGACATTCTTCAACTTGATGGTTGGCTTCCGTATAGGATATACACATTTGGAAACATAAATAAAATCAATGGTTTTACGTTTAAGATGTTTCCCATACCTTGTAATCCCTCCCTTCAAGGGCCAAGGACCATCTTTGGGAACCACTAGGAGGCTCATAATAACCTGGTCCGATCTTCATCGCAACCTTTTCATCAATAATGGCTGCATACACATCCCTCTCTGCCTTGACGATTTTAACCTACCATATATAATTCATAATATCAAGTCAATAATTTACTTTTTCCAAAATCTGCTTGTCAATTTTTAATCTGGTTGGTGATTTGCCAACAAAAGGCGCCTAAACTCTTTCTAGAAGCGAAAATGAAGAGCAGTAAGGTAGCAAATTTGTGGCGGAGATAAACTAGAAAAATCAAAATCAATTAGATTTATACATCATACTTCATTTTGTTCCTGAACAGTTAAAAGCAATCCATATAAGCAAGTTAGATACACTTGGATCAAGTCCAGAAAGGGTTTCCGGGGAAATCTAATAAACAGTGTTTATATTACTTCCCAAAATTCTCTCTTCATAGAGTCGTTCAGATTGCCTTAGTTCCCAAGTATAAAAGAACTTGAATTTATTTGGAAAAAGCTTTCCACATAAACCTTGGTTCACACATATGAAGCAAAGTTATTGATACTTACTAAACTCCGGCAATGGATTCCGTTTCTGTTTCTGACAGAGATAAGGTTGGCAATCTCAGATCGATGATGAGAGAAAATATGATCGTAGAACACAGCCGGCGTTCCTGGGTGAGTCAAGATATAAGCATATCCTTGCATTTCCTTTCCACCTGGGAACCTCCAATGACCCTTCAGAAAAGTTGCAAAAATGGATTAAAGGATAAGAGAAAAAAATCTTTTCAAAAAACCATGGAAGTAGCATCATAGCAAGGTCTAAACAAGAATCCTTTTCATCAAAGAAAAATTGCAGTAGATATACACATTAAATCATATACTAAAAATCAACTATATATTAAGAATTAAGATGACTACTTTGTCAGCCTAACATAATATTAAAAGTCAACTTACCTTTAAATCTTAAAAAATAATAATAACTTGCTTAAAGCATTAAACAAAATACTTGTAATAGAGAAGAACCATTCATGATCACCTATTAAGAAATTCATACAACTATCTACTGAAATATGTTAACATAGTGAGCGATGCTCTCTTCTATAAAATTCTAGAATTTAGTAAATTTTAACTGAAACCTAAAGAAGAAAATCAACTATCATAGATGAGAAAGAGGAAAACAAAGGAAGACAGAACTACAACAATTTCTTCAAGCCTCAATTTCAGCAGAAGTGCTATTATCACAAACATTTAATTTGGCATGCATCATTGCTTCTTTGGATTACTTCAGTTCAGAAAAATTGAAAAAGAGGAAGAGTGAAAGACTCAAGTGAGATTAAAACCTGGGTAGAACCAGTGTCATGATTCTCTATAAAGGTAACAGCACGAGATGGCCACCATCCAACAACCCCAGGAGGCTTCCCCTTCTGATCCGATAATCTCCAATATTCACATCTTTCCAGAGCCTGAGTGGAACAATTATCCATAAATGTATCCTGTGCCTTACTACTTTAGAAAATAAATTATTAGAAATAATTGCAAGGACAAACGACCAAGAGCAAGGACCAGTAAAAGCCAGGTGCAATATACCTAGAATTAGAAACATCAAATAGTGATTCCCAGTTTCTGGGCAAAGCAATGGAGACAACCAATACAAAATTTTTGTTTGAATAAAATTCTATAGATTGTGTCCATGAAAACGCTTAACAGGAGAAAATTGAATAAGTGCTTACTGAATGAAGAATTCCCTTGGTTGTGACATCAAATGCACCAGCAGTTCCATTAGTAGCATTGATCCAGTCAACAATTCTCTGTCGGTGGGAATCTTGATTGTGGTCCATTTCACCATAAGTGTAACTGAGAGAATCCCAATATTCACCCACAGCAAAGTAAGGTTCACTTGCTTCCAAGTAGTCCTTGACATAACCACCCCAAAATCCTCTGACAAAATCCAGCCTCCATCCATCATAACCAATTTCTTCCCTACAAGTCACAAAATGCCAGCAAAATACTACATGAACAAGCTCATGCAGTTGAAGTACGTATTATGGAGAAAAGGAAATAAATCTGTCCTATCATGTAGAAGAACATGGGGTAAGAAATATTCTTGAAAGAAACAAAGATAACTTGTTCATAGATTCCTAATTATTAACAGTACATCAGCTCAGCTTCCGTTGAATAAAAGTTGCCACCAATTAAATAATGAGAAAGTTCAAAACAAAAACCAAAGAAACAAAAGTAAATAGTTAAGGTGTAAATATAGGACACGTAACCATAAAATTGAACCTAAGTTTGAAGTATTTGAAATAATAAAATATCTCAACAGAATGCAATTTTGATACAAGTAAACTAGTAATAGAGATGCCGAGAGAATCCATTATTGGAACAAGATATTGTTAAATTTTAACAAAACCTTTAGTAAAATTAAGCCATATAACCAGCATAAAGTTAGAAATTTTCAAATGTCGAGGATTGGGGAAGAACAACTATGTTGCACCTTGTTTGTTTACAAAATGAAGATTTTCCATCAGTACAACCTATTTCTGCCAGGCCATGCATTTTTATTAGAAACTCAAGATAAATACTTATTATAAACTACAACTGCAACTATGTTTCTACTTCATTCATGTAATCATCCTATTGCCAGCATATTCAAATTAATACAAACAATCAACACAATCCATAGTAGTGGCAAAAAAATCTAAATATTTCATGATACCTATATTGTACATCTTCTATTCTCAATTTAGAGCATTTTAAGTAGGCTCTTGACACAAAACAAGGGATCTTTGGCACCAGTGTTAAACCAAATATTCAGTAGGTATGTATCCATCTGTTTCCATCACAACTTTTGACAGGGAAAGAAAGGATGCAAAAGCATCATCAAACTAAGAAAATACATGCTCTAGTAATCTTCTTATGCATACTAGATAGTGGAAGGAAATGAAATTCAAGTTTTAACCTCAGCCAGCCAAGCCATTCTTTCAGATCCTTCCTCACAAACTCTTGGGAATGATCAATGTTTGGAGCAGCATGGAAGTTATCTCCACTACTTTTGTTGCCCCGTCCCTGTATGAAAAAAAAAAGTTCATACCTTCTGAAACATCAAACAGTAAGATGCATAAAGTTCAAACAAAAGGGGCGATACCAAGCTTAATATAAGCAATATTCTTCAGATCTAGATTGAAAATTTGGAAAACATGTATAAATACGGCATGAAGCTAGCTGAACAATGGTTGCCTATAACAAGCACAGTTAGAGGTAAGCCATATGGGAACTTGTACAACAACTGAACTGTAAGTCAACCAAGAATTCTAAGATGTGCTATCCATGAACTTCAAAAGTGCCCTGTATTGCTAAAGCTTTGAGAATCGGAGAGAACATCAATACCTGAAAATGAGGATCATCTGCAACCACTGCACGATCATCCCAATTTAAGCGACCACCAAATATATTCCATACACCATTCTGATTTTTAAAGTGTGCACAACGATGGTTCAATACAACATCACCGAGAACTTTCATACCAACATCATGGAGGCTTTTTACAAGTTCCTTCAGCTCATCAAAAGTTCCATATCTGATAAATCAAGAAATTCACATAACCTTTTCTACATCTCTGGATGTAATTTTAAATGTAATTTTAAATTCTCAAGACTTGATTGTTTCCGAAATGCATACAAATATTTCTTTAGTTTCTTTTGTAAATATAAAGGAAAAAAAGTACCTTAAACATATATATAAAACTGTAACAAATATAAGAAGAAAAAAGGGTAGATAACTATTGACTTTCTACATCTCTGGATGTCCAACAGGTAGTTTGCAAGCTATCTTTAGACTAATACAAGTAACAGAAGTCTCATTTTAGTTTTACAATGACAGTTTCTTTTAAGTACAACAAAGAGGAGAAGAGAAGGTACAAAATCCGATACTTGGACACCAACATTATATGAGCCACTGAAGCAAACATAAAAAGACATAAAGTTTCATCTTTTTTCTTGGAAAAGGAAAATTTGAAAGTTAATCTTTGCAAGTTTCAGCTTCTATAACCTAGTCCAAGCACCATCTAATACACCCAAAAGATTGATTATTTAACACAAGCTCGTAATATGTACCTGGAGTTTAGATTATACAAGTCCTTCGGCATGTATCCTTCAGGTGACACAGACTCTGTTGGTGGTGGTAGCCAAATCACAGTAAACCCAAGTGAAGATATTTCTGAAGCTTTTTCTTTGAGTTCCATATACCATCGTCCAGATTTATGAGATTCCCAATTGAAACCTTGGCACAATATTTCAAACCCTGTGCCTGTTCCAGAGGATATTTTAACAGCAGGCTTTGTTGTCTCAGTTTCTGAAACAACTTCCTCTGGAATAGTTGTAATGGAGCTCCGGAAGATGCTATACGCTTCAGCGGCTAGCTGTTCAATTTCTTGAAGAATGCTTTCTTGTACTTCCTTTGTTTTGGTCTTCTGACTCTTCTCAGAGCTAAGGCCGCTAACCAAGTTTCGTATCTCATTGATGATACCATCAGTATATGATTTACTAGAAATTTCTTCAGTTGTACTGTCAGATTGACCATATTGATCTAGAACACTACTTGTACCCAAGAGGGGAACATAGAAGTCATTTCCTTTAAATTTCAACCAAGTATTATCATCCAGCTTGAGTACAAAAAGAAATCCAAAATGTTCCTCATCTAAAGTGAATAATGCTCCTGATCTGTTCCCCGTAGCTTTTGGCTGCAAAAGGATTTTGATGCAAGAACAGTAAATGAATAAAATAAAAATTCTAAATCAAGATAAATTAAACAAAGCGAAAGGATAAAGAAAAAAAAAGAAGAAAACCGATCTTAGACATCCTGATAAAACTATCCAATGAAGAGGGTCAAAAAGAGAAAAAAGTTAGTCAAAAACTCTAGAACATAGTTACAACAAATTAATTGCTGTTAATCATTGACCTTAAGTTCATTTCAAAATTATTGGAGTGCATCAGACGAACAATATGTTTTAGTCAAAAACTAGCTCTTTCAAACATACAGTTACTAAACTAAAAGAAGAAAAATAAAT
Source organism: Gossypium australe (assembly GCA_005393395.2). Classification (NCBI taxonomy): domain Eukaryota; kingdom Viridiplantae; phylum Streptophyta; class Magnoliopsida; order Malvales; family Malvaceae; genus Gossypium; species Gossypium australe. Next base: position 18,570,161 of record CM016625.1, on the reverse strand, counting down.
GCAACTGTGGTGTGTAAAGAATACGATCATACTATTCAATTCCTTTGATTAGTAATTTCTTGTAATATTTTCATCCTTTAGTTACTGCAGAAAGGTGTTCCAGCATAATCTAACAAAAAAAATTGGCATCTGTACCCCAAACAATTATAATCTTCATTTTATCAGAAGTAACAAAAGGAAAACAAAACAAATGCATGAAACTAATAAAAACTATTTCCTGACATGTAAATAAGAAAATATAAGCTTGCTCATCATATTTTAGCAAGAATGGAACTACTTATGTTTAGTAAGAGCTGAGTCTATGTTTTAAGTTCTCACTGAGAAAATATAATTACAATTCATACCTGCAATGAAGTGCGTAACGCCTTGTTCTTGAATACAGTTGTTTCTGGCGGGTACGGGGCAGCAGGAATTTCCCATATTTTAGCATCATCTCTGCAAACACCCCAGTGAACTACAACATCTCCAGGTATATCAGTTTCCAAACACACAATAACTTTTCCTGTTTCAGGGGACTTCCTCACAGCAACACTCACTAAGTTACCAACAGAAACTTCTTTTACAATGGACTGCTCCTCATAGAACCCTTCAAGGCACCTATTCTTATTTTTGGAGTCCTTGGACTCTATGCTGTTGTTTTGACTATCAGCATGTGATGCTTCTGACTTAAGTAGCACATTAGAGAACTGCTGCAGAGCACCTAGTATCAAGAATAGACAGAGAAATGTGTCAATATATCACTAAACAAGGAAGGGAAAGGATATGAAAGATATGGTGGGAAAATAGTTCATTGTGTTCCCACCCTTACCCACATCCCCTAAAGTAGGCTCAGATGGGATCCTATAAATTACCTGGAAGTAGGCCACTTGACTCATTATTCTATATTGACCTGTAACTGCACCTATAGTTTTGGGGAAGAAAGCAAAATTCAGCCTCTGATACACTAACCACAACTCACGATTGCACAGGGTACAAACCACAGAAAAGACAAGGTAGATAACAATAGTGTGATTTCAGTGATGTTAATCCTACTCATCTTTTCAAGTAAATTAAGCGATTTTCTTTTTATAGTAAAAGTTAATTATTAGTTCAAGACCACTGAATTCCAGGATCTATAATATATATCGTATCAGGAATGACCACCAACCAGTACGCATTATCACACCAGAAACTTAAAAATACAAAACCATCCTTGATGAATTTAAATTAATAGCGGAAACTGACTTCTTGTAAAAACTGGAACATGCAAAAACAGAATATAACACTTTCAGCAACCTGACCATACGCCAAACACTCTTTTCGCTCCAACTGTATTGCCATCATCCTCAAGGTAATCCACAAGAGGCACCTTAAAATCCATACCTCTGTGCTGATACCATGCTCCAGTTTCTTCATCCTGCAGCCACATATTATCCCCGAAATCAGGGAGAGGCAAAAGCAAGATGATATGATAATAAGATTGACTAATGATTAGAATGTCTAATGTAAAACCTCAATCACTTCATATTGTAAATACGAACCTTCAGGACAAAATGTATAGCAGCAATTTCACTGCTGGGATTAAAATCAATCTTTACTTCATGAAAAATATCTCCTTCAGACAGTTTCTTCAACGGAGTTTCAATAGCATAGTCCTGAAAAGATTCCACTTCAATCATATATGTTCATGATGAAAAGACAGCCTTGTATACAAAATTAGAAGCCAATACATACTTTAATGGGAATTGAACCAGGAGGTCTCATGCCTTTAGGAGGTTGATCCCATTCACTGCAAAATCCGAAAGACAATTTTTTTAGCACACAGAAAAAGTTCTAAATAGAAACGGCAAAGTAACATCTTTCCATGCAAAAATAAATATCTCCAAAGGGGCAAGATCAAGGCTTACCTGCCACTATCTCCAAGGTAAGAAACTCCCCAATGAAGAATCCACTTTCCTGGAAGACTACATCCTACTGTAAGTTGCCAATCATGCTGATCCTTTGATCGATCCAACCTGATGAAAAATTTTCCCTCCACCTAACAATTCAAATCAACGAAATTTTTTGTCAAAAAAAAATCAACGAATAGTGACCCCTCAAAATAAGAAAACATCTAATCAAACTGAAAACAAATCCCAGATCTCTGCTCAAAATTGAAGTAATTTCACTTTTCAAAGACTCACTGATACTAGAACAGAACAGTCAGGTCTGATCGACTTGAAAACAGTACCTTCCCCAGAAGTTCTTACCATGTATTGAATAAAGAGTCGTTGGTCAGCCGAATTCACAAAACTAAAATCAAAATTTTTAAATTTTCCATATTTTCCTCCAGAAATTTTCTCAGCCACCAAGCATCCAAGTTAAAAAAAAAAAAAAAGAAAGAAAGAAAAAAAAAAGTTCAACTTAAATTCAAAAACTTCCCTTTTCCAGGTAACGAAACAAGCAAAACACAAGAAGCAACCATTTCGACATACAAACAACAATATAAAGCTAATGATGAGAAACCTTTTCAATTCGCTTGACGGGAAAAATATCTTTGTACAAGATGTCATCGGAAGAAGAGGTGTCGAAGTTGCCAATAAGAGCTGTTTCAGAGGAGCTGGCTCTGACGACATGAATCGTCCGACGAGGATTGAAGCTACAAAAGCAAGAGCCCCGAGAGAGGGGAAGCTTTCGATTTCGAGAACAATCCAACGAGCGAGGCGGTTTCAGCAACACCTTAGCTTTGGGACGAAATAACAGGGTAGGGTTCTGGAGAAGAGAATCTATGGTAACCGCCGCCATGGTTGGCCGCCGATGGAAGTGGAAAGACGTGTATTTTGATATTTTTATGATAGTACTTTTTTGCAGAATCTCGTAAACGAGAAAGTTGAGGAGATGATAATTGTATTATTATTATAATATTATTTTTCTCAATCGTATAAGTTTTTCCTTTCTTTTTTTAGTTCGATCTGAATCGTTAATTTGGCACCAAACGAAAATGAAAATATCGTTGAGCTTCAAATAATGCAACCGTATCCTCTTTTAAGCATATCATAAATGTGTGGGATTCTGGCTTTTGACAGATTCGAATGGAGCACTTCAAATTTAATTGAAACATCTAATCTAAACCTTTTTTACGTCCCACACATTAAACAAAAATGTTGCAAAAGAAGTAAGGTACACTTTTTCATGAGAAGCCGTTAATTGAATGTGATTGTTAATTATAAGTAATAGCAATGACACACAGAAATAACAAAATACTGATTACATTTGATTTTTTAAGTATTTTATTAATAACTATGACAATAAAATTCGAGATTATCTCATCAAATAAATTATATTTTTTTTTGTTAATCTTAACATTTTATAATGATATTTATTTTTAACAAATATATAATTTAGTCTATTTGTTTTAAAATTCAAAACTACTGTGAGTTGAAATTATAAACACAAATCTTTTAGCTCAAGAAAGATGGAGATAATATTTGGATTTAATTTTCATACTGTAAATTAACTGAAATAATAATAATAATAATAATTTATTACTGTCTCTGGAGAACTCGATTCCAATTTCCAAGTCTAACTCCAATACTTGTTACCAGATAAACTTTCGGCAAAATGAAAAAAAGGGAAATATGAATCTGCGTACTTTGTGCCCCTGCTTTACACTTTTGCTCTTTATGTACGTCCAAAGAGTCCACCGTTAATTAATTAATAGAGGATTTCTTAATTTAATAATTTAATTTGTTTAATAATAAATATAAGAATTGAGTTGAATTTGAAAAAAAGAAAACTATCAAACTTATACATAAATAATAGAATTTTAACTTTTAATTTTAATTTACCGTTGTCGAGTGTTTTTTGTGAGTCATTTCTATTTATATGATATATGTATTATTCATTGATATAACATACTAGCAGGGGTGAAATTAGGGGGCTAGCAGGAGTCTCGGCCCCCCTAAAATAGAAAATTTTTTATTTAGACTTTTTGAAATTTTTAATATTTTAAATTAGTAAAGGTAAAATTATACTTTGCCCCCTAAAAATGATAAAAATTTGATTCAATCATTTAAAAATTATAAAGATATAAGCTATTAAAATTGTGAAATTACATTTTTACTATCATAAAAATTACAATTTAATTTTGGCCCCATAAAAAAATTTCTGACTTCGCCTCTACATACTAGGTAGGTTCCATGCATGTAAACACATCATATTCTAGACTTAACACGTGTTTATGCGGTCCTGTGCGCGATCTCGCATGTGACTTCACAAGACAATATAGGTACTCATCCTACGAAAACCTATTATTATGCAAGCTTGGTATGCAATCTCAATGCGCGAGCTTGATAGAATCCAACCCAAACCCATTCAAGTTTTGGGCCAATGATGACAAGTATTATAACAACCCTATTTTCTTCAAAAAGCTATAATGATTCTAGCTTTGTTTCTTTCAATTTTAGTTTTTTGTTTTAAATTGTGTTATAGTGTATACACAATATTTATCAAAATAAATACATTACTAAATTTCTTGAAAACTATTATTAAAAGACTTTGCTACAATAGAGCATTGAAGTGTTAGTTATGAGATTGGACTCCGAGATGATTAGGAGAAGGAAGATAGATTTTTCATGTCCCAGTGATGTGATAGGGTTATTTGGCTACCTTTGATAGTAGTTAATTGGTTATTTGAAGTTCATTGTCAGAATAGTTTGATGATAACTAGACTAACATGCAATTATTAGTTGTTGATCAAGTTGATACATCTCTAATTAATTTCCAAACCTTCTAATGTAGCAACTATTGTTAGTTTGTCTTACTCTTTTATTCAACTATTTTTGCGTGCAATAACATTTATATTATAGTAATTATACAATAATTTGTAATATTTTATTGGTAGTTTGTATTGTGTATAATGTCTGTATATTAGTGTTATTTATGATCGTTAATATTTTTAAAAGATAATAATAATTACTTTTCTATACTGGGTCAAGCTTTATTTAGAGAAATAACAAGAAAAGCACAAGAAAACATTAAGGGAAATTAAACGTGAGTCTAATCCTTGAAGCTGCAGTAGACCATTTCCTTTCTTCTTTAATAATCAAAGGGTGGTGTTGATTTCTTATCGTCAAGATCCGGACCCGCATAATCTTGATGTCTTCTACTAATGGCGTATACCTCTAATGCGGGTTAATTTTACCTCATTTGATAAAGTGCAAAACCTATTTTTCCTTTCTTACTTGCAGATCCACTCTGATGGGAAGTCGCTTTACCGACAATAATACTTAATATAGCAGATGTAGTTTATAGCTTGTTCTAAATCCTAGGTGATACAAGATCGAGCTATCCATTACTGCTGATAAGCATGAAGACATCCTTGTCCCTATTATCCCTTGAATTCAGCTTAGAGTAAGAGTGTGAGAAGAGGTAGCATTAAGATTGTTGGCCTGCAACTCTGGTTAGATTGGAGTTTCGTAACCTTATTAGGAAATTCTTAGTTCTTACATTAAACTTTCTTCCTAATTCAAAGCCATTATGTGAGCATATACACCGCTTTACCGGCAATAGTACTTCATGTAGCAGATGTTTACAGCTTCTTTTATAATTAAAAAATGACTATATATTTAATTATTTGTTTTAAATTTTAAATTATTTGTTTTTTTTAGTTTAACGCTTATATTATTCACATGAATTTGATTATTTGAAAATTTATTTTATGTATTAAAGTTTTTATTAATTGAATAATTTATTAATGGGTATCATGTATCATAATAAAATACATATTAATTCAACATTTTTAAAATAAAAGTATTGCATTAAATATTTTATAAAAATTGAGATAATATTATCTCATTTTTTAAAATTATACATTTCATTTCTTGCATTAAATTAGGGTCTACAAAGGTTTCCTAGCCAAGTCTAAACTTATCTTTGAAAAAGCATGAGCCGCCGCATTTCCGCCCTTTTGCACGTGCGAGAAAGAAATAACAAACAAAAAAATCCACAAAATACTTTTTATTTAAACTATTAAACTAATATTAGAATAATATTTTATTTTTATAATTAAATGTGGATTTTGAAATATTTTATTGAAGGCAAAATTATATGTTAAATAACACTTTCGATTTAAATTATTCAATTTTTGAAATACACAACATAAAGCTAAAACTTATAAAATAGATGCGATGCATTAACATTCCCTATTTAGGTATTTTCATTCCATTAAAAATTAAAAAAAATCATAAAAAATAGAATTTCATTATTACTTTTAGATATTAATTATAATTTGAAGTTTTTAATTGTTATAATATTTTTAATTATTTAATATATTTTAATAGATTCAACCATTTAAATAATAAATCTTATATTGATTATAAAAAAAACAATTAATTTAACGAATTAAAAATTTTATTACATAAAATTATGTATAATGCATGTGACACAAAAATAAGTAAAATAATAGGATTAAATTACATTTTGTGACTTAAACTTACAATTTTTCTTATATTCGGACCGAACTTTTTTTGTTTAAGTTAGGTCTTGAACTTGAGAATTGTTCTCATATTGAGGCGTGGACTTTTTTTTTCCAAGTTAGACCCTAAACTTGAAAAATGTTCCCACATTGGGACTTCAACTTTTTTAAAAATCCAAGTTAGTCCTTAAAAACCCTAAAGTTCAAGCCTTAATATGGAAACAATTGCTATTTTCAGACCCTAATATGAGAACGATTGTCAAGTTCAAGGCTTAACTTGGACAAAAAAAAAAGTTCAAGCCCAATGTGGGAAAAGTTACCAAGTCCAACTCCCAATGTAGGAACAATTGCTAAGTTTAGGATCTAACTTAGACTAAAAAAAGCTTAGACTAAAAAAAAGCTCAGACCTCATTATAGGAAAAGTTACCAAATTCAAACCCCAAATAATGATTTAACCCAAAATAATGCATTATAATGTGATCTAATATTTCACATTCACATAACATATATAATTTTTATATAAAAAATCAATTATAAAATATATATTGAAAAATAGTATTCACAATAAATATAATAAAATCAATTCAAAAATTTACATACATTATTAATTTGTAATAATAACTTGATACTAAATATAATAATTAAAAATTTTATTAACATATTTTTATATATAAGCATTATTTAGGAGCTAACCCAAACCTTAAGAGATGTTTGTTTAGTTGGACAAAAAAACATTTATATGTCATGGGCCTAGAATTTTAGTTTGACAAACCGCGCGGCTTTAGGCAATTCTTTTGCTTCAAATCTATGTAAGTTGGCTTATCTCTCGAAAAGGTAGGAATTCTCAAGGGAAATTCTCTAAGGAATCGAAATGAAGCAGAAGCAAATTCTTGAGCGAAGAAGCAAAAAGTGAACAAAAAAGTCAAAAGAAAACTAAACACACTAAGTGTTTGAGTAAATGCTCTCAAAGTGTTTTTATTACTTTAAAGAGTTACAATTGAGTTATTACAAATGAGGGAGAAGACCTCTATTTATAGTTGTACTCCCCCAAATTCAAAGATACAATTTAAATTATATCAACAGTCAATATTAAAGTCTATCTACAAGATGAAAGTCCTAAGAGATTTAAACTCTATACAATTTTATCTTTAAAATTTACAATATTCACCATGGTAATTCTAGTTTAACTAGAGTGTTCCAGTGGGCCCCCAAGCTTCAAGTAAATTAGTTTCTTCATATGTTCCACGAATCGGGCTAGTTCAAGTGAGTTAAATGAGTACTATTTAATCAATTGACCTCCATGGGACGTTTTGTGTGCATTCGTCATGGGATTTGGTCTGCGGCTCGTGACATTCTCTCCACCTATTCTTGCGACACCCTCATCGCATCCTTAAAATGACACTAGTTTGACTCGTCTCGAAACTACCTCAATGCCTTAATTATTTCCCAACTACCTCTTTGTTGGGTAGTTTCACCCCTCGAAACATTTTTCTTGGCTTATGTCTCCACAGTCGTCTCATTTGAACTATCTCTCTTGTTTGTGCATCTCAATTGTAAGAGCCCACCACTCTTACTTACTTCCATTTTGACTTGCCTCGATCGAGATCCCTTGATCCTCACAAATAGATTTAGGCACACCCAAATTGAACATTGGGTTAAGCTTAAGTATTGGCGCCAACTCCAATTTGTAAGCCTCTCGACTTAACCACTTTAGAACTCTAAAAGGGCCCCTATGTCTTTGCCAAGCTAATGGTAAGTTATAATGAAAAACACTAGAAAAGTGTTTGCGACGTACCTCGCTCATAGCATTTACTCTATTTCACTGTCTAGTTTGCATCACCACTTTTCTTACAAAGTTTGATGCACAACCCACCTCTCTCATAGGTGGAAGCCCCACTGGTAACTCAACAAACTTCATATCGATTTTTTATACCTCTGGCATTTCCAATGAGATCTTTTTAACACTCCGATTTACCAAGTCAACATTTCCACATCAAGGAATACCCTTGGTTAGCTAGATTGTCGATAATATCTTGGCTTGACTCTTCATGTCTCGACTCACTGACATAACACATTGTTGTTGACTAGTATCTGAGATACATAAGCAATCGGAAAAAGGAACCAAAATAACATTAATTTTGTCAAGAAAATTCAAGCAAAAAACAAAGTCATAATCATTTAAATGAATTACCTTAAAGACTTTCTTACCTTTCCATTAGCCAATCTGTAGCTCAACTCCTTATGCTAATTCCACATTTGGGACCTCTTTGAAATTTATCATCTTGTCTTTTTAATTAATTTGATAATTGAGAGACCAAGTTTTCCCACTACTCTTTCCGACATAAACAAATTGGATGCCCTTGTATCAACAAGTGCACTCCTCTTTCGACCTGCAATATTGGTGTCCACAAACATCAACCATTTTTACTTATAATCCCTCTTTGCTTTCGTAGAATTAAGTATCATTAATCCAAGTCTCAATACAATTTCCTCATCAAGATCTACTTTCTCTTCTTTACTGATCGTGGATATCTTAGATCACTCTAGACAATCTCACATCATTTATGGAGCACAACATATGAATCATTGTATTGGCTTCTTTTCATTCTCTTTACCCCTCAGATGGTTGTTAGGTTTCCTCTTCTCATTCTGTGGTTTCCCATTACCACTATTCTTACTATTTCCATCGTTTTCATTTTTATCTTGTTATTCATCATGATCTCCCCTACCATTGCATGTCTCTTTACCTTGGAAACTCGAACTTCTCTTTCCTCAAACCAAGTTCGACAAAGGACTCAACCTCGGCCATAACTTTGGTAAGTTTTTTGACCTTTAATTGATGCAACTTTTACTTTGCCCAATGCTTCAACCCATCCTTGAACTAGTAGAATGCTTCTTTTCCACTCAAATCAAGGATTTGGAATAACAACTCAGTCCCGAACATACTCTCGAATTATGCCTTGTTGCCTAAGTTGATGCAACTTAGCCTACGCTTCTTCCTCAACCTACTCGGGGGTAAAACTACTTCTTAAATTCATTCTAGAACTCCATCCAAGTCTTAATAGCAATATCACCTTATCTATCATTTGTGGACCTAAGATGCCACCATGAAAAAGCAACATTAGTAAAATAAATTGGAACGGTGTTTACTTTAGTGGCATCATCTTCAATGCCCATCGTATGGAAGTACTGTTCCATCCCCCCGTAAGAAGTAGTCCACGTCCCTTATGGACCTAGTCCCCTTAAACTCTTTCAGTTTGGAAACATCTATCTTACGTTTGGGTGCCGCCCCCATCATCCCTTTTCTCACGATAACTCGACACACAATGAGCTCTCCCTCGAGCTCCTCAATTTCGCAGCCATGGTTTCAGTTTCCTCTTTCAAAGCTATCATCATAGCTTCAAGAGCATCATTCCTCTTAGTTAGCTTTTCATCTGTGGATTTGAGAGTCCCTTGCATCTCTTCCACATTAGCGTTGATGACACCCAAATCATGTTCACTGAGTTGATCTTTCCTCGAGTCTAGCTTTACAGTGCGCCCTCAACTGCTTCAAGGGTCTCCCTTACATCACCCATGGAACCCTTGAGTTTGGCAACCTTGCCTTCCAAAGTTGGCAGCATATCCCTCAATCTCCTAGCTTTCTTGCCCCCCCACAAGTCTCTTTAGGCTGAATTTGCTCGTCTACTCTTTTCGTCATCTCAATTGGTGCCTTACCGAACACTAGCTCCTGATACGTACTGTCACGAGACTAGAACTTTTGTATGGCAAATGTGTGGCCTTAAGTGATTCTTTTGCTTCAAAACCACTTAAGTTAGTCTATCTCTTAAAAAGAAGAGAATTCTCAAGGGAAATTCTCTAAGACACTGAAATAAAACGGAAGCAAACTCTAAAACGAAGAAGCAAAAAGTGAATAAAAAACCATAAAAAAACTAAGCAAACCAATTATTTGAGTAAATGCTCTCAAAATGTTTCTATTACTTTGAAAAATTACAACTGAGTGATTACAAATGAAGGAGAAGGCCTTTATTTATAGTTAAGCTCTCTCAAATTCAACGCACAATTTAAATTACGTCGATAATCGAGATTAAAGCCTATCTACAAGATGAGAGTCTTAAGGGATTTAAACTCATTACAATTTTATTCTTTAGGATTTATAATATTCACCATGGTAACTCTAGTTTTATTGGAGTGTTCCACTAGGCTACTAAGGCTTTAAGTAGATGAATTTCTTCTTGTGTTCTACAAATCAAGCTAATTTAAATGAGTTAAATGAGTCTCATTTAAACAACTAATCTTTATGAAACATTTTATGTATATTCCTAACAAATTTTGATCTGCAGCGCATAACATATAGGTTGTAAGAAGGTTGTAAGATTGGGCCGAAGTAAAATAGTTTTAGAAAACCAAACAGGGCCTACATAAAATACATATTAATTATCACAGGTCCGTGACCAAAAACTTGATGAGATGCGGCGAATATGCCCAATCTAGATTCCCTAGTCCCGAGGCTTCAACAACCGTGGCAGTTAAAATCAACAGTCAAGAACAGCGAATATTTTTATCCACGCAAGATCAACGGTCCATAATCACCAAATATTTAATTTTGCTTTTTTAATTTATTCTTTTTCTTCTTCCGTGTGTTTCGTAAACAACCAAAAGCCAGAAAACCAGCTCTCCTTTCTCTCGTTTCCTCTCCATTTTCTCGGGAAAAAAAAAGCATGGGAAAAGGCCCTGGTCTCTACACCGATATCGGCAAAAAGGCTAGAGGTGATAGTTCAATTACTCGTGCTTTTTTAGTTTATCTTTATTTTTTTAAAATTTTTTCTACTGTTTTTCTTAGTTTTTTTTTTCTTTTCTTAATTTAGATCTTCTTTACAAGGATTACCAGGCCGACCACAAGTTCACTCTCACTACTTACACTTCCAATGGCGTCGTGAGTTCGTCTTTTTAATTTTTGGATATCTAAATATCGTTTCCTTTTTCAGCTAATTTCGCGAAGCTTCTGCTGTTCATTTCCAGTTCTTTTTATTTATTTTTATTTGTAAGAACGAACTCACATTTTAACTTCCCTATTATCTGTGTCCCATAATTTACATCGACTTTTAGTCTATTGTGTTTGTTGAATTTCAAGACTTAAGTGTAAAATATGTGTGGTAGTTGAGCATGTTACTTACTTGCCATGTTTATGTATGAAATCATTTTGCTTTTGCCTAGTTATAAAGATTTCATATGATTTCTTTTGATGTAGTTGCATGAATATTTTGAATGCATGGTTTTGTGATTAATCTAGAGATTTATGGTTTTGGGTCATTGTTTCTTTTGTATATGCTACCTTCTTACTTCTTATATAATTGATTTTCTTGTTCTTTAATTTGATAAATATTTAGGCAATCACATCAACTGGAACTAAGAAAGGTGAATTGCTGTTGGCTGATATAAGCACCGAGCTGAAGAACAAGAACATCACAACCAATGTCAAAGTTGACACCAATTCTAAGGCAAGTTGTCAATTTTTCTTTTTTCACATTTGGTAAACCTTTAATTTCGATGCATGCCATCTCATTACATTGAATACAAAGTTAAGGAATGTTTTTGTCTTGTACAGCTCGTGCCATGGTGAATTCAACCTTCTTAGATATACTATCTAATTGTGATTTTTGGGGGTTTTATTTTTATGTTTTAGCTTTTCGCCACTGTTACTGTTGATGAACCTGCACCGGGTTTGAAGACAATCTTTAGTTTCATTGCCCCTGATCAAAGGTCTGGCAAGGTAATGGAGACTTCCTTACTCCTGTCATTAAGCTTTTTGTTCTTAAATACCAACATTTTGAGCTTCTTGTTTGTCCTTCCCTTCTGTAAACTTGTAGGTTTCATGAGTACATGACAAAGTCTTTATTATTGTTGTAACAGGTGGAACTGCAATACCAACATGAATATGCTGGCATAAGCACTAGCATTGGATTGACTGCAAATCCCCTTGTTAACTTTTCTGGCGTGGTTGGAAACAATAGTGTCACTGTTGGGACTGATCTCTCATTTGACACTGCCAGTAGTAACTTTACAAAATTGAATGCTGGGTTGAATTTCACGCATTCTGACCTCATTGCTTCTTTGACATTGTAAGTGCTTTCACCAGAGCAGGGGCCGGGGTTGATTATTTATGTTTCACATGGAACTTGTATTGAATTGCTTTATATGATCCTCTGGTCATTTATTGATTCATAAGCATTGAAAGTAGCCTAGAAATATCTGCCTTTCTTTTTTTTCCCTTGTGCACTGATTGCATTATTCTACTTTGTTATGCTTCTGGTTTTGATAAGGTAGTTCTGTTGATTAACTCTAGGAATGATAAAGGTGACACTCTTAATGCTTCCTACTACCACATAGTTAGCCCATTGACTAACACAGCGGTTGGTGCGGAGCTGAGCCATAGCTTTTCAAGTAATGAGAACACTCTCACAATTGGTACACAACATGCTCTTGACCCATTGACAACGGTAAAGGCTCGACTGAATAACTATGGCAGAGCAAGTGCTCTGATCCAGCATGAATGGCGCCCAAAATCGCTCATCACAATATCTGGAGAGGTGGACACCGGAGCAATTGAAAAAACTGCTAAAGTTGGGCTGGCCTTGGCACTCAAGCCCTAGGCAAAGGCAAAACTGTTATTGTTGTGTCATATGGAAGGTGGGCCTTAATTTTTGATTGGTTGAGGACTTGGAGAAAAATAATGTACTTTCATGGATTATAAAAATAATGTTATTGGCAAACTGAAATTAGCAATTTGCTTTGTTGAACAAGTGTTGCTCACAACTAATTAGTTCAACTTGTTTACTTCATTCAGTCACAAATCTTGCAGGCAGACATGGGATTTGGTCATTGGCCATTATTTGCTTGATTTCAGATTAACTTCCAGAGATCACTATTTATCTAAACCATTTTTTATTAAACATACTGCTTGTTTTGTTTTAATACAATTGAAATGAATTAACACTCTGGCAATTGGTATTTTGCATTTTGTTGATCATATCTTAAATTGTGTCACATCTTTAGGTACAAAGCCATAAAAACATTTTATACAAATTCATAAACCGGCTCACATTTTCTTTAGGTACAATAATAAAGTGCTAATACTATCATTATATTTTCACAAACAATATATAATAAGCCTAATTTATAAAGGAAATCTGAACCTTAAAACCCTGAGCTATTAAGACGTATAACAACCGTTTTACCAAACTCGGATTATTACTCAAATGCATATCAAGAAGGCCATTGTTCTTGAGTAGAATAACTAAACAATACTATGCTGGGTTGCCCAAACTACTACGCAACACTTGAGGGTACTCAGTTGTTTTGGCTTGCTTGAAGAAGACCATCCCTGATTTGAGAAGCAATGTCTCTTACAGCACCTGGCCCATGTGGGATGAAAACAGAGTTGGATTTTGACGATGCACCGATCTCCTTCATTGTGTCGAAGTACTGTGTCACAAGAACCATGTCCATGACATCCTTTGATGATGTACCAGGTACATTCTCAGAGAAGGCCAGCACACTGTCTCTAAGTCCATCTACAATAGCCTGTCGCTGCCGAGCTACACCAAGCCCAGCCAGATACTTTGACTCGGCATCTCCTTCTGCTCTCTTGATCTGCAATATCTTCTCTGCTTCAGCTTTCTCATTGGCAGCCACCCTCATTCTTGCCGCTATTTATAACAAGCCAACATATATCAGACCTATTTACAGAATTTATGGGGTTTTTTTTTTTTTGAGAGAACAAAATTTATGTTAAACAAGCTAAAGATTTTCAAACATAATTTCTTCAAGTGAGGATAATTAACTTTAACAAACAAGGCAAGTTCTCAAAAAATTAGGGGGAAATAAATATATATAATTCATAAAGTTGCACGTATCATACCTGCATTAATCTCATTCATTGCCCTCTTCACATGCTCATCTGGTTCAATATCCACAATAAGAGTCTGAACAATCTCGTACCCATAATGTGACATGGCCTAAAGATTCAAACAATAGGTAAGTTTTAGCTTGTACAACCTTGGTTAATCCAAACCTAAAACAACAAAGCAGGCAGGGCAATACCTTTTCAAGTTCCCCTTCCACAGCTCTCGCTATATCATTCTTCTGTTCAAATACTGCATCCAGCTCCAACTTCGGAACACTTGCCCTAATAACTAAATTAAAGTATATCCCATTAGTTCATAGTCAGAACAGTGATCTACAACCAGATTGACTTGAATTACACAAAGGAAAAGTATGAGATGGCATGATCAAATGAAAACACAGATTGCAAATTGTTCGGAGCATAAGATAATTAGGCAAAACATTCAAAATCCTCAATACTGAAAAGCTGATGATGATGATGATGACGATGCTATATATCAATTATTCACATCCTCCACAAAGTGAGGATAAAATGAAAGTCTAGAGTAGTCATGAAACAGTGCAAGAGTAATGGATTAGAAAGTTCTAAAATAATTGCAAGGAAATCCTTATTGAAACATTTCATAAGCTGCAATACAGCAGAGACAAGATTGGAACCTAAGCTGCACTGGAAAAGCCCAAAGCCAATCCTAGGAAAAGTGAAGCTCTATAGGGTCTTTCTGTCCAGGTGTGGCAGTTTGCATCTTCATAGATCCCTTTTTTGTCCAATGAGAAAAAGAAGATGATTCCGTGGATAATGGAGGAGGAACAATGAGGAAGTTAGTGGTAGGGCCATTTAAATTCCCAAAACCCATGAACCGAATCATAATTCATACATAATGCTGAGCATAAGGTACTTTCATCTAAAACAATATAATTATAGTGGGAAATTAAACATGTCAAATAGAGGGCATCATTAGCATTTTCCTTTTTCCTTGAAAGTTAGAAGAGAGATATTAATTTAGTTCAACTGAAAACTTTCAAAAGGAAGAGCCTATAGAAGCACAGTAGATAAGTATTTAAGTCCCACACCCCAAATTCCATACTGACCCCCTGATATGCAAACAAACCACAATAGCATCCCGCAACCTTTGCAATAATTATAGATAAACTTCAAATAAGCACATACCACATATTTGACATTCTAGATTATGAGCAGAGCAGCTATCATTCAAGTTTTACACAATTCAAGGAAATCTAAAGCACACATACCATCAAAGACATAGGATTGAATCTGGGCTCTAGTGTTGCTCAGTTTATAGAAAGCATCTTGTGCCTTTTCAGCTAAGGCTCGGTATTGAATTGAAGCAACCACGTTAACAAACACGTTATCCTGAGGGCATAATAGAATATCAGAATCAGATGGAATAAATGATGGAGGACTAAACTAAAAAGCCTTTCAACTTAAATGAGCACATAACCAACTATAGCATCAACATAAATGATTCAGAGGTCACAATGCTGGTATCAAACTAATTACTCCTTTCTCTTTATATATATTCCAAAGAATGAAATTTAAACTTCCTTTACCAATTATTCCCCTTGTCTACTTGATGGCAAGCATTCCATCCAACACAAAATACAGTGATCTCATCTCAGAATAACAGCTATTTGGGATTGACTGTTCTTTTTTTTAAAAAAGAAAAAAAAAAAAAAAAAGCATTGTCAAGCGGGTATCAATTATGCAACAACAAACCTTGGTTTTTGTTTCACATCGAACATCCAGTTGCTGCACACGCAAGGAGAGAGTACCAGCTGCCTGTTTCCCGAAACACCACGGCAAACAATGACAACCAGGCTGAAGCACATCATCAAACTTCCCAAATGCTTCTGTTATAGCTACAGTTGACTGCTCCACTTGAATACACCCAAGAGCCTGCCCCATTTTCTGATCAAAATAAAGTATTCCAAAAATCAATACGCATACACAGCCTTCAATCAATACATTAACTTTAATCCAAAAACACGCACACAAAATAATAATAATAATAATAATCTTTTGCACACATTTCTCGCCTGGTTTGTAGAAAACTGAATAAGCGAATTCTATAAGTCCTTTAAATACCCCCAAAAAGATATAATACAAGAAACTCATACTAATATTTAACACCCATCATAATAAATAAATGCTAAAGAAGACAGATGTTACCAGTTATTATCGAGGTTTTCGGACCAAAAAGATAAAATAGAAAAGATAAGAACAAAACGATGAAACTTTCTTTGAATTTTTCTACATTGAAACTGACGGCAATCAAAGAATTGATAGCAATTCTGATGCAATTACAGTTCAACCCTTTCATTGAACTAATCAGTTTGAGTATAACTATAATTTAAAGATGCAAACAAAATACGCAACATATAAAAAAAACATTTTTTGAAAAAGAACACAACTTTATCAAATGCGAAAAATCGTCAGCCGTCGTGTTGCTTAGAAACTAAGAAATTTGATGAGAAACCACCTATAACATTTTCAAAGTATTAAAGAAGATTACTTCCATTAAAATATTGTTTAACTATTTTAAACTATTCCGAGTAAGACAAAATAATTTTTTTTTTTTAAAAGTCAGGATTGAATTGAAATAAGGAAATCAGGACGGTTCTGACAGAAAACGAAGAAACCGAGTGAAGTCATAAAGAAACTGGAGATTAAGCCCTAATTTCCGACAGCAAAACAAACAGAAAACGAAGCAAGCGAAACCACAGAAGAAATAAGACAAAAATTGCAGCTGAATTGCATTAATTAGCAAAACAAAATTAATTAAGAAATAACAACAAACGAATATCTTTGAAATACCTAAAAGAAGGTGAGAAATCGGAATTGAAGAGTCCCAACAAGTTTGAATAAAATACAGTACGCTGTTTTGTTTTTTATACAAAGTGTGCTGTTATTCTGCTGTCAAAAGACATGGTATATATAGTAATTTAATTAAGATTATGCAATTTCCAGGAAACGACGACGTATAAGAAGAATCTGCAAGGAAACAACGGAAAGGGAATTGGAGACGTTTAGACTTGGGACTCGTTTTCTCTGTCAGTTTCAACTTTTAAATCAGCAAAAGCTGACATTTATCGCCGTCGTTTTAAGTTATATATTCAAATACCTACCGCAACTCATTTGCAATTACTATGGCATTGGCAATCACAGTTTTGATTTACTAAATATATGCCTGAATCCTCACAATTTGATTGGACAAAAGATTAAAATAATAATTGATTGCTCCATAAATTATGGGGCCGTAAAAATGAAATATTATTGATACCATTTTTGCAATGTTGAAATAAGGAGCATTTTGATTCGTGAAATTTTTGGATTTATAATTTAAATATCTAAAGGTATAAAATTTTACTCGAAGTTTAGCTCGTCTAAATAACGAAATTCTCTCACTTAACGGAAGATAGAAATTTGGTTTATGATAACACTCATTCCTCATCTTTCAATTCTTCCCTCTCTATATAAAATTTTTAGCCCTTACTCCCATTGTAACAGTCCCTTTTTAATTTTAATTTTAATTTAATTTTAAGATAAATATAAATATAAATAATATCTTTTTATTTTTTATTTTTAAAATTTTAATAGAAATATAAATAACACCCTTTTTTTACCGTTTTATAAATAAATAATAAGCAAATATTATTCCATTTCTAATTTTAAGATAAAGCCTTTTTTATTTTAAAATTTAAATAAAATTGATTTAATTTTAAGATAATTTTTTTAACAAAACCTTTTTAATTTTAAATTTAAGATTACAGATAAATAATTTTTAATATAAATTGAAAATCAATTGATTTTTTATATTTTTAATTTCAAAATTTACTAAATATTTAAAGGTTAAGTAAGCAATAAGATTTAAAAAACGTTGATTGTCATGTTTTTAATATAATTTTTAATTTTGAAAGGAAAAAAGAAAAATAAAATTTCCTATCCTATGTTAAATAGAAAAAATTAATTAGATAAATATTTTATTATTATTATCCCTCTTCATTCTCTCAGCTTGTCGAAAATTTGCTTTCAAAATAATTGAAATAATATGTTCTAAATTGTTCAGTGAATTTCTTAATCCTCTAAAGCTTGATGATTTGGAGAAACAAAATTGATTTATCCATTTGTTTTTGTTGCATAACACTACTTCGGATTTTATGAAATTACTTTATTGTATGTTAACTGTAGTTTTATATTTATATTTTAAGATTATTTTTTAATGATTTTTTATTTTAATTTGAAGTTTAAGATAAAACATGTTTAATATAATTTAAAATCAATAAGCTTTTTTTTATATTTTTAACTTGAAATTTTACTAAATACTTGTAATATGATTTTATTAAAAAAAATTAATGGATAATTAAAAATTATAAAAATTAAATATAAAAATGGAAAGATTGCAACTTAGCATCACTATATATTTTTATACCTTGTTATATTATATATATATATATATGATTAGATATGAAATATGATTAGGGTTACGGTGTAAATGAGACACTGGTACTCGCAAGCTACTTGAGTTTGAGTTGAAAAAATTCAAACTCGATTCAGTAATAATTGAGCCGAGCTCGAGCAATTCGAGCTTAGTAATACATGACTCGAACGGCTCACAAGCATTGTCGAGCTTTTCATATTTTATATTATTAAATTACATTATCGTCTTTAATATATATTATTAACCCTAAGCTTGATTTATTGAGTTGAGCTCAAGCTGAAGTAGCTTGATCATATCTAGAGCCAAGTTTGAGCTTAAAAATAAATGTTTGATCGAGCTAGAATCGAGTGTCGGGCTCGAGCTTGGTAGAATTTGGGCTCAACTTGGCTCAACTACATCCCTAACTAGGGTAAACCACACCAATAGTCACTCAACTATGGATAAGTTTTTGTTTGATCATTGGATCTCTAACATTTTCGAAATTATACTTTTACTCACACGATTGTTAAATGACTAATGGTGGCACTTTTTTAGTTGGTATAATAACAATTTTAGTCATCAGTTTTTATACTTTCTATTAATTTAATCCTGATTTATATAAAAATAATAAAAAATTAAATTCTTTTTAAAAGTTTAGAAATTTATGACAAAATTCTAAAAACAAATAAAAAATTAAAAATTCCCAAAAAAAATATAAAGTGAGAAAATGAGGGAAATTTATTTTTAAACCCTTTAAAATTTCTCTATTTGTATTATCTATATGGAAATATCCAATACCCATTATTTAGGAAAACATAAAAAAATTTGAAATATTAAGTAAAATTATTGGTTGTTTGTTTTTGACCTCTTCTATTTTTTAACAAAGCCTTCTCATTATAAGGAAAGGAAAAAATCGGAATATAATTAAAAAAAAACTTGAAGATATCTTTAAACTATTGTCAATTTTTTAAATAATTTTATAATTTATAAATTTATAATTTTTTTTCATAATCATTAATAATTAATTACAAAATTTAATAATTTTTACAACTTTTTAATAAATTTTGTAATATCCTAAATCTCGTTTGGAATGAATCTACATAAATGGTTGTCCAAATTTAAATGAACTTAGATATCCATTGTCTAGGTTTATTTTGACGGTCAACATTGGTCAATATCAGTCAATGACAGTCAACAACCACCTCATTGGTCAATGTTCATGTCATCGATAGCATGGGAAAAAGCCAAATACGTGGTGCGTTTCTCATTGGTTAAGTGTGCCACTTAATTTTTTAGTATATTTTGTAACGACCCGATAGTCAGAGGTGTAACGGCCCGATAGTCATGGGTGTCGGAAAGTGCATTTTCGGGACTCTGTTTTCGTAAATCAGACTAGTAAATATTTAAATATTTATGAAGTTAGTTGTGTAGTTAATTAGGTTTTGGTTAAGTAAATTTGTATGAATTGAGAGTAATTAGGTAAAAGGACAAAATTGTATAAAGGGTGAAAATTGAATTATAGATTAAAGAAAAATTAAAGGGACTAAAGAAACAATTATGNATTTTAATATTAGGGATTAAATTGATAGATTTTTAAGTTAGAAATGAAAAAGGATTGAATTGTAGAATAAATTGTAAAATTTGAGTAATAGGGACTAAATTGTAAAAATTCAAAATTTAGGAATTTAAGTGAAAATAGGAAGTTAAATTTAGTCTAAAATGAAATTTGCATGAAAATAAAGAATTAAATGTGAAGAATAAAAGTTAGTCTCGGTTTAGGGACTAAATTGAAATTTAGGCAAACATTGAGTAAAAATTGAAATATTCAATATAAAATTTAATTGCGTTGTATTGATGAATTTTAATTGTTTTAATTCCATAGCTAACGTCGTATTGGAATCCTCGACTAAAAACGGAAAAGATAAAGTCGACGAGGAATAACTCGAAATTTCTGGTTTGTATTTTTATACTCCGTACTTAGTTATTAATTGTTGTATTTTTTATTTAATGCATATGGTAAGTGTTGAGGTAAGTATTTGACACTTGGTCATTGAATTGAATTTAAGTTGATTGAATGGATTGAATTGGTATATATATATATATATTGAATGTATTGACTATTTGAATTGAAATGAATATTGGTTGTATTTGAAAAGTGAATGTGAAGCCTATTAACTGTATCGGGCTGAGTCGGATATAGATGGCATACCATAGGATTGGAAGAGTTCAGGTATTTTTTCGACTTTGAGTCGATGTGACACTGGGTGTCAATTTATTACTTCGGATTTATTCGATAAGGCACTGGGTGCCAATTTACTTCGATTTAACCGATGAGACATTGGGTGTCAATTTACTACTTCGAATTATCCGATGAGGTACTAGGTGCCAAATTGGTGTGTTTGATTGGATCTGTGTATCCGTCCGAGTCGTGTTAATAGGGTAATTAAATAAAACAGTATTATGATTGATGTGGTATGTGAATTGAAAATGAAATAGTGAATAGAAATATGCAAATGAAATACATGAATTATGTATTCATGAATTGGATATGAAATTAGTAATGTTATTGTTAAATGATATATGGATCAAATTGTGAAAAGCTGATGAAAATTGAGTAAAGTATAAAATGATGTATTCATGATATGAGTATTGAATGGTTAATGCTATTGTATAAATAAACGTGGTTTTAAATATGTATTTGTGCTTAACATTTAATTGTGTATGTTATATTGTTTTGTTTTTAAATATTCGGATTATAGAAATACCACTGAGTTTTACTCAGCGTACGATTTTGTTTTCCGTGTGCAGGTTAGGTACTTAATTTTGGTCGCTAATTCAACATCCAACACCGATCCCGATCTCAAATGTGGTGATGTTTATCCTTTTGTGTCGGCATGGACCTAGGGTGTCTAACTATTAGATATTTTGTGAATTAAGTGTAATGAGATTATAAGTTTAATATTGGTTGGTTATAAACATATAAATATGTGTTTGTGTTAAAGCTATATTATGGCATGTTTAATTGGTGTTTAAGTATTCATAAACTAGGCAAATGTATTGAGTTAGGTATGTTTATAATTTGGATTTGAATGATGTTTTGATGATATGAATTAATGATATAATTGTGGTACCAATGAGGGTACATTGGTTAGGTACCTAGGATGATTGTTTTGACATGTTTTAAATGTGTTTGATTGTGATTTGAAATAGTTAAACAAATCATTTTTGAGTTTTTTAGTGTGCAAGCTTGCAGGGAATGGAAAACTTGTTGTTTAAGTTACATTTTGAGTCCACACGGCCAGACATAGGGGCGTGTGACTATGCCGTATGAGACACTCAGCTGGCACACAGGCGTGCGAGGCTATTTCGAAAGGGCACACGGTCTGGCACAAGGGCGTGTGGCTTGGCCGTGTGACCCAAGTTATAGAGTTACATAGGTACAAACACGGGCTGGGGCACGGCCGTGCGTCCTTATTCCAAATGCCCACATGGTCTAAGACACGGGCATGTCTCTTGGCTGTGTGAGTCACACGGCCTGACCACACGGGCGTGCGAACCCTACAGCTTTGAAATTTTTTTATTATTTTTCAAACATGTATTTTGGGCCTCGATGGCTCGAATAAGGGACAGTATTTATGAGTTTAATTCAGTTTTTTACCTGAATATAATATGATAAGAAATGTTTGAAATTTATGTTTGTTTGATCGATAAGCTTCGGTAATGCTTTGAAACCCTATTTCGGCGACGAATGTGGGTTAGGGGTGTTACAAGGGGTGTCGAAAAGTACATTTTCGGGACTCCATTTTCGTAAATCAGACTCGTAAATATTTTTTATAAATATTTACGAAGCTAGTTGTGTAGTTAATTAGGTTTTGGTTAAGTGAATTTTCTTGAATTAAGAGTAATTAGTTATAATGACTAAATTGCATATAGGGTGAAAATTGAATTATAGATTAAAGAATAATTAAAGGGACTAAAGAAACAATTATGCCATTGTTCTTTAATGAGGCAGCATAAGTTATATATATTATTAATAAATTAAAGTTAAAATATATATTATAATATGTTTTACTTAATATTTAAGTAAATATATATAATATAATAATAATAAAGTAAGTATAATAAAAGAATGAATGAATAAAAAAAAGAGAGAGAAAGCCAACGAAATCAGAAAGGAAATAAAGAAAAGAAAAAAGGGAAAGAAAGAAAGAAGAACTCACGACCAAGGGTTTCAAAAATTTCAAAGTTTAATTGTTAACGTCGTACTGGAATTTTCAACTAAAAAGGGCAAAGATAAAGTTGACGTGGAATAGCTCGAAATTCCTGGTTTGTATTTCTAGAATCCAATCCTTACTAATTGTTGTATTTTGATTTAATGCATATGGTAAGTGGTTTAGGTGAGTATTTGGTACTTTGACATTGAATTGAATTAAAGTTGATTAAAATGAATTGAATTGATATATATATTATGAATGTATTAACTATTTGAATTGACATGAATAAATATGTGATAATGTGCAAATATGATAATTGGATATAGGTTGTTTTTGGAAAGTGATTTGGAACTCTATTAACTGTATCGGGCTGAGTCGGATATAAGTGACATGCCATAGGATAGGAAGAGTTCAGGGATTTCTTCGACTTCGAGTCGATGAGGCACTGGGTGCCAAATTTGTGTGTTGGTTGGATCCGTATATCCGTCCGAGTTCGAGTCGTGTTAATAGGGGTAATTAAATAAAATAATACTATGATTGATATTGGATGATATTTTATGTGAAATGAAAATGGGATAATGAATTGAAACATGAAAATGAGACACATGAATTACGTATTCATGAATTGGATAGTGAATTGAAACATGAAAATGAGACACATGAATTACGTATTCATGAATTGGATATGAATTGAATAATATTATTGTATAAATGATATATATATTAAATTGTGAAAAGCTATTATATAGCAAGTGATGAGATTTGAGAATGGTATGAAATGATGTATTTATGAATTGAATATTGAACGGCTAATGCCATTGTTTGAATAAATGTGATCTTAAATATTCAAATGTGCTTATAATTAAAATATGCATATTATATTATCATGTCTTTAAATATTTGGATTGTAAAAATACCACTGAGTTTTACGCAGCGTACGGTTTTGTTTTTCGTGCGCAGATTAGGTACAGTGATTTTGAAGAGTTGTAATTGAGGTTGTGAGCATCCATCTCATCACATATCCAAGTGCCAAGAGGGTATGTTTCTAAATTTTGAATAGAATGACATGTACTTAGGAAGATTAAGTGTGTTCCAAGTAGTAGGGACTAAAATATAAGTTATGAAAACTTTTTTTAATGTTCAAATATATTAGTGATTAGCCAAAATCACTTTGGCACCTCATGTAATATCCCTATATCAAGTTCCTTGGGTCGAACCGGGTATAGGGGTGTTACATCTTTAACTTTTTTAACAAAAAAAACTATAACGAAAGAATAGTTTAGGTACCAAAATGAGACAAAAAAAAGTACTAAAATGAGAAAAAAAATAGTTTGAAGGCCAAATCGTGACATAAGTTATTTATTTTTAAGACGGATTAATATAATATTTATAATTGTAACATCCTTAAAGTATAGAAGGTGTGGTTCAATGGTGTGTCAGGTTAGGAAAATTAGAGAATTTTTGGAAATAGATTAAATAGGAATTTGAAAGTAAAAGTATAGAAAGTAATTAGAGCTGGTAGAAACTAGAAATATTTTCAAGATAGGAAATTATGATTTGAAGTAATGACTAAATTGAATGAAAATGAAAAGTAGTGGGGCAAAAATGTAAAAATTAAAAGTTAAGTTAATAACATAGGAGTATATGAAAAACAAGGAAGGATTAGGAATAAATTTTACCAAATAAAATGTGATTCATGCATGGGAATTGTAAAGATGATAAATGTTAAAATAGTAATTAGAAAAGCAACATATTTATGGACAATGATTTGGGGCAAAGTGTAAAGATGAAGGGTTGAAGGACTAGGTAGCAATTTAGCCAATTTTTTAGTAAAAATCAAGAGATTGGAAGAAAAGATGAGAAAGTCTTATCTTTTTCTTTCAACCCACCCGTCACTTCTTTTTCTCTCAAAACCAAACTTTCACTCTTATTTCATCTAAGTCCTTTTCACCATTTTTGAGTCAAACAAGCTTGCTTTTTTTCATTTTTCTTTCATGATTTCTCAACCAAATCAAGAGTAGAGCAAGGTAGTTATTTTAGCTTCATGAAAAAGGAGTTGCTAGTTAGATGAAATGAGAGAGAAAGTTAAGGTTAGTTTGTATTAACAAGAAATCAATGTAAGAGGATGAAAATGTTTCATGGTATTCATGTTAATTTCATTAGTTGTGCATAGATATGTTATATGGTTAAGTGTATTAAAATTATTGTATGTGTGTGAAAAAGATGTGAAATTAAATGGAAGTTATACGTGAAATTATAAGATTAAGAGCTAAATTGAAAGAAATTGAAAGTTGGTATAATTGATACTAAGCCTAAGTAGATGGATATGAATTATTAAGATATTAATGGCATGCTCTTAAGGAATATATTGTGCGCTTCTTGTTTATCCACTTCGGCGGTGTTCAGTTTCGTTCCGTATGTCCTAATTATTCTCATCAATCTTCTTTGGGCCTTGTAAGTGAAATACGAATTGGTAAGTGTAATTTTGACAAATGTGATTGTTACTATGAATAATTATATATACATATGTATTTACAATATAAAATGTAGTTTATGATTTAGTTCTTGCAGTACTTACTAAGCTATTTTAGCTTAACGCGTTTTCTTTAACATGTAGGTTGAAACGGGAAAGAGATTTTAGAAATGGTTTGAGACCTACTTGTCTCATCACATCTCGAGGCCAAGAGAGTATGACTTTTAAATTTTGGGTTAGAATGACATGTACATAGGTATTTAGTTTGTGTTTCTATTAGAAAGGACTAAACTGTAAACTTTATAAACTTTATAAATTATAAGAACTTAATCTAAATGTTTGAGTAGTATGATGGTACGATGGTGTTATGGTGGTTTTAAATGTTTAAATTATCAATTGGTTGGTTTGCTATTGGAATTTGATATGCAGGGACTAAGGTGTAAAAATTTAAAATTTGCAAAATTTCCTTCAATTTTAGCTCACACAATTTTAGAGAGTTATACGGGCTAGCCACACAGCCATGTGAGTGCTGAAATTGGTCAATTTTGGAACCACACGGTCTCGGAAACATACACGGTCTAGCCATACGACCATATGCCTTGTTTTTCTCAAAAATTCATGTTTCACTTTAAAACATTGCTTTAAATACTAAAATGTTTAAGGAACTTATCGTGCTCCTTCCTAACATTGATAATGGTTAATTAATGACTCGATTAGTTACAAATAGGTCCAAATTGAGGCTTTGCTTGTTAAAGTTTGATTGGTTAATATTCTAATATTTAATGTAGCATTCCTATATTTGATTCGATAATCGAATTAGGTACAGGGGTGTTACAATAATAATATCGCTATGATTATTGTTTATTATTTTTTATATTCAATAAACTATTATACATATAGTAATTTAAATAATAACAACATAAAATGCATACTTTATGCAGTCAAGTAATTTTGCTAAATCAATCACTTTGATCCAAGACCAAAACAAGGAAGAGCTCACCAAGTCAAAGCTATTAAGTTACTTTGTTTAAAGGGAACACCTTAACTAATATTATACAACCATACAATGACAAGACTATATCTTTTATTAACACTTATCTTTTATATGTTTAGCATATGAATCATCGTCAAATCACGTCATGACCTACTTAAAACTCTATAGCAATAAGTGGGCTTTTTTATTAAAATAATCCCAAAAAATTAATTAATTATAAAAATGACCCACCTTTTTAATTAAATACGAAAATAAACCAAAATCTACGGTAAAAGTTGGTGGAGTCAAATTATATGGCGCCACCAACTTGCCAAGTCAGCAAA
This sequence comes from Gossypium australe, assembly GCA_005393395.2. NCBI lineage: Eukaryota > Viridiplantae > Streptophyta > Magnoliopsida > Malvales > Malvaceae > Gossypium > Gossypium australe. The sequence continues at coordinate 18,543,386 of CM016625.1, read as the reverse complement.
AGGCATAAAAAAAAATAATTTTTTGGTGGAACCATGTTAAATGGCGCTACCTGTATAAAATACAAAGGAAATACTGCAAAATTTGGAAAATTAGGGGGCTTTTAAAACAATTTTTCATTTTTGATGGAGCCATTTTAAATGGCGCCACCACCTGACACCTTCTACTCATTTCAGTTTTTTTTTTAACTTTTTTTAAAATTGTCTTTTTCTTTTTTTTTTTTAGAAGTTTTTATTTTTTTCTTATTTTATTTTGTTTATTTATTTATTTTATTTTTATTATTAATTTTAAAAAATTGAAATGTTTATATATATTTTTTAAAATTTTAAATTATTTTTAAAATTTTAGATATATATTTTTAAATTATTTTTTAAATTTTAAAATATATTTTCAAATTAATTTTAAAATTTTAATATTATTTTTTTAAATATTAACCATATTTTTAATAATTTAAAAACATTTAAACATTTAAAATTTTTAAATACAATTTTTAAATAAATTTAAAAAATCATAATTTAAAAAATTATGAAAAGATGGGGGGCTTTTAAAACAATTTCTCATTTCTGGTGGAGCCATTTTAAATGACGCCACCAGACTGACACCATGCATATTTAAATTTTTTTTAACTTTTTTTAAATTTTTGAAAAAGTTTGGGAGGCTTTAAAAATAATTTCCCATTTTCTGGTGGAGCCATTTCAAATGGCGCCACTAGTGCTGACACATGCAATTTACCTTTTTTTTTAAACTTTTTTCTTAAATTTTGTCTTTTTCTTAAAATTTTTTGAAGTTTTATATTATTTTCTTATTTTATTTTGTTTATTTAATTTATATTATAATTTAAAAATTTGTAATGTATATTAAAATATTTTATAATATATTTTTTAAATTTTAAATATTTTTAAATTATTTTTTAACTTTAGATATATTTTTGAAATTATTTTTATAAATTTAAATGTACATTTTTCAAATTAATTTTTCTAAATTTTAAATATTAACCATATTTTTAATAATATAAAACATTTAAATATTTAAAGATATGATCTTTCAAATTTATTACTTTTTTTATTTTTTAATAATATAAAACATTTAAACATTTAAAATTTTAAATAAATTTTTATAAAAAATTTTAAAAAGGTTAAATATTTTTAAAATAAATAATAATATTAAAATTAATAATAAATTTGAAAGCTCATACCTTTAAAATATTTAATTTTTATAATATAAAAAATATATTATATTTAAAAATATATTTAAATTTAAAAAAAAATTTCAATATATATTTTTAATATTTATAAAAATATATTATAAAACATTTTAAAAATACATTTCAAGTTTTTTTTAAATAAACAAAATAAATAAGGACTTAAAAAAGTAAAAAAAAAAGGTCAAAACTTTTTTAAAAAAAATGTTGAAACAAACAACTTGGCAATCAGACTCGAAAACTGCTATAGGGCCCTCTATACTCTCAAAAATCACAGTATTTTGGTGGAGCCATTCTTTATGGCTCCACCTCTTGGTTCTCTTCTATATATAGAGTGGTGTAATTGTTGTGTTCAGTAGGAAAGTTCAAAAAATATGTTAAAAATGAATAATGAGGTGTTTTTGGTGTATGTTGTTTTTGATGGTGAAATTGTAGAAGATGATATTGGATGTGTACTTCAAAATCGGCAAAGAGTAGGTTTGCGATTCAAAAAAAAAATGTGAAGCTAGCAGAAATGAAAAGGAAGATCAGTGCCAAAATAGTTATTCGTCGTGGAAGGGCGATGTCCAAATTATTTTACAAGTTTCCAATCTCTACAGATCCGTTCAAATTTTGCGCGATGCAGCAGATCCGTTCAAATTTTGCGCGATGCAGCTGTTAGATGATGATGACTTGGGCACTATGATGGAAATATGGTGATCGACCGGGAGTGAGAACCCCCAACCAGTTGAATTATTTGCTGAATTAGCAGATTTAGAGCCTGTTGAGAATGTTAGTCCAATAAGTCAACATCATGAATTTGACTTTAATCTTAATGTTGGATGGACAGACCAATTAGAATGCGGTGGAACATCGCAGATACCCGAAATTCCTAATTATGGTGTGTAACACCCCTCACCCGTGTCCAACTCTGGGACAGGGTTCGAGGCATTACCGGACTAAAACTTTTACAATCGTTCAAAACCGGGTTACCAAATTTCGCCCAAAATTAAAACTTTTCAAACACATGCATTTAACCTTGTCATCTATTTAATCACTTATACATCTCATGGCTATAATCAACAAATCAATATAAGCCAATACATTTGGCTAATCACAACAACATCCATCATAGAAAAACTTAGTCCCTATACATGCCACTCACTTGAAAACATTTAACATTCACATGCCAATACTCCTAAGATAATGGCTCGATAGTGTGATGCTGCCTCCGACGATCTCCAACCCTAAGCTGACCTGATAAAACTTAAAAAAATGGAAAGGAGGGAGTAAGCTTTACGCTTATTAAGCTCGCATGAAAATAATAAGCGATGCGATAACATGCTATTTTCATATTCTTTCTATTTATTCAAATTCCAATTAAGCTGTTTTCTTGAGTCACAGTCATTAAATTATTTATATCTAGAGCTACAAAACTCCAAATTAAGATCCGTTAATTTTCCCTAAAACTAGATTCATTTTATCTTCTTACCATAAAATTTTCAGAATTTTTGGTTTAGCCAATAAGTACAGTTTATTTTTTAAAGTATCCCCTGTTCTGTTGTCTGACAGTTTCGACCTTTCTTCACTAAAAATCAATTATCTCATTGTACAGAACTCAAATGATGTTACCATTTATTTCTCTTGAAAATAGACTCATTAAGAAATTCAGGGATATAAATTTTATCCCATGATTATTTTTTTTACAATTTTTAATGAATTTCCAAAGTCAAAATAGGGGATTCCAAAATCATTCTGACTCTATCTCACCAAAATTCAAATATCTCAGAATATAAAATTATTTTGCTTACACCGTTTCTTTTATGCAAAAATAGACTCAATAAGCTTTAATTTTATATCTTATTCAAATTCTAATTCAATTTCCACCATTTTTGGTGATTTTTAAAAAATACACAACTGCAGCTGTCCAATACTGTCTTGATGCTAACTTCACTTTTTTCATGATTTTCATGTATTCACTTTCATTTTTTGCACATATGCACAAAAACATAGTATAACTTAGCATATAACTATCACTTGATCATAGGCACATCTCACTCATTTGCATCCTTACAATTGATGCATCATAACCCAAACACTTTATTCAACATATAAATCATACAATAGCAATTTCATACACATACCTGTATTATTTGTTCATACGATTTCCTACTTAATTTCATACCTGCACTTCACTTATACAAACGATTTCATATTCACACTTACACATATAAATGCATCAATCACAATGTTCACGTGCACATTATTATCACATGATTAAATCCTTTTCACATTCAATCACTTTTCATTATATCAATTCAATACCCGTTGAACCATACGGAGTACTAAAGGATACGCGGAATAAGGCACAAAGTGCCACACTGTAATGTAGCCGAAGCTACCACTGTAACACTGGGGTTACCCTCAGGCCTGCTCACACAAGCTGTCAGTTCAAGGTTAATATACAGTGCTGCTCACACAAGTTGTCAGGTGTCTGCAACACATGCACGATCACCCAGCCACTGATATAACACAATGAACCAGCACCCGTGGAACACTTTCACACTGAAAACACTGAAATTCCTAGTGACATGTCACTTGTATCCTAATCGTTTCCTAAGGTTCAATCGGGACTTTTTTCACACTTGTTAACACTTAGTCAATATTTACTTAATCACTTGTCTCATGATAACACTAATTCACAATTACTCATTACATTCACAATCATAGAAGTCACATTTAAGTACAATATTTCAATGCATTTCCATGTACCATGTACATATTTTAAATCAATTTATAAACTTGGCACATTAAACATTTAATTCAACATAATTCATTTAATTCACTAATTTAGCTTTCAAATATAAATTACAACATTATTGCATTATTATTAACATACCAACTTACCTCGAATGCCGAAACGGCTAATTTTCTCGACTTATCCCACAACTTTGTTCTTCCCCGATCTTAGTCCAAATTTCATAATTTCTTGATCTAACATGTCAAATAACACTCATTTAACACATTTTATCAACACACTAATCAATTCAATTCACATATCAAATTACGGAAATTTTATAATTTTGCTCCCTAACTTTTCAAAAATTACATTTTTACCCCTAGGCTCGTAAATTAAACTTTATTCCTTTTTCTTATGTTTTATGACATGCTGAACATTTTTCCCTTCTATAGCAACTTCAAATTCTTACTATAACACATACTTATGAACAATAACAACTTTTACCAATTAGCTCGTTTTACTCGTTTTCACCGAAAATCACTTAGTAAAAATCATTTCTCTACTCATAAACATGCATAATCTACCATCAAACATCAAAATACACAATTTTCCATCATGGGTAAAATTTTTGACTTTAACTATATCTCAAAATATGGTTAGAAATAGGTAGATTATGGTACAAGGATTTCAAAAATACGAAAATCAATAAAAACAGGGCAAGAACGAGCTTACTATTGAGCTTGGAAAGCTTGGACAAAACCTCAACCATGGCTTCCATGGTATTTTTGGCAGCAACCCAAAAGAATGAAGAAGATGACATCTTTTTTTTAAGGATATTTTGGCTTTATATGCCAAATTACTAAAATACCCTTAATGCCTTTCTTAGATATTTTACCACACAAGCTTATTTTTGTCCAAAAATTTAGAATTTGGTAAAATTGCTATTTAAGGGCTCCTAATTCATAATCCAAAGCAATTTCATACAAAAAGCTTCTAGAACATGCATTTTGCAACTTATTCAATTTAGTCCTTAAAGTCTAATCGAGCACCTTAGACATATAATTTCTTTATGAAATTTTCACACAAGCATGTAAACATATCATAGACCTTATAATAATCATAAAATAATTATTTCTACTTCAAATTCGTGGTCTCAAAACTACTGTTCTGACTAGGCCCTAATTCGGGATGTTACATGGTGGGAGTTCATACAACAACTCTACCCTCGGTCCCCGTCTACAAATACATCCGCAGGTGATAATAAGCACAGAGGTAAATGTCAGAGAAATGACCAATAATGGTGAAGATTCTGATTAAGACGTTAAAGATTTTAGTGACCCCGATGTTGATGAGGTTCCAGACGATATCGATGATGAAGGCCCGGAGGAGGTTGAAGATGTTCACGGCCCTTCATTCAGTAACTCAAGTCGTGGCATTATTTTACGAAATGAACCTGGGGGCAACATGTTGAACGTAGATCTAGATGCAGCGAATGCATCCGAGTTCCCTAAGTACGCCGATATAGTACATACTCATAGATTGGCGTCAAATTCACAGTTGGAGGAGTTGTTCGTTGGGCGACAGTTTGAGAACAAGGTGGATTGTGTGTTTGCCATCAAACAATACAACATGAAGTTGTCGATTGATTACAAGGTTGCCAAATCTACACCGACATTATATGTTGGGGAATGTTGGAGAGTCGACGATGGGTGTGGTTGGCGAGTTCGTGCTGCATTTATACAGAGGACTCAACAGTGGCAAATACGAAAATTAGAAGGGCGTCATACATGTACTGTCTCACGTATGTCTCAAGACCACCGAAAATTGGATGTTAAAAGTATTTGCAACTGCATCATGCTACTAGTGAAAGATAGCCCAATCATTCCTGTGTCGACATTGATTGCAGACATGCAAGCTCGATTTCAGTACAGAGTGTCATATAGGAAAGCGTGGTGGGCAAAACAAATGGCCATGCAACAATTGTACGGCGATTGGGATGAGTCATACAATGAACTTCAGAGTTGGATTTCAGCAATGGTGGAGTACGTCCCAGGAACTATCGTGGACTTGCAAACGTTGCCTTATAGAGGCCCTAATGGACAATTGGAATTGGGAAAAAGAGTTTTTCGTCGACTGTTCTGGACTTTCGATCCATGTGTTAGGGCCTTCTCCCACTGAAAACCGCTATTGCAAGTTGATGGAACATGACTTTATGGAAAATACACGCAGATACTTCTGATTGCGGTTGCACAAGACGGTAATAAAAATGTACTACCAATCGCTTTTGCCATCGTAGAGTTGGAGAACTCTAAATCATGGGCATATTTCATTCGAAACTTACGAAGACATGTTGTCAGAAAAGACAACATTTGCATTATATCCAACAGATCGAAGGGTCTTGTTGCTGCAATTCGGCAATCGGAGGTTCCGCGGAGGTCTATCTATTGTATTCGTCACATCGCTGTCAACTTCCACAATGAGTGTAAGAACAAAGACTGGCGCAAACGAATTGTGAACATGGGTAAAAATATCGTATTTAAATATATATTTGTAATTATTTCGAGTCCATTTCCTAATTTTAACGCATTTTATCTAAATATATATATAGGATACGAGCTGGAAGCATACCGATTCAGACATAAGTTGGCGAGGTTAGAGATTGATATGGCAGGGTCCAAACCTTCTCTTAGACAGTGGTTGGGTAGCATGGAGTCGTGGCAATGGGCTCAATGTTTTGACGATGGGTACCGTTATGGTCATATGACAACTAACCTTGTTGAGGCCGTTAACTCCGTCTTGAAGCGTACGTGCCACTTGCCAATTTCAGCGTTTTTTTTAGCCACATTTTACAAGTTAGCAACCTTAATACCGAAAATCGGGTTGAAACAAGCAAAACAGTTAGAGGCAGGACATGTGTACGTCGAAAAAATCGGAGATGCCATGAAAGATAACACTCAAAGGGCTAGGTTGATGAATGTAGAACTATATTCTCGAAATTGGAAAACTTTTCGAGTGACAGGGTATATCAGTCGTCGGTCAGGGATCCCGCCACGGTCCTATGAAGTTGATCTCCGAAACAGGCGGTGTGAGTATGAGATGTTCAAACATTACGGTACCCGTGTGTGCATATGGTTGCAGCTTGTGCTATGATAAACCGTAATATATACATATTTTAATCCCATATTTGGCATACTTTTGGATGATTTATCCTTGATTTGATGAATTCGATGCTTCTAATCTCTTAATTTCATGTTTTATACTCAGGAGAGCATAGGAGGATGAAAAGAACGAGAAAAGGGCCAAAAACGGAGAAAATGGGCCAAAGTAATAAATCCATACGGCTTAGAGTTTGCCACACGGCTGTGCTACTTTAGTAGACTCGAACACGGTCCTGAGCTCGATTCACACGGGCGTGTGCCACGGGCATGTCCCTACCGTGATCTATTTTAGTTCCACTCAGAAAAGGATCTTAGAGGTAAAGAAAGACATTCGAAAAGCCTATATAAACACCTTAGAGGGCAACCTAAAGGGGGTGTTCGAGAGTTCGACAAAAGGCCTCTGTCAGGGCTTTTGATAGGAGCAAAGCCAGCGAGAGCTGAAATTAGGGAATTACTCCAAGAAAGCTAGTTGATCCATCTTAGAAGCCGGAATCACGCTCAAGACTAAGGATCTTCCCTTCAATTTCTTTCAGATGGTTTTAGGGTTTTTCTTTATGGTGGTTTTAGGGTTTTTCTTTATGTTTTGTTATTTAAATACTTCTGAGATGTATTTTTTTTATAAACATGAACTAAATCCCTCAAATACCTAAGGGAGATGAAACCTAAGACGGATCTTGTTATTGTTTTCTTAACTGTATGATAAATACTTGATTTGTTCTTAATTATGTGTTCTTAATTCTTACTTTAATATTTCAGGATATTGATTTAAGTCCTTGTTTAAGAGTAGATCTAACATAATTAAGCGGAGTTGCTCGCACTCCTAGAAATAGGACGACGAAAATCTGCTGGATTAGGGTCAAACCTAATATGGGAGTCCATAAATCGAGTTAATGCAACATTAGGGGTTTTAATTAGAAAGAGATTTCAATTAATCAACCTAGGGTTAGACGTTAGTAGCCTCGAAAGAGGTATTAATATAAATTAGGGAATCCTACGGATCAAGTCAAGTGAAAAATCGTCTGGTTCAGAGTTAAATAACAAGTGAAATCTAGGTGGATTCTTCCTTGGGTATTGTCTTAATCAATTGTTTTTCTCAAGAGTATTTTCCCAATTCATTCTCTGTGTCTTGGCATCCTTAGTTTAGTAATTAGTTAGATAAATACCAATCCCCTTTATTTTACGCTAGATAATAAAAAGAAAGTTAGTACTAGTACTTTTGGTTCCTTTGGGTTCGACATTCCGGTCTTGTCACTAAGCTATACTACTGTTTGATAGGTGCGCTTGCCTCAATCGTGGTGATAGTTAGTTTCTAGGCTCGATCATTCATTATATAAATATTAAGACTTTCATACCACCATCAAGTTTTTAGCGCCGTTGCCGGGGAACTGAAATATTAAGAACGCTCAATTTTTATTACTTTAGCCATTTTTCTTTTATTTATTTATTTATTTCTAATTTTTATTTTTAGTTTTCTGATCTCTCTTTTATCTTATTCTGATAGATTTTTCTAGTTTATGACTAGGAGGAACCCGTCAGGACCCTTGATTTTTGACAGCGATATAGAAGGTTCCGTTCGCAGAAACAGAAGAGAAATAAGGCAAAACTTACAATACATAGAGGAAGAGCAAGAGGACGATACCAATACTACCGAAGAGATGGCTGATAACAATCCGCTACCTCATGTGGTTGTCGCGAACCCGGTGAATCAAAATCCTACTCCTCGTACTATGTATGATTATGCTAAACCTAATTTGACAGGAACTGAGTCAAGTATTGTTAGACCTGTTATTACTGCAAATAATTTTGAACTGAAACCTAATACAATTCAGATGATACAACAATTTGTTCAGTTTGATGGTTTGCAGGATGAAGATCCAAACAATCACTTGGCAAATTTTCTAGAATTTTGCAATACTTTGAAAATAAATGGCGTTTTTGATGATGTCATTCATCTTCGATTGTTTCCCTTTTCATTGAGGAACAAAGCTAAACAGTGGTTGAACTTGTTACCACGAGGATCAATCATTACATGGGAACAAATGACTGAAAATTTTTTGTTAAAATATTTTCCGCAGGCTAAAACGGCCAAGTTGAGGAATGATATATCTTCTTTTGTACAGATTGATTTAAAGACACTCTACGATACATGGGAGAGATACAAAGATCTATTGAGAAGGTGCCCACACCATGGATTACCTTTGTGGTTACAGGTTCAAACCTTTTACAAAGGTGTGAACCCCTCAACTAGACAGTTGATTGATTCAGCCGCCAGTGGAACCCTTAACAACAAAACACATGAGGCTGCCTACGAATTCATTGAAGAGATGTAACTGAATAACTATTAGTGGCAAGTCACAACAATAAGGCCAACAAAAGCCACCAATGTTTTCAACCTCGACGTAGTAACCATACTATCAAATCAGGTAGAGATTTTAAATAAAAAGATTGATGGTTTATGTGGTTCTTCGCAGGTACATCCAGTTATGCAGTGTGATACGAATGGATGAGGGATGAGCAATACAAAATATCCACCTTACAACCCTAGCGCTGAAAATGAATAAGTTCACTATATGGGTAATAATTCTAGACATTAAAATAACCCTTATAGTAATACTTACAATCCAGGTTGGAGGAACCACCCCAATTTTTCATGGGGTGGTCAAGGAAATCAAAGACAACAATCCCTCCTAGGCTTCCAACAATAACCCTACCCACAAAAAAAGAAGCCGAACCTTAAGGAGATGCTAACAAAATTTATAGTGTTGTCAGAAACCCGTTTCCAAAACACTGAGACAGCACTTAAAAATCAACAAGCATCGAGAACCAATTAGGGCAACTTGCTAAGTAGTTCTTTGAACGATCACAAGGAAGCCTACAAAGCAACACTGAAACTAACTCGAAGGAGCCTAAGGTTGAGGTAAGCCATGATAAGTCAAAACCGGTAATTACAGAGTACCAACCTCGTGTGCCATACCCCAATGCGATGAAGAAAGACAACACAGATGAACAATTTAGTAAATTTCTTAAACTTTTAAAGAAATTACATATTATCTTACCTTTTCTTGAAGCTCTTTCGCAGATGCCAGATTCAAGGAAATTTTTAAAAGGGCTTTTGCCAAACAAAAGGAAGTTAGACGAGGAGTCGCATGCAGAACTAAACGCAGTGTGCTCAGCAATTCTGCAAAATAAACTACCACGAAAATTAAAAGATCCTGGGATTTTTACAATTCCGTGCTTAATTGGTAGTTTATCTGTTGATAATGCTTTAGCTGATTTAGGGGCAAGCATCAATGTTATGCCTTATTAAATGTTTAAACAGTTAGGTCTAGGGAAACTCAAACAAACTAGGATGAGCAATCAATTAGCTGATAAAACTATTAGAATTCCTAGGGGTAAAATTGAAGATGTACTTGTGAAAATTGATAAATTCATATTTCCCGTAGACTTTGTCGTTTTAGACATGGATGAGGACAATAATATCCCTTTAATTTTAGGAAGACCCTTTTTAGCAACTGCTAGGACTAAAATTGATGTTGGTACAGGTGAACTCATACTTCGTGTAGGTGACGAGACAATCACTCTTCAAACTCTTGACTCGGCTAGGACATCAAGTAATAAATGTGAGAAAATAAATTCTATTAATGACCATTCAATTAAACCTTCTTTTCAGGAAGCACCACGGAACTACACAACTAAGCCAAATCTTAGACCTCATGCCAACAAGGAAATAACTCATGAGGAACGAAGGCTTCAGATCGATGAACTAGACGAGTGGAAGACACATTTTAAAGAGAAATTAGGAACACACAAAGCAGAACCAAAGCAAAACCATGTCAAACTCAAGGATGAGCCAAACCAATTTAAGATCGGAGATCAGGTATTGTTGGATAAAACAGACCCTCGGATCGCCACTTCAGACCTTGATACAAACGAAGAAATCACTTTTGAGGTACTGAATGTCTTCCCATATGGAACAGTCGAGGTAACTAATCCCAAGTTCGGCACTTTTAAGGTAAACGCTGCTCGACTCGTACTATATAGTGATAGTAGAATTGAATGCATGAGAAAGGATTTTCAACTCCTCAAACCACCATGATTATGCGAATGAGAGGTAAGTCTAGCTTAAGACTTTAGACGAGCACTTCTCGGGAGGCAAACCGTGTAACACCCCAAACCTGGCCCATGCGTTTCGACTGGATCTGGCATGTCACGGTTTGTACTTTGAAAACTTTTGCTTTGTATGTTATGGAAATCATAAGTCAATTGAACATTATTTGGATAGATAGGTGGCATTTTAAAAATATGGAAATCCTTTGTATTATTATTATTAAAAGTATAAACAAACCTTATCATAAATTCATAAGTTGCTTAACATTGAAAACGACTTAGTTGAATGAAAACTAGGGGCCTTATTACATAAATATTCTCGAAATAACAATGAAATAAAGTAAACTTAAAGAAATTCCAAAAGAAAATAACTTGTAGAAATAGAACTTGCTGGCCCCTCGAGTCCCTCTCGGCTCCCATGTCCACGATCTACTGTTCATCTGGAAGAGTAGAGAAAAGGAAAGCGTGAGTCACAAAGACTCAGTGTATAAATCTCAAAACACATATCGACCTGAGCCCACAAACACATTATGGGCCCTGGCCCATACAGGAATGCATCAATCATAATCACATAATAAACAATAAAGAATGAATAACCCAACCTGATACGGACACGCTCGGGGCACCACGAATTTTAATTTGTGGAGCTTGTTATTAGCTCACCCTTAGCGCATTTTAAATATTTAATTGCGGGAATAAAATTAGTTAACTTAGTTTTAGTTAATTAAATTGCTGAAATGAAATTTAATTAATTTAGTTTAAGTTAATTAAATAATTTGGTTTAATATGTCCTAGATATTGCGTGTTTTAATATGTTTGTGTTAGCCATAGCCGAATTTAATATGTCTTGTTCATGACTTTAATAAATTTGTTTAGTTTAAATTTAATGTGTCTAAATAATTAATTTAGTATTGGATTTAATTTAACTAAGCCTAAATTAATTTGTGACATTTTAATTGCAAGCTTTTAAGTTGTTTTAGTTTTAAATTTAAATGTGCAGGAAATTTTTAAGTTGCTACCGAATTTTAACATGTTCTAATCCTGTGTTTTAATTTGTTTAAAGTGTCTAACTGTGTGTCTTCACTTGTGTTAATTGATACTCAACTGATTTAGCTTGATTTAATATGCATTCATTTCCTTTTCTTTTAGGATCAACCGAATGTACATGGACAGATTAAAGGTGATATTGGAGCATGCTCCATGCGTGGGGATAATAAAGAAATCTTTAACACCCATGTGATAAAACACATTTTTTTTGAAGATGATGGGCAGCAATTTAAATGGAGACTAAGCATAGCTTGTCTAGCATGCGTGAATTAAATAAGAGCAATATGGTGCAAGCAAACAAAAGTATTGGAAGCATGGAGAATAAATAATGAAGAACAAAGCATAGTGGCTGAATTCATGGCTAATCTTCATTTGTTTATTATTTATGTTGACTTCATGGAAACGCATGGGATGGCATAACAGTAATGGAGCAATTAGTTTGAATTTTAAATCACTTAAATGGGACATGGGACGGCAATAATAGTAGGAAAATATTTATGGAATAAACAAGGGATGGTGTAGTATTATTTTAAAGAGACAAGGCTTGGTTGAAACAAATATTGAAGGATTTGGACGGCAAGACAAGATGGTGGAATAAAGGAATAAAATAAGCAATATGGAAGCATGGAATTGGAGCAAATGGAGATTAAAGTGAAGGATAATGGACGGCACACTCATGATTAAATTATTAGGAGATATTTAATAGATATTTAGTGCACATGTTAAAAAAAATATATATTTTAAATTAGGTGCATTTGGCCGAACCTCCAAGCCCCTCTATTTCTTTGAAGAATTCGGCAGGCACATAGGCTATAAATATTTTGCCATTTTCATTTGTAGGGACAGAATTTTATGAATGAAAATTTTATGAACTTTGTTCATTTTGAGTGAGTTTATCTCCTCTTTGTTTTCGTACAAGTTTCGATAGACTTATCAAGCTTGCTTGTGGCGTCTTCGGCTTGTTTGAACTTATCACCAAATTTCGTTTGGTGTGGCGTTCATCAACCTATTTTCATCTTTCCACCTTAACGATATAAGAAACGGGGTGACACTGTTATATAGTGTTGAATCTTTCTTAAGTTAAGTTCGTATTTCCATTTCCATCATCGATTCCATTTATCCACCTTAAACATTATAGAACCCGGGGTGACACTCTTTAGTGTTGAATCGCTTCTCGTTTAAGTTCGTTTATCCATCTCCATCCAATTATCCTTTTATGTATTTTATATCCTATTTTTATTTATTTAAGCTTCCACAAACTCATTTATATTTTCCGAATTATCTTCCAAAGGCTTGATTCCTCCTCGTAGACGATTGGGCAACCCGCATACGTTTCGACTCATCCCGAGCCGGCCCGTATCACAACCCATCCTAGGTTTCCATCCTCTACACACCAACCCGTACCAACCATCACACCTTGGGGATTTCTACAATCAACCCTCCATCCGCTACACACCAAAACGACAGCCGTACTGCCTATTCCTATTAAGTAGGAATCATTAAACTTGGCATAGCCACCGATCACTATGTGACCTTACATTTAAATTATGTGGGATTTCTACCACCGATCACCAAGTGACCTATCATACACTTCCCCTTCAATATCATCATTCCCACCCCATGTATACATACATAAAGAAAACATAATACAGACATATATATTTTTCGATACACATAGGGAGTTCTATGTTTACGTACCTGGTATCTTTGCCTAACCCTTTTAGGGTTCCATTCGACTGTCTATACAGCCACATTCCGGCTTTTAGCCCATAACATACATAAATAGAAATACATACAGGTTTATTAGTAGTGTGTTAAAGATCTACACACCTAATTACCGATAAAACGAGGCTTTCTATATCGACGCTATCCTTAGTCGACACAACTACTATCTGCCTAAGGTGTTGTTCAGAAGCCGGTCCACAACCAATTGGCCAATCCCGAACAGCAGATACTGCTCGTTTCTTAAACTTAGGGATTCTTTCTTTTGCCTGATCCATATTTAATTCCATCAAATCCTTATCAGAGCTACTATAACAATATTTAATCGTTAATCCTCCTTACAGAGTTAAAATCATATATATATTGAACGAATTTAATAAAAATCTAGGGATAATCTTCTTACCTTAAAATCCCGAAATTAGAGACTTATGATTTTCGGCTTTTAGATCTAGTCGACTAAGCTTCCTTCGAATCCTGAATTGCCGCCCATCATAAAACCATTAACTATTAGCTTTTGGCTTTTTCCTTTCTAAAATAGATTATGAGAACTAATCAAAAATCGACTCTTACCTCAGCTTAGGAGATTCGGCTAGCACTAGGGAGAGGATTCGGCAATGCCAATGGAAGATTTAAATGCCGGAAGTATAGAACAATTCCTCAAATAGGATGAAAAAAGCGATGGATGCTTCGGCTTTTTAGAGAAATCGGCACAAGGCAAAAGAAAGTGGGGAAAAGTTTCGGCTTTTGAAGTAATTGAAGAAAGAAATTTGGAGAGGGAGAGGCTAGGGAATTTCGGCACTAAGGGAGAGGATTTTAGGGTTTTCAATGTCAGAAACAAGGAGCTAGCCCCCCTATTTATAGATTTTTGACACCTACTACTAAATACCGAAAACGCCCTTACAATTTAAGCTAGAAGAGAGGAGAATTTCGGCACCCTCGATGCCATGCAGTAGCCGAATTTTACACTCCTCTAGGTGGTGGATTTTCGGCTAACACTTCCTTTGAAGATAAGCTCCTAACTTTTCTCCTTTTTATCTATGTTATTATCACTTAAAAATCCACATAATTTTTCCTATTTTATAGCCTTGTAGCCGTCCACCTCTTACTAACCCTAATGCCAAATTTAACTCACTTAAATTAAAAGATCTGGGCCTCATTAAACTTAAATTTTGGGCCCCTAAATCCCTTGTGTGTGGCGTCACTACTAATTCCCTTATAGTGCCACTTATTGTTGGGCCACAAACCCATGTTTGGCATTTTAAACATAATTACCACCTTTTTAATTCCTTAATGCCCAAGCTAATAATTTAATCAAGGCCTTAGCCTGATCCTGAGCCCAATTTGGACCCCTATCACTTAAATTAACCTATTAAAGTTATCCCTACACTAAATGCATAGGCCCATAAATTTAGGATGTTACAGTTCTACCCTCTTAAAGAAATTTCATCCTCGAAATTACCTGATCAGAAAAGATGAGGGTATTGCTGCCTTATTGCTTCCTCGGGTTCCCACGTAGCCTCCTCGGAACCATGATTCCGCCACAGCACTTTAACCAATGGAACCGTTTTTCTTCTCAACACCTTGACATCACGATCCAAAATTTCTACTGGTTCCTCTTCGAAGGATAGATCAGGTCTTACCTCGATTTCCTCCACAGGCACAATATGGGACGATTCCGAACGGTATTGTCTTAACATAGAGACGTGAAATACATCGTGAATTTGACTTAGTTCCGGAGGTAACTCTAGTTGATAGGCTACTGGTCCTACTCGCTTCAACACCCGATATGGTCCGATAAATCTAGAACTTAATTTACCCTTTCGACCAAACCTTAGTACCTTCTTCCACGGTGACACCTTTAAAAATACTTTATCACCCACTGCGAACTCTATGTCCTTACGCTTTAAATCAGCATAAGACTTCTATCTGTCTGACGCCTCCTTCAGTCGAACCCGAATCAATTCAACCTTGTCTTCGGTCTCGGTCACTAACTCCGGACCCAAAATCTGGCGTTCTCCTAGTTCTGTCCAGCATGTAAGAGTACGACACTTCCGCCCGTACAAAGCTTTATAGGGCGCCTGTAATGGCCTAAATTCAAGGTTATCGGAACAATGGTTTCGTAACCATAAATCCGATTTAAAGAGAAATTTATTTTAATATTTTTGCATGAATATTTATATGATAGGAAAATCGTATTAAAATATCGATAGAAAAATTTTACCGATTTAGTGGTTAGTTAGAAAAAGGAATTATTGAAGGAATTGGGTAAAAACAAGGTATCGAGACCTTGATCTCATAAAATTGAGTAGGAAATATTTTTATAAATATTTATAAAATGTTAGTAATGTGGTATTAAAATTTCGTTAGAAAATTTTAACGTTTGAGTATGTAATTAAATGAAAAGGACTAAATTGTAACAAATACAAAATTATGAAAAATGATTAAATAGTTTAAATGATAAAATAAAGAGGGCTTAAAAGGAAAATAGACCCAAGGTCTAATTGGGCTGGACGGCAAAGGTATGAAATCAGCAAGAAAATAAGGAGAAATAAGGGTAAAATGGGAAAATAACAAAATTTGCTAAATAAACTAGGACTAAATAGGGATATCTAGAAATCTCTTCATTTTTCTTCACTCTCATCAGCAAAAAAACGCCATAGGAGGGGTATCTAAGCTGGTATATCATAATTTTTGCACCAAGTAAGTGAATCCTTGCCTATTTCTTGTAATTTTGTGTTTTTAAAGACTTTTACAACTAGGTCCTATCATTAAATTCATTAGTCTTTGATTTCATGGATGAAATTGAAAGCCACCATGGTTGGTTTATGTAAGTTTATGATGAAATAGCATGAAATTTAAGCCTTAATTCTTTTAAGAGATGATTTTATTAGGTAATTTCAATAGAAATTGATTTTTGGGACCTAATTATGAAAGTGTTTGGAATTAAAGTCTATTACTGAAATTATGATTTCCAAAGGTTATAAGTAGTTTAAAGTGATATAATAAAGTGTTAATTGAGAAAATAAGCTCAATTGAGAGGTTAATTGAGCAGGGACGAAATTATCATTCATTGAAAGTTTAGGGGAAAAATGGTAATAACCAGCTTGCACTAAAACAGTTTTTGACAGCAGCAGTAGTCTAACTTTGAAAAATCACCATAAATTGTAGAAGTTGAATTAGAAGATGGAAAACATATTAAATTAAAGCTTATTGAGTCTAGTTTCTTATGGAAGAAACGTTGTAAGCAATAGAATTGTAAATCATGAGATATAATAGGTTTTGTGAGACAAGGTCAGAATGAATTCGGGTTCCCCTATTCTGACTTTGAAAAATCATAAAAAATTGAATAAAAATAATTATGGGGAGTGGTTTATATTCTTAGAATCCTTAGTGAGTCTATTTTTTTATGGTACAAATGAAAACATTATTTTAATTCTGTACAGTGAGATATCTGAGATTTTGTGAAGAGATAGCAGAACTGTCAAACAATGAAACAGGGGAAACTTTAACGAATAAACTGTACTAATTGGCTAAGCCAAAAATTATGAAATTTTATGGTGTGAAGATATGTGAGTCTAGTTTCAAGGAAAATTAACGGTTCTTCATTTGGAGTTCTGTAGCTCGAAAAATAAATAATTTAGTGACTATGACTCAAGTAGACAGCTTTGAATGAACTATAAATAGTAATAGAATTATAATGAATGCTACATGTGAACATGAAATGTATTGAATTGATAATTAAATTTATTTATTTAGATCCGGAAAACTCAAACACAAAGCTAAATCGAGGAAAGGAAAAAGTTCCGGACTAGTAGATTTTGTATACAAACTAGAATCGAGGTAAGTTCGTGTAACTTGAATTATATTCTTAAATGCTTGAAATGTTTGTTATTGATATGAATATGATTTGAATGTCCATTGTATGAAATTTGATGAAACATTGATATATTTGATAAAAAGGGAAAGAAATCCCGGTTGAATGAAAGGAAAATTCGATGGATCTCTGAAAAGGAATTGACGGTAAAAAAGATCTAGCCCGGACGGGTGATCCTATCCTGATATAGCCATCCCGAAGAATATGTGGAAAATGGATTTAGCCCGGACGGGTAATCCGAATTAGGGTCTGAATTTAGCCTGGACTGGTAATTCAGATCCAAACTCATTAGAGTAATTGTCGTTGCAGGGGATTTAGCCTGGACTGGTAATCCCGACAATACTCTATGAGTTTATATTACAGGGGATTTAGCCTGGACTGGTAATCCCGCTGTAAAGATGAGGTTCGCGGGAGTGTGCTCTCTGAAATGAAAATGTGCGCACATGAATATGAATTGACGGACCCGAATTTGTACACTAAAGTGTACCTCTGAAAATCCATCGAAATTCCGAGTAATTCAATGGGATAAATATAAAAAAATATGGAAATTATGGTATTGATGAGCTCATCAATGATAGTATATATTATTGATATATGAAAATTATTGGACTGACTTGAATGTTGAGTTTGTAAATGTTAAGGTAATAATGCATTGAATGGATATATAAATGGTTATTACATTATATTGAAAATGTTAGGTAAGTATAATTCTTGTTACATGGGCTTACTAAGCACAAAGTGCTTACTCTGTTTCCTTTTCTCTATTTTGTAGTATTAAGAGCTCGGAGGTCGGATTCGGTGGGAGACACATCACACTATCAACCCCAAGATTTCGGTATATAAAGAAACTTTATTTTGGAAATCAATGGCATGTATAAGCTAATAAAGTAGATGTTAATATGAAATGAATGTAAGGTCAGCCATTGGTATGGCTAACAAATTTCTAGTTTCAGTATGTAATGAGGTTATCTTATAAATTTGCATGGATCTATTTTGAAGGTATGTTGATTGGATTGGTTGATATGAATTAGTCTCGGTTTAAAAAAAATTTTGCAAGGAAGACTAGATTGTTTATAAAGGAGTTATATTGAGTAAAAAAAAAATAAATAAATATTGTAAGCTCCGGTAATGCCTCGTTCCCTATTCCGATAATGAATACGGGTAGGGGGTGTTACAGCGCCATCTGAATACTTGACTGGTAGCTATTGTTGTAAGCAAATTCTGCTAACGGTAAGAACTCTTCCCAACTACTTCTGAAATCAATGACACATCCTCTCAACATGTCCTCCAAGATCTGAATCACCCGCTCAGACTGTCCATCGGTCTGAGGATGAAACGCTGTACTAAAATCTAACTTCGTACCCAATGCTTGATGCAACGCCTTCCAAAATCGTGAGGTAAACCTAGGGTCCCTATCCGATATGATTGAAACCGGTACTCCATGCAACCTTACCACCTCTGCTATGTATAACTTAGCTAACTTCTGCAAGGAGTAGTCAACACGTACTGGGATGAAGTGTGCAGACTTCGTCAAGCGATCAACAACTACCCAAATCGCATCTTTCTTAGTGGGTGTGAGGGGAAGCCCACTAACAAAATCCATGGTGATTCTTTCCCACTTTCATTGTGGAATCTTCACTGGCTGTAATAATCCTGATGGTAACTGATGTTCCGCCTTGACCTGCTGACAGGTCAAACACTTACCCACCAATTCAGTTACCTCTTGCTTCAAACCCGGCCACCAAAACTGATCTCTCAAATCCCGAAACATCTTACTTCCTCCAGGGTGCATAGCGTATGCACTACCATGTGCCTCATTTAAAATTTTTCGCCTTAACTCCGGATCTTTCGGCATGTAGACCTTCCCTCAAAAGCATAACAATCCTTCCTCATTCACACTGAATTCTGCTGGCCCATCCTTTGAGATTAACTACAATTTCCCTTTTAGCAACTTATCGGTCTGTTGCCTCTCCTTCACTTGACTAATCCAAGTAGGTTTCACTTGAAGTTCAGCTAATAAGCTTCCATCCTCATACAAACTAAGGTGAGCAAACATTGCCCTTAGGTCAGAGACTACTTTACGACTTAGAGCATCCGCTACTACATTAGCCTTACCCGGATGATATTCGATCGAGCAATCGTAATCCTTTAGTAACTCGGTCCACCTTCTCTGCCTTAGGTTCAACTCTTTCTGAGTCAAAAGATACTTCAAGCTCTTATGATCTGTGTAAATGACAGATTTCTCCCCGTATAGATAATGCCTCCAAATTTTTAAGGCAAACACCACTGCCGCCAATTCCAAATCATGGGTGGGGTAATTCGATTCATGAGGTCTTAACTGCCGAGATACATATGCAACCACCTTTCCATCTTGCATCAACACACACCCTAATCCCGCGTGTGACGCATCACAGTAAATTACGAACTCCCTTCCCGCCTCTGGCTGAATCAACACCGGAGCCTCCGTCAGAAACCTTTTCAACTTTTCAAAACTCTCTTGCTGCTTATCAGACCAAACAAACGGAACTCCTTTCCGTAGTAACTTGGTCAACGATGCCGCGACCGAAGAAAATCCTTCAACAAACCTTCGGTAATACCCTGCTAGACCAAGAAAAATCCTAATCTCAGCCACAGACCTAGGTGGCTTCCAATCCAACACTGCTTCAATCTTTCGAGGGTCAACCCTAATCCCTTCTGCCTACACAACGTGCCCTAGAAATGTTACTTCCCTGAGCCCAAATTCACACTTACTGAATTTGGCATACAACTGCTTCTCCCTTAGGATCTGCAAAACTATTCGCAGATGAGCATCATGCTCCTCCTCTGACTTCGAATAAACTAAGATATCATCGATAAACACCATGACACACTGACCTAAGTAAGGTTGGAATACTCGGTTCATCATGTCCATGAACGCTGCTAGCGCGTTGGTTAATCCAAACGGCATCACCATAAACTCATAATGACCGTAGCGAGTCCTAAAAGCTGTCTTATGTACATCCGCCTCCTTGACCCTAAGCTGATGGTACCCTGACCTCAGATCTATCTTAGAAAAGATTGAGGCTCCCTTCAACTGATCGAACAAGTCATCGATCCTTGGCAACGGGTACTTGTTCTTGATTGTTAGCTTATTCAACTGGCGATAATCAATGCACATACCCATTGATCCATCCTTCTTCTTAATAAATAACACCTGCGCTCCCCACGGCGACACACTCGGTCGAATAAATCCTCTATCCAACAACTCCTGTATCTGCGCTTTCAGCTCTACCAACTCCTTCGGTGCCATCCTATATGGGGCGATAGATACTGGTGCTGTTCCTGGAAGAAGATCGATACCAAACTCCACTTCACGATCTGGGGGTAATCCCGGAAGCTCTTCAGGGAAAACATCAGGAAATTCCTTTACCGTCCTGACGTCCCCAACAGTCAGATCCTTGGCTTCTAGAGCCTGAACAAACAATAAAACTGCCTCGCACCCTTTCCTCACCATCCTTTCTGCTCTTAGGGCAGTCACCACATTCGATAAGCAGTTCCCCTTTTCTCCTATCACCAATACTTCATCACCCTCGGGGGTTTTTAATACCATACGCTTGGCCGCACAATCTAGATTAGCTTGATACTTCACAAGCCAATCCATGCCTAAAATTAAATCAAACTCTCCGAACGGTAATTCCATCAAATCCGTTTCTAGAGGTACTTCCCAATAAAGTTTATCCACTACTACCGATTGTCCTAACGGGCTAACTACAGTCATTGCCTTAGGGGTAATTTCAGATTCTAGCCTTAAAGTCCCCGATACGCTACTAGCTACATACGAATGCGTCGACCAAATGTCAATCAATACAGTGCAAGGCAAACCAAAAATTAAGAACATACCGGTTATGACATCCAGTGCATCAGCCTCCTCTCGACGTCTAACAGCATAGACCAACCCCGGCTGTCTCGCCTCAGGGTTTCCTGCCCCTTGGCCTGGTGCTCCACGACCCCGACCAACACCATTACCACCTCGGCCTGCACCTCGACCTCTTTGTGGTTGCTGACCTCCTCTGCCAGGCTGAGCATTCCCTCGACCTATGGTCCCTTCACCGTCTTTTTGCTGCGGACAGTTCCTAACTTGGTGGTCCGTAGATCCACACCTAAAACACTTTCCACTGCCTGCCCAACACTCACCGGCATGAAATTTGCCACATCGAGCACACTTGGGTGTCTGGTTGGTAGCAGCAGGTTTCTCTTCTCATTTTGGTCTATCAGGCCTGGACCTTTTCTGAGTACGCCCGCTTGACGATCCAAGATTCCTCTTATTTCCACCTCTATCTCTATCTCGATTTAATTTCTCAGTCTGTTTTACCTCCTCGACTATCTTAGCCTTTTCCACTAGAACAGCAAATTCCCTCTCCCGCTGCGGGGCTATCAAAACACGCAAGTCATCCCTCAGGCCATCTTCAAACCTAACACAACGTTCATGCTCCGTGGCTACCATCCCACAAGCATATCGGCTAAGACGTAAGAACTCAGCTTCATACGCAGCAACTGACCTACTCCCTTGCATCAGATTCAGAAATGCTCTACGCTGCGCATCCACATAACTTGATCCAATGTACTTATTCTGAAACACCATTTTAAAGAAATCCCAGTTGATACGGTCAGCCACAGCACCATCCTTTACCGTAAGCCACCATTGATAGGCTTCATCCCTCAATAGGGATACAACTCCCTTCAACTATTCCTCCTCCGTGAAATCCAAATCATCCATTATGCGTTCTACCGCCTCCAACCAATACTCAGCTGAACTTGGGGCTACATTAGAAATTCCCCTAAACACTTCTGCCCCATTGGCTCTAAGCCGTTCTGGCACAGATTTTCGAGCTCCTGTGCCCATACCAGCCCCAGAAACCCTCTCTAAAACCCTTAGCATTGCCTGAGATACCGCATCATCTCCGGCAGTCTGATCCTGAAATTCCTCCTCCGCGGCTGGCATCTCATTTCCAGAATCATGACCAGATCCTACTGGTTCCGACACCGTCATCCTACCCCTACCACGACCACGTAGCGGACGTCCTCGACCCTTTGTACTCATTCTACCGATTCGTATTTATCTGATTAGAAATTTTATGAACTATTAGTTTTCTTCCACTGTTTTAACCACGAACAGTCATATGAATAATAGCTTTAAGAGTAATTCTTTCGAACTCGCATTCACCATACAGTCTCAAGTTCATATCCTCTAGGAAACACATACATTCAATCATGAACTCACGTTCATTACAGAAAAGTGGTGTTGTTGTTGTTGTTGTTTTTACTACCCAGGGGTATTTTCGTAATTTTATCCTACAGGGGTATTTTCGTAATTTTCCAAAATAAGGTTCCTTGGTGATTTTATCAAATAAGGGTATTTTGGTAATTTTAGAATCCGGGGCATTTCGGTAATTTTGAAATCTAGGGGTATTTCGGTAATTTTAAAATTTGGGGGTATTTCGGTAATTTTAAAATTTGGGGGCATTTCAGTAGTTTTGAAATTCGGGGGTGTTTCGGTAATTTTGAAATTCGAGGGCATTTCAATAATTTTGAAATTTGGGGGTATTTTGGTAATTTTAAAATTCGGGGGCATTTCAGTAATTTTACCAAACAAGGGTAATTTGGTAACACTACAAACCAGGGTTATTTTGGTCATTTTGCAAAACAAGGGTAATTTGGTAATTTCCTTCATAGCTGTGAACATTTTCAAATCAAGTGTATTTTTTTTTTGAAGTGTACAAAACTTAGGGGTTTTTGTTTGCAAAATACGGTGGTTGGTCCCTTTCGGGTTTTAATTATGGGTTCAGCCCATGAACAAGTCCTTATAGCTAGAGTGAACAGTCACTACACACCAGGTAAGATTCCAGCGAAGAGGAGGTGAGTCACTAGGACTGCTTAAATACCAAGCTCTCCCTGAATCCACTCCTAGGCATGCGTATGCCTATTGCCACACCCTGTCATGGCTAAAGTGAACAGTCACTATGCACCAGGTAAGATTCCAGCGAAGAGAAGGTGAGTGACTTGGACTGCTTAAATACCAAGCTCTTCCGGATCTACTCCTAGACATGCATATGTCTGTTGCCACACCTTAGTCTTGCGACTCGTTTACAGGTTTTGTTTAGTGAAATTAAGTCTTATGGAATTGAAGAGTTGTTTGTCTAAGCCTAGAGTCCATCAAGTTCTAATCTAGATAGTCTACGTCCCATAAAGCCCACTAAGCCCACATTTATATCACAATCAGGAGTTCAGAGTACTTACCTGGGTGGATTGGATGCCGGTAGACTCGAAGGCCATGTCTTCAAACCAAAAATTTTTCTTAAATTCAATTTTTCTCTAAAACACTTCTAGACCCATTTCACAGCCTGAGTTTTGAACTAGGCTCTGATACCAAATTGTAACACCCTAAACCCGACCCATGCGTTTCGACCGGATCTGGCATGTCACGGCTTGTACTTTGAAAACTTTTGCTTTGTATGTTATGGAAATCATAAGTCAATTGAACATTATTTGGATAGATAGGTGGCATTTTAAAAATATGGAAATCCTTTGTATTATTATTATTAAAAGTATAAACAAACCTTATCCTAAATTCATAAGTTGCTTAACATTGAAAACGACTTAGTTGAATGAAAACTAGGGGCCTTATTACATAAATATTCTCGAAATAACAATGAAATACAGTAAACTTAAAGAAATTCCAAAGAAAATAACTTGTAGAAATAGAACTTGATGGCCCCTCGAGTCCCTCTCGGCTCCCATGTCCACGATCTACTATTCATCTGGAAGAGTAGAGAAAAGGAAAGCGTGAGTCACAAAGACTCAGTGTATAAATCTCAAAACACACATCGACCTGAGCCCACAAACACATTATGGGCCCTGGCCCATACAGGAATGCATCAATCATAATCACATAATAAACAATAAAGAATGAATAACCCAACCCATCCTAGGTTTCCATCCTCTACACACCAACCCGTACTAACCATCACACCTTGGGGATTTCTACACACCAAAACGACAGCCGTACTGCCTATTCCTATTAAGTAGGAATCATTAAACGTGGCATAGCCACCGATCACTATGTGACCTTACATTTAAATTATGTGGGATTTCTACCACTGATCACCAAGTGACCTATCATACACTTCCCCTTCAATATCATCATTCCCACCCCATGTATACATACATAAAGAAAACATAATGCAGACATATATATTTTTCGATACACATAGAGAGTTCTATGTTTACGTACCTGGTATCTTTGCCTAACCCTTTTAGGGTTTTATTCGACTGTCTATACAGCCACATTCCGGCTTTTAGCCCATAACATACATAAATAGAAATACATACAGGTTTATTAGTAGTGTGTTAGAGATCTATACACCTGATTACCGATAAAACGAGGCTTTCTATATCGACGCTATCCTTAGTCGACACAATTGCTATCTGCCTAAGGTGTTGTTTAGAAGCCGGTCCACAACCAATTGGCCAATCCCGAACAGTAGATACTGCTCGTTTCTTAAACTTAGGGATTCTTTCTTTTGCCTGATCCATATTTAATTCCATCAAATCCTTATCAGAGCTACTATAACAATATTTAATCGTTAATCCTCCTTATAGAGTTAAAATCATATATATATTGAACGAATTTAATAAAAATCTAGGGATAATCTTCTTACCTTAAAATCCCGAAATTGGAGACTTATGATTTTCGGCTTTTAGATCTAGTCGACTAAGCTTCCTTCGAATCCTGAATTGCCGCCCATCATAAAACCATTAACTATTAGCTTTTGGCTTTTTCCTTTCTAAAATAGATTATGAGAACTAATCAAAAATCGACTCTTACCTTAGCTTAGGAGATTCGGCTAGCACTAGGGAGAGGATTCGGCAATGCTAATGGAAGATTTAAATGCCGGAAGTATAGAACAATTCCTCAAATAGGATGAATAAAAGAAAAAAGCGATGGATGCTTTGGCTTTTTAGAGAAATCGGCACAAGGGAAAAGAAAGTGGGGAAAAGTTTCGGCTTTTGAAGTAATTGAAGAAAGAAATTTGGAGAGGGAGAGGCTAGGGAGTTTCGGCACTAAGGGAGAGGATTTTAGGGTTTTCAATGTCAGAAACAAGGAGCTAGGCCCCCCTATTTATAGATTTTTGACACCTACTGCTAAATACCGAAAACGCCCTTAAAATTTAAGCTAGAAGAAAGGAGAATTTCGGCACCCTCTATGCCATGCAGTAGCCGAATTTTACACTCCTCTAGGTGGTGGATTTTCGGCCAACACTTCCTTTGAAGATAAGCTCCTAACTTTTCTCCTTTTTATCTATGATATTATCACTTAAAAATCCACATAATTTTTCCTATTTTATAGCCTTGTAGCCGTCCACCTCTTACTAACCCTAATGCCAAATTTAACTCACTTAAATTAAAAGATCTGGGCCTCATTAAACTTAAATTTTGGGCCCCTAAATCCCTTGTGTGTGGCGTCACTACTAATTCCCTTATAGTGCCACTTATTGTTGGGCCACAAGCCCATGTTTGGCATTTTAAACATAATTACCACCTTTTTAATTCCTTAATGTCCAAGCTAATAATTTAATCAAGGCCTTAGCCTGATCCTGAGCCCAATTTGGACCCCTATCACTTAAATTAATCTATTAAAGTTATCCCTACACTAAATGCATAGGCCCATAAATTTAGGATGTTACAACCCGAGCACTAACTTCACTAATGTCATATTTTTTTATTTTTAGCATCTAACTACAAACTAACCAATTTAATAAAACGCATGTTTCTCTCTCCACACGGCCTTGCACAGGGGCGTGGCCATGGCCATGTGGATACTACGAAAAGATACATGGGCGTGGCGGAGATCGTGCAGAAACAGGACAAAATTTTCCCCAAGCCACGGGCTCCGACTAAACGCCACGGCCGTGTGATACGGCCGTGATCGACACTGAGAAATCTTCACGGGCGTGAAACACGCCCGTGCCCCAAGGCCGTGGCTGATTCTAATCAAACCACATGGGCGTGGGCAGTAACCAGGACCTTTGAGTCCATTTATTTTTTTGTTTTCTTTTATTTTTAAATTCTTTTATCTTTCTTGTCTTTAATTTATATTATTATATTTTGATTGCTTTAATTTAGGTTCAAAAGGCTGTTAGAGAATCACCACACCACAACCCTAGTATCCACCGTGCCTATCTTTCTAAGGATTTCATCCAAAATTTAGGAAGTTTCACTTCTCCCTTTCTCTTATGATATCATGCTATTAATCTCTAGATATATATATATCTTTGTACATTGAGGGCAATGTACGTCTTAAGTGTGGGGGGGTCAACTATAGTATTATTTGAAAATCCCTGAATTATGCCTTGTTCTTAAGTAATTTTCTCATATCACTAATTAGAACGAAACTTCTATTGATTTATGATTTTTATTGATATGTTTTGGATCAAGTCATAGGTAATTGTGCAATGATGATTGAAACTTTAAGATACTAGAGAATCAAGCATGATGAGTCTATTTTCAGAATTAAAAATTTGTTAGGTTGTCTACCTAAATCTAAATATTACTTTGAAATTGAAATTTGCAAGATTGACATCAAAAACCATAATTTTTGTGAGATCTTGAGCCTTTTAGAGCATACATTCTTTTCTTGCTCACTTTATTAATTATGAGTGTGTCAATATTGATCTGTTATTCTAGAACTTGTTCCGATTATACATATCGAGACCACACTTTTGATTTGATATACTGAAATGATAAATGCACCTAGGTTTTAACCCACTTACCCCCAAAATGCCTACCTTCAGAATTAACCCCTAGTGAACTCCTTTGATCCTAATTAACTATTTCTTGATATACCCTTAATATTAACCCAAAACTCACTCTTTTTTTATTCTTTAAAGAATTTCTCCTATTGTGTTAAACCCTTTTTGTCGAGATTTGATTTGAGAAGTTGCCTAACTATGTTCTCTATTTCAGTTGTAAATTCTATATTCGTATGATTTGTTCTTAATTCTAAAAAAAATTATTATTATCTGAAGCATGTTCATTATTAGTTTTATGATTATTTGAGCTTATACGTTTAATTTCACATTTTGAGAAGAAGCTCGTGTTTTAGCAATTGATGTAATTATTCAGTATTAGTCTATTTTTCAAGTTAGGTAATTTGTCAATTCAATCTTGATTTTAACTCTCTAATTCGACCTTTATCCACACCTTTAACCCTAGCCCCATTACAACCCTTTAAAGACCTTTTGATCTGTGTATCACATCATTTTATAGTGGTGGAGATCTGATTTTCATGCAAGCCTATGGGATTAACTTTTCATGTTTGACTCTTGAGTGCTTAATTTTGAACCTTAAACACTTTGAGTGATTTGAGTGAATCTTTAGTGAGGATGTTAATTCTTGTCGATTTTGAATTAAAGGTGATTATTTAGGTAAGGGGAAACACTTATGTTTTCGTACTATAAAAACTATAACTTTGATTTTTTGGATCTTTAGGACTCTTCTAGTTAAATTATCAATGTATAAATTACCTATGAATTATGATGAAACATTATTGATGAAGATTATGAGTTGAGGAAATTTAATTGCGAGTTGAGGATTTTGCTTGAGGACAAGCAAATGCTTAAGTGTTGGGGTATTTGATAAACCGTAATATATACATATTTTAATCCCACATTTGGCATACTTTTGGATGATTTATCGATTGATTTTATGAATTTGATGCTCCTAATCTCTTAATTTCATGTTTTATACTCAGGAGAGCATAGGAGGATGAAAAGAACGAGAAACGGGCCAAAAACAGAGAAAATGGGCCAAAGTAAGAAATCCACACGGCCTGGAGTTCGCCACACGGTCGTGCCACTTTAGCATACTCGAACATAGTCCTGGGCTCGATTCACACGGGCGTGTGCCACGGGTGTGTCCTTGCCGTGATCTGTTTTAATTCCACTCGAAAAAGGATACTTAGAGGCAAAGAAAGACATTCCAAAAGCCTATATAAACACCCTAGAGGGCATCCTAAATGGGGTGTTCGAGAGTTCGACAGAAGGCCTCTGTCAGGGCTTTTGACAGGAGCGAAGCTAGAGAGAGCTGAAATTAGGGAATTACTCCAAGAAAGGCAATTGATCCATCTCAGAAGCCGGAATCACACTCAAGACTGAGGATCTTCCCTTCAATTTCCTTCAGGGGGTTTTAGGATTTTTCTTTATGTTTTGTTATTTAAATACTTCTGAGATGTATTTTTTTATAAACATGAACTAAATCCCTCAAATACCTGAGGGGGATGAAACCTAAGACGGATCTTGTTATTGTTTTCTGAACTGTATGATAAATACTTGATTTGTTCTTAATTCTTACTTTAATATTTCAGGATACTGATTTAAGTATTGATGTGCTTATTCAGAGGAGCAAAAGTCTATGTTTAAGAGTAGATCTAGCATAATTAAGCGGAGTTGCTCGCACTCCTAGAAATAGAACGACGAAAATCTATCGGATTAGGGTCAAACCTAATATGGGATTCCATAAATCGAGTTAATGCAACATTAGGGGTTTTAATTAGAAAGAGATTTCAATTAATCAACCTAGGGTTAGACGTTAGTAGCCTCGAAAGAGGTATTAATATAAATTAGGGAATCCTACGGATCAAGTCAAGTGAAAAATCGTCTGGTTCAGAGTTAAATAACAAGTGAAGTCTAGGTGGATTCTTCCTCAGGTATTGTCTTAATCAATTGGTTTTCTCAAGAGTATTTTCCCAATTCATTCTCTGTGTCTTGGCATCCTTAGTTTAGTAATTAGTTAGATAAATACCAATCCCCTTTATTTTAGGCTAGATAATAATAAAAAAAGTTCGTACTAGTACTTTTGGTTCGACATTTCGGTCTTACCACTAAGCTATACTACTGTTCGATAGGTGCGCTTGCCTCAATCGTGGTGATAGTTAGTTTCTAGGCTTGATCATTCATTATATAAATATTAAGACTTTCAGATCACCATCATGCTACCTATAGTTTGAATGTCGAACAATATATCGACGATGTGTACACACTTGAACGTACGTTGCGTATTTGGGGTAACGAGTTCCCCGTATTAAGGGATATATCGACATGAGAAGTACAACTGCATGCATTCGATATGTTGCCAGATCGGTCACTACGTAGGAGAGTCAAAGGTAGACCGACAACAATGAGGATTCGAAACGACATGGATATAAGAGAACAAGTCGATCCAAAGCGTTACACCATATATAGAACAGTTGGCCACAATCGGTGCAAATGTCCCCATGGAAACGTCTACACTGGCCAATCTTCACGATTTGAAAGAAATTAAATGTTGTACTTGATGTTTGCATTTTATGATCTTTTAGAAATAAAGTTTGTATTATTTAGTGTTAAAATTTTATTTAAAATTAATAGTTGCAACTTTTAATACTTTAAAAGATATTGTAATAAATTATATAAAAAAAGACTAATATATAAGTTGTGAAACCTTAAACCAATACAACAAACATGACATAACACTTGAAATTTACATAACTTAAAATTGGAAAGAACCAGGTGTGGTATCATCGTTTGGGGTATAACGATTTACGGGCCTTTGTTGACGGGGTGGATGTTGAGGTGTATTGTACACATCAGGAGGATTGGCAACTGGGTCGATCGTGGCCTTAGGCGAGGTGGAGTACATGTTATTACCAAACATATCAAATGATGTCGGTGGTTGCTCTGGGTGAAATGGACTCGAACCGCCTATATCTAAGTAATTTGAACTCGAACCGCCTATGTCTGGGTGATATGAACTCGAACTGCCTATGTCCGGGTGATATAAACTCGAACCACCCATGTCCGGGTGATATGAACTCGAACCACCCATGTTCGAGTTATATGAACTGCTCTGGGACTCATCACAAAAAGCGTCAACCCATTGGTCTGATGTGTTGAAAAGTTGGTCCTACGAGTCGGGCTCCGCCATATGTTGATCCTCTACCTCCCTCATAGGTTGATTTCCACGTCTGTAGTTGTGACCTGGTACTATCATAAGTTGTCCACCATATAAATAAACGCGCCATCGATTATGTACCAATGCATATATTTAGTCGAGGGGTTGAAGTCAAACATGCAAGAGTGCATCTCAGGCCGTCTATCGTACCGGGTATTCCATAGTGCTACATAACATTGATGTTCCACGCTCCAATCTAATGTATGTCTCCCATTCATGGTCTTACCGTGGACATTAGCAAATTGTTGTAGCTCGACCGGCACAAATTGTCTACACCCAAATTTTCATAAAACTCGATCACCGTTGTACCACTCAACGATTGAGAAGTTGAGCACCAGCGTGTTAATGCACCACATATGGGCTTCAGCGTGAACCCTATGAGGAATAAGGGTTGCAATGTTCAGTGCAGAATACGGCATTCACAAGAACTGCACAATATAACATAATGAGTCAATTCACATCACATACTATAAGTGGATAAGTTAAATAAACGTTACTTAAACTATATTAATATATATTACTTTCTCTCCAGCGTACGCCTCTATTATTTGACGGTAAATGATTAATGTTTGGCTCGCACCAATTCCCAGAGACGTCGCCCATTTGAAATCAAAACAAACACGTTGGCAGTTAAACTTTGAAAAATATTATCCACACTTATGAGTCGTTAAATGTTAAGTATAATTTTGCTTTTATCTATTTATAAGTGGCCACGAATATGGTTGGTGCCTAACAGCCGCTAGAAACGGCATCCTGTATAAAGCCCAAGACTGCAGTAGACCCAGGCAACCAGCCATATTACTAACCCCATGTTTTGTTGCTCGACAAAGCTCATAGTATAATGCGGCCAACACTGTTGATCCTCAGTTGTAACTACTGG
Source organism: Gossypium australe (assembly GCA_005393395.2). Lineage (NCBI taxonomy): Eukaryota > Viridiplantae > Streptophyta > Magnoliopsida > Malvales > Malvaceae > Gossypium > Gossypium australe. The sequence continues at coordinate 18,511,654 of CM016625.1, read as the reverse complement.
CACGAGAAAAATCCTCCAATAGAGGCAAGTACTTTAAGTGGACTCTACTAGACGTGTTGTTCTACATAAGTACCCCCAATCAGTTGCATAATATAGGCTCGAGCAGCACACATCACCTCCTGCTCAGTGGCAGTGTTCGATAACTGCTTAAAATTTGCTCTCAACCATGCCAATGTCAAGCATGCGAATTTCTGTTCCCCATCATTAGGGGACCGTCCAAGCAATCTGTGGCATACTACTGAAGGTTCCAACACTTTGCTTCGACCTGTGACCACATCACCGTCAATTCGTAACCCAAGTTGCATAGCGACGTCTTCTAATGTGATAGTGCACTCCCCGCACAGCATAATGAAGGTGTGGGCCTCCGTACACCACCGCTCAACCAAGGCGAATATTAAGCTCGGCCTCAAGTCAAACCTTCGGATCAATGCGAAGTCCCCAAATCCTGCCAACCATAAGTGTGGCATGATCCGCTCGTCCGGATCGTACTTGGGAAAATGACACCGCAACCTCAAAACCCGATAACCATCCTGTATGGTAAATTTTTATAAAAATATGATAAATCAATTATCTATATAATTTAAACATAAAAAATATATTGAAGAGTAAAATTAAAAGGTTGAGAAAACAAAAATATCACACTTATACTATACCAACGTAGTCATTCTAAGTATTTTTTTTATTTAAGTTAAATTAAATAAGTAATAATATATTAATAATAGAATGAAAATTTGTCATAAAATATTAATAATAACACGTAGAAATCAAATGTGATTATTATGTCCTAATCATAGTTAAGCATTAAAACTAAAAACAACTATATAACTATATTCTCTACCTTCTTATATTAATTTTTAATAGGATATTATAATAACTACATTCTCTGCCTTCTTATATTTATTTTTAATTGGATATTATTAGTAATAATAACATGTCGAAATGAAGTTTAGTTCTAAAGGTTTAAGTTGTGTAATTTAACAACATTTTTTATCGCATATTTATGCTCTTTGTACTTGAATTGTTATTTGGATTATTATAAGTTTAAGTGTATTGAATTTTTTTTTCTATTTAAGGTTAAAATTTAAGAGGAATTATAAATAGTTTTAGATATTGAATATACTAACATTATAACCCTACTATATCGAGATTTTTAAAATTTTTATTTGATTATGTTAAAATTTTAATTTTAAAATAAATTTTATTAAATTATAATATTCTTTTACTATAAATAATTAAAAATATTATAATTATTTCGGAGTTGTGAAGTTGCCCACTCCTTTTTCTTTTAAAATTTTAAATATATTAAAAAAATATTTTTTGAAGCAGTTAAAAAGGAATAATAACAACTAAATAGAAATTAATATCATGCAAGAAAATAGTTAAAAATGAATAATAACAACTAAATAGAGATAAGTATTTTAAAGCAGTCAAAACACGTTCAAAAGAGTAGCGATTAGCAAGAAAAAAGTAGAAACTAAAACGATTTTTTATTTCATTTATAATTAATTTTACTGTTTCGTTGATCATCGATGAAGTGTGATCCGTATTTGCTCCAGAAGACATTTTGATATCTGTATAATATAAAAAAAATAAATACAATACAATTATTTATTATATTACATTAACTATAAAATATAAAAATACAAAATAAAATTTTATAAAACTTACATTTTTCTCTCCCTCAAAATAACGTTTTTACTTCATTCATTCATCCAAAGGGGACCAAGCCCTACCCATATATAACACAATTTTCTTTTTTTTATATATATTTTTATTTAAATTTATTAATAGTCACATCACTGACATGATGTGACTAGTTATATATATATATATATATATATATATATATATTTATTTATTTATTTTTTAATTCAAACTTTTACTTTTTTAATGTATATTTTTAAATAAAATTTTTATATAAAATTTTAAAACAGTTTAAATATCTTTAAAAAATTAAAAAATCTTAATGTAAAATTAATAAAATATTAAACATAAATTTCAAATATTATAAAACTAATAATTTCAAAAATAATTTAAAAAATATACATTTAGAATTTAAAAAAATAATTTCAAAATATATATCTAAAGTTAAAAAAATTAAAATAATATTTAAAATTTTAAAAAATATATTATAAAACATTTTAAATATACATTACAATTTTTTTAAAATTAATAATAAAATAAATAAATTAAATAAATAAAATAAATAAGAAAATAATATAAAACTTCAAAAAAAAAATAAAGAAAAGATAAAATTTAAAAAAAAAAAAGGCAGAGGGTGTCAGGTGGTGACGCCATTTAAAATGGCTCCACCAAAAATGGAAAATTGTTTTAAAAGCACATCAATTTTTCAGATTTTGCAATATTTCCCTTATATTTTATAGAGGTGGCGCCATTCAACATGACTCCACAAAAAAATTATTTTTTATGCCCCTTACTGACGTGACAAGTTGGTGGCGCCATATAATTTGGCTCTACCAACTTTTACTGTAGATTTTAAGTTGTTTTCGTATTTAATTAAAAAGGTGGATCATTTTGATAATTAATTAATTTTTTTAAATTATTTTAATAAAAAAGCCCCATAAGTGCAATCACACTTGAGTACACGTATAGAAAATCTACTATAACTCAACTAATGACTCGCTTTAGCAAAACAAATTGTCAAAAAAAAAAAAAATTCCACATAAAGTTGAATGGCTATATAAAATTTTTCACCACCAAAATACTAAAAAAAAACCCTTTGCATATTAAAATATTATCAAACTTTCCCAAAATCTTTTATTTCTCTCTAAAATCACCGGAACAACCTTAGAAAACTTTGGGTAGCAAATCTTATATTAACAATATTCCTAATGTCTTATTAAAAGTATTCTTAATGATTATCTGAAAATACAAAGCAGCCAACTCTTGATCTTATCCTAAAGTGGCCCTTGTTTGGCTAGTGGATTTCAGATCTGGAGATTTACAAAAATAATTTAGTTTTTGGTCAATGGATTATTGGAGTAAACTTTTCTCATGGTCCAAAAATATTTACATCAACTAATCTTTGGTCAATGGACTATTGGAGTCGACCTTTTTCCAAAATTGGAATTTAGTTCACATTTTATTTGGATTTTGGTTTCGGAGATAAACATCCCCCCAGATTTTGATCATCGGAATCTGACTTTTCTCATGGTCCCATCGTTCGACTAAAGTTGGCATTTAAGTTGGATTCTGGTTGGCTTTCATTTAAATTAAAACTCATCATTGGTGCCTTAATTAGTGTTCTAATTCCATTTTGATGTAGCCTGACGGCTAGTTTCCAACTGAAAACGGAACTAAAATTGGCAAAGCAGAAAGGTAGAATAGGGAAGGATGAATTGTATGACCAGTTATCAAAATGACTGATGCAGATAGCAACTTATATCTTATCCACCATAAAATATTCAAATGCCAAAGAAAAAAAACACAAGTACCAGCTTCATAACCGGTGCTAGTCTTCTTGATCTGCAAACTTCAAGCCATTTGAGATGCTCATGAACCAGGGTTGCTTGTGATAATACTCTAGAACGTCATATTTTTATGTGCTAATTGCATATTTATTCTGAGTATGATTATACTAATTTAGGCTATTTATGATATTTTATCTTATAGAGACCAAATTGGAGGCAAAAGCGAAATTAAGGGCCAAAAGCGTGAAATTAAAGATAAAATGGGTCAATGTGCGACACAGGAAAAAGTTGGTGCCAAAAGTGCAAGCATGGAGGACACAAGGGTTGAAATGTAAAAAGAAGAGTTTTTATTCTACTAGACTCTATTTTGATAATATTAGGATAATTAATATTAAGATAATTATTAAGAATTATATAATTTAGGATTTATTTTATTTATCTTTGATTATTTGTAATTATCTTTAGGAATTTAAGTAGGACTAGTCTATCTATCTTAGCACTATAAATAGGGGGTGAGATGACTAAAAATGGGGCTTCATCTTTTTCTGTAAATTCTCTCCTCAAAAGTTTTTGTTCTTTCCATATTTCCTTTTAATAAAATCTCCATTCTTATCATATATTTATTTTCTTTTCCACCACAATCATGAGCCACTAAAACCCATCTAGCCAAAATCCCCTAAAAGGGTTCTTGAGGTTTAGAATCCGCACTTAGCCTTCTCAACAGGGTATTCATCGTTTCTCCGCACTACGGAGCTGACGCTTCCGTCCATATCCCTTAAGAAGTAAATTTTTCAACGTATGCAAAGGCGGTCGCTTTGTACGTTTTGGAAGAATTACACAGTCGGTTCGTTAACTTACTGTGTCAGAGGTTGGCGAGCCCAAAAGACAAAATGGCATGGATTCGCCATTGAAAAACGTTGATCTAGCATAAGATAATCCTACAAGAGCGATTGTTGGCTAGAGTCAGGTTCCACTAAATTGAAGTCTAAATCCTTGGAGCTGGTGGTCGTAGGCGTCCTCTTCCACTATAACTGGCTTATTCGGTTTGAGAAGGATCATTTAGAAGCTAAGGATTGAACCCAAGGCAAATTGAGGCAACTGGAGGCGGGAATCTCCCCATAAGAATTTTCTTAACTCAACTCTATTTCCTATTTTTAATTTTCGCAATTCCAATTTGACTTCTCAATTCTGTTTTTATTTTATTTTCATTTCCATATCAAAACTTTTAATTATGTTATTTTTATTTTTTCAGGAACGTAGGTTTTCTTGGACACAATTCTGCCCAGGATTTTGAGAAACAAGCATTCGTATAATCCGGTCCCTGAGGATTCGACCATACTTCCCCTTTACTGTTCTTTTTCATTATTTTGTAGGGAATAGAATATTTTTGGTGCTTTCAACGACGCATCAGCTTGCTGCCATCTCCATGAGTTATAGCAGTTTTTATAAGAGGATTACGGAATCGTTATTTTTCAAATGTAACATCGCTGTCTTAGAATCCTAATTTGTATGACCAGATTATCTATAAAGCACTCTGGTTCTCTGATTTTTTTTATTTGCAACCGGTACACTCTCACGCCTCTAGATTCTCCTAAAAAGAACATTTCTTTCTTGTCAAAGAGGGTATAAAAAAAATGCCATTCTCAAGATAGCAGCTGCTTGAAGAAATCCTTGCGGTTGTATTTTTCATACGGGTTAGCAAAGCAAGTGCTTTTTTTTTGCTCAACATGGGAAGATAACCATATTGGTTTCAAAGATTCTGCACAATCTGGCGCTAAAAGCCCAATGCCAGGTTACAAAATGAAGCTTTGAAATCCTTGATGGTTCAATTTAAAGTAACATAAGAGACGCAAGTTGAAATCCATCCTAAATAATCCCTATGGAGACACTAGAAGTTGCATTTATCTTCAGTGAGTGCTCTGGGATATATGTACGACCTGTTGCATCATAAGGGGAGTCACCGTGAAAATTTTAGCTTTTGGGATCAACCATAAACATTACATTTGATGATATCCAGTAACAAAGCGTAACATTTTATGGAATGAAGAAACTAAAATGAAATGAGAAAGATCAGCAAAAGGTGCCCGTGAGAATGTGAACATAAAATATACTACCCTTAATGGTTGAAGAGAAGAAACTACTAAATACAATGTAATCCAGAAAATGCAAGCATTATTCTATTATGCTCTAAATGCACCGGAGTTTTATCTTTCAGTGTCATACATGGATATATGATGTGCTCAAGATCAGTGCAAGGCTAACTATCAAATCATAAATAGATCTCATAGAAAACATAGAAACCAGATATAACAATTTTCAATTATGCCACTTGCAAGGTAGATCATTTAATAATAATAATAATAATAATAATAATAATAATAATAATAATAATAATAATAATAATAATAATAGCAGATGGATACCTTTCTCCTTAACATCAATCCGTAAACTGTCCAAAGTTATAATGCCATCAATCAATGGAAGTAGCTCAAGCTTGATGGTAGCCGTAGATTGAGCAGGAACACATCTGAAGCAATCAATCGAATTGTTATCATTTTCTATATCCAAATTTTGAAATAGTATTATAAAAGGTGATGCATTACCCTAATGGTACTCTACTCTGCAGCCAGAGATGAGTACATCCCCAATAGGAAGTTGGAATGAAATTAGATATTGTAGTCAACTGCTCATTGGAAGATGTAAACCTAGTCCTCGCATCACCATTCTGTTTCTGATTCTCTGATACAGTGGGCATTGAGCTGAATCTCTTCACTGCACTATTGTGCCTCTCGCTACTTGCTTTCCCCGCAAGATCAGAAAAACCAATAAATGGGCTCAATGGTGTTGTCGGATAAGAATTCAAGGATACCACGGACGGAGGTGAGGTAAAGGAGGCTGGGGCAAGAACTGTCATAGTTAGATCTTCAGGTGTCAAATTTGATGCCTGAAGAGTTAAGACCTGACAATCACACCAGTTGAATGAGAATTGTCATGGTTAGAAATATTGATAGTGCACGAGGATGAAAGAGACTGAGAATCAAATAGTATAAAACCTGAACTGGAAGCTGGGTGATTCTTTCATTGGGTCTAGAATATTGTCCGGACATTTTGCATGTGACAGATATCATAAGATCCCTTGAAATTCGTGGTCTCCAATTTGTTGGCTGCTTTAAAAACAATCTTGATTCTAAAACACAAAAAGGAACCAACATGCTAATAGTTAGAACATGTATATTACTGCAAACTTGTTGGATGATACTGTAAACTAAGAGAAATGCAAGCACGTACTGCTGTAATTGCAGCGGCATGATACCATAATTGCATACTTGTGAACATTTGAAGTACTCCCCTTTTTGTCGGAAGTCTTCAAACGAGGTTTCAAAGTGGATGACTTGGACTTTCCTCCATAAATTTTGAGGTCTTTCCATATAGAAGAAGCTGGTTTTAAAATAAAAGAATGCTCTTCACCCCTCCTGCAACAGAAACCATCAATAAGCTCATCGGATAGAACTCTGCTAAACCTTAATTCCAGACCCACTTCAAGATATTAGATAACAGCCAAATATATGTATACAGTATACCCTTCAAAGTCTGTCCTCATGTATGCAACATTTGTAGCAAATTTACTTATTTAATATTCTACAACAATTTGGTTTTGTTGCTCGTAAAATGAATCAGCACATTACGCCATACATTCTAAGAAGGCCTGACTAGATATGGCAAAAAAAGTTGAATATATTTTTCTTTTTCAGGGTATACCCTAATCATCATGGTAAACTGCTAAATGTCAAAAAACATTGAGAAGTAAATTAAGGTACCTAAAGTGAAAACAACCTGAGAGCTAGATTTGGCAAACAATGGCCATCTCCCACTTCAATACATGCAATTGGTAAGGAAGCAGGTGGTCCACCTTTTGAAGCCTCTTCTAAAACAAGTGTTATAGCATCTATGTATACTACAATATCTGGTATATGTGCTGGAGAAACATTCTGCAAAATAACTTCATAAGTAAATAAAAGAACCTAGCGACCATGCCCACAGAGAGTGGAGAAGAAGTGTTTGTGATTTATCAGGTATAGGAAACATTAAGATTTACCTTTATCAGAACACAAAGGAGGTCATCTGTATTACAGTTGGCAGAATAAGAATGAATCTCAACAGGTTTAATTATTTCAAGTTTCCTCCTCCATCTTCTTCCTGGGATATGGATCCCTTCTAATCCACAAAGGACAGAAAATCTTTCTCGCTCTAGTGACACACCCCGAAATGATAAAATATCTTCAATCCCTGTTCTTTGACTCTTCAAAATCTTTTGAGAAGAGTAAGGGTTCACCTCATCAAGGTCAAATGATAATTTAGAACTTTGTGCTTTAGCAGGTCCACGAGAAGGAGGAAAATTTTGAGGAAGCGATGACATGGAGTAACTTCTAAAATTACTAAAAGAAAAGAGATGGGAGCCAGAGGAGGCAGAAAGGGTAGACCTATGAGATGGGCTACCAATTCCAGAACCTAAAGGATGAGAAGATAAAGCACGAGGTGAAAGAAGAGTGTTATCCACAGGAAGCAACCATTTCAACAGTTCTCCACATGGATCGTGATTTGCATAAACTTCGTTGTCCTGATTCTCAGACAGGTTTCTGTCCAGATATTTCTCAAACTGAAGAATTTCAATGACAGGATCTCTGAAAAAACCAACGCCAACATTTACTTGTAAACGTACCTGCATCCTTCCAAACAGAGAAATAGAATGAGAATCATTAGTCTGAATCAACAAGTCAACTAGCCAAGAAAACAGTTGATTCAATATGCCAACTAGAACAATGGATTGTGAAACAAAACAGAAGCACTGCATCTAAGGGCTTCTGCAGTCAATTGTAGAACAAGAGAAGCCCTAGATAATAGTTAACTGAAAGTAGTTTAAAATCTGAATAAGCGTCCTCCAGTACATTCTGGGGGGAAAAAAAGAACCAAAAAATCAGCAGCCAGGTTGCAAAATGTAGCATATTGAAATTCAGTTACAGAACTAGCAATGCCCTCATAAGCAACCCTCCAAATTATAAGGTAAGAATATCCTACCTGAAATTACTTTTTACATTCCTCGAAGTTACCAACCTTTTCTCACAACACCATCCAAGAACTCAAGTCTTTGAATATAGGTTATATCAGCAAATCTTGATATCAAATAGCAATGTCTAACACTCTCAGTAGCAAAGATCCACAAAGATGGAGTTTAGGAGCTCTACTTGACATTAAGGTACTAACCAATAGTGCACCCATCTTGTCATCAATATGGTTAATCTTCAACAACTTGGCTCAAAATCTCTCTATTCTCCTCATTTTCTTTTTTCAATTTTTTGTTTGGCTTCATAGGAAATCCAATTGTCTGTAGCTTTGTTTTTAAAAGATTTATTGTCAGAAAAAGGAGACAGTTCTAGGGATAGAAAGGTGAATTCTTGCCAGGTTTTGACAGTGGGGGATTGGAAAACGCTTTCGCCTCTAATTGGAGGCAAGCAGAAAAGGAATGGTTCAAGCAAGAGTCAGAGATAGGTTGCAGAGAATGCATAACTTCTATGTGACCCTGCCCCTGCCCCTGCCATTCTTTTCTCTAGGGAAGTGAGCATTGCTCATTTACACCCAGCTAAATGTTTACCAGGTTCAACAATAATACATCCAACATAGTTAGACAGAACTATCAAGCAGCTTTTACAATAACACCATTTGCATGTAAAACAGACACAGTTAACTTGCTAATATCAGCTAAAAGAAATTAAGTGCAAATGGCTGCCACATTTATCTTAAGTCCAAGCAAATAGGAAAACAATATCTTTAACAATTTAGTTCTTCAGTGGTTCTTACCACCATATCTCCATTGGAAAGAGAGCAACAGTTAACAGTATCTCTAGCAACTCCACTAGAAACATTAGCATCAAAGTTTCCTCTATCAATAACTGCAGTCCAACTAGATATATTCTTGGTAGTGTTTTTGGCTTCATTTGCAATAGATTGTTGACTATCAATTTCATATGAATCAGAAGCTATCTGAGAAGCACCTTTTTTTGACCACAAAGGCTCATCCCACTCTGCAATCCTCACAAAGAAATGAGAGTTATTAAACCTTTTCAATAATGTTTCAGTCTGTCTTCTCTGCTCTTCCATTCTAAGAAATGATTCACTATCAGAGACATCTGTTGCTGGATCAATCTTCTCTTTCTCCAAGTTTTCATCATTCTGACTTATTACTGCACCATTAGGACTCACTTCCTCTCCTCCAGCCACTGAACTTGTCTCAACCTCCATGTCTCCATTTTGTTTCTCAGTGCCTTTCCGCATGCCATTTTTACTCATCACTTCAGCAACTTTAAATGGTGTAATAATTTCTGTTTCCTGATTACATGCTGATAAGCATACTAGAACATGAACTTGTTCACCTGGAGAAGGAAACAGGAATAGTTTCAAGTTACAAACACAATATCTCCTTAAGTGACTGCAAATCAACAGCACACTAAATCTTAGAGAAGTAAGAGATTTGAAAAATAAAAAGGTACCAGGAAAAACAAAAGAACGATCCAGGGAGCATAATGAACGGATGTTTGGTGCACAATTCCAATCATCAGGGAGATCCTCTAGAAAAGCATATCAAGATTAATATAGGACAAAGAATTATGGAATAAATTGAATACTAGTTCAGGAAGTAGATCAAGAGCATGCACCTATACAAACTTCAGGAAATTATTATCAAACTGAAATATACTTAAAATAATTCCAACAACATCGTGAACCTGACAAGCCATCACAAGCACAATTCTATGCCATACCAATGACTCCTAGACTAAAATCACAGCCTACCAAAACATACCTTATTAACCAACTAGATGATCAAAATAACTTCTTGTACCATCATATTTCAGTGATTAGTGCATTCTCATTCTAGTTTCCAGACATTATAAATCAGCAATTAAAACAAATACCAGGCCATTGGCTTTCTACACAACCTCAACTATTCAGATATAGGATGTTAAAATCATATTGATTCAATGCACACCATGAGGTCATACACTTGTAGCAAATATCTCTAATAAAGACAAATCCGTATTTTACAAATTTAACTGTTTTCAAGGAATAAGGAGAGGAGAAAAAAGAACAAAAATGAATAAAATTCAATCAATAAAACCATAAATATAGATGGGAAAAACTACAAGAACCAAAAATTGCCAAACAAAAATGTGTGGATTAGTTAGCTTTAGTGGATAGTTTGCACTTACTATTTGGAATAATGATCCATCCATCTTCCTCGGAAATATCAGTGTGGCTAGCAATGACTGAAGCATTCTTATCACAAGCAGCACCAACATTCTTGCCGAATAAACCGTTGCTTTTTCCATGATTTTCAACCTTCAGATACTCTGGAAATGGATCCTCTACAATAAGCCTTTCCAAACTTGTCACAGACTTAGGAACATAAGATGATTCCGCCATATCCCCTTGTACTGGAGGTGATTCTGGTGTTCCCTGTTGATTGGACCGCAGCAGCAGAAAGTTCATTGTTTCCACCAAAATCAGCTTCTGCAATGATACTTTACAACTGAAGTACTCGAGGAACAAGTTCTACTCTAAAACAAGAATGCCATCACAATGCGCACAACTAATGGTTATTTCTCTTTCAGAATCGATCAAGTTTCTCACTCGGCTCCAGTTTCACAAGCAAAAGTGAACTTTAAATTCTACGAAACTGAATGAACCAAACCACTCTTCCAACAATAAGCTAAACTAGACCAAATTTTCTTCACCGAATTCCTTTCCCTTCAGGTCTTCGAATCATCTTGAATTTTAACTTTCTAAGTTTACAATAAAGTTCCAAGTAAAATATAATAATAAAAATAATAATTCTAACTAAGTGAAATCAAGGAAACAAAATCTCGTAAACTGGATTAAGCTGTGAACTCTAACAGTCTCCGATTTCCTTATTAATCATGAATGTGTACAATCAGGCAAATCCAAAGCTAGATAAATGTCAAAAAGAAAGAAAAAAAAAAGCGAAAAATGAATTCAAGAACAAAAATGTGATTGAACAATTTGCATTTGATTAAACATAACAAAAGAAACTAAGAGATGAATGGAAAATGGAGGATCGTGAACGGTTGTTTACCTGATCGGAGATCAAATGCTTATGAGCTATCCTTTTCTTCTTTCTTAACTGTTCGGTGGCAGTGGAAAGGAAGATCTAATTTCCTGAGGAGACATTTTAACTATAATACATCGGTTGTTCAATCTGGTTTCGCCCGTCTTTTAAAAAAGACAAGAAATTGGGGCTCTGCTGGATTGCGTGCTTTAGCCCATTTCTTCTAGCTTCGTACCAGTTTACTCCAGCCCATTCCAATTGACACTCCATGATGGCTTTTCGACTTTAAACTGCAAATATTCCGGTGTCATGCAGGAAGGTAAATTTCATCAGTATTTGGCATGTAAAGTATTATTTACTTTTCTTAAAATTTAATTTTGTATTTTTTCCATGAATATGATAAATTTGATTTAGTTTTTGTATTTGTACATACATTTATTTTTATCTTTTTATATAAAATAGGAGTAGAATTGTTCTTAAATGTAAGAATTGTGGGTTAGATATCTAACTTAATTATTTGTAGTTTTGTTCCTGGAATCCATTATTTTAGGTTTTTGTTAAAATAATCGTGATTTTAAGTATTTTTTTAATTTATTCCAGAATAAGTTTAATATGTTAATGATTTTATATATGCATATTATATTTAAAAAATATATGCGAGAAAAATTTGAATAATTTTGTTTTTAATTAAAATTAAAAATTAAAAATAATTTAAAAATTAACAATTAAATTTTATTATTAAATATTTAATCCAAATATTTATTAAGAATAAAATTTATTATAAAAATTAAATTAATAAATTTTATCTTTTATTAAATAAAAGTAAATTCATAATTATCATTACATTCATAAGAAAGTACTTACCACATGTCAAGGAAGCACTAAAGCTACATAAAATATATTTACACCGGTGCAGCCTTTTACACTATTAATATTTTTAAAATATTATTAGTATAAAAAATTATAGACGGGTGTAAAAGTATTTAAGTTTACATTGTTGTAAATAGATTTCTACCCTTTATTTATTGGGTAAACTATATATATAGTCACTCAACTATCAAAAAATTTTTTTTTAGACATTTAAAATAAAATAATAATAAAATTTAAAATTTAAGCACCCACATTACATACTCTAATTAAAAATTATTTGCAACAAATGCCCATTTCTACTCCATTTCTTTATGGTGCAAATAGTTGAGTAGAGCGGGGAAGCAGTGAGTGAATTTACCCCAAAGAAGACAGCTTAGGACGATGTTAGGTCAGCGATGATTGGGGTGGGTCGGAATCTGAACTCAAAAAATAATAAAATGTTTTATTTTGGTTAATAATTAGTTTTGGGTGAATTATATTTTAGTCCTTTCAAATTTAAAGAGGTATGCAATGGTAAATTATGTCATATGACTTCCGATTGGTCCACATGTCAAAAAAATTTCATGTCAAAGTTGTGTTAAAGTTTTTAACGGTAGTAATAAAAATAAACGAACTATATAATGTAGGTACTTAAATTATAAGTTTTTTTATTTTGGGTGCCTAAAATATATTTTTTTTATAATTAAGTGACTATCTATGTAGTCTACCTTATTTATTTATAAATAAAATAAAATATTTTATTATATATACTTTTTATTATATTTGAATTAATTATACTAATTTCATCTAGTAACATTTGAAAGTATTAATATTTTTATATTTTTTTACACTTTTCTATATTTTTAAATATTTTTAATAATTTTCTGTATTTTAAAATTTTTGTATATTGAATGTTAAAAGAAAAAAAAGAACGTACATTGAATCAACCTATATAGATTTTTAAAAAATTAAATAAATGTATATTGATTGTTTGTAACCTATACGAAATTAAAAACTATAAATGTAGCTTTCTAAAATATAAAATAACTTTACAACACAAATGTTACTGTCGTAACCATTTTTTGATAGAACAGTAAACGACGCGGTCAACTCGAAGTTTGAAAACGAAAAGGAAGGGAGTCGCCACCGATCCTTATTTGGTGTGATCGGATCACCTTTGTTTTAATAAAACGTCTCAGTTTACTAAAACAGTGCTTTTGGTCTGCGAAAGTTTGAGAAAAATGGGTTCGGAAGTCAATTACGTGCGAGGAAGGATTAGCACCCTCGTCACGCCCGGAATTGGTACCAAACTGATTGATTGATGTCCTAATGTTGAAAACTTGAAATGATTTGAAAATACGATACTTTTTATCTCCAAAATCTGAAGGTATGGGAAGGGACGATAAGACTCTCTTATTTTCGAAGAGATAGAGTATCATGCCCAGTAAGTTAGGGCGCGATACTTTAGATTCCCGAAACTAAGTTTGTCTTTTAAAACTCGGTTTTATATTTGGAGAGGATATTCCGTCATTTGTCGAACGAGAAACCAGAACCCAGTAAGTTAGGGCTCGTTTTCTCGAAGGTCCAAATTAGGAATATTGCCCCTATTTTAATAGAAAAAGAAACTTATCCGAAGTATTTAGATGTCGAGTCCAGTAAGTTAGGGCGCGACATTTCGAATTTCCGAGATTAAGTGTTCTGTTTAAAATTTGAATTGCGATTTTTTTAAAGGGATATTCCGTTGTTTAACTTAAAACGAGCAAAACCGGAACCCAGTAAGTTAGGGCTCGATTCACTCGAATTGCTAATACGGAATACCGATTCTTATGAAAATTGAGATGTCGGGAAAATCAAGGAGACGAACGATGAGAATATAAGTAGTGGGGAAAAAAAAATATTGTGACAATGGTGTATATATATATATATATATATATATATATATCGACAGTGATAATAAGTAATGATAATGATGATGACGCATGAAAATAATGATGGCGATTGACGAGTGAAATAGTGTATATAATAGAGAAATGAAACTATATATGTATATATATATATACAATAGTGATATCGTAATAGTAACGGTAACGTAATGATAAGTGAATCGGGTGATACTAATGATGTAAATAGTAATAATAATAGGATAGTAATATATTAGCGATAATAATGTAATAATAATACAATGTAGTAATAATAATATATATATATGTATGGAAATAATAGTAATAATAATAACATAGCAATAATGGTAATATAATAATGATAACAATATAGTAGTAATAATGATATATATATATATATGTATATAAACAATATAGTAATATAGTATTAGTAATACTAATAATATAATAGGGCAACAAATATGTATGGAAATGATAATAATAATAATAATAATAATAATAATAATAATAATAATAATAATAGTAATATAATAATAATAATATAGTGATATAAATAAAATAAATAAATAAATAAATAAGATAAAATAATATAAAATAATATAAGCAAACAAAATATATAAATACGTAGAAGATAATAATATAATAGTAGTAATACCAACGCAATGATATGATTGGGAACAGAATAGTAGCAATACTAATAAATAGTAAAAATAAAACAAAAATAAAAGAAAACAATAGTAAGATAGGGTAAAAGTGCACAAAAAAAACGAACAGGGGGTTAAATTGCATTAAAAACGGGGTTTTGGGGTCAATTCGTAAATAAAATGGGCTTCGGAGGGTCAAATTGTAAATAAAACCAGGTTTAGGACCAATTTTGAAATAAATAAAAAGAAACGGGGGCCTCATTGTAGTACGCGAAAAAGGTAGAGGGACCAGGAAGGCAATTTACCCGATTCTTTGAACGCAGCGTTTAAACGGAGATGGAATTGGAAGAGGCGCGAGAATTCTGGGTAAAATTTAGAATAAAAAAAAACCTAAATAAAACAAATAGAAATGCCGAAGGACCATATGGGCAATTAGCCCATATAATGAAAACGCGCGAATCCTCAGGTCGAGTCAGGTCGCAAGCGCGGATCCTTGGCCAGACGACGTCGTTTTGGCCCTAGGGGGCCCTTGCCCAAAACGGTGTCGTTCCCGACCCCTATAAAAATCAATTTTTTTGGTGAAAATTCATTTCTGCTGGTTCTTTTTAAAAAAAGGGGTCCTTTTTTGTTTCTTCTCTCTGCAGAAAGGGGGTCTCCGATTTGAGCAGCCCCTGTGCCTCCGTCGCGCCGGCCACCGTGCGCGGTGGCCGGAAAGGTAAGAAACGCGGTGTTTTAATTATTATTTTTTATTCTTTTTTCGAAACAACGTATATGTATATATATATATCTAGATGTATATAAGAAAAAGTTCAGAAATCGCAAAAAAGAAAATCACCTCTTCTTTTCGCTTCTGTTTCTTTTGTTTTTGTCTTTTTATTCTTTATCCGTGCCTTTTGTGTTTTTCTGTCTTTGATTGAAACGTATTCTTCGTTTGAATCTTGCTTTACTTTTTTGATAATAATCGAAATAAAAACGGGTCCAAAAAAAGGGGGCCCTCTTACACTGTTTTTGCTTGGCTTTATAGCCATATTTACAAGATTTTTTCGACTATAATATGCTGTCCCTTCATTTTTATTGCTCTTGCAGGCAAGCGGCGGTGCTGGGCATGGGCGGTGGACAAGACGGTGGCAGGTGGAGCGGTGCTCAGAGGTCAGAACAAGTGGGTGTCAGGAGCCAGACCTAGGTGCAGCGCCTAGGGTTTCTATTTTGTTTTTTCTGATTATTATGGGTTGGGGTAGGTTGGTTTTTTTTTGGGGATTGGGCTGCATTGTTTGAGTCTGGTTTTAATCTGTTTGGGCCCATTGTAATTGGGTCTTTTTTAGACCCGGGTAAAATTGGGTCATTACAGCTGCCCCTCTTTGCTCATTGTCGTGTAAAGAGAATAGAGCAAAGACTTTAAAAGAGCCAATTTTGCCCGGTCTTGTCGAATCTTGACTTCTTGATGCTTCTTTTCTTTAGATAGCCTCGTTCTAGTCCATTGCCTCTTGTGCTTTGATCCACTCCATCGTCACTTCGGAGAGACAAAACTTGCAGCTTCAATCCGCTTCATTGCTCCACTGTATCTTTAGGGTATGAGGTTTATTTTATTTTTAACTTGCTCCACTGTGACTTCTGGATAAAAATTCAGGGAGAAGAGATTCGTAGTCTCCATCTTCTCTAATGAATTCCGCGAAAACTTCGAGGAAATAAGAATTCAGGGAAAAGAGATTCGTAGTCTCCATCTTCTCTACTGAAACTTCAAAGAAATAATGATTGATCCTCATTTTTAACTTAGGGAGACGAGATTTGTAATCTCAACCTACTCCACGGGAACTTCGAGGAAATGAGAATTCAGGGAGAAGAGATTTGTAATTTCCATCTTCTCTACTGAAACTTCAAAGAAATAATGATTGATCCTCATTGTTAACTCAGGGAGACGGGATTTGTAATCTCAACCTACTCCACGGGAACTTCGAGGAAATAAGAATTCAGGGAGAAGAGATTTGTAATCTCCATCTTCTCTACTGAAACTTCAAAGAAATAAGGATTGATCCTCATTGTTAACTCAGGGAGACGGGATTTGTAATCTCAACCTACTCCACTGGAACTTCGAGGAAATGAGAATTCAGGGAGAAGAGATTTGTAATCTCCATCTTCTCTACTGAAAATTCAAAGAAATAATGATTGATCCTCATTGTTAACTCAGGGAGACGGGATTTGTAATCTCAACCTACTCCACGGGAACTTCGAGGAAATAAGAATTCAGGGAGAAGAGATTTGTAATCTCCATCTTCTCTACTGAAACTTCAAAGAAATAAGGATTGATCCTCATTGTTAACTCAGGGAGACGGGATTTGTAATCTCAACCTACTCCACTGGAACTTCGAGGAAATGAGAATTCAGGGAGAAGAGATTTGTAATCTCCATCTTCTCTACTGAAAATTCAAAGAAATAATGATTGATCCTTATTGTTAACTCAGGGAGACGGGATTTGTAATCTCAACCTACTCCACGGGAACTTCGAGGAAATAAGAATTCAGGGAGAAGAGATTTGTAATCTCCATCTTCTCTACTGAAACTTCAAAGAAATAAGGATTGATCCTCATTGTTAACTCAGGGAGACGGGATTTGTAATCTCAACCTACTCCACTGGAACTTCAAGGAAATGAGAATTCAGGGAGAAGAGATTTGTAATCTCCATCTTCTCTACTGAAAATTCAAAGAAATAATGATTGATCCTCATTGTTAACTCAGGGAGACGGGATTTGTAATCTCAACCTACTCCACTAGAACTTTGAGGAAATAAAATCTGAACTTTCCAACTCGTTTCCTTACTATCTTTAGGAAGAATTCAATCTTCAGCCTGCTCCACTAGGGAACAAAATTTGAACTTTCCAAGTTGCTTCCTTACTATCTTCAGGAAGACTTCAATCTTCAGTCTGCTCCACTAGGGAACAAAATCTGAACTTTCCAATTTGCTTCCTTACTATCTTCAGGAAGACTTCAATCTTCAGTCTGCTCCACTGGAGAACAAAATCAAAATTTTGATATTGTTGCAACGTTCTTTGAGGAACCTGTCCTGTAGAATTAATTTTATGTGCTTATGCTTATGCAAATGATGAGGATACTATGATCGGAATGACTCAAAGCCTCCTAACTACATGTGTTATAGACGACACTTGCGTGAATGCAGAATGTCATGAGAATGGTGTTTTTAAAATGATTAGGAACAATGATCAGAATGAATCAAACGCTCCTAACTAAATGACTATGGATGACATTTGCATGAATGCAGAATGTCATGAGAATGATCCTTTGTTAAATGTATAATGATTAGGATGCAATGATCAGAAGGGACCTTAATGCCCCTAACTAAATTCCTTATGGACGATATTTCCATGAATGCAGAATGTCATGAGAATGGTCTTTTTATGATGATTAGGATGCAACGATCAGAATGAGTCGAATGCTCCTAACTAAACGTGCTTTGAATGATGATCTATAACATCCTGGAAAGGGCCTATGCATTTTCAGTCTAACTGTACGAAATGACAAGTCTTAAGCACTATGAATAAATTTTTGATATTTTTGGAAACTCAGAAATGTATGAAAATGAATTGGAAATGAACATTTTTGGAAACCTGGAAATGCATTGGACATGAACATTTTTGGAAACCTGGAAATGTAAGGAAATGATTCAAAAATGGAAAGTGAACATTTCTGGAAACTTGGAAATGTAAGAAAATGGCAAGTATACAGAGCCGATCGAAAATTTTAGGAAACTTAGAAATGACCTAGAAATGTCGAATTTTAAAGTTTAAAATAGGAAATTAGGGCAAGGAGGCCTTAAAAGAAAAAGTTGGTAAGATTTGACACACAAACAGGCTTGGAAAAGTGGCCTGAAGGTGTCACTTAGGGCCTATGGAAATGGCGCCATGTGCAAGAGGAATGGGCCTGGGTTCGAGTCACTTGGGAAGCAAATAAATAAGGTTTTATTTTGGCTTCCAGAAGGCTGAGGTGGACGGCACATGCTTCTAGAAAAGGAGGTGTTTTATTTTCATAAATATGTGATTAATAAGGTGATAATAAAGGATTTTTATTGGATTATTTTTTTGAAGAGATAATAGATGGATAAATATGGATTTATCCCTTTTATTTTGATAGATAAGGAAGAGATAAAAGAGGATTATTATTAGTATTATTTTTATTAAGAGATAAGAGATAATAAAGGATATTTCTTTAATTATTTTAAATTAAAGAGATAAAGCTATCAAATAAAGAAGAGTGGTGGCCAAGTAAGGGACTCTAGCCTAGTAAATTTGGCTATAAAAGGAAAAGAGAGGCCATTCATTCATTCACTTTTCCTTTGCCGAATTTCTTAAGCAAATTCTCTTCTCTCTGCCGAATTCTCTCTGTCATTGTTCTTCTTTCTCTTTTTAATTCTTCACAAAGCCGAAAGCAGAATCCCCCTAGTCTTGCCAAATTTTCCTAAGTTTTATATCTTCCTCTTCTTTCTCTGAAAAACCAAAAAAAATCCTCTACTGTTCATCAAGAAGCCAAAATTTTAATCCACATCAAGGCCATAGCCGAATATTGTTAAAGGCTCAAGCAAGGATTGTCGATTCCTAAAGTAAGGAGATCTTTCGGGATTTACTAAGTGTCGACTACAAGGAAGGAGAAGTTCTTTTCCCGAAGGTACACCATAAGCCGCGTGTTCCCTAGTTATTCAGTGAATTTCGGGATTTAAGGATCTAAGGTAAGATAAGTATATATATATATATATATGGCCGAAAGTTTTTTTTTATGTTATATCTAACATATGAATTATAGGAATTTCGATATCAATAAAGGGAGCAAGGAACCGATATTTTTGAGGTCTCATCATAAGGTAAGCGGTTATAATCGGCCAAGGTTTCTTTTGAATGTCTAGAACTACTCGTTTTAATCAAAGACTAACCAAATCAATGGATTTAATGGTTAGCCGATTTCAAGGGAGAAGAACACAAATCTTCGGGATTTGATTGTTAGTCAAATCGGCAAACAAGGTGAGTATTAGTAATACAAATCCTACTAGGATTTGGTTTTCTTTAAGCCAAATAGATTTATTAATATGCTTTGGCCGAATATAGGAGTTAAAAATCTAGATCGTTGGATCGGGATTTTCGGGATCTCAAGGAATCCAATAAGCGAATCAGGTGTGTATCCATACTAATCTTCAATAAATTATATGGCAATTATTAAATGTATGAATATGCATAAGAATGTGAATGTGGTTAAGTACCACAAGTGAAAGAGTACCCAGGTACGTTTCCTACTTTTGATAGGATTGCAAATATGAAATATTTTGAACATGTGAATAGTAGCATGAATGAGAATTAAGTATGTTATGCATGATATAAAATATATGGGGCATTCGGGATCTATGTGAAAGGGGAAGAAGGTGTTGACTTCGGTCACACCAACGGAATATGGTGACTACGGTCACAACATTTGAATATGGTAACTTCGGTTACATTATCTGAATTTGGTAACTTCGGTTACATTATTTGAATATGGTGTCTATTGACACAAATTATATGGGCGATGAGCACGTCGACTGCAGCGACTGCCTTCGATGGTGTGTAGCGGATGGAGGGTTGACTTAGTAGTCCCCACGGTGTGACTGGCAGGTACGGGTGGTGTGTAGCGGATGGACAAATAGGCTTGGGTTTGGGTTGCATCATCATTTATCTTTATATGAATATGGATTTGATATGAACATGTATGCCTGATTTGTTGAATGTTAGTACTGTGTGCACATTGAGTCTGTTGACTCACCCCGTTGTGGGAACTATTTTCAGGTGATGAACAGTGACGGACCGGGACGGTAGACCTTGAGGTGGCCATGCTTCACTTGAAGACTTTATTTAGAATTTGGACTTTATATTTTCTAAGTACATTTAATTTTATTATTGGGTTTTATTTGATGTAATAAGGCCATAAGGCCCAGTGGATTTTCTCTATTTCTGCTTTATTTTTAATTATTTTGTTACACACGATTGTTGGATTAAATTTTAAGTGAAATATATTTTTTTTATAAACCTAAAGAAAATTATTTTGTCACCTTAATAAAATTGGATTTTTAAAATTAATTAAATGGGTTTCCCAACCTAAGCCCAATCCAAAACAATATTTTCCTAAAATTTTACAAATTTTCTCTAAGTAACAAAGAATTTGAAAACCGGTTTACTTAAGGAACATACCAGATCCGGTCCAGGCTCGTGGGCTGGGTGTGGGGTGTTTCATGATGTATGAATGAAAAAAATGAAATGATCCATTTTTAAATGCTTAGGGTCGTCATTGCTCATAGTTCATCGAGGTTTTATCACTGATGCGTTGCCATGCTTTCTCATTCAACAGGTATCTTTGACAGAAAACTCAAAGAGACGATCATACTGCTCCGCAAGCTTGCCCCGTTGTAATTTCAGAGTCCCTTCCACTGTACCTTCTGGGACATAAAGTTTGCACTTCCCTTTGCAATTTCAGGATAACATTTGGTTTCTTCCATCCACCTTGCTACAACTCTGAGGTATAGGATCAATTTGATCTGTTACACCATTCGCTGGGTGTAATGACAAAGTATCATTTTCCTTTTCCCGAGAATAATCCCCTTATACATCTGGGTTGACATTACTCGTTATTCATCGAGATTGTATCACTGACAAAATGTCTTGTCTTTTGTTCAACCAAAAAGTCCCAAAGAGATAATAATCTTTCTCCAATATTTCCAAACCTTAAGCTGAGTGAGTTCTAAACAATAGTCCTGTTTTAAGTCATTGTATTTTTCAGAAACTTCCAAAGTAATATGCGAAACTTTTTTCATGAAAGTATTATTAGTCCAATAATCGTTATTTCAATGCAAAATGCTTGAAAAAGATCATAATGATGGACGAAACAGAAATTTATTGGGAGCATGAAACAAACAAGTTAATCAAGGCTAGCAAATGCAATGAAGAAGAAAGTTTATTAAGAGTGTATTTTGAAAAGAATAAGGTAATCGAAGATAGCAAACTCAAAATGGGTAAAATGGAAACTAGGTGCCCCAGATATCGCAGCCTTAGCTTCTCTGTTCAAACTTCTTGAGGACCATTTTAAGCTCAATATGTGTTTAGGGGATCCGGAGTACTTTGTTCATGCCCCAAGACATAACATACTTCTTCATTGTTACTTCAAGCGTAGCAAGACTACTATATGCCCCACTTTCAAACAAAATTTGAGCCGCCCTTTTGGGTTTTTAACTCAAACCCCCTTTGGTCTCAAAGCGCCTTTTGCGGGTTTTCGCCTTGGCCTCTCCTTTTTTCTTTTTTATTTTATTTTATTTCCTTTTCTGTGTTTTTTTTTTGAAAACCTCTTTTTTTTTCAAGAATCTGAACTCACTGGGTTGGGCAGGTCTTTGCTATCCATTTTAGTCAATAACCCATGTTTCCCATGAACATGCCTTCTTTGTCGCATAAGGTCCTTCCCAGACTGGCATTTGCTTTACTCTGAAATCCTTCTGTAAAAGAAGGATCAGGTTCCCCTTTCGTGGAATTCCCCTTTATCGTAAGCTTACATCATCTGACTGTGATGGATAACTTTTAACCTCTTCTTTGATTAGGTTAAATTGGCGAAAAAACTTCTATTCCACAAACCAATGGATAAGGCGTTGCCCTGGCAAAAGCCTGGCCAATGTTTGGTAATCATAGAAGGTAACTTCTTTATGCCAATATTTATAAGTCTCGGTCATCTTTCCTGCAATCCTTATTTTATTTTTTGTTCTTTTCTTCTGGTTGCCTTTGTCGCTCTATGATAGGGTGTCTGATCTTTTGAACAGACTACAAATTTTTGACATTGTCCTTTTTGGCATTCTTTGTCGGTAGCAAATTTTTTTTTCTTTTTTTTTGAGAGTGGGATTTGATGACTGTCAACATTGTAAGATTGGCATATGAAGCGACCTTCGCCATCTTGTAAAGTAACCGACATCCACGAGATTTTGTGAAGTAACCGACATCCACGAGAATGAATCGATGTTGGCCAGAAGCTTTTGATAAAATTGGCTTGTTAACATCCAAGCTTCATATAGGGAAAATGGAGGAGGCACACTCTTCCTCAACTTGGCATTTACGGCATAACAGATGCAATTTCCCTTTCTTGGTGAACCAATAGCCCGAACCTCATGATTAGCTAGGTTGTTGTAAAACATGGATTCTTTAAACCCCAACCTTAACAGCATACCCATGTTTTAGTAGTTTGGCATGCCTTGATATGATCGTGCGAAAACATCTTGAATTCCTGAAAATAACTCAACGATGCCTTGCCTTATTCCTGCGAGGAGCTACGCTTCCATCTTCATCTCCTTCGTTAGTTCATAGCGTCCGCTGACACTTCATAAGGTAGAATCTACCATTGGGAAGTAAGTTGCAATCTTTGTCATCTTTAAAGCCCTTTGTAACACCCCCTACCCGTATTCGTTGTCAGAATAAGGTACGAGGCATTACCAGAATTTACGAATTTTTTTTTTAAATCGAGACCATTCCAATTCAACATATTTTCAAAATAATTCATGCATATTTATAAGATAACTTTAACACATAAGCCATACCAATGGCTGACCTTACATTCATTTCATATTAACATTTATTTTATTAGCTTATACATGCCATTCATTTCCAAACTAAAGTTTCTTTAAATACCGAAATATTGGGGTTGATAGTGTGATGAGTCTCCCACCGATCCGACCTCCGAGCTCTTAACACTACAAAACAGGGAAAAAGGAAATAGGGTAAGCACTTTGTGCTTAGTAAGCCCATGTAACAAGAATTATACTTACCTAATATTTACAATACAAGCGATAAATATTCATATACCCATTCAATGCATTATTACCCTAACATTTACAAACTCAACATTCAAGTCAGTCCAATAATTTCCATATATCAATAATATATATTATGATTGATGAGCTCATCAATACCATGATTTCCATTTCTTTAATATTTTCTTTTTATATTTATCCTGTTGAATTACTCGGAATTTCGATGGATTTTCAGAGGTACACTTTAGTGTACAAATTCGGGTCCGTCAATTCATATTCATGTGCGCACATTTTCATTTCAGAGAGCACACTTCCGCGAACCTCATCTTTACAGCGGGATTACCAGTCCAGGCTAAATCCCCTGTAATATAAACTCATAGAGTATTGTCGGGATTACCAGTCCAGGCTAAATCCCCTGCAACGACAATTACTCTAATGAGCTTGGATCTGAATTACTAGTCCAGGCTAAATTCAAACCCTAATTCGGATTACCCGTCCGGGCTAAATCCATTTTCCACATATTCTTCGGGAGGGCTATATCAGGATAGGATCACCCGTCCGGGCTAGATCCTTTTTACCGTCAATTCCTTTTAGAGATCCATCGAATTTTTCCTTTCATTCAACTGGGATTTCTTTCCTTTTTTATCAAAAATATCAATGTTGCATAAATTTTCATACAATGAACATTCAAATTATATTCACATCAATAACATACATTTCAAGCATTTAAGAATATAATTCAAGTTACACGAACTTACCTCGATACTTGTTCGTACACAAAATCTACTAATCCGGGACTTTTTCCTTTCCTCGATCTAGCTTCGTATTTGAGTTTTCTGAATCTAAATAAATAAATTCAATCATCAATTCAATACATTTCATGTTCACATGTAGCATTTTCTATAATTCTATTATTATTTTTAGTTCATTCAAAACTGTCTACTTGAGTCATAGTCACTAAATTATTTATTTCTCGATCTACAGAACTCCAAATGAAGAACCGTTAATTTTTCCTGAAACTAGACTCACATTTCTCTATACCATAAAATTTTTAGAATTTTTGGTTTAGCCAATAAGTACAGTTTATTCTTTAAAGTTACCCCTGTTCTGCTGTTTGACAGTTCTGTCCCTTCTTCACTAAAAATTAATTATCTCTTCATACAGGATTCGGATGATGTTTCTGTTTATTTCTATTGAAAATAGACTCATTAAGAATTCTAAATATATAAATTTAAGCCCCTAATTATTTTTATCCAATTTTTGATGATTTTCTAAAGTTAAAATAGGGGAACCCGAATTCATTCTGAACCATTCTTACAAAAATCTAAATATCTCAAAATACAGAACTTATTTTCTTTCCTTGTTTCTTTCATATGAAAATAAACTCAATAAGATTTAATTTCATATCTCACTCAACTTCTAATTCCACTTCTACGATGTTTGGTGAATTTTCAAACTTACTCTACTGCTGCTGTCCCAAAACTGTTTTCTTATAGCTTGTTTTACAATTAAGTCCTTTATCCAATTCTAACTTCAAATTCTTTCAATTAAACCACTAATTCATCATTTTATTCATCATATGCTATATTCAAAAACTCTAAAACTTCAAAAACTTCAACTTAAATTCATCAAAACTTTGTTCTAAAACATATAAAGCATCAAAATTAAAAGAAAAGGACTAAATTAACTTACCAAATTAAACTCCAAGCTTCAAACTTTCTATTTTTCCTTTTTCTTCTTTCTTTTCTCTTTTTCTTTCTCTGTTTCGTCTTTACTCTCTGTTTCTTTTCTGTTTCTAACTCTTTTTCCTTTAGTTTGTTTGTATATATATAATATAATAATATAATAATATATATAATAATAATATAATAATATACTTTTAAAAAAAATCTCAGATTTTCATACTTAAACCGCCTCAACTTTACAAAACGGTATAATTGCCATTTTGGTCCTTCATAATTTCTTTTAATCTATAATTTAACTTTTACTTTCATTTCAATCTAGTCCTTTTCATATAATTTCCTACCCAAACGATAAAATTTTCTAACGAAAATTTAATACCACATTACTAACATTTTATAAATATTTATAAAAATATTTCCTATCATATAAATATTCATGCAAATATTTTGAAATAAATTTCTATTTAAATCGGATTTATGGTTGCGAAACCATTATTCCGATAACCTTGAATTTAGGCCATTACACCCTTAGATCCCTCTAGACACATATCTCACTAAAAAGGGAGCCAGTAACAGCGTCGCTCATGTCATTGATATTTGGGGACCCATTGTGGGCAGAAAATCCAAAGAGTAAATGATCCTAAGGATGATTATTCGTATGATATGGTCATGAGTGAAAAATATTTAGTATGAAATGTAAAGAATGAAAGTATTTACTTAGAAAGATGCATTTTATTGAAATAAAAATTCTGGACACAAGCCTACTTAACAAAAGAAATCTTATTACTTCTAGACTTAAAGCAACAAGTATGTTTTGCACATTACTCTAGATTAGCTTTAAAAATACATGTTTCTTCCATAGTCTCGTTGTTCAAAACACTCTTAAGTACATAAAGGCAGATGCTCGGAAAACTTTTATTCCTCGGTTCTCTCTTCAGGTATACCATTGGCGTTTTGATCCCCCGATTTCTAGGTTTCTGATGACTTCTTCAAGGAAACGCAACTCTCCTGCCCCCAATTTCAATTACCACTACCCCGTCGTCGAACTTCACCATACCCATATTGATGAGATTTTCCACTAATTTCTTGAAAGTAAGGCAATTTTCTATCGAATGGCCTGTGATCCCCGCGTGGTACTCACACTGAGTGTTTGGGTCGTACCATTTTGGGTATGGAGGTTGCATCGGTTTCGGATATTGGGGGGACACAACGTGCGCATCAAATAAACTTTGATACAACTCCTTATACGTCATCGGGATCGGCGCAAATTGGAGTTTTTCAACGTTTTTCCTTGTGCGAGATTCTTTTCTTGATGAACCTTGATACTCAGTAGTCACCGTTTTTGGCTGATTAATGGTAATTGACTTTGAGTGCCCCATGTTTGTATTATTCACCTCGCCATCATTTTTTCTAGGAGTAGACCTTCTAGTGGTTTCCCCTGCTTTAATCTTGCCGAATTTGATGGCATGTTCGATCATTTCCCCTGCCATTACTATGTCGGCAAAGCTCTTAGTGGTATTCCCTATCATATGGGTTATGAAAGGAGCTTTTAGGGTGTTGATGAAATGCATGGTAGTTTCCTTTTCTAGGAGAGGTGGTTGGACTTGCATGGCAACCTCCCTCCATCTTTGCGCATACTGTCTGAAACTTTCATTTAGTTTCTTTTCCATGTTTTGTAAAAGTAATTCTGTCTAGCGCCATGTCTGTGACATGATTGTACTATTTCAGGAAGGCCTGAGCCAAATCTCTCCAGGAGCTAATGTTAGCCCGGCTAAGCTGGTTATACCATCTGGCTGCCGCACCTACTAAACTTTCTTGGAAACAGTGGATTAAGAGTTGATCATTGCTCACGTAGCCAGCCATCCGCCTGCAGAACATGGTGATGTGGGCCTCCGGACAGTTAGTCCCACTGTATTTTTCAAATTTAGGCATTTTAAACTTATGGGGTAGTACCAAATCCGGAACCAGACTTAAATCTTTCGCGTCGATCCCATGATGATGATCGAAATTTTCCAACGCCTTGAATTTTTCCTCCAGCCATTTGCAACGGTCCTGTAGTTGCCTTGAGGATTCTATTCTCGACCCCATTTTCTCTACTGCATCTAAATCGGGCACAACAGGGTTGGCCGGGTTATCTCCTGGTTGGGATCCAGAGCGTACGTGATAGCTCATGGGAGGTCTAGTGTCATCCTGCCCTTGCTGGGGCCTGATTGTAACTGGTGGCCTTTGGAGATATTCCTCAGGCTGTGCCCTTGCGTGCGGTGGGGTTTCGACCGGCGGCATGGGATTTTTCCCCTTATCCATTGCCCCGTTCATCATTTGGGCCATTTGGGCCATCATATTTCTCTGGGCCTCCAACATTTGGTCCCTCATTTCCTGCTGGAGTTTTAACATTTGCTCTTGCATTTGTTCCTGCATTTCTTTCTGGAATTGTTCGAACCTTTGATCCATTTTCCTGGTTTTAGCGCGTGTTCCGTAGTGATGTTCCATTTCCAGATTTTCTCTTTTCACTTTCTTTTTTTCTCTCTGATAATTTTAGCTAATTAGGCCCCTTTTTATAAACTTAAATGCATGTAATGTGATGTAATGCAAATGCATGAATGCAAAGAGGCATCGATTCTGATCAACTTCATTTTAGAAAACTTTATTAGAAGGCAAAACCCTTTACACAAAACAGATTACAAATATGCTTTCGCCTTTAAGCCAGAGTTTTGATCTTCCTAAGTAAAGAGGTCAACTCTTGACTACGATCTGCCTGTAGCTCGTATTTCATGCTTAGGATCTCAGCTTGTGCCGCCAGGGTCTGCAGGTGATCAGATTGGTGTAATCCCGCAGTTCTGACACATACCCCTCAGCTAAGTTATCCCCTTTTTCTAATTGGCATTGCTCTGACCATATGCGGGCGGCCGCATTGTCTTCCACTTTATCAAGGAATTCGCTTTCCATAACCAGCTCTCTAACTCAGAAACTGACCGTGAATCGATGCCTCTTAAAAATGGAAATGACATGCAGAGGAAATAAAACATCACCAATTAGTACCACAGAATGAGATATAAAGCATGTAAAATACACAAACGCCTATCTGGGTAACTACTAAGGTTTGGCAGAGTTCAGCTCGGGGTGGGTTCTTAGGCTCTTTACGTGTGGTTGAGTTCTAAAGCTCGAGGTACCTGAACCAGCAGATTCCTCGATCCTCACCCATTATAGGCTCATACGGACCGAGTTCGGTTCAGGGGAATACATTTCCCTATGGCCATGCGGAAGTGAAAACTTCACGAAGACATAGGTACGGATGTATCCCGAAAGCAGTCCACTAGCCCATGCGGAGGTGAAAACCTCACGAAGGCATAGCTTCTCGCTCCCACTTAAAAGGTGTGACCACAACGGTCATGCAATGCAATGCCAAAGTATTTACGAGACCCAATATTGAAAATGCATTAAAAGAAGCATGATTTTTTTGAAACCATTTTCCACTTTTAATCAAAAGGACAAGAATCAATCAATCTATGGCCTGGCTCTCGAAGTCCCTAGCGGAGTCGCCAAGCTGTCGTAACCATTTTTGATAGAACAGTAAACGACACGGTCAACTCAAATTTTGAAAACGAAAAGGAAAGGAGTCACCACCGATCCTTATTTGGTGTGATCGGATCACCTTTGTTTTAATAAAACGTCTTAGTTTACTAAAACAGTGCTTTTGGTCTGCGAAAGTTTGAGAAAAATGGGTTCGGAAGTCAATTACGTGCGAGGAAGGATTAGCACCCTCGTCACGCCCGGAATTGGTACCAAACTGATTGATTGATGTCCTAATATTGAAAACTTGAAATGATTTGAAAATACGATACTTTTTATCTCCAAAATCTGAAGGTATGAGAAGGGACGATAAGACTCTCTTATTTTCGAAGAGATAGAGTATCATGCCCAGTAAGTTAGGGCGCGATACTTTAGATTCCCGAAACTAAGCTTGTCTTTTAAAACTCGGTTTTATATTTGGAGAGGATATTCCGTCATTTGTCAAACGAGAAACCAGAACCCAGTAAGTTAGGGCTAGTTTTCTCGAAGGTCCAAATTAGGAATATTGCCCCTATTTTAATAGAAAAAGAAACTTATCCGAAGTATCTAGATGTCGAGTCCAATAAGTTAAGGCGCGACATTTCGAATTTCCGAGATTAAGTGTTTTGTTTAAAATTTGAATTGCGATTTTTTTAAAGGGATATTCCGTTGTTTAACTTAAAACGAGCAAAACCAGAACCCAGTAAGTTAGGGCTCGATTCACTCGAATTGCTAATACGGAATATTGATTGTTATGAAAATTGAGATGTCGGGAAAATCAAGGAGACGAACGATGAGAATATAAGTAGTGGGGAAAAAAGTATTGTGACAATGGTGTGTATATATATATATCGACAGTGACAATAAGTAATGATAATGATGATGACGCATGAAAATAATGATGGCGATTGACGAGTGAAATAGTGTATATAATAGAGAAATGAAACTATATATGTATATATATACAATAGTGATATCGTAATAGTAACGGTAACGTAATGATAGGTGAATCGGGTGATACTAATGATGTAAATAGTAATAATAATAGGATAGTAATATATTAGCGATAATAATGTAATAATAATACAATGTAGTAATAATAATAATATATATATGTATGGAAATAATAGTAATAATAATAAAGCAATAATGGTAATATAATAATGATAACAATATAGTAGTAATAATGATATATATGTATATAAACAATATAGTAATATAGTATTAGTAATACTAATAATATAATAGGGTAACAAATATGTATGGAAATGATAATAATAATAATAACAACATAATAATAATAATAATAATAATAATAATAATAATATAATAATAATAATATAGTGATATAAATAAAATAAATAAATAAGATAAAATAATATAAGCAAACAAAATATATAAATACGTAGAAGATAATAATATAATAGTAGTAATACTAACGCAATGATATGATTGGGAACAGAATAGTAGCAATACTAATAAATAGTAAAAATAAAACAAAAATAAAAGAAAACAATAGCAAGATAGGGTAAAAGTGCACAAAAAAACGAACAGGGGGTTAAATTGCATAAAAAAACGGGGTTTTGGGGTCAATTCGTGAATAAAACGGGCTTCGGAGGGTCAAATTGTAAATAAAACCAGGTTTAGGGCCAATTTTGAAATAAATAAAAAGAAACGGGGGCCTCATTGTAGTACGCGAAAAAGGTAGAGGGACCGGGAAGGCAATTTACCCGATTCTTTGAACGCAGCATTTAAACGGAGATGGAATTGGAAGAGGCGCGAGAATTCTGGGTAAAATTTAGAATAAAAGAAAACCTAAATAAAACAAATAGAAATGCCGAAGGACCATATGGGCATTAGCCCATATAACGAAAACGCGCGGATCCTCAGGTCGGGTCAGGTCGCAAGCGCGGATCCTTGGCCAGACGACATCGTTTTGGCCCTAGGGGGCCCTTGCCCAAAACGGTGTCGTTCCCGACCCCTATAAAAATCAATTTTTTTTGGTGAAAATTCATTTCTGCTGGTTCTTTTTAAAAAAAGGGGTCCTTTTTTGTTTCTTCTCTCTGCAGAAAGGGGGGTCTCCAATTTGAGCAGCCCCTGTGCCTCCGTCGCGCCGGCCACCGTGCGCGGTGGCCGGAAAGGTAAGAAACGCGGTGTTTTGATTATTATTTTTTATTCTTTTTGCGAAACAACGTATATGTATATATATATATATATATATCTAGATGTATATAAGAAAAAGTTCAGAAATCGCAAAGAAGAAAATCACCTCTTCTTTTCGCTTCTGTTTCTTTTGTTTTTGTCTTTTTATTCTTTATCCGTGCCTTTTGTGTTTCTCTGTCTTTGATTGAAACGTATTCTTCGTTTGAATCTTGCTTTACTTTTTTGATAATAATCGAAATAAAAACGGGTCCAAAAAAAGGGGCCCTTTTACACTGTTTTTGCTTGGCTTTATAGCCATATTTACAAGATTTTTTCGACTATAATATGCTGTCCCTTCATTTTTGTTGCTCTTGCAGGCAAGCGGCGGTGCTGGGCATGGGCGGTGGACAAGACGGTGGCAGGTGGAGCGGTGCTCAGAGGTTAGAACAAGTAGGTGTCAGGAGCCAGACCTAGGTGCAGCGCCTAGGGTTTCTATTTTGTTTTTTCTGATTATTATGGGTTGGGGTAGGTTGGTTTTTTTTGGGGGATTGGGCTGTATTGTTTGGGTCTGGTTTTAATCTGTTTGGGTCCATTGTAATTGGGTCTTTTTTAGACCCGGGTAAAATTGGGTCATTACAGTTACTATATTAAGGTTGTATCAATTTTATAAAATGATCAACACAAAGTAGCTTTCTAAAAAGGTTGTATCAATTTTATTCAAATTTATTTAAAATTTAATATTATTTATAGTGTTTAATTTCAAAATAATTGAAATATTATTATTTTATATTTTAGAAAGCTAGAAAAATTAATTTTCTTATCTTATGTTAAATAGAAAAAAAAATTAGATAAATATTTTTATTATTATCTATCTCTCTATCAACCCTCTTCATTCTCTCTATCAACACAAATAATTGAAATATAAATATAGTTTTTGCTCGTCAAACCCGACTTGACCTGAAATATAGGCATAAAATTTTGCTCAAGTCTACTCATATTTGTAAATTGTCCATTTTAAGCTCACCCATATTATTTTTTAAAAAAGTTTTAAAAATATTTATTTATATTTATATTAATTTAATATTTAATAATTTTGTATATTTTTTATTTTTTTATAGTTTTATATAGGTCAAATTCTGATATTAGATCTTATACTTTGTATAAGTTGTGGATTTAGTACATGTACTTTAATTTGATCAATTTTAGTCCTTGTACTTTTCAAAATTTGAAATTTTAGTCCCGACCAAATGGTAGCAATTAAATCTGTTTGGTTAAATTATGCTATTAGTCCTATATTATGTATAAAGTTATAGATCTAGTCTATGTTCTCCAACTGGATCATTCTTAGTCTTTATATTTTTTGAATTTCAAATATTCAATCTTAATGTAAATGATGATCGTTAAACCTATTAATTGATTTTGTTGTGCGTGATATATAGAAATAACAAGTTGGCATAACATTCCACTTGCAATAATTTGTTTGATGCATCAAATTTCAAATAACAAAACTTAACAAATTTAATAGTTATCATTTAGTCAGGACTACAATTTCAAATTCCAAAAGTACAGAGATTGAAAATGGCCAAATCAAAGTACAAGTGCTAAATCCACAACTTGTGCAAAGTATAGGGTCTAATAGCATAATTTGACCTTTTATATATAGTCATCTTGATTTTTTTATTTTTTTATTTTATATGCAGTAGTATAGATTTAACTTTTATGTGTTGTAAATTACATTATATATAAAAATAACATGATATAAAACACTAAAAACTTTAAAAATGGGCTGGGCCAGGCTCGGCCTAATATTCAAGCCCAAGCCTGGCCCATATTTTATAAACATGCCTAATTTTTTTCCTAAGCCTATTTTTTGAGCCTAATATTTTTGCCCAAACCCTCCCAAATTTCGGGCGAGCTTTCGGGCCTAGGTGCGTTGCCCGCCCATAAACACGAGAGAGAGAGAGAGAGAGAGATGATTCTCTTTGGTGTTGTGAGTAGACTTATATACGAGGGACAAGGGATGCCACGCATCATAAGCTCACTGATGGCGGCACAGTCACATCTTATCTCCTTATAGCGATGGTGATGTAACCTTCTAGGTTGGTGATGTGGCATCTTAGGATGACCGAGCAATCAATGGGCCCAACGTTTCATGCGCTCTTAGCAGAGATGGCTTAGTTAGAGTTTGTCATGGTGCTGCATGATGTTTAAGGTCTACTTAATGTAAGGTTCGCCTAACTAAGTATAAGACTAAAAATTATCAATTTGGAGAACAATGACTAAATCTACAACTTATGCATAATAGAAGAGTAATAGCAGAATTTGACTTAATAGATTTAATAGCTATCGTTTAAGTCAAGATTAAAATTTCAAAATTCAAAAAATATAAAAACTAAAATTGATCAAATTAAAATATAAAGACAAACAACAACTTACACATAATAAAAAAATTAATAACAAAATTTCACCATAAATGCATATAAGGATAATAAATTAAAAAATATAAATTATTAAATTATGTAACATCAAATTTTAACAAAATGTATCGATAATAAATAACATGATATCATTTATTAAAAAATATAAATATTTATTTATATGATTTGTGATGATTATATGGTTTCCAAAATCATATATATTATATAAAAGAAGGTAAAGAATATATGAAAATGTTAAGTTCTGATTAGTTATTTGAGTTTGAAAATATATTTTTTAATTATAATTTAAGTGAGTTCCGTTTTTTAAAATAAGTTTTAAATATAATTTTTTGCCATTAATAATAATTATAATAGTAAAATTTAAACATCATCAAATTATATATCATATACTATAAGATAAGGTGAGGAAGATTGAAATTTTAAGAAAGTTTTAGTTGTAGATGAATTATTGGAGTTACAAATTATTTCCATAATTATTACTCAACTTGATGTGACTTATAAGTCAATAAATGGACGCCTTAATCTCTGCATTAACAATTTCAATGAATACATATATGCTCAACATGGTTTTAAGATATATATGTATATTCCAACACATATATTTGAGAAAAAAAATGCATATAATTTGGCAAGTATTATAAGTCTGTAAATAGGTTTGGAAAATACATGTATTTCGATATATTATATGATAACAATAAATATTCACTTAATCTAATATATATTTATATAAAATTTATATATTTACAAAAATAGTTATAAAAATATAATATTGTATAAAAGTTATAAAGTTAAATTTAGTTTCCATAAGTAATTAATGAAATTTATAAAAAAATTACAAAATAATTTAATTTATTTTAATTGATACATACAATAAATTAGTGCATCTCGCACAAATAAATAATTGTGTAACAATATAATATATTTTAATTAACACATACAATCAACTTCTTTAAAATAAATTTTAAAACTAAATCATCAATTTTCAAATAAATAACACAAAATTAAAAATTGAAATTATTTTGCTTTTACTTTTTCAATCTTATTATTTTTGAAATATTCCCAATTTTGTAATATTTTCAAAAAAAATAAAAAACTAGTAATTTATATATTTGATAGAGAACTTGAAATTAATTATCAAAATACGTATGTTAACTGGGCCGCCGCTTACGATATGATAGACAAAAATCCAACAGTGGTGGGACCCCTTTGCCACTTGTAAGTTACGAATCAAGATTCGCCCAGCCTGGCTAACCATGTTAGCTTCCCAATCACAACCCAACACTATCGCCAACGATGAACCATTGAAAGTTAAACCACCCCTACCCGTTGATCCGACAAACATTCACGAGCTTATTTCTGCCTCTCCATTATTATATGCCTTCTGCAACAATTACTACTCATAAATACTAAATTATAATTATATTAACTTAAACACTAAATACTAATACCAAGAGTTAGCTTTTGAAAAGTTTAATTTTAAATCTAAAATTGTAGCTTTAATATGAAAAGTTTTGGTTTAAGCTTTAATGTTATATTTTAAATAACTTTAGAAATGGAAATGAAAAAAAAAAAAACCTTATTTTGAGTGAGATAAATGAGAGGAAATAGATAATTAAACTTTTTTAAAAGTGGAAAAGCACTTTTGTTTTCTAAAGCATTTTTTCTAGTTTGAAAAACATTTAGTAAAAATTCAAAGTTAGTACTTTCTAAAAATAATGCTAAAGAGTTACTAGATAGTAAACCTAAATCATAAATGCTAATTTAAATTTTAAATCACAAAGAGTTGACCGGTGATTCCAAAAATGGAATCACAGACCATGAAGCAACATATTTTCCATTATTACAAACCCTAATTCCCACACGTAGATATCTTTTCAATTTAAATCCACACTTCAGCAATCATCCTTTACAATCACAAGCTTTCTTTCCAAAATTTTCAATTCCCTTACTTGAAAGGAAAAAAAACACTAAAAAGCTGTCTCTCTTGGAAGACAATAATAAAGTCCGCACTCCTCAGCCATTACAAAGTTTTCTCAAACTTGCCCACTATGAATCAAACCCATCTATATACTCCGCAGAGTCTCATATAAGTACCATCCAAACATTGACTGCGGCGGCATCTCCTTCTTTTTAATATTTCCCTAATTTTAATACTAAACATCCGGTGTTTTGTAACTCATCAGCTTCACATGCTGCAATCTCTTCTCTTTCCATACTAATATATTCCTACACCAATCAATTCCCGTTAAAATCTCTGGTTGGCCATCAAGAACCAGCTAAAATGGGGTTCAAGAATCCATCTCTTTTCATGATCTTCTCCTCTTTATGCATTCTTTATTCTTTCTTGAAGTTATCTAAAGCTGACCCATGGCTTTTGGTCAACCAAACTTCGCCTTCCTCCAATGTATCAGGGGGTAACTGGCAG
The DNA here is from genome assembly GCA_005393395.2 of Gossypium australe. Taxonomy (NCBI): domain Eukaryota; kingdom Viridiplantae; phylum Streptophyta; class Magnoliopsida; order Malvales; family Malvaceae; genus Gossypium; species Gossypium australe. The sequence continues at coordinate 18,475,662 of CM016625.1, read as the reverse complement.
CTCTTACAATCAAGCGTAGGCGTCTCCGCCATGCACCTCCAACTCCTACCAAACAACAAAGTTGTCATCTTTGACCGTACGGATTTCGGCTCTTCCAACATTTCATTACCCCCCGGCGGCTTCTGTCCTAAAAACGACTGCACTGCCCACTCTGTCCTTTACGATGTCGTATCCAACACTCTCCGTCCCCTCCACGTCTTAACGGACACCTTTTGCTCTTCCGGTGCCCTCGACCCCAACGGTACCCTTATCCAAACCGGCGGATTCAATGAAGGCGACCACGTCATTCGCACCTTCGCCCCATGTGGCGCCGACTCTGTCGCCTGCGACTGGAATGAACTCAACGCTACTCGCCTTGTCGACCGTCGATGGTACGCTACTAACCAAGTTTTACCTGACGGACGAATCATCATTCTTGGCGGTAGAAGGGTCTTTACCTACGAGTTTTACCCTAAAAATGACGCCCTCAACAACAGCAAGAGCTTTTACCTTCGTTTCTTGGTGGAAACTAGGGACCCTGAAGAGAACAATCTTTACCCTTTCTTGCATTTATTGCCAGATGGGAATCTATTCATATTCGCTAACAAAAAATCCATATTGTTTGATTATAAAAGGGACATTGTTCTAAAACAGTTCCCTCTTATTCCTGGAGATGATAAGAGAAACTATCCTAGTACCGGCTCTTCGGTCATGCTTCCATTGAGGCTGTCTGGGAGGTGGCCTCCGGTGGTTGAGGTGTTCATTTGCGGCGGTGCACCGGCGGGGGCATTCATTAAGTCGGATAAGATGAAGGTTTTTGTAGAAGCGTCGAGGACATGTGGCAGGCTGAGAGTGAACGATGCAAATCCGCAATGGCTTATGGAGGCCATGCCCATGCCACGTGTCATGTCTGACATGATACTCTTACCCACGGGTGATGTGATCATTATCAACGGCGCTGCTAACGGGACTGCAGGTTGGGAGGATGCTGTAAACCCGGTTCTCAATCCGATTCTGTACTCCGTTAATGGACAACTATCTCAGAGATTTACGGTTTTGTCCCCGTCAAAGATCCCGAGAATGTACCACTCCACAGCAATCCTTCTTCCAGATGGCAGGATATTAGTGGCTGGGGGAAATCCGCATACTACGTATGTATTCACAGGATTATACCCCACCGAGCTGAGTTTGGAGGCTTATAATCCTTACTACTTGGATGCTAAATTCAACTCGTTAAGGCCCTCCATTATATCGGTGGAGTCGGGGAGTACGGTGTCGTATGGCCTAAGATTCGGAGTGTCCTTTTCGGTGTCGCTTTATAGGCAGGGCACGGTTTCCGTAGCGCTGATATGGCCGTCGTTCACGACACACTCGACCGGGATGAACCAACGCATGGTGGTTTTGAACACGGCGAGCGTGGTTCAATTGTCGATGGCCAATTTCAAGCTGGTAGTGGATGGGCCGACCAATGCTAACGTGGCACCTCCGGGTTATTATATGCTGTTCGTGGTCCATTCGGGTATTCCTAGTCACGCAGTTTGGGTGAAGGTGATGTGATTTTAATAACTGATTTCCCCAAACGTGATTGATCATATACAATTGTTAGATACTGTTCTTTTATTTTTTGGTTTCTTATTTGAGCCGAAATAAAAATAATAAATAATAAAGCCATAGCATAATTTAGGTCGATAAGCTTCAAGTAGTAAGCATTGATCCTTTTCTTTTTAGTTTTGATTCTTAAGATTTATTGTATACAACAATTATAATTTGGTTTACAAGCGCTTCCCTTTTAGTCCTTTATGCATTTGATTTTTTATTTTCTTACTTAAACCCAAATGAGTTCAATAGTAATATTATATATAATTGTTCATCCATATTAAATTTATTTACATCCATTCATATTGTTTTTTAAACTTATTATGTTGATTTTATTTAATTTTTAATTAATTTATTTTTTTATTACATCTGTAGACAACTCATATATATATATATATATATTGTTTAAATCCATTTTTGGATATAATAATTTTATTCAAAATCTTTCAAATGTGAAATGATGTTTGTGTTTGGATGAATAATGTCTATTTGAAAATGTGTATTCATTGACAGTAGAATTTTTTAATTTGTTTAAAAAAAAATACCAACTGTGCTTAATTAATATTTTTTTTAAAATAAAGATTAAATAAATAAGATAAATGACAATTTCTTGAACTTATTTATGAAGTTATAAAATTACCCTGCATTGTTTAGATTCCATAAGACATAACATCAAAGATTATTTTCATATGCACTCTCGGTCGAAAATAAAATTTCCACAATCAAGGTAATAGTAATAAGGGTAAACTACAACTAAAATCATTAAATTATTAATAAGTTTATGTTTTGGTCATTTAACTTTAAAAAATTACAAAATGGCCACTGAATTAATTGAAAGTTTTCAGTTAAGTCATTAAACTATTCAAATGTTTTTATTTAAATCATTGGGATTTTAATTTTTTTTTTTTAAATTCGGCTAGCGAGCTCTAAGTGAAAATTCGACGATTATTATGGTGGATCAATATCCATCAACGAGTAGAGCACACCTTATATCCAAGTCGATCTAACAGTCAATGTTGAAGATCTATAAAGAAAATTGTTTAGATTTTGGATTGCATATTCATGGTATTCAAAGTTGCTTAATGAAACAATCTGAACTATAGAAGAAATAGGAAATGGGAGCTTTCGATCGGAGTAGATGATGCGAATAAAGAACGCCATACAATAACAATTTTAACAACTTAGTGATTTAAATGAAAACTTTTAATAGTTCATGATCATTTTGCAACATTTTGAAGTATAGTGACCAAAATGTAAACTCAATAATAGTTTAATAATCTTAGATGTAGTTTTTCCTGGTAGTAATAACTATCATGTTTATTTAATTTTTAGAATTTTAAATTTACTACTTTAATTGTGAAATTTTTTTAATTTAGGCAACAAATAATTATTCCAACATCAAACTAGGGAGGGGAAAGAAAAGGAAAAGCAGAAATCCTATAATTAGAAAGTCGCATGTTAAATAAAGAGTAGAAAATGCAAAGCCCAAGGAGAAAGCTAAAATAGCCGATAACCAACAGTTAGTGACGCAGTTGCCTATATACATGCTTACAAACAAATATCTGAAAAAGCACAGGGTTTGGCATTTATGTCACGGGCAATTGGGATAAGCATGGGGCTGAGCTGAGGTTTTCATTTCTTTGAAATCATCAGGCGAATTACTGGAGCAGAACAAAAGAAAACCCAGACCAGACACTTGCTGCTTCAGTGCTTAGCATTTGAAATACGTCAGAATTTGGTAGTGGATGTTTTTACTTGGTAGATCCAACTGATCTGTATTTGTACCGCATGGCCCAGAACAGGTAATGCATGAAATTCAAGACGCTAAGCACACACACAAGCCAGTAGAATCTGTCCAAACGATACCCATTTATTGTATGACCAGAGAGCCAAGGCTTGTTTCCGGACTTCTCTGTCACGTTATTTACTATTGATACAATGACCGAGCTTAAATAATACCCCATGGCCAAAGAAGCCCAGCAGAGAGATGTAGCCAAGGATCTCATGCTTGATGGCGCCTCTGTGAAGAAAAATTCAAGTAAGCCTGCCAAGGTGAAAAGATCTGCTGACCCCAAAAACAAATACTGCAAAGCAATCCAAAAAATGGTAATGGGTAATGGGTTGTTCGAGTCAAGTAGGCCTGAGTTGTTTGCCAGTGCCACTCTCTTTCTCTTGATCTCAACAAGGGCTGCAACTGCCATGGCTATTATGGAAAGAAATAAACCAATTCCAATTCGTTGTAGTTGAGAGATGCCGGTCTCGGTTTTAGTTAATCTCCTAGCGAATGGGATAATGAAGTGATCGTAAACTGGTGCTAGGATCATGATGAAGACCACAGGGAAAACCGGTAGGGAAGCTGGTGGGATTTTCAATGAACCAAGCTTAGTGTTCATGGTGGCAGCTTGTTCTACAGAAAATGTGGAGAGCTGAGCTAGGCAGCAGTTGAGAATAATGGTGCAAGCAAATATGGGTAGGATTTTCAGAACAATCTTGACTTCCTCCACTTGCTGGACCGAGCATTCAAGTGCTGGGTAAGCTGGCTTGTTCTCCACTGCTCTGTTGATGAATTTGAGGCTTTTTGTTGGGATTTCGTCTCCACCTTGCCCACTTTGTTTAGCATTTTCTTCAGCTTCCTTGCTGGTTTGGGTTCGATAAGAGGGGCTTGTGGTAAGGTTGGCAATGGCATTGCTTGGACTTCGGCTTACGCAACTACTGTTCAGCATAGCGGCAACCAAGACCTGTTGAAGTAAAAACACGTATCGTTACTAATATCTTATTTTGTGGAATTCATTCAATTAAAACATGTCCAATTTGCTTTTAGCATACCTTGCAAATGGTTGTCAAAGGGCTGCCAAAGGGTATTTTATTCCTATAAAACGTAGAGCCAGCGAGGAAGATCGGGATTGATAACAAGATTGCAATGGTGGAGATGGCAAAACCCCACTCCCACCCTTTGTTGTCTTCGATCCACACAACAAAAGTGACGGCAATAAGGGCACCAAATGAGAGACTGAAGACAAAGTAGTTGAAGAAGGTGGATCTTTGCTTCCTTCCCTGTGGGGTATTCTCATCAAACTGCTCGGCGCCATGGGTTGGTAAGGAACCCTTTATCCCTCCAATGCCAAGTGCCACAAGATAGAGGCCCATGAACAGCATTGCTGCTTTCCCACCTCTAACTTCCTCGCATGGGATGGAGGATGCGGATGGACTGCATTTGGGTGGCTTTAGGGAAGGTGCCCATGCTTGTATTGTAAGAATGATCAACCCCTAATCAACCATAACAAATTTGGCTATTTCATTATCACTGTCATCACATATGCTAGTTCTAATCAATCATGTCAACAGTTGAAGCTTGTGTTAAAGGCCATAGCTCATTCATTGGACCAAAATGAACCGTATAAAACAGTTTGAAGGCCTTAAAATTCAGGCCAGAAGGGATCAGTCCTGGACCAAACCAATAGGCCAGTTTCCCTCTCTAATTTCCCACATCCAAAACCAAAAAACTAAAAAACTTGCACCATGGCTAAAGGAAAAGTCCAACACTTTGGGGTTCACTTTAAATATCATCCAATGAAGTTAAAAATTTCTACAAAGAGTGGGTCCTTCATCACATGTTACCCACACAAGATATTGGACTACATTGCGACGAAACGTCATTGTAATGACCCTGGGGCTGTTTTCTACATAGCTTTAAAAACAATTGGGGTGCATGTGGGTTTGATTCTCACTTCTCATTCCATAGACATTCCAATTCTCACTTTGGGTCTAACATAGTAACCTGTAGCCACACACGTGGTACATGAACTTGCCCAAAATAAGTAACTATTCATATATATACATATGATTTTTTTATTGTACTTTAGGAAGAAAATCCCATTTGAGGAAAGAAATATAGGGATTATAATTGGATTTGATTTTCTAATGATTTTCTCCCACATAATACAAAGTCATTGGTGGATGAAAATACTGTATCTTAAACGTAGACCGTACGAGCTGTAGAGACAAACGTGTCCCCCAACCGTACCCAAAGCTGCGACGATTTGGACGTTCTTATAAACAGGTGTCTAACCAAAAGAGTTACCATCTGTCATGTAGGCTTATCATATCATGGGTGTGCTTTCAAACAGAGACAATATTTCAAAGCAATAAGACAAGATAGATATAGAAAAAGGAGGTTTTTCATGTCGTAAATAGCGACACAAATATTATAAAAAGGTCCCCACCACCTCCTCCCTATAGCCCCATCACCAAAGGCGTTGCCTTTGATTGGATACGTTTCAATTTTCATGACTATCCAATGGACCCGATGTGTTTCTCCTTCCCCTCCACGTCTAAAATTATCTTTAAAATGTGCCTTTTCACAATTTAATTGGACATCAAATAAAATTTGAGGTGAAAGAATCTCAAAAGCTAAATGTTGTTGCAAGTTTTCTCATGTGATGAAAGATTGAAATTTGAAAGAGACCCTTTTACTTTTTCTCTTTTTCATGTTTTGTTTTGAATTATATATATGTGGGATCTGAAAGAAAGATTGAAATTATGAGCGTTCATCAATAATGCCTCGATAGATGCACCTAAACAGACGGTGTTCCTTGGATCTATATACCAAAGTCTTAGGGTTGCTTTGCGCCTATGACGGCCCCCAAACTTTAATGCTTTGCACACTAAGATTTTTGGTCATTGTCTTTTTTTTTTCTAAAGTGCTCATCTTTCATGCAAAAGGCCTCTAACTTGCTTTCTCAAAAAAAAAAAAAAAAAAGGAAAAAAGAAGAATCATCGATGAAATTCAAAAACGACAATAGAAATGGTTATGCATATAGGGAGAAGAAGAAGCAGGAGAGAGTTAGTACCAGAAACTCGATGAATGCGCTTATCAAGTAGATGTGATAAGTGGTGAAGAAAGCATCAGATAAGAAACCTCCAAGCAGAGCTAGAAGAAAGGCAGTCCCCATGAAATTGGTGACATTGTTTGCCGATTTAGATGGAGATAAGTGCATGTACTTGGACAAATACATCACTAGGTTGCTGGCATTTGCCAAGTACGCCAGGTTCTCCAGCACTTCCACAACTGACGACACACACAAAAATTATCATTATACCATATCATGAAAGATAATAAATATATATTATATAAGTAGTCCCTTTCAGGCTGGTTCTTTCATAGGTAACTAAGCTAAATTACCCAAGACAAAGGAGGCTGCAAAAATGCCACCATGTCTACCCTTGAGAGCAGGTCGATTCCTCCAATCAGCATAGCCTTCCCATCTGGTATCCTGTAGGTTCACCCCACGTTCCTGTGGCCAAAACTCAAATCAAAACGAAGCGTTATTAGAAAAGTAAGAAAGCAATACACAGCTTTCTTGTATTTTAGCTTGAACAAAGCAAATTAAGCAAGGGGGAGGGAGGAGTGAAAGAGAGGAGGAGAACATAAAAAGAAAAAAAAGGAGAGAAAATTAGGGGAGGAAAGAGGAACCCACCATTGCTAGCTGTTTCTCTCTCTTAAGTTTCCAACTTGGTTAAGTTGGATTGGATCTCAGGTGAGAGAGGAAAATTAGATTGGAGAAGCTGGGTGGTGAGTGGTGGATGTATTTAAAGAGTGGGGAAGGGAACTTTGGAGGAGAGAATTGTCTAGACAACTTAGAAAATGACTTCGATCCATCCCTTATGTTATTTAACTCAAATGATTCTAATCTTCAATATTCCTAAATTTTGTTTTATTATTTTCTTAAGATTATTATTTTTTATAAGTAGGATTCTTCAGCACATATTACATAAATCTAAATTTAATTTAAAATCGTGAATGATGTCTAAAGTTGTTTAACCTAATTAGACTATGTTCTATTTGTGCTTTCTAATTTCTAGTTAGAGTTATTAAAATATGTTTGTTATGATTCCAATCTAATACCTTTGCCTTTATTATTATTGATGGATATGATTGTATGTTTCATTTTTGTAAAAATATAATAACAAAATCACATATTCCAACCTTAATTATGAAATATATAAATTAAATTTTTTATGTTTTAAAGGCCCAACCTATTAAATTTTGGACAAATAAAAATTAAAAGAAAACATTTTTTTTAGAATCCCAGTATATAAAAATTAATTATTTTATCAAGATGAAAAATAAATTATATACCATCCAAAAAGAGGAAAGGAGAGGAAGATTAGGATAAAATTATGAAATCCTCCCAACCCAAAGTAAAAGAGAGGAATAAGGTGTATATTTGACTCTCAACATAACCACATAGAGTATATTTATTAAATGTAAAGTTGTTAAAGCCTCAGCCTCCTAATTATAGTAAATAGCAACAATGTTAAAAGAATATTTGATCTTAGGGATTTTTTTTATTTTATTATTTTCCATGTTTCTAGTACCACTACTATAATAATAAAATATGACTAAGATGAAAGAATTGATTCGTTAATCCTCCCCGTATACGTGTTCCAACATGATCCTTTAAGCTTTGCTCCTGACTGATCAATTCAAGAATTTTATCTCCTGGATGACGATAACATGTACATGCATAGCAGCTTTTATACAAGTGCATTTCTGCCTGATTATATTTGTTTTATAACTATTTTCCAAAACCCTAAATCAAAGTTTCACACGAATGAATGGAATCTTTGTAGATTTGCTATCATCTATTTTGTTTATTTAATTTGAGTTTTGACGGTCTCTTGTAAAAATCTTGACCAAGAAATACGAGTAAGGAATGATTATGGATAAAAAGTGAGTCAAATTATAGCTTTTTTAAGGACATACCCACCCTCGTCCACTTAACATGCCTAGTGGTACGACCATTGATGGTGATCTTTCTAAAACTATGTATAAAAATAAAGATACCTTAGAAGAAGATTTATTTCTTTGGTTTGGTTAAAGTTAACAGACATGATAGAATTTATGCTGGCAACATGGTTTCAGTATCATTTTTGTATCGATCCATATGTCTCTGTTTTAAACCAATATTATATAGTTTATGTTCTATTCTAATTGAAGTTTCAGTGTATTGGTACGTTTTAACCTATACTTATATTAGTATTAGATTTTAATATTTTAAACTAATTATATATATATATATTATATTTATCTTTTAACTATATTTACTTTTTATAATTACATTTAAAAATATAATATAATCAATTAATTAAATTATTAAATTTAATTAATAATTTTAAAATTTATATTTATACATACATATTGATATCAAAACGAAAACAGTTGAGTGTTAGGATACTAATTATATTTTGGCCGGCAGCAAAAGAGGAGTTATATTGTATTATTGCCTTGCTCACTATCTATGGGTTCTAAGCTAGCCCTGACCTTAATTATTTATAGAGGAAAGATGTAGCATCCTTTGACCTTTTTCTGTTAATAAAATTTGTAAAGGCATTAGTTAGGAGTTTGGTGTACTACTTTTTAGCCTTCTGCAATTGTGGAGGTAGACCAAAGGATTCCTACCACATTTGTTTGGGAAATTGAAGTTCAACTAGCCAATTGAACCCATGGCTAATTGATTCAATTTATCGTGAGAATTTTTTAAACATTCTACAATATGGTGCTTTGATGTGTAATGAAAATTGGTGAAAAGCATAGGGCAAAATCAAAGCATCCATGCTATAAAAGAAGCATTTCATCAATCACCACAAAAATTTAAGATTCACTGAAAACCAACGGGAGAATGCATGCAAGTTGCAGATAGTTAATAAGGCATCATATAAGAAGGTTCACACATTTCCCATCAGATTATGACAATACTTTGTGACCATCATAAACCAGTAATTTTAACATGATCCACAAACTTAGTTCGTCCTATATTTCTATATATATAAAATCAAGGTATTCTTTGTTTTACCCAAAATTCTTTTGTTTTTTCTTTCTTTTTACGCCTTAATTTCTCCAATTAAATCTTGCCACGTACTGTTTTATCGACCTGTAATAATCTGTCAAACATAAATTTTGATGTAAGCAATGCGTTGTTCAACTTGTATCCAATCAGAGTACGACACCTAATTAATGAATATGATGTGTAAAGGTCACTGTTTCATGAAAGACAGGAGTTATGAACACCAATGAAATTGTGTCTTTGGACATTTTTTTTTTCCTGTTAATCTGAATGCGATTGTTGTTATATATGTATTCGAAAAATGCTTTTCATAAACGAACCATGATGACGCTAATGAGTTTATTCCATGCACATGCTTGTCAAGTTCAGAAATTCATAAAATGGAAACCAAGTTCAGTATTTTAATTACAAAAATACTGATGCAATTGATGTGAATTAATTTAACAGGCGGAATATATAAATGTGGTGCGAAATTGATGAAACCGGCCAAAACGGCTATTTGTTTATTGCGCCAATTATAGCGTAAGATTTAGGAAAAAGATTTGTAGTAAATATCCATAATTGAATTTGTCCACATAAAATTTTAAAAGAATTTTTTAGTATGAGTAAGGCTTCTTTCTTGTTTGTTTTATAGTGCATGAAGATTTTTTTTTTTTAATTTTGTAATTTGTTTTTTTGAATTATTTTCTTAATAGTGCATGTACTTTACTATTTATTGATACCATTATCGTGTTATAAAATAGGAAAACCATTCCTTTACTGGTTCTTATTTAAGGATTTCTCCTACTTTCCCCCCTTTTTTCCTTTTTAACTTTTTACAATGAAACTTAATGTAAAACCAAAAGGTGAAGAAAAATAAAATACATCTTTGATATTTTCTCTACAAATTGCAATATGTTCCAAAATCATTTTTAACCATTCAATCATTTCATACTTTTAAGAAACAAATAGTGATAGTCTTTATGTGTTTGGTTTGTTAATCAAACTTTCTATATAAAAAGTTAGCTATATCCATCTTTCTACAAAGTAAAAAGAAAAAAAGAACATAGACTAAAAAACAACATATGAAAAGCTTATAAATATACAATGTTTAAAATGAAGATAAACTACAATTGTAAATAAGAACTTTAATTGTAACAATTGAAATATGTAAGGTAAGCATTACATTTCTCCATCATTTAACAAAAACAGAGAGTTGAAAGAAATGATTAATTAATCTTGATGTGTAAGTTAAAGACTTCTCATACATGTAGTTACAGCAAATAATAAAACTACCTTGTAACTAAATTCATAACTACTTGTAACTAACAATAGTTACTCTAATATTCCTCCTACACATTCTCGAACAAAATCATCAAGTGCTAGCACATTCATCCTATCATGACAACTGAGAACACTCATATAGTTAATAGCTTGGTAAGTACATAAACTATCTGATCACTTCCAGGTATATGATTAATTTAAAGTTGCCCACTAAGAACTTTATCACTCACAAAATGCAAATCAAGCTCTACATGCTTGACTCAAGCATGTAACACGAGATTAGCAGCTAAAGACACGGTGCTAGGGATGTCACACCAAATCACTGGCACACCTTTAAGACTTACACCAATCTTATTTAGTAAGGAGCAAAACCAAGTCAACTCAGATGTAGCATTTGCTAGACTTCTATATTCAGCTTCAGATGTTGATGGAAACATAACACTCTGCTTTTTAGAAGCCCAACCGATGAGATCATCCCCAAGATGCACACAAAAACCTGAGGTTGACTTATGATCCTCAAGAGAACTTGCTCAATTAGCATTTGAAAAACCTGTTAAAGACACACTCGAAGGCTGAAACACCAACCCATGATAACCGTACCATAGATATATCTTAGAACCCATTTGACTGCTATCCAATACCCATCATGAGGCTTATGCATGTTCTGGCTAACCCTTATTTACAACAAAGGCTATGTCTAGCCGAGTTAAGCAGAAATATTGCAAACTACCAATAATTTGTCTATAAAGGGTACTATCCATTAGAGGAGAACCACTCAAAGCAGTCAAAGAAGAAGAACTTACCATTGGCGTTTTCACAGACTTGGCGTTTGCAATATTAGCGCACTCCAACAACTTTCGTGCATACTTCTACTAAGACACATGAAGACATGCATCATGTCGATTAATTTCTAGGCCAAGGGAATAGCTTGATTCATCTAAGTCTTTTAATGAAAATTTTTCATTAAGACATTGAATCACTGCATCCAGTTCTGAACAATAATCACCAGTTACAATTATGTCATCAACATAAACAAGTATAAACACACACCCAGATATATCCTGCTTAAAAAACAACGAAGGATCGACTTTTGAAGATTGAAACTTTAACTGCTAAACAAGAAAACCTCATAACTTTTCAGACCATGCTCTTGGTGCCTGTTTAAGACCATACAAAGCTTTGTTCAGTCGACATGAAAGTGTATTCTCATTATCATCATACACCTCAAACCTAAGAGGTTGCTTCATGTAAATATCTTCAGCCAAGTCACCATTTAACAAAGCATTGTTCACATCAACTTGACGTAACTTCCACTTCCTTGACACAGCTAAGGCAAGAATTATTCTGACAATATTAGCTTGAACCACTGAACTAAAGGTTTCATGGTAATCCAACCTAGGAGCTTGTAAGAACCCTTAAGCTACAATACAGACTTTATTACGAGCAACACTTCCATTGAAATTCTTCTTAACTTTGAATAACCACTTATAGCCTACAAGCGATCTATCTGCTGGTGGAGAAACTAAACTTCAAGTATTATTCTTGACCAAAGCTTGTAATTCATCATACACATCATTCCTCCATGATGGAATAGGCATAGCTTCATGAATGTCCACTAGCTCAACCGAAATCACCACAACATTATAAGCTTTCGGGTTGTAAACACCAACCTTTGCTCCGAGTTATCATAGGATGACAGTTGGACATCTGCCGGTTTGAAGACAACAAGGGAGTCACCATTGGATTACTTTGAACAACCACCAAGTTTGGTATAGACAAGATTGGAGCATCATCACTAGTAAAGGTGGTGCCAACATGTTAGGAGCACAATAGAGAAAAGTTAACAGTACCAAAATCGAGTACTATAGAGAAAGTACTCACAGAAGAAGGAACCATGATGATTGGAAGCGTAGTGATTGTACTTGAGTCATCTGTCACTAAAATGGAACTTGAAACGGGCAATTTGACATTGGCAAATTGAAAAACCTCATCATCAAATTGGACATGGCGAGAAATGTACACACACCCAGCCTAATCCAAGCAATTGTAACACTTGTAACCCTTTTCATATTCAACAGATTCATTAATTTAATTTCATCTTCGAACTTCAATTATTTGATTAAATAATAATTCGAAAAAACTTAAATTTAGTTCTCATGTCATTTTTGTACTTAGTGAGGAAACACATCCATTTCCGAATGTGACCCATTTCTATAACTTTATCATTTTGATCCAATTTTGTTAATTTGATTCTATATGCAATTCATTTCTGATTTCAACAAGATAACAGGGGGACCAATTGGACATATATAATTAGGGCTCAAATTATTTATAATTAAATTCTAGTTTTTCGCTTATTACTTATAAACTCATTTAGCCACGAAGTCATTCCACTATAGTATTGTGACTAGGCTCTCCCTAATTACATACCATTACGAAAACTACTCAATCAATGCTAATCCAATGACCTTTTCATAAGTGTGTTACCTTCATGGGATATCATTAATCTCTTTGGGATAAATTTGTTCTCCCAATATGGTTCTATTTTATCTAATGGTAATCATTACTTCTTCTTTCATGAAAAGTCAATTACTATCAAATAGTAATCAAGTCATTATCACAAAGACAAACAACCCATGACCACATTTACTTTTCATTTATCATGTAATGTCAATGAAAGAATATCATTTACCCATTTCTTGGGTTATAAATTCCATTATAATGAATGATGTTATATACTGCAGAAGTCGTATATCCAATGCACTAGTTTTTTATTCTTTATCTAATTAAACTCAAGCTTTCACTTACAGTAATGTATATGAATCACGCATACATAGTCAATCATTTACTCAGGATTAAGGTATGCCACACTATGAACGCTACAAGTGAATAAATCCATAAACGGATTCAAGATCTATTCTATTTGGGTTTTGTCTAATATATTGTCAGTCCAATCAACCATATCTATATTTCTATCTTCTGGGAGTCATCCGTTCTGATGCTCAAGATAAAAAAATCTCCCCAATTGGATTTGATAGACAACATATTAGCCATTCAATCAATTTGCTTATTTTCGATTAGAGTAAAGACATGTTTAGGTTCATCTACTAATATAAGTTGTCTTTCTGTATTATGATTCCATGTAATGTCGCTTAGTATTAGTTAAATAATAGAAAACCAGTGAGTCAATATTTGCTTTCATTTTTCTTTGCATGAAAAAACCATTGATGACAATACACAAAATGTATTATTGTAATTAATGGATATTATTATTAAATCATTTTTTCGAAAAATATAAGTATACATGGACGAAAATACTACATTTAGGGCCACTACAGCAAAATAGACTTTTAGCGGCGTTTTTAGTGGCGTTTTAAAGAAAAACGCCGCAAATATTATTCATTAGCGGCGTTTGAGGGAAAACGCCGCCAAAAAATAAGCAATAGCGGCGTTTATTTACAAAACGCTAAAAAGGATATATAGCGGCATTTTAAACGCCGCTAAAAGTCTGAGCATTAGCTGCAAAAGCGCCGCTAAAATTCTGAGCATTAGCGGCGCTTTTGGAAAAACGCCGCTAAAAGTCTGAGCATTAGCGGCGCTTTTGGAAAAACGCCGCAAATAATTTTAAATTTTTTTTGGATATATATGACTGATTGTTTTTAAATTTATATATTAAATAATTTCTTATATAATTGTAAAAGAGATAACATTAATTTTAATACATTAAAATTATGATTCTAGTTTAAATTATTTAAGAGAAAAATATTTGTTAGAAAATATTTGCGGTTTAAGGTTTAAGGGGGATGTGTTAGGGTTTCATGGGTTAAAAGTTAGGGTTAATGGGTTTAAATGTAAATGGTTAAGGGTTTGGGGTTAATAGGTTAAGGGTTAGGGGTTTGAGGTTAGGGGTTTATAGTTTATGATTTAGGGTTTATGGGATAGAGGATAGGGGGTTATGGGTTTAGATTAAATTAGTGTCTTTTAATTTATATATTAAATAATTTCTTATATAATTGTAAAAGAGATAACATTAATTTTAATACATTAAAATTATGATTGTAGTTTAAATTATTTAAGAGAAAAATATTTGTTAAAAATGAAAAACAAGATTAAATAATTTCCTATATAATCGTAAAAGAGATAGTATTAATTTTAAAATATTGAATTAATTCTCATGATAATTTGGGGTTTATGGTTTAATTTAGGGCATATAGTTTATGGATTAATCTTTATACTTTAGGGTTCAGAGTTTATGTTTTAGGGTTTAAGGTTTAATATTTAAGATTAAGGGTTAGGTTAGGGTTTAGGTTGGGTTTATAGTTTAGTTTTTATTATTTTAGAGTTATAGGGTTTTTAGTTTAGTGCTTAAACCATATCGAATAATAACTATTTATTTTCTTTATTGTACCTTCATATTGCTATAGTATATGTATAACTAATTTGTATACCCATATGACATACAGGCTAATAGTGTTTGTCAATGTAATTATTTTTAAAAGAAAAATAAATAATAAATTTAATCTTAACTTAAAAAATCAATATACATATTAGTAGTATAAAAAATATTTATTCTTTGAAAATAGTAAATTAAAATGATTATAATAAATAGAGATGTCAAATGTTAAAATAAATAGAAGCAATTTGTGCTAATGAACAAATTAATTTATGTAAATTAATTATAATTAACTGTAACAGAAAGAATTTTATTATGAAAATAATAACAATAAGATTAATTTTAAAAAAGTCCTTATAATTGTAATAATTTAAAAGTTATTTTATTCAAAAAAATTAAAACATATATTCTTTTTTCAAAATTATTGAAAAGATTTAATATTTTTTAATACCAATTCAATTTAAAAAATTACCAAAAAATAATATTTATGAGTTTTTTTAAATTACCAAAAACTCATTTTATATTATGTTTTAGTATTAGCAGCGCTAGGGTAAAAATGCCGCTATAAGTAGGCAATAGCGGCGCTAGTTTAAAAAACGCCACAAACTTTAATTTTTTTTATCAAAACGACGCCGTTTGTTTGTGTTGGGTTTTATTCAGTTCCATCACCTGAAATTCCTTACTGTCTTCACCTTATTTTCACCCTAAATTCCCAATTATCAGAATCCTCCTCAAATCCTCTCTTGCTTTGCCGTCAATTGTCCATTCTTCCTCATCACGTCAGCCTTCATCTGCCTCGTCGCCAGTCGCCGTCGCCATCGACCAACTTGTAAGTCGCCATCGCCATTTTTTTATTTTCTTCAATCTTTGACAGTAGAAAAAGAGATTATTTTTATGGCTACCAAGCTCTCCTTGACATTCCGATTCCCTGTAGAGAAATCCTTAAACCAAGAAAATCAAAATTGGGAGTTCCACGGCTAAATTGTTGTAATGGGTATGGGTTCTCCAAGAACAACTCAGGCTTTAGAGGACAATTACCGATGAAAGTGAATGCTGTCCAAGATTAAGCAATTCAGTATTCAAATTCTGCTTAACCATTTCGTCACCAATTTAATGCCTCGGGTTTATTTTTGGTATCACTGCATTGCTACTGATGATAACATCTGCTGTTGCTGTTATTGTAAAAGAACAGCACGTGCCTGGCCCAACAAGAGGGCAAAATGTTCTTTTAGCCAACCCTAGCTTTCTTGAAAGCTCAAGAGAGAATATTATTTAGTTGTGGATTCCTTCATCTCTCTCCCTTCCTTCCAATTCCTAATTTTCTTTTTCCTTCCAATTCTTCTTCTTTTTTTTTCCTTTTGGGAAATTTTTGAATTCAAAAATTGATTCCATTTTTCCATGATTTCAAGGTATTTTTTTAATCTCTCATACTTTCTCTTGTTTATTTCTTTTATTCTTTTTTTTTTCAATTCGTTTTAATCAATGCGGTGATCTGTTTGATGTTCAATTGCTGAGATTTGAGATATTTTTATTACTTTTTTTTTTCTAATTTGAAGCAAATAAGTATGAGCTACAGTTCAATCTGGTTGATGTTAGAAAAGATTGTTAGTTCCTTAATTGAAGGAAATGAACTGAGATTTTAACTTGGGCAACCTTTCTTTTGTAGATTTTCAAAACTATAATTTTAACTTTGGCAACTTTTCTTTTGTAGATTTTCAAAACTATCTCCAAAACCATTTTGTGGAATATCACTACTGATTTTAATTGGCATAATTGAAGTATGAGAATGTGTCAAGCTGATAGCATGAAATATGACCTTCTACATCGTGTTTTTTTTAGGTCAAAGATGTGTTCTCAAGATGGACCACCACTGTGTCTGGGTGGTGAATTGTGTTGGAGCATGCAACTATAAGTTTTTCCTTCTTTTCTTGGTAACTTGCCATTCATCTTACTTGGTAATTTGTAGTTAAAGAATAAGATTGAAGTATGTCCCATCTTTCTTTATCTGTTTATGTTTATTCACTTTATGGTTTAATCATAACTATGTTTCACTGGAAAAAATCTGTTAGGGTTGAACTGATATTACTTTGTCAATTTTTCGTTTGAAAAAGATACTTCATGAGTTGCAAGTATGACACTAATATAACTGTTGTTTTTAACTTCTAATAAGCCTAAGAAGCAATGGTTGCATTGGTTATTTTAAGTTTTGTTTCTGCAATATCTTTGAGGTATCTAAGAAAGAATTTCGGCCAGCCTACTATTTTTGCAACTCTGTTAATCCCAACAGTTGATTTATTCTATTTGCTTCGATCACTAGTGATTTTATAAGTAATTACTAGTTTTGATGCATAAAAATATTGAATATTCCTTCATGTATTGTGTTTTCTGTTTCTTCGTGTCTTTTCTTGGGCTGAATTAAGTACATTTACATATAGTTAGTTCCACATTTCAGAATATGCATGTAAATGTTCATCAGCAACCTTAAAAGTTTAGTGTCCTCATTCCATTTGTTTTCTTTTTTTTCCTAATAAAAAGGCCTCGTATTGCTCAAACTAAAGGTGGCTAAACTGAATGTTGGCTTCGTATCTTTAAACTTGCTTAGAAAGTACAATCTTCTCTGCCCTTTACCCTTCTTTTGAACCAAAAAAGGGGCAGAATGGTCGTCTCTTCATCTTTCCTATATTTCCTGACATTTATTTCTCCCAATAAAAGCTATATACGTTTTTGGATACAACAATGGTCACCATAGTGTTGCTGCCAAGTTTTATCAATTTTTTTGGTGAAGCCAAGAATCACTCTTCTGCTGCCAAATCAACAATAATGTTTTTGGCATTTGGTAAGTTGTCAACTTGAGTTGATATATCATTTTCAGCTCATCATATTTGTTCTGCATTCTCATTGTTTTCATCTTTCTTACAAATTCTGTACCTTGATGCAGTTCTCAATTTTGCTTTTGCTTTGAGTCTTCTTTGTTTCGTTGTCATGCATGCATCTCTTCTATCAAGCAATACAACATCAGTAGAGGTATACCATATAGCTAATATTTTTCAACCATCTTGATTTTATTTATGTTGTTCTATATTGTTGCCTGGAGATTAGTAGAGCAGCAAGATGTTGATTTTGATGTGTTTCCTTCCAGTTGTTAAGAATCTATAGAAAGTTGATGCTTTTATTTTAAGCAACCACTATTGAGTAATGCTATTATCATTAGGTTGTGCTATATGTTTGGATGCTTTATTTAATTTTTAGTGTGTTATATATTACCTTTGTGAAACAATTTTCCAGGTTCATGAGAAGAAAGGAGTGGTTAGGTGGAAATATGACTTGGGAAGGAAAAAGAATTTTGAGCAGGTAACACTCGCTTTGCATACTCCCTAATCTTCTTGTTTTATAATGTTATTTATATGACAAATATAAGGAAGGATGATTTACTTATCAATAACATGTTTGAGATGCATCTAGGGCTCATAATGTGGTATAATTAAAGCATAAGCGATTATCATGAATTAGAAATGCATCTAGAGCGCATAATGCTTATTTGATTATCAGTTTGTTATAATTGATTGGTTGCGGGTTTTTATCTGCCGATCGGTTCTAGTTCGAATGTTGACTAATTAAAAAAAAAGATTTTATGTCGAGTGGTTGTTCATTATCCCGTACTTCTCTAAATAAATTAATTTAATCAACAATATCAAGCTGGAACTATGGAAATCAGTTGTTCACTCATATGGTGTTGTTTGGATCATTAAGGAAGCAAGCTTGAGAAAGAAAAAAAAGATATCTTTTTTGCTAAAATATTATTCAAATTACTATTTGCATATTACTCTTTCATTTTTTTCAAATTAAGAACTTAGAAGAATTAAGTGTCTGCCTGCTCATTTTCTGGATCTTTTTGAGTTCTAAATCATGAGGTTTTTTTTTGTAACTGTAGAGATTGAACCAAGTATTTTTGAGTTTCTTATACTTTTCAAGTGTTATTTTTCTTGTGCTTCAATCAGGTGAAAGAATTTATTGGTTTTAGTGAAAACTTGTTGAAGTTCAAGGTGATTGTTTTTAGGTATTGTTGAGGCTGCATATTTGAATAGCACTTAGGAAAAATATTAAGCCAAACATGAGCACAATAGAAGTGAGGGGGCCTTCTCTTAGAGGGTATTAACGAAGGAAGGCACATGGATTCAATTGCATTATGTCGACTTTTATTATTTTTCTTGGGGTTTTATGTCAGGCTAAAAACAATTCTAGGAGAAGCCGTGGAAGGACTGTGGTTGACATAGATTCAAGTAGCTAAATTTATTAGGGAAGGGTGTGTCTAATATTTTCTTTTTCATCATCTGCTGCCTGCATTGCATAACCATGTTGCATAAAAGAACCTTGTTCTATATATCTGCTCGAGTGAACTGATTTACTCCAATTTTATGTTTCTTGTGTCATTGGATAGGTCAATCAACTTAGAGACCGATGGTTATTTATTTACTTTATTTATTCTTTTGTAGTTGAAGTGTTGGACCCTAGATTACTAGGTATTTGAAGTTGTTGCAATCCATGGAAGTATAGGTTTTTTCTTTACCTCTTTTATCAACTTCAATTGTGAACTCTCTCTCTATTTAGATTACCTCAAACTAGAGTAAGTGAGAGAGGGGTGGTTAGGCAGGACAGAAAGGGTAGAAAATATGGTTTGTTTATAAAAAAGAGTGAGCAGAGCAAGCTTGCTTGAGCTTTCTACTTTCATATATTCTAGAAAAATTGGATATAATTTTTCATGTCATCTGTCTTCCTGTGTATATATGGGGCAGACTGCTTATTTCTCTCTACTAATTGACATTGAATGATCTAATAATGTTTTGATCATTTTGGCACCGAGAAATTAGCTTAATTAATGCATTTATTTGTGTGTTTTAAGATCATCTCCAAAACCTTTCTTCCATTGGCTTGTAAAAAGCCATATCTGCTGAATCACTTGATGCAATTGTTTCATAACATCACTTTAAAAAAATAATGTACACTTTACAACCAAATTGTTAAAATGTTCAATAATCAAGTGGATATTTTACTAAGTCATAATACGTTACTTGTAGGTGTACTATGAAACGTTAAGTTAATCGATTTGGGTAATGTTTATGTTTTACTAGAAACCTTTAAATGTCACTGGAACGTTATTTGATAACGGTCAGAGCTCAATATTGATTAATCCTATTGGGTCACACCTAATGCGACGTGAATGTCATTTTGTGTGTACAAATTAGTTAAGACTAATTTGGTGTGTACATTATTTAGTTGGACTAAATAATATTTTTGTTCATCTAATTAAAAGAGTTTAGTTAGATTAAGTATTAGTGCATGGTCTACCTAAAATGTTATAGTCTTTGATGTACTAAAATTGGTGTATTAAGAGGTGGCATAAGTGTTATGTAACATCCTATTAAACACCCATTTAAGAGGCTTAAAGATGGGTATTATTGACTGAAAATTCAACACACATGATACATTGTACTTGATCTTTTTCAGCTCACTTAGGTGTTTTAGGAGGGGCACTTAAGAGTTAGTATAACCCCTTAATTATGCACCATAATACCCATTATATCAATGTTTTTAATGCGTTGTAACATCAACGTAATTAAAGGAGGAAAAGTGATTTCTTCATTTTTTTGGTCTTACTTTTTTCTCTAGAGAATATTAAGAGTTTTCCACTTATAGCAAAGCACTAATACTTAGAACAAACACACAAGATAGTTTGAGGGATCGTTCTTACAACTTCGTACTAGTATACGGGATATTCGTAGTACGTTGCGGGGTGGACTTTCGATTGAGGGACTTTGCTTGCGGTCCTCGTCTTGTGTATTATACCACTTTTGGGATTAAGAATCACGCTACAAAGGTATAATTTCTAACTATTTCTTGTTATGTTCATTACATGTTCAAATAATGGATCTTGGGCATGGGTTTTAGTTTTCCGCATGATTAATAGTTAATCATACTAATTCTTAACAGTGGTATCAGTCCTAAATTATTTGGCATGTTTTGGCATAATTTAGTTTGTTTTACATAACAATATGTAAAAGTATAAATCCATGTAATTTAATTTGCAAACAAAGTTAAGAACTTTGGGGAAGGGATATTAAAATTGATTTTAATCACAAAGTTTTGAACTTTGTAATTTAGAATCAATTTAGTGATTCTCTCTAAATTTCTAAATTGATTAATTTGTTTTCTTAGATTTTCGGTTAATAGTTGACTACATTTTAAGATTCTTAATTTCAAAAGAAAATTATTGTATGCTTAGCGTAAGATTACATTGAAGAAAAAAAAAAGGTTTTTCAACTTTGCATTTTCCACTTGCACTTTGCGTGAAACAAGAGAGAGGCAATAGAATTTTGTGTTAATCTTGTTTATTAGTTCGGCATGAATTAGCAAGATAAGAAAAGAGTGTTTGGTTCCATTTGCTAATTTTGGTCGACTGGTTTTAAGTGTGAAAAGAGCAAGTTTTCTCTTGTGATCTTAGGCTATATTTCAAGAAAAGGCGGTTTTCTCTTAATTTCAATTGAATTTTGATTCAATTGATTCTCAAATGCAAATTAAAACTATAATAATTAGATTATTATTCATGGTAAATAATTTATATATTGTTTATGTAAATTTTATATTTTAAATTGTTTAAATTGTATAACTGTTATGCAATTTTTTTTTGAGGTAACTAGTATGGCCCATGGTTTACGGTTTGCATACCGTCATTTTGAATGTAATAATTAAATAAATTTAGTTATTTAGTTTATTTTATTTCAAAATGTAAAATATTGTAATCCATGGAGATGGTGATCAAGCATCAATTGTGATGGTCAAACATGGAGATGGTGGCCAAGAATGGAGATTCAAGTCAAGCCATGAGATGTAACGAATCAAGATTTTATGTAATAGATGTGATCTATTAGGTGTAAGGGCCATACTAGGAACCAAACTCTTTAATTTTCTTTCATTTAAATTTTTGCATTGGATGGATGTTTATTTGAATGATTGCATGTTTAGGTTGTTAGTTTATGACTCAAACTTACATAGTTCACATAATGGTTAGAGTTTATAAAAACAACCTAGGTCTCTAAATAATATTGAGTATTTTGCCTTTCCACTTAGTAACACTATGAAGCTTAAGATCATTAGTTGGGTAGGTTTCGCCAAAGCGAGGTGCCCACTTTTTATCCTAAAATAAGTAGTAGGTGAAAAAATGGTTAAACTCAACTAAGTAGGTCAAAGGTTGGCACTTAGAGGCAAGTGACTTTTAGATAAAGGGTTATCTAGTTAGTCAAACCAAGGATAATTAGATTATTAAGAAAGAGTTCTTTGCTCATAATCACTAGTTTTAGGTGTCAAGCCAAAGCTTGCTTAAAATTAGTAGGAGTGGGTCTTGGTGTCACTAGATTAATAAGGGATATTTTATATTAATTTAGTGGAATAAATTGGATTTATTCATAATAATCATATAAATATAATCTCATATGCTTTTATTACTTCTTTTGTAGATGGCAAACAACTCTTCAAACAATGTTTCTAATTTCGGCATTAGGTCTATACTAGAAAAGGACAAATTGAATGGATTGAACTTTATCGACTGGTCACGAAACCTAAGAATAGTTCTTAGGCATGAGCACAAGCTAGAGGTGCTTGATATTCCTGTTCCCGAAAAGCCCGCCCTTACCGAGTCTGATCAAGCAAAAGCGGATTATGAATCCGCATTAGAGAAATCTAATGATGTCACATGTTTGATGTTGGCATCCATGGTCCCCGATTTGCAAAAACAATTCGAGGACAAGGATGCTTTTGACATTATGGCTCAACTCCAAGCCATGTTTGGGAAACATGCTAGAGTTGAGCGCTTTGAAGAACTCAAAGCCACTCTGGCCAGCCAACTCAAGAATGGCAATCCAGTTGGACCGCACGTTCTCAAAATGAAGAGTCATATTGAGAACTTGCAACGCCTTGGGGTTGAGATTGGTGAAAAGTTAGCCGTTGACTTGATTCTTCAATCACTCCATGATGGTTTTGGTAATTTTATTCAAAATTACCATATGAACTCTCTTAATAAGAGCATGGCTGAACTTCATGGATTACTCCAGACTGCTGAACGGACTCATCCTCCCGAGCCTAAGAAGGATGTTCTTATGGTGAGGAAGGCGAAGGGTGCCTTCAAGAAGAAGGCCAAGGCAAAGAAGCCTTCTACTAGTCAAGGCAAGGGCAAGGTTGTTGTCAAGGCCAAGACTAAGCCTGGAGCCACTCCGGATCAAGAATGCTTCTATTGCAAGAAAAAGGGGCATTGGAAAAGGAATTGTCCTAAGTACTTAAAGGACAAGAAGGAGGGAAATGTCGCAACTACCTCAGGTATCTATGTGATAGAAATTAACTTTGCTTCCTCTAATTCATGGGTATTGGATACCGGATGTGGTTCTCACATTTGTTCAAATGTACAGGGACTATAGAATAAGAGGGACCTTGCGAAGGGCGAAGTGGACCTACGCATTGGAAATGGAGCTAAAGTAGCTACACTAGCCGTAGGAAATTATGTTTTGTCTTTACCTTCTGGATTGTATTTGGAACTCAATAATTGTTATCATGTTCCTTCAATTAATAGAAATCTAATTTCCATTTCTTGTCTTGATTCTGAAGGTTTTACTTTTGTAATAAAGAATGGTTCTTTTTCTATTTACAAAAGTGACATTTGTTATGGAGTTGCCCATTGCATGAATGGTCTTTACTTACTTAACTTGAACAAAACAAACTATCATGTAGACAATGCGAAACGACTAAAACCAAAAGATTCAAACAAAAAATACATTTGGCATTGTCGTTTAGGACACATAAACGAGAAACGCATTCTAAAACTCCACAAGGATGGATTATTAGACTCATTTGACTTTGAGTCATATGAGACTTGCGAATCTTGTTTAAGTGGCAAAATGACTAAGTCACCATTTACTGGAACTGGTGAAAGGGCTAAAGATTTGTTGAGAATCATACATTCTGATGTATGTGGCCCAATGAATATCTTGGCTCGGGGAGGGTATGCGTACTTCATTACTTTTACTGATGATTTAAGTAGATATGGTTATGTCTACTTAATGAAACATAAGTCTGAAGCTTTTGAAAAGTTCAAAAAGTTTCAATATGAAGTACAGAATCAGCTTGGCAAGACGATTAAGGCACTAAGATCTGATCGAGGTGGCGAATATCTGAGTCAAGAATTTATTAATCATCTTAGGAGTTGTGGAATAGTTTTACAATGGTCTTCTCCAGGAACGCCTCAGCTGAATGGCGTGTCCGAAAGGAGGAACCGAACTTTATTAGATATGGTTCGGTCTATGATGAGTTTAGTCGATCTTCCAGTTTTCTTCTGGGGTTTTGCACTTCTTACCGCTGCTCATGTTCTTAACCATACTCCATCTAAAGCTGTCGAGAAGACTCCATATGAGTTATGGACAGGAAAGGTTCCTAAGTTGTCTTTTATTAGGGTTTGGGGTTGTCAAGCTTATGTAAAACATTTACAACCGAACAAGCTTGAACCCAGATCCGATAAGGTCTTTTTTGTGGGTTACCCGAAGGAAACTAAAGGGTATTACTTCTACAACTCTAGCGAGCAGAAAGTGTTTGTGGCTCGCGAAGGTGTTTTTTTAGAAAGAGAGTGTCTTTCTGAAAAGTCATGTGGGAGAAATATTCATCTTGAAGAAGTTGTTCCTCAAGATGAGCAACCATAAAACACTTCTACAGTAGGAGTGGGAGTAGAGATCGCTTCTTTAATAGGAGCTGAGGAAGAGGTAACTCCTCCAGTTGTGGATGTCCCTAATCGTAGGAGTAGTAGGGCAAGTAAACCTCCTAGGAGAGATCCTTTAGAGGGTTACTTAGTTCATGAAGGTCATGAAATCCTCTTATTAGATAAAGAGGAACCTACTACCTACAAGGCAGCTATGGAGAGTTCAGATTCCGACAAATGGCTTGGAGCCATGAAATTCGAAATGGAATCCATGTACGACAATCAAGTTTGGAACTTGGTTGACTTGCCCGAAGGTGCTAGACCTATCGAGTGCAAGTGGATTTATAAGATAAAGACTGACATGGAAGGCAAAGTAGTTGTCTATAAGGCTAGACTGGTTGCAAAAGGTTTTAGGCAAGTTCATGGTATTGACTATGACGAAACCTTCTCGCCAGTAGCCATGCTTAAATCCATTCGGATTATCCTAGCGATAGCCTCGTATTACAACTACGAGGTTTGGCAAATGGACGTCAAAACCGCATTTCTAAATGGGTATTTAGAAGAGGAGGTGTATATGACACAACCTGAGAGTTTTGTGGATCCTAGTTGCCCTAGGAAGGTATGCAGGCTTCTTAAATCCATTTATAGACTGAAACAAGCATCCCGCAGTTGGAATATTCGTTTTGATGATGCAATCAAACAGTTTGGTTTCATCAGGAATCCCGAGGAGTCTTGTGTATACAAGAAAGTTAGTGGGAGTTCCATTTGTTTTCTAGTATTGTATGTAGATGGCATACTAATTGTAGGAAACGATGTGCCGATGCTCGAGTCTGTAAAGGCTTGGCTAAGCAGTTGTTTCTCTATGAAAGACCTTGGAGAGGCACAGTACATTTTGGGCATCCGTATCTATAGGGATAGATCAAAACGGATGATTGGACTGAGTCAGAGAACTTATATTGATAAGGTTCTTGAAAGGTTCAACATGGTAAACTCTAAGAGAGGTTACCTACCCATCTCACATGGCACTTATCTTAGCAAGAAGCAGAGTCCTTCGACTCCTGATGAGCTAGAAAAGATGAGTAGAGTTCCATATGCTTCAGCTATAGGCTCTATCATGTATGCCATGATTTGTACTAGGCCAGATGTCTCGTGTGCTTTGAGTATAACAAGCAGATTCCAATCCTGTCCTGGTATTGACCATTAAAAGGCCGTTAAGAACATCCTAAAGTATCTTAACAGAACTAAGGATAAGTTTTTGGTTTTTAGAGGGATGCCTGAGCTATGTGTAAAGGGTTACAAAGATGCTACTTTTCAGACAGATAAAGATGACTTTTGATCTCAGTCGGATTACATCTTTACTCTGAATGGAGGTGCTGTTAGTTGGAAGAGTTCCAAGCAAAGCACGATTGCAGATTCTACAACTGAAGCGGAATACATTGCTGCTTCTGAAGCAGCAAAGGAAGCAGTTTGGATAAGGAACTTCATTTCTGAGCTTGGTGTGGTCCCCAGTGTTGCTGGACCAATTCAGTTATTATGTGATAATAATGGCGCAATTGTCCAAGCAAAGGAGCCTAGGGCGCATCAGAAATCCAAACATGTACTCCGAAAGTTTCACTTGATACGAGAGATCATAGGCAGGGGTGACGTGAAAGTATGTGAGATTAACACGGATTATAATGTAGTAGATCCGTTGACTAAACCATTGTCTCAGCACAGGCATGAGTTGCATGTAG
Organism: Gossypium australe; assembly: GCA_005393395.2. NCBI lineage: Eukaryota > Viridiplantae > Streptophyta > Magnoliopsida > Malvales > Malvaceae > Gossypium > Gossypium australe. Next base: position 18,449,118 of record CM016625.1, on the reverse strand, counting down.
CAGAGATGGGAATTAGACTTATTGCTGAATAAGTTGTATGTTTTAGTATATTGGATACTTGTATATTTATTTTGTTGGAATGTAATATACATTTTATGATTATCTATAAAAGTTGAGAACTTTATTATTACTTGATTGTGGTTTAGAGTCAAGTAATGTCCAGAATGTGTTCTAGAATTTCTATATAGGTTATTAGATTTGATCTAGTAATTGAACCCTATAATGTGAACTAGACAACATAGATTACATTTTGTCCCTAACCAGGTAATTGAGATGGACGCAAGTTACCCTTAATGGTTAGAATTTTGATTAGCTGATGATCTCGTTCATAGATCATAGGGACATTGGATGTCTAGTTAATCACGTTGATAGGAATAGGAGTATTTCTATTTGGACATGACCCGTTTTAAGTATTCTTTAAGAACATGTTGTCATAAGAATAACTCAAATTGACTAGTAAATAGAATCCTTTGACCTGAGTTTCTCACTGATTCTGTATGTGAGAATTAATATTCCTTGACATAGTCGTCATGCCGTAAAAGGGGACTATAAAGGCTATGCTCGGGAGTGTTATGAATTACATGACAGATAGAAGAGAGACAAGATGGGATTGTCAAACCTTCTTTAGGGTTTATATCTCAGGCCACTCGGAGAGTCGGAACTGTAAATGCATGGCCATGCTCAAATGGATTATGGGGATAATCATTTGTCTTTCCAGTTCGTCTTAGAATCCGAGAAATGTTTAGACTATATAAGGATGACAGAATTTCTTACCTTATGTCTAAATGAGATAGTAATTGACAAGGATTTTAGATTCACAACTTGTTGAAACAAGTTGAGCTAGTGGGAGGCGTCCTATAGCACTATTATACTTGTTTCTTGAACAAGTGGGAGATTGTTAAAAATGTTCAATAATTAAGTGGATATTTTACTAAGTCATAATACGTTACTTGTAGGTGTACTATGAAACGTTAAGTTAATCGATTTGGGTAATGTTTATGTTTTACTAGAAACCTCTAAATGTCACTGGAACGTTATTTGATAACGATCCGAGCTCAATATTGATTAATCCTATTAGGTCACACCTAATGCGACGTGAATGTCATTTTGTGTGTACAAATTAGTTAAGACTAATTTGGTGTGTACATTATTTAGTTGGACTAAATAATATTTTTGTTCATCTAATTAAAAGAGTTTAGTTAGATTAAGTATTAGTGCATGGTCTACCTAAAATGCTATAGTCTTTGATGTACTAAAATTGGTGTATTAAGAGGTGGCATAAGTGTTATGTAACATCCTATTAAACACCCATTTAAGAGGCTTAAAGATGGGTATTATTGACTGAAAATTCAACATACATGATACATTGTACTTGATCTTTTTCAGCTCACTTAGGTGTTTTAGGAGGGGCACTTAAGAGTTAGTATAACCCCTTAATTATGCACCATAATACCCATTATATCAATGTTTTTAATGCATTGTAACATCAATGTAATTAAATGAGGAAAAGTGATTTCTTCATTTTTTTGGTCTTACTTTTTTCTCTAGAGAATATTAAGAGTTTTCCACCTATAGCAAAGCACTAATACTTAAAACAAACACACAAGATAGTTTGAGGAATCGTTCTTACAACTTCGTACTAGTATACGGGATATTCGTAGTACGTTGCGGGGTGGACTTTCGATAGAGGGACTTTACTTGCGGTCCTCGTCTTGTGTATTATACCACTTTTGGGATTAAGAATCACACTACAAAGGTATAATTTCTAACTATTTCTTGTTATGTTCATTACATGTTCAAATAATGGATCTTGGGCATGGGTTTTAGTTTTTTGCATGATTAATAGTTAATCATACTAATTCCTAACACAAATATCCTCAATGCGTTAATTAACAAAATATATTTCATTGCTCATAGCTTAAATCACAAGCAAGCTTGTATCATTAAAAGGTCTTTTGAGACCAATTGTTCATCGGAGTTAACTATATGAAGATTTTTCTTGTCATTAGGTGATTTTCCTATTGCTAATGGTTGAAAATTTAAATACATTCTTTTGATGCATATTAGGAAAATAGTGTTTGGTGCTGAAATTTTTCATTTTGTGTCTTCAAGCTTTGGTACAAATAAATATGTTTGATATTTAGGTTTTATATTTTCTGATTGATTAATTGCAATGAAATGTATACATGCAGACATCTGTGGCGTTTACAAGTATGGTCATTGCAGCTGTTCCAACTCTCTCTATAAGTTTTCACAAATTGTATCTGAAACTTTGACCGACTTAAAGTTTATTAACCTCTCCTCTTAAAGCAAGTTTGACCTCTCATCGAACAGTTTGATATCCTTTGAAATCAATAGTCATGTTGAGTTCTGATTAAATTTAGGTCGAGTTGAGTTATAACCCTAAATTAAGGATAAGCTATTCAAACTCTCTGGAGTTTTTTACCACTAAACTCAATAAGTGTGGGTTAAAAGAACAGAAATTAAAACCTTATAATGGTAACATTAGGCTTGTTTCCTTTGGTTTGAATGTTGTTTGCTGCTGGTAGTACTAGAATATTAATTTCATTTTTATACATTAGTATAGGGATATAGATATAATCTTTTAATGACCCTATCCGATATGAAAAAAGAAAATAGAAGGATTAGAACATTATGTTTTAAACTTTCAATTGTTTCCCAAATTTGTCATGATAGTTGAACTCGAGTATATACAGTACGAGTAAGTTAAATTTTATCAAACTTTTTCAAATATGTCGAGAATCTTTGAAAAATGGTATCAATATACGTAGAATACAAATACTTTATGGAACATAAATTGCTTATATTTTAGATTCCCATTGGTTAAACGTCCTCCTCGTGATTCAGCTGAAAAATGGGATTCCTTGTTATACAAGCATTGCCTTGATGGTGATGATCAGGTTAGTATTCATGGATCGAATCAAGTTTTGGTTGAGTTTATTGTATCAAAACCATACATTTTTGTTTAAAACCCCTTTTTTAAAACAACTTAGCTCATCCAAATGCTTTTTCTTTGTCCTCTTTCTGGTTTTATGTGCTGATAATTAATTTCACCTTGCACAGGGTCGTAATGAGAAACCTCACCTTGCACAGGGTCGTCTTGCGAAGAAGGTATTCGAATTTCTTTAACGTATTTGACTTCACGTTCAAGAATGTTTTGTTGTGAATGTTAAACATTTATCTTTTAGTCTGAAGCTGCTTTATGTTAATACTGCCATTTAGAGCTTTATTAACAGAACCGTATAATTTAAGCTCATTATATATATATATAGATAGATAGGTAGATAGATAGATAGATAGATAGATATAGGTATTGATATAGATATAGATATAGATATAGATATAGATATAGATATAGATATAAATATAGATATAAATATATTACTGTAGAATCACCTCCTACATATTTTAGAACCAACCATTTTACAAATGCATATCAAGAGATTGTTGATGCATATGAGTGAGTTCTAATATGATGCTATGTTGCTTTAACACATGGATGGCATGCTTCTGTTGATAGTTTTGACAAATTTGTATAAGCTACTCACTTTAAATTGAACGGTTGTCCAGTATTAAGAATCTTATTGGGTTCATTGGGTGGTTTATGTTTTAGATGGTAAATATGATATGCTAAGGGGGCATGAATTGCTTCCTAACCTTGAAGCTAGTTCTTAGAAGATTTATGTAATGGCACTATAATATGTCAAAATTGTAGTATCTCGTCCGTTTTCTGACTGCAGCTTCATGTGTTCTTGATCAATTAAATGAATCATACTGCCTTCAGGCTAAACTTTTTATATGTTTACTGTTGAAATTTTTACATTTTTAGCAGGATACTAACATGAGAACTTTTTGCAGTATTGCTAGATATAAGGAGGCAAATCCTGCAGTTTACACTGTTGTTACTTTTCCATTTCTCTTTGCGGTGATGTTTGGTGACTGGGGTCATGGAATGTGCTTGTTATTAGGAGCATTTCTATAATTTTAGGCAAATCTCACATGCTTGTTATTAGATGGAATTATAGAAATCTGTATTCTTCTATAATTTTCATTTTAATGTCTTCAAATTAAATTATACATTTCTAAATTGGATTTTTGGTGTTTTTATAATATTATAATTTTTTATTTATTTTTCATAACCTTTAGCGGCGTGTTTTCAGGACTTTTAGGCTAAAAGTATGATGTTTTAATTTTTTTTATTTTTCATGACTTTAGCGGCGTTTTTGGGAAAAGCGCCGCTAAAAGTCATGACCTTTAGCGGCGTTTGTGGGAAAAGCGCCGCTAAAATTCATGACCTTCAGCGGCGTTTGTGGGAAAGCACCGCTAAAAGTCATGACCTTTAGCAACGTTTTTTCTCATAAACGCCGCTAAAATTTGCAGCGTTTGTTTTAGCGGCGTTTTTTGCGGCGCTTATAAACGCCGCTAAAAGTCTGTTTTGCTGTAGTGGGCACTAGATCCAACAACCCCACAATTATCAGACCACATAACGGAAAACATCAATCAGCCAAGAAACTACTGCTAAAAGCCCCAAGAGACCCATTACATTAATGATACATGAAAAGCCAACTCTCAAATGACTTATCCTCCTCCTTAAGATCTTAGAGTCTAATTTTGCAAACACCATCATAGTGTTTTATTCCAATAAATCCCTATAAAAATAATTCCTAATCAATATGAAAACATCCTTGCATTGGAAAATCCCATGTATATGCCAAAATATTACTAGAAATAAAATCTAAAACTACCACTACTTTAAAGAAAACAAAGTTAAAAAAAAACACCACAGTTTTTAGAGGAAACATAATGGATTAAAACTAAAATAAAAACCATCACTGCTTTCAAAGAGAATAGAGCGGGTTATTATTATATACAAGCTTTCATACAATGGTGTCGACAAAACTAAGTCACCATGAAAACCATCGCAAAAGTATGAGTTTGGAAAGAAAAACCAAAAAACAAAAAAGTTGAGAGAGAATGGGTGGTAATGTTATTGCACGTTCCAAAAAAAAAAGGCTAAGGAAAAGGTTTTAACCAAATCAACCTGTTATAAGTAAAATACAAAAATTTCTAACACAACAATACTTCTATTAGAAACTGTTAGATGTTTTGGTATACCAAAATTTTCCTTTTTTCGCCTATATATGGGAACCAATAGCTTGTACCAAATTTCTATTGTTATAACAATCTTTTTAATGCGTACCAAAATTTTTAAGAGATGTCGTTATATATTTTGCTATACCAAAATTTCTAACCAAATACCAATACTTTTAATGAGATATTAATATTTTTAATGAAAATCATTAGATATTTTGGTATACAAAAATTTCTCTTTTCCTACTCATGTGGGGAGACCAATAGCCTCTATTAAAATTTCTAACGCAATGCCAAAATTTGTATCCAAATATCAAAATTTCTAACCAAATTCTAACATTTCTAATGGATACTAAAACTAATAACCAAATACCAAAGTTTCTAAAGCAATACAAATATACATAACGTGATACCAAAAATTCATGTTCTTCACTCTTTAGAACTTTGGTCTGGAAAATTCAAAACTTTCACCGAAAAACTTAAAAATTCCAGATTTGAGTAATCGAAGCATGGAGATTTTTTAGAACAATTTTTTTCAAATCTTTTTTGGTTTTCTTTCAAGGCTTCATCCTTTTATTTTATCTTCTGAAATCTATAGCTTAAATCTAAAAAAATAGTGGTTCATGCGCTTTATGTGGTCATGAGTTCGAGGATATGGTTTATGTTCTTCGGGATTGCCCAGCAGCAAAGGATGTATGGATGCACGTGATTCCAAATCAACTTACGCAAAGGTTCTTTTCTGACTCTTTCCAGGTTTGGTTTTCATCTAATCTTAGTTGTCATGAGAGATTGCAGGATAGTGGAGTCACTTGGTCGAGCCTCTTTGGATTAATCGCTTGGCGTATCTGGAAGAAAAGAAATATTTTCATTTTTCAGAATATCTCTTGGTCAACAATTGAAGTGGTGAAAGTCTCTATTAGCTGGGCTCGCCAATTTGAATTATACCTTAGTGGGTATAAGAGTAATGCTTCCCACACGAACCATGCTAATATTCCCGAGAGTACATGGGTACTTCTATCTACTGATGGTGCGGTGCCTAGAGATACCGGTCATGCAGCTACAAGAGGCGTGATACAAGACAATGATGGAAATTGGATTATGGGATTTGGTCACTTTTTAGGTGTTTGCTCACCATATGAGGCCGAAGTTTGGAGTATCCTAGATGGGATCCTGTTGTTACTTAACAAAGGGTATAGACGGACCATAATTCAGGCCGATAATCTCGAAGTAGTCCAAGCTCTATCTGCTATGGACATGGAGGAGTCAGGAACTACAGTGCTTAGAAGGACCAAGCGCATTATGAATTCGAAAGGCCAATGGAGAATCCTTCATATACCGAGAGACCGAAACTCGGTGGCGTACCAGCTAAACTTAGTTTGAATTGGAAATCAACCTTACAGGTCTTTGAGGAAGCTCTTAAGGAAATTTTAGAATTGTTACAAAAAGATAAAGTCAATAGTACTTTTATGTAATTGATATAATTCATATTTTCTTTTCACCAAAAAAAATCTAAAAAAATAGTTTTCAAAGCTACTATCATCATACTTTAATCAAAAATTTCTAAAAGAGTTGAATTTGACGTTTAACCTTTAAAAAGAAGGTGAATTGTTGTTTTTTAATGGAATTACTGATTAAAACGTTAAATTCTTCAACATGGCAGCTTGCATGGCAATCCACGTGTACTTCAAGCTAATTTATTTCCAACTTTTTATAATTTTGAATTTTTTATTTTTGGATTATTTTATCAATTTTAAATTATTTATTAATGTGACATATAAGATAAATAGTGTCATGTAAGCATGGAAGACACACGGGTTACCACGCCAACATCATTAAAAATATTAATAATGTAGTCAACATTTTCGTTAAAAAAGCGATTTGATTTTTTTAAAAAAATTAATCGCCAAATTTAGCTAAAAAAAGAAGAATAAGAGCCAAATTGAAAAAAGATATAAACGTTAATGGAACATTTGGTTCACCGAACGCTAATGGAAGTAGAGATGACATCGTTGAAAGATCAGAAACTTTGTCTTTTCTAGAACAAAACTTAAATGAAAATATCCCTAGTACTAGTACACAATCTCAATGGGTTCGCCAGGATGTGGATGAAGATATTTACGAATTATGATGTAGTAAGATTTTACGATTTTTTAATTATATGTAATATTATCATTTAAATATTGGTCTTGTTAAATATTTCAACTATTTTATATGTACTATTCTTGTTGTAATTAGTTACTAAAATTTCAACTATTTTATGCGTTTTGTAGAAAAAATGTCTAGAAGAAGATTGCGAGATCTAAGTATTGTTCAAAATACAACAAATTCGGAAGAAACAAATAGTGAAAAATAGACTGCCATTGGATCTTCGAATGTTTCGAATACATCTGACGAACCTGTAGAAATTCAGAGTAATGATAACTTTAATTTACATGCGTGTTGACTTTTATTATTGATTTCTTTTTCAACTTCTTATATTATAATATACCATTTTTCAGCTGAAAGTGGTGGGACACGCAAAGCTCAAGGACGTATGCTACTAAAAGAATTATACGAGTTAAATCCTGTCGAGCGTGTCAAAGTATCTAGAAATAGTCATGGTCAGCCTGTTGGATCAGAAGCTCGACTTTTAGCAGGATATTTGGGCATTATAGCACGAAATGCCAATATGTTGCCTATCAACTACGAGTCATGACATCAAAGGCCTGATAGTAACAAAAATCAAGCTCTCGATAATATTAAGGTAACAAAACGTGAATGTAATTTATAATACTTTGGTTTAAGTTTCATTTATATTTACTTTCTAAACTTGTGGTTTTTGTAGGAGAGATTTTCTTTAGAGGTCTCGGATAATTATGTAAAGAAGGCATTGGGAAAAAAATGGAGAGACCATAAAAGCACTTTAAAGAAAGAATATTTTAAGAAAAATATAAGCCTCGAAGAGAAATGTAACACCCTTCACCCTTAACTGTCGCCGGATTAGGGCTACAAGGCATTACTAAGCATATCACAGGACATAACAACTATTTATTGATCGTAAGGTCAAAAAAACAAATGCATTATGAATAATGTATTTTCAAATCCTACTTAAATATCCATATACCAAATTCACATATAAGCTTCATTCATCAAATAACAAAGGTTACTATTCAGTTGGTCATTCAAGATACCTTAGCTGAGTATGCACTTACTATAATTACTTACTAAAACAAAATGTGCATTACCAAAACTAAGCATACGTATATGTTTTCACATAAACCTTATTTAATCGAGTTCAAAATATACCTATTTCAACATCCAAACAAATTATGGATCAATTCGTTTATAAGATCAAAAACCGATTCAACCAAAAACCAAATATAACATCCATAATCCGAAACAATTAAATATGAACATTATACATATATACATCTGCAAACCATGTCGAATATGTCAATCCTAAGCACCTAACCTATAATTTCATCAATTGACCGAATATACAATTTACCATATAAATGATCTTCAAGTTAAATTCAGTTATAAATTATTCACCTCAAAAGTATAATATTATCAATCCATAAACCAAACTTATTCAAGTACACATATGTCAACTTTCCAAATGCACGACTTATATGACTTTAACAGATACTTCATATCAAAACATATATATATATATATATATATATATGTTTACATATACTTGTGCATAATATGAACTCACATCACAACCATACTCATAATCCAAGCATGACATACACACATAATACGATTAAGAACATTTAAGCATTAGGTCATTTGGCATTAAAATCAAGCCATTTTCGCATGGCTTATATTTACATCACCAAAACATTATCCACGTAATTAACTAGCCTATACATGCCTTAAATTCAAAATCTAAACTTTAAAAGTACCAAAATAAGTCGATAGTGTGGATGACTTCGATGACGATCCCCCGAGCTCGCAACTTCCAATCATAATCTATAGAACAGAATAACAAAACACACAGAGTAAGCTAATTTAGCTTAGTAAATCTTAAGCAAACATAACAAATCAATTGGACATTCAATCAAATTAAACCAAACACTTTATAACATTGATATAATAACATAGCACATATAGACTATCATAGTCGAATGCTAATATCCTTACATAGCAAAACATTTATCACTATCTTACGTTAAATATAAAAACTTACCAAATGCACATAGTTCAATATATTCCCATATACAACCGAATAAACAATTACCATGTACATATTAATCACACATAACCGAATGTGTATATATATACATCTATTAAATAATTGCATGTACATAAGTATGTAATATAAACACAACATCATTTTATCCACATATCTAAGTCGCCGAATATACAAGAACATTTATTTGTCAACTTACTTGCTCAATAAACATCACGTATAACATATACATATATAAATACATACCTTGTGGCCGAATATAATCTAAATCTTTTTAATAAGCTTAACTTGCTCAATTTCCACCATAACTTGATCATTTCATAAGCATAAGCTTGTAATTTAAATCACCGGTATAAAACCTGCTAGGCATAAGCTTGAATCACACACCGGCACTAAGCCTGCTAGACCCAAGGTCTGATATTCAATCACCGGCAATAAGCCTGCTAGGCATAAAACCCGATTAAGTTCACCAGCCCAAGGATTGCTAGGCTCACAGCCTGAATCATGATACTTTTAAGCTGTCTCACACAAATTATTTCATATATCAAATCTCATATACACTTCATAATCTTTATACGAATATTCAAATAACATATCTCATTCGAACCACTTAAACACCTTAAATCTTAAATTAAACCACATTCGGCTATTCAATAATATAGATACAAAATATCCAAATCAGCATATACTAAGTTACATACATAATTTACAATGTTTTACTGCTTAAAGACTTACCTCGGATAACGTCAGACGACAAAAATCGGCTATTCGACTATTTTTGTTTTTCCCTGATCCAAATCCGTTTTCTTTGGTTCTTGATCTAAACATGTTCAAATTAAGCTCGTTCAAATATATTTTCATTCAATTTAATCCAAAAACACATAATTATACAAATTACCATTTTACCCCTAACATTTACAATTTTTACAATCTAGTCTCTATTGCACAAAACACAAAATACACAAAATTTGAACATATTCCTTTAGGGCCGAATATTCATAACTCTTATACAAACTCATACATTTCATTTATTTCACATTTTGACCCTTCAATTTACAAATTTCACAATTTAGTCCTAATTACTCAAAATTATCAAAATTTTCAATATAAAACATGTTAATCTAAAACATATCTTTAATATAAAATCATCAAACATCACAAAACACAAGCTTTCATCAATGGCCGAACACCACACATGCATCAAAATTAGAAATTCTAACATGGGTCGAATAGTATTCGAAGCAACGATCTAAAAAACGTAAAAATTATCAAAAACTGAACTCAATTACATACCTTAATTAAACATGCAAAAGGGTCGAATAGTTGAGAGCTCAAGTTTCTTTCTTTCTTCTTTACTTTCGGTGATGAAGAAAATAAAATGATGAAGAAAACATGTCTTTTCATTTAATATTATTAACATATATTATAATATAACATTTTTAACTTATAATTATATATATATATATAAAGACATATTATTATGAAATTAAAGTCATATGCCGTCCACTATCATGCTAGTTGGTAAATTTACAACCTAATTCCACAAATAAAAGAAGACAAATCAATTAAACCACTCAATTTAATAAAAGGCTATTTTTACCACTTATGCAATTTAGTCCTTTTTCTTAAATTGAACACACAAACAGACAAATTAACCCACGATATTTTAACACATGCTCAAACATATATCATAGATATCAAATATAATATAAAAATATTTTTCTAACTCAGATTCGTGGTCCCGAAAGCACCGTTCCGATTAGGGCCAAAATCGGGCTGTTACAAGAAATTGCGAAATGGCCTACTGGGAATGCTGAGGTACCAACGGGAAGATGCGATTAGATTCTGGAATTCAAAGAAAGGAGAGGTATTGCGTACTTCCAAACTCTTATAATTATTTCAGTTTATAGTATTTACTATATACGTGATAATAATTTTATAATGTAGGATCGTGAGAGAGTTGGAACAATAAGCAGGCAAAAACAAAAATTCATGCACACAGCAGGGTCGAAAAGTTTTGCTTGTGTAGCTGAAGCCGAGGTATTTTGAATTTATTAATTGTGTCAAATATTAATTATTTTCTATTAAATTATATTTTTACTTCTATATTGTAGGAACTCTCGTCTAGTAAAAAAGTTGGACGCCTTTAGCTTTTTGACATTATACATAGGAAGAAAGATGGATCTCCTATGACTTCTGAAGCTGGAAAAATTATGGTATATTTACTTAATGAAATTTTATTTATTTTAAATATTTATAATGTTTAATTATAATGGTTTAATTCGTCGTTAGTAGTTCTAAATAATGTTAAGTTATGTTGCATTTGTTTTTATTATATATTTCGTTTCTAACTCTTTGATTGATTTATTAGGAGAAACTAAAGGATAAAAAGGCGGAGTATGAAGCGGTTGTTTCGAGTGATAGTTCTGTTAATCTTGACGACATTGATAACAGAATTATTATTGAAGTTTTGGGTCCTAAAAGGTATGGTCGGGTTCGATTTCAAGGATCTGGTGTTATCCCAACCCAATATTTTGGATCCAGTTCGCAACAATACATGTCTTCGAGGAGTCAGGCTCAAGTTGAAGTTCTGAGGTTAAAAGAACAGATGGCTTAGATGCAAGCGAGCACAGTTGAGCAAATTGCTCAACTTAAAGCAGAGGCAGCATCGAGAGAAGCTGAGGTTCAAAGAAAATATGAAGAACTCCAGCTACAACTTAAAGCGGAGGCAGCAGCGAGGGAAGCAAAGCAGAGAGAGCAGAAAGTACGACGCACTTCAGCTATAGCTTCAGAACATGATGAAAATGTTTTAGCAGTCGCAAAATCCGCCATCTTAGACATTTATTTTCTTATTGTAAGAATATTTTTAACATTTTAACTTTTAACATTATTGTAAGAATATTTTGAATTTTACTTCATTTATTAATTTATATCATATATCTTTCGTTGAATTTGAAGTATCATTTAGATTTGCTGTTTTTGGTTGGATTTCATGTTACAGGAAGGGTTGTATATGGATGAAAATAGAATGTTGCAAATCTGCCAAAGTCTTAAAAACGCCACTAAAAAATGCTATGTCTAGCTGCACTTGTAAAAAAACGCCACTAAAAGTCATGCTCTATAGCAGCATTTGTGATAAAAGCGCTGCTAAAGGTCATGTTCTCTAGCGGCATTTTTTTCACATAAACGCCGCAAAATTTAGCAGCATCGTCTATAGCACGGCGTTTTTTGCGGCGCTTGTGAAATCGCCGCAAATAGTTTTAAGCGCCGCTCAAAGCTTAAGAAAACGCCGCTAAAAGTCTGTTTTGCTGCAGTGCATGTTTCACCCGTAATCTTACGTTCCCATAATGTTATTTCGAAACGTAATCTAAGATTTGATAAACCAAACGCCCCTAAGGGTTAAATTTATTCTTATGCCTGATTTTTTTTAACACTCAAATCTCTCCATGCAAACAAAAACAAAAATGGAAATTTTTAAGATATTTCTAAATATATGCCTAAAAGATATACAATAACATACAATATATTTCTAAAAGATAATATTTCATAATAATATCCTAACAGAAATACCTCCATAGAAACAAATTTCTCTCCTCATTTGATTATTAAGGCAAGAAGAAAGATAAATTTTGATTATAATGAAGAAAGAAATTAAAGAAGAAGGGTTTTTTTTTTTTCAAGTTGAAAAGTTGATGTTCAATAACAAAAGCAAACGAAACTATGGGTTTTCTCTTTTCTTGATGAATGAAAGAGGGGAGTTGTTGGCTTCTCATGCAAATTTTGGGTCACTTTTGACAAATTTGAACAATGAAATGATAGTTTAGGAGGATGTAAGTAATATACTTAAATCTTAGGCCGATTGGAGAGGGAGAATTCGAAAGTATAGTTGTAGATCTAGGAAGATTGGGGCTTATTTTGGCAAAACCTTCTTAAATGTTAGGGTAGATTTTTGGTATCAGTTAGCCATCAAAGAAAGGCGACCGATGGTGGCGGGCGGCAACCTTCTTGACAATAGTTGTCTGATTCTAGATTTTGGTAAATTAAAATTTTTAATCAATAACAAAAAATGTTTGATACATGAAAATATCTAACGAGATGCTGTTAGAAATTTCGGAAGCTTATGGGAATAATCGGTTACAAATTTTATTTTATATGAAAACTTATAAAAAGCTTATATTAGGAAGTGTACGCAAGAATTTCTGGAAAAGGAGAGACTAATAAATGAGTAGTTTTAACCAACAAAAAATACCTTGAGTTCATTGGCAGGGGAAGCACAATATATATATATATATATATATATATATATATTAAGTGGGATGAGAAAGAAGAACTTTTAAAATTTATTTTAAAAAAACTATAAAAATAAATTTAAGATTTCATATAACAAAATTTCAATCTTTTTGTAGAGTATAACAACAGCTGATAAAAGTTAATGTGTTAACTAATTACCAGAATTCAATCTCTAAAAGTAAACGGAATTATTTTATGCGTGTTGAAATTTTAATCATCTATCTCACATTCAATATTGAAAGTAATTAAGCAAAAGTTTTAGATGTGCGACGTGGCTTATTTTCAATCTTAGTGAATTTAATTTGGCATATAATCACTAACACCGCTTCCACATTTACTCATATTCAAATGTTTGATAGCTTAGGTTAGGCATAGTTTGTGGGGATTTGAATGTTATGAATGAATTTCTGTTTGTAATTGCTAATATCATTCTCTCATCCTTTTACTTTGTGTTGCTTAGCGATCTAATTTTGTTGTTATGTATATATAATTAAGGGTTAATTAACCATTTTTAATCATGGATACAAACATAACTCATGATTCTATTATAATTTTCATTCTACTTCTTATCTAATAAAGTTTTAATATGGACAAAAAATAAAATAAAATTAACGATTGCATTATATTACTAATGAAGGTATATAACTAATTTATTATTAAAGGAATGGATAGTGGAAGAAGATATTTTGGCAAAAGAAAGTGGAAGGGGGCCCAAATTATATTATAATATTGGCCATAGTTTAGTTGTGTGAGTTTAATTAAATGATATAAAAAGTTTAGCTTTGTAAATGCATGAATTATACAGAGAAATTAGGAAAAGGCGTTTGGTTCAATACATCATGCTTCTTTAATTCCCATTTAGAGACCCTCCCATTAACATCTTTTCTTTCTCTCCAATAGCATAATTCATGTTGTTTTTTCTTTTTACATTACATCTAAAAAAAAACCCCTCTTATAATTAGGTATTTATAGAGATATTTAGGGTGGAAGCATTGTTCTAACTTTTTTTAATTTTAGAATTCTTCAGATGAGTTCTAGAGAATGTTGTTGGTGAAATAAGAAAAATCCATGATCATGATGAAATTTGGGAGAGAAAAAGTGATACAAAGAGACAATGACTAGAGAGAAGAGAGGAGAAATTATTTACCATGGAAATTGAATATAAATAGCCATTACTTTTCCTTTCTTTTTTGAAAGAATTTTTATTTATATCTTTCAATATTACTTTTTATCCTTTGAATTCAACCAATCTTTTTTTTTTTTAGATAGAAAGGAGAATGATAGGATAAAATATTAATATATTAAGCATTAACAATATCACTAATATTAATATAATTTAAATAAAGTATTATGTAATTAAAATATTTTAATGGATTATAATTTTATTATATTAAATTATCATTTTTTAAATATTTTATTAATACATTAATATAATTATTAAATATTAATTATAACTATATTTTCTACTCTTATATTATTAAAATATTATTGGTAAATTTATCTTTTTAAACGTAAATATTATTCGTAAATATGATTAAAATAGGTTAACATATTCCTTAATCCCCATTCGACCAACAAATAATGCAATAGAATTACTAAAAAACATTCCTACTTTATTTCATTCTCTTTCTATTCATAATATTGTTTTTGGAAGATTGTGAAACAAACAATACCAGTCAAGTCATTCCATATTTCTTTAGATGGTAATAAATTTAAACAGGTTTTAAAATTATTTAAAAATGATTGACTTTATTCATCACTGGTATTTGCATGGGCAAAGAAGAATTTTGTGGAGAGCTGAAATAGAATTATAAATGGTACAAACAATTAAAACAAAAACTTAAATTAAATTAAATAATTAATTGTTAAGACACCAAACTAATACCTTTTATCCAAAGGATCAAAAGATTTAAATTTACTTAAAACAAAATTTGTTAATTTAGTCAACGTCCCTACCTCTTCCAATTTTGCCCTTCTATATTTGTTGTTAATATTACTGCCTTAAAAATTAGGGATGGTTTGTTGTTGCAATTCATACCGTGACAATACATATAATTGTTGAAAGATGTCAAGTAGATGTAGGAGCAAAGTTTCGCTATTTAATGCTTGCTTGCTCTTCTTGAAAGAGAAAGTGTTCTTATAAGTAGAGAATTATTTAGAGTAAACCCTTGTTTCATAATCATCTCTTTGTAATCCAATTTTATATCCGATTTAGGATATGGGCCAAATGTAATTTTCTTACAAGGTTGATAAGCTTAGAGAGTTAAGATCATTAAACTTAATATTATGGTAGTCTTTAATGGAATTGCGATGATATTATTATGGCGTATGGCGTAGGCATGTATAAGATAATTCATTAGCACTGTAGCTAAGCACTCTAGATGTGCCTGGCTCAGCAACCAACAACTGTCCCTTATTTATTTATTTGTTTGTGGTTGGGTGGCTGAGAAGAAAGTAAGAAGAGAGAAGAAAAAACGAAAGCAGAGAACAGAAATTTTAAAATATATATATATATCTGGGGTTTTTTTATCTATATATTATAAAATTAAAAAAAATATTGAAATAGCATGTTAAATAAATTATGTATCAAAATGGTACATCCAACCAAGTGAAGGGTAATGCATAGGGAGCACCACCCTCAAATTTTGACAAATTTGACTGAAAAAAAAAACAAAAAAAACTGGTAAAGGCAACTAAATAGGCGGCACCAAAAGAAATACGAGTCAAATACAACTCATATACAAACAAAACCCAACCCGCAATCATAGATGGGACAGCACAACTGAGCAGCAGTGGTCATGCCTACTGGAGAGGCGGCACTGCCTGGTCAAGCCATTTCCACAGGCAGCACCGGCCTGCGGCTTGTCAACGATGGGACGGGTCAGAATTGAGCTCGTGAGTTGTATGTTTGGTTAAGGTCCCCAACCTCCCATTTTCTGCCGGAAGAGAGAAAAAAATCTTTGAAGAAGAAGAAGCAGAGAGCAAGAAGGGGAAAAAGAAAGAAAAAAATAGAATGAGAAAGAGAAGGAAAAAATAAATAGAAAATGAAAGGAGAGTTTGGTGTTTAAAAAATTTATAAAAGGTAATTTTTTTTTTGTTATAAATAAATGTTAAATTGTTTTTGTTGTTATTGTTGATTTAATTCGGATTTAATTTTTAATTTTATTTTTGTAAGGTATTATTTGATTAAAAAGAGCTATTAAGGTATGTTTGTATTTATTTTATATTTTCATTCATTCGTAAGTTATTTTTAATGTTTATTGAAGTAAAAAAGCCTATTTATGTTATGTATAAAGAATGTTTTATTTTTTTATGTAATTTATTTGTTATGTGTATTTTAGGTTGATTAGATTTAATTTTTATGTAATTTATTTGGCATGTTACTTTGATTATTTTAATATAATTTTTTTATTTTTTATGTAGGTAAAAGATGAGACCATTGATATGGAATTTGTGAATGGGACCATTGAGTTGGAATTTATGAGATAAATTAGGAATAATAGTTTACATGTTCTAATTTTTTACGATTTTATAATTGAGAATAAGAGTTTATGTTTTTAAATTTTATTTTATGTTTTTTATAAATATTATAAACGAAATTTCTTTTGAATCCTTCTATGCAAAAAAAAAATTATATTTTTTGACAATATTTAAGTTGGCATGTTATTATATATATATATTTAAACCAATACATTTTACTTATTATCATTTTAAAATAATAATAATATTCGTATTTATTATGTTGAGATAGTTTATGTTATGTTTTTGTTATATTTTTTTATTGGCATGTTATTTTTATTATTTTAATATAATTTTTTTTGTTTTTTATGTAAGTAAAAGATAAAACCATTGAGATGGAATTTGTGAATGAGACCATTGAGTTGTAGTTTGAGTTGGAATTTATAAGATATATTTGTTTTGTTAATATGGTATAGCAAAAAATATGATGTAGACAAAACTGTTTGGTATCTTTTTGTAATTAAAAGTAATATATAAAATTTAGATATTTTGATAAATATTTAAAATGCATCAAACTTAGAAATTAATTACCAAAATTTGTTTTGAAATTGCAAGTACCGCAATGGGTTCATTGATTAAGAACGATGATCACATCTCAAACATAGTTAATAATATGGTAATATATTGTTATTTGTTTATCATGGGTTCCCTTAAAAAAAGTTCTAAGTCATTTACGGAAATAAATTATGTTATTATAGCTATTTTCTGTAATTTAATAGTGTCAGGGCCAGTACCGCGCATTGAGGGGTCAGGTGAATGGTTTAGGATATCCCCCGGATGAACAATTGACGCCATACTTGGAGTTACCTGGATTCGAGTCAGCAGCATTGATCTGGACATTTGATTTGCGGTACGATTTAATATCCACATTGGTCGAGCGTTGGCGCCTGGAGACCCACACTTTTCATTTGCCGTGTGGGGAGTGCACTGTCACTCTGGAGGATGTTGCATTACAACTTGGGCTCCCAATCAACGGAAGTGCCGTAACGGGCGTAAGTACGATAGCTGATCTGACTGCCCTTTGTTATAGCCTAATAGGAGTCTCGCCCAACGATGCTGAGTCCAAATTTACGGGTTTGAGATTTTCATGGCTGAAAGCCAATTTTGAACATTTATCAATTAATGTCATTGAATAGGAGGTGATGTGCGCAGCTCAAGCGTACATTATGCATGTTATAGGGGGTGTACTGATGCCGGATGTGAACAACAACAGGGTTCATTTGATGTATTTACCCCTATTAATTGATTTGCAGAATATTCGCTCGTATAGTTGGGGTTCCGCAGTTTTGGCTATGTTGTATCGTGAGCTTTTTCGGATGACAAAACATGATGCCGTAGACATAGGCAGATGCCTTATATTGCTGCAGTCATGGGCTCTTTATCGAATGTCATTCTTGGCATCGGTTAGGCATCAAGCATATGTATTTCCACTAGTGAACAGGAGATAAAATTTAATTTGTTATAGCAATTAATTGACTTTTTTTTCTAATTATACTATTCTAACGATACTATTCTAACATGTAATTTATTTTCGTAGATGGAGTACCAATCCGGGTATCGGGAGGTCATACACTGTCCCGATATATCGTCTGATGATTGAACAATATGCCCAGGAAGGGATAAGCTATTCCAATATTTGAACATGTAATTACTTTGTATATCATACTCAAACTGTGTTAAATTTTAACAATGTTATTAATCCTGCAATTTATCCGGATGACGTATCGGAGACCAGAAATTGCAACTATTATACCCTCGTCTGCCCACATTTATTCTCACCTGTGGTGCATTAACGCACCAATTGTCAATTTCCAGACAGTCGAGTGGTATAATAGGGATCGAGTACTCAGGCAGTTTGGTTGCATCTAGTATATCCCAGCTCCGCTAATGCAGTTGGGGAAGATTCACGAGATTAACAAGAGAAAAAAACAAGAAAATAATTGGAAGGTTGTGCACCAGAAATATATTGCAGTGTGGGATAATCAGATAGCACGGAGACCTCATATGGATATTTCTTTCGATTTGCAACCATAGTTAAAGTACATTTTAACACCCCTAACCCGAATCCATCGTCGGAATAGGGTTATCGATATTTACTAGAGTTTACAAATGAATTATCAAACATTTCATTTCATCTAGCATTCATATTAGAAACCAATGAAAATCATACATATTGTCCCTTAAACAAGCCCTCGAGGTCCAAATTATGTATTAGGAACAAAAAGGGACTTAGTCGAAGACTCAAAAATTATTCGAAAAATATTTAAAATTTTCAACACTGCAGGGGTCACACGGTCGTGTCTCAGCCCGTGTCCGTGCCCGTGTGAATATACTAACTTGAGTCACACGGCCAAGTCACACGCCCGTGTGCTAGGCTATGTGAGCATTCTGTTTTGTGCAAATTTAAGATACATGCGACACATTGCCATGTCACCTGGCTGTGTATCACACACGGTTGAGACACATGCCCGTATCTCTGGCCATGTGGACGAAAATAGGCCACCATTAAACAAAATACCTATACATGCCATTATAATCAAAATCAAAACATTCGAAAGTATCGATAGAACCGATGGATAATGTGATACAACTCTAACAAGCTTCCAACCCAATCGAGCTCCCAATAATCTGAAAAGTAAAGGAAAACAAATACATAAGCAATGAATGATTAGTAAGCTCGTATAACTTTAATCATATTACTTCTTTTCAAATATGAAATTTAAAACATATCAAGAATAATACAAAATTGATACCACAATACTTATGAATTTATATTTAACAACTCACTAAGTGAATAAATCTACAGTATCACTTATACATATTATTTCTAGCATAGTAGGATTTTAAACAACTTTAACTCTTCCAAAATTTCTTTATTTTCATTTGCGTTTCTTTACTTTCCACACTCATTCCATATGCATAACACACTAATCATAAGCATATCATTCAACCATAGCTACAAGCTAGTGCATTTATGTTGGAACGCCGGTACCCCATGGCGCAGCAGAATAAAATTAGATCCGGCGATCCAAATCATGAATCCATGTGTGAGGAACGAATCGGGGTAAAATAAAGGTTTCAAAATTACCAAAACTTCAATCTGAGTAGACAGCGACGCCTTGGCAACAAGAGTTTTGATCTACTGTCGAATCAAGCCACAACCTTGTCCGATGTCGGCCTCTACGTAATCCACCCGGTTTGACTATGAACGGAAGAAATCTCCAAAACTGTTTTGGAGGTTTATTTGCTTGACGGCTGCTAGACCTAACAAGCAATCACTTAGGGTTTTCCATCTTTTGCTTTGTCTCCTTTTAATACCTTTTATAATGGGTGTCTTTTTCATTGGGCCTTTTATAATTGGTATCCTTTTAATTGGGCCTTTTATAATTGGTATCTCTTGAATGTATTATAAGATTAAATAAATACAATAAAGTTTTTAACCGAAAATTATAATTACATTAATTATATCCGAAACTTATAATTACATTAATTATAATAAGGATTTCGGTAAACTATATTTATTTAAATTTATATATGAATCAAATTCATATATTAATAAAATTATGTTATCATTATGTGTACAACATCCTTGTACATATAATATGTTCAATATTTGATTGCCCAATTAAATTAATTCTTTAATTAATTTAATTTATGTTACAACCAAGCACAATACCAACTATATTTTGTTCCGTTCATTTCAACCATAAGGTGTGACCCTGTAGGTTCTTGCAACGTTAGCAGTAATACTAGAACGATTCTATTGTCACAGACAATGAGTGGCATCTAGCAATGCATCATTGCTACCTAAGTTACAAGAAATCATGATTCGACATAATCTTTTGTGATTAACCTTTCATGCATTAATCCTTAAGTCCTTTATCTCTGGAATGGATACAAGTCATGGGATAGTCACACTTGTATAGTCCATCCCATGTTTCTTGATATCTTGAGTAGACTATGATATACAAATTAGTATGACATCTCATATCAACTTATTTGAGCATGGCCATGCATTTCTAGTCTCACTCAATCAAGTGGCCTAAGATATTACTCCTATTATATAGGAGGGACTTATCCTTTATTGATCAACCATATCCCTCTACATAGATTGTGGTATATCCAACATCAGCCTTTATAGAACAACCTGTTACAGTGTACGTTTGACTGTATCAAAATATACAACTCACGATGCTGGGATAATAATGATCTCAAGTCTGAGGATCATATACATATTAATCACTATGAGTAATGTTGTGACAATTACATAATAATCCAAGAAACATACTCATAGCGGGTCAATCCAATATGTTGTTCTCTAACACACATATTCATGCATTGATTTTGACACTCCATATCAATGACAACTCTTTATCATCAATCAACTACATGTTAGTCTTAATGCATTATTGTTGTCCTAGTCAACAATAATACTCGACTAAGGATCTTTTAAGAATAATCATATTATTCTCAGGACATTATTATAAAACAGTTTATCTATACACACAGCAAGAAAAACTGAAATAATAATGACAACGCTTTATATTAATAAACATGGTAAATTAATTATGTTATTACAACCATCTCATGATTGATCTTTGGGCATACTCTTACAATTTAAACATAGACTTTTTTTTTCGAATTAATCACATGATAACTCATTTCATAAGAAATTGCACAACTTAAATCTTACCACTCTTTCATGAGCACAAGCATATTTTCATTTGAGCACTTACCATTTAAATTCATCTTATAATTAAACATATTACCATTCAACCAGTAATTTGGCACTTGTCTAAACATCAAACAACAACACTTGTTAGCATACTTGAACATAATTCATATAATTTCAACATCAATAACCTTATTATCTCAACATGTCACACTTGAATTTATTACTCATGTCAACTTACATAATTTTCATGTAACAATATATCAAGATACTGATATATATATATACACATTTCATGATACATAACATCTTTTACTGTTTCTTTATATACATATATCATCCAAGACAACTCTCGATAACTTACCATTCGAGGAACGACTTACGAATATGAGTACATCGTTTTCAGAAGCCCAAAGGCTGAACAGAAGCTCATGAGAGCTAGACGGAAAGTAAATACGAAAGTTCGCAACAAATGTTAAAACCTCAGTTTACTTGGGTAATTTGTCGTCAATTCATCCTTTACATTTTCCGTCAATTCATCATTTACATTCGTAGTGCCATAACCCAGTGATGGTCTTATCATCAGAATGTCATAGCCCAGCTATGGTCTTACATATAAACACTGCCATGGTCTAACCATGATCTTACGTTCATAGTGCCATAACCTAGTTATGGTCTTATCCATCAATTCATCCTTTACATTTTTCGTCAATTCATCCTTTACATTAATGCCATAGCCCAGCTATTGTCTTACATATAAACACTGCCATGGTCCAACCATGGTCTTACGTTCATAGTGCCATAACTCAGTTATGGTCTTATCCGTCAATTCATCCTTTGCCACAGAACGATTGTACTCAATCCCGCGTTCCACTCGTTTTGAACATTTAATTCAATTTCATAATTTAACAATAATTTTATTTTCAGTAATAGATATGAATAAGTACATAATATCATTCATCAATTTGATAAATAAACATTATAGTTTAACCATACGAACTTACCTGAATTCAATTGTAATAATTGCAGGAGTTCAGGGACTATTCCGCTATTTTTTCTTTTTCACGAGTATCTACGAAATCTTGATCTAAAATATAAAATTTCTTAGTCATTAGCATATATTTCAATTCCAATTCATTTCACAATTTATACCCTTCAATTTTCCAAATTTACACAATTACCCCAACTTTTACAATTTAGTCCCTTAACTAGTTAATCTATCAAATCAACTAATTTTTCTCAATTAATAATTTATTCAAATATTCTAGGCTATCATACAACCCTTAATAAAATATAAATTTAATACCAAACCTTAATATTTTAACCATTTTCACAAATTGATCCTAACATTAATATTTAATAAAATCACTTTATAATATCATCACACAACAAAATTAAAGCTCTAAACTCACTTGATATTAATAATTTCTTTTAATATATTAATTTATACAATAAAAAATTCATTTCATGCAATTTGGTCATTTTTAACATTTTTACAAAATTACCCTTTAAACTATTATTTTTATTAAATTTAGTCCCTAAGCCTAAAACATGCAAATTAGTCATTTTTAATGTAAACTCATGCTAACTGAATATTCATATTTCCTCCTCCTCTAGATTCCACATCCTTAATGTATATAACATGCTTATATGTAATATTATCTATAATTCCACTATTTACTTATGTTCATATCAAAGTTGTCCACTTGAGTCATAGTCACTAAATTATTTATATCTTGAGATAAAAAATTCTAAATTAAGATCCTCTTGATTTTTTCGAAACTAAACTCAAATATATTTCTATTATAAAAATTTCAAAATTTATAATTTAGCCAATAAGTACAGTAAAATCTTCAAATTTATCCCTGTTCTGCTGTTTGGCAGCTTCAACCTTTCTCTACTAAAAATTATCTCTTTGTACGGGGTTTGGATGATATTTCTGTTTGTTTCTATTGAAAATAGACTCATTAATAATTTAAAAATATAAATTCAAACCCATAATTAATATTTTACAATTTTTGATGATTTTCCAAAGTCAGAATAGGGGAGCCCAAAATCAATCTGACCTTGTCTCACAAAAATTCATATATCTCATAATATGAAATTCTTTTGCTTACACCATTTCTTCTATGTAAAACTAGACTTAATAAGCTTTAATTTAATACTTTAATTAACCTCTAATTAAATTTATACAATTTTTGATGAATTTTCAAAGTCAAACTACTTCTGCTGTCCAAAACTGTTTTAATGCAAAAATGTTGATAACCAAGTTTATAACACCCTCCTTTCCTTTCTTTACAATATTTCCCATCACTTCCTCTTATTTCCCTTCACTAACTTATCAAGAACATAGAACCTTATATAAGAAAACTCTACTTTAACATCATTTTCATGCTTTTTTAATAATATCAAACTTAAAAATATATTGAAATCTTGATGTTCTTACCTTGTCCTATTGATTTCAATCTTTAACTTGATTTTCTCTCTCCTCTAGCTTCTATTTCTTGAATCTAACTTAATATTCTAGCTCCCCATGGTCTCCTTACTATTTTTCTCTCTTGGTAGCTATGGAAGTTCTTTTGATTTCTAAATGAAAATGGTGATTATTTTTAGTAAAAGGACCAAATTGTAAGTAAAAGAAAATTTCTTTCTTCTCTTCTCTTCTCACGTTGGTTGCATGGGAAGATGAAGAGAATTCTTCATCTTTCTCTCATATACTAAATAAAATAATAATAAAATATCTCATTAAAATATTAATAAAATAATATTTATCAAATTAAATAATTATAAAATATCATCAACATCCTCATTGCCTTCTAGATTTCTCTCTCTTTCTAATTGACCATTTTGCCCTTTATGATCTTTTAAAATTTCATCCTTGAGTTATCACTTAATTTGGTGAAATTACGATTTAGCTCCTCAAAATTATTCACTTATTTAAT
Source organism: Gossypium australe (assembly GCA_005393395.2). Lineage (NCBI taxonomy): Eukaryota > Viridiplantae > Streptophyta > Magnoliopsida > Malvales > Malvaceae > Gossypium > Gossypium australe. The sequence goes on along the minus strand of CM016625.1, from coordinate 18,424,406 downwards.
TTGGTCCTAATCCATCCATTTTCCTTAGTTTCTAGATCATTCCACCCTTAAAATAATTGCATTATTGGTCCTTCAACTTTTTAATATTTACACTTTAACCCTTCAAATTTTAAGTATTCACTCTTGGGCAACAAAACTTTTCTCACTTTTACGATCTAGTCCTTTTAGTGAACTAATATTATGAACTCCCAATGTTGACATAACTCAAAATTTCTCTTTTTGTCACTTTATTTCCTTATTTTACTATATCAAGGATAATATCTTACTTTCTTACTGTAGTAATTTTTGGGTATTACATACATACAATGGTACTTTAGTACGGGAAAACCATATTTACTTAGTAGACAGTCGACTGTAGTCCCCTCGCACATGCATCGACTTGAGGCATACGAACCAGTGCCTAAGGTAGAGGCCGAGCTAAAGCCTAAGCCTAAGCTCGAGCCCGAGAGGTCGCATACGCATTTTGGTGATAGTTCTTATCATCCGGAGTTGCGCGTCAATGACTATTTCCCGGGCTCTTCAGGACACGGATATCATTCCAGGTTTGAAATCTTTAGTCTAGCACCACCGCAGTACAACGCTCCTCCCGTCCTCCTGGCCCGTATCCACCGCATTACTCCATTCCTCTTAAGTCGTATCCACTGCAGTACAACACTCCTCCCGGCTCAAGTTCATCGACGGTGTTCAAGGCATATGACTTTTCTTCCGTGTTTCGCACACTCCCACCTGCAACTGAAGAGGATATTAATCGCCACAATCACTCACAACGTGAACATTGATCCCAGCAGAAATATACCTCTAGGACCACACCATTAAACCATCAATTTTGGGGGTTTCTTATAATTTAAATATTACAAAGTTTGTACCTTTTTTATTCTAAAAAAATATAAATCAAGAAAATGATAATCTTTATATTTATTTAATTAGATTAATTGCAACATTAAAACTTGGAACAAATTTTGTAATATAAATTTTGTTATCTAAATTAAATACATTACAACATTAAAACTTGGAACAAATTATGTAAAATAAATTAGGTACATTGAATTACATAAGCTCAATTCCTACTCGATCATAATGATTGTCCAATATTGTAGTTTCGTTGCAGGCATTTACTCCGATTATGGCCAGCTAATCTACATAATCCACAACGTTTACCGTTAGATTTCTCCCTAATGTCCATTTTATTATGGATTCTGGATGATTGCGGACTACCTTTTGAATTCCTAAGCAACCCTTTCTCTGGGACAAGCTCGAAAGCTATCGGAGGTACCTTCCACGTAGACAGGTCAGGTAAGACGGGGAACTCATTCTCTCAGACACGTAACGTACGCTTGAGGGTGTACACATCATCGACAAATTGTTCAATATTGAGCGGGATTTTAGCACATGCTGCCACGACATGCACACATGGATAATGAAGTGTTTAGAACCTTATGTAATCGAATCGTCTATTTCAGAGATCAACTCCATCGACCTAGGTGGTATACTGGGTCGACGACAATGGTCTCCGTAACTCGAAAAGTTTCAAGACATCGTGAATATACTTCTACATTCATTGACCTCACCATCCGACGATTTGCAACCATTTCATCTCTAACATCTTCGAGAAACACGTGTCCCGCCTTCATCTGGTTGACTTGTTGCTGACTCATTCTTGGCATCAAGGTAGTCAACCTGTAGAATATAGCCAAAAGATAGTTGAAATCGGAAAATGTCTTGTTTTCAGCAACATAGAGTTGATCCCCTCCACCAAGTTTGTGGTCATATGACCATAGTGAAAGCCCTTGTCAAAACTTTGAGCCCATTGCCACTGCTCCATGGTACCCAAGCACTGTCGAAAGATATGTTCTTTTGACCCTCCATGTCACTCTCAAGTCGAGTCATTCTTTGTCAAAAAATATGTGGCTCTAGCTCGTGCGCTATATATGTATTAAGAATAGATAAGTTACAGTATTGTCCTAAAACATTAAAACTTATATTGAAAAGATAAGGTTATCATTTACCCATTCTCACAATTTGTCTCCGCCAATCTACATTCTTATAATCTCGATGGAAGTTAGTCGCGATGTGCCAAATGCAGTAAACAGATCTCCATGGCACACTAGAACGCCTAATGGCGACAATTAATTATTTCCCTTTATCGGAAATGATGCAAATATTATCATTGCTAATAAAATACCTCCACAAGTTGGTAAAGAATATTCTCACGATTCCATGTTCTCCTTATCTACTATGGAAAATGCTATCGAGAGCACATTCTTGTTCCCATCTTGAACAACCATAAGAAGCAAGATCTGTGTATATTTTTCGTATAGCCAAGTCCCATCTACTTGCACAAACGACTTGCAGTGGGGAAATGCGCTCACACATGGATCAAATGTCCAGAACATCTGATGGAAAATTCTTTTTCCCGATTGTAGCTGGTCATCCGGGCCGAAATAAGGTCGTGTTTGTAACTCAATGACAATCCCTGATATGTACTCCTGCATAGCGGCAATCCATCCCTGTAGCTCATTGTATGACGCATCAAAATCCCCGTACGGTTTCTCTATTGCCATCTGTTTAGCTATCCACGCCTTTCAGTATGATACTTGATATTGGAATCGTGCCTGCATTTCGGCAATCAGTACCGAAACTTTAATGGTCGGCATGTCCTTCACCATTGGCATGATACACGTACAGATAGTTTTGGAATCAAATTTTCGATGATCTTCTATCATACATGTTGATGTGCATGTGTGAGGCCCAACAAATTTTCGTATCTCCTACATCTGCGACTTTTGAATAAATGCAGCTCGTACTCGCCAATTGTAGCCTTCCGCCGACTTCTAACACTCCCTAATATATAATGTCGGTTTAGACACAGTGATTTTGTAGTCCACTGATATATTCATGCTATACCGCTTAATAGAAAATACGCACTCTTCCTTACTTTCGAATCTATGGTCTATGAACAACACCTCAGGATCGGAATCTACGGCCAGCCGGTGAGCAGGTAGTATTTCAAGGTACTCCGAAAACTCGGCTACGTACGTTGCGTCAGGGTCTATGAGCGATATGTGTGTCCTAGGATGATTGTGTATCACATTACGTCGAATCTGGTTCCCGACTGAAGACGCGTTAATGTTTCCATCGTCATTCACGTTTTTGTCATGAAGATCATCTGGGACCTTGACCACATCGGGATCACTATCACTATCGACCTTGTGATCACAAAGATCACTACTATCGTATCCATCATCACCAACAACATCAATATCGAGTACAAAATTAAGATCGATATCGATCCTGCGTAAAGTCGATTCACTATCAATGTACGATATTAGAGCCACCATACACGATTCTTGAGCTTCATGTTCTTCACCTAATGCAGGAGATTTTCAGTTGGCTCCACACCAGCTAACTCAGCAAATAACTGAATTGGTGCAGTTTGGTCACTCCGATTCCCACAATAAATAGCGGTCATTGTCTCCACGTCTTCATCATCTACAAATTCCATTTCGGTGAATTTGATGGGATCTATCGAAATTGAAAACTTGTAGAAAAGTTTCGAGATCCTTCTCCCATAACGTCTAACAATTTTTGCGCTAATCCTTTCCTTCATATCATCGAACGAGACATTTCTATTAAATCTCATTGCTATTTGTTGACGACATGCAAATATACATCCAACGGTTGTTATGAAGATGATTCCATTGAAATAAACGCATACGAAAAACTGATTATCCATCTTCAATACTCAATCTGTTAAAAAATAAACAAAAATTCTCAAAATAATTTTGAACAGCATAAAAATACTTGCATAAAAAATTTAATGAATAAAAAGATACCATTTCTAACAATATCAAATTTATTGTCATTTCTAACAATATCTATGACAAAAATATTTTCAGTATTTATCTATTTTTTTCTGTTGTTATCACTAACTAACAATTACTTTATAATAATTACTAACATAAAAACTTTCAAATATATTAAAAATTTTTAAAACATAACTTTCATAACCTAACAAATCAAAATAAGCCTTAAACAAATAATTAATCTAAACACAAAACTTACTAACAAATCACAATGAATAAAATAACTTTAAAACAAAACATAAAAATAACACTAACCAAACTATATAATACTAACAAAATATTTTTTTTCTTATCATAATCTATTCTATTTGAAAATAATAATAATAATAATAATAATAATAATAATAATAATAATACATTTTCTTTCTTCTATTTTCTTTCTTTCTTTCTTCTCTTCTCCCTCTCTTCTACTTTTTGTTCTGCTATTTTTCTTTAACTGATACTAAAATTGAGCCGGATGGTGGAGGGGGGAAAATGGTACTAGTGCCACCTATCAGATAGGGGTCACTGGTGCCGCCTATCAGATAGGCACTATACCCCTTCCGTAGAAAATACTGCGTATATACCATTCTGGACAAAGTGGTGCCGCCTATCAATTTGAAACTACTATTAAAATATATATTTTTTTTAACTCAAATGTGTCAGAATTTGAGGGTGGTGCCGCCTATTCACCACCCTCCACTTGGTTGAATGTACCATTTTGATACATAATTTATTTAACATGCCATTTCAGTATTTTTTAATTTTATAATATATTGATAAAAAACCCATATATGTGAGTTCTTTTATTTGTACATTTTTTACACATTAATAATTTATTTTATAATTTTTATTATGTTTATATTATTTTTATGTCATCACTCGATTCATATTTTTTTTTATTTTTTCTTAAATAAACTGTTAAAGTGATCCAATTTAGTGAAAATTATTTTATTTTGTTTTGTTTTTGATATATTTAAATTAGTTTATCCAAAAGTTGAGTCATGAATAAATTTAAGATTAATTTTGACCAATGAAGAAAAAAAGTTAAAAACAAAATCATTTAAATAATTAAATTTTTAATTTAAAATTATGTATTTACAAAGTTTTTGGTACATTAGTCTGCAAGTCGATTTAAATATTCTCTCTAATTCACTTGCAAAACTATTATTTATTTTTAAACGATATCTAATATTAAATCATTATAGCAAATTTAATTTTCTTTAAAAAAATAAATAAATATTTATCATTTAATAAAATAACTTAAGATTAATTTCAAAAGTTACTATTAATTAAATAAAGTAATTTAATAAAAATCCCCGGCGTAGCGGGGATGTATTACTAATTACAACAGTAATAAATGTCAATTTTGATAACTCTTTTGAAAAAGGTAGCAACAAGTAAGAATCAAGCAAGGAATGTTCAAACAAAATAAAATAAGGGTTTGTTTAAACAAGATATAATAGTTTAAGGGCCTTTTTAGTATATTAGTCGATATTATTATTAGTAAATGGCTTGAAAATAGAAAACCCTAATTAACCAGCAATGCCTCAAAAAGTATGGATGGCAAAAGGAACCCATTGTAAGGCGGGTTTAACTCAACTCAAAAAAAAAAAAAAAGGGAAGAATTTGGTAGAAACTGCTTTGATTCTTAGGTTTATTGGAGGAAGAAGAGTAGTAAATCAAAGGAAGGTTAGCAGTATCTATAGATGAAATTAGCATTCCCTATATTAATATTCTTTTGGTTTTTGCCATTAAGGTGTGTTTTTCAAAGGGTCCCTTTACAGCAAATGATCCTTCCCTTGGAAATGAACCTTTCTTTTACCAATTTCTTCGCCTAGTGTTTTTGACCATTCACAAACGGGCTAAAATATTATCATTGAAGACGTTGATGAATAAAATCTATATAGTTGAGAAATTAAATGCCCAAAGAGAGCAAAGTCAAAAGTGTGGTGCTTTCCTTTTAAAGGATTAAATAGGACCACAAAGCAAATAACATCGGCACAATTGCAATGTCATGCTGATATTCTTCCCCCAAAGAATCTAACTTTTCTTTACCCCACTAAACAAAATCAACTTTAGATCATATCATATGGTATTCCAACATCAATTTAAAGAGAACCAACCACTTAGAAATTAGTGAACCCCAAAACGTTAGTTTTCAATACAAAATTTCCTTTAACATTCATCATTGGACAATTTTACTATATAGGTTAACATGGTGAATTCAAGTCACCTTAGTTCTGCATGCATCGAACCCACACTTCAATTTTGGAAATTGTGAACAAAATATGAAAAGGGAAATCCAGACTTGGGCTTTAGTTTGGGTCTTTTTAAGTGTTTGACCTTCAAATGGGTTTGTTTGGGTTTCAACACATTCATTCATAAGACCCAAATAATTAGGTCTTTCTTCATCTTTTCGGATTGGGCTTAAATATACTTGAATAGGGTTGTATTTAAAGCATGCAATCCATTCACTCCCGGGGCCTTTAATGGCTGCATTTAAAGTATGCTGTTAACTGGGGGTCACGATGGAGGAAGTAAGATTTTTTTTTTTCTTTTATTCAATTAAATATACATATTTAATTCATTTTATCAAATAATTATTTACTTTAGTTACAAATATAATGTAACTTTAAATAATATTAGAATTTTACACATGTCACAATCCTATTAGCCCATTGTGCCAGCAGACAGCAGTTTTATAAAAATAAAGACAAACATTATTTGTAGCAAGTCCTTAGTTGTGTAACGGTTGACAACCATAGGAACAATATGATAAAAGAAATTAGGGACCAATATGAGAAAACATACCAAAGTCAGGAACCCAAATAATAATAAAAAACTATTTCCATAACCTACCGTCAATCTCTTGATTAATAAAATAATTCATACTTTTATTTTATATTTATATACTAGTTTATTATCCCGTGTCATTCCCAGATTTGTTTGTATATATAAATTAAAAAATATTATATTTATTTTTTAAAATTTTGTTATTAAATTTATAAGATTGAGCAAGTAGGATAATTATGTTTAAAGTTACTTTTTGTACATTTGAAATTCAATTATTTTACTTTTTTAAGGATTTTAATCTCTCTACTTTAAGAATTTACAATGCAACTTCAATCGTTAATCTCGTTAAGAAACTTCCATTAAATAGAAATCCATTATGATGTTAAGCCTACCAAGGGAGAATGTTTTTTTTTTTTCAAATATCATACAACGGAAGTTAATAAAAAAATAAATGGTGTTAATAATTGGATACGAATTTTGAAATCTGAAAAGTAAATGAACTAAAATCTTAGAAATAAAAGTAAAGGGGCTAATTTCTAAATGTAAAAAGAGTATAGGGACTTAAACAATAGTTTAACATAACAAATAATATGATTACTATTTATAAATTATGTTTTTATATTTGAATCATTGATAAGAAATCATATAATATACTTTTATAATTAATGTTTTTATATTTATGTTCAAAAATATTTTTAAAAATAATTTATTGTTAACGAAAATAACTCATTTATTATATTTTTAAAGTTTTTTAACTAAATATTATTTGTTTCTTTTTAATTTTAATATTATACTTTCTTAATTATTAAATTCATGTTTATCAAAATTTAATGTAACAAATTTAAAGGTATATCATTTAAAACTCTAAACCTTAAATGTAATTAAATATCATTTAATTTAGTTAAAAGACTTCCTTGAAAACCAAGAGTGCTCTCCAAAAGAGTCCTAGAGAAAACAGGTTACTGCTGTGGCTTGGGATGGAGGAGAGTGGTGGATTGGAGAGGGAGAGCAATGAGGAAATCTCATTGTTAGCAGAGGAACTCATTCAACTATCAATCAAAAAGTCTATGGTGGTGCCGAGTACAAAGCCAACATTAATTTGCACGGTTTGGACGAAGAAACCCTTCAATTCAGAGAGTTTTAGGGCACAAATAAAAAGTATTTGGAAGACGAAGAAGAAATTTGATTTACAGGAAGTAGGTCAGAATTTGTTTTTAATCATCTTTGATTCAGAAGAAGATCTGGAACAAATAATGGAAGGGCAACCCTGGCTTTTTCGTAAGTATCTTATACTTTTTGATAAATTATTGAATCCGGTTGAACGGGATCAGATTAGGCTTAGATCTTCGCCGTTTTGGATTAAGATAGCATCATGTCCACTAGAGTATGATAAGAAAGATTTGTTGCATGCTATTGGTTGCACTTTTGGGGGTCTTCTTAGATCTGAGATTACTGATGATATTTGCAGACTTAGGGTTTTTTTGGATGTCCAAAAACCCCTTCGAAGAGGCATATTTGTGTCAAACGAAAATAATTTTAAATCTTGGATCCTGTTTAAATTTGAAAAACTCCCAATGCTTTGCTTTGGATGTGGGCGACTGGGTCATAGTATCAATGATTGCTTGACGTTAACCCCTGCAGAAAAAGAGAAAGTCAGAGATGATCCGTCTTATTCAATTGCTTTAAAAGTCTCAAGTTTCAGTCTTTTGTTAAGAAAGTCAGGAATCAGCGTAATTATATTGGAAATTTGATAGAACAGGATGGGAAAGGAGAAGACACTTTAATGGTTGCAAAAGGTACTTTATTAGGGGGCAGGATTTTAGATAATTGGGAAGAGGGACTAAAGTAGTAGGGGGATAATAGTAAGGGGACAGAGTCAAAATCGTTGGAGGGAATTAATAAGAAGGTGGAGAGTAGTATAACAGAACAAAAACAGTCTACTTGGAAGAGGTTGCTGTCAATGAACCAATCAGATTATCGAAAATTTGAAAATATTGGAGTAAAAAGGAAGGGCGTAGGAGAGGTGTCTGGGCAGGAAATAACGGTAGTGGAAAATACAGCTGGATTGAAAAAACTAAAAAATGAAGACCAAATCATAAGACAATAGGATAGCGCAGGGAGGATGTGTGTTGAGGGAATTCAGGATTTTGCTACAAATCACCTAGGATCAGCGGCTGACAATTTGTCAGCTGACCGACAACAATGAAAAGCCTGAGTTGGAATGTTCATGGGTTGGGGAGCTCACGGGCAGTAAGGAGGTTGCGACATTTGATGATGCAACAAAATCCCCGTTTGGTCTTCTTAATGGAGACTAAGTTAGATAAACAGCGGATGGAAAAGGTTCGAAGGAGTTGCGGTTTGCTTAATGGTATTGAGGTGGAGGCTGAAGGGACTTGCGGAGGTTTATGCTTAGGCTGGAAAGAAGATATTGTGGTCACTTTGAGGAGTTATTCTAAATGGCATGTAGATGTGTTGGTAAAAGAAAATGGTTTACAGGAGGAATGGCGATTTACAGGGTTGTATGGTTCTCCATATGTGCGAGATCAAGATGTGGTGTGGAATTTGCTAAAAAGGTTAAGTCATGAAAGTAATTTTCCGTGGTTGGTAGCTGGCGATTTTAATGAGATTATGTATTCGTTTGAAAAACAGGGGGGAATCCGAGGGATCAAAAGAGAATGGAAGTTTTCAGAGAGACAATAGAAGAGTGTAAATTGATGGACATTGGATATTCGGGAGTTTGGTATACATGGGAAAGGGGGAATATTCCAGAGACGAATATCAGAGAAAGATTGGATAGGGGGTTGGCAAACGAAAAATGGTTGAATTTGTTTCCATTGGGTAACATTCATCATCTACCTTATTCAACATCTGATCATTGTCCTCTTCTTATAAATTCTAATAAAGTGAGCAGATTTTCAGGAGACAGAAATTTTCATTTTGAGGTTTGGTGGACTATGGAGGACTCCTTTGAGTAGACACTTAAAGAGATTTGGGAATCCCCAACTGAATCGATAATGGATAAATTGAGGGATGTGCAGATTGATTTATCCAAATGGGCAAAAACGGTAAAGGGTAAAAAAGGAGAGACTCGAAAGCAACTTACAAAAGAGCTTGAGTGTTTGATGAAGGAACATAGAAATGATGAGACTTTGGCAAAGATAATTGATACAAAGATTCACCTTAACATGGAGATTGAGAAAAATAAGGTGTACTGGGAACAAAGAGCGAGAATAAACTGGCTCAAATCTGGGGATAGAAATACAGCTTATTTTTATAATTGTGCTACTGCCCGAAGACGTGCAAATACCATTTCAAAATTGCTTTTGGATGATGGTAGGGAAATTCACGATGCATCAAGAATTCATGAGGAAGTAAAGCTCTATTTTGAAAATTTGTTTAATACAAACGGGGTTGCTAACCCAAAGGAAATCTTGGAAGGGATTGATGCGAGCATTTCAACTGAGATGAATGATGCTCTACTTGTCCCACAAAGGCGCCAGGACCAGATGGATTCCCAGCAATTTTTTTCCAGAAGTACTGGCACATTGTGGGGAGTGAGGTTTTGGATTTTTGTTTAGGAGTGTTGAACGAAGGAAAAGAAGTTGATTCAGCCAATGTGATAATTATTGTGCTTTTACCCAAAGTTCAAAATCCTACCTCAATGGTTAATTTTAGACCAATCAGTTTATGTTTTGTTTTGTATAAGCTCATTGCTAAAACGATATCTAACAAAATGCAGAATGTCATGGATAGCTGTATTGACCAGGTTCAGAGTGCTTTTGTACCAGGTAGGTTAATATCAGATAATATTCTTCTCGCCTACGAAATTTTGCATACGTTCAAACAAAAGCGAACAGGAAAAAGGGGTATATGGCGGTAAAGTTGGACATGAGCAAAGCGTATGATAGGGTGGAGTGGAATTTTATCAAAGAAGTGATGAACAAGATGGGGTTTGCAAGGAAGTGGATTGATTTGATTATGAAGTGTATTACCACTGTTTCTTACACAGTACTCATTAATGGCAGCAGAGGCAGAATTTTTAATCCATACAGGGGGTTAAGGCAAGGTGATCCCTTGAGTCCTTTTCGTTTTCTTATATGTAGTGAGGGATTATCAGCCTTAATGAGGACAGCAAAGAAGAATGGGCTAATTAGGGGGGCAAGGGCAAGCAGGAGAGGGCCAGCAATTTCTTACTTGTTATTCGCAGATGATTGTATGATGTTTGGGGAAGCAACAGAAAAAGGGGCACAGGTACTGAAAAATTTATTACATGTGTATGAAAGATGTTCAGGACAATGTGTCAATTTTGGAAAATCTGTAATTTTTTATAGCACGAACACAATTGAGGAATCAAAAGCAGCAGTTGGGCGATTAATGGGAGTCAGGAGCGTGTCAAGTCCAAAGAAGTATTTGGGATTGCCTAATATGGTGGGTAGGCGAAAGAAGGAAGCGTTTCAGAATCTGGTTGACAGAATAATTTCGCGAATAGACAGTTGGAGCTCCAGATTATTATCCCAATGGGGCAAAGAGGTTTTTATTAAGTTTGTACTTTAGGCAATTCCTACTTACGCTATGTCTTGCTTTCTTTTTCCTAGAGGTGTGTGTGAAAAGATTGAAAATGTTCTTACTAGATTTTGGTGGCAGAAGGGATCGGGCAAAAGGGGGATACATTGGTGTCAATGGAAGTTCCTATGTAAACCCAAAGATGAAGCGGGTTTAGGATTTCGAAGGATGGCTCATTTTAATATTTCACTCCTAGCAAAACAAGGGTGGAGACTATTAAATTTTTCGAGCTCCCTGGTAGCACAAGTGTTTAAAGCCAAATATTTTTCGGATAATGATTTTTTACATGTAAGGTTGGGGAATACGTGTTCATTTATATAGCGTAGTATTTGGGCAACAAAGGGTACATTAGAGCAAGGACTATTGTGGAAGGTGGGTACGGGTTTGAATATATCAATCAGTCACGATAATTGGATTCCAGATTATGATAATGGCAGATTACCGACCAGTTTTGTTAATTTGCAATGTGACAAAGTGGCAGAATTAATTTGCAGTAATGAAAGAGTATGGAATAAGGAGTTGATTGAAAATACCTTCCCAGCAGATGTTGTAGAATCGATCCTTCGCATACCTTTGTCGATGGAGCCCCATGATGATTTTCTGGCTTGGAGTGATGAATCATCGGGTGTTTTCTTCGTAAGAAGTTCCTATAAACTATTACAACGATTGGATCCTACAGCTTATGCTTTACATAATATCTATAGGGATTTCTACAGGAAACTATGGCAAATTGAAATACCCTCAAAAATGAAAATTTTCATCTGGAAATTATCATGGAATTACATTGCTAGCAAGGTGAACATGTACAATCGGCAGCTGGTAAATAACAGGTTATGCCCTCGGTGTGGTGGTGACGAAGAAACATTGAACCATCTCTTTCGTGATTGCCCTGTTTCAGCAGAGATATGGCGGGTGTTACCAGAGGTCAACTTAACGGGTTTTACAACTACTGAGTTTAATGACTGGCTTACCACGGTAGTGGCTTCTCTGTCATTGGAAAAAAAATAGAACCTTCTGCATGGCTTTTTGGAGTATCTGGGGAGATAGAAATTCCCGTATCCATGAAAAAACAAACAGGTCAAGCACAGAGATTGTTAGATTTATCTTTAGTTATATACAAGATCTGGAAGGAATCAAAACGAAAAATTTCAAAAATCAGAGGGTGAACAGGAAATGGCGAAACCCATCGGATAGCAAACTAAAGATTAACTTTGATGGGGCTCTTGATGGGAGAAGAAAGAGGTCAGCGTCTGGAGTGGTGGTTCGTGATAGCAGTGGTAATATTCTCGTTTCTAGTGCAGATATTCACGAGGGGGTTTACACACCGTTTGCGGCTGAAGCACTTGCGTGCAGGCGAGCGACACAAATCGCACTCAACATGAAAGAAGAGGGAATGATTATCGAAGGGGACTTATTAACAGTTATAAAAAAATGTCAAAGCACTGTTCAAGATAAATCGCAGATCAACGCATATATTTATGATATTCAGAATTTGAAATCTAAAATGAGGAGCCTGTCATATGTATTTACCCCAAGATCAGCAAACAATTTAGCGCATGTGATAGCAGTGGAATCATTGAGAAGAGAAGAGGGATTTTACCTGCTTCATAGAGTCCCAGATTTCGCAGAAGGCCAAGCGAGAAGAGATATTGAGAGAGAACCAGATTGAGTATTCGGAGAGCAAAGAGGAAGAGAAAGGGAGATTAAACGGTCACAAGGAAGCGTAGACAAGAAGCATTCAGCCTTTCTCAGAAATGAAAAATGCCTTTATTACTGAAACGATTGAATTGATTGATCTGAAAAGGCATTAAGTTCTAATTGGGCTAGTCAGTCGGTGGAGTTTTTTTAATTTTCAAATTTTTATTCATTTTTATTATGTTTTATCTCTAGAATCTTCTGTAATTTGGCATACTTCCGATTCAGACTTTTTGGGCCAGTTTTTTTTTTTGGTCCCAGTTTTGTATTTTGTTTTCTTCCTATTAATATAAGCCCAATTTGAATTTATTCAAAAAAAATATCATTTAATTTATATATTTTTAGTTTACAATCTCTTATTTAAAATTGATATTTTATTTAGACTTGGGCCAGCTCGAATGTCCGTTCAAAAAATGGAAGGGTTTAGACAAAAATATAGGTTTAAAAAATGGGTTTGAACAAAAAATAAGGTCCGTTTTCTAAATAGGTTAGGCCTCGAGTTGCTTTTTTTTTTGCCCAACCCGAATTTGTAGAAAAACAATAGTTGCTGCTTTTTTTTTTATTTTCATTGTTTTGCTATCATTTCGTTATTATATTGTTATTATATTGTTATTATTATTTGGATATTATATAACTCTTGTTTTATTATTAAGTTTATTATTTTAGAAGTATTTAATTGCTAAATTGCACTTATCTTAGTGTTATTTAAGTATATTTTTTTCCATTTTTTGGGAAATATTTATTTTAATATTTTTAGTGTATTTGATGTATTATATATTTTAAATTTATTTTTATATAAAAAATATTATAAAAATTTTAATACGGGCGAGTTGAACTTAGGTTTTAGTAATTTTATTCGGGTCAGGCTTGGGCAAAATTTTAAACTTGAGCCTAAATTTTTTACTTGATCTAGCCCGGCCCATAAACAATTCTGCTTTTATTTAAAAAAAATAAATTTTAACAATAAACATTTAAATTTTAAATTAAATATTCATATTACTTTTAAGAATAAATGATAGTGAAGTAAGTTAAAAGCTAATTCTCCTTGTGTGCCGTTGCTTACAAGTTACTCAACATTTTATTTCCCTTGATAGAAATGATTAAGAGTTAATTAAGAGATATAATCAGCAATCGACTACTTTAATTATCTACTAGTTGTTTAATCCCACTAACCAAACTTTTCAAGTTGAATGTCTTGTGTGGAGACATTGATTTCCAAATTCCAAGTGTTTGTAGCCCTGTTTAAACACGACATAGATTTTTCTTTTTTCTCAAGGCAAGAATTAATTGTTCTTTTTTCACGTAAATTTGTTCAATGCCCATCCTATTTAATTGTACAAATATAAACCACCTTCAATTTCATATCAAATTATATTCTCTTTGCAAAATCCCTACTTGTTTTCTTTACACCCTATTCAATCCATGAATTGATATACATATATATGATGTTTGAAAGATGAGAAAATTCAGTGAAAGTGAGAAGGTAACAAAACCACCGGTTATACCATCAATTAAAAAATTAAAAATAGAGAAAATTAGTTCAATAGATTCAATCAACTGGTCGGTTGAACTAGTTTTACCAATCAATTTAACTGATTTATCGGTCAACCAGTCAAATCCCTTATTCAAGACCAATACCTCAATCGATTTTCGATCCAATCAACCAATTCGGTTCCAAAAACAATGATAAAAGGATGGCGAAGGCAAAGATACACAAGAGGGTTGGCAAGGCCTTAGCCCCCTAAAATGCTAAAATTTATTTGTAATCCCTTTAAAATTGATATAATGGTTAAAATGCACTTTGACCCCCGAGATGGTAAGATTTCAATTTAGTCCCATTAAAAATTATTAAATAATATTTTAATACAATAACAAAATTATACTTTGACCCTCTAAAAATATAAATTAATCTTGCCCCGCGATAAAATAAAATTTTGACTTTGTCCCTAAATGAAAGAATGATATAAGAAAATAACAAATTAGCAATAAATGTTTAGCGTAATCGTAAGGCATATTGTGTTCTCAAAAATAAAATTCAAGTTCAAACCATTAAAATGACATTATTGAAAGGGGTAATAATAATGTTAACTTTCTTTTTAATTTTATTGACGTAGTATATATGTGGATTACCACATGGATGAATATGAGTAAAATATTTAAAAATGTTATTTTTTTTATAATTTTCATACTTTTTAAAAAATTTTAATGCTTTTTAAATTTAAAAATATTTTTTAAAATTAATTAAATATTGATGTATTATCCACATGGTTATCCACGTTATGTCATGGCACAAATTAAAAAAAAAGGTTAACTGTTTCAATTATTTTAAAATAAATTGACAAAAAAATACAAATTTAAAAATTAAAGATAAAATAATTTAGAGAAAAAAATTATTGTGGCAAAGTGAAAAAACCAATGAAGAAAATTGATTATCAGATATTGAAAACCAATACACTATATATACACATACATTGAACCATTAAAAGTTGAAGTCAGCCAAAGTCATTAATTAATCTTAATGATGCCGTACCCCCCATTAGCTTACCAAGTATTTGAAGCCAAAAGTTGGCATATTTTTTCATTCTAGCCTCTAGGTGTACCCATCTACACCCTAATATTATTAGATATTATGTTTAAATATGGATAATCTTTTTTTGCTTAATCTTGTATTAAAAATGTATAATATTAGATATAAGAAGTATAAAAAGATTATATTATATTATATGAAATAGCAACACAATTATACAATAAAATTATTATAAAAATATATTAATTAATGGGTTGTTAAGTAAAAATAAGAAAAAGAAATGGGAGGCATTGACTTAGAAAGATGGTGAGTGGAGCAAATTGCGCACCACCTATCCAACCATTGGCTATTGCATGCTCTTGGTTTTGTGCCATCTCAGAAAAATAATAAAATCATATATTTATATGTTCACGTCCTAATCAGTTTCTACTCTCACTGCCAATCAAATATAACGTCAATCTCATAATTTATTTCTCACATATTTATTTAAATGAAAGCACGTATTGCCACTGCAAAGATTCGCCTTTTCTTTTGTGTTTTTTTAACTACAACTTGTAATGAGACATAATTCCTCTCTTGTTTTTCATCTTCTATTTAAAAAATAGATAAATGAGTTTTTTTATTAAAAATTATATTTATTTTATTATTAAAATCTGACATGATTGACATATAAATATAAATTTTTAACAGTCTTAATAAAAATAATAATTTATTCATTAATATAATGAGAAAAAAATAAAAACGTATTTTCTGCTTTATTCAGTAAAAAAACATTAATGTTACCGTCAAAATGTATATTTTTAAGGCAAAAATAAAGAGTAGCCAAGAACATTAAAGAGACGTCTACCAAACTCACAACCATCATTGAATATTTAACACATCAAATTCATAAATCATTTTAACGGAGACAAATAAAAACTAAATTAATTTTCCAACCTATATAAATATTTAAAAATTTATTTAGTTTTTAGTATAATACGGAACTTGAAATTATTAAAAACTAGGAGTAAAAATTAACTTCAAAATATTTTTATTTTATTCGACCAATTAAATTAAACGTGGGTAAGAATAGTACGCCTAGTGGCCACTGTTAATGTTTTTATTATGAAAGAGTTGGAAAAAGTCCAACTGAAGGCATAGAGCAGAAAAGAAATAATGAAAAGCAGCCGTTCCCTTAGAATCAAAGCATTAGGTAGATGTAGTTTTCAAACCCCAACTAGAAGATCCCAAACCCCTTCCTTTCCACCTTTTAACAACAATAAATGGACCTCAGAATATATACCGCTACTCCTCAACCTCGTTTCATTAAAGCACGCTGATTCATCCAACTACCATTACCATATCAATTTGTAATAACCATGACCATGAATCAATGTTCTAATTTAATTAAATAAAAACTTCATTCCAACAACAAAAAATATAGAGTATCTTAAGCATGTGATAATGAGCCAAAAAAAAAAAAACAGTATCAATGGTTGCTCCAAACATCAAAACACTTTCCAGATAGATGAGTCCCTTGGGACGGCTCTATAGCTCAAGAAAACCCAAGGGAATCAAGACCGCTCATTTCTCCTTTTCAACTCACCAGCAAAACACATACTAGACTTTGCACTCACAAAAATAAAGCACATCACTAACAACTCGTCTTGGAGAGTCCCTGTGATCACTTCCTACTTTCATGATTTGACCCAAAACTTAGCTAATAACGCTTTATAAAATTAACTTCTCCTAACTGCAAAATTTATGGGCAAGCAATGTTGAGGGGGGCTACTTCATCGAAAACAAAATCATCAGTACTGAAATCACAATCTGGTAGATCGCTTGGCTCATCCGCTCCGATCCCGCAAATACTCAGGTCCTCAATGCTGCAATAATCTTCCAACATCATACCAAAATCGTTGACAAACAGGTAATCAGTAGCCTCAGCATCTATGTTCAGCTCTTGTCCAACTGAGCCAGATAGCAATGGATCATCAATGAAACAGAGGTCAGGTATCGGTATATCAGCAAAGTTCGCATCGAACACCTCTTTGTTGGCATCACCGCAATCATCATTGTTATTAGAGACTGAAACAGATGCAGAAGTATCCAATTCATGCACCGAGGATGGTGAAGTATGCGATACAAGGCTCTCAGACTCTTCTGAAGCAGAGGGAACAGTGTTGTTGTGAGAAGCAGCTGCAGAACATGAAAGGTCATTGGTTTTATCAGATGAAGCAGAGGCGGCGGCAGCAACAGTGAGAGCCTCAAACTCGAGCTTCTTAGCTTCATAAGCCTTGGCTGCTTCTTCAAGGGTATCGTAAGTTCCCAACCAAATCCTGGTTTTCTTGAGTGGATGCCTGATCTCAGCAGCCCATTTGCCCCACTTCCTTTGACGAACCCCAACAGGTTTTTTGGTTTTAGCCACCAGAGGTTTGTCTTCAAGGGTTTTACTCAAAACCCTTTTCCTGCTAGTAGGGGTTTTAGAGTTACTGTCTTGTGAAGATGTCTCGGATTCAAGAGGCTTTACCTGAGGAGCCAAGCCTAAAACAGGAACTCTAATTTCACGAACAAAACGCCTTCCCCTTGGGGCCTTTCTAGCAGCACTTCCCTCGGATTCATCTTCACTTGAAGATGAATCGGTTGCATATGGATCATGGAAGATGACTCGAACTTTCCTAGTCATTTGGGTTTCTTCTTCACTCATCGTTGATTGGGGTTTTTTAGGCTTTTTGCAGGACTTACTCAGATTCATGGTTTGTTTTCGATGCTCTAACATTTTTGGAAGCAAAACTGGGTAAAACTCAACTAAAACCCCCCTCAAAATACCCGGAAAAACTGTAGACAACTATTTAAACAAAATCAAATGACAAAAAAGGGTGACAAAGTCGAAAACTATGAAAGCTGTATCAAGTATGAGCCCCTCTTAGAAACAAGAAAAGATAAAAAAATCGTTGTTTTATGTGAAAACCTCCAAAGCACTCAACTCCAGAACAACTCCTGCAAACCAAAAACAAAGCAATCCGACATCAAAACACTGAAAATACCCAAAAGAAAGCACAACGAAAGGCAGATTCATATAAAAAACTAAAACATGGGGTTTATCTGTTGCCATACTCTTTGGGTCTCAAACGCATCGAAACAGTCGAGAACACGATATTCAGTCTCTGCCTATAGAAGCAGAGAATCATGCAAGAAACAGCCAACAAAGCGGTGATGAACAAGCGAGCACAGACAGTTGTTGTAGAAGATGTAAAACAGAGCTGCAACTGAGCCCCAATCAAAGCCAAATCAAACTCAGCCGACATAAATTCACTAATCAACCTCCCTTAGCTCTTCCAAAGCGCAACCGAAGCCACCAACAGAGAGAAAACAACGCTCAACAAAGCCTCCTCTCTGCCGTTTTGCCTTGTCAAGAGAACCCAAAACGAGAACAAAAGAAAATCGACTTAGATACTGCTAGATCTAGCAGAAAAAGAGAGAGGAAAAGAAAAAAGGATTAGAAATCTATGGCTCTGATTTTTCTCTCTCAAACACTATACCCCTAACAAAAAACCAGCAAAAATAGCCTCTTATCGCTTTGTTTCGAACAGTAATATAGACCACACCACCAGAGTGAAAAACAGTGTAAAAAATAAGACCGACCAACGAGGTTAACAGAGAAACACAAATCTCAATGGAAGAAAAAACATCATAAAGAAATTATTTAAAAATATCAACAATTAAATGAAATAATAAAAAACCCAAAAAACCAATTCCATTTCCCTAAAAATTCAGGAAAAAATTAATATTTATTAGTTACCATTACCTTCTCTCTCTAGTAGGTATGGACTGACTCTGGATTTTCTACTATTTTTATTCAAATCTTGACGTCGCTTTCTCTTTTTCTTCTGCTCTGTTTTTCTTCTTCTTACCCTAAGGCCATTCACCTTTTACCACCGAGCAGCCTAAAACCGGCATTAAAGCGAATTATATATGTGAATAAATATATTATTAAATTAATTAAAAGAAAAAGTTAAATTGAATTTATTTATGGAAATAAAAAATCAATATTAGCTGTCATGCATATCGTATCATCATGCATGACCAATCTTACCATCTCATGCGTATCATGTTTCACTTGGCACGGGGTTTTTAACTAACACTTGGAACTCGTTATTGTGTATCCACGCTCGCATCGACCATCACGGATTGGTCCAGTTGAAGGCGTGTTTTCAACACGCCTTAAGTGAGAGAGTGGGGATAGAGCTTCTGATGTCCGCATCTCTATTTTGGTATGGACGAAGCGCCGCGATTCGGCAACGTATTAGTGAAGGGTTTTTTTTGGCGTTTACAACTAGGATTCGCGTAACATTTGGGTCTAGGACTCTACTAAATTACGATATAACCACTGAGGAAGTGACGGGGTTTCATTTCTTCTAGGTTCTAGGATTCCCTTTTTATCACTTTAGAAGATTTCTCCGTATTTTTCTGCTATTTTATTTTTATTCTTAAATGATTCTGTTTGAAAATAATAAACAGCCCATAGGTGATCTTAAATACCTCATAAAAAATAACACCATAAATATGTACCTCCAGTTTATTCTAACTACAAATACAATTATATATGCACAAGGAAAACACATTCAACATAAATCATGCAAATCCATTAAGGTTTTAGGTTTTAAAAGGAAAATTTGGCTCACATGTTTGGACAAAATGAAACACGTTAAAAGTTGATGATATCATTAAAACACCGTTAAGTGAAATTAAAGGACAGCTAACCAGACATGGCAATGCAACCGAAAAAATCCAACACCATTTACTTTTTACAGTGTACAATGCATTTATTTTTATATAAACATTTAACTGCAGCATTTACAAACACCGTAAATTCAACCTTTCTTCTTCAATAAATTTATGTAAACTTTTTTTTTAATATCTTTATTACACAATTAAAATGATTTTTGAAGGGTTTGATTGTAGGAAGGGATCCTGTATTGAATGTGATTTAAAACACCATAACTGATGTAACCACTATTTAGAAAACCATTCAATTATATAACCAACTAATCATCATGTATTTATGTAATTGTAAAATTTCTGACTCTAAAATTTTAAAATAAAGATAAATGTGGTATTTACTGTATATTGTGCATTTTTTTTTTTATAAATTTCATATTTATATTCATTTTGTGCTTAAATTCTAGTGTATATATACAAAGAGAGATGGTATGAAACTGTAATTCCATACCATCTCTATCCTTTAGAAAAAATCACAATTTCAAACAATCTCTTCTCACATATATATATATATATTATATTATTATATTTTTGGTTATATCTTTTTTCTTTTCGGATGTATGGTTAGTAGTTATTAACTTGTTATGAAATAAAGATAAAAAGAGTAAAAGAACAAAAAATTAGGAGAGCCAAATAGAACGTATTTTATTGATTAACAGATTGTGCACTATGCTTCTTTAAGCTCTATTTTTATAAATATAAGTATAAATGAAATAAAACTGTATTTATGATTAATATAAAGTTCTAAAGTACATCAATTTTATATTGATCTTAATGCACATCCACTTAATAATAAAATATTTATAACACTCCCCCTTTGACATCTATTGGTAGATTATGTGTCTTAGTAAAACTTTATTGAGATAAAACAACCTTATGGGGGGGAATTCCTAGTGAACGAAAAATAACACACATGTCTATAATACGCATAACATTTTGCATCATTAAAAATCTTATTAGGAAAACTTGATGAGACAAAAGCTCAGTTAAAGGAAAAATAGTACAACGGGTATTTACCCTCCTCACGACAACATCACATGATATCTCATATTCTACATATTCCATTTTTTAATACTAACTTTTCATACAATAACTTAAACAATTTTGATAAACATTTATATTATCATTCTTCTGGAAGTAGGAAGAATTTTGGGGAAATATATTTTAATCTCTTCAAGGGTTCTCACAATAATCATAATAAACTTTTACCATTACCATTCTATAAAAATATATACGTTTAAATCAAATCAATTCATATATTAAACAATTTTCATGCAATTTCTATATGCTTTTAGCATTTTGAATTTTCCAATGATTCTAATATAAATTTTCACTATATAGTGATTCATATAAAAATTGTAATAATAATCATAAGACACATGCCAAATCTTTCACAAATTGACACTTAATAATATATCTAAATATTATTGCATCTACTAAAAAAAATTATTATATATATTCATAACCAATGTTAGGACTTAATGAAAAACTTCAGTTTTCTTATTTCGTTTTCGCATAACTTACTCATCTATACCCTGCTGGCTTTATACCTTTAGACTTTTGGACTAATGTTCCAGTGTGGAGTATTC
Source organism: Gossypium australe (assembly GCA_005393395.2). Classification (NCBI taxonomy): domain Eukaryota; kingdom Viridiplantae; phylum Streptophyta; class Magnoliopsida; order Malvales; family Malvaceae; genus Gossypium; species Gossypium australe. The sequence goes on along the minus strand of CM016625.1, from coordinate 18,402,633 downwards.
CTCGCATTTTTTTCCGAAACAGAGTTGACGTCCCGACGAGAAGAGACATCTCGTCCCAACGACACGATGAAGGGTGTCCCGATGAGGTAGCAACCATGTCACGATAAGGCGATGTCTTATGCAATTTTCTTGGTTTTTCTTCTTATAGTCAAATTCTGATTATTTGTCCCAGTCAAAGTCTAATTAGTGTAGGTTATTTTAATATTATTTGACCTACGAATTTAGATTATAAATAGGTCATTTTCCACCCTAAAAAGATAATTCATATTACACATTTAGGTATTAACTTTTACAAGCTTTCAATGAATTTTGTGTTTAAGTTTTGAGGGTTCTTATTTTGGGTTTCACGATTTAGTTTTACCTCCATCTTTTGTACTCTTCGTTTTTTACCATTTTAGTGAAATTATATTTACTTGTGGTTTTTATCCTCTTCGGATGAGGTTTTTCACGTAAAATATTTGTGTTCAATTTTTTAATTTCTCCGTTATTTTAGTTGTTCATTACTTAATCGGGTTTATCACCAACAAACAGGTATCAGAGCTAATTCGATTTCTACATTTGATCCATTCAGATATAGAAATAACAAGTTTTGATATTGATAGGTTCGACGACATCACAAATTTCTATATGTGGCAATTCTGCTTCAAAGCGATCTTGAGAAGGTCCTTACAGAAAAGAAACCTGTATGTAAACCTATTTTCAGTGAAATCGGAACAGCGGTTTCAAGACCACAAATCTGAGGTAGGAAGAAAATTTATTTTAATATTATTTTGTGGTTTATGGTATAATAGGAATGCAGCATGAAAATTTCGTTAAAAATTTTACCGATTACATGTCTAATTAGTTAAAAATGACTAAATTGAAAAAGGTGAAAAACTTGCTAACTATGATAGTTAAGTGATTAAATGGCTTAACTAGTAAATAGGGGAGGACTCAAGGCATAAATATGCCTAAAATGGGTGGATGAGGTGGCATAACCTAGAAAATTAATCAAATAAAAATCAATCAATGGCAAAATTGTAAATTTTGCCAAATTAAATTATAACAAATGGAAAATTAAAGATTTCTAGACATTTCATTATCATTTTCGGTTATAAGAGCAGACATTGAAGAGAGTTTAGGCTAGTTTTTCAATTTTTGCCTCATGTAAGTTTAATTCTTATCCGTTTGTTGAATTTTTTATGTTTTTGATATTGTTATAATTAGGGTCTAATTAACCTTTACCTTAGTTTTTTATTTTGTTGAAAATTTTGGAAGTTACCATTGATGAGTTCATATGAATTTAGTTATTAGATGATGAATTTGAGATGTTGATGGGTATTTAAAAATATTTTATTAAAGAATTTTAATGAAATCTTGATTTAGGGATTAAATTGAAAAGATGTTGAATTCATAGAAAATTTTGAAATTTTATGGAATTCATGGGCTGCTATTGACATATATAAATTTTCTAGGCTTGGAATAAAGATTAAATTGCATAAATTTCATTTTTCGAGCCTAGAGACAAAATCGTAATTAATTAAAAGTATAGGGGTAAAATGGTAATTTTTCCAAATATGTGTATTGGATTGAATTGAATATGAATTGTATTTAATTGATGTTAAATTCATTCATATAGATTTGGATAGACCAAATACGGAGTTAGATTGAGGAAAAGAAAAAGTGTCAGATTAGTAGATTTTGCGTACATGAACACTTGTCGAGGTAAGTTCGTATAATTAAATTGTATGTTTAAATATTAAATTGAATTGTATGTATGTGATTGTATTGTTGCTTTGTATATAAAAGTAATCACATATCCAACGATGACCGACAATCATTAAGTCCCATTTGAATAAATGAAATTTGATGGATACAGGGTTCCCGTATTGGTTGTGGTCCTGCATGTGTTGCGGACACACCACATCTTGAAAGAGCGTCCCATTATTAGCTCTCATGAGCTTTCCGTTAAATGGTTCTTACGAGCTTCCCATTAATAGCTCTTCGAAGCATCCCGATTAGTTGTGATCTTGCATGTGTTGTGGACACACCGCAGCTCTTATGAGCGTCCCAATATATGGCTCTTCGAAGCTTCCCAATTAAAGGCTCTTTCATGAGCTTCCCGATTAATTGGCTCTCCAGAGTTCCTGATATTAGCTCACTTGAACTTCTCGATTATGGCTCGGATGAGCTTCCTGTTATATGGCTCACATGATATTCCCGTTATATGGCTCAAAAGAGCTTCCCATTTACATGTTTGTATGAGTATTCATGTATATGAATTGATGGATTATAGTTTTGTACACATTTTGTGTACTACCCGTGTATCCATCAACATTTTAAATGATTCAACGAGCAAAATCCTGATATGAGAAAATATATGAATTCGAAATGAATCATTATCCGTATATACACTAAATAAATGGAAATTTGATATTTGATGAGCTCATACATGTTTCTTGATATTCATGTGAAATAAACGACTAACATGTTTGATGAAGTATGTGTTTAGGCTATTAGCCAAATTGCTTTGGATGTATTTTGTATGCTTACATTAGATGTAAAAGAATGATAAGTTAATTTCTCGTTATACGAACTTTCTAAGCTTAAAAGCTTACTCTGCTTTATAGTAATTCGGAGGCTCGAATTGGTTGGAAGCTGGTCGTAACATCATCACACTATCCTTCAGCTCATTTCAGTATAAATATTAAATTGTTTTTAGTTATAATGGCATGTATATATGTATGTGTTTGGTTGAAAACTAGCCATTGGTATGGCTTGTAAATGGTATGTTTTGATATGTAAAAATGGCCTTAATATGTTTGATGTGTATTTGAAATGGATGAATGTAGAAAATCATATAGACATGTTAGTGATTGGTTTGTGATGGTATAAATGGTAAAATATGCCAATATGTGTGTATGGTTATTTTACTAAATTGGATAGTTAAACATATGTATTGCTAATTGATATGTCATGCATATGACCTAGTTTTGGCATGATTTGAATGTTTTGTATTGGCTGGTGAATGTGTTAAAGTGTTAATGTAGGTGAAAGACAAATTGGGTTAGACATGTGACCTTGGAAATGACCTAATTTCGTCCACACGGGCAGAGACACGGGTGTGTGTCTCAGCCGTGTGTGACACATGGTCTATCCTACGGGCGTATATCCTATGCACCTTGGAAAATTTTAAAATTTTTCGAGAAATTTTTTGAGATTCCGGTTTGGTCCTGTAAAATTCTAATATGTATTTTGGGCATCGATGGCTTATATAAGGGACGATATGAGTGATTATGATTGTTTTCTTATATGAATGTAAAATGATATTAAATGTCTGTATTTGAGTCTGTAAATTTCGGTAATGCTCTGTAACCCTGTTCCAGCGATAGATATGAGTTATGGGTGTTACACTGTAGACATTGATAAATCAGAATGAGATAGGTTAGATTAAAAGGCTTTATCCACAATTCATTTATGTTTAACAAATAATGTGTTGCAGTAAGTTTTTAAAGAGAAAACGACATTCACCTTATGGAAATGGTTAGAAACTCTTTACGTGACAAAGCCTCTGGCTAACCGATTGGTGTTGAAATAACGATTGCACACGTTCTGCATTAACGAACGTGAGCACCTTAGAGGTCACGTTAGTCAATTTATTAATCTTCTAAATGATTTAAAAAAATGTTGAGGTTCAGAATGAAGATAAGGATCAGGCTATGCTATTATGATGTTTTTTACCCCATTCATACAAGTCTTTCAATGAGACCCTGATTTATGATAGAGATAATCTCTCGTTCAAGGACTTAAAAGGTCATTTGTTGAGCGAAGACAAAATCAACAATTAGTTTGGTTCAAATAGCAAGTCAAGTAGGCAAATATGTAATCAAAAACATAATATTCATGCATTATCGGGTTAAATCAAACTTATGGAAGTTCAAAAATAATTCAAAACAAAGTAGAGACTAATTTGAACCATTTTAGAAAAAAAAGGATAAAAATGCAAAATAGGGGTCACACGGTCGTCTGGCCAGGCCGTGTGGTGGTATAACACAGCTGTATCTCCAAACCATGTAACAACTTTTGTGCCATGTAAGCCAAGGTCACACAGCCGTGTCGCTAGGCCATGTAACAAACTGTGGCTGTGTGAATTGTCCTTCACCTAAATTAAATAGACCACAAGGTTGTGTCCTGCACCCATGTATGAAACACGGCTGTTTGATAGGTTGTGTGTGCCTATAATGCCTTTTACAACAAATAAACATGACCCAAAATCCCTTAAGCCTCAAGTCAATACAATAAACCCTTGATCAACCTGTTTCAAGACACCAAAATATACCAAAACTAACATAATTCATTCAACCTAAGTGCTTAACTGAATTTCACATCTGGCACCACAATTCAAACATTAAAAAATAAGCATTCATCACCATTCATGTCAAGACATTCAACCCAAACATACATATACAACCATTATTTCTTTAACTAAGGTATCATAAGCAAAGTTCAACGAGTGATCTATTTTAACAAGAAAAGCATACCTTATTTACCACTACCTTTACCCATTTCATACCATTCAAGTCAATCACATCAAATATAAACATTTACCATCATAACCAACATTCATAACCAAGTCATGCCATTACCTAAACATATATATAATGCTATTCAAATCTTAGCCAACATCATCAACTTACTAAGTATAAAATAGGTCTAAACTTTTAACACATTAAACCATCTAAAGTTAAGAATATAATATTTTTATTAATTTTGCACAATTTTCCTAAAGTTGTTCATTTTATTCAATTTAGCCCAAAAAATTGAATATTATATAATTCAAATTCAAGCTTTGATTTTCAATCCAATTACAAATTCATCACTGTACTCTAACATCCCGTTTTTTAATAATGTCGAAAATAGTGGTTCCGGAACCATAACTCTAATGTGTTAGTCCGTAAATATTAAATAATAATATTTACAAGTTCAATAGTGTCGTATTAAAATTTGGTTGGGAAATTTTATCGTTTAGATAGTTAATTAAATAAAAGGACTAAATCGTAAAAGCTATAAAAGTTAGCTTTTATTAATTGAGGTCGTAAACTAGCATGATAAAGGTTAATTAAAGGAACTTATTAGTAATTAATCCATCTCTACTTATAGTAGACGACAATAGACCTAAAATTGTGAATGATAAATGTAACACCCCTAACCCGTAACCATCGTCGGTTTAGGGATAAGAGGCATTACCAGACAATCAGAAACTTTTACGGACATTTCATAACTTAATTTGACAGATCACATCAAAGTGTCCCTTAAATTGGTCTTTGAGACCTTTAACATGCTTTAGAATAGGTCCGGGACTAAACTGAACACATATAGAAGTTCTCAGAAATTTAAAATTTTTTCTAAGTTACAGAGGTCACACGCCCGTGTGGGTAGGCCGTGTGCCTCCCACGGCCGTGGACACGCACGTGTGTCTAAGCCGTGTCAAAATAGGGCATACATACTGACTTGTCCACACAGCCGTGAACACGCCCGTGTGCCTCACCCATGGTCGCTACTGACTTGCACTACACGGCCACTAACACGTCGGTGTGTCCAGCCCGTGGTCGAGTCTGACTTGTTTTGAATTACAACCACGAGGGACACGGTTGAGCCACACGCCTGTGTGCTCAATCATGTGGGCAATTATAGGCCATTTTCAAGGCCAAAATGCCACCCACACTATGTGCTATCCCTACATGCACATACAAGCGTAATACCAAACGCAATTGGCAACCAAAAACATACTAAATGGTCATCCTTCTCAACTCATTCAAGAACACATTAAACATACCAACTTATATGCCATTTAACTCAACTTATTCACAAGCATATCTAGGCATACTTCATCCACAACTTACCACAATAATATGACATTTTCTCATCAATGATATATCAACTTTGCATCAACATACTTACCATTACCATGACCATTTCTCTAGCCATTAATCTACACCAAAACTAACATCATAAAACATGTCCACTCATTCATATCATATTCATTTGTCTAGCTATATCACATGGCTATATACACATCTCAAACACAATTCAAAGTGACTAGCCTATACATGCCATTCTTTAGTATATACACATCCAAAAGGTACCAAAATAAGATTGAGTAGTGTGATGAAGATCCTCGGCGATTCCCATTGATACAATGTTATTAATATTTCTCATTTGCAATTTCATAACATGAATTTTGGCTCATTTGTTTAGCCATAAATTGCCAACTTATCACATCTCAAAGCATCACTTATGCTCATAACACATTCAAACATATAACACATATTTTCTCATCAAATCCATACTCATATTCACTTTGGTAAGTTCATATATATACACTTACCTTTCATACACATACATAGTGTACCTTGCAAACGTACCTGACCTGTTTATACGTTTCACGTAATCTTTCATTTCTCGAATTTGCCCGTTGAACCGTTCAGAATCATATAGGATACTTAGAGTACTCGGAATAGTCATACAACGCTAACGTCCCAGACGTGGTCTTACATGTAACCAAATATCGATGCCACTATCCCAGACAGGGTCTTACACGAATCAATACGATGTCAATGTCACAGACATGGTCTTACACGTAAATCTCATATCGATGCCAACGTCTCTGACGTGGTCTTACATGCTATCACATATCGGAAACCTATGTCATGACATATGTAATCCTATCTATTCCTAGGTTCATACAGGGCTTCTAGGACATTGTTACATTATCGATACTTCCTCGGATTTCATATATTTATCATTCTCATACGCATTCATCACAATGAGATTTCATATAAACATATATAAATCAATACAAATACATTTATTTGTATATAGACTTACCTCGAATTCGGATAATATGGACTCGACTATTCGATCACTTTCAACTTTCAGTGATCTAAATCCGTTTTCTTCAGTTCTTGATCTATACATATTCAAATTTAATCCATTTATTCACCAAATCATTCAATTCAATCTAAAAACACATATTTAGGGCAATTTACAAATTAGCCCTCATATTTTCACATTTTGACATTTTAGTCCCTATTTCACAAAATCACAAAATACACAAAATCTCATGTTACCCATGCCTAGCCGAATTTTACTCATGCTCATCTATGTCCATATATTTCATTTATTTCAAAATTTAGTCCCTCAAAATATTATTTTCTCAATTTAATCCAAAATACTCAATATCACAAAAAACTCAAAGACAAACTATGTTAATCAAACACATATCTTTCATAATTCATCTTCAAACATCACAAAACTCATGAGTTCATCAATGGCACTTTTTAAAATCTTCACCAATTCACAAATTGAAGCATGGGTTTTGAAGAACACAAAGCAACGATTACAAAAACGTTGAAATTATCAAAAATCGAAGCCAAACATACCTTGAATCAAAGAGCTTTATGGCTGAATGTTTGAAAGCTTCAAAATCTTTCTTTTTCTTTCAAGAATCGGTGGTAAAATATGATAATGGCCATCTTTTTAATGTTTTGTTTTATTTAATTATAACATATTTCTTAATTTACAAAATTAACCTTTATTAATCCTTATAAAAATCATGTATAACATGGACATAAATGTCCACTAGCATAAATAAAGGTATAATATCCACTTAAGGACTCCACCTTTAAAAAGCCATGTCAATTTAACACATGAAAAAATGAATTGCTACTTTTACCTTTTATGCAATTTAGTCCTTTTCTCAAATTAAGCACACAAACAACAAAATTAATTCACAGAAATTTCACACATGCTTAATCATATACTGTAGGCACAACAAATAATATTAAAATATTTTTATAACTCAGATTTGTGGTCCCAAAACCACTATTTCGACTAGAGTCTAAACCGGACTATTACAATAAATGTTTATAAAAAGGGCAAATATGTAAATAGTTAAATAAGTAATATAAACAAAAGAAAATAGTTAAATAAGTAATATAAACAAAAGAAACATGTTAAAAGTTCATATCATCTTCTTCCTTTCAACATTAGAATCAAAATCCTAAGGGAAGCTTGGAAAACATTCGGTCAAGCTTGGGTCTCTCAATAGGTAGGTGAAATTTATTCTATTTTTAGTAATTTTTATGTTTCTAAGCTCGTATTAGATTAATCTAGCTAACTCGGGGACTAATTTGTAAAACTATAAAATATTTTAGATTGTGCCATTGTTGAGTTTGAGTTATTCTTGAAGCTTTATGGGAGATTATTGAGTGTGGTTGTTAGATAAGACTATCTTTATAAAGTACTTTTGATAATTTTAATGCTTAAGAGCTAAATTGTTAAAGTGATAAAATTACAGGGACTTGATATGAAATAATTGCAATTATGGACTATGTGAGGCCCTTTAATATTTGGCTAAGCTTAAATTTGAATAAAAATGGTTAAATTGCATGTTTTGGGCTTAGGGACTTATTTGCATAAAAATAAAATGTTGAAGTTAATTTTGTAAAAATGTCAAAAAAGACTTAATTGCATAAAATGAGTTGATTTCTTTGTTATAATTAGCTAATTGAATGAAATTACAAATTTTAGATCAAGAACAAGTGGAAAATTGAGGAAAATAGAAAATTGCAAAATAGTCTTTATACTTTTGTTGTCGTTGTAGTTTAATCTAGTTAGTTTGTTCGGTTTAATTTTAATATAATTTAATGGTTGTTGTATGAACTTGGTTATTGGATATTGGTTAATGAATTAAATATTTATACATGGAAATTGAATTAACAAGTTATTATCGCATTGATCAATGATGAAATGTCTTGAGCCGGATGAACATAAGATAGAGTATGATTGACATGCCAATAGATTATTTTGTGCGCGATATAAGATTGGTATTAGATATGACGATGATTTTTGTATATCCTCTTTTCACTAAATATGTTGAGGTCCTGCATTTGTTGCAGACTATCGTGTTATATTACAGTGTTTTCTGGAGTGTTACGGAGGCCAATGTTATCTTACGGGCTAGGCACTTAGTGTCGAGGTGTGTTATTGGTTGGAACAACTCGTATAAGTGTTTGGTGCGTGTTTTGGATGGTTAACTATGTACTCGTATTCGTATATCGTTCATCAGACATTGTTTATTAATCATTGAATGTTATTGAAATGTAGACAATTGATTTGTATGATTGTTTGAGAATTACTCACCTATTGTGACTTGCGATTGACAGGAATTCTGTTAATAATGATACGAGCACGCCCAGAGCAACTCAATATTCAAACTTCAATCCTCTTGAGCTCAGATTCCTGCCTTTGCCTGCTTAGATTGTCAAATTCTTCTCTAAGAAGACGAGCGACATTTGCTTGCTTATATTTCCAGTGTTTTACAAAGTATACTAACTGAGACGAGCCCTTGTCTGTATAATTAGTTAGCTCTATAAGATGTTGGAAAATCAACTATAGTTGGCTCCCCCACAATTGTTACCTCCTCCAACATATCTTGGTCACCTCTTGGCTTTTCTACATTAAACTGCTTCCCAGCTTTATGCTCAATTAGCTTGATTCGCACCTTTCTTCAAGCTGATTTAGTCGTGTTAGCTTAGTTCATCTTCATTCGGCATTCAACTAGCCCAATGCCTTTTGGTAAACATGAAGAGACAAAGTTGCCAGGTGCCTTTTGGTGAACATGAAGAGACAAAGTTGCCAGGTGCCTTTTGGTGAACATGAAGGGACAAGGTTGCTGATGCCCTTTCAAAAACCTAAGGGTTAAGGGACAAGGTTACTAGTGTCTTTTCAAAAAAACTTAAGGGTTAAAAGGTTGTTAGGTGCCTCTTCAAAAACTCAAGGGTTAAGGGTTAAAGGTTGCTGGTGCCCTTTCAAAAGCTTAAGGGTTAAGAGGCAAGATTAGAAGACTATTTGGCTAGCCTTTGTTCAGCCTATAAAAAGGCTATGTAATTCTCATTTGACACAATTCAGACTTCAATGAAATTTTATGAGTGAGTTTATCTCCTCTTCATTTTCTTACAAGTTTCGTTAGACTTATCAAGCTTGCTTGTGGCGTCTTCGACTTGTTTGAACTTATCACCAAATTTCGTTTGGTGTGGCGTTCATCAACCTATCTCCATCTATCCACCTTAACGATATAAGAAACGGGGTGACACTGTTATATAGTGTTGAATCTTTCTTAAGTTAAGTTCGTATTTCCATTTCCATCTTCGATTACCATTTTCCACCTTAAACATTATAGAACCCGGGGTAACACTCTTTAGTGTTGAATCGATTCTTGTTTAAGTTCTTTTATCCATCTCCATCCAATTATCATTTTTATTTATTTTATTTTTTTATTTTATCAAACCGAACCAACTCCTATTTATTTACTTAAAGCTTCCGCAAACTCATTTATATTTTTCGAATTATTTTCCAAAGGCTTATTCCCTCCTCGTAGACGATTGGGAAACCCGCATACGTTTCGACTCACCCCGAGCCGGCCCGTATCATCTGGTATCAGAGCTAAAAAAACAAGGACTGCCAACGACTATCGTGAAGCCGGAAGTTAGTTAGTAAGTTTAAAAAAAAAGGTTCAAAAAAATTTCAAAAAAAAACAATATTCAAGTTGTAATTTTTGTTTCTTGTATTTCATTATAGTATATTTGAAGTCCAAAAAAAAAAGATACAAAAAAAATCGTATATAAAAAAATATACGAATACAAAAAAAAAGAGAGAAGTAGAAAAAAAAGTGTGTGGAAATTTTTTTTTTGAAGTTTGCAAGTTTTGTTTCATTATTTCTTTCCCGATCTTCAAGCCACCCTTCTTCACCCCAACGCCACTATACAAAAAAAAAAAAATCAGCCAACCCCTACCCTGTAACATAATTTTCCCTTGTACCAATTTTGAAGCCGGCCCTCAAGCCGCAATAAGTCTTTTTGAAACGAAGTACGAATTTTGAGACGAGATTGAGCGGTAAAAGACAAGAGTGATTCAAAAAAAAGTCTTATACGAGTAAAATACGAGTGTGAGCGAATTTTCTTTGTGAGTGACTTGTGAGGTTTTTGTGGTAAGGTATTTAATTTTTGTTTTAGTTTGAGCACTAACATTTTTTTTCTAGCAACGATAGCATGTCTCTAGATTTCGGAAGAAGAAGAAGTACTGTAGATTGCGATTGGTTCGATTCATCATACAACCAAAGCGAAAGGCGTCGTGACCAAAGAAACCGAAGCTTTAGAGATCAAGGATGTTTTAATGACGTCAAGCAGAATAACAAGTCAAACATTCCACCGTTTCAAGGTAGAGCCGACCTGGATGCATACCTTGAATGGGAAATGCGAGTAGAAATGGTTTTTGGGTACCACGATTATTTGGAAAGCAAGAAAGTAAGACTGGCAGAAAATAGTTTCACCAATTATGCCATGACTTGGTGGGATGAGTTTACCAAGGGTCGAAAACGAAATGGAGAGTATCCAATATTAACGTGGTCCGAAATGAGGAAGTGATGCGCAAACGGTACCTCCCATCTTCCTATCATCAAGGGCGAACTTCTTCAACTCAAAGGACGGAGTTAAGAGCAGCCCGGCAATACCCGACCAAGGACTATTCTAGAAGAGATTATTACCAAGACTCCTACTCAACGCGGTCTTCGAAACAGAGAGAAGAAAGTTGCGAGCTCGATTCTCTTCAAGGCGACGGACAGGAAAGCACGAGTTATTCGACGTATGATTCAAAGAAGTCCTACACGGATTATTATTCCCGACACAATTATCGTGATTCATCTGTAAATAATTTTTTTCTTTTGGAAATTCTTATTATTATGAATCTTTTGTAACTTCGTGTAATAGAAATAAGGAAAAAGAAAAAGAAAAAGAAATAGAAAGAAAAGAGGCAAGAAAGAGAGAAAATGAGCAAGTTTTAAGAAAGCTTGAAAAGGCCATTGAGAAGATCATTGAAAAAGAACAAGAAAAAGAGAGAGAAGAAAACGAAAAAGAGTGTGAAAGGGAAACAAGAAAACGAGATGAGCTAGTAGAAGTGAGTGTTGATTTAACTAACTCATTTGAAGTTTGTTCTTCTTCTGCTTCTTCATTTCAGGTTCTCGACGTATCACACAAGAACCAACAACTTCAATACCTCCCGGAAGAGCGACGTATTTCTTTGATTGAAAGAGGTAAAGTTGAAGGTGAAGTTGAACCCTACGAGCCGGAAGGTAAGCGAGGTAAGGAAATTTTAATAACCAAGTCGCAGAAATTCGATTTGTCATTTGTCAATGAAATCTTTGGTGACTTAGTTTCTAAAAGCTTTCCTTATTTTCATCCGATCAATTTTTGCTCATTACATATGGTTGATATTTTTTGTTCTTCTCGACAAAACCCAATGATTTTGCAAAATGACAAGTTTTCACAAAAAGCAAATAAATTGTTCAAATACGGTGATTTAATGAATCAATTTTTGTCTCTTGAAAAATCGTTGAATTTGTGCAATTTTGTTTTGACGAGTACAAAGAATTTTGTACATATGATGTCGTGTATGGAAAATTCTTTTTGGCTTAACATGTTTGATTTAATTCAACTGTTGTTACATTTTGATTTAGATAATCAAACGCATGTTTTTAAACTGGGAATATGTCTTGTATCATCTGGTATATTTTGTAAAAAAATCAAGTCTCAACAATTGTGTGTAAGAAATTCCCATCAATTCGATACTTGGTTTTTAAATAAGGTAACGAATTTTGCTAACCTTGTTTTCAATTTTTATTCGTTCCTTAAACGAACTTTGTGTTTGTACAAGCAATTCGTAGGTAGGGAGTCCCCATTGTGTTTGAGAAATGTTGACTCGCGAATAAAGCATCGACTACATTACATGCCCAAGGAGAGAAGGTTCATCTTGATCAAGCAAGGTAAATTCGATCTTCGAGTTTCAACTTGTGAAGACAAGCAAGGTAAGAACAGTCTCTGTCTTTTTGCGCCTAAAGGTAAGTCTTTTGAAATAGTTGATATATTTTTGTTCTCTTCGGATGATGATATGCATTATGTTGATGAACTACCTTTTGCAAAGCAATTAGATCATAATATACTTAGCCTTTCCAATTTACTTTTTTATGATCTATCTATTGTGGATATTGATAGAACACATGGTGCTGAATTCGTTTTTGTAAAGCATTTAGATCTTGATACGTTCAAATGTTCTGTTCTGCCAATTAATGGTCTATCTGCTTTAATGATTGACAAAAAGATTATTGTGTTCGATATTTGTTACAATTCATGTGCGAGTGGTTCCTTATTTCAAACAAAGCAAGGTTTGGATGTTCAACTTCGAGTGCCATATGCACTTTCTCCACTACTTGTTTGTGATGAATATATCTACCTTTTGGTGTGCTACTCGCATGATTATCTTGTCTTCTGGAATCCAATTAGATTGTATGCATGCTTTGAAGCTTATCCGTTTTTGTTCTAAAATTATGACAAGGCATTGATCCTTTTGTATGATAAAGTGCTTATGCCTGTCCGCATGCGATTTATTTGTTTGGTGTTGTTTTTTTTCTTCGGGTTACAAGTATGTTTAAAACAGTTCTTGCTAATTCTTGAATGTTCTTTTTAGGTGTTACGATTATTATCCATCCCGTTTGATCGAGGAAAGACGAGCAAAAGAGAATATTGTTCGAGAAAACCAACGGGTCGACTCGAGGACGAATCGTCTTGAAGAGGGAGGGGATGATACGAGCACGCCCAGAGCAACTCAATATTCAAACTTCAATCCTCTTGAGCTCAGATTCCTGCCTTTGCCTGCTTAGATTGTCAAATTCTTCTCTAAGAAGACGAACGACATTTGCTTGCTTATATTTCCAATGTTTTACAAAGTATACTAACTGAGACGAGCCCTTGTCTGTATAATTAGTTAGCTCTATAAGATGTTGGAAAATCAACTATAGTTGGCTCCCCCACAATTGTTACCTCCTCCAACATATCTTGGTCATCTCTTGGCTTTTCTACATTAAACTGCTTCCCAACTTCATGCTCAATTAGCTTGATTCGCACCTTTCTTCAAGCTGGTTTAGTCGTGTTAGCTTAGTTCATCTTCATTCGGCATTCAACTAGCCCAATGCCTTTTGGTAAACATGAAGAGACAAAGTTGCCAGGTGCCTTTTGGTGAACATGAAGGGACAAGGTTGCTGATGCCCTTTCAAAAACCTAAGGGTTAAGGGACAATGTTACTAGTGTCTTTCAAAAAAACTTAAGGGTTAAAAGGTTGTTAGGTGCCTCTTTAAAAACTCAAGGGTTAAGGGTTAAAGGTTGCTGGTGCCCTTTCAAAAGCTTAAGGGTTAAGAGGCAAGATTAGAAGACTATTTGGCTAGCCTTTGTTCAGCCTATAAAAAGGCTATGTAATTCTCATTTGACACAATTCAGACTTCAATGAAATTTTATGAGTGAGTTTATCTCCTCTTCATTTTCGTACAAGTTTCGTTAGACTTATCAAGCTTGCTTGTGGCGTCTTCGACTTGTTTGAACTTATCACCAAATTTCGTTTGGTGTGGCGTTCATCAACCTATCTCCATCTATCCACCTTAACGATATAAGAAACGGGGTGACACTGTTATATAGTGTTGAATCTTTCTTAAGTTAAGTTCGTATTTCCATTTCCATCTTCGATTACCATTTTCCACCTTAAACATTATAGAACCCGGGGTGACACTCTTTAGTGTAGAATCGATTCTTGTTTAAGTTCTTTTATCCATCTCCATCCAATTATCATTTTTATTTATTTTATTTTTTTATTTTATCAAACCGAACCAACTCCTATTTATTTACTTAAAGCTTCCGCAAACTCATTTATATTTTTCGAATTATTTTCCAAAGGCTTATTCCCTCCTCGTAGACGATTGGGCAACCCGCATACGTTTCGACTCACTCCGAGCCGGCCCGTATCAAATAACCTTGTATTTAAATTATTAAGTTTAATTCAATAAGCTTTATTGTTTAATCGATAAACTTACTAAGCTTTATGTAAGCTTACTCGTGTCCTTGTCTTTCCTTTTTAGATTGTGTTTTGTGGAAATCGAGTGATCGAATCAACTCGAAAAATTACACTATTCGATGACCTCTTTAGTAAATTTTGAATTTAACTTGACTTATGTGGTATGTAATAGGACCATTTGGTCATGGTTGTATTGGTTCATAAGTATTTTATAATGTGTATGTGTTGTGCTTTTGATATTCTAGAACAAGTAACTAATGTGGTATGCATGTTAAGTTCCAAGTTTAAGCATGTGTGGTCAAGTATGGAAAGGTAAGTTTGATATGAATTAAGCAAGGCATGTTAGAATTGAATGCAAGTTATTTTGAATGAGTTGAGGCTTGTGTAATGTAATTCTAAGTAGGTGAAATGTTAAGTCTTTGAAATGTGGTGTCATTGATGACACATTGGTTAGGCCTTAGGTTGATTGTTTGGCATGTTTTGTGTGTTATTGAAATACATTTTCAAGTCTTATAATCATGTGTTAAGAATTGGTTTGGGTATTTAAGCATTTAGACATGAAATGAGCATATTTTAGGACATTTTTGGGCACACACGGCCTTGGACATGGCCTATCACACGGCTATGTGTCACACACAAGCGTGTGCCCTAAGCGTGTTATGTGCAGGGTTCACACGAGCTATTACACGGTCGTGTGACCCAAGTCAGTGAGTTACACGATTGGACATACGGGTGAGCACACGGGCATGTGGGATAACCACATGGCCCTTTATGGAGCTACACGGTCTGGGCTCTGTCACACTGCTTGGACACGCGGCTGTGTGACCCTTGTTATGAAAATTTTCAATTTTCCCTAAATGTTCTGATTTGCTTCGAATTGGTCCATGATTGTTTCTAAATTATTTTTAAGGCATCGTAAATTCGATTTAAGGTCCATAACAATATGTTTGACTCCAATTTGATTATTTATGAATTTGTTAATTAAATTTGTTAAACTTGATGCTATTTGTTATTGTTTGTTTTGAATTGTACAATAATACTCCGTAACTCTAATCTGGTGACGAGTAGTGGTATGAGTGTTACATGTACATCCCTCTAAAAACATAATTTTCAAAAATTTCATGACAAGTTTCACATTATTATGATTTAGTCCTTATAAGCAAAACTAACAAAATTTACTTAATAAATTAGTCTCTAAACATATCTAAGGTTATAATCAGACTATTAAACATAAAAAAATTTAATTTTCATCAATGACAACTTTAGAAATCTTTAACAACTTTCTTGTCATTATTATCTTGTTTTGACCAAATTTATGTCTAATGTGGATTCCTTTTGTTTTCATCGAGTTAGAAAGCAACCGGTCAATTCAGATATCGCAGTTTCCCTTATTATGATCAATTTACTTCCATATATGCAATAGTTGAGCCACTGGGAAAGATGCTCAAACAGTTGTAGATATTGTTGAAGAAATAAAAACTGAGGATGTAACTACCACAAAGAATGTTGAAGAAGGAAACAATTACCATAGATGCGAAGATGATGTTTCCTTATATGAGATGGATTTCTCTGTTACACAATCACAACCGTCGAAGCCAAACCAAGATGGTTCCACATTTTCAAAGAAGAAAAGAAAAAGATTTCTGATGGAAGTGAACAAATTTCTACATCACTTACTAATGTTGCCACATTATTGGGGGAAACCATACGGACGATTGGCCTTGAATTAAGTAGGAGCATTGCCTCCGACATGTTAATTCAAGGGAAGTCAAAAATGGTCATTCAAGAAAGTGCTCAAAAATTATATCTAGCCCCATGTGAAATAGAAAGATTAACTAAAGATGAGCACTATCGTGTGTTGAGCAAAATTCCAAACCATCCAATGCAAATTCAGACCATTCCAACCATATTGTATTCACTCTAACCAAACGTAGTGTAAGTAAAACTACAAGTTCTAAACGGGTGGTGCAATAATCTATAAACAAATTGAAGATTTGTTGACTTTTCTTCTCCTGACTAGGTGGATTTTACATGTATCTTATACATTTGAATAGTGATGATCATTATATTGAATATTAATCAATGGAAAAGAACTAGAGCTAGTCTTAACCTAGTGTTTTGTTTCTTAAATTACTTTTTAAAATAATTTTATGTAAGATATTTAAAAGTTTTGTTTTTGTTTTTTTGTTTAAACTACTGGTTTCATCTACCTAATTTTAAAAATTTTCATATTTTCATTCCACATTATTACTATGAAATTTAATTAGTCCATTCAACATTTTTCATTAAAAAAACAACATTTTAACTAAGAGATAAAGATTAATAGTTAAAATGCTCTAAAAAAATAATGAATAAAATTACAAAAGATATAAACATTGAAATTTTTTTAATCATTATGCCAAGAGGAATATCTTACTACTAATTATGTGAAGAATTCAATCAAATGAAAGAATAAAATACTAACAATTATATTATATTTATTATTTTTTAAGGTAAACTATGCAAATAATCACCCAATTATAAAAAAAAAATTATTTTTGGTATTCAAAATAAAAAGTTTGCAATTTAAGCACCTACGTTACATAGTTCAATAATTTTGGTGACTCCTATTAAAATCACAAACGAGAATCTGACGTGACAATTAAATAAATCAATATAATAACAAATTTAGCCATCAACTCTTACATATTTTAACA
This sequence comes from Gossypium australe, assembly GCA_005393395.2. NCBI lineage: Eukaryota > Viridiplantae > Streptophyta > Magnoliopsida > Malvales > Malvaceae > Gossypium > Gossypium australe. Next base: position 18,385,003 of record CM016625.1, on the reverse strand, counting down.
ATTTAGTCATAAATTAAAAAAATTTAACCCTCAAAATTATTAATATTCTCAATTTTATCCCAATTCTAAGAAATTAAACTTATATATAAAAATACATAAATATAAATATAATTATAATTATATTAATATTAAATAAAATACAAATCCCTCACCCCCTCCGCTTTTGGAATAGAGGGGCAAAAATTATGCAAAAACAAATGCCAAGGTTTCATTGAAAGGTATGCGTAGTTAAACTTGTCTCATATTTTTTATGCTCTATGTCATGTTTAGACGAGATTGTGTGAAGCCTCTGTTAGGTAGTTGCCTGTAAATGCATCAATGCTCGTTTACCTTCAACTTGTTTACAATTTTCAAATATATGAGATATTTTGTGATGTCATTGTCTTTCCTTCTTTACTTCTTTTTCCGCCATATTCTCCTTGTATCTTGACTTCCTGTTACGATCTTTATGTTCATCTCTAGGTGATTTTTCTTAAAACTAGTGTTTCAAAAAATTCAAAAATTGCAAGCAAACTAGGTTATAGAGATGTATCAGATCTTATTCCAATAGAGATTGCAATCGAGGTCTTTTCTTACTCTTTGTCCTATATTTTCTCCTCTAATCCAATTAAAATGTCTGGCTAAATGGTATCAGTAACAGGCCCAATTCGTCCAGGCCTAAACCAGAAATAAAAACCAGATGAAAATAAAATAAGTCCAAAATAAATAAAATTAAACAGTCCAAAACAAGCCTAAAATTAACTTAAAATTACAAGACCCCTAGCCCAAATTCCTAATGGCCCAATAGAGGCCCAGAACCTAAACTTATTCAGAAACACTAGGGTTTCTATAACCCTAGGTAAGGGTGAGCAAAACTCGATTCGATTCGAAAAAATAGAAAAAAAATTCGAAATTCAAATTATTCGAATCGAGTTAATCGAATCAACTCGAATTTTGAGTTTCGAATTTCGAGTTCGAATCGAGTTGAATTTTCGAGTTCGAATCGAGTTGAATTTTCGAATTCGAATAATTTGAATAAACCGAATATAAACTATTTTTTTTTATTTTTTTAAAAATTTAGGCTTTTACTTAATTACTTTAACCCAATTTCCCTCAAGCCCAAATATTTTATTTTATCCCATTTCCCCAAGCCCGTCAGCCCAAAGATTTATTCTCTCAAATCCCAACCAAATTCCTCCCCCAAATCAAACCCCCAACCCTCAACAGGTAACAAATTTCATCGTCCAACACTCCAACTCCAAACCCCAAATTAATTTTCTTCTTATCTGTTCTGAGTTCTCTCCATTTCTATTCAATTCAAAGTTCAAACTTCAAACCCTAAAATTTATTTTTATCAAAAAACCCTAAAATAAACCCTTCTTCCTTCCTTCTTCTTCTTAATTATTAGTTCATTCAAACCTTCAAACAAGTTTCATGTGTGGTGGGTTTGCTTCGGTAAGAACATCATTTGTTCATAGTCGGTATTCTTTTCCTCTATGCAGAAAGTCGACTGTGGTAGATAAGGAGCATCGTGTCTAAACAAGTCGACATCATTTTACCACAAGTTTCGTGAATATGAATCTTGTTTTTATTGAATAAGTAGAAGTCTTTTCCTTTTTCATGTTTTTATACTGCCTCTCATGTATTTGGTGGATCCTTGGAGGATTGTATGACCCATATGCATATCAAAATGTGTTGAATACACATACTTTAAGAAAAGTGAAGAGTTCAAGCAACATAGGTCTAAAATATTTTATAGGTAAATCCAATAAACACAAAGTAAATATTAAATAAAATCTTTGAAGAGAACTTTCGGAGCACTTTCGGATACTGATATATTTTACCTTCATTTTTAGATCAGAGTATTTTTCATTCAAAATAATTTTCAAATTATTTTGAGTTTTGGAGCACTTTTGGATACTGATATATTTTACCTTCATTTTTTGTTTAAATTACAGTAGAATGTCAATTTCCTTCAATTCATTTGAACTTTTAGAAACTGGCAAGTTGGTTATTATTTTGTTTGACATCTAAAGCAATTTTGGTGAAAGTTTGCAAGAGAAATTTGAATTAGCAAAAAAAAAAAAATCTTGTAGAATAGATTATTTGATATTTTTATATTTATTACACTTTATTTTCACCTGTATTATGGGTGTGCCAAGGTTTAATTTTATTTAATATTTTGACATATTTGTAAGTTTTTTTTATTGATCTTTGGCTATTTTTGAAGTGATTTCATTTATGTAATCCAATAAACACAAAGTAAATGGATAGAAATGAAATTTGATGCAAATATGCAAATTATGTATAGTTTCCTTTGATAAGAATTATCTACCTATTCTGATTAGTTACTTTGGTTTTGTTTATTTGTTTGTTAAATCAGACTAATGCCTTTGTCCTTTTTGACTCTTTTTCTCAGGGGAAGGCTCAAGGGTTCATATCAAGCATATGTTCCTTTGCTAATGTTGCTTCTCCTTTACTTTTCTCTCATTTAACAGTTTAACTAAAACTCTAGTCATTTCATCCTTAGACTCCTTCTAACTTATGACTAACATACTTTACTCAAATATTCCAGCTTTGTTCCCGTCGGAAAGAGCACCGTTTAATTTCACTGGTTTCAATATCATGTGCGTTGGGTTTGCTTCGATAAGAACATCATTTGTTCATAGTCGATATTCTTTTCCTCTATGCAGAAAGTCGACTGTGGACATGTTATGGAGTAATATAAATTCAGTCCTTCATTCTATGTTAGTCAAACTTGGGTACTGGTGTTGGGATATTTTCAATTTCTTTTTTTTTGTGATTTTTGTTGTTGGAGGGTCATATCTCGTACTTATGTACTAATAGAAAAACTTTGATGCAGATGATAGCGTTTGTCTAGAGTCTAATGATAAGGGCATTTCCTCCAATTTCAAGTGAAAGAGTTAGCAACTTGCACTAAATGGAGAAGGCAAGCAATGTCTAAATTATTCCTTACTGAACTTTGCGTGTTTATGCTAACCAATGCTAAAAATATAACATACAAATCCCTTTGATTTAAATGCCATTAATTGTTGTTTTAAATGAAAGTAACTTCGGTTCAATGTTGTCATTTTTTTTTAATTTGGCTACTCATTGTAAGGGTTAAATGTTGACCGAATGTTGGAAAAAAAAATGAGCTGTTGTTTATTCATTTGAAGACTATGTATTGTTACTATTTGTTGTTGTCTAAAATTAAATGGAAATTTACGATTTAAATGCTATAAGTTTCGGCTGTTTCTACTGTTGAATGTTGAATTTTGATTGTTTGAATGTTAGATTTTCAACAATTCATCCTCGGGATTAATGTTTAACATTTAAGCCACTAATGTGCCTTAATCTTTTGCATTATCAATGCACTTAAGTTGTTCAAAAACAGACATATTAATTATTACTTCTTGCCGATTGAGTGATTGCATACTTGATGTAATAACCTGTCTAATTTGATGTTATACAATATACATAATTCATAAACCGTAATTAACATATTTTAGACCCACATTTAATAAGTTTTTGGATGATTTATCGATCAATTTATGTAAAAAGGTGCTCTTAATCCTTTCTTTTCATGTCTTATACCCAGGAAAGCACCCAGGATGAAAAGAACGTAAAATAGGCCCAAAATGGAGTAAATGGGCCATATCACGAAATCCATACGGCCTGGCCCAAAGAGCATACGGCCGTGCCTTGAAGAGCATCTAGAACACGACCTCACCCCGATTTACACAGTCGTGCCTCAACTTAGAAATCTGAACACGGCCTGAAGACGAGTCACACGGGCGTGTGACATGGCTGTGCCCCTGTCGTGGACTTAGACAATTTCAGTCGGAAAAGGCTACTTAGGGAGAAAGAATCGCATTCCAAGAGCCTATAAATACCCCCTAAGTACCACCGTTGAAAGGGCGTCGAGTTAGGCCTAGAAGCCAAGCCGGAAAGGTCAGAATTGAGGGAATTACTCAAAGTTAGCCAGTTGATCCATCCCAAGAAGCCGAAATTCTACTCAAGACGGCTGATTTCTCCTTCAATTCCTTCAGGGAGTTTTAGGGATTTCTTATGTTTTGTTTTATCTTTTCGCTTGAGATGTTTTATTTATTTGTTATGAACTAAACCCCTCAGATACCTGAAGGGGATGAAACCTAGATGAATCTTGTTATTGTTTCATGGATTATATGATAATTACTTAGTTTGTTCTTAATTATGCATGCTTAATCCAAATCTGATGTGCTTAGGTGGAGGAGAAATAGACCCTGCTTAAGAGTAGATCTAGCATAATTAAGCAGAGTTGATCGAGCGCCTAGAGATAGGGTTATGAGATTTTGCCGGATTAGGGTGAAACCTAATATGGGAATCCATTGATCGATTTACTGCTATTCTAGGGTGTTATTATAAGAGAACGAGAGTTTCACTAATTAACCTAGGGTTAGACGTTATTCGCCTCGAGAGAGGGTTTAATATATGTTAGGGAGTCCTACGGATCAAACTAAGTGAATAAATCATATGGTTCAGTGTTAATTAACAAGCGAAGTCTAAGTGAATTCTTCCTGAGGGTATCGTCGTAATCAACTGAGTTTTTCGTCAAGTTATTTCCCATTTCGTTTTTTTTGTCTTTGTGTCTTTAGCTTAGTAGTCGTTAAATTAGATTAAAGCAACTTCACTTTATTTTAGGCTAAATAATAAAAAAAAAGTTAGTATTAGTATTTTTAGTTCCTTTGGGTTCGACAATTCGGTCTTGCCTAAGCTATACTACTGTTCGATAGGTACACTTGCCTTTAATAGTTGTCAAAGTTAGTTTTCAGGTTTGATCAATTGTTTTATAAATTTTAAAGCTCTGATTTCAGCAATCAAAAATACTGTTGTATAAACAGGGTAGTTTATTTTGTGCAAAATGGGGTAGTCTGAATAAATGTATTAAAATGTTATAAAAAAGTTGCATGTTTAATTATTATCTGAAAATAAATATTAAATTAGCTAATTCTAAGTATAAATATTAAGTTGTTGTTCAGAAGTGAATTACTCTAAAATAGTTCTGTCTGCGAAATGACAAATATTATATTTTATATTTTTAGAAAATGAATTAAAGCATAAATGTTATTAAGTTTGATTTTAAATCAATTATTGGTCATCATTAGTGATTGCAACAAATGTTTACTTGTAGATGAGTGATCCAAAGCGAGATGGTTCAACTCAAAGTTCACAAAATTCTTCCCCAAGTAGAGATGATCAAACAAACAACCAAGGAAAATGTTTGAAAAAAGATTACTCCAAGGGCAGCTTGTTGGAACCATTTCACCAAATTTGTGACTAAAGAGGGGGAGAAGAGAGCAAGGTGCAATACATGTGATGTTGCTTACACCATGGAAACAACTTCGGGTTCTACAACAAATTTGAATAACCATTTGAAAACATGCCTAAAAAGACCTCGAGGTAATACTTTTGATCCGAAGCAATCAGAATTAGCATTTGTGAATGTTAGCCAAGAAACAACGGATTTATCAACTTGGGTGTTTGATAAAGATGCTATTAGAAAAGCATTGGTTCGTATGATAATTATGGATGAACTACCTGTTAAAATTGTAGAGGGAGAGGGTTTTAAATTCTTTCTTTCTATAGCATGCCCATGGTTTAGTCTTCCATCTCGCTGGACAATTAGAAGGGATTGTCTTGATTTATTTAACTCCATGAAGAGTGTGATGAAGAATTGTGTTGAAAAAGATATAAGTACAGTTTGTTTGACGACAGACACTTGGACTTCATTGCAGAGGATATCTTACATGGTTTTAACAGCACATTGGGTGGATGATGAGTGGAGGTTGCAAAAAAGAATTATAAATTTTTGCCCAATATCCACTCATAGAGGTGAAAGCATAGGTCAAGCTATTGAAAAATGTCTTCGAGATTGGGGGATTGAGAGGGTCTTCATTATTAAGGTTGATAATGCATCCGCCAATAGTGTTGCCATTGAATATTTGAGAAAGAAATTGAATAATCGAAATGCTTCTGTTGCAAATGGAAAATTTATTCATATGAGATGTGTTGCACACATTCTTAATCTCATTGTGCAATACGGTATTAAGGATGTTTCTGTGTCTGTGGATCGAGTTAAAGGTGCTGTGAGGTATATAAGAGCATCACCATCGAGGTTGATAAAATTCAACCAACGGGTAAAAGAAGAAATGATAGATAGTAAGGCTCAATTGTGTTTAGATGTGCCTACTAGATGGAACTCAATAGATATGATGTTAAAGGTGGCCGAAAAATATGAGCGTGCATTTGAATCATATGTACGTGATGACCATAATTTTTTTCTTGACCTTACTGTTGGAGATGGAGTTCCTACATTTGATGATTGGGAAATTGTTAGAAGAGTTATAAAAGTACTAAAGACTTTTTATCATCTTAAACTGAAGGTGTCCGAATCTTTGCATGTTACCTCTCATTCACTTTTTGAAGTATTGACGGATGTGCATTGTCTTTTTGATGGGTGGCAAAGTTGTGGAGATATAGACATAATTTCTATGACTTTTAAAATGAGAGATAAATATAATAAGTATTGGGGTGAAGGAAACAAGATCAACATGCTAGTTTACTTGGAGGTCATCTTTGATCCACGATGTACAATGAGTTTTTTGGACTTTGGGGTCAACTTGCTTTTTCCTAATGTTGCTAATGACATTATGAAAATGATTGATAAATAATTGCATTGCTTGTTCAACGAGTATTCTTCTAATGCCGAGAGAATTCAACTGTTTGAAGGTAGACTAGTTCTTCGATAAATCTTTGTAGTTCAATGGAAATAGATCAGTTAGAAATGAAAACAGGCTTGGCCAAACAAAAATACCTTAAGAAGAATAAACAAGTTGGATTAGAAAGAAAATCTGAGTTGGATAGATATTTGGGTGAGGATGAAGAAGTAAACAATTCAAGTTCATTTGATTTATTATTGTGGTGGAAAATGAACAGTTCTAGACTCCCTATTCTTTCACAAATGGCTCGAGATATTCTTGTTACTCCTATTTCAACGGTTGCCTCGGAAAGTGCATTTAGCACGGGTGGACGTGTTCTCGATAGTTTTAGAAGTTCTCTAACTCGTCTCATGGTCGAGGCTTTGGTTTGCACACAAGATTGGCTTCAGAAATCTAAAGATGCTATCAATCTTGAAGATTTTGTTGATGAACTTCAAACCATGAAAGATGGTAACATATAAATTTTAATTTATAAAATAAGCTTTTGTGTTATTTATATTAGTAAGCATAATTTAACAAACACTTTTGTTTTTATATTTGCTAGACTTGTCAAAAATACCTGAAGATCGAGAAGGTAATATACTTAACATTAGTTTATAAAGTTAAATGTTTATTTAATTTATTTTTGCGAACATTTTTTATCATTTAACTAACTCATTCAATACTTTTACTAGATGTTTCAAGATTATCAACGCCAACGGTGTTTGAAGCATAAGAAGAAACTTAAACTATTCTATAATGATTTTTGAACTGATGTGTTATTGTTATTAGTTTGGTTTGGTTTGTTATTGTTGTTGGTTAATTGGACTTTTGTTGTGTTCTTTTTTTTTTGGACTGGTTTAGGTTTCTATTACATTTTGGACTTTTACTTATTTTTTTTTTATTATAATGTTGTTGTTGTTTACGTCGACTCATGTTGTTTACTTGGACTTTTACTTATGTTTTTGATTATAATCTTGTTGTATTGTTTTGTTGTTTATTTGGACTCATATTGTTTATTTAGGTTGATGTTGTGTTGCTTTTATATATTCACTTATTTACTTCAATTTTTTGTTGTATGATCATGTTTAAAAACTTTAAAGAAAATTATTTTTTTGAAAAATTACATAAAAATAAACAACACTAAAGTCATTTTTTTTAAATTTAACTCGAACAAATATATTCGATTCGAATCTCATCTCACTCGACTCAATTCAAGAAAATTTCAAATTAAGTTAGGATGATAAAATACGATTCGAAAACTCGATTAACTCGAAAATTTTCGATTCAATTTGATCAAATGCTCACCCCTAACACTAGGCGCCGCAGCCTGTAACACCTTTAACCCGTGTCTGTCATCAGATTAGGGTTATAAGGCATTACCGAAAATAGCACAAGTCATAACAAATATTTTTCTGCTCATATAGTAAAAACCGAAAGCATTGTAAATAATAATACTTAATCCTAGTATACGTAACCTATCTCAAGCATATCTTATAACCATTAACCAATTCTCATCTAAACATTTTTTTCATCAAATACAAAGAATGCAACTCATGTGATCAAATAAGATTCAATATTTGAACCTGCACATGCTCATTTTAGTCTGCTAAAGCGAGTTGTCAAATACCAAACTAAACATACATATATTTTTGTATAGGATTTCACTTAATCATGCTCAAAATATACCGCTTGCTCACACATCTATACAAAACATAGATCACAACATCTAGATGTACATAATCACACCCAAATATACCAAATATGTTTTCCATAGGCTGAACATCTAAATTTAAACTTAATATACATGCATATATATGTACCATAAGCGAATATGTCAATTCAAAATACATAACATATTATCTCATCATCTAGCCGAATATGCACATGCTTGCAAATACATTATTAAAGCATGATATCACTTAATGACATTAATCATACATATCCATATATATATATATATATATATATATACGGTTCATTTATAAAATATAATTGAATCGACAAGATAAAAAAAAATGTAACTCTCATAATCCAAGATATAAAAACCTAAATTATAATCCTACAAGAACATATATATGTCATGACCGAATATGCCAACCCAAACATATAATTACATCATATTGCCGAATATAAAAGCTACAATAAAAATGATCTCCAAATTTATTCATATTCAATCTTACACCTCAATGGTAAGACATAATCGATTCAATCCAAACATATTCAACAATCACTTATATCAACCTCCAAAACACAACTTGAAACTTTTAAGATTACCACATAACAAATCATATATATATATATATATATATATATATATGCTTATAAAGAATTCACATAGCAACCATACTTTTAAACCAAGCAAAACAACCACATATAACCTGATTAAAACATAAGCATTAGAACATTTGATATTAAGATCAAGCCATTTTCGCATGGCCTATAATTACAGCATCAAAACATCTTCTATTATTTAACTAGCCTATACATGCCTTAAATACGAAATCTAAACTTTAAAGATACCAAAATAAGTCGATAGTGTAGATGACTTCGTTGATGATCCCCTGAGCTCGTAGCTTGACCAAAATCTATAAAACAGAATAACAAACACACAGAGTAAGCTAACTTAGCTTAGTAAGTCTTAAGCAAACTTAACAAATCAATTGGATAATCAATCAAATTAAACCGAACAAATTGTAACATTAACTTAATAACATAACGCATATAAATTATTATAGCCGAATGCCTATATCCCTTCATAGCCAAAACATTCATCAATATCTACTTTAAATGTAAGATTTATCAAAGGCACATCGATTAATAAATATTTATATGTATATATACCTCCATATACAACCAAATAACAATTTTCATGTACATATAAAGTAATCCCACATAACCGAATGTATATACAAAAATTTCCACATAATCGAATGTATATATATGTATATATACATATACATCTATTTAGTAATCTCACATTTGCAAGTAAACAACATCAACTCAATATCATTTTATCCACATATCCAAGATGCCAAATATACCAACACATTATCTATCAACTTACTTATTCGATAATCATCACATATAACATGTACTTATGTAAATACATACCTTATGGCCGAATGTAATCTAATTCATTTAAATAAGCTTTTGCTTGTTCAATGGCCACCATAACTCAATAATTTCATAAACATAAACTCATATTATAGATCACCGGTATAAAACCTGCTAGGCATAAGCCTGAATCACACACCGGCACTAAGCCTGCTAGACCAGAGGTCTGATATTGATTCACCGGCTATAAGCCTGCTAGGCAAAAAGCCCGATAAGTTCACCAGCCCAAGGCTTGCTAGGCTCAAAGCCTGAATAGTAATACTTTAAGATTTCTCACACGAATCATTTCATATATCGAACCTTTTACTCGTTTCGAACTTATAGTACGAACATTCAAATAGCACATATCATTCAATAACCTATCCGAATCGAATATTATACTTAGCCAAATTCGGCTAATTCATATTTAATTATAATGATTCCAAATTTCAGCACATACTAAATTACATAAATAATTTACGATGATTATTTGCTTAGAGACTTACCTCGGATATCGTTGGACAAGAGAAACCGGCTATTCGATTATTTTCGCTTTTCCCCGATTCAAGTCCGTTTTCTTTTGTTCTTGATCTAAACATGTTCAAAATAAGCTCATTCAAATACATTTTCATTCAATTTAGTCCAAAAACACATTAATGGGAAAATTACATTTTACCCCTAATATTTTACATTTTCACAATTTAGTCCCTATGCACAAAACACAAAATATGCAAAATCTCACAACAACATAGCTAGGCCGAATCTTCCTTATAATCATATAAGTCCATACATTTCATTTTTTTCACATTTTAGTCCCTCAAAAATTTATTTTTGCAATTTAGCCCAAAATACTCAAATTCATCAAAAATCCAAAGACAAAACATATTAATCTAACACATATATTTCATAATTCATCCTTAAACAACATAAACAACCAACTATCAACAATGGCTCAACTCAAAATATTCATCAAACTCAAAAATTAAAGCATGGGTCTTGTACATTTCATAGCAACGATCTCAAAAACGTAAAAATTATCAAAAACCGAAATCAAACATATCTTGGATTGAGCTTAAAGATGACCGAATGCCCTAAGTTTTTCAAATTTTCTTTTTCTTTTCTCTGCTTCGGTTTTGAAAGAATGATAAGCATAAAATTATGGCTTTCTTTTTTTAATGCCTTTAATATTTTATTATAATGTTTTTATAATATATTTTATTACACATATATAAGAGCATAATATCCATGTTACTAACACAAACTTTTGGCTTATTTGCCACATAATCCACATGCAAAAGGAAACAATTCAATTTAGCCACTTGATTAAATAAATGGCTACTTTTACCACTTACGCGATTTAATCCTTTTTATTAAATTAAACACACAAACAGTCAAATTTTTATACGAAACTTTCACACATACTAATTCACATATAATTAACACAGAAAATAATATTTAATTATTATTCAAACTCGAATTCGTGGTCCCGAAACCACTGTTTCGATTAGGGTCAAATTCGGACTGTTACATAGCCTACCTCGATCGTCGCACCTGCGACTCGTCTCGAGGCGTTTCGTCCCAAGGCCCCTTTGGCGCGCCCTACGCTGTCGTTGTTTCACCAACGGAGCAAAAATGCCTTTCCCCCGCCTCCGTTGACTCGCCCGAACCTGCAACAAGTGAAAGAAAAGGACAGAGACTCGATGGTAGAGAACAGTGGCAGAAATAAAAAGAACAGTAACAAGACAGAGAAATATAAAAAATAACATATGTAAAATGGCTATAAAAGCCAAACCTCTCAATGTAACAAACAGAAACGCAATATCGATTTAAAAAAAAGTCGACAGAAATCGAATACAAAAAGAAAAAGATTTTTGAAGCCAAATGTGAATTTTTAATATATCGTGTATTTTTTTTTTTACATTTTTATTTTATAAGATATAAAAACAAAAAAAAAAAAAAGAAGAAAGAAAGATTGACTTAAATCGGACGGTTTCCTCGCCATCGAAGACCGCACCAGAAAGGGAAGAGAAACGAAACGTTTCTGATTTCTCTACCGAGCTAGGTTGGGCTTTCGGGGTTTTTGACCTCAGATCTACGTCCTACACGTGAAGGGCTTTCAAAAGGGTGATTTTGGGTTTTCCAGCCACCGCGTATGGCGTCGCTGACGGCGGCCACGATGATCTGGCACTGGAACCCTAGTCGGATGTTGGTCGGATTAGAAGCGAAAAGGGGGATCCGCGTGTCATTTTCCCCTTTAGGATCCGCGTGTTGACCCGACCCGCCAAGGAGGATCCGCGTGTTTTTTATTAATGGGCTATTTGCGCTTTCAGTCCTTTCGCTTTTTTATTATTTTACAATTAAGTTTCTCTCATTTTTTAATTTTTACCCTTAATTTTATTATGGTTTCAATTTAGTCCCCATTAAAATGCTGCGTTTTGGAGGACAATGATATTTCCCATTTGATCCCTCCCTGTTATTCGCACATTACAACCTGGTCCTCTACTTTGTTTTTATTCTCGATTCAGGTCCAAAACTCTGTTTAAATTTCAATTTAGTCCTTTAGACTTTTATCTTATTACGATTTAGGCCTTTAATTTCATTTTAGTTTCAATTTGGTCCTCATTTAATTTCCATCATTTTTAGATTTATTTTCTATATGTCATTTTGTTTATTATTTATTTATTTATTTCTTTTTATATATTACCTTATTTATTATGTAGCTTATTTATTCATTGTTCTTAATTTTTTTAAAATTGATTTATTTCCTTTTATTGTGCATTGTTATTGTGTATTATTGTTATTAATATTCACTTGTTTATTACCCTTTTTATATTATTTATGTTTTACATACACATACACTATTGATATTTTTATTATCGTTATTATTATTATAATTTGTTTTTTCCATTTATTATTTAATTAGTATTAGTAGTCATAATTATTTCCATTGTTATTTATTATTATTATTATCACAATTATATCATCGTCATTTTTAGTATGGTATTATTATTATATTTTTCTTTCGCATATCATTGTTCCATTTTTAATGCGCTATCATTTTATCATGTTTTACTATAATTATGTCGTGAGTTGTTTTCAAACACATTTGTTCATTTTTATACCACACCCGAATGAATTAAATATATACCATTTTAAATATTACATTAACTTTTGCTCGATGCATAAAAAGAAATTTTCAAAAAAAATAGGCAACGTTCAGTATTTGAAAGATTCGATAAAATCGTGCCCTAACTTACGGGGTTTCGATTCTTTTCGTTGAATTCGAATAATCGAATATCCTTTTAAAAATTAAAACATGTGAGTTTTGAAACAAAAAAGGGCCAAATTATTCTCAAAGATTCGAAGTGTCATGTCCTAACTTACGAGATATGACGTTTAGTTGCCTCGAGATAAGGTCTTCAATATTTTTCGACTCAATCAAGCAAATTTTTAAATAAAAATAACATAATGCAAAGAATGATCGTAGTTTAATTTCTTTCCGAGTTTTCAAATTTCGACATAAAGACATCAAATAATCAATTAGGTACCAATTTTGAGCGTAACGAGGGTGCTAACCCTTCCTCGTGCGTAACCGACTCCCGAACCCATTTTTTGGATTTTTGTAGACCGAAAAACATTGTTTTAATAAATCAAACCTTTCATTAAAACGATTAAGTCACGAGGTGATCCGATTACACCTCATAAAAAAGATTGATTGCGACTATCATTTTTCGTTTTAAAACCAAAAGTCGACCTTTGAAAAAATGGTTTCGACTGTATCATTGTCTTGTTAAGCATTGTAACAACTTGAAGGGTATCTAAAGGAGGAAGGTGGAATGGCTATTGTTGGATTATAGTTTTCAAAAAATTATAAATATGGTGATTGAATTTCGTTTTATTTGTAGCACAGCATGTAAAAAATGACTAGTTTTTTTTTGTTGGGGGGAGGTGGTGGGGCTTGTCTTGTATGGGGAGGAGGTGATGGATTTTTATTTTATTTAACATTAATAAATTTATATTTATTTAATATTAATATATAAATTTTAAATTTATATAATATTTGTAAATTGAGAATTAGGACCAAATTGAGAATATTTGTAAATTTTAAGAGTTTATTTTTTAAAAATATGATTTAATTGATATAATATGTAAAAATTGAGGGCTAAATTTGTTATTATACATTTTTAATTGTCACTCAGATTTCCATTTGTGATTTTAATGGAAGTGAACAAAATAACTGAGCTATGTAATGTAGGTGATTAAATTGTAATTTTTTTTTAATTTTGGATGCCTAAAATGATTTTTTTTATAATTGGCATTAATTTTAACATTTATGAATATAAAATTCTACACCAAAAATTTCAAAAAATGTAAATAAATTTTATAAATTTATATTACATAAACTATAAATAAAAAATCATCATAAATATAAAATTGATATTCTTTAATAAAAATTTAAATTATTTTTTTATACTTAATCGATAAAATTTAAATAATTATAAATAAATCATGTGAAATGGGGTTTGAATTATAATATTCATGACTAGATTGTTAAAATTTATATAAAATATAATATATCTATATTTAGTTTTTGATTTAGTTGATATTATGAATTTATCATATATAAATTTAGTTCAGAAAAAAATTATTTATCATCTTTTTTAAATGACAACTAATATTACCCTAACCATAATGATACTTTTGTATTCATGTTTTTATACCATCTTTAAATATAACAAGTAAAACTTATATATATATATATATATATATATATTCAAGGATTAAACTGGTGTTAATAGTAAGATTTAAACACGTTATTTACTAATCTATTGATGATAATTATTCAATGAAAATTAAAATAAAATAATTTTTTACATGAAATGTTTTTTCATTCACATCTTGAGTGTGACATAATTTAATATAGATAATGTTCTTGATTGAGTTAATGTTATAAGTGAACTCAATAATGTTTTTATAATTAAATTTTTAATATTAAAATTTTCTTTTACCAATATAATAACAATTTTTATGTGTTGTAGAAAAATGAGGATAGATTAATAAGCCATTAGAATGTATTTATTATAATATTATGATATATTTATACATATTACATTCTGCTATTATTATTAATTTAAATTGATGATTGGATGCAAATCTATCTTTCAAATGCGTTTTATTGTAATTTATGTATTTTTATATTGATGGAATTTGTAATTAATAATCCCCATGATATAAAATTCAAGAAAATGGGGATCCGAAAAGGCTGCGAAATGACAACAGCGGCTTCCACATAACCAGTTGTTACATAGGTCTGAAAGCCACGTCATCAAATATGTAGTTATAAATATTAAATAGAAGAGAAATTAATTTTAAATATTAAGGTATTGTAGTATTTAAATTATAAAAGGAAAAAAGAACATATAATGATTCGAGTTAAATAAGAAAAGAAAAGAAGGCATTGTAGGAAACAAAATGGGTATGATATTGCGTGCAATTGCAGATGTTGACAAATAGGTCAAGTTGCTTAGAGTGGGGAAGGGGGTAATCATCCTGGTCATCAGAGACCAAATACCAACCCCTACAGATGATCGACGCTTGTTGCCTTTTTCTTCACACGTGTCCTACCCATGTTAGACTTGTAAAAGACCGAAAACATAGTTGTTCTCTTTGGCGGGAATGGATAGGCGGTGGGCTCCCTTGGCGGGAAAACGAAGCTACCTCCTCTCTCCTCATCTCCACTTGCGTGCCCGACTTGTCCTCTACCTGACTCCGCCCGCCCTTTTACCTTTTAGTTTTAGTCAACAATGATGTATGTATGTATGTGATGAACAGCATCATAAACATGGTCACGTGACTTGCGATGACAATTAGCAATGGACAGTATGCGCGTTGCAGTTGGGGACAAGATCCCAGTGCGGTGTGCGTTATTTTAGAATTGGGGTGCTGCAGATTTCGATGCCAACATGATCACGTGCCAGACCTCCCATCTCTTTTATTAAACTTTCTTTGGGTATTAATAGGGGACAAGGTTGGTATTTTAGTGGATACAAGCGTGTTAATTAAGTGCATAAAGTAGATAGTTAACGTTCGTGCAGGAGTTGATACCCTTTATAAGCAAAAATAATACTCATAAGATCTTGACTCAACCATAGGAGGAATTTTATTCTCAACTGCTAACAGTTTATTAAATCAATCTACTTTTATGCCCATCTTTTTAAATAACATTTTCATTTCTTTCTTCATTTTTTTATGTTTAATATTTAAATTACTAAAAATGAATATATATATTTAACTAATTTTATTTTTAATAAAAAATATTTTTATTTTTATATAAAAATGTAAATAATTGTTCTTAAAATATATTTAAAATATTATTTTATATAATGTTGCAAGTGTTGAATCATGTGTTTGCTTTGACAAAGTCATATTACAGTAAATTTTAATATGTTGTTTTTAATTAATATTACTAATAAATTAATTATATATATTTTTTAGTTTTTTTATATACATTTATAGTCATAATATTTTATCATATTTACCTAAAAAGATAGTGAAAATTAAGGAAAAAAATCTATTTAAAACAAAATTCAAATAAATAGCAAATTGAATAAGTTGATGACACTTTCGAGAGAGAAAAATTGAGATTGAATTTTTGCTATTTTAAAATTTATCAAATTATAATTTATTTTTTATGTATAAAAATTAAAGCTGACCATGAACTGGGTCGAGATGAAAATTTAGGCCCATTTTTTAGGTTCGATTTGAAAAATGAGTCTAAAATTTTGTTTAAACTTGATCCAGATAAAAATGCAAAAACCCAAACCCGGCTTGCTCGTTTTAAATTTTTTATATTATTATTTTTATATAAAAACAAATTTAACAAATATATAATACATCAAATACACTAAAAATATTAAAATAAATATTTCTTAACAAATTGAAAATAAATTAAAAAATCTTTTTACATACATAAAATAAATAGGTATAACTTAGCAAACAAATACCTCTAAAATAGTAGTAGAATTAACAATAAAATAAGAGTTATACAATATCCAAATAATAATAATAAAATAGTAACAAAACAATGTGAAAACAGTAGCAAAACAAATTTTTTTTTCAAATTCGAGCCGGGCAGAAGAACTTACTTGATGTTCAACCCATTTTTTGAATGGACCTTATTTTTTGTTTAAATCTAATTCTCGGGTATATATTTTTACCCAAACCCTACCACTTTTTGGACAAGTCTTTGGGGCGAACCGGATGTCACGACCCATGGTCAAGTCTAATATAAACATTTAATAATTAATAATAAAATATTTAAAAAATGTATGGTAAACAAATTAACTATAACTTTTGAAAAAAGTAATTACTATCATATATTAAAATAAAAATATAAAATTTAATCGTTCAACATATTGCAATGTACACAAACATAAATTATAAGAAGTTGATGACACAGAGAACTTAGAAGCTGTGAATATGATTAGTAAAGAAACAGAGGAAACAGGTGGTTGGGATTGGGAGGTGCTCATTCAGCACACATACAAAAAACAGAAAAAGAGCAGCAGCCGATCTAATGGCTTCCACTGCGAAACAAACAAATCTGGGTCTTCATGTTCTTCACTCTACTGATGCTGCCCAATTGGGTAATCTTATTAGATAGATTGCTTTCTATCCATTACAAAGTTACGAGTCCACATTCTTTTGAAAATATTAAGAATAGTATTTCTTTTCTCAAGCGAAATTGAGATTATTCTAATTAAAATTTTAACCTAATATTTTGTAAAGGCGCATTATATTTGCTCATTACTCATGATAACGGGATTTATTTGTGTTCATCGGATTGGGCCGTTTAGCCAATAGACCCAAGATCGGTCCAAAATTAAAACAAGGGAAAGTTGGATTTCAATTTCCATAACTTAAAACAACTGAAATTATAACATCAATTTTGCATTACTGCAGCAGTTTAAAGCTCATCGATTCACCATGATGAACCACCCCCCCCCCCCCCCCCCCCCAATTAAGAGAAACAGGAAACCGTCAACAATGAAAATGGAAAAAAAAAAAAAAGAGAGTACAAAAACACCATAATCATCAACCTTGTACCCCCATTTTCATGGACATGTCAAACTTCTTTCCAACATATAAGTTCAAGCCTGACAGTGACACTATTAAAGACTTCTTCTTGCCAACCCCATCTTCAACATCCTGCAAATGCATCTGTTCCACTGAGGTCAATTCTATGTTGGAAGCACCATTGGCTACCGGACTTCCATTAATCTCAAGGCCAGATGTGTCTACACTTCCACTCAATCCCAACACTGTTATTTTCTCAATTTTCCAACCTTTGTCTAAAGCAAACTTACCCTCCTGAACTTCTGACCAGATCTTCACCGATCCCTGCTTCAATGTGGCGTATAAGTCGACATGTGTTGAATACCCGTTTCCGAGTTTCATTTCTGGAAGCTCGTCATTGTCGAGATAAAGATTGCCTTTGGCTTGTGCTTCGCTAGCCCCGGCAGGGAAGGTTACTATAAGAGTAAATGGTGTCATTCTAGCTTCCTTGGAGATCATTCCTCCTTGCTGCATTGGTAGTATGGTGTTCTGGTACAAATGTACATTGACCACATGCAAAGGCGCATCAAGCGTGAAGTACTGTCCCTTCGACACTATGGTTTGTGTCATATCAAAGAGACTGTACCAAGAACCCGGTGGGAAGAGTGCTTTGACTGATGTCTTCCCCTTCTCAAGCACTGGAGATACCATGAGACTGCTTCCGAGCAAGAATTGGGTGCTCAGCCCATAGCACTCCTTGTAAGCAGGAAATGAGAAGAAAAGTGGCCTGGCTATTGGTGCTCCACTTGTATGAGCCAAATAGTTGAGTGTGTAGAGGAAAGGAAGAAGTTTATACCTCATGCCTAGTGCATTTTGAGCAGATTTGGTGACAGTCTTCCATTGATAAAGCTCCTGCCTTGGAGAATAGTAATTTGCATGATCCCTAGAGAAAGGGTAAAAAGCACCGACTTCGATCCAACGGTTACACAACTCTTCAGTTGGGGCAGGATAGAACCCACATATATCTGCGCCAACCATTGGAACCCCAAACATACCAAAGTTCAACACTGTAGTTATAGAATACTTCAAATCTTCCCAAGTGCCCTTATTGTCACCTGTCCAATGAGCAGCATATTTTCCTGAACCAACATATGTAGATCGTGACAATATAAATGGCCGTTTTCCCTCAAGCCCTTGGAGTGCCTTGTGTGTTGCTATGGCTTGTGAAAAGCCGTAAAGACTGTGAGCATCATACTCTAGAACACCGTTGTAGTGAACTGCGCTAGTGGCAATAGTTTTGAACCCAATAGGTACCTGCAAGCCAGAAGCATTGATCTTGTATGGTGGATCGTCCCATCTTGTCTTTGTTATGTTCTTGCAGTCCAAGCAACAAATCCAACCAGGGCCAGTCCCACTTGGGCACTGCTTGCCTTTCGGTATCGTGCACTTCCCAGAACAGAAGTTCGAAGCTTCATTCATGTCGATCCAGAGCCCATCAACAGGGACAAGTTCATGGAAACGTCTGATTTCATCACCCCACCATGCAACAGTTTTAGGGTTGAGGAAGTCCGGGAAATTAACAGCCCCGGGCCACACTTGGGCCAGGTAAGGCTCACCGTCATACTTGATAAATACATCGTTGGCGATGCCTCTTTGGTATACACCATAACTGGAATTGACACCAATTCCAGGATCAATGATGACAATGTATTTCATGCCTCTGCTATGTATTTTGTCCAGGAATGCAAGAAGCTTCGGACGAGGGTAGTTTACGGGGTTGAGGGTGAAGTCCTTATGGCCATCCATATGATCATCATCATTCCAGATCACATCAAGTGGGATTTGGGCCTTCCTGTAATTCTCAACTACATCTTCAACTACAGAGAGGTTATGGTAACCCCACCGGCATTGGTGAAAACCTGTAAATCAAATTCATAGAAACAAAGAGAAAAATGAATATATTTTATTCATCTCAACGTCATGGTAAGATGCTAAGGTAATCTTCAAGAATCGTCCTATTAGGAGTATCTCTAAACCAGACAGAGGAAGCTTAACGTAACACGAAAACAAAATCTAATAACCAATAGTATATATGTTGTTCACTTCTCCTTTAACTTGGTTCCATTTTAACAAGACTGAGGAAACAAGTCCGTATCAAGTACTGGGGTGAAACAGTGCAGCAAGAGTTCATGATGGCATCGAAATGACATGACATAAATGCAAGGATTCCTCCATTAACTCAAGTAAATATTACTATTCTACCTATAATCCATGACCAGCAGTGACAAGTCCACATGCTATTGCCATAATACAAACACATCAGTCAAGATCATGGGGATATATAATATATCACATGTATGCTCTGTTTGCCCAGCCATTGTAAAAAACATAAGCCTCACATGTGAGTCGTACCTGTTCATCATTATACGTTAAAGGGTACCTTTGTCGAGGGAAAAGTAGTACTAGTTTTTAACTTTGATTATGCATCTACCGACACAAAAGGAGCTATAACATGAAGGTAACACACAGAAGTTCCGCTTTTTTTATAAAAATAACTCAAAAAATTTAATTAATTATCAAAATAATCCATTTTTTAATTAAACACAAAAATGACCTAAAATTTACATTAAAAGTTAGTGAAGCCAATTCTTTGGCTCCACCAATATGCCATGTCAGCAACCATGGAAAAAAATTAATTTTTTGGTAGAGCCATGTAAAATTGACTCCACTAACTTTTACTGTAGATTTTAAGTTATTTTTATGTTTAATTAAAAAATGAATCATTTTGATAATTAATTAAATTTTTTAGGTTATTTTTATAAAAAAAACCCCAAAAGTTCACTTTAGTACCCCATAGGCTAAAGGACTATAAACTGACAATGTGTGGACACCAGACAACAATGCTTGAGGCTGCACCTAAGGTTAGCATCAAGTCAGGGCATATTAATTAATTGGCCAAAGCGTTATGATAAGATGTCATAGTGCCCATTTGATTTCTAACTCACGTAGTCAAGATGAAATATATATAGAGAGCGAGAGGAGAAAACTGGTAATATATGAGAAAAAAACACAGTGCCTCATGGGGGCTTTTACTAAATTCTTTATCTAACAGTTAAAAACCAAAAATGCCTAACGTCATATCATCATTGATTAAAGAAAAAAGATCTCTTAGATCTAGAAAGTTGGTTCTGGAGAATTATTAGACCAAGACACATATTGATGGGGACTTTAAACAAAGACAATAAAGTAAAATTAGATATGGGACCAATCCACCTAACCATATTAAAATGGGAACAAAATATCTTCATCTTAATGCATTGTCACGCCCAACCAGGTAGGTCTTTTAAAAATTTAAAAATTTTAAATTAATAAAAATAATATTATATTTTGATTTTTTAAAAATAATAATTTAATTTAATCTTTTAAAAATGATAAAAATATAAATTATTAAAAATTATCCCAACCTGATTAATGGGTCATATATAAGGAGTCTACATTAGCCAACAAGATATGAATCAAGTGGCCCAAGTTTCCCTAAATCTCTTAATCGTCCCTCCTCATCACATTTAAAATCTGTCGTATTGTCTTACACCCACATTTGCCGTATTATGATTCAAAATTATGGATTTATTTAATGCAACATTTATCATCAAAATCTAACCTTTTCAATATAAAAAAGGAAATATTAGTCATATCATAAAAGATTGTTTTTGAGTCAATG
Organism: Gossypium australe; assembly: GCA_005393395.2. Lineage (NCBI taxonomy): Eukaryota > Viridiplantae > Streptophyta > Magnoliopsida > Malvales > Malvaceae > Gossypium > Gossypium australe. The sequence continues at coordinate 18,363,412 of CM016625.1, read as the reverse complement.
CCATTAGATTTAGCTTGGAGACCTTTTTGTGTTAAACCCAACATAATATCCACAGTGAAGAACATAAACAAATACTTGAACAAAATAGGAAAACGTTACACGTAATGCAATGCAAGTGAGAAAACGGAAAGCATACCTAGAGACCAGTAAGGCATGGGAGCGGGCCTGCCGATAAAAGAGGTGTACTGATCAACAACGCTAAGGGGAGTGGGCCCGGAAAAGAAGTAAAAGTCAAAAACACCACCAATTATCTTATACGTCAATGAATTCCCTCTGTAAAACACATCCATGCCATTGCTGTTCAACAAGAGAACAGCATGTGCAAATGGCTGACCACCCACATTCCTCAAGTCCATGTAAACAGGGTGGGATCCGTACAAATCAGTGTTGAGGTTAATAGCCGACACATCGGTTGTGTACAATGTGTAAGGGTCATTGGGATACAGCTTGATGCCATGCGGTTGAGTGTTCTCTCCAAGTCCATACAGTGAAGCATCTTTAGGCAACTGTGTGGATATCTCCAAGTACTGATCCTTAAACACCATTTCTCCGAATGAGTCCGACCCTCCAGAGCTGGAATTGAAAAGGGTCTGCCCATTTGATTTCCTTTTCACCGCAAAGCTAAAAGGGTCGGCTATGAAGCTGAATATGAGCTCAGACCCTGCAAGCTCCGACACTGTTAAAGGGTTCTTTCTTGATCTCCCAATCGTTTGCTTCAATGCGGGTGGTTGTTCCCTTGGTAAAAGATTGTACGGAACTACCCATCTCTGCTTCTCAGCATCTGTTATGTGTACCCTCAAACGATCTCCCGTCTCATGCCTTTAGAAGAAGAAGAAAAAAAAGGAAGAAATTTTTTATTAAGAGGAATGTAAATGCAAAAGAGGCAAAGATTAAAACTAGACTGGTAACTTACTTGACATAGAGTTGCAAGAGAGGAATATCAGGACCATATATGTTGTTCTTTTGCTTGACCTGAAGGTGACCCAGAAAGCCACCATCAGGGGTCTCTTCAGCTGAGATCAAACGATACCCTTTTCCAATCTTAGTGGGGGCAGATGAAAACCCTCCACAGAAACATGATAATAAAACCAGAAGAACGTAGAGGGAACTCGAAGAAAGTAGGTAAGTTGGAGAGAACATTACTCAAACAAAGCAGAGAGCAAAGAGCAGAGTGAGAGTAAAGAGTGTTAAAAGCACTATATAGGAATAGGAGTCACTGAATGAAAGAAGTGGCAGTCGTTTGATGCATGAATAGGGTGGTCTTAGACACGTGATGATGATGGTCTGTGGACCAGATGCCTCTCCCTGTTTTGATCATAAAATCCTTTTTCAACAAAGAGTGGTCCCATTTCTATCAACGACTTTGGTTGATAATTTCGTAGATTCATCAAATGAAGACATAGAGATATCTTTGTTATATTCTCCTCCCCAAGCAAAATCATGATATGTTACAATTAGTAGGGAAATGGTGATAGAGTTGGATTAGCTAGAATCCAATGCAATCCATGGTCATAGATGGGCTTTCAAGTTTGTTCAGTTCCTGAGAGATCAAATATATTTTATAAAGGAAGATCGTAGACATTAAACATGATTCTCGGGGACTTCACCAAGTTCCAACACGCTAGTTGTACTTTCTATTATTGCCTTTTCATCAAAGAAGGGGGAAAGGGAACTCGTTTTCTTCTACGCTCATAAATCATGTTTTCATATATAGGAATCTTGCTGTTGAAACCTATTTACTAATATTAAATGAGGATGAAGAAACATCTTCATCTAATTTACATTTAAGACAGCCACAAGTTACGAGGGTTAAAAACCCCTGCTTTCTTGCTTGTATATTAGTTATCCATATCTAATATGCTAAATTAAACACTTGTTGCTTAAATTTTATTTTAATAAAGATTATGAAGTCGGTGGCAGTGTTTTCTTAGGCATAAGGGTCAAACAATTCAAGCATTTATATATTAAAATGTCCATTGAGACATAGGCATAATTCAGTCCTAGGAAGAAGTTATCCTCAAGAAAAATATCGGGAAAGATTAAATTATAAGGAGGTGGTCCCAATTCTTGATTCATTTTCTTTCTTGAATAAACAAATTCATTGATATTGTTCTTGTTATTGTACTTTGATGACAAATGAGTAGGATGCAAGAAGAAAAATTGGTATTGTAGTAACCGATAAGGGCTCGTGACCCTTAAATCATGTCATTACTTACCCCAAGTATGTCCACATTTTGCATGCCATATTATCATTGTAATCTGATTCTATTTTGTCTTTTTAAGGGCATGAGCATGGGTTTATGAAGGATGAATGGACGCTTTTTCTCTTTCTAATTATTTATATGTCTTTCAAATATTAGACATTTTGCATCTATACTTAACTATATAATCCTAAAAACGTTGTCTTCAAGGAACTTATATATATTGTTTATGAAGATTGAAGAGTTTACATCTATAAAATGATTTTAAAACCTGTGCTGTAGAGACCGTTAGAATAAAGATAACAAGCATTTTAATTTTGTGATAATCAAGAATTGGGAACAACATGGTGAATCTTGTAAGAAGATTAAGAGATTGTAGGGGGAAAAGCACTGGAAAATGAAGGTAAATCCAGTATCTTGGGATCCCACTCTTTGTTTGCCTCGTATATTAGATATACGACACTGTCATTACATGGAGAAATTAATATATAATTAAAATATTTGTAATATAACCCCCAATCATCTAAGTCTTCAATTTTAACTTCACTACCCCTTTCCAATTGGATTATGATACTGTCATTGCATCATCTCCTTAAGTTAGTTCTGTGGCGCTTCCGACTCACACCTCGGAACTCTAAGCACTGAAAAGAAGCAAAGGATATGTGAGGCGATTGAAGCGGTGTATCTTGGAAGGTCTAGATTTCAGTGAAAATGAAGCCCAACATTGCGTCAGTTGTGGCCTGAACTGGGCTACCGCCCAAGCACTGCCCCATTAATCTAACTATTTATATTTCCCTTTTTTATTGTCCTTCATTTTTCATAGAGTTACAAGTAAACTAATTTTATTGTATTTTCATTTTTTGTTTTTTAAGTTCTATTTTCCGGCTCTTCATTTTTGTTGAGGTTACGAAATTATTATTATTTTTTATTGCCATTTATTTTTTAAGTTACATTTTATGATTTTAAATTTGAATAAAGGTTACAAAATACAAACATGTTTGATACTCGTGGAATCCACCAACAATAAATTCTTACGTGTAAATAGTAAATAAATAACAGTATAGGGAGTAAGGTCGATCTTACTGAGATTAGAATATCTAAAATTGTGTTTTCGACTTAACTATTGCGTGTTAGGCAACTATCGTGCCTATGACGTGTGACACTTATGCAAAAATAAAAAAGGGGGAATTTAAATATGATAAAAGTAAAAAATAAAATAGAGATAATTTAAATTGAAATAAAAATAAAAATAAACACAAATGAAATTAAATTGAATAAATTGATACGATGAAATTCTAGTTTTAGGCTCATTTTTAACTGCAATTTGAAATTGATCATTGATAACAATTTCTCTTTCAAACAATAAGTCAATTATAGTGATCAATGATGCCTCAGACCACTAACTCCTCCGTGTGTAAATTAATTCCGTGAACGCCCAACAACTAACCTTTATCGAACGAACAATCACAAAATACACTTCCATGATTTTACTCTTTAGTAGCCTTACGAACTACAATGAACCAATTCAAACCAACGACCTCAACTGTGCAACTCGCTTAAATCTAATTGTTATTTTTATTGACGGATCCAACTAAACACTTAATTGGACATGCCAATGGGTTTCTCAATAGATCAAGTATGACAAATGATCATATCAATTCTTCTAACTATAAGTCTAACAAACACCGAGTCAACAAACTCTTTTTAATTTGGTGTTATTACAACTTTTTATTGCGACGGTGTCTATCTCCTAAACTAGAGAAACAACAAATACCAAAATAAATTTTTTTAAATAGGGTTTCAAATATTATAACTCTCTCAAATTTCTAGATAAAATTACTTCATAAAATTAAACAACAGTGAAAAAGAAAATAATTGAAGAAAAACAAAACATTATTGAAATAAAAACAAAATAGAACAATGGTTTTTGATTTTGCGATAATATGCCTCCTCCCGTCTCTTAATCTTTCGTATCTATATATAAAATAAAACCTAAGCAAAAACTAATTTTACACCTTGTAAATGCCCAAATTTGCCCGGGCTCATCAAGAATAAACCAAGAAATAAAATAAAATAATAATTTAGTCTAAATTTTTACAAGTCCAAAATACTAAAAAACCCTAGGCGGCCCGTTGGCTCAAACCTAGATTAAGTTTTCAGAAAAACTGAAAACCCTAGCCTCCATGCGTCGCACCCCCTTCCATGTACCTCCACAGCACACACGCCACCCGAGGTCTGCTGTCTTGCACCAAAACGGCAAAGGAGCCTCTTCTCTCCCCTCCGTTGACCTTGCGCACCTGCAAAGAAAGAAGGCACAAAAGCAATAGCAAGAACAGTAGCAAACAGAAAGAAAAACGAATAATATATTATAACACATTCGGCTATAAAAAAACCAGAATATCAATGTAATAGAGGGATACGAAAAAAAAAATCAATCCAAAGAAATAAAAAAAAACACTCTAGTTTTTGAGCGAATGATTATTTTTCTGCATATTTATTTTCCAAATACATCATATATATATAAAAAGAGAGAAAAATACGAGAGTTTTACCTTTGTTATCGTCGCGGCGAAGATCGGTGTAAAAATCGAAAGCCTCTTCTTTCGTTGTCGAGCTTTGGCCGGATCTAGGGGTTTTTAACCCCAGATCCGGATCCCCCAGAGGACGGGGATAAAAAAGCTCTTTTTTACGATCTCCGACCACCGAGAGCGGCAGAGCCGTCGCTGGCGACCGGTGGCTCATGGCGGCTCGATGACCAGATCTTAAGCAATGCTCAGAGAGAAAATGAAGAGAAATAATTTTTTTTAAAGAGAAGCAAAAGACTTTTTTTTTCTTAAAATTTCTGCTTTTATAGCATTCCAAAATGGCGTCGTTTTGGGTTTCATTTCCAGACACCAAAACGGCGTCGTTTTAACAATAACCCAAAATCCAACCTGATGACTGACCCACAAGGCTAGGATCCGCGTGTTTTCTAGTGCATGGGTTATTTGCGCGTGCGGTCCTTCCGCTTTTGCAACGCGTTGTAATTTAGTTTTTTTCTTTCTTTTTTTCCTTTTAATTTTGCCGCATAATTTTATCTCTGTTTCATTTTGGTCCACATTGAAACGGTGCACTCTAAGGACTGGGAATAATTTTCCATCTAGTCCCTGCACCTTTACGCACGTTTTATTTCAACCCTCCAAGCTGCCCTTTCCTTTTTTTATTTTAAAATCTATCCCAAAGTTTTGTTTAAATTGCAATATAACCCTTAGTTATTTAATTATTTAATTTCAACCCTATATATATATTTTATGTGTTGTGTTTATTTATCTATTTGTTATCTTATACTCTTTATATATGTTAAAAATTTAATGTCTATATTTTTTTTATTTAAATATTTTTTGTTCGTATTATTTTCTCTCTACTATTATTTATTTATTTACCACTTGTTTCTTTTTCTTTTTTTATATTCAAAGATTGTTATATTTTTTACATTTTACTTTTTTTTATATGTATATATCTTCATGTTTCAATTTTTTTTACTACTTTATCATTTCTTTATCGTCTTTATACTACTCTTGAGGAATCTCACATTTTATTTCTTTTATTACTTTATTTATTTTATTATTAATATCACGAATTAATATTTTATAATTATAATGATTTTATTATAACATTCACTTATTTATTTATTTTATATATTATCCCCGTATAGCCATTTTATATTATTTCATCATTATTACTATATGCGCTAATTCAAGGATAATAAGTCGTTTTTATATTATACCCCGAATAAAAGAAATACATATTGTTTAAATATTATATTTATTATTATTCAAAAAAGGGAAAATTTTCAAAATAAGGCAATGTTCCGTATTTGAAAATTTGAGAAGTCGTACCCTAACTTGCTGGGTTTCAATTTTTCTCGTTGAACCTAAATAATCGAACATCCTTTTAAAATTAAAATACATGAGTTTTAGATAAAAAATAAAAGGCAAGCTTATTATCAAGGGTTTGAGGTGTTGTGTCCTAGCTTACGGGATGTGACATTTTGTTACCTTGAGATGAGAGGGTCTTTAACATACATTTCGATTTACTCAAACAAATTTTAAGTAAAATTAACATTAATACAAAGAGGGATCGTATTTTAGACTCTTTCCAAGTTTTCAACTTTCGATCCAAGACATTAATTAATCAATTAAGTACCAATTTTGAGAGTTCTAAGGGTGCTAATCCTTCCTCGTGCGTAACCAACTCTCGAACCCGTTTTCCTGAATTTTGTAGACCAAAATCGTTGTTCTAGTAAATCAAAACTGTTTATTAAAACGATCAAATTGCGAGATAATCCGATCACACCTCATAAAAAAATGATTGGTGGTGACCTGTCGAAACCATTTTTTTGTTTGAAAACGGGCCGACTTTAAAAAGAAAAACGGAGTCGCCACCAATCTTTTGAAGTGCGATTGGGTCACTTTGAAAACATTTTGATCTACGAATTTTAAGAAAATGGGCTCGGGAGTCGGTTACGCACGAGGAAGGATTAGCACCCTCGCAACGCCCAAAATTGGTATCGTATTGATTGATTGATGCCCTAATATCAAAAATTAGAAGAGATTTTAAAATTCGAATCATTTGGAAAATATTTGGGTAATTCGAGTTGGATATCGAAATTCTCTTGTTCCGAAAGGATGAAATATCACATCCATTAGGATACAATATTTCAAAACTTTCGACGTCAAGATCATCTCATGACTTCCAAAATTCATACATTGTCGTTTTAAAAGGATATTCCCTTACTTGGCCAAACGAACGAACCGAAACCCAGCACGTTAGGGCACGATCCCTCAAATTTCCAAGCATGAAATATTGCCTTATTTTTAAAGTTGAGAAAACACGATCAGAACTTTAAAAGGATATATAGTCCTTTGGACGAGCGAAAAATTGAAACCCAGCACGTTAGGGCACAATTTCTCAAAACTTCCAAGCACAAAATATTGCCTTGCTTTTAATTTTAAAAAACGGACACAATCTTAAAGGATATTTTATAATTTGGTTAAACAGAAAATCGAAACTCAGCACGTTAGGGCACGATTCTTTGAGTTTCTAAATATGAAACATTGCCTTGTTTAAAAACCTTTTTATGAATTTCGAAAAGCGTGGTAAAAGGGAAAAAAATAAGATAAACGATAGTATTAATGCTAAGGCAAATGACAAATAAAAATAAAAGTAATAGGATTAGGAATGATAACAAAATAATCATAAAAATATAAGAAACAATAATAATACTAATAACAATGATAAAATAAAAATAAAAATAATGATAACGAAAATGGCAATAACAATGTTGAGAATAAAAATAAAAGTAAAAATAAGAAACATAATTATAAGAATAATAATATGTATAATACAGCAGTGATAGTGAAAAAAGAATAGTGGCAAAAAATATTAGTAATAGGATAGTGTAAGAATAATATATATACAAAGTTAATTTCAAATAAAATAGGTAATAAAAAATATTAATAGAAATATTAAAAGAATAATTGTAAAAATAACAATGATAATACTAAACTAGTAGTAATAATACTAATATTAGTAATAGAAATAATAGTAGATATAGGAAATATGGTTGTCATAAAAAATAACGTTAATAGTAAAATAATAATACAAAGGAATATAATAATAAAATAATAAAAGGGAAAATATAGTATGAAAGTAATAAATATAATATATAATAATAATCACAAATATAATAATAAATATGATAATATTAGTAAATATAAAATATGATAACAATATATAATAATAATAACAGAAATCATATGATGATAATAATAATAATAATAATAATAATAATAATAATAATAATATACATAGCAAATTAATAATGATAAAAATATAAAAACTCAAATCAAATCATTTAATAGTAAAAAAGACAAAATAATAAAAAAGGACTAAACTGGATCGAAAACAGGAGTTTTGGGGCAAAATCACAAAGTAAATAAAAGGATAAGGACCAAATTTAATCGCGCGCACAATCTTGGAGGACTAGAAACGCAATTACTCCAAGCCCTAAATACTATGCTTGAATGCGGACCAAATCGAAGCGGCACACAAACTTCAGGGGCAAATTTAAAAAAATAGAAAAAAGCTGAAGGGGGATGCAATTAAAACAGGGCACAAGAGGGGAGGACCGAATGCGCAATTTACCCATTTAGGGTAAAAGGCCCCTTCCCCTTTCCTTTACACGGCGTCATTTTGAATGCATTTGAAAAATAAAATAAATCCCTTTCATCTCCCTTTTCTGCTTCAAAACAGAAAACCAAATCCTGTCCCCCTTTTTATTTGTAAAATCATTCAACCTAAACAGAACCCCAAAAAAACAAATGGGATCCCCATTTTTTCTCTGCTAGGGCACGCTCGTTCTTGCTGCAAGTCCACCATGCGCGCACCCTCAGCGACGGCCGGAGGAACCATGGTAAGATCCTCTCGATCTCTTTTTTCCAAAAAACTCCGTTTGTTTTTGAAAACAAATGCAAGAAACCCGTGAAAATGGAGAAGTTTTAATACACTCCTCTTCTATTGTAGCATATAATAGCAGGGCTAAAAGAAAAACGAAATCGAGACTCAAAAAAAAATCGGAAGGTTGAACAATAGTCACCTTGAGTTTTCACTGATTCCCTATTTTAATCTCTGCGCAAATTTCTTTTTCTATTTACTTGTGTTTGTATCTGTAAAACCGTGTATATTGCTATCCGAAAAAAAACCCTTTCATTTTGTTATTCGGCTTTTATATAGCCTAGATTACAACTGTTTGGTACTGAATATTTGGCCCCTCTTTGCAGGTGTACGCGGAGATCACTGTAACACCCTCTAACCCTAAACCGTCGCCGAAACAGGGTTACAAGGTATTACTGGACATATCAAACAATTTACTAATTATTCACAAATAAAATAGTATTCATAGTATAATTTAATAATTAAATACCTATATTGGACTTTCAATGCCTAAGCATATATTAAAAGTAGAAAGAAACTTGTTCAATCATTCCAGAAAATTCTTCGTAAATTTTTCTTTTATTTATAAAAATTTCGGCAGTATTTCTGCTTATTTTCACCTAATTCCCCCTGCAAATTCAGACCAAAACAACCAATACTAATTTATCATTTTATAACTTTATATCATTTTCCTCATCCAAAATATTATAATCATTTAAATATAACCAAAGCATTTAACTTAAGTATATATATATGTTCATAATTCGTATAACTATCTAGTACATGCCACTTAACAAAAGGAAGAATTTCATCACCAAAATCCTCTTGTTGGAGTCGGATTGGATTTGGATGCTGGACCGGGTCAGAACTCTACTAACTTGCGCACGGAAAACAAACCGTACGCTGAGTATTGGAATTACTCAGTGGTATTATCATAATTCAATTTATAACAATGAATAAATATCGTAAACATACTTAGATAAATAACACATTATACATATAATTATACTAAGTTGTTATATTTCCAATGTAACAATTTTAATATTTGAATTAATATCTCATTCATAGAATTCCAATTGTTCATGAACCTCTGGTTCATCTCTCAATCACATATATTTCTTTCATTCAGAGGTTCAAATAATCAAATTCATATAATTTTCTTATTTCACATAATTACCCCTATTAACATGACTCGGACTTTGGCGGATACTCGGATCCAACCAAACACACCATACTGGCACCCAGTGCCTAATCGGATAGTTCGAAGTAATATAGTGACACCCAGTGTCTCATCGGCCCAGCCGAAGTAAAGAGGTACCCAGTACCTTATTGAATCTATCCGAAGTAAATAATATGACACCCAGTGTCTCATCGACTCAAGGTCGAAGAATCCTTGAACACTTCCAATCCTATGGCATGCCAATTATATCCGACTCAGCCCGACTAGTTAATAGGGTATTTAAATCACATATTCATATCACTTTCACTTTCAACTGATCATAATCATTCGGATTCAATTCATACATATTATCAATACAATCTCAATCTCAATCTCAATCTCAATCTCAAACCACTTCCAATTTAATTTCACAAATTAATTCAATATACCTTTCATATCAATATTTTTAATTCAATACTAACACATATTCATCAATTAAGTCCAAGTCATATTCAATTCAAACATCAATACTTACCTAAATTTCATTTTTCATACACATACATTGAAATTAAACATGCAATTATAAATAACTTGAATTATGATAATACAAACCGATATTTTCTCGAGCTACTCCTCGATCACTTTTTCCTTCCCCTTCGTATTAGACGTCTCGATTTCCTTGTTTGCTACAATAATAATAACAATTTACATTATTAAATATAGCATTAAATTATAATAAATAATTGAATTTTATTCAATTCCTAACCTTGTTCTTCATTCCACATTCTTTGTACACAATTCTATTATTTACTTATAAGTTCTTTCTAGGCTGTCTACCTGAGTCATTGTCACTAAATCATCTATATCTGGAGCTACGAAACTTCAAATTAATATCCGTAAATTTTTCCCGAAACTAGACTCATATATATTTTACTGTAAATTTTTTAGAATTTTTGGTATGGCCAATCAATACCAGATTATTCTTAAAGTTTCCCCTATTTCACTGTTCAACTGCTCTGACCTCTCTTCACTACGAATTAAATTACTCTTTGTACAGAATTTAGATGGCCTCCTTGTTTAGCTCATTTGAAACTAGACTCATTCAGGATTTCATACATATAAATTTTAATCCACAATTATTTTTGTGCAATTTCTAATGATTTTTCTAAGGTAGAACAGGGGATCTCGAAATCACCCTGAACCAGTTTCACTAAAATTTAAATATCTCATAATACAGAACATATTTGCTTTCTCTGTTTCTTTCATATGAAAATAGACTCAATAAGCTTTAATTTCATATCTCACTCAACTTCTAATTCCACTTCTACGATGTTTGGTGAATTTTCAAATTTACTCTACTGCTGCTGTCCTAAAACTGTTTTCTTGTAACTTATTTTGCAATTAAATCCTAATTAAGTTTACTTGTTTCTTAACTTAATTCATGCTTTGATTCTACTTAAATACCTTCCATATTCAACTTGATTATATAATTTTCATAATAAAACCCTAATTTATAATTTCTTCCAAATTGATCCCTATAGTAGAAAACTTATAGCTTACCTTACAATTTAATCCTTTTTCTAATTCTAACTTAGATTTCATTCAATTTAATCCATAATTCATATTTTTCTTCAACATAAACTATATTTAAAAACCTAAAAACTCTCAAAACATCAACTTAGTTTCATCAAAATTTTGCTTTAAAGCTTCTAAAACATCAAAATTAAGAGAATAGGACTTGATTGACTTACCAATTTAAACTTCAAGCTTTAAATCCCTAATTTTTCCTTTTTCTTCTCTTTCCTTCCTTTCCCCTGTTTCGTATGCTCTCTGTTTCTTTTTTTTTTCTTTCTGTTCTTTGCTTTGTTTCTTTTCTTATCTCTTTTACTCTATTACTTTATGTTATAATAATATAATATAATATATAATAATTACTTTAAATTAATTTAATATTATTTATTACTAATATACATATATTTTATAATTAAAATCTAAGTAAAAATCTTAGATTTTTACTCATATGCCGCCTCAACTTATGCTAAATGGCATATTTGCCATTTTGATCCTTTTTATTTTCTTTTAATCTACAATTCAACTTTTACCCTTTATTCACTTTAGTCCTTTTCCCTAATTACTTTAAATTAAACTAAATTCACTTATCAAAAATCTAATTCAACCTATACTAACTTTGTAAATATTTTTAATAAATATTTACGGACTCGTTTTCCTAGGACGGAGGCCCTAAACTCACTTTTTCGGTGCCCGTAGAATTTGGGTTATTACAATCACGGAGGACGTGGGATATGTTACGTGGGCGTGGTGGATGGCGTGGAAGGCGGCTCTGCTGGCGGCGCCAAGGGGTTGCTGCTGGGGTTTCCTTCTAATTTTTGTTTTTTGTTAAGTTTTTGGGTTAAAAATTTGGGCTAGGGTTTAGATGTTTGGTTTGGGTCTGATAGGTTTGGGTTTTGGGCCTGTTTGTTTTATATTTTAATAGGTTTTAAAGTTGGGTTTGTTGGGGGTGAAAAATTGGGCCGTATAGCTGCCCTTCTTTGCTTGTTATCGTGTAACGGGAACGAAGCAAAGATAAAAGAGCCAATTTTGCCCAGTCTTGCTGAGTCTTGATTTCTTGGCGCTTTTTCTCTTCAAATAGCTTCACTTTAACCCACTACATCTTCAAGGGTATAGGAATTTTGTCTCGATCTGCCCCACTACTGTTTAGTGGAGATAAGATTTGTAATTTCCAGCCTGTTACCCTACTGCTTAGGGGATTAAGGCTAGTGGTTTCGATCTACTCCACTCCTGCTCAGTGGAGATAAGATCTGCTTCTTCAGCCTGTTACCCTACTGCTTAGGGAATTAAGGCTCATCGTCTTCGATCTGTTCCACTCCTGCTCAGTGGAATAAGATCTGCTTCTTCAGCCTGTTACCCTACTGCTTAGGGAGATAAGGTGATATGTCATTGATTTGTTTCCTGCAATATCTTCAGGAAAACTTCATTCTTCAGACTGCTCCACTTAGAACAAAACCTGAAATTTCAATTTGCTTCCTTACTATCTTCAGGAAGACTTCATTCTTCAGTTTGATCCACTTGGGAACAAAATCTGAAATTTTCAATTCTTCAGTTTGCTTCACCAAGGAACAAAATCTGAAATTTTCAATTCTTCAGTTTGATCCACTAGCATTTTTAGGGAACAAAATCTAAAATTTTCAATTTGCTTCCTTACTATCTTCAGGAAGACTTCATTCTTTAGTTTGATCCACTTGGGAACAAAATTTGAAATTTTCTCCACTAGCATTTCTAGGGAACAAAATCTGAAATTTTCAATTCTTCAGTTTGATCCAGTAGCATTTCTAGGGAACAAAATCTAAAATTTTCAATTTGCTTCCTTACTATCTTCAGGAAGACTTCATTCTTCAGTTTGATCCACTTGGGAACAAAATCTGAAATTTTCAATTTACTTCCTTACTACCTTCAGGAAGACTTCATTTTTCAGTTTGATCCACTTGGGAACAAAATCTGAAATTTTCGATTCTTCAATTTGCTCCACTAGGGAACAAAATCTGAAATTTTCCGTTTTGCTACACCGTCCTTTGAAGGACATGTACTGTATACTCAAATGTTTTATGGATGACTTTTTGCATGAATGCAGAATGCCATGAGAATGATGATTAGGACGCATGATCGGAATGAATCTAATGCTCCTAACTAAATGATCTTAGGGATGACATTTGTATGAATACAGGATGTCATGAAAATGATTTTTTTAAATGATTAGGACACAATGATCGGCATAAATCAAATGCTCTTAATTGGAAATGAGAGAATGATCCCTACGGGTTGTCATTGCTCATAGTTCATCAAGGTTCTATCACTGATGCGCTACCATGCTTTCTCGTTCAGCTGGTATCTTGGACAAAAACCCAAAAGAACAATCATTCTGTTCACAAGCTTGCCCTGCTGTAATTCCAGAGTCCCCTTCCTTAAACCTTAGGACATAAAAATTTATACCTCCCACTGCAACTTCTGGGGAATAACATTTGGTTTTTCCATCCATTCAGTTATCACTTAGAGGTACAGAATTTTCAATCAACTTGGCCTATTATATCATCCCCTGAGTATAATGACCAGATGTATGCATGCAGGGTATTCCGATAATAAACCCCTTTTATACATGGATTGACCTTGTTCGTCATTTGCCGATATGGTGTTACCAATGAATTTGTCTTATCCAATAAGAATTTGAAAAGATAATCATTTTTCAATGTTTCCAATCCTATTAGGCTGGGTGAGTTCTGAACAATAGTCCTGTTTCAGATTCTCATATTATTTAGAAGCTTCCAAAGTAATATGCGAAACTCCTTTTATGAAAGTATTAGTCCAATAATCATTATTTCAATATAAAATGCTTGAAAAAGATCAATGGATAAGAAAGAAATTAGTCAGGAGCATAGTTCCGAGAAATAATTTTATCAAAGATAACCCAGGCAATAAAAGAAAATTGATTTGGGTGTATCTCAAAAAAGAATAAAGCAATCAAAGATAACGAATTTCAAAAATAGGTAAGAATGAAGCTAGGTGCCCCAGATATCGCAATCTAAGCTTCTATGTCCAAACTTCTTCAGAACCATTTTAAGCTTAATATGTGTTTAAGGGATCCGGAGTACTTTGTCGATGCCCCAAGAGGTGACATATTTGCTCATTATTAATTCAAATGTCGTAAGACTACGGTATGCCCCACTTTTTGGTCAAAATTTGAGCCTCCCTTTTCGGGTTTTCAACTCAAATCCCTTTTGGTCTCAAAACGCCCTTTGCGGGTTTCCGCCTTGGCCTCTCTTTTTTCTTTTTTTTTTCCTTTTTTTTTGAGGCGCCCTTTACGGGTTTTCATCGTGGTCTTTCCTTTTTCAGGTAAAATATCTCTTGACTAAACCTGAATTCACCGGATTGGGCAAGTCTTCACCATTCGTCTCGGTCAATATCAATGCTCCCCTAGAATAGGCCCTATATAAGTCCTTTCCAGTTTGACATATGTTTTCCTCTAAAATCATTTTGTAGAGGAAAATCTTTTTCAACCTCAGGTTTCTTCGTGGAATTCCCTAAGATGAACTTCTTTAACGTAAGCTCGCATCATCTGGCCGTGACGAATAGCTTTTAACCTTTTTTTCAATTAGGTTCAATTGACAAAATGCTTCAGTTCCATAATGGGTGAGATGTTGCCCCAGCGAATGTTCTGGCTGACGTTCAATAAGACAGAGGGTAAATGATAGCTTCTTTATGCCAATCTTTACAAGTCTTAGCCACCTTTCATTTTTTTTGACAACTTTTGTTGCACTGTGATATACTGCCTAATCTTTAGACAAATTGTAAACTTTGACTTTGTATAGTGATCTTTTATGGCATTTCTCCTCTTTTTTCTTTTTTTTTTGACAATTTGACGACTATCGACTTTGTAACATTGCCATATGAAGCTAATTCCACCCTCTTAGTGAAGTAAACGATGACCACGACAATAAATCGATATCGACTAGAAGCTTTTGACAAGATTGGCCCCATCACATCTATGCCCCACATATGGAAAATTTGTGCAGAATTAGAGAAAGTACATGAATCTTGTCTCCTTAAATACGACATAGCTGACATCCCTTTTTATGTAGATCAGTAGTACTCGATCCTTATGTTAAGCCGGCGTCTTAGTAGCCCAGGCATGTTCTGATATTATTGTGCCAAAAACATCTTTGAATAAACCCATGATGTCTTGCATTATTTCTATGGTGAGTTGGGATTCAATCTTCACCCCTTCTCTAGGCTCATAACATCTGCTGATCCTTTGTTAGTAAGGTCTGTTTTTCATCTTGTTTTACCATTCTTAACAAATCAGAAGATATGTTACGATCTCTGTCATCTTCACAGTTCTTAGATCCCCTATACCCATATCACGTTCAAAAAAGGAGTCCGTAACAACGTCGCTCATGTCGTTGATATCTGGGTACCTAGGTATGAAGGTAAGAAATCCAAGGGATGAATGATTCTAAGGATGATTATTGGTATGGTCATGAAAGAATACTAAAAAAACAAAAGAATGTACAGTATGAAATATAAAGAATAAAAGAATATGTATTCAAAAAGATGCATTTTATTGAAATGATAATTCTGGACATAAGCCTATTTCACAAAAGAGTTCTTATTGCCTCTAGGCCTAAGGCAAAAAACATGTTTTGCACATTACTATAGACCAGTTCTAAAAAATACAGGGATCTCTTCCACAGTCCCATTATTCAAAACACTTCCAAGTGCCCAAGGGCTTGGAAACTTCATTCTCTTTAAGGAGTCGCAACTTTCTTCTCTCCTCCTTCAATTATCACATTTACTGCCTCGTCAAAGTGACCAGGTTTTGATGAATCGTCGATCTTCACAACTCCCATTTTAATGAACTTTTCAACCTGCTTTTTGCACGTAGTGCAGTTTTCAATTGTATGGCCCTTTATTCACGCGTGGTACTCGCACTGGGCATTCTCGTTATACCATTTTGGGAATGGAGGTTGCAACAGTTTCGAATAAAATGGGGACACCACGTGTGCGTTCAACAAACTTTGATATAGCTCCTTATACGTCATTGGGATTGGCGTAAATTGAAACTTTTCAGAGTTTTACCTTGTGCCCGAATCTTGTCTCATCGACCCTTGTTGCCCAGCAGTGATCACCTTTAGCTGGTTAACAGTAATTGTTTTTGAGTACCCTTTGTTGTATGTACTTATATTATTCACTTCGTCATCCCTTTTTCTAAGAATAGACCTTTTAGTAGTTTCCCCTACTTCAATCTTGCCACCCCTTATGGCATTTTCAATCATCTCTCCTGCTATCACTATATCTGCAAAGCTTTTAATAGTATTTCCTATCATATGAGTGATGAATGGAGCCTTCAAGGTATTGATGAAGAGCATTGTAGTCTCCTTTTCTATGAGTGGTGGCTGAACTTGTATGGCGACCTCTCTCCATCTTTGTACATACTGCCTGAAGCTTTCATTTGGTTTCTTCTCCATGTTTTGCAACGTGATTCTATTAGGTGCTATATCAGCCACATGGCCGTAGTGCTTCATAAAGGTTTGTGCCAAATCTTTCCATGATTTGACTTGAGTATGACTTAATTGGTTGTACCATTTAGCCGCGGCTCTAGTCAGACTATCCTGTAAACAGTGGATCAACAACTGGTCGTTGTTGACATATCCCGTCATTCTTCGACAGAACATTGTAACATGGGCCTCAGGGCAGCTGGTCCCGTTGTACTTTTCAAATTTTGGCATCTTGAACTTGATCTGGGACCAAACTCAACTTCTTAGCATCTACCTCGCATTGGTAATCAGCACTTTCCAATGCTCGAAACTTCTCCTCCAACCACTTGCATCGATCCTCAAACTCCTTTGGAAGCTCCGCCTTTGTTTTTTCTCCTTCTGCTACATTATCGAAGTTAGGGACTATTGGATTTGCCAAATTATCTCTTGGGTTGGAGCTCGAGCCTGCAGGGAAGTTTGCCGGTGCTGGGATACCGGATTGGTACTGGGGTTTGATGTTGATTGACACTCTTGGTGGTTGAATCTAGAAATTTACCGGGGCCAAGCCTGGAGAATAAGTAGAATCTTCATTGTTACCTCCAGTATCAACCATAGGGCTCTTTCCTTTACCAGACCCTCCAGTCAACAGCTGTGTTAACTGGCTCATCATACTTCTCTGGAATTCCAGCATTTGATCCCTCATATCCTGTTGGATCTTAGCCAACTGTTCTTGCATCTGAGTTTGTAGTTGGTCTTGCATCTCTTTCTGCATCTGTTCTAACCTCTCTAACCTTTGATCCATGGCTTTCGTCCTTTTGCGAGTGTAGTAGCGATGTTCCAGGATAACTATAACACGATCTCTAGTTAATAGGGCTCTTTTATGACATTAAATGCATATGATGCGATGTAATGCAAATGGATGAAATGCAATGCAAATGCATGAAATGAATGCAAAAAGAAAGAGAGGCGTTGATTCTGAATTCAATTCCATCAGAAGAACTTTTCTAGAAAATAAATTTCTTTACATAAAACGGATTACATATGCGGCTTCGTCCTTATAGTCCAGGTGAAGACACCAAACTCCTTCTTCGTATCCGGATGTTACGGTCATGTCCCATGAACCTTCTCAATACACGCCTCTTCCGGCTCCTTGTTGATTGATCGAGGCCGTGACTCCTCACTCATTCTCCGCGACACTTATAAGCTTCTTTGAAAAAGTCAAGACGTGACGGCTCTTGAATAGTCTTTGTCAGCTTGAATCCTCGGGCAAAGTCTTGTATATTTCTGCAGACTATCAGCCTTCTCTCGTTGTTTACCTGGACTATAATCGAACGACCGTATTATAACCCACTTTATCAAGTAATCCATTTCCTTATGACAAACTCTTCTATTTAGCAATCGAATATGAATCGACACCTCCTTTATATGATGATGAAATGCAATGCATTCATAAACAAAAGAAACATGTTAGTATCATATACAGATGTGAAAAATCAAACACCTATCTAGGTGACTACTAGGGTTCAACATAGTTCACTATATGCGGTTTGGTTTTAAGGGAAAAAGGGTACCTGAACCAGCAGATTCCTCGATCTTCACTCATTATAAGTTCATACAGACCGAGTTCAGTTCAGGGGAATACATTTCCCTATGGCTGCACGGAGGTGAAAAACTCACAAAGACATAGGTACGGATGTATCTCGAAAGCGATCCACTATTCTGCACGAAAGTGAAAACCTCACGAAGGAGTAGCTTCCCACTCTCACTTAAAGGTGTGACCACTACGGTCATGCAATATGCTCCAAATGTATCCTAGACACTTAGATCGTAACAAGCATATGACACGACTCAAACAAATGCGATGGAAGAAATGAAATAAAAAAATTATTTTCGATAAAAGGACATTAATCGATCAATTCTACGACTTGACTCTCTTATTGGTCCCAAGTGGAGTCGCCAAGCTGTCGAAACCATTTTTTTGTTTGAAAACGGGCCGACTTTAAAAAGAAAAACGGAGTCGCCACCATTCTTTTGAAGTGCAATTGGGTCACTTTGAAAACATTTTGGTCTACGAATTTTAAGAAAATGGGCTCGGGAGTCGGTTACGCACGAGGAAGGATTAGCACCCTCGCAACGCCCAAAATTGGTACCGTATTGATTGATTGATGTCATAATATCGAAAATTAGAAGAGATTTTAAAATTCAAATCATTTGGAAAATATTTGGGTAATTCGAATTGGATATCAAAATTCTCTTGTTCTGAAAGGATGAAATATCACATCCAGTACGTTAGGATACAATATTTCAAAACTTTCGACGTCAAGATCATCTCATGACTTCCAAAATTCATGCATTGTCGTTTTAAAAGGATATTCCCTTACTTGGCCAAACGAACGAACCGAAACCCAGCACGTTAGGGCACGATCCCTCAAATTTCCAAGCATGAAATATTGCCTTATTTTTAAAGTTGAGAAAACACGATCAGAACTTTAAAAGGATATATAGTCCTTTGGACGAGCGAAAAATTGAAACCCAGCACGTTAGGGCACAATTTCTCAAAACTTCCAAGCACAAAATATTGCCTTGCTTTTAATTTTAAAAAACGGACACAATCTTAAAGGATATTTTATGATTTGGTTAAACAGAAAATCGAAACTCAGCACGTTAGGGCACGATTCTTTGAGTTTCTAAATATGAAACATTGCCTTGTTTAAAAACCTTTTTATGAATTTCGAAAAGCGTGGTAAAAGGGAAAAAAATAAGATAAACGATAGTATTAATGCTAAGGCAAATGACAAATAAAAATAAAAGTAATAGGATTAGGAATGATAACAAAATAATCATAAAAATATAAGAAACAATAATAATACTAATAACAATGATAAAATAAAAATAAAAATAATGATAACGAAAATGGCAATAACAATGTTGATAATAAAAATAAAAGTAAAAATAAGAAACATAATTATAAGAATAATAATATGTATAATACAGCAGTGATAGTGAAAAAAGAATAGTGGCAAAAATATTAGTAATAGGATAGTGTAAGAATATATATATACAAAGTTAATTTCAAATAAAATAGGTAATAAAAAATATTAATAGAAATATTAAAAGAATAATTGTAAAAATAACAATGATAATACTAAACTAGTAGTAATAATAATAATAAAAGGAAAATATAGTATTAAAGTAATAAATATATATAATAATAATCACAAATATAATAATAAATATGATAATAGTAGTAAATATAAAATATGATAACAATAATATAATAATAATAACAGAAATCATATGATAATAATAATAATAATAATAATAATAATAATAATAATAATAATAATATACATAGCAAATTAATAATAATAAAAATATAAAAACTCAAATCAAATAATTTAATAGTAAAAAAACAAAAATAATCAAAAAGGACTAAACTGGATCGAAAACAGGAGTTTTGGGGTAAAATCGCAAAGTAAATAAAAGGATAAGGACCAAATTTAATCGCGCGCACAATCTTAGAGGACTAGAAACGCAATTACTCCAAGCCCTAAATACTGTGCCTGAATGCGGACCAAATCGAAGCGGCGCACAAACTTCAGGAGAAAATTTAAAAAAAATAGAAAAAAGCTGAAGGGGGGTGCAATTAAAACAGGGCGCAAGAGGGGAGGACCGAATGCGCAATTTACCCATTTAGGGTAAAAGGCCCTTTCCCCTTTCCTTTACACGGCGTCATTTTTAATGCATTTGAAAAATAAAATAAATCCCTTTCATCTCCCTTTTTTGCTTCAAAACAGAAAACCAAATCCTGTCCCCCTTTTTATTTGTAAAATCATTCAACCTAAACAGAACCCCAAAAAAACAAATGGGATCCCCATTTTTTCTCTGCTAGGGCACGCTCGTTCTTGCTGCAAGTCCACCATGCGCGCACCCTCAGCGACGGCCGGAGGAACCATGGTAAGATCCTCTCGATCTCCTTTTTCCAAAAAACTCCATTTGTTTTTGAAAACAAATGCAAGAAACCCGTGAAAATGGAGAAGTTTTAATACACTCCTCTTCTATTTTAGCATATAATAGCAGGGCTAAAAGAAAAACGAAATCGAGACTCAAAAAAAAAATCGAAAGGTTGAACAATAGTCACCTTGACTTTTCACTGATTCCCTATTTTAATCTCTGCGCAAATTTCTTTTTCTATTTACTTGTGTTTGTATCTGTAAAACCGTGTATATTGCTATCTGAAAAAAAAAACCCTTTCATTTTGTTATTTGGCTTTTATATAGCCTAGATTACAACTGTTTGGTACCGAATATTTGGCCCCTCTTTGCAGGTGCACGCGGAGATCACAGAGGACGTGAGATATGTTACGTGGGTGTGGTGGATGGCGTGGAAGGCGACTCTGCTAGTGGCACCAAGGGGTTGCTGCTGGGGTTTCCTTCTAATATCTGTTTTTTGTTAAGTTTTTGAGTTAAAAATTTGGGCTAGGGTTTAGGTGTTTGGTTTGGGTCTGATAGGTTTGGGTTTTGGGCCTGTTTGTTTTATATTTTAATGGGTTTTAAAGTTGGGTTTGTTGGGGGTGAAAAATTGGGTCATACAACTCCCATTTTCATTTTTTTTTCAAACAAAAGTCGACCTTTCAAAAAATAATTTCCACATCTCTAAAAGAAAGGTTGTTGTGCGTCTCTTCTTTTAACTCTCCCTAATTTTCTATATATAAAATATAAATAAATAAAACCAAAAGTGAAAATAAAGAGTTAGCTGTACGCGCCCTCTACTTTTCACTCTATATACCACTTAAATGAATCAATCCCTAAGAAAGATAAGTCCTAATAGAAATAATAAAATAGTCTTAAAGAGATCAACTCAACCTCCTGTGTCAAATCTTTTCACATATCTGTTTGTTTCTGAACACATTGTATAATAATTGTATTTACATACAAATTGATTGATTAAGTCTCAAATTAGGTAAAATTCATGTCCAAAATTAATTAAGCTAAGTAATAAAAATATGTTGATTAAGTGCATTAAGCTAAATAATAAAAATATGTTGATTAAGTGCATTAAGCTAAATAATAAAAATATGTTGATTAAGTGCATTAAGCTAAATAATAAAAATATGTTAATTAAGTGCATTAAGCTAAATAATAAAAATATGTTGATTAAGTGCATTATTGATGCTTTAAAAAGTTGATTGAACTACTCAATGCATGATGATATTCTTATGTTAACTTTAAGAGTGTAAATTAATTAAAAGATGGTAAGAGTAATTAGAGGTGTGCATGGGTTGGGCCAGGTTAACTAAAAATTTAGGCCCGTTTGCTTGGTTAGGATCCGGCCCGAAAAATGTGTTTAAAATTTTGTTCAATCCTGACTTGGACAAAAATACTAAAATCCGGGCCCAATCTGGTCCGCCCATATTAATTTTTATATTAATTTTTATATAATTTTAAAAAATATTTAATATATCAAAAATACTAAAAAATCAAAATAAATATTTCCCAACAAATTGAAAATAAATTTTAAAAAACAAATGTCTTTAAAATAATAACAAAATTAATAATAAAATAAGTTTTATACAATATCCAATATAATAATAAAATGGTAGCAAAATAGGGAGAAAACAATAAGAAAATAATATAAAAAAATAGTTTTTTTTTGTCCTTTAGTGAATTTAAAATTGAAAGTTTAAAATTTAACTTTTAAAAATGATGAAATTACATTTTAACTCTAATAAAATTATACAACTTAGATAGTTTTAAAAATAATTTCTGGCTTTGCCTTGAAGTCGGCTGCCTTGCATTGGGAGGAAAATATATATACAGTAATAGAAGTTATAATTGAATGTTAGTAGTTGCAACTTGACGAGAGTGTTTAGCTATTTCAACAACATAAATGTTTAGGACAGCATAGAACAGTGGCCTAGTTGTGGGTGAATGAAAAGATGGTAATCCAAGGATATAGAACTCTGGAAACTTGGATGAATGTTAATGAAAGTAATATGGCAGAATAAGAGTGAAGGTAGATTGTTAGAGACAGTTGTTTGTTGGTTTGTTCAATCAGTGTAGAATGAATGAAGTGGAAGAAAATCCTATGAGCTTTGTAATTCCTAACCTACATAAACCTCATTGTGACAGCAACTTATTATGTTTAAATTTGGATGAATAAAACTTATATTGAACAACTTTGAACTCCTCCTACTTAGGGGTGATCATGGGTTGGGCTACTCAGTCCGGCCCGACGGCCCGCCCGAAAAAATGGGAGGGTTCGAGTAAAAATATAGGCCCGAAATATAAGTTTGGGCAAAAAATGAGGCCCGTTTAGAAAATGGGTCGGGCCTCGAGTAAAACTTTTTTGGCCCGGCCCTAGCCTGAATGATATATTAAATATATATTTTATTTTTAATCAAATATACTTTTTAAATTTACATATTTTTATTTATTTTTTATTTTAATATTTGTTTTAAAATTTTTTATTTGATGAAAAAAGCTATAAAAAAAAAATATGAGTCGGGCCGGGCTGGGCCAGGCTCAGGTTTATCAATTTTCTTTCGGGACAGGCTTGAACAAATTTTTAGGCCTGTATTTTGAGCCGGGCTCGACTCGAGCCTAAAATTTTATCCAAACCCAGCCCAAACCCGACTTATCCTGGCCCATGATCACCTCTACAGTCCTACCTGCCTTTGGTATTCCAAGGAATGCTTCTTTTTCTTACTTTTTATCTACCGACATTACTTTTTATAATCTTTAGGAAAAGAAGCCCAAGACAGAACATTGAATTTCATGCATTGCACTTTGGCATCCATTCTCTTATCCCAAGTTCAAAAGATAACAACTTTTAAAAGCATAACTTAGATTCCCGCAATGGTATTTATTCCACCCATACCTTAAAAGAATAATGTATCACATCAGTTTGATATTAAAAAAAAAAACATTATGCAATCAGATGAACATAATTACGTAAACAACTCTCATTCACCCTAATCTTCCAATTACGTATAAAAGAAAAATCATGACCTAAAAATATCTCCATTAGAAAAGAATTGCAAGTGTTGATATTTAATTTTTAGATTTGGTGGTCAATTGAAGCATTGTGGAATGAATTGACATTGATTTTGTATTCTATTCTTGAACAATCCTGACTTGTTATGGTAACTTCTTTGGAAGAAGAAGAAGATGATAACTAATCAATTTTAGGAGTTATTGGAGCAGCCCGAGTGTTGAAAATGGGATGGTCGGAAACCCGAATCAGCATTGACTAAAGTGCAAGACATGGCGCCATGCACCCGACCTAATCTGCCCAATCCATGACGTCATGTTGGAAGTCAATCCCCATATTGAACCGATGGCCTCTGCTTTCCAAATATCCTATGAGCTCACCTCTCTTTCACATCACGTCACCTCACGATAATGATTCTCTCAAGCTTGTTACGTTAATATCCACCCTTTTTCTCCTCTATGTTCCTGTTTATATATAGATCGAAATTAATCTTGCCACCGAAATATTTGGCTTCTCTTTCCAAGGAAGTAAGGATTCGGCGGACAGAGATGGAGGGGAAGTCGGAGGTGAAGGGCGCCGTTGTGGGGGAATCTCAGAAGAGGGCGAGAGAGGAGACGACCGTGACGGAGGAGGAGGTGGAGGAATTCTTGGCCATCCTAAAGCGGATAAACGTGGCGGTAAATTATTTCAAGAAGGGCAACCGCGACATACGAAACTTAACGGATTTGCGAATGGTGGAGGACTCCCTGAATGTTGAAGTAAACGACGGCGAGAATGTGGGTTTGGACTTGAATGCAGACCCAGATACGGGTTCAGACCCGTTTTAATCATTGATTTCCGGTTTCTTTCTAAGTGATAGGAAAAGGATAGTATGGTCATCATCTTTTGCTTCTGAAACGCCTTTCTTTCTTACTGATATAGGAACAAATTATCCCTTGTATTTGGATAAAATTTTGCAGTAAAATGACGAGCATTCAAGTAGTAATCTTTAATTTACATGCGTTAAGCTGTAACCTGGGCTTGAAGCTGCCATACCCTTTTTGTGAAATCAGAAGCACATGATCAGTGGGTTACAAAAATGATTTGAAGTCATCATCTTCCTCTTTTTACATAAGAGTATCTTCTTCTTTTACAAAAATGATTCTAAAGCAGCATGTATTCTGAACACTTTGAGTTTGAACAAGTTTATCAATTAAGTTGTTAAAATTAATTACAAGTGAAGTGGTTAATAATTAGTTTGAAATCTTAATTTCTTAAAAATAGAAATAAAAGGATTTAATAAAAAAATATGAACAAGATCATAATTAAACTTAATGTTTCTAACATCAATTTCCGATAAGCTTGGCAGAATAAGAGTTCAATGCTTGGATTTTTATTATAGATGCGAAATCATCAACTATAGACTGCAGAGGGTCAACTATATACGACAAATTAAAAAACAATAGAGTCATCTGGAAAATGTTTTCACTTAACAACCCTGTTGGATTCATATGTCTCACTACCTCCCCTTCTTCACTCCCATAACTTGAATTCAATGTTAAATTATGCATAAAACATTGGTTCACTGTATATTAAATGGTTGAGATTTACATACTCATTTTTTCCCTCAATTTTACTCTGAATTCTCTTTAATATTACTTTATTTTTATTTCATAATTACTCATATAAGTATCCTATTCTTGTACTTATACAGGTTCTTAAAGAAATTATAAATATTTAACCACTGCTTTGAAATCATAAATGAGTTGTACATAAATACTCTAATAAAAATCAATCCCTTTGTACCCAAAAATAAATCAATCGCTTAATTCACATAATCAAACATGAATTGGAACTTTTTTTTTTCATGAGTGATATTTAAATTTTTATTTTTAAGTCGGGATTTTCATTAGTCTGACAATTAGTTAAAACTGTTAAACCTATTCAGAAGAATAAAATTAATTTAAAATTGTCATGTAACAAAAAGGACAAAAAATTATTATTTTCTCTCTTTATATATAAATATGTATTCTTTGTATTCTTCCTCTCATCTTAGGTTTCTTCTTCAAGCATGAGCATTTTGGGCTCCAAAGTTTTGATGAAATGTTTTTAGAACCGGATGGATGGTCAAATCAGCCAAGCCACAAGTTCTTGATTTAATCGGTTCGTGCAGTGCGATCAAATAAATTATTAAAAAATTTATAAAAATTAAATTATTTTAAAATAAAGAAAATCGGTTCAACTGGTATATACAAATTTGCATTTCAATCGATTCAGCTCCTATCTTTGGATCGATACCCCAATTGGCTCCTAAACAAATCGACTAGCTCAATTCTAAAAACATTAGTTTTGATCGATGAAAGAATATTTCAATCCCGTCAAGTCAAGCAAACATGTAGTAAAGTTTGAAAATAAAATTAAGTGCCAATGTCTCAATCTTGATAGGGCGAATTTCGAGCATTGTTGTCATTGTCAAACATTATAAAGGAAGAAGGAAGGGAAAAAATAGATGAACAATGTAAAAGAAAATACAAGAATTAAAAAAAAATATTTTTTAAACGTTTATATGATGTGACAGTCTATTATTGGATAGAATTTTTTTAACAGATTTAACATTTTGGTGTAAAATGGGTAATAGAAGAATAGTTTAGGTACCGACTTGGAAAAAATGATATAATTTAGGCACTAATTTGCTGGTTAAGTCTTTTTTATAAAATAAACTTTACGATTTGACTAACATAGATACTAACTTGGGAAAAGAAGAAGTTTAGGTGCCATTTGTGACAAAAAAAAAAGTTTTAGGTACTAATATGAGAAAAAAAAGGTATAGTTGAGGTAACAATTTATGGGTTAAGTCAAAATCAATTAATAGTAGATTATAGGGTAAAGTATAAGAATAGCCACTCAACTATGCCTTTAGTTCTATTTTGGTCATCAAACTATTAATTTTTAGATTTAGTCACTCAACTTTTGGAAATTAAATATTTTAGTCACTTTCCCATTAGTTGGCATTGGATTAGTGATAGAAACCTATTGTGAGCTTTTCTTATTGGCCTAGTAACAAATTTAATCCTCAATGTTTATAAAATTTGTCAATTTAGTTCTAATTTTAAAATTTTCAAAAAAAAAGAAAAAATATTTAAAAAATTGTTTTTGGATAAAAATTATAAAAAAATTATAAAAACAAAAAATTTTAAAAAAAAATTAAAATGAAAAATCGAAGCATATGTTAAAAAAAAAGGATAAATAAATTAAATGATTCAAAATGAAATGATCATGAAATGGATTGATGGTGTTACACCCAAATTTCTATAAAACTTTAATTTAAAGGATTTTCGAGACTTAATTGAACGCACAATAAGTTGGAGCACTCTATTAGGAAATTTTGAGAAAAAAATTGTGTTTGTTTGGTTGGGTTTTTTACCCAAATAATACAAAAAAATTAAAAAAAATCCAAATTGGTATACAATTTCAATTATTTACTAAAATGGTACAAATGGGTGGTGCCGCCTCTGCCACCGGCACCTTTGGGTGCCGCCTCTGCCACTGGCACCTTTGGGTGCCGCCTGTGGCAGACCCTCAACCCCCCAATTTTGTTTTTTTTTTCAGCAGTTTCTTGAGGGACCAATTAAGCAATTTTTCCAATTTTTAGAAAAGGAAGGGAAAGGTGCGACTGTCACAGCCAACTTTAATTTTAAATAATTGCCTTCTAAGCCCTCCCTATTTATTATTTTCTTTTTATCCCCCTTCAACTCAGTATATTGTGTTTAAACAAACAATTAATCTATTTTTATAGTTAAATAAGCCCTTTACTTATGGTTTTTACTCATAAAATTTTTCAGTAAAATAATATTTTAATCCTCCTAAAATTTAATAAATAATTTTAAGAAATTTATCATAAATTTTTTAGCTTTGCACCCTTCCTATATTTTATAAATTTATCTCAATTCCACGACATAAAATTTTCGACTTCATCTATGCAAGAAAAAAATATAATAATAGTTGTAGTATAAGATATTCAACGTTAAAAACAAATAAAGCTTTAAATCATAAAAGAAAAAAAAGAAATGATACTTATCATTTTAAAAAAATGTTGTAAAAAAGTGTAATATGTTAATTTCAAGTGTTTAATATTATTATCGTAAAATTACGGTTGAAAATTAAAATATCTATTTTAGACATAATGATGGGAAGTAAAAAAGTAAATAATTTAATATAATGATATATGACATATGACATATAAATTTTAAATATCTAAATTATTTGTAATATTTAATTTAAATATATAAATAGATATTATTAATAATATAATATCAATTACTCTTAGTAATATAATAATAACTATTAAATCTATGCATATATGAAATTTGAAGAGTGCAAAAATGTATATCATAATGTTTACGATTTCCAAACATGTGCCCTAAGAGTAAAGTATTGTTAATTGTGTAAAGTAAAGTTAAAATAAAGCTATTTAAAAAATATAAACTAATTTACATCTTATGTTGGTGTAAATTTGATGAGAATAATTTATTAAATAAAAAATATATATTTAATTTAATCAACAAGTTTTTAAATTTTGTAAGTAAAAACCATAAGTAAGGGGCTTATTTAACTATAAAAATAGATTAATTGTTTGTTTAAACACAATATACTGAGTTGAAGGGGAATAAAAAGAAAATAATAAATAGGGAGGGCTTAGAAGGCAATTATTCAAATTTAAAGTTGGCTGTGACAGCCGCACCTTTCTCTTCCTTTTCTAAAAATTGGAAAAATTGCTTAATTGGTCCCTCAAGAAACTGCTGAAAAAAAAAACAAAATTAAGGGGTTGAGGGTCTGCCACAGGCGGCACCCAAAGGTGCCAGTGGCAGAGGCGGCACCCAAAGGTGCCGGTGGCAGAGGCGGCACCACCCATTTGTACCATTTTGGTAAATAATTGAAATTGTATACCAATTTGGATTTTTTTAATTTTTTTTTGTATTATTTGGGTAAAAAACCCTTGTTTGGTTAGTTAGGTTTCAATGACTGGTTCTATAGTGGCAGACATAATGATTGTCGGTTATCAGCTAAAAGAGGTTGAGAGACCATGTATAAAAGTTATATATAAGTGAAAATGGATATTCTTACAAAGGAAAAATCCTCCTCATTTTTCTGTGTGCAAATTTATTCTTACTTTGTTTTCTCTGATTGCTCCGGAAAAGAGGAAAACCAGGGAGGCTCTGCATGGAGCAAAATTCATGAGAATTGGAGTATAGAAGTTGAGAAGTTGAGAAATTGATAAGCTTTCTTAACCTTATGTACTCAAGGACTCGAAAAATGAGAAAGTAAGGAATTCCTAGTAAGTTTGTGTACGGTGGATTTTGAGTTTTGAGGTCTAAATGTCTTCGATTTAACCAATATATATTTCGCGTTTGGAAAAGCTAAGTTGTCAAGGATAAATGAGCTTAGGTGAGATTCTGCACACCACCTTGGTTGCCTGTTGTTGTGTTGGAATTGTCATGTTCGTATACTTGTAATGATTTTAGTTTGAATTCATAGTCATGTGTGGTTACGATGAATGAGTAGGATAAGCATGCATTATGCTGTAAAGAAACATGTTTGCTTGCAAGTATGCTTTTAGCATGCAAGATGTGGTATGTATTATAGTATTGATATGTGACGTGCTATATGTCATATAAATAAGTGCATTGTTGTGTGTAAAGCATGTTTCTATTGTATGTGCAGTATGGAAGGAATTTACCATGACAGGATAAAAGGAGATAGGTGTAATTGCTGCATTGGAGGAATGGGCTGATCAAAATGGGAATTCAAGGGAGTTAGACGACATCATGGAATGGCTCGCTAGAGTGAAACCGTGATGACGGTTATCGACTGGTCCTTCAAGGCAACACCGTGACAACGATAAATAGGTTCCATATAGCAACATTGTGACGGTGGTCTGTAGGATCTATGGGGCGACACCGCAACAACAATATGGTCCTGCGGGGCGACACCTCAAAAGAGGTATAATGTGTAATACCATAGCTCAGCTATGACAACTAGTAGAGTTCGCCAAGACTTGAACATGCGGTTATGAGGTGTAAAACCATAGCTCGACTATGGCAACCAATGAAGTTCGTCGGGATAGTAAACATAGGTGAGTTTGCCGGGACATTAAACATGGGATCATACTATATAAGATTAGGCTTTAGTATATTTTTAAAATATGAAAAAATCAAAAAAAATTTATAGGAATTTAATTAAAAAATATGATATTAATCTAAAATATGACACTTAGATAGTGGGATTTAAGCCAACATGGATTTTTACCATATTCATGATGGTGACATTAGTTTAAAATTAGCACAATACGAATAGTGTTAAATACCCTTCTTGTTCAACAAGTTTTGGAGGCATGTTAAGTAATATTAAAAAATGAATTTTTCAAAATATTTTCTTATTTTTTTATTTTTTGGAAATTTTTAGAATTATAACTAAATTGAAATTTTTTATGAATGTTGATGGCTAAATTTATGAATTTTTTAGAATTCTAAATAAAATGATAAATTTTGTAAACATTAAGGGCTATATTTGTTTTCTTTTTAGATTGATGACCAAATTGATGGCATGTATACATATTAATCAACTAAATTTGTTATTAGGCCAATAAAAAAATGCATCTTGTGAACTTTTTTATCAATTATCTAACAATAGCTAACTTAAGAATAATTAAAATAATTAGGTTTATAAAATTAAATAATTAAATTCAAAAAATTAATAATTGAGTGATGAAAATTAATTCGAATAATTATTTTTGTAGCTTACGTTAAGATATATCAATAAAAAAGGTTAAGATTAAAACTTGATGATTACAGTTTAAAAATAAAAATAAAAATTGACGAGTTGGATGATAAAAGCCAACATTAATTCAACAATTACCCAAATTTCCAAACCAAGAATAATAATCCCCCGGTCACTGTAATAATCAAGCACGTATATACTGTTGCATTACCTACTTTGGTTGTTTTCAACACAAAATTATTATCAAACTAAAACTTGACATTTAAATTTAGTAATATAATTATATTTTCCTTGTATTTCAAATTTTGAATTTACCAAAAATATTTATTATTCACTTTATATGCAACAGTTTAAAATTATTTATATAGATAAATTGATAAGCATGAACTCTTATAAATCATGGAATAAGACAGAATTATTATTCACCTTGGGTCAATTTGATTTACCCCTATTTAAATTTAATTATAAAATATTAATTAGATATATTTTAATATTTTATTAAATTTCAAATGGTACAATGAGTGTTTTGGGTGAGTCAAGGCCAGCTCAAAAACAGGTTCAAACCTTTTTTTTATTTTAAATTAGACTTTGACCTAACTCGACCCATAGACACCTCTACGTCACACTAGGGATGGCGCCCACCAACCTAATATCATAACTTTCACCTTTTCTGAATCTTTTCTCTTGATATTCTAGGTCTCTACTATTGGATCGAAAGCTAACAACTAAGATGATTCGACCTCCACCATACTCAGTGTAACACCCCTAACCCATATTTGTCGCCGAAACAGGGTTACGGAGCATTATCGGGATTTATAGATCAAATACAGATATATCATGTAACTTAGCATTCACACCATAAATCGATCATATTCAATCATATTGTCCCTTATATAAGCCATCGAGGCCCATAATGCATATTAGAATCAAGTTGGGACTAAATCGGGTACTCAGAGAATTTTTTGCAAAATCTCAAAATTTTTCCAAGATACAGGGGACACATGCCCATGTGGTCAGGCCGTGTGGTCATTCGAAATAAGGACACACGACCGTGTCCAGCCTGTGTCTGTTCCCGTGTAACTCTCTGACTTGGGTCACACGGCCAAGCCACACGCTCTTGTGCTAGGCCGTGTGAGCAATTTAATTTGCATTAATTAGGTGCTGCAGTTACACGGCCAAGCCACACTCCCGTGTGCTAGGCCGTGTGGATAATTTTGAGCATTCTGTTTCTCAATTTTTAAGATGCAGGGGACACACGGCCAGGTCACACGCCCATGTACTAGGTCGTTTGTCACACAGGGCTGAGACACACGCCCGTGTCTCTGCTCGTGTGGACGAAAATAGGTCATTTTCAAGGCCACTTTTCTCACCCAACTTGTCTTCCACCTACAACAACACTTTAACACATTCTCAAGCCAATACCAAACATTTAAATCAAGCCAAAACCAAGTCTTATGCATAATATATCATCTTAAATGTTCAAGTATACAAACTTACCTATTTGTCCAAACACATAAACTTACCAAATTAATCAAATGCACACTTATGCATACATGTTTATGTCTAATTTACCATATCCAACACAACCATACCAAGCACACTCTTATCAAACATGATATATCCTCATGTATATATATATACATCAAAACATGCCATCACTAGCCATTCCAATGGTTAGTTACAATTAAACACCTATACGCCAATGTTGGCCAAATTACCCTATATATGCCATTATAACCAAAATTTAGTTTGTTACATATACCAAAAAGTCTGAGAGATAGTGTGATGTAGCTCTGACTCGCTTCCAACCTTTACGAGCTTCCGAGTACTATAAAACAGAGGAAATAAAACTAAGTAAGCTTTTAATGCTAAGTAAGTTCGTATAACGGGAAATTAACTTACCATTCATTTACTTTTAAAGTAAGCATACAAAATACATCTGTCAATTTGGCCAATAGTCTAAACACATATCTTCATTGAACATGTTAGTCATGTATTACTTATGTATATCAAGAAACATGTATGTGCCCATTAAATATCAAATTTACATGTACATAAACTTTTCACATCTTGTGTTCATATTTCAATTTCATGTAATTCAAGTTTGTACGGGTAATGATGCACTTCAATTTTATGTTATCTCATGTCAGAACTTAGCCCGTTGAATCATTTGAAATGTCGATGGATACACAGGTAGTATACTTGAAGTGTACAAATTTGTAATCTGTCAATTCATATTCGGGAATGCTCATACGAGCACATAAACGGGTCAATTCATATTCGGGAATGCTCATACGAGCACATAAACAGAAAGCTCTCTCTCGAGCTATATAATGGGAAGCCAATGTGAGCCATGTAATGAGAAGCTTATCCGGGTTGTATAACGGGAAGCTCATAAGAGCCATATTCAGAAAACTCATGCGAGCAATAACGGGTAGCTCCAAAGAGCCATTAATTAGGAAGGTCCAGATAGCCATATATCGGGAAGTTCAAGCGAGCTAATATTGGAAAGCTCCGGAGAGCCATTAATCAAGAAGTTCACAAATAGCCTTTAATCGGGAAACTCACGAAGAGCCATATATCGGGACACTCAAAAGAGTTGTGGTGTGTCTACAACACATGCAGAATCACAACCAATCGGGATGCTCCGAAGAGCTATTAACAGGAAGCTCGAAAGAACCATATAACGGGAAGCTCGAGAGGGCCATATATCGGGATGCTCATGAGAGCTAATAACAGGACGCTCTTTCGAGCTGTGGTGTGTCCGCAACATATGCAAGACACCTTGTATCCATTGAATCTCATTTATCTAAACAAGACTTATTATTCATCAGGAATTATCAGATATGTGATCAATTTCATTCATACAACATTTATACAATTACAACATCCAATTCAAACATATAAATATACACAATTTAGTTACACGAACTTACCTCGACAATGTTCGTGTATGCAAAATCTAATAATCCAACACTTTTTCTTTTCCTCGATCTAACTCCATATTTGGTCTATCTAGATCTATATAAATGAATTTAACATCAATTTAATACAATTAATACTCAATTTAATCCAATTCACATCTTAGGCAAAAGTACCATTTTGCCCCTGTACTTTTAATTAATTTCGATTTCATCCCTAGGCTCGGAAAATGAAATTCATGCAATTTAATCCTTATTCCAAGCCTAACTGATTTTCACATATAACAATATTAGTCCATGTATTTCACAAAAATAATTTTTTTTTCATGAATTTTACATCTTTTCAATTTAGTCCATAAATCACAATTTCATGAAAATTTCCTTTACAAAAGCTGTTTATCTATCAACAACCTTTTCATTTCTACCATAAAACTTCATAATTCATGCATATTCATCCATGGAAAAACTTTAATACTTTAATAAATTTGTAAATTAATCCCCGAGATAGCTAGATTAGGTTATTACGATCTCGTAAATATAAAAATTACTAAAAACGGGACAAGATTACTCACCTTATTAAGCCAAAAAAGCTTGCTTGAGTTCTCTTCTCTTAGCTAGGGTTTCCACGTATTTAATTTGGGGAAGATGATGAAATAAGATGATATTAGATTATTATCATCTTTAATTATTTCAGTTTCCAATTTAGTCATTTTCTTTATTTAATTTTCTATGGATGAATCATCATACTTATCTACTAACTCCTCTTAATGGTCTATTTGCTATATAAGTACCTCCAATTTTGAATTCCATAGCTATTTGATACTTATAGCTACTAGAACTCAACTTTGTATTTTATGCAATTTAATCCTTTCCATCTAATTAAACATGTAACCGGTAAAAATTTTCTTAACGAAATTTTCATACATCATTCCTATCATAATGCAGACCATGCAATAACATTAAAACAATTTTCCTTTCAGACTCGTATTTGTAGTCCCGAAACCATTGTTTCGATTTCACTAAAAACGGGTTGTTACACTCAGTCTTCACTGATTTTTATACTTATTGAGTGCGTTGGAAACAGAGACCTTAGGGCATAACAAAGCCCTTAGAGGAACAAAGACGGTAGACGTTAGCATCCACCAAAAGCATACTTGTAACACCTTTAACACGTATCCGTCGTCGGAATAGGGTTACGGAGTATTGCAGGACAACGGAATAGTAAATCATTCAAATCATACATTAATACAAACATAATCAAATTGCTTGGACCTTAAGAAACTTAAATAGTAACCAAAATACAAAATCAAAATGACATTCATCGGGTCAAAAACACATCAAAACAAACCTAATATGTGTCTAACCAATGTACCCTCATTGGTACCACAATTATATACAATTTAATCCCAAAATACACATTAATTCAATTCATCAACTCATTCAAGCAATACCAAATCAAAATAACTAATAAAGTTACCACAACCACAACAAATTAAATATATCATTGCCACACATACTAGCATAACAACTATACCTTATTCTCATACCTTTTGCAAATTGGTAATTTGCACAAAATATCATTCATAACATTTACATACACCAAACATTAACCAAAATAGTACAAGAGCCTATACATGCCATATAATCCGAATTTAACGTTTCAAAAACTACGAGATAAACTGGATAGTGTGACTTAAGTGCCGATTCGGTCGTCCAACCTTCTGAAAATCTACAATGACATTAAACAACACAACTAAGCTTAATGAAGCTTAGTAAGTTCAACGAGATAAACAAAAATCTTACTGAACTAACTATAACAAATCAAATAATTAAAATAATCCAAGACAACTACCTTTCATTCACAACTTCAATCAATAAATACATCTGTATTCAAATCAATACAAAAATAAATAACATTTCTTTCAAATTCATTAAACAAATCACCTTACTGAAATTTTTCCATTCAAAGAACGACTTACGGGTAAGAGTACAACGTCAATAGAAGCTCATAAGATCTGTTTCTCATGAATACGCCAACAGAAGCTCGAAAGCTTAATAAAAGTACGTAAGAGCTGATCCATCCAATCACATTAAACAAAAAGTAAAACACGAGAGTTCGCAACAAATGCTGAACCCTGGTTTACTTGGGTAAAATGTCGATATCTCCCTCCAATACCATCTCCACTCCAAACCTCCGTTATACACCAAATCATGAATGTACTCAAATATTGCATTCAATTCAAACCGAATATCTAATTCAATAATATAATTCAAACAATAATTCATTTCCAACAATAGAATATACGCATAATACCAATCATCAATTCATAAAAATGTTAAATTTTAACCGTACGAACTTACCTGGACTGAATTGTAGTAATTGCAAAAGTTTAGGGACAATTTCGCTATTTTTCATTTTCCACGAGTATCTACGAAATCTTGATCTAAAGTATAAAATTACTCATTTATTAACATATATTTCATTTCCAATCCTTTTTACAATTAATACCCTTTTCTTTTTTGAATTTACGCAATTACCCTAAACTTTTACAATTTATACAATTTAATCCCTTAATTAGTTAATCTATCAAATTAACTAATTTTTTAAAATCAATAATCTATCCAAATATTCTAGGCACTCATACAGCCCCTAATAAACCTAAAATTCACTATTAAACCCTAATATTTTGATATTTTCACAATTTAATCATAAAATCAATATTTAACGAAAATCACTTTTGCAACACCCCTTAACCCTAAATCGTCGCCGAAACTTGGTTACGGAGCATTACCGAACATATTGGACAATTTACGAATAATTCATAAATAAATTAACGTATATAGTATAATTTAATCATTAAATCCCTATAATGGACCCTCGAGGCCCAAAACACGTATTAGAAGTGGAACGAGACTTGTTCGAGTACTCTAGAAATTTTTCGTGAATTTCTAAAAAAATATTCCTAGGTCGAGGGCTCACATGCCCGTGTTGACATACCGTGTGGCTCACACGGCCAGGACACGTCCGTGTCCTTTACTCGTGTAACTGTCTCACATGTTATTCATGAAAAAATTGATTTCACACGGCCAAGTCACACACATGTGTGCTTAGCTTTTGTGGATTTATTTTCAATTCGAATCTAGTGCAGTTTTCACACGGCCATGACACACGCTCGTGTTCAAGGTCGTGCCCTTCACACAACTGAAACACGCCCGTGTCTCTGCCCGTTTGCTAAAACCTAGGTATTCTATTTCCAAAATTTAAATTGCAGGGGACACACGGCGAGACCACACGCCCATGTGCTAGCCGCGTGTCTCACACGGCCTGGCACACAGGCTCTATGTGTGCCTTTTATACTAACCTAGCCAACCCTGCAAATTCAAACCTAAACCAATCCAATAGCAATATTTCAACCAATACATTTGCACACTCAATATACCTAAATCATGCCTAAAACATTGACTTAATAATATGACCTATAACATTCATAATATCATTTAAATTTAATTAATGACTTCATTCATCTTTCCACTTAACTTGGTGCCAAAGTACCAAAACATTTTATAAAGTTTCTTACCATTTCATTCAACCATTTAAACATTGTAAATAACTCGTTAAAACCAAAATCACAAGACATATTCAAATGACCTTTACAACTCCTAAGTACATGCCACTTTTACAAAAAGAGAAAAATTTACATCACCAAGGTTGTGCTGAGGTCGGGGTCAGTCTGGTTGTTGAACCGGGACTGTTGACTTCTACTAATCTGCGCACGGAAACAACCTGTAATAGCTCAAATTTCAGCGATGTCGGAAATAGTGGTTTGAGACCACCAAATCTGATAAAAGAACTCGTAGATTATATTATTTAATGTTTACAAGGCAAATGTAGCTTTTAAAAGATTTTTGAAATAGTAAATTGTGTTTTATAAATATTTATTTGGTCAAGAAATTGAGAAAAAGAGGCATCGAGATCTCGGTGTTATAATTCGAGTCATAAATTTTTTTATAAATATTTACGGAATGTCAATAAGGTAGTATTAAAATTTCGTTAAAAAATTTTGACGTTTGGGTGGTTAATTAAATAAAAAAATCTAAATTGAAAAAGGTGTAAAAGTTACTAGAATGATTAAATAGCTAAATTGTTAAATGAGAAAAGACCTAAAGTGAAAATAAGTCCAAAGGAGACATTTTGGGCGGCAATAGCTGAGAAAAATCAGGAAATGGGTGAAATAAGGGAAAAATTGGAAAATGGCCAAAATTAGCTAAATAAAAATGAGACCAAATTGGAATATCTAGAATTCTCTTCATTTCTCTTCATTTTCATCAGCTGAAAAACAGCCAGGAAGAGGGTTCAAGCTGGTTTTCATACTCTAGCTTCATGTAAGTTTAATTATTGCTTTCTTCTTGAAATTTCTATGTTTTTGGACTTTTACAATTGAGTCCAACTTACTATGTCATTAGTTTTTAATTCTATGGCTAATTTTTAAAGTTACTATGGATGAGTATTGGAAGAATATGATGAATAAATATAGAATTGAAGCTTTAATTTTGATATATGATGATTTTATCAAGTAAAATTGATGGAAATTGGTTTTAGGACCTAATTGTAAAAGAGTGTAGAATTAAGGTTTAATGCTAAATTTCTGATTTTCATAGGTTATAGAGTAGTTTAAAATGATATAATAAAGTATTAATTAAGAAAAATTAGCTCAATTGAGGGGTTAATTGGACAAGGACTGAATTGTATGAACTGCGAAATTTGGGGCAAAATGGAAATCAACACTTTGCACTAAAACAGTTTTGGACAGCAGCAGTAGTATAAGTTTTAAAAATCATTAAAAATTGTAGAAATCGAATTAGAGGATGAATAAAATATGTAATTAAATCTTATTGAGTCTAGTTTTTTTATAGAATAAACGGTATAAGAAATGAAATTGTAAATCATGAGATATAATAGGTTTTGTGAGACAATGTCAGAATAATTTTGGGTTCCCCTATTCTGACTTTGTAAAATCATTAAAAATTAGAGAAAAATAATTAGGGGCTTAAATTTATATCTTTAAAATCCTGAATGAGTCTATTTTTAATAGAAACAAACGGGAACATCATCTGAATCCCGTATGAGGAGATAATTAATTTTTAGTGAAGAAGGGTCGGAACTGTCAGACAGCAGAATAGGGGTGAATTTAAAGAATAAACTGTACTTATTGGCTAAACCAAAAATTCTAAAAATTTTATGGTAAGAATATATGTGAGTCTAGTTTTAGGGAAAATTATTGGATCTTAATTTGGAGTTCTGTAGCTCAAGATAAAAATAATTTAGTGACTATGACACGGATGGACAGCTTGAATATTCACATAAATAAATAGTGAAAAATTATTTATACCAAGGACAATGTTACTTACAAGTGTATTATTTATACTAAGGATGTGGATGGAGAGGAGGAGGAGGAAAAATAAATGAATAGCTTATGCATAAATTGATCACATGCTCGATTATAATCGATAAACGTTGAATTAGAAATGATATAATGTTTTTTTCAAATATTTATTATAAAACAAAGATTATCGTTGTGGTATAAAAATCAAATTGTAAGTTCGTGTAACTTGAATTATATTCTTAAATGCTTGAAATGTATGTTGTTGATGTGAATATGATTTGAATGTTCGTTGTATGAAAGTTGATGAAACATTGATATATTTGATAAAAAGGGGAAGAAATCCCGGTTGAATGAAAGGAAAATTCGATGGATCTCTGAAAAGAAATTCATGGTAAAAAGGATCTAGCCCGGACGAGTGATCTTGATATAAGCCCTCCCGAAGAATATGTGTGAAAAGGATCTAGCCCGAACAGGTGATCCTGATATAGCCCTCTCGAAGGATATGTGGAAAATGGATTTAGCCCGGACGGGTAATCCGAATTAGGGTCTGAATTTAGCCAGGACTGGTAATTCAGATCCAAGCTCATTAGAGTAATTGTCGTTGCAGGGGATTTAGCCTGGACTGGTAATCCCGACAATACTCTACGAGTTTATAGTACAAGGGATTTAGCCTGGACCAGTAATCCCGCTGTAAGAAATGAGGTTCGCGGAAGTGTGCTCTCTTACAAGGGATTTAGCCTGGACTGGTAATCCCACTATAAGGATGAGGTTCGCGGGAGTGTGCTCTCTGAAGTGGAAATGTGCGCACATGAATATGAATTGACAGACCCCGGATTTGTACACTAAAGTGTACCCCTGAAAATCCATCGAAATTTCGAGAAATTCAACAAGATAAATATGGAAAAATAACAAGGGAATAGAAATCATGGTATTGATGAGCTCATCAACCATGGTATATATATTATGTTATAAAAGAAAATACGAGTTGATGAGACATGAACATAGAACTTGGTTGATAAATGTGTTCATTCATAATTATAGAATTGTGCACCTCAAGTGCACTATATGTGTAAAGATGATGTTTCAAATGATTTGATAAGTAAAACTCCAATTTGAAACCAAGACAAATTGTTATAAAAATGTACATGAAATACAGAGATATAATTGTTATATGTTATATGAATATATAATGCGAAAAAGTATAAGTACAAGAGAAATTTATTGAGAATTGAGCCCATATATGTTTCTTGTTATTTATATGAAGTGTACGACTAACAAATAGTATTAAGTATAAGGCTCGATTGAATATCTTAAATTGATTTTTGTATGTACTAAATGTGTGTGAAGAAATGAGTGATAAATATGGCTTGGAAAATAGTCTAATTTGTGAAAATTAACTTTACCACACTGCCTAGTAACACGAGCGTGGGACCCTTGTAAATGAAATAAACTTAGGGATTTTGCGAAAAATTTTATACTATTCTGATTTAGTCCCGACCCGATCCTAATGCATGATTTGGACCTCGAGGGTTCGTTAAAGAAATTTTTATAATCAATTTCTTTATTTGAGTGATAAATGGTTTAAATTGTCTGTAAGTGTTCTGTACTCCTCGGTAATGCCTCGTACTTTACTCCGGCAACGGATACGGGTAGGGGGTGTTACACAACAGTGCGCTGAGTATGCCTATACTCAGTGGTATTACCATAATTCAAACTAAATAACATTAATGTTCTATAAGCATCAAATATGTAACAATGTAAACCATAAGAATTAATTTGCATTCAAATTCATACTTCATTTATAATAATTCATCAACTAATATCATATATCAACAATTCGAATCTTCAATCAATTCATGAACCTTAGGTTCATGAATTTCAATTCACATTTCAATTTCAATTTCAATTCACATTTCAAATCATAATTCCACTTTCTCATATTTTCAGTAGGTCAAACGATCAAACTCATTCAATTTTCTCATTTTATTTATTTACCCCTATTAACAAGACTCGAACCTTGGTGGATACACGGATCCAACCAAACACACCAGAATAATCCACCCAAACACACCAAAAAGGCACTAAGTGCCTCTTCGAATAATCAGAAGAATTATAATGACATCAGTGTCTCCTCGGCCAAGCTAAAAAATCCCCAAATCCTTTCAATCCTATGGCATGCCAACTATATCCGACTAGTTAATAGGAAATTCCAATTCTCAATTTGTAATATCCCAAATTTCAGCGATGTCGGAAATAGTGGTTCAAGACCACCAAATCTGAAAAATGAACTCTTAGATTATATTATTTAATATTTACGAGCTAAATGTAGCTTTTAAAAGATTTTTGAAATAGTAAATTGTGTTTTATAAAGATTTATTTGGTCAAGAAATTGAGAAAAAGAGGTATCGAGATCTCGATGTTATAAACCGAGTCTGTAACATCCTGAATTTTTGGGCCTATGCGTTTAATGGGTGAACATGTGTAATGAGTTAATTTAAGTGTTAGGGGTCCAAATTGGGCTCAGGCCTAGGCAGAGGCCTTGGTTAAAATTATCTGTTTGGGCATTATAGGGTTTAAAAGGTAGTATCTGTGTTTAAAACATCAAAATGGGCTTGTGGCCCAGTGGTCAGTGGCGCCACTTAGGGAGCAAGAAGGTGACGCCACACAAGGGAATAAGGGGCCCAAATTTAAGTTTCATGAAGCCCAATTCTTTTAGTTTAAGTTAGCTAATTTTCGGCATTTGGGTTAGGTGGAGTGGATGGCAACAAGGCTCAAAAATAAGAGGATTTATATGAATAAGATAATGTAGATATTATAGTTGATAATATGGAAGATAAAAGGAGAAAAGATAGGAGCTATTTGCAAGGCTAAGAGTTAGCCGAAATTTCTATAAATAGGGAGGGTTTTCTTCTTTATTTTGCGACATTTAGGGTTTCCACCTTTTCTTTCTCTTCTTTCTTCTAAAAGCCAAAAACTCCATTATTCTTTTCTCTTCTTTCTTCTAAAAGTCGAAAACCCCATTATCCTTTTCTCTTCTTTCTCCTAAAAGCCGAAAACTCCATTATTCTCTTCTTTCTTCTAAAAGCCGAAAACTCCATTATTCTCTTCTTTCTTCTAAAAGTCGAAAACTCCATTACTCTCTTCTTTCTTCTAAAAGCCGAAAAATCTATTATTCTCTTCTTTCTTCTAAAAGCCGAAAACTCCATCATTCTCTTCTTTCTTCTAAAAGTCGAAAACTCTATTATTCTCTTCTTTTCTTTCTTCCAAAAGCCGAATCTCTATAGATTTCTTCAAATCATCTTCTCTTCCTGATTTTCGCAAAAAGCCGGAATCCTCTGGGAGTAGCCGAATCTTCTTTAGTAAGTAGATCTCTTAGTTCTAAAAGTCGGAAACACTAGTCCCTTAATCTCATATCTCTTTTCGAGATTTCAAGGCAGATAGTGGTGGTGTTGGCTACGGATAGCGTCGACTCAGAGGGTCTCGTTATAACGGTAATCAAGTGTGTAGATCCTTATCACATAAGTTTTATTTTGTATTACACCTGTTAGGGGCTGAAAAGCCAGAAAATGAGGCTGTATGAACAGTCGTGTGTAGATCCTTATCACATAAGTTTTATTTTGTATTATACCTGTTAGGGGCTGAAAAGCCGAAAAATGAGGCTGTATGAACAGTCGTGTGTAGATCTCTAACACACTAATTAATCTGTACTAAATATATGTTATGGGCTAAAAGCCGGAAAATGAGGCTGTATGAACAGTCGTGTGTAGATCCTTATCACATAAGTTTTATTTTGTATTATACCTGTTAGGGGCTGAAAAGCCGGAAAATGAGGCTGTATGAACAGTCGTGTGTAGATCTCCAACACACTAATAATCTGTATGAATGTATGTATGTTTATGTTATGGGCTAAAAAGCCGGAAAGTGGCTGTGTAGACAGTCGAATGAAACCCAAAAAGGGTTAGGCAAGGAATGCCAGGTACGTAATCATAGAACTTCTCTATGTGTATCGATGTATGCGAAAGACTGTAATCTCTTAGGTAGTAGATTGTTTGATTTTGCATGAATGTATGCATGGGATGGGTTTGTTATGAAAAGGGGAAGAGCATGTTAGATCACATGCTGATCGGTGGTAGAAAACCCACCTAATGAAATGCTAGATCACATGGTGATCGGTGGTAGAAAACCCACCTAATGAAATGCTAGATCACATGGTGATCGGTGGTAGAAAACCCACCTAATGAAATGTTAGATCACATGGTGATCGATGGTAGAAAACCCACCTAATGAAATGTTAGGTCACTTGGTGATCGGTGGTAGAAAACCCACGTTAAATTTCCTGATTGATAAGGAATAGGCAGTATGACTGTTGATATGGTGTGTAGCGGTTGGTGGGTTGATTGTAGAAATCCCCAAGGTCTGATGGTTGGTACGGGTTGGTGTGTAGAGGATGGAATTCTAGGATGGGTTGGGCTTTGCATCATTTATTATCTGTCATGTGATTATGATTGTTGCCATTGTGTATGGGCCAGGGCTCATAATGTGTTTGTGGGCCCAAGCCTTTTATGTGTTTTCGGGATTTACACATTGAGTCTTGGTGACTCACCCTATTATTTTTCCCTAACTTTTCAGATGAGCAGTAGATCGTGGACATGGGAGCCGAGACGAACTCGAGGGGCCATCAAGTTTTTATTTCTATAGATTATTTTCGGTTTTTCCTTTAAGTTTTATTTTGGGAATATTTAGGTAATAAGGCCCCATAGTTTATATTCGCCTAAGTAGTTTTTTTAATATTTGCAACTTATGAATTTATGTGAGGGGTTTATTTATACCTAATAATAATAATACAAGGTTTCTTTTCAAATGTCACTTATTTATTCAAATATTTTCTAATTAACTTACGATTTCCAAAACCAACTTAGCAAAAGATTTTAACGTTCAACCCGTAGCATACCAGATCTGGTCGAAACGTATGGGCCGGGTTTGGGGTGTTACAGAGTCATAAATATTTTTATAAATATTTATGGAATGTCAATAAGGTAGTATTAAAATTTCATTAG
This sequence comes from Gossypium australe, assembly GCA_005393395.2. Lineage (NCBI taxonomy): Eukaryota > Viridiplantae > Streptophyta > Magnoliopsida > Malvales > Malvaceae > Gossypium > Gossypium australe. Next base: position 18,319,422 of record CM016625.1, on the reverse strand, counting down.
AAAATTTTGACGTTTGGGTGGTTAATTAAATAAAAAAGACTAAATTGAAAAAGGTGTAAAAGTTACTAGAATGATTAAATAGCTTAATTGTCAAATGAGAAAAGACCTAAAGTGAAAATAAGCCCAAAGGAGACAATTTGGGCGGCAATAGCTGAGAAAAATCAGGAAATGGGTGAAATAAGGGAAAAATTGGAAAATGGCCAAAATTAGCTTAATAAAAATGAGACCAAATTGGAATATCTAGAATTCTCTTCATTTCTCTTCATTTTCATCAGCTGAAAAACAGCCAGGAAGAGGGTTCAAGCTGGTTTTCATACTCTAGCTTCATGTAAGTTTAATTACTGCTTTCTCCTTGAAATTTCTATGTTTTTGGACTTTTACAATTGAGTCCAAATTGGAAGAATATGATGAATAAATATAGAATTGAAGCTTTAATTTTGATATATGATGATTTTATCAAGTAAAATTGATGGAAATTGGTTTTAGGACCTAATTGTAAAAGAGTGTGGAATTAAGGTTTAATGCTAAATTTCTGATTTTCAAGGGTTATAGAGTAGTTTAAAATGATATAATAAAGTATTAATTAAGAAAAATTAGCTCAATTGAGGGGTTAATTGGACAAGGACTGAATTGTATGAATTGTGAAATTTGGGGCAAAATGGAAATCAACACTTTGCACTAAAACAGTTTTGGACAGCAGTAGTAGTATAAGTTTTAAAAATCATTAAAAATTGTAGAAATCGAATTAGAGGATGAATAAAATATGTAATTAAATCTTATTGAGTCTAGTTTTTTTATAGAATAAACGGTATAAGAAATGAAATTGTAAATCATGAGATATAATAGGTTTTGTGAGACAATGTCAGAATAATTTTGGGTTCCCCTATTCTGACTTTGGAAAATCATTAAAAATTAGAGAAAAATAATTAGGGGCTTAAATTTATATCTTTAAAATCCTGAATGAGTCTATTTTTAATAGAAACAAACAGGAACATCATTTGAATCCTGTATAAGGAGATAATTAATTTTTAGTGAAGAAGGGTCGGAACTGTCAGACAGCAGAATAGGGGTGAATTTAAAGAATAAACTGTACTTATTGGCTAAACCAAAAATTCTAAAAATTTTATGGTAAGAATATATGTGAGTCTAGTTTCAGGGAAAATTAGCGGATCTTAATTTGAAGTTCTTTAACTCAAGATAAAAATAATTTAGTGACTATGACACGGATGAACAACTTGAATATTCACATAAATAAATAGTGAAAAATTATAGATAATGCTACTTACAAATGTAGTATTTATACTAAAGATGTGGAATGGAGATGAGGAGGAGGAAAAATATATGAATGACTTATGCATAAATTGATCAAATGCCCGATTATAATCGATAAACATTGAATTAGAAATGATATAATGTTGTATTTCAAATATTTATTATGAAACTAAGATTATCGTGATGGTATAAAAATCAAATTGTAAGTTCTTGTAACTTGAATTATATTCTTAAATGCTTGAAACATATTTTTATTGATGTGAATATGATTTGGATGTTTATTGTATGATAATTGATGAAGTATTGATATTCTTGATGAAAATGGAAAATAAATCCCGGTTGAATGAAAGGAAACTTCGATAGATCTCTGAAAAGGAATTGACAGTAACAAGGATCTCACCCGGACGGGTGATCCTATCCCGATATAGCCCTCTCGAAGAATACGTGTGAAAAGGATCTAGCCCGGACAGGTGATCCTGATGTAAGCTCTCCCGAAGAATATATGTGAAAAGGATCTAGCCTGGACGGGTGATCCTGATATAGCCCTCTCGAAGAATATGTGGAAAATGGATTTAGCCCAGACGCGTAATCTGAATTAGGGTCTGAATTTAGCCTGGACTGGTAATTCAGATCCAAGCTCATTAGAGTAATTATCATTGCAGGGGATTTAGCCTGGACTGGTAATCCCGACAATACTTAATAAGTTTATATTACAGGGGATTTAGCCTGGACTGGTAATCCTGCTGTAAGAAATAAGGTTCGCAGGAGTGTGCTCTCTGAAAAGGACTTATGTATACATGAGTACGAATTGACGGTTAATGAGATTGTACACCATGGGTGTACTATAGGAAATCCATCAAAATTCCAATGAATTCAACGAGATAAATATGGAAAACGGTAAATACATGGAATTATGAAATTGGTGAGCGTATTCACAAGAATTGGTAATTTGAAATTGTGATTAACAGGAAGAAATAGCGAATTGCATACTTATGTATGGTTACAAGTATTTATTTGAAATACAAGAAAATGATGGTTATTGATATATGGAGACACGAGACTATGATATATGAACATGAAATATGTTTGATAAATATGTTCATTCATAATTATGGAATTATGTACCTCATGTTACTATTTGCGTAAAGATGATATTTCAAATACTTTGATGAGTAAAGCTCACATATAAAATAGTATGAAATCATTACAAGTTGTTATGAAAATGTATTTAAAATACTAAGATATGGTTGTTATACGTTTTATGATTACATAATGTGAAATTGTCTATATATATGATAAATTTAATGAGAATTGAGCTCATATACGTTTCTTGTTATTTATATGAAGTGTACGACTAACAAATGGTATTAAGTATAAGGCTCGGTTGAATATCTTAAATTGGTTTTTGTATGTATTAAATGTGGGTAAAGAATGAGGATCAAATGAGTGAGAAATATGCCTTGGAAAATAGCCTAATTTGTGAAAATTAACTTTACCACACGATCTAGATAAACTTAGGGATTTTGCAAAAAATTTCATATGATTCTGATTTTGTCCCGACCCGATCCTAATGCATGATTTGGACCTCGAGGGTCCGTTAAAGAAACTTTTATAATCAATTTCGTTATTTGAGTGATAAATGGTTTAAATTGTCTGTAAGTGTTCTGTACTCCTCGGTAATGCCTCGTACTTTATTCCGGCAACGGATACAGGTAGGGGGTGTTATACAATTAAATTTTACTTTCTCATCAAATTCACTTTCAATTCAATATACAATTCAATAATACACTTACCTCAATATTTACTTATCAACTACATAATTTAAATATAACATTTAATAGTAAATAATTTGATATAATAATACAAACCGTGATTTTCTTGTTTCTACTCCTCGTTAACTTTTTCCTTTCCTTTTTGAGCCGATGTGTGTGGTTCTTTGCTAGCAATTAAAGCTTAAAGCCTCAAAACCCTAGTTTTTCCTTTTTCTTTTCTTTCTTTCTTTGTCCTTCTTTATTTCCCCTGTTTCATTTTCAACTTCTCTGTTCTTTCTTTCTTTTTCTTTTCTTTATTCTTTTATTTACTTTATTTTAATTATATTAGTTTTATAATAATAATATATAATAATTATTTAATTAATAAATATCTTTATACTTAAATTATAAGTAATTATTTATTTATTTTACAAGTATATAAATATATACATTACATATGTATAATTCATTCACCATACATTTGTCATTATTTTAATTTATTTCATAATATAATAATAATTAATAATATTAATATTAATATTAATATTAATAATTATTATTTAACATAATAAATCTATGAAAATCTTAGATTTTTCTAAGTTGCCGTCTCATTTATGCTAAATGGCATATTTGCCAAATTGGTCATTTTAATCTACAATTCAACGTTCATCCTTTATTTAATTTAGTCCTTTTTCCCAATTACTCTTAATTAAGCTAAATTCACTTAATTGAAACCTAATTAGACACACTCCTAGACTCATAAATATTTTTAATAATTATTTATGAGTTCGGTTTACTAAGACAGAGGCACGATAATGTACTTTTTCGATGCCCGTGAATTTTGCGTCATTACAACTTTACAAAATCATCACACAATACAATCAAAGCTCCAAATCCATGTTATTCATCAAAAACATCTGATATTTATCAACGGAAACTTCCAAAAATTTTAATAGAATCAGAAACGAAGGTACGTGTTAGCTGAATCTAGTTGCAATGATCTCAAAAACATAAAAATTACAAGAAACAGGTAAGAATTGAACTCACATGGAAGCTCCTATGCTCAGCTGCTTCTCCAAGCTATTTCTATGGTGTTTCGGTAGTGACAAAAGAAGAAAATGAAGAAGAAAACCTATTTCTTCTTACTTAATTTTGTTTTAATTTCAACTAAATTACAAGTTTGCCATTATAATTTCATTATTTTGTCCTTATCCACCAATTTTTTGTCCCACTGTATTATTTAGGGCTTAATTATCACTTAAGTCCTTCCTCAATTAATAATTACACCATTTCATCACCTAATTGCTATAATTAGCTAGTTTTGCACATTTTTCAATTTAGTCCTTTTTCTTTAATTAACTAACTAAAAATTAATATTTCTTAACAAAATTTTGATACGACTATATTGACTTTATAAATATTCTAAAATTAATATTTATGAGTCGATACGATCAATATTTATGGTCTCGAAACTACTGTTCCGTCACCACTGAAAATCGGGCTGTTACAACTCTCCCCCTTAGGAAATTTCGTCCTCGAAATTGTTACCTAAAAATAGATTCAAATATTGTAGTCTCATTGTAACAGCCCGTTTTCAGTGAAATTGGAACAGTGGTTTCGGGACCACAAATTCGAAGTCAGAAAAAATTTATTTTGTTATTATTTTATGGTCTACAATATGATAGAAATACCATATAAAAATTTTGTTAAGAAATTTTACCGTTTACATATTTAATTTGATAAAATGGACTAAATTGCGTAAAGTGCAAAAGTTGAGTTCTAATAGCTAAAGGTATTAAATAGCTATAGAATTTTAAATTGGAGGTCCTTATATAGTAATTAGCCATTAAAGTTGTTAATGGATAAGCATGAATAGTCATCATTGGAAATTGAACGAAATATTAAGGTTAATTTTGGGAATTAGTGATTAAAGTTATAATAAATTAACTAAAATAAATTATTATCATCCATTCTCATCATCTTCCACCAAAAAAAAAAACCTAGCCATGGAAGCTTGAAATTTAGGCAAGCTTATTTTGCTCAATTAGGTATGAATCTTTGTCCCGTTTTTGATGATTTCTATGTTTCTGAGATTGTAGTAGCTTAATCTAGCTAACTCGGGGATAAATTTGCAAAATTGTTAAAGTATTAAGGTTTTACCATTTATGAATATGCTTGAATTTTGAAGTTTGATAATAGAAAATGAATGGTTGTTGTTAGATAAACAACTTTTGTAAAGAGAATTTTGATGAAATTATCAATTAGGGGTGAAATTGAAAAAGGTGATAAATTTATGGTAAATTTTGTGAATTTGTGAAATATATGGGCTGCTATTAATATGTATAAAAATTGGCGAGGCTTGTGTAAGGATTAGATTGTATAAATTTCATTTTTCGAGCCTAGGGACTAAATTACAAAGGAATTAAAACTATACGGCAAAATGGTAATTTTGCCAAAATTCCATGTTGGATTAAATTGAATGGGAATTATATTGCAATGAGTTAAATTTATTCATATAGATCCTATTAGACGTCGTACAGAGTTAGATCGAGGTAAAGAGAAAATATCGGGTCAATTGCCTCCGTATCTACGTACATTTATCGAGGTCAGTTCATGTAATTAAATTGTACATTTATATCTTTTGAATTGAATATTTGTTTCTGAATTGTATAATTGCCATGAATGAATACCGATTGTATATTTGACAATTATCAAGCCCCGTTTGAACCTTAGGAATCCGTAGGATACAAATGACATGTCATTAGGGTTCCCTATACTCAGCTCGTATGAGCTTACCGTTACTCAGCTCAGAGGAACTTACTGTTATTCAACTCGGAAGAGCCTACCGTTTACAGCTCGTAAGAGCATACATGTACATGAATTGACAGATTACAGATCAGTACACCTCATGTGTATTACCCGCGTATCCAACGTTGTTCTAAATGGTTCAAAGGGCATATTCTGTTATGAGATTATATGAGTTTGATATGAACTATTACTAGTATTTACATGAAATACATGAAATGAGATTATTTGATGAACTCAACAATGTGTGTTGGATCTTATATGTGATTTTCATGTCTAATATGTTGGTGATCATGTGTTTAGGCTTTCGGCTAAATTGGTTGAGATATGCTATGTTTACTTACCTATTTTATGGATATATGGTAAGTTAAGTTTCATGTTATACGAACTTACTAAGCTTAAATGCTTACTCTGTGTTATTTTTCTATGTTTTATAGTAATTCTGAAGCTTGTTCGGTTCGGAAGCTTGTTGGAGCTATATCACATTATCCATCGACTCTTTTGGTACTTTTGGATATTTAAATTCGGTTATAATGACAAGTATAGGTTAATTTGGCCAATGTTGGCATATAAGTGTTTTGTTGAGATTAATCATTTATATGGCTTGTGTTTGGTATATTTTGATGTGTATATATGTGGCCTTATCATGTTTGATGTGTGTTTGATATGTAGAATGAAAGAAAGTAAAATGTAGTTGAATGTGCATATATTTATTTGGTTATTTAAGTAGTTGGGATACTTGGTTTACATGTCTTTAAGTTGTCATTTGAGGTGCCTAAGGGCACATTGGTTGTATGTGGTGAGACTTGATTTTGGCTTGTTTTGAATGTCTTGTTATGGCTTGTTGATATGCAAAAATGTTGAGTTAGGTTGGTGTCAAATTGGGTGAGAAATATGACTTGAAAATTGGCCTATTTTCGTCCACACGGGCGTGTGTCTCAGACGTGTGTGACACACGGTCAAGTGACACGATCGTGTGTCCCCTGTATCTTCTTAAGATTGCAAGTCAGTATGCTCACACGGCTTAGCACATGGGGGTGTGACTTGGCCGTGTGACCCAAGTCAGAGAGTTACACGGGCACGAACATGGGCTGGGATAGGCCGTGTGTCCCTTTTTTGAATGCCACACAGCTTGAGACACAGGCGTGTCTCCTGACCGTGTGAGTCACACGGCCTGGCCACACGGCCGTGTGACCCCTGCAGCTTTGAAATATTTCTTAACCAAATTTTAATACTACTATAATGACTCGATAAGTATTCTAAAAATAATATTTATGAGTCGATACGATGGAAATTTGTGGTCCCGAAAATACTGTTCCGTTACCACTGAAAATCGGGCTGTTACAATACTCGTTTGCCATGCTTTCATATTATGCTTGCATATGGGTTGGGCCACCCATCCAGGCCCGAAGGCCTGCTCGAAAAATGGGCTTGGTTAAAATTTAAGGCTTGTTTTCTATATGAGCCGGGCCTTGGGCAATATTTTTTTGCTCGAGCTCGGTCCGACCCGACCATAATATATTATGTTATAAAAAATGAGTATATTAATTATACATGTTAAATAATTATTATATATATATATATATATTTATATTAAATCATTAACCCAATAACAAATATACCAATTACCCAAAACTTAAAAAAATAAAAAAAAGCTCAACTCAAAATATAAAATTTTAAAAATTATTTAATACAAGAAGTCATTTATTATATTTATTTGTGTTTTTTAAGATAATAAAATATTTATTATATTTATGGTAGTGTTTTTTAATATAAATATTTTTAAATTTTTTAATGTGTTAGAAAGTTTTTATTTCAGCCTTTTTAATGTATTTAATATATTATATTTTTTAAAATTATTTTTAAATAAAAATTAATTTTAAAAAAATCAAATATGAGTGGGTAAAGTAGGTTGGGTCCAAATTTTATTTAAATTTTGGTTGAGCTTGAACGAAAAAATATGTCTATATTTTGAATTGAATCAGATCCTCGCTTAAAATAATGGATCTAAATACTTTGCATGTACAATCACCTCCACTTCATACTCATCAACTATTGATAATGGTTTGCCGACGGACACGATTTTTTCTTTTTTTAAAGGGTAGCCAATTATACTTACTAGTTTTAATCGGCCGGATTCTTTTTTTAGTAATTTAGTTATTTACTTAATAATTAACAAATTTAGGTTGAGTTTTATTAAAAATGATAAATAAATGCATGATTTTTACTTTTACATTTTATGTATAACAAATTTATATTATTTATGTGAAACATATTCAAATCTTATTTTTATTTATAAGAGGAAAAAGGATAATAAATTGAGAATATTTTCTCAAGTTTGTTTTTGTTTTTATTTTATTTTATTTTGACCGATTAGGTATGAATTCAAAATCATGTAGACTACCCCTTTAAACAAAAAAAATTGTTCAATATTACAATTAATCTGTGAATAATCAACTTTTAGAATTTAAAAACAGATTAGTTGTATGTTGATTGAGTATGAATCCCAACAAAGATATAAGTTAATGCGTGGACATTTTAAAATGAAATAAAAAATCCCATTTTATAAAATTAAGGAAAATGTTAACATTTATATTTTTGTGCAGGGAGGAATCCAAAAGGTAGGCATTGGATAAAATGGGCATACTCCCTATTTAGAATTACAATTTAACTTTTTTCATAAAAAAAAATTAAGTTCAACCCCCAACAGTTTATATTGGTCATAGATTAAAAAAGTCAATAAATAATTTAATTCCTACGATTTGTACAAGAAATAAAACATAAATCCAAAATTTCTAATTAATTTGTCTAAAATACAGCATAAATAAAGGGTGAGAAAATAAAAACCCTAAAGCACGGATTGATTCCAAATGTCTCCTTGGCCGCCCAGCAACTAAACAAATTTAAAACTATTAGCCACCAACTTTGGACTAATCACACTCTATTTTTATACGGGAAAATCAATCAATGTGTAGGTAGCAGGCAAAGTATTAAAGCATGATTATTACTAGGGAATTAAATTTGGGTTTTTCGGCGACAATAAATTATTTAGGTAACTCTTATAATATTAATTTAAGTTTACCGACAAAGTTGAAGTTAAAGTCACATATAACATTGGTTAGGACAAAGCTGTAAGCTGTCTAACTTTTTGTCTGATTCCAAGTGGCTCAAGATTTGATGCTCTGCTCATGCTTATCCTTTCATCTATAAGTAATACAGTATAAATGTGAGCTTGTGGGTTTATTTCTAACGCAAAGCTAGTAGGTAGGATGGCACCCGATAATACCGCCTGATATTTTCATACCCTGGATATCTACAATTTTACACCAATTCCATTAAATAAAGTACTCCAATTTTATCACCAACAAAAATACTAAAATTTAAATTTTAAAAAAATTATAAAATATTTTTGTATTTTCATATATTCATATAAAAATAATAATTTAAACTTGATCTAAGTCATTATAAAATTGTCAATTAAATTAAATTTTTATTGTTATTTTTTATGAGTTTTACACATAATACTTATTTATCACCCACATAACCTATGCTATAATTTAAATGTGTGATCGATCTAATCTCATGAGTGAACTTGACATGAATTTGATTAAGAAAAGTACTAAAGCTTAAATTTTAATTGATTAATAAATATTATTATCGAGTGCTTGGTATTTTCATACTTTGTATAAAAATTATAAAAAATTAATTTAAAACTTAGGAAAAACATGAAAATGATGGGATTTGAACCTTGAGCAACAAGCATCTTAAATCTTTAACTTTACCATTCCAACCATAGCCCCATTATTATTTTATTTGAATTTTATACATAAATTTTGTTTATCACACATGATGTTCTATATATAAATATCAATTTCTATATCTATATTATTATTTAAGTTTGTGATCGAGTTGGTGTCATGAGTTAACTCGACATCAATTCAATTAGGGAAAGTATTAAAAAAACCAAATTTTAAATGATTCATAAATATTATTATAGGGTGTTTTTGAATTTTCATACATTTATATCTATATTATTATTTAACTACGTAGTTGAGTTGGTGTCACGAGTTAACTCAACACTAATTTAGTTAAGGAAAGTACTAAAAACTAAATAATAAATGATTAATAACTATTCTTGTATTTTTTATTTTTTATTTTTACTTTTCATACCTTTATATTAGACAAGCGAGAAGAGCAATTGAAAGTTTAAACGATATTTAATCCATTTATAAAAAATTGATGGTGAATCCTGCTAGATATAATCCAAGAAATTCTTTTTGGGGGAAAACATGTAATTATGTCATTGAAAACTCTAGCTTAGGGAGAAGATTTGATCTTGAGGGAGAAGGCGAAAGGAAAGCTTGGACAAAAAGAACAAGAGTATTAAGGAGGTTCAAATGTAGTGGTCGTAGGGGAGAATGATTCAGAGAATCTAGAATGGTTGGAAAGATGCTAGGTTGGAAGGTCAGTGGATTTTTTTCTGTTGTTTATTTGTCAAAGAAGCTGGATAAACTTGCTATAAATGAAGTCACAATTAGGAGGATTTCAAGCAGAATGTTTCTCCTTTACAATGAATCAGAACAAAACGCTGAAGGATTTTATGACACCAAGCATGCTGCCTTTTATTAGGTTTTTAAGAAGATTGAAAATTGGTCGGACAATATTAATGTTAACATCAGGTTAACATGGTTTTCTTGTCATGGTGTTCTAATACATTCTTGGAATGTTAAAACTCTTAAGAATAGAGCTGAAAGATATGGAAGGTTCATTGGAATGGATAAGAAAACAATTCATTTCAAGTTTTTCGTTCATGGTGTATCATCCAAAAGTGATGAAAGGATAAAATTGAAGAGTGGTGATGTCGTCCATGAGATTTATGGTATGAAAATGCATGTTTTTTGCTTTCTTAAGGTTGGAGGGAGGTTTGACATTGATGTTACGTCTATATTAGATGAAAATAATGTTCGGAAATATGCCCATATTGTAATAAATATGTAATTATTTTTTATGTATTTGAACGATAAATAAATAAATTTTATATTTCACTATTATGTCTTTTATATTTATGTTTCTCATATTTTGCATGCATAATGAAATTGTGACAAGCATGTATTACCTCATTGATTGTCTAAGTTCAAATTGATGATAAGTGGAATTGTAAAAACGTTTTTATTGTGAGAGACAATTTACTTCAGTAGATAATCTAAACGAGTTAGTAATCTCGTAAAAGAATCAAAGTGAGCATTTGATTCAAATACTGAGAAGGGTTATTATTTTGTCTACAATTTCAATTGAGGTGATCACTAGTTTTGGCTATCAAAACAGTTGACATGGGTAGTTTAACACCCCTAACCCGTAACCATCGCCGATCTAGGGTTAAGAAGCATTACCGAACAATACGAAACATTTACGATCATTTCTCAAACATAAATACATCATCAGCATATCATAGCTCATATACATAGAGTCCCTTTAAAAGGTCTACGAGACCTTAAACTTGCATTAGGAAGGGGTCAGAATTAAACCGAGCACATACAAAATTTTTTCGAAAATCAAACATTTTTCAAAGTTACAGAGGTCACACGCCCGTGTGGGTAGGCCGTGGGCCTCACACAGCATCAGACCCGTGTGTCCAAGCCATGGCAAAACAAGGCATACATACTGACTTGTCCACACGGCCGAAGACACGCCCGTGTGCTTGACCCGTGGGCAACACTAACTTAATTCACACGGCTTGTCACATGCCTGTGTGCGAGTCTGACTTATTTCGAAATGCAACCTTTGGAGACACGATCGAGACACACGCCCGTGTGCTCAACCGTGTGGGCAAATATAGGCCATTTGCAAGGCCAATTTGCCACCCAAATTTTGGGTCACACCTACAAACATCAAGCCATTCTAATTTCATATCTCAAATGCATCCAAAACATACATTTTAACCACCATTCCCATCAACCAATTCAAGCATGAAACATACAACTTATATATCACTAAAACATATCAATATGATCATTCACACAACATCACATATATACCTTATATCTATCATTTTCTCATATTCAAAAAACATACTAAAGTCATTCAACTATCAAGCCATATCACATGGAAAGAACCATACATCTCAAAACATTCCATAATCACTCGCCTATACATGCCATATACCAAATATACAACTTCCAAAAGTACCAAAATAGGTAGCTGATAGTGTGATTGAGTCGCTGACGATCCCTGAATCCGAGATAACTTTAATGAGGTTCTAAAACAAAGGAAAACTTCACACAGTAAGCTTTAAAGCTTAGTAAATTCGTAATATAATACAAATAGCTCAACATTTCAAATTTAATATGCAAAATTTAACTAACACACAGTGCAATCCTCATCACCATTCAATTTCATCCAAAGCCATTACTCACATTCTTACTACATCTCAAAGTTTATGTACAAGCATTTATAATGCTTCATACTCTAATCCTCCTTAACTATCATTCACTTAATCAACCATCTATTTCATACACGAAATAATCAACCATATAGGTCCTGTACGTACTTGTTCCATCACATTTTTATTTATCACATACACTACATAATACTTGATGCCATAAATCATTCGATCTTCTTTAACCATACGGTTTACTCGCACACTTAGTGCCAATTACTTTGCCGAAGCTTTACTATCATCGCACACTTAGTGCCTTTACATTAAACCGAATTTGACTTGGTAGAGCACACACAGTGCCAACCAATATAGTCGATGCTTTCTTTATCTCGCACACATAGTGCCATTCCCATTGTATCGATTCTATTTACGCACACTTAGTGCCATATATCCTCAAACTCACATTTTGCATTTACTAAAGGCGGGTTTGGATGGGAGATTGAGTGCGGTGCGGTGCGTTTAGCTTACTTTTTGTCTCACACTACAGTATCTAATCTCACCGCCACCGCTGTTTTTACACTAACCGCAGGTAAACGCACTTGTAACAACCCGGTTTAGACCCTGGTCGGAATAGTGGTTTTGAGACCACAAATTCGAGGCCAGAGTGTTAATTTAATGTTATCTTTTGTGTGAATAGTATGTGATGCAGTCTGTGTGAAAATTCTGTGTGATAATTTGATCGTTTGTGTGTCGAATTAAGAGAAAGGACTTAATCGCGTATAGAGTAAAAGCTATGTGCTGAATTATAAGTACTTAAATGTTGATGGCTTTTTAAGGAGGAGGCCTTATGTTGTTAATAAACCATTGTTAAGATAGTGGGGTGTTAAATGACTAGATAACCATAATGCTAATTTGTCTTATATGTTTATTAAAAGGAAAAATTTGTAAAATGTTTGATAAGGTATTAATACTAAAACAAAAGCATGAAAAATTGATGAGTGTTCATCTTTCACCCACCAAAAATTTGAAAAGAAAATAAGGAAGAAAAGCTTTGAAATTTCAGCTAGAGTTGAGCTTGATTCAAGGTATGTTTGAGCTCGGTTTTTAATAATTTCTATGTTTTTTTTGTAATTGTTGCTTTGTGCTCTTTAAAACCCATGCTTAAATTTTGTGAATTGATGATGTTTATGAAATGTTCCATTGATTAAATGGTGAGTTTTGTGATGAGTGTTGGTGTTAAATGAAATATATGTGTTTAATGAACATGTTTTGTTCTTGAATTTTGGATGAATTTAGCTAATTAGGGCTAAATTGAGAAAATAACATTTTGAAGGATTAAAATGTGAAATAAATGAAATGTGTGGGCTTGTATGAATATAGTAAGAATTCGGCTAGGCATGGGTGCAAGCTAATTATGTGTATTTGATGATTTTATGAATTAAGGACTAAAGTGTCGAAATGTGAAAATGTTAGGGCTATTTTGTAAAATGCCCTAAATATGTGTGTTTGGACTAAAATGAATGATTTGGTGATTGAATGGATTTAATTTAAATGTGTATAGACCAAGAAAGAAGAAGTTCGAATCGAGATCGAGGCAAAGATAAAGTGCTCGATTAATCGATCGTTTCGATAGTTCGACGTCCGAGGTAAGTTCGGATATAATACATGTTATTAAGATATGTTTTAGCATTTTGGAATAAATATGTACATGATTATGAGATTGAGATGCTATGGGCAAGAATTAATTAATGGCACTAAGTGTGCGAAATTTAAATCGAAACAGAAATGAATGGCACTGTGTGTGCGATGTTATGAAAGCTTCGGCTTATTGATTTGGCACTGTGTGTGCGATACCGAGATAAGTCGGATAAAAGAATAGGCACTAAGTGTGCAATAACAAATGTATTACGATCAAGAATATGGCACTGAGTGTGTGGTTAAATTAAATGAATATCAAAGGATGACCGACATGTTATATCAAGTATTGAATAGTTGAGAAGTTGAATAGCTACGTGGTAATTAAGGTATGTATTGAACCTTTGTTGTTGATAAGTTTATTGATAAAGCTATGAATAGGTGAATGAGTATTTTAGCTATAGTTGATATGGTATGAGTGTGAGAAAATTTATCTATGTGATGATTTGTTGTATACATTGGTTTGAATTGATGAGGTAATTATATTATATTTTCAAACTTACTAAGCTTTGGGAAGCTTGTTGTGTGAATTGTTTCTCTGCCTTGCAGTGTCAGTAAAGCTAGCTTGGATCTGGGATCGTCAGCTTCTCAATCATACTATCGGCATTCTACTTTGGTGCTTTTGAAAGGATGTACATAGTTGAAATATTGCATGTATAGGCTAGTTGTTTTGAAATCATGATTGAGATTGGTGAGTAGCCATGAGATGTGGCTAGATATGTGTTAATTTTAGCATGAATGACTTTGGTATATTTATATATGATGCATCTTTTGGTATGGATTGTGAGTTGAGAAATTGACTATGAATGGAAGTTTTTGTGATGGTAAAATGTTAGTATGATTTAGTGAAATGGAGAATGAATGAAGTTTAGTATATGAATGTGTTCAATGTTGTATATGTTAGCTTATAAGTTGATACATTTGAAAATGAGATTGTATGAGTTAATAGATTGATTATATGATAGGAAATGGTTGCCAAATTGTGGGTGTAAACATGCTTAAATGTGCTTGTAGTGATTGACCCTAAGTGGGTGGCATTTTGGGTCTTGCAAATGACCTATAATGTCACACGGTCATGGCACACGGGCGTGCCTGGTGACCGTGGGCGTAAGTCAGTATATGGCCTAGTAGTACACGGCCTTAGCACGGGGGTGCTGGATAACCGTGTTTGTTTTGGCAAGATTGACCACGGTCAGGGTACACGGGCGTGTTTTGTGACCGTGGGGGCCAACTCAGGATAGTCCACGGCCAAGGCACACGGGGGTGCTTGGTGGCCGTGGGAGTGTAGTCAGGATAGACCACGGGAAGGACACACGGGTGTGTCTATTAGCCGTGGAAGGCACACAGCCTGCCCACACAGGCGTGTAAGCCCTGTAACTTAGAAAAGTTTTAAATTTTGAAAAGTTTCTGTACGTGTTTCGGTTTAGTCCCGACCCCTCCCTAGCATGTGTTTAAGGTCTTATACACCTTAAAAAGGGATTATTTGTTTATGTTTGATATATTATGATGATGAATGACTTTGTCTCGTAAATGGGTTGTGAAATGATCCTATTGTCCGGTAATGCCTTTGACCCTAATCCGACGATGGTTTCGGGTTAAGGGTGTTACAGCACCGCCCATCCAAACCTACCCTAACTCAACAACCACATTTTCATTCATTACAGAGCATGTGAACATAATATAAACAATTCATATTATACACGAACTTACCTCGGACGTAGAATTAACGACACTAGTCAATCAATCGAGCACTTTGTCTTTCCCTCGATCTCGATCCGAATCTCTCTTTTCTTGATCTATATAATATTAAACTCAACTCATTCAATCATATTTTCATCCAAAACAATCCACAACACATAGTTAAAGTATTTTACATTTTAGCCCTTAAATTTGCACATTTTGACATTTTAGTCCCCATTTCATAGAATCACAAAATACTCATAATTTCATTACACACATGCCTAGCCGAATTTTCCCCTAGCTCATATAAGCCCACATATTTCATTTACTTCACATTTTAGTACCTCAATTTCTCATTTTTAAAATTTAGCCCAAAATAGTCAAATTCATCAAAAATTCAAAGACAAAATATGTTAATCTATCACATATCTTTCATATTTCATCATCAACTATCACAAATCTCAAGCATTCATCAATGACATTTTACAAAATCACCAACAAACTCAAAAATTAGGACATGGGCTAGCTAAAACACGAAGCAACGATCACAAAAACGTAAAAATCACTAAAAATCGAGCTCAAAATATACCTCAATCAAGCTATATGCTAGCCGAAACCTAGAACTTCTTTTCTTTTCTTTTTCCTTTGAATTTTCGGTATGAACAAGATGATAATGGCTTCATTTTCATATTTGTTTTATTAATTAAACATATTGTTTCATCTATTACTAAAATATCCTTTAATAAAACATTAATATTTCATTCATTTAATGGTCATATATTTCAAATTCCACTATCAATGGTCTAATATCAACATAAGGACCTTTCATTTAATAAGCCATGGCAATTAAGCACTTTAACAATTAGCACACAGCTTTTACATTTTATGCGATTAAGTCCTTTTTTGCAAATCGACACGCAAACAATAGAATTTTCACACAGAATTTTCACACATGCTTAATCACATACTGTAAACACTAAAAATAATATTAAAATATTTTTCTGACCTCGTACTTGTGGTCTCAAAACCACTATTTCGACTAGGGTCTAAATCGGGTTGTTACAGGTAGAGATAGGGGTGTGCAAAATTCGAGTAAAATCGAAAAAATTCAGTTAACCGACCAAATTTGATTAATCGGTCGGTTAATCGAATATTTTCAGTCGTGGGTTGGTTAATTATTTTTTAATTTTTCGATTAACAGTTAATTCGGTTCGAAACCGGTCGGTTAACTGAATTTTTTCGGTTTAACCGAAAAAATTAATAAACAAAATTATAATATATAAATAGGCCCACTATTCACCTAAACCCAATCCAAACCCAATTACCCAACCAACCCAATCATAAAATTTACAAATAATTTAATAAATAAAAATAAAATTCTAAATTTTATTTTCTTTTTGTAATAAAAATAAAAATAAATAACGCAACCCACTATTAGATGCTAAATTTTTGCACATGTTTTTTTTTGTAGGTTTAATGCAAATGAAGATCTTTTGGAGAGAAGAAATGGATACAAATGGACAATATTAAAGACTTACATTTCAATTATGTGTTAATTTCAAGACTTATGTAATGTTTTTAATTATGTAGTGATTTAAAGACTTATGTAATCTTTTTAATTATGTAGTGATTCATTTCGGTTAATTCGGTTAATTTTTAACCAAAAATAAAAAACATATAATTTTCGGTTAATTCGGTTAACCGACCGAATTAACCGAAAAAATTTCGGTTCGGTTAACCGACTGAACACCCTTAGGTAAAGACATAGATGTATTCATTGGAAGAATAATACATTGGACTGGACCCAAGAAGAATTAATTCTAAATCCATTTGTGAATTAATTCACTTATGACATTTATGGTATGGTTTACCTAAATCCTAAGTTAGTCACTGACCATGCGTATGTAACTCATGTGCTTTGATATAAGTGGAGGCTTATGCTTTAAAGATAATTAAGTCGATAGTTGGTATATTGGGTATATAACTTGTGTATGGAATGGTTTTACTAGAAACAGTGGAATTCATAACTCAATTAAAGAGTTAACAATGTCCTTTTATTGGCATTGTGTGGAATGATAAATATGGAACATGGACACGAGTTACTTCTTCTCGAACGAGCAATTTATCACAGTCATTTGTTGAAAGCAATCATATTAATCATTAAGAAGACACAATGGTGAGAATGAGATAAAATGGGATTGTATTGACTAAACGGATTTAACTCAAAGGAATCAAGGATATCATATGAGGGTAACACACACATGACGAGATCATTGGACAAATCAGTTGGATAAATTACTTTTGTAAAGAGTATACAATAAGGAGTTTCCCATCGTGATACTTATTGTGGACTGAATCCATGATTAAGTAATTGCAAATTATCGGAACGATGCTTCTGGATATAATTGCAATTACTAGAGTCTAATTGTATATGTCCAATTGGTTCTTCCACTAGCTCAATAAAAGCTTGATCACACTGCATTTGAATCAGAAGTAAATTCTACGATTTTGGAAATAATTTAATTGAGTCGATTTATTCGATGTGAAATTATATTGGGCGGTCATAAAAAGTCTTCAACTAGAGAATTTATTCGATGTGAAATTATATTGGGTGGTCGTAAAAAGTCTTCAACTAGAGAATTTGTTTAAAGAATTTTATTGAAAAATCTAAGTGATTTTTGGGAAAATTAATTTTGATCAAGCAGATCACTAGTCTGGGAGAAATGGACAAGTTCGGTACCAATTTTATATTTAACCCTTTTAGATTCAAATCAAGTTTTTTTTTTTTGTTTAATTGATTTTTATAAATTTTAAATAAAACCATAAAATAATAAAGCAATAATAATATATGTTACTTGATAAAAAAAATTTTAATTATTTTTTTTTACTGAATAATATTCGGTTAACTTGTGACACTGACTCAATCAAATATTTAAATATAGTGTTTGATACATGCACGGATGGGGTGAAGCTTATTAAATTTCGTTCACTTAAACTGCCAATTTTTAAGTTTGGAAAACCAATAGACTTGCAACGACTCTTTGGATGGGATCCAGGCATTTTTAGGTTTAAATGTCTTCATAGTGTTTAGAGATCTATCTATTGGATTCAAAACACACTTTGAATCACTCAATTTTGGGTTCGAGATCTCAAGTTATGACTATTTTAATGAAGACTGCGTGAGTAAAATTTCTGAACAGGATTATGACAAGAATTATGAGTTTTGGGCTTTTAATTCGAGTTTAAATTCTATTATGTTTGAGTTTTAAGCTTAATTTTTATTATATATGAGCCAAATATTATATTTATTAGTTTTATTATTTATTTATTCCGAATTTTGGATATTTTTTAAGTATTTTAAGTTATTTTGGAGTTTTATGTTTCTTAGTCAAATAATAAAGTTTAGATTAAAACTATTTATTGTTTAGATTAATTAGAGTTTCAGTATACTCTAGATTTTTATTTGGATGTACTTAACTAGCCTATATAAAGGCTTATTCATTGCTTATTAGAGACAATTTATTTTCATTAATAAAGTTTTCAACTTTGGAAGTTTGTTTTTTTGTGCAAGATTTCTTTATTTTGATTTTTAGAAGTAGTTTTCTTCTCTATTTTCTTGAATGAGTAGTGGGACTTCATTTTTCACCCTTCAATTTGTCAAGGATTATTTCTTGAAGGGTTGATTAGAGCAATTAATTGAGCTTGTTGGGATTTACATCTCAAACGGTTAAATGAAACATTTATCCTTTTGTCCATCTTATTCATTGGTATGAAATATTTATAAAACTAAAAGAAAAAAATATATTTTTATAAGATTGTGTTTGGAAAGCTACCTAGTAAATGGATTTTGGTGTAATTATTTGTAATTACATAAGGGTGACATGTCTAAATAATCACTGTAATTAATAGGCCTCACTAAATTGAGTGTAACTGAAGCATCACAATTACATTCTCCAATTCCCAAGGGAAGATGAGAATTGTGAGTAATTACAAGCAATTATCAAATCCTATAACTTTCCAAAGACATATAATTTAAATTTAAGAAAATATTTTATATAAGTTTATAAAAGTTATTTTTTATATAATAAAATATTTTAATTTTAGGAAGTTTATTTAAAAGTTATATTATACATTCTATATTATTTTTACCTAATTTCCGTGGAATAATAGTAATCAAAACATTATTATAAAATGATTGTAAAGTAGGTTTGCTATTATAATCGAAAGATTATAAAGTTGGTTTGTGGCTCAAATTTTAGAGAGCAAAGAAATATTGTTTGGGAGAGATCTCAAAATAGGTTAAAAATTGCATCTGGTTATCGACAAACTTAGTTATGTAGATACAAATAAATTTTTTACACCATATCGTTGAGTATGATATCATTTGAGAGAATAGAGCTAGACACAAGTACTAAAGATGGCTTGCAAAATATTTGATTTGAGACATTTAAAATTTTGAAATGTGGTTAAGAGGACGTTTGTTATTCTAAAAAAAACGATTTTTCATATAAATAACCCCTCCTCAATATAATCTAAAGAAAAGTTGGATCTTGTTGGAGAAGAAATAACCCAACAAATATGAATTATTAGAGCAATTAAATGAAATTGCGTATAGTGCTTGCTTTTAGCTATTTTTATGTGTAATTGTGCTATTGACTATTTTTTTAGACTAACATATTACATACAATAATTTGATTTAATTTTGTTTCTTGTTTAGAATTTTCTTCTAAAATATTATTAATAATTTTGTTATAATTAATATTTTTAAGATTTTTAGATTATATAATTTTACTAATTATAAATTACATTATCAAACATAATATAAAAAAATAGAATATATTTACACTGGATCAAGCAAACACATCTAGAAGGTGAATTTGATCGAAATCGCCCTTGATCCCACACAAAAATTTTAAATAAAAGGCAAGGTAGTGCATAAAATAATGATGAATAAAAATGGAGATAATAGAATAGAATAATGATATGAACCCAAGAAGTGGGGTCGTGGTGGTGGGCGTAGCCATCGGGAGCAATTGATTGAGGAGGGTGTTAGGCCATCTGCCTCGTTTTTCTCTCTTTTCTAAAACCCTCTTCTAACTTTCACATTTATTTATTTTCTTCTCACAAAGTGGCTTTGAAGTTTGATGCTCTATTCTACACGTTTTCTACGAAAAAAAGATAAAAAGAGGAAAGGGAGAAAATCAACACGATTGTTTTGCCTCTCATATTTTACATTTTAAGTCAATGGTTCATATTTCGCAATTCATACTACCTATAACTAAATACATTCAAACCATGAAATATGTAGGAATTGATTCATTTTTAATTCCACTTTTCAACAATGAATTTGGGTATTTCTTACACACCCACCATACTTTTTTCTTCAAAGTTATTATCATTTATCATTGTTATAGGGAGATGTATATTCCAAGTTTTTAAGTAATATTATTACAAGAGACCATCACAAATCCCAAGCACATGAAGAATATAAAAAAGAATATTAAAATTTCTCTCAACGAGAAATTATTTTATAAACCCTTTCCACCACATCATTTATGGTTTCGTCCAATTAAAAGATGATACATCATCTTCTTTTTTTTCTACATGACATTTACATTTGGACTAAACTTCTATTCTCTTTTCTTTTTTTAATTAGATGGAACCATAAATGATATGATGGAAAAAATTTATAAAATAATTTCTCCAAACTTAACTTACATAATAGATATAATTACTCTAAAAACAACATCAAAGTAATAAAAAAACCAATCTACACGGGTTTAATGTTATCTGCATCCATTACCTTAAAATTGTATAATAAAAAAATCGAGACTTAAAACATTAAATTTTTTTTGTTATCTTTTTCTATCCTTTAAAATTTTGGTAGAGAAAACTGATGAAAGTTTGTATCAACCAAAATACATGTTTGGTATAGCATTTAGACCAAACAATTTTTTTACAAAATCGGTTTTTTATTATTATTAAGAATCAATTCTAATATATATATATATATATATATATATATATATATAAGTATTATGAAAACAAATGGTTTATTCTTTTCAAATAATAAATTAAAATTTATGGTGTTGAAACACACACTTAATCATAATAAGGGTGTAATTGAATGGGGTTATGAAGGGATCTAAAATTTGCCAAAAAAGAGACTAAGAAGGGGGAGAGGAAAATGGGTAGAAATTGGTGTCAGATTAGGAAATTTCTTGATTCAAAAATAAACAGTGAAAGGGAAACACAAATTATGGGCCCAATTTCAAATCAATACCTTATCTTTGGTGGCTGTTTTTAATTTTTCCAAGTTAGATGTGATACCCATTTCCTTCAAAGTTAAGCATATAATAATGCTGGGGAAAAATGTGATATTCATGTATGCCCCCCACTCTTCCCACTTCAACATGTCTTTTTTAATGTCAATGTTTTAAAGTAATGACGTTGGAAAAAAAAACAATTGTGTATGTCCATAAAGATTTGTTCCCCTGTTTATTGGATTGGAATATTTTATAAAGAAAAAAAAAAAATACTACTTTGAAAGCTGTATAATGATTTCAACCGATGTCTTTGTCGAATTTTCAAGTATTCAAATTCCATCCTTTTATAAGGATAATGTTTCTAATTTTTATTTTATTTTTAAACAATTATATTTGTTATTGAAGTCTTCATGAAGCTATTTATTTAACAAAAATGAATTTTTATAGAGAAAAAAAAAAGGTTAGAAGCAAATCGGTCCATGGTTTCATGTGAGAAGTTGAATATGGCACTAAACTGAGTGCATACCATTGAATGTGCCTTTTTGTCTTTTTTGGCTTTTGGCAGAGAATAAATCAAATTTTCTAGATGTTCTGTGTAAATCGCATAATTCAATGTTATAATTAAACATGTTAGGGTTGTATGAATCTGACCCCCATGTTTGATTTGGAATTGGAACCAGGTTTAAGGTTTGAATGAAACCCTTATAGTGTAGTGTGTGATTTCAATGGCGGAGAGAAGTTGCATTATAAAAACAATGTAAACCAATCGTGAGACACATGATGAGAATTTGGTATATTATTAAAATATTATTTTAAATATTTATTATACCCTCATTCTATTGCTACAATCTATTAATAATATCTTCTCCAAATTAAATTATTAACTTTTGAGTGATGTTGAATGAAAACCATTTTCTTAATAAGAAGTGATAAGGTGATATGATTACCATCAAAATTAAAAATTAAGAAAAAGGGTTTTTCTTTTTTTCTTTTTTGCTTTCTAATTATTTGTTTAAACGTAGCTTTAGATTTCATAAATAAAATTATGATTGCGATAAGTGTTCAATAAAATACATAAAATAAATGATAATTTTTTAACTCAGCTAGTAAAGAAAAAGAAAAGCATATTATAATTGTGTTAATATTAATCCTAGTTTTTAAATTTGACTTGTATATATATATAATTAAAATAATGAAGTGTGATGAGAGGAGTGGGGTTCAAACAAAACAATACCTAGTCGTCACTCAAAGATTTAAGTTACAAATAAAAATGACCCCATTGAACGCATTCTTCATTTTAATCACATTTCATCCTAAATCTAACACTTAAAACTTTAATTTAAATTCTTATTTTTATAATAAAAACATTATTTTTTTAAACATTATAGTCCATATTGTATTTAACATTTGCTCTTGTATTTTTTTTAATTTTTACGTTATTTATTAATGTGACATATAAAAAAAATTTTGTCTAACATGAAGTTCTTTCGTTGCCACGTGAGTTATCACAACATCATTAAAACAATTTGTGTTTTAGTCAACAATTTTAGTTATAAAAAGGAAAATAATAAAGTCAAGATTGTTTATAAAATCTAAATATTGATTGCTAAATTTATTGTTATGCGTTTGAAAAATGATATAATTATCGTCAACAAGTTTGTTTTTTTGTTTTTTTTGTCCGGTTCTTCTTTCATTGTGTTTTATGTTGGTTTAATTTTATGTTGTAATTACTCAACCATATATTGTATTTGTATTTATATTGTACTTTGTGTATGTACTCTAGTTAAAACGATAAACCTTTCAAAAAAATAATATGATAATTTATTTGAATACAATATGAATATAATATAAAATTATCGTTTTATCCTTCCCTCAAGTATACACATAACAAGCTTAATGTTACTTTGAACACTTATCCTTTCAATTAGCCTATTCTCTTATTTGTGTTTCAACTTTTGACCTTTGTGGGTGAACTAACTTTCCTTTTGCACCACTTGATCTCCTTACATTTTACATCAACAAATAATATAAATATATAAAATAGGTGTATAATTTTTATTTGAAAAATATAAGATGAGGTGTTGAATCTAGGGCCATTCAGCTCAGGTGGGATTATGCATAAGTTTTAGAAAACAAAGTAGGAATAAATATTGAAATAATAAAATAAAGGTAGAAATAGAAAGCATATGAATGTCGCATTTAACTATTTCATTTGAACAAGTAGAACTAGATTTTCATGAGTTGGCCGAATCTCGTCTGTATTTTAGGTTAGCTATGGCCGACCTCCCACATCAATTTACTTTCTTTATTTCTATTTATTTAAATAATAATTTAATTATTGTGTTTATGTTTCTCAAATCCAGAATCTGAAGGCTGGCTTAGATACTAACTTCCTACTTCCTCTTCTTTTCTTTTTTTAAATATATAGATATTTATATGTTTACAGATAAATAATTATAAGCTAATACGTTTTTATCATTGTTCACAAAATCAATCAAATAAAATAATAAAATGGAAGTTGTACAAGATAATGGAAATACTTGAAAAACTAAAATAATACAAACGCTTTTCATCATCTTAAATAAATCCAAATTAAAAGAAAAATTTAGGACTCCATTTTTATATCATTTTTCATCTCTTTTATCCTTTATATTTATTTTACGTATATGCCACATAAGTAAATAATTTATTTTAAATATTTTGTAATTTAATCATGTTTAATATTTTAATAGAAAATTTATTGATATGACAATTCATGTATATGTTATGTTAATTTTTTTAATTTTAAAATAATTTAACAAATTTATAAATTAAAAGAAAAATTAAATAGGTTATTAAAAATTATTTCTTTTATAAAGTTATGTAAAAAGAAACTACAAAATGTTAAAAGTATTTGAATTTTAGAAAATATAAAAGAGATTGTTAAATTTAGAATGATACTCACAAATTGGATAAATTTATTAGTAAAGAATTTATATTCAAAAATACGAGGTTTTCACGTTTTAAGTTCACATCTTATTGTAAATGATTTTTTTTTTAAAATTGATATTTATAAACGCATTTTTTTCTTGAATTTGAATTAATATTTATATATTTTATATAAAAATATACAAAAGTAAAAAGTCAAAATATGTTTTTGTCCTCTTTGTATAATTATAAATTGTTGTTTCAATTTTTAAAATTTTAAAATCTAAATTCAATGTTTAACATCATTAAAATATGAAAAAGTATAATAATTAAAAGAGCACATTGACCTGAAGCATATTTTAACCATAACAAAAATATCTTTATAAAAATATGTTATTTAGTGAAATAATGATTTTTTTTTTAAAAAACTCTTTGAAAATTTTACTATTACAAATGTTATAGTATAAGTACAAATATATATAAGCAACTACAACTTATAATCAAACGTATATGATATATGCACATAGTAAAACCAGAAATTCACACGTCACAATTACTTATAATGAAACTCAAACGAAAACATTATTTTAAAAAACAATGCTAAAGCCTCATTTTATTTCAAATAAATTGTTTATTGATTAACTTATTACACCAATTTAACACAGCATATATTAATAGTACAAGATTAAACATAAACCAAAAATATATATATAATAAATACATTTATAAATATTTGATGTGAGCCTTCCATCAAAATTGTAAAATTAATGTGTTAAATATTATTGTACTTTTAAGATTCAAATATTATTCTGTATTTTTTAAATTTTATGTGAAATAAAAAACTATTTTGTAATAATATTGGTAATTCTTCAATTGAGTAGAGACTTGTTACACTAACTTAATAACTTAATAATTCATAGACTTATTTTTAAAATTTTATATAGAAATAAAAAAATACAATAGTTGTTATTTTGTAAAATTAAAATCTTGATTTCTTAAAAAAATAATAATTTGATTAATGAATGACATAAAAGTTAATTAAATATTTAAATAATAGTAGTAGAGATAAACACAGAAAATTAGACAATAGTCACTGACAGACACCAAATGCGACAGCAAAGTAGCGTGCCTGAAAAAAAGTTATCGGTTCCATCAAACCACCGTTTCCTATCATCTTGGCCGTTGATATTGTCAGATATAGATATCAACCGTACATGAGTCATAATTCTCATTTAAGTCCATCTAATAAGAACCACTTGTTGGATCCCTTTTTCCAATGTACAACGGGCTTTTCGTGATATTCAAAGCACTATATTCTTATCCGGAGGTGAAAGATCTTGGCCGTATGATTTGCATCAGTTGCGGAGTACAAGGTGGGTCGTACAGTGTAACAATGGTTCTCCACCGTATGATTGATTGTTGAAATATGACGACAATGACATAACAAACGGACCCATTCTGCTTTTTAATATTTTGGTACCAAGCGAGTTCTTCTTTTATTTTTAAATCCCCACCACCTGCAAAACAGGGGCCCACTTTCGAAAAACGTATCTATCTTCTCTAAATACGTATACAGCCATACTTTTATAAAAAAATAAAAAAAAAGGAGGAAGATCCAGAAAGGGACACGTGGATCAAACGTGCAAGGAAGGGCAAGTTGGGAGAAAGGTTTGAAAATTGCAGGAGGGGCATAAAAGGAACAAGGAACAGCTGACACGGCGGCCAACTTGAGCGTGAAACTAGCGGCAAAAGCTGACGTTTCTTTGAGGATATCTATATATTTGTTTAGCTGCTTCTGGAAACGTGTCGGCTTAGTCTCTCCCAAAAATCAAAGCTGGCTCCACTAATGAAATTTCCAAATGATAATTTATTTATTTGCCGACAGTGGATATTGGAAGGACCACGGAATTCATCTGACTGTCGCCGAAGTTGGCAAATACGTTTTCTCATTTTGTGGTGTGTCCAAAAAGAAAAAAAATCTATTTTATTAAAGATAATAAGTAGGGGAAGTGCCTTGCGGGAGAAGTGGATAGGGTAGGGAGTGCAAATTTTGATGGAAGAGGACTCTTAGGTTTCACCAATCTTTCACTAATGGCTGTTTCATGGAAACGTGAAAAGAAGTTGGTTGTGGGGTTTCATTCTATTATGGTATAGGTGGACAATTTTAGTACATTGAAGTTAATAACTCAAGATTATGATAACCTATAAATAATATATACATCAAATATTACATCTCAACTGATATATACTTATACTTATTAAACTCTTTTTTTTTAAATAATTTATTTCAATAAATTCAATTTGAAATATTAAAATATCAACAATTAATTAATTGATAAATTAATTTAAATAGATAGATTAAAATTATTTGTTTATCACATAAAATTCTAAAAAATAATTTTAAAACAAAAATTAATATATTTAAGTTCAAATATTGTTTGAAGTTATGGTTTTTTTTTTTTTTTTTTACGTGTTCAACTAAAGATTGATTTAGGATTATTATTCAATTATAAGTGCCGATTTAGCAACCATATTTTTTTAAGGGTGTCAATATTCAAGTATATAACTTTCAATTCATAATTTTAGATTTTAGAGTATTTGTAATTTTTATGAATTCTATATTTTAAATTACATCCATCTATACTTACTTTTTAAAATATATTTGCAACCATATAATATTTTTATATTTAAAATGTTGAATAATGTTTTTTTTTTAATTTTTGAAATTGAAATATCACTTTATCAATAATATTAAAACTAAATTATTTTAAAAATAAAATTTCTCTATACTTTCCTTTAAAAGTTGTTAATTTTTTTATTTAAATTTTAAATTTTCATTTACTATTTTGTAATTAAAACTAAAAAATAAAAATAAAAACAATTTTAAATACTATTTTTGAAATAATTTTATTAGTTTTTAAAGTATAAAATTTTGTTTTTAATATTTCCAATAATTTTTTTAAACAACTGAATAAAAATACATTATCAAAATTTAAATAATTTACAGAGTTTAAAGCAATTTTTCGTGACAATTATTATTAAATATTTTAATTGTTATTTAAATAATAACAAATTTATAAAACACATGAGCAATTCTTTCTTAGTCCTATATATATATATATATATAAAACTAATTTATTATATTATTAGAACAATTCATCCTATTAAAACATTAACTATTAAAAAAATAATGAATGTGAAACGTCCATTTAAAATTAAGTTTTTATTACCAATTGAGTCAAACTTGGTTGGTATTGACATTGCTAAAAGTAGATAAGTCTTAACTTAAGTGTATTTGTCATTCTATTTAAGGGTTGGAAAGTCATAGATAATTCTAAACATCAAATAAAATGTTACGATCGACCTGATTAAGTAACAAGAAAAAATAACGGAATAAATTAAGAAATTAAACACATAAATTTAACGTGGAAAAACCCCTCCAAAGAGGATAAAAAGCTATGGGCAAAGATAATTTTACTATATTGGCAAAAGAACGAAGAGTACAAAAGATGGAGATAAAAAAACTAAATCCCAAAAACTCGAAAACAAATAACCCTTAAAACGTAAACACACAAAATTCTCTAAATGTGTTATGAGTTCTATTTATAGGCTAAATTCATAGGTCAAATAATAATAAAATAATCTAAACTAATCAAAATTTGATTGAAACAAATAAATAGAGTTTAACTGAAAGATTATTTCTAAAATTTGATTGAAATAAGAATCAATAAAATAAAAGTTTTTGCCATGTTGTGAATTATTCATGCTTTAATGTTACTTTTATTAATATTTTGGTCACATAAAATTAAGATGTACAGTTATAAATTGATTAATGCATTTAAGTTCCAATATTGAAATTTCAATACTTCATTTCAATTCTTTAAACTTTAAATTGCAAAGTTTATTTAAAATATAAATCAAAGCAAGTTCTTTTTTTGTATAAAATAATTTATGATGTCAGTTGATTTTATGCATTTAATTTTTGAATTAAATTAAATAATATATTTGAAATTATTGTAATTAATTTCTTAACTCTTTATTTGGATTGTTAAGTATGATTAAAATATATTAACTTAGTTTACAATTCAAATATAAAAAAATGCATATTAAAATATGGATAAATGATTTTTTTAAGTGAAAAAATAAATTAACTATAATAATTTGTAAATAATATATACTTAATATTTATCAAGTGAAAATAAAGAATGTTAAAAAACTCCTTTAAATTATTGTAATGGTAAAAACACCAACTTTTTCTTTAATTATAATTATTTTAACTAAATTGTAATGCTCTTTAAAATCATTATAATCAAGTAGCATGTAAGAAAATTACAAGTAAAAAGATGGAGATTGTTAGTAATAATAAATTAGAATTATATAAAAAGGGACATAGCATTAAAGCAATGATTTTTCAATGAGGCAATATCAAATTATATTTGAACACCAATGGAACTAGAGAGAGAAATAATATTATTGTAATTGATGATAAGGTAATTAAATATTATACTAAGTTATTTATTATAATTTGCAAAGCAAACAATCTTTAATCTCTTTATTTATTTATCCATTATTTGTTTTGTGTAAGTAAACAGCATTTTTGTGGATTTGTTTTGAATAGAAATTCAATTTTCAATAATTTTTTATTTAGTGAAAATATTTTTATTTACTTCCCAATAATTTTTTTTGAGCAATATTTACTACCCAATAATTATTTTTAAAACTAAGGTCACTTTTAATATAAATTAAACTAATCATTATTTATTTAGTAGAAATATGTATTTTTTTAAATCATAAAATATTTTACTTAATAAATTAAAAATGTACAAGGGTTCGTTTGTTTACATGTAAAAGGTTTTACAGATTTTTTTTTTTTGCATTTTTTTGTGTTTGTTTCATAGAAAATAGGCTGGTCAACAGAAAATGACTTACCATTTTTACTGTAAAATAGTTTGGTCAAGGTAAAATAAGTTATTTTTCCTGTAAAATAACTTCCCCTTTTGAAAAACGTAAGTCATTTTCCGAAAAAGTGCTCATCTATAGATAATTTTATTTTTATATAAAAATTAATTTAAATCAAGCTTAATATTATTATATTGATAATAAATTTTTTTTATTTTTAAATATTTAAAATATTATATTTTTCAATATTAAACATACATATTTAATTATTTATATTTACTCTTATAAAATTATTAATATAATAAATATAATTTATTATGTTAATAAATTATTTAATATTTCAATTTTATTTTAATAATAAATTTTAAAAATAATAATTTTAAATAATATTATTCACATATTATTGAAATATTCAATATTAATATTTTAATAATATATATTTATTACAATTATAAATATATTAATAATAAACCTTTTGTAGTATAAAGGTTAAAATATGTCATAAGTCTATGTACACTTCACAGATTTGTAATTTAGTCTTTGTATTTTTATTTTCAAGAATTTAATCCCTTACTTTTCAAATTTAAAAACCAAGTCCAATTGTTGACATCGTTATTTTTTTTTGTCAATTTTGTTGATGTCACATTTTAAATAAAAAATACTCACTTAATAGTCATATAATTAAAAAATGACGTTGCAATGAATCTGAATTTAACATAATGTTTTTAATATATGCAAAAACAATGTAAAATATAAAATTATAGATAAAAATAAATTCAATTAAACAATAAGAAAATAAGAAAACCTCAAATGTATGTTTGATTAATTGAAAACAACTTTTATAAAATATTTTTAAGAAACCTATCAAATAACAGAAAATATTAACTTTTCTAGAAAATAAATTATTTTCTAGAAATTATTTTTCGAAAATTATTTTTAGAGAAACAAACGGAGCCTAAAATCATGCGCAGGAGGCATATATTATTACAAATTGAGAAAGAGACAATAATAATATAGGTAAAACCTTAATCTTTGAGATGTTAACAATGTATTTAACTGTTGCTTCACTTCGCATTTGGTTCTCTTATTTCATATCTATTTTAAACATGAGAAATTGAAGGAGTAGAAAAAATAGAAAGACAAAAAAATATCATTTTTCTTATCATGGATGTGTTTGGTAGGAAATATGGAAAAATTAAAAGAAAAAAGTATTTCTTTTTCTGCCCATTGCTTAGTACAGTTGAAAAATGAAAAGAAAGAAAATTAAATATTTGAAAAAATACATACATTTGAACTAATATACAATTCTCTTTTGTTTTTTTACCTTCTTTATCATTCTAATTTGAGGGATCAACATTTACGTGTTAAGGTAAAAAATAATCATATTTATTATTTTCATTCCTCACACTTTTTTCCTCTACCGAGCACACTCAAAATCTATTTTTCCCCACTCATTTATTTCATCATTCAGTTCATTTCCACCTAACCAAAACACCCTTAGTACTATTGACTTTAATATAGGAAAATGGATGAGAGATATAACGCCCAGATATTATGGTTAGTTTCACATTAGTTTTGATAAATTTAGTTTAAGATTTAATTGTTTGGTATCACTAGCAAAAAGTATTTTTAGTAAGATAAGATGTCAATTTTATACATGATGTACAATAAACAATATAAATTTAGACTATTTAAATTTGTTAATACTATAATGTTTCAATCAAAAAATAAAATAATCAATATGTTTAGAATCAGACCAATGGTCGAACCAATGATTTCAACCAACCCAATTGGTTCAATTAAATAATCATTAAAAAACCATAAAAAAATATTAAGATAAAAACTTATCATTCTCCAAAATGGTATCCCATTCGATTCATACATCATTCAAGATAATTGACTGTAACTCATTATTAATATCTTTAATATATGAAATATAATTTTTTAAATACAAATTATATAAATTGTTTATAAAAAAATTGAATATATAATTTGCATTTTAGACGTTAAAATATAATAATTATAAATTCAAGGCTTATTGCATAATGTAGCACTGCTGACATTTTTTTTAATGTGGTACCTTTAATTTTTTGGGTTTAATGTGGTACCTGAAGTTGACAAAAGTTATATATTTTGGTTCTTGAAGATAATAATGTTAACTTTTTAGTATTTAATTTTAGTTCTAGAGTTCATTAGATAAAAATTAATAATTAGCTATCAATATTAACAATTAACTTTTGATATTTGACAAATTAAACAAATTCATAATTAACATTAAAGTTATTCTATTAACAAAATATGAAAAATTTAAATATATTAATATTAGCAATTAACTTTAATTTAAGTTTTTAGGGGGACTGACAACGGCCCCGACCCCTGAAATGGCGCTGTAAATTTTTTAAAAATTTAAATTAATAAATATAAAATTACACTTTACCCCATAAAAATGATAAAATTTTAATTTAATCATTTTAAAAATACATTTTTACCATCGTAAAAATTAAAATTTAATGTCGTCCCCCTAAAAAAATTTTTTAGCTTCGCCCCTAATTAAGTCAACCCCAAAACTCAAATTTAACATTAAAAAGTTACTTTTGAGCACTATAATGTACAACATTTGTGAAAGACATATATCAGATTGGATAAAAGAATAACACAGGTAGCACATTAGAAAAAAGATGTCAAACTCAAATATCAAATAATATATTAAATCTAAATTCAAATATATAATATTATATATTTAAAATAAACTTCAAAAAGAAAATGATTGAATAAGTAAGACAAATAGCGTATAAAAATAAATTGGAGAATAAATAAGATTTTAAATTTAAAGGAAAAACTAAAATTGGTGTTGGTAAAATAGAATAAAAGATATTTGAGGAAATTTATTTCCATGGATTTATATTGAAGTAAAAAAGAAAAGTTAAGGAGTGAAATTGAAATGAGAAAAGATGTTGAATGAAAGCATAGAAAAATGGCCTCCTCCACTTTCCCACCAAATCAACAAAATCCACAGCCGAGTCACACCAAGCATTCCAAAGCTAACCAAAAAAAAGAAAGGTAAATCCCAAAGGGCCGTGATTGACTAGGATTGTGGGTCCCATCTGACCGGATCTCAAGCACGGACTTCAAATCCATTTAATAAAATCCAAATTGGAAACTGGTCTCGGCTAATTAGTAAACCCATAAATTTAAAAAAAGCAAAAAGCAAGAGCCCCGTGATGACCTAAGAATTTGCTTCCCCACGCGCTTGCGTCTCCATCATCCCTCACTCTCCCTGCCTTTTTCTCTCTACTTCGGTCTCATTATATAACCTCCTGTCCCCCGCCCCTCTCTCTCCACCTCAATCTCCCTCCTTCGCGTTTCTTTATTCCTAACTCTCTCTACCACCTAAACCTCCTCCTATTCATTTTTACGTTTTAATGGATGAGTTAAACAGCAAGAAGCGGGCTAGGGACGACTCCAACGAGTCGGGCCTGGACTCGCCCGACGTGAAGAGACTCAGAGATGATTTATTTCTTGATGATTCAGATTCCTTGCCTCTTAATCAAGACCTTGCATCCGTAATGAAGAGTTTTGAAGAGGAAATAGCAGCCGTCCCATCGACTTCGACGGAATCTATGCCGGTTGTGGATCTCACCTCGGATTCCGGTGACTCACAACCGGATCTTGGTTACCTTCTTGGGGCTTCCGATGATGAACTTGGTCTGCCTCCCCCTACGGCTTCCAGAACTGATACCGAGGGAAGGTCCGAAGCGACTGATTTGGTGCGAGCTGACTCAAACTCCTCGGGAATCGATGATTTGTGGGGGTTCGAGGAACAGAACCCTAACTACAATTCTTTCGAGTTTGGATTCGTTGATAATTTCAATGATGGCACCGTTGCATATGATGGACTGTTCGAGTATTCCGATGTCTATTACGATTCCTCCGAAATTTCTGGTCAGCTATGGCGGCCGGAAACTTTGTCGGCGGAGTAAAAATCCAAACTTAAAATCCAAAAAAGGAGAGAAGAAAGATAGCAAACCAAGCTAAACACAAGGCAGTCATAGCCGATCTGTAAATTTTTTTCCAGCTCGTGTTGGGGTTTGTGTTAGAAATTTTTTTATTAAAGGAAGTTATATAACATAAAATGTGGAGTAGAAATTTGAAATGAAAGATGCTTGGGAGCCTTGACCAAACACAGTATAAATCAATTTATTTTGTTGATAAAGTGGGGATAGTGATGAAAATTGTTTTCTTCTTATTTTGCACGAATTCGGTCTCTTGAGTGCTGTGAAAAACGAGTTGCAGAACCACTTGTTGGATCCCTTTTTCCAATGTACACCGGGCTTTTCGTCATGTTCAAAGCTCTATATCTTATTCGGAGGTGAAAGAGCTTGGCCCTATGATTTCCATCAATTGCGGGTTACAAGGTGGATCGTACAGTAACAATGGTTCTCCAAATTATCTAAAAATAGTTTTAAAACGAAGATTAGTAGATTTAAGTTTAAATATTGTTTGAAATTATGATTTTTGATTTTACGTGTTCAACTAAAGATTGATTTAGGATTATTATTCAATTATAAGTACCGATTTAGCAACCATATTTTTTTAAGGGTGTCAATATTCAAGTATATAACTTTCAATTCATAATTTTAGATTTTGGAGTATTTGTAATTTTTATGAATTCTATATTTTAAATTACATCCATCTATACTTACTTTTTAAAATATATTTGCAACCATATAATATTTTTATATTTAAAATGTTGAATAATATTTTCTTTTAAAACAATTGAAATTGAAATATCACTTTATCAATAATATTAAAACTAAATTATTTTAAAAAAAATTTTTCTATACTTTCCTTTAGAAGTTGTTAATTTTTTAATTTTAATTATAAAATTTCATTTACTATTTTGTAATTAACACTAAAAAATAAAAATAAAACAATTTTAAATACAATATAAAATTAATTAATTAAAAGTTTTGTGCAATTTAAAAGTTTCAAAATTTGAAATAATTTTATTAGTTTTTAAAGTTTAAAATTTTGTTTTTAATATTTCTAATATTTTTTTAAACAACTGAATAAAAAATAAATTATCAAAATTAAAATAATTTATATGAGTTTAAAGCAATTCTTTTGTGACAATTATTATTAGATATTTTAATTGTTATTTAAATAATAACAAATTTATAAAACACATGAGCAATTCTTTCTTAGTCCAATATATAGGGCAATTTACCTAAAAATACTGAAAAAATAATAAATTTATGGAAAAGGGCCGAAATATGGAATATTTACGGAAAATGGCCATTTTCTCACAAAACACGTCCACGTCAGCGCGTTTTGTGGGGAAAAAGGGAGCGCTTTCCTGCTGCAACGGTCAAAAAGTTTTTGATGATTGGAGGCCAACGGTAAAAAAAAAAAACCCTATAAAAACCCCCAACCCTTTTATTTTTTCACACATTAGTCCTCTATCATCTTTCTCTCAACTTTCTCTCAAATTCCTCTCAAAATTCTTTTAAAGTCCTTGAAACTTACTCTCAAATTTCAAAATAGTCCTTTAATATTTACAAAAAAACCCTTTTTTAATTTTTTAATATATATTTTTGATAAATTATAAAATTTTCGATCGTATTACCAATGGCCGGGGAATTAATTCGTCTGGACGATAAGCACATCTCGGTCGATCAAATGCAAACGGTAAGTTTTAATTTTAACTTTTCAATACTATTTAATATTTTTTAGGTTTATGCAATTTTAATTAATTTTTATTTTATAATTTTTTAAACAGTCTGTAGATCGGGTGTTGCAATGTTATATTCGCAATATGCATGGTCTCCCATCGCCGTTGATCGAGAATTACCTGCGGGAAGCGAGTTTTTGGCATGTGGCCACGATAGGCCGGGGGTGCAAGTTGGAGCTAAACTTAATCAGTGTGTTGATAGAGAGATGGAGACCCGAGACGCACACTTTCCATCTTCTATACGGAGAGTGTACTATCACTCTGGAAGATGTGTAGTTGCAATTGGGATTGCCGGTGGATGGGTCCGTAGTCACCGGGTCCGCAACTTTCACCGATTGGACCGCCGTATGCTACGAGCTTCAGGGTGCCATTCCGGATAACATTCATGGAGGTCGGATCGAGATGACCTAGTTACAAGACACATTCCCGGAGCCGAATGATGGTTCGACAGAAATAGAAGGAATACGGTATTCTCGGGCATACATTCTTGAGATAATTGGAGGCTATCTGATGCCTAACCTGTCTAGAAGCCTCGTACTCTTGAGATGGCTGCTGAAACTTATTGATTTTAGAGGAGTCGGTGAATTGAGTTGGGGGTCTGTCGTGCTATCAAAGTTGTATCGGGAGATGTACGGGGCGACGCGACCGAGTAAAGCGAAAATCGAAGGTTGCCTATCACTACTGCAGTCATGGGTACGGTTTCGATTTCCATTTTTACGTCCTCGACTCGACCAACCATATACATTCCCACTGATAACGAGGTAAATTTAATGTTATATTTTACAATTATTACGTAGATTTATAGTATAATTGTATGCTAAAAATTTATTTAATTAGGTGGAACCATTCGGCGAGTTATGCTGGAATACCTACCTCGCTTGAAGATATACGGCTTCTATTAGACCAACGGTCGGAATCACAAGTAAGTTTCGAATTTCGTATTTATAATTTAGTATTTCGTATTTAGTGTTTAGTATTATGTATATAACTAATATTTTGGTTATGTTAATATAGTTTAAATGGACACCGTACGAGTATCCAACAATTCGGGGAGTAATTCCGGAGCAGTTCTTGCAAAATCCAAACATTTGGCATGTAAAGGTCCTATTGATCAACTATGCCACTGTGGAGATGCACCAGTCAGATCGGGTTCTGCGACAATTTGGATTTCGACAACCGATTCCCGTGCCACCTGAGGTGCTCGATGATGAGCACAAAGTCGACTTACGGCAGTTGCACACGGACTGGCTAAGATTTTGGTCAGCATATATCGAGATGTGGGAGAACCGGTATGACTATTTACCTATTCGGGAACTGATCGTCATTCCTAACTTAGCGTGCGTGCCGGAATACATGTCATGGTTTGGGATCCATGGTAAGCCGTATTTGTTCTCGGAAGAGGAGAGGCGAGGACAACTTCGTGAACAAAGGGAACGACGGGGCCCTCTAAATCCAAGGAGAAGGGGTGATGAGACGGGACCATCAACAGCATTGACACAGTCACCGGGCCCATCAACAGCGCCCACACAGTCACCGAGCCCACCACTTCAGCCAACGACACTGACATCATAGCCTTTGGCCTTTATGCCAGGTGCGTAGCCTAGCCCTTATATGTATCCTAACCCATATATGTTTCCTTTTCCCGGTCCCACCCCAGGTTTGAATGCATGACCCGGTTCGAGTCCGTTCTCGACTACTCTGACTGGCCAGCCGATCTTGAGGCCGCCGTCGCGTGAGGGATCACAGGAGGCGCCGTCGGGGAGCACTTCTTTTTACCAGTCTCCTTCGCCTTACGGGATTCAGACACCCCGTCGTGGTTTATACAAACACCTCCGCAGTCGTTATTTTATTAAGGTGGGTCATCCTCCCAACACCCACAACCAGACCCACTGCCGGAGGAACCAGAATCCCTGCCCGAGGTTCCACGACCCCCGCCGGAAGCTAGAAGAAGGAGGAATCCAGCGCGTAATCGCCGACCACCCCCGTGTGGCACTGATTCCGACCGGCATCAACATTGATTCGGAACGGCTTTTTTATTTTTTAATTGTAATATAATTTTTTTATTTTTTTAATAAAATAAAAGTTGTTTTTTATTTATACTTGTAATTTAATTTTAATATCTTAAATAAAATAGAAGTTGTTTATTTTTTTATATGTAATTTAATTTTAATATATTTAATAAAATAAAAAGTTATTTTTTATTTTTTATTTTTTGTAATTTACTTTTAATATATTTAATAAAAAGTAGTTGTTTAATTTTTTTGTAATTTAATTTTAATATATTTAATAAAACAAAAAGTTGTTTTTTATTTTTTATTTTTTGTAATTTAGTTTTAATATATGTAATAAAATAATAGTTGTTTAATTTTTTTTGGTAATTTAATTTCAATATTTTCAATAAAATAGAAGTTTATTTTTTTATATGTAATTTAATTTTAATATATTTAATAAAATAAAAAGTTGTTTTTATTTTTATTTTTTAATTTAGTTTTAATAGATTTAATAAAATAATAGTTGTTTAATTTTTTTGTAATTTAATTTTTATATCTTTAATAAAATAGAATTTGTTTAATTTTATTTTATTGTAATTTAATTATAAAAATAAAAGTCCAATTTTTGTTTTTTATTGTAACTTAAAGTTTTTTTTTCCAAATTACTCCTTCTACAAAAGTTCACCGTTTTCATCAACAAATAAATAGAATTTACATAAACACCAAGAGAAAAAAAGTTAAGAAGACTGTCAACTATTCTGATTTGGGCACGAGCGAGATGTATGGCCTGGGTTCCTACACCATCCGCACAACCTACGTTGGTTAGCCGTTTCTCGGATATCCATATTGTTGCGTATTCTAGTCGAGCAAGGTCGACCTTTTGGTTTGCGCCTCAGTTGTCTATCCGGCAATAGCTTATACGGTGCAAGCGATACCGACGGCCACTTACGTTCATCTAGGACTGGTGGGAATATGTGTCTCCACACGTTGTAAATGTTTTCTATTTTATACACTTCGTCGACATAACTCATGGGATCAAGACTGAGATTCTGACAAGCCGCAAGTACATGAGCGCATGGGTAACGAAGTGCATCAAATATCCCACAGTCGTTGGTCCTATTTATCAAGTGTACACGATACTGCCCGCCAACAATACCTTGGTTCGGTTTGTCAAACTCCGTCACACAAAACCATAGGTTGTCGCGATCGTGACACACTGTGTGCATGGTGTTGGCCCGTGCCTTGCCCCTGTTAATTTCTCGCAAGACCTTCGCGCACCATACATGGCCTCATTGCATTTGACCTTTATAACTCGTTGCTCGCTTCGGAAATAGTGCCGCTAAATGAAAATATGTCTCTCGCACAACCGATGTTATCGGCAAATGACGCGTTCCTTTTAGAACAGAATTTTTGCATTCGGCCAGGTTTGAGGTCATATAACCATATCGTAGGCCGCCGTTGTATGCTTGTGTCCACTGTTTGAAAGGAATATTGCACAGGTAGTTTGCGCCTTCTTCGTTAACTGATCGCAAACTTGCCAACATCTCCTGAAAGCGGTCTTTATTGATCTCGTACCTTACCAATATACGTTGATAGCGAATATTACACACCACTCTTCAATTAAGAATAAATTGAATATTACAAACTAAATTATATTAGTAGATATTACATACCCATATTGGTCACTTGCCGTCGTTAACTTGTAGATCGATGTTGCCCGTGGTAGTTGGACACAACATGCCTTAGGCAATATCAATGGTGTGTGCGATGCCACAGGCTTCTCTGTTCCTCTATTGCGGCTAGTATTCCAGGGCCCCGATCTGATATAACGCATATATTAGGTTGGGGGCAGACATGCCTCCTTAACCTAGATAGGAAGAAATCCTATTCATCAGCTGACTCCTCCGGTGTTATTGCAAACGCAATCGAAAGGATTCTCCCACTGCCGTCCTGTGCCATAGCTAACAATAGTCGATGCGTATATCTACCATACATAAAGGTACCGTCAATTTGTACCAATGGCTTGCAGTATATAAATGCATCTCGGCATTACTTAAATGTCCAGAAAAGACGCTTGAACACTGCGCATCCACGGAGCAAACAATCGTTGTAGTACGTCGGATCCGTTTCAATGTCTGTTATGCTGCCTGAGACATATCTCTCCAGCACTTGACACCACTGCCACACTTTATTATATGAAGCATCCCACCGACCATGCAACTTTTTCAATGCATTCTGCTTGGCTATCCAAGTCTTCCTGTAAGATAGCGTGTACCCCAACTGGCTACAAATATTGCCAATTAAGGTCGGCACTGTAGTCTTGGGATCAGCCTTCACAGTCGGTATTATTAAGTCAGCCAACAGCTTTGAATCCATCTTGGGATGATCTTGTGTAACACCTGTCAACGAAGTACGTTAAATAATGCAACATTTCGTAATATTAGAATTATTTAAAAAGATTGAACACATAGTGATACTGTACAGGCAAGACATGTATGTGGACCTTTATACTTTTTGATCTCCCACAAGCCTGCCCTTTTCCTCAACGAGGCTATGATTTTCCATGAATATGTACCGTCTTACACTGCACACTTTGCCTCGTACTTATCGAGCTTGGATTTAACCATGTGGTAGTTAACCCCGTTCTTGATGCTGTATTGTTTCAATACACGAAGAAAAACATCTTTGTTGGAAAACTCGTTACCAACTTCTAATTCGCCCGAATCCAACGACGAACTTGTACGGTCACGCGTCTGGCGTGGTAGTTCAGGAAACTCTAATGCATCGTCTTGAGATAGATCGACATTATGCATGTGGGCTGGAGGCGAGTACGCCCCAAATAACGGATCTTCTTCTTCGTCTGAACCGCCCTAAACATCTTTAGGTACTGTTGGAACAGGCTCCGATTCAGAAAATAATCCAACTTCTGCACCATCGGGCCCGGGCTCTCGAGGTGGATCCACATCGGACTCATTATCCGACCTACCATAATCTGCAACGAACGAGAAACCCTCGCCGGTGGATGTTGTGGGGAGTACATTATCCCTCCTTAAACATCTTTCGTAACGTTCCCAATCATATGTGGATTGTCAACTACTAGAAGTTGATGACGTTCCCCAATACGTATTTCTATCATCGGACGTTGAAGGAAGGATATGCATGTCCCATCCACCAATCGATTCTATCGTGCAGGGGTTATGTTTTCCATATTACCACCAAACACGAGCACTTTCGTATTCTGCCTCCCACTAACAGAGTGTCGGCTTGGGGTCGTGTATTCCCCTCAAACAGAAGTAGATGTTAAGGTCGAAGGAAGATCACTTGGCAATGAAAATTGTACATATACATCAAGATAGGGTGATCCACTGGCAAGATGAGTCTCCATCATTGCCTCAAAGCTCCGAGGACCTTTGATGTCGAATGATTCATATCTCACCGGATCAACCGAAGCGCAAAATCTATACTTAATAGACTGAACTTTCATTGGCGTTGTTCCGAAGATTTTACGCCTAATTCTTTTGCGAAGTTCTAACAAATCTATGTTCCGATTAAAACCCAGTCGCGCTGTGTTCTCCGATAAAAAACAACACTATTTTCGGTGTCACAAACCTCACCATCATAGTAAATAACAGCATTAATACGTTCACTCATTTTCAGTTTCTATTTTTCATTTGCCTCAATTTCTGTTATGCAACCTGAGAATGAAATTTGGCTGATTTATAGTCATAATTTTACCGGAAACTACTGTAGCAAAAGAGCGTCCACGTGGGAGCTCTTTTCAGTACTCTTGCTGACAGTGCATCCTGCTTGAAGCGTTTTGGCTAATATTTGTTCAGAAACGTCTTCTCAAAATTATTTTACCGGAGACTACTGTAGTAAAAGAGCGTCTATGTGGGAGCTTTTTTCAGTACTCTTGCTGGCAATGCATCCTGCTGGAAGCGTTTTGGGCACTATTTGTTCAGAAACGTCTTCTCAAAATTATTTTACCGGAGACTACTGTAGCAAAAGAGTGTCCACGTGAGAGCTCCTTTCAGTACTCTTGCTGACAGTGCATCCTGCTTGAAGCGTTTTCGGCACTATTTGTTCAGAAACGTCTTCTCAAAATTATTTTGCCAGATACAACTGTAAAAAAAATTCATATAATTTTTATTTTGCTAATATATTTTGCCCAAAACCCTAAACATATTTTTACTAAATCCTAATTAACCCTATAATCTACTCCATTCCTAAAAACCCTAAATCTAACGACCCTAAAAAAATCATAAATCCTAGCTCTGAGACCTTAAAATTTCATACACTAACACTAAAAACAGCTGAAAATCAAACGGGGGTGCGCTTTCCTGCTTTTTCCCCACAAAACGGGCTGACATGGACGCGTTTTGTGGGGAAATGGCCATTTTCCATAAATATTCCAGATTTCGGCCCTTTTCCGTAAATGTATTATTTTTTCGGTATTTTTGGGTAAATTGCCCCAATATATATATATGTATATATATAACTAATTTATTATATTATTATAACAATTCATCTTATTAAAACATTAACTATTAAAAAAATAATGAATGTGAAACACACTCCACGTCCATTTAAAATAAAGTTTTTATTATTGATTGAATCTAATTTTGTTGGTATCGGAACTATTAAAAGTGGATAAGTCTTAAGTGTGATTGTCCTTCTATTTAAAGGTTAGAAAGTTATAGATAATTTTAAACATCAAATAAAATATTAGGATCTATTTGATTAAGTAACAAGAAAAAATAGCAGAATAAATTGAGAAATTGAACACACAAATTTAACGTGGAAAAACCCTCCAAAGAGGATAAAAAGCTACGGGCAAAGATAATTTAATTATATTGGCAAAAGAACGAAGAGTACAAAAGATAGAGATAAAAAAACTAAACCCCAAAAACCCGAAAACAAAGAACCCTCAAAACGTAAACGCACACAAAATTCTCTAAATGTGTTATGAGTTCTATTTATAGGCTAAATTCATAGGTCAAATAATAATAAAATAACCTAAACTAATCAAAATTTGATTGAAACAATTAAACAGAGTTTAACTGAAAGATTATTTCTCAAATTTTACTGAAATAGGAGTCATACTCAACATAAAATAAAATAAAAATTTTTGCCATGTTGTGAATTATTCATGCTTTAATGTTACTTTTATTAATATTTTGGTCACATAAAATTAAGATGTACATTTATAAATAGACTAAAATGAAATATATATATATATATATATTTATATATATATTATTTAATGAATAAAAAATAAAATAAAAAGATAACCGTCCGTGAAATGCATGTAAGATTAAAAGTTAATATATGAAAAATAAGAAAAGTTTTGTGTAATTGATTAATGCATTTAAGTTCCAATATTGAAATTTCAATACCTCATTTCAATTCTTTAAACTTTAAATTGCAAAGTTTATTTAAAATATAAATCAAAGCAAGTTCTTTTTTCTATAAAAAAAATTAATAATGTCAGTTGATTTTATGCATTTAATTTTTAAATTAATTTAAATAATATATTTGAAATTATTGTAATTAATTTCTTAACTCTTTATTTGAATTGTTAAATATGATTAAAATATATTAACTTAGTTTACAATTCAAATATTATTTATTTTGTGTAAGTAAACAACACTTTTGTGAATTTGTTTTGAAAAGAAATTCAAATTTCAATAATTATTTATTTACTACTTCCCAATTATTTTTTTAAAAACTAAGGTCACTTTTAATATAAATTAAACTGATCATGAGTTAATTAGTAGAAATATGTATTTTTTAAATTATAAAGTAATTTACTTAATAAATTAAAAAAGTATAAAATCATGTGCAGGAGGCAGATATTATTACAAATTGAGAAGGAGACAATAATAATATAGTTAAAACCTTAATCTTTG
Source organism: Gossypium australe (assembly GCA_005393395.2). Taxonomy (NCBI): domain Eukaryota; kingdom Viridiplantae; phylum Streptophyta; class Magnoliopsida; order Malvales; family Malvaceae; genus Gossypium; species Gossypium australe. The sequence goes on along the minus strand of CM016625.1, from coordinate 18,276,140 downwards.
AGATGCTAACAATGTATTTAACTGTTGCTTCACTTCGCATTTGGTTCTCTTATTTCATATCTATTTTAAAAATGAGAAATTGAACGAGTAGAAAAAATAGTGAAACAAACGGAAATCATGTGCAGAAAAATAAATCATTTTCTAGAAATTATTTCTTGTAAATCATTTTTAGTGAAATAAACGGAGCCTAAAATCATGTGCATGAGTCAAATATTTGTTGGGTGAGGGTCCCACTATGTGGGAATCCCTCAAAACATGCCATGTTTTATGGCATTTTATTTTGTTTTTTCTTTGTTTTTTTTTATCATTCTATTTTGTCTTGTTTGTGGCTTGTGGGCAGCCAATATTTGTTAAAAACGTCAGAGAGCCAAGACAGATTTTAGGGGAGAAAAAACGAGAGAAACAGAGAGAAAGACTGAAGCAAAAAATAAGTTTTTCAAGTTTAGTCCAGCAGTGATCAACTCTTCGATCGGAGGTCCATCCGTGGTTCGATTGAGCTGATTTTTGGACAGCAGCTAGACGACAAGGTGTTCTTGACTTTGTACGGTCGGATTTCTCATCCGAGTCCTGTAGCGTCAGAAATACCCGTTTTACAGTAGCTTCGATTTGGTGATGTTCTCCAATTTTTCTCTCTTTTGCTAAAGATTACATATTGTTAGCCTTGTTGGAGTTGAATGCTTGTTGTAGGCTTGATATTGTAATCTTGTAGCTGAACATTTGATTATAGTGGAGCTTTTGATCGGACTCTAAAGTCCCGTGGTTTTTTACCCTTGATTTAGAGGGGTTTTCCACGTAAAAATATCGGTGTCTCTATTTATTATTATTTTTGTTGCGGTTGTATTGGTTTATTAAGGTTGCTAGAGAACATATTTTTGTGCTATTGTGCTTGCCATAATATTTGACAAGAGTTATAGGGAGAGAAAGAACACCGGTTGTGCTTCGCTTCCGTTCGGTTGTTCGGTTTCTTCCCAACAAACTGGTATCAAGAGCTCGGTTATTCTGTCAAAAAAAAATTATGGAAATTAATACGAGCAAGATGATTATGTTGAATGGCACAAATTATCAACTTTGGTGGAATAAAATGAAGGACTTGTTGTTTGTGAAGGCTCTGCATCTTCCGGTCTTTGCTACTCAAAAACCCGATTCGAAAAGTGATGAAGAATGGGAATTTGAGCATGAACAAGTGTGTGGCTTTATTCGGCAATTTGTTGAAGAAAATGTTTACAACCACATTGATCAAGAGACACATGCTCGAACATTGTGGGAGAAGCTTGAAAGCTTGTATGCTTCGAGGTCGGGTAATAACAAATTGTTTTTGCTGAAGAAAATGATGGCGTTGAAATATAAAGAAGGAACGTCTATAGCTGACAATGTGAGTGAATTTCAGAGCGTGATGAATCAGTTGCTTGGTATGGGTGTCAAATTTGATGACGAGATTTTAGGGCTTTGGTTGCTTGCTACTCTACCAGACTCTTGGGAGACTTTCCGGGTTTTGCTCATTAATTCTGCCCCAAAGGGTATTATTACCTTGGATTTGGCTAAGAGTGGTGTGTTGAATGAAGAGGTCAGAAGACGATCTCAGGGTTCTACATCACAGTCCGAGGTGTTGGTTACCGAGAATAGGGGGAGGAACAGAGACAAAGATGGAAAGAGTAGAGATAAAGGCCGAAGCAAGTCAAGATCGAGATACAAGAATCTTGAGTGTCATCATTATGGTAAGAAAGGCCATATCAAGAAATACTGCTTCAAGTGGAAGAAAGAGAACAAAGGTGGTGGTGATAAACATGATCGGAATGATGATGAAAAATCCGAGCGTGTTGCTAATGTTACTCGTGAAGATCTGTTGGTCATTTGTGATGAGAATTTGGTCAACCTAGCATGTGACGAGACTAGTTGGGTGATTGATACTGGTGCATCAATTCATGTCACATCGAGGAAGGATTTCTTCACATCTTATACTCCTGGTGATTTTGGGGTATTGAAGATGGGTAATGACGGTTTGGTTCCGGTTGTTGGTATGGGAGATGTTAACTTGGAGAGTAACAATGGAACAAAGTTAACTCTCAAGGATGTCAGACACGCACCGGATATCCGTTTGAATTTGATCTCTGCAGGAAAGCTTGATGATGAGGGATTCTGTAACACTTTCAGTGATGGGCAGTGGAAGCTGACTAAAGGCTCCTTGGTTGTGGCTCGAGGAAAGAAGAGCTCAAATTTATATTTGCTGCAAGCTTCAACTTCTCGAGAGACAGTGAATGTGACAGTGAATGACAGCTCAACTGAATTGTGGCATAAACGACTTAGTCACATGAGTGAGAAGGGGCTTAACTGTTTAGCAAAGAAGAATCAACTTTCGGGGTTGAAGAATGCTACACTGAAGAATTGTGCTCATTGTCTAGTAGGAAAGCAGAGAAGAGTTTCATTTAGAAGCCGTCCTCCTCATAGAAGATCAGAGTTGCTAGAGTTGGTGCATTCAGATGTCTGTGGTCCGATAAAAGTAAGGTCACTTGGCGGTGCACTTTATTTTGTGACTTTCATTGATGACTGTTCAAGAAAGCTATGGGTTTACACTTTGAAGTCTAAAAATAAAGTCTTTGAAGTGTTTAAACAGTTTCATGCATCAGTTGAAAGAGAAATATGGAAGAAGTTGAAGTGCATTCGTACTGATAATGGTGGCGAATACACAGGGCCATTCCATGAGTATTGTCTGCGACAGGGAATCAGACATCAGAGAACACCACCAAAGACTCCACAGTTAAATGGGTTAGCTGAAAGAATGAACCGAACATTGATCGAGAGAGTCAGATGTTTGTTGTCAGATTCAAAGCTGCCAAGATCATTTTGGGCTGAAGCTTTGAATACAGTGACACATGTGATAAATCTGTCTCCTAGTGTTCCTTTGCGAGGTGATGTGCCAGATAGAGTTTGGTTTGGCAAAGACGTGTCATATGATCACCTACGTGTGTTCGGTTGTAAAGCATTTGTTCATGTTCCAAAGGATGAAAGATCCATGTTGGATGCCAAGACTCGACAATGCATTTTTATTGGTTATGGTCTAGATGGTAAGTTTGGTTATAGACTCTATGATCCAGTTCAGAAGAAACTCGTGAGAAGCAGAGATGTTGTCTTTATTGAGGATCAGACCATTGATGACATTGATAAAACGGAGAAAGCGAATTCACAAGACAGCGATGATTTGATCGATGTGAATCCGATTCCCCTAAACTCTTCACCAGGTCCTATCCAGGATGATGTGCATGGTGATATTACTGATGACCATCAAGATATAGGTGACTTTGATGCTCCCATGGATGATGTTGTGAATGATCAACAACAAGCACCTATAGCTCCACCAACAGTTCCACTTCGAAGGTCTTCCAGAGATCGACGATCTTCTGTCAGGTATTCTTCTGATGAATATGTTCTTTTGACTGACGGGGGAGAACCTGAATGTTATGAAGAGGCTATGAAGAGTGAATGCAAAGATCAGTGGGTTGAAGCGATGAAAGATGAACTTCAATCCTTGCATGAAAACCATACCTTTGAGTTGGTGAAATTGCCTAAGGGCAAAAGAGCCTTGAAGAATCGGTGGGTTTACAGGTTGAAGCAAGAAGAGAAGTCTTCATCTCCACGATACAAGGCTAGATTGGTTGTCAAGGGTTATACTCAGAAAAAAGGGGTTGATTTTGAAGAAATATTTTCTCCGGTTGTGAAGATGTCCTCTATCAGAACTATACTGAGTTTGGCAGCTTGTTATGACTTAGAGGTTGAACAAATGGACGTGAAAACTGCTTTTCTTCATGGTGACTTGGAAGAAGAGCTTTACATGGAGCAGCCAGAGGGGTTTGTTGCACAAGGGAAAGAAGACTACATGTGCAGATTAAAGAAGAGCTTGTATGGTTTGAAGCAAGCTCCAAGGCAATGGTACAAGAAGTTTGAGTCTGTTATGGGGGAGCAAGGCTACAAGAAGACTACTTCTGATCATTGTGTGTTTGTTAAGAGATTCTCTGGTGATGATTTTATAATTCATTTGCTCTATGTTGATGACATGCTTATTGTTGGTCAAAATGCTTCTAGAATTGAGAAGTTGAAGCAAGAGTTGAGTAAATCTTTGCAATGAAGGATTTGGGGCCAGCAAAGCAAATTCTTGGCATAAAATTGACACGTGATAGAAAGGTCAAGAAATTATGGTTATCACAAGAGAGGTACATCGAGAAAGTACTTCAAAGGTTTAGCATGGACAAAGCTAAAGCGGTGAGCACTCCCTTTGCTACGCACTTCAGATTGAGTGTTAAGCATAGTCCTTCCATAGAAAAGGAGAAGGAAGAGATGCAGAAAATTCCTTACTCTTCAGCCGTGGGGAGTCTGATGTATGCAATGGTTTGCACGAGACCAGACTTGGCTTATGCCGTTGGTACAGTCAGTCGTTTTCTTTCTAATCCAGGCAGAGAGCATTGGAATGCAGTGAAGTGGATTATGAAGTATCTTCGTGGCACTTCCAACATGAAACTTTGTTTCGGCAATGAGAAATCTGTTCTTGTTGGTTATACAGATTCAGACATGGCCGGAGATATTGACTCGAGGAGATCTACTTCAGGTTATTTGATTACTTATGCAGGGGGAGCTGTGGCATGGCAATCAAGATTGCAAAAGTGTGTTGCATTGTCCACCACTGAATCAGAGTTCATTGCAGCAACCGAAGCGTGCAAGGAGATGCTTTGGATGAAGAAGTTTATACATGAGCTCGGTTTTACTCAGGAAAAGTATGTCCTGTATTGTGATAGCCAAAGTGCTATTCATCTTGGTAAGAATCCAACTTTTCATGCTAGATCTAAGCATATTGATGTAAGGTATCATTGGATACGAGATGTTCTTGAAGCTAAGCTATTAGAGCTTGAGAAGATACATACTAATGATAATGGTGCTGATATGTTGACGAAGGCTTTACCAAGAGGAAAGTTTGAAGCATGTTGTTTGATCTCTGGTATGGAGGCATTCCCACATAGTCGGAGGGGGAGATTTGTTGGGTGAGGGTCCCACTATGTGGGAATCCCTCAAAACATGCCATGTTTTATGGCATTTTATTTTGTTTTTTCTTTGTTTTTTTTTATCATTCTATTTTGTCTTGTTTGTGGCTTGTGGGCAGCCAATATTTGTTAAAAACGTCAGAGAGCCAAGACAGATTTTAGGGGAGAAAAAAACGAGAGAAACAGAGAGAAAGACTGAAGCAAAAAATAAGTTTTTCAAGTTTGGTCCAGCAGTGATCAACTCTTCGATCGGAGGTCCATCCGTGGTTCGATTGAGCTGATTTTTGGACAGCAGCTAGATGACAAGGTGTTCTTGACTTTGAACGGTCGGATTTCTCATCCGAGTCCTGTAGCGTCAGAAATACCCGTTTTACAGTAGCTTCGATTTTGGTGATGTTCTCCAATTTTTCTCTCTTTTGCTAAAGATTACATATTGTTAGCCTTGTTGGAGTTGAATGCTTGTTGTAGGCTTGATATTGTAATCTTGCAGCTGAACATTTGATTATAGTGGAGCTTTTGATCGGACTCTAAAGTCCCGTGGTTTTTTACCCTTGATTTAGAGGGGTTTTCCACGTAAAAATATCGCTGTCTCTATTTATTATTATTTTTGTTGCGGTTGTATTGGTTGATTAAGGTTGCTAGAGAACATATTTTTGTGCTATTGTGCTTGCCATAATATTTGACAAGAGTTATAGGGAGAGAAAGAACAGCGATTGTGCTTCGCTTCCGTTCGGTTGTTCGGTTTCTTCCCAACAATATTATTATAAATTGAGAAAGAGACAATAATAATATAGTTAAAACCTTAATCTTTGAGATGCTAACAATGTATTTAACTATTGCTTCGCTACGTATTTGGTTCTCTTATTTCATATCTATTTTAAACTTTTTTCTTTTTTTTTTTATTATTATTCTAGGTTGTTTTAGGTTTTACTTTGTACAGACGAAAGAAAAGGCTTAAAGTTCAAAAAATAATGATTAATAAGAAAATAATAAATGTAATTAAGCCATTAGCAAAAAATTGTTTATCCTATTTAGTCCTTTAGTGATCCCTTAAAAAATTAATTAGGCTCTTTTATTAACGAAAAATGTTAGTTAATTCGTTTGACCAGTAACTTTGTCAACATGGCAAACGATGTTGACGTGCCAAAATTTTAAAGATTATGTGCATTGATGTGATATTCTGTGTCAACACAAATAAGAAAAAATGTTAAAAATATATAAACATCAAGAATGAATCTGAACAACAATTTGTCCATATTTAAATCAATTTGGGTAAACATTTAACCATGTTCATTGAATATGAGTGCAAAACTATAATTTTTAAAATATGTATATAAAAATTATTAAAAAATTCTAAAATTTTATAAAATTTTAAATATGTAAGAATTTATAAAATTTATTAAAATTTATAAAATATTAATAATTATTTTATTTATATATACTTTATATTTCGTTTTTCTTTTTCTTTCTTTTACATCTCTTTATAAGGAAGATTGCATGACACTCTATTCATTTTGAATTATATCAAAAGAATTTATAGTTCTGAACTCTTTCATGGCACTCTCTATCGTTCTTTTATTAATTTTTTAATATTTTTTATAAATTATTAATTAAATTTGAATGTTTCATAATTTTAAATTTTCATAACATTTTATAATTATACTAATTTTAATAATTTTTATTTTAAAATTTATAGCTTTGTATTCATCTTGAATGAATTTGGACAAATGATTATCTAAGTTCATACTAGATGTATATATATTTATTAATTTTAAAATATTTTTTATAATTTTTTTTGCTAACGTTGTATGCGAAGTTAGTGCATGTCGAAACCATTTTTTTTGTAAAAGGCGTCAACTTTGGTTTTTGAAAGCGAAAATCAAAATGGGAGTCGCCACCAATCCTTTTTGATGAGGTGTGATCAGATCACCTCGTATTTTAATCATTTTAATAAAAATTTAAATTTACTAAAATGATGATTTTTGGTCTACGAAATTCTGAAAAATGGGTTACAGAGTCGGTTACGCACGAGAAAGGGTTAGCACCCTCGTAACGCCCAAAATTGGTATCTAGTTGATTAATTGATGTCTTAGTGTCGAAAGTCAAAAGCTCGAAAAGAAATTTAAAATACGATCCCTCTTTATACTATGTTATTTTTACGTAAGTCGTTTGAACGGATCAAAATGTATGTTAAAGGCCCTTTATCTCGAGGTAGCAAAAGAAGTCGTATCCCGTAAGTTAGGACACGGTGTCTTAACTTCTCGAAAATAAGCCGACCCTTTATTTATTATTTAATCAAATATTAAATTTCAAAAGGATGTTCTATTATTTTGGATTCAACGAGAAAACCGAAACCTCGTAAGTTAGGGTACAACTTCTCGAGTTTCAAAATATGAAACATTGCCTATTTAAAGTGTTTGAATGAATGCAAGAGTAACATTCAAAATGATGTATACTTATTTTGTTTGGGATATAGTATAAAAACTGATTACATCTAAACTTAATATTAGAACGACTATACATGATATAATGATGGTACAAAATGACTATATAGGAAAGTATTAAAACGATAATTGTTATACTTAATAGAAGTCTTGATTCACGATTTAAATAATAAAAAGAATAAGGTGATACAAAAATAAAAGGAATGAAAATAGTGTCCAATATTTTGAAAATGGAAGAATGATAAATGAATAAATGAAATAAATAATGAGTAACATCAAAAAATAAAAGAATAAATAAATAGGTAAAACGAATAAATAACTTAAGTACTTAAATAATAATAGATAAGTAACATAAATATATGTAATATTAAAATAATAATAGAAAAGTAACATAAACATATGTAATATTAAATTTAAATAAATAAAGGTAAATAAACAATTAAACAAACAAATATAATAGGTATAAATAATACATAAATAAAATGTTAGGCGAAAATAAAAATCCAAATATAAAAAAAATCAATCATAAAACAAATGGATAAATATATAAATAATAGTAGCAAGGATAAAATAATACGACCAATGGGTATGTAAATAAAGAAAATACTAATCTTCTTATATATATATATATATATATATATATATATATAAAGAATATAAGATAAATAATATATGATAATAATAACAATAAAGGAAAGAAAATGATGAAATGATAAATAAAGTAAAGCAAAATAAAATGTAGAATGAATACAAAAATTAAAATTGAGAAAAAGAAATAGTAAGTAACTAAATAAAATAAACCAAAAAACACAAGAAATTACTAAAAAAATAGGGCTGAAATTAAATAAAAGGATTAAATTAAAATTAAGTAAGATTAAGGGATATAAAATTGCAAATGATAAAAAAGGACAGACAAGGGTCTAAATATAGCGCGCAGAAAATAATAAGGACCGAATGGGAAAATATCCCTGGTCCTTATGCGCTGCGTTTCAATACGGGCCAAAATGAAACAATGTGAAATTACAGGGTAAAATTAAAAGACAAAGAAAATAAGGTAGGGCTTAATCGAATTGCGCCGCAATGGCCGAGGGACTGTTCGCGGAATTAGCCCATTAAATCAGAAACACGCGGATCCTTGTGGTTTGGGTAGGGTCGGTCCGACCCAGCTCAAAATGGCGCCGTTTTGGCGTTGGATTCCCCAGGGTAAAACGACGTCGTTTCCCCTTTCTATATAAATCAAATTTTTTAAAAAAATTTCATTTCTTCCTCTCCTCTTCAAAAAAAAAAAAAGCCAAGTTTTCTCTCTCCCTGGTCCGAATTCCGGCCATGCACCGACCTATCGGCCGCCGCGCCGGCCGCTGATCACCATCGACAGCGCCGCCGTGTACGGTGGTCGAAAATCGCCCCGAACCCCTTTTATCTTCCTTTTTCGTATAAAATCCATTTTAGAGCCCAAAAATCTTCAAAAAAAGATAAAATAATAAAAAGAAAACTCCAAAATAAGGAGAACCTTTCGGCTTCCACCGTTCGCCGTCGCAGCCCTCAGCTGAATCCCCAAGGATCCACAGCCTTACGAACCGACGATGGCCCCGACAGCGACACCCCGACGCAACAATAGGTAAAAACTTTACTCCTTTTTTATATATTTTATTTATTCTTTTAAAATACGAGTAAAAGGTAAATGAACAACCTTTTGAAAATCATAATCCCCCCCCCCCCGCATACATTGGTTTGGTCTTGGTCTTTATAGCCAAATAATATTACAAAATACTAGTTTTTACTTTGCTTTTATTTGCTATTGTTGGTGGTGTCGCTTCTGTTTTTTTCTTTTCATTTTGCAGGTGTTGCGTGTTGGTCCCTCTTTGCAGGTGGCAGAGATGTCAGACGACCATGGCAGAGGGAGGTGCGGCGCGCGTAGGGCATTAGGGTTTCTTTCTCTAGCTGAAAATGTTTAGGTAGTGGGTTATCGGGCCGTTAGGGTTGTCATTTTTGGTTGTTAATGGACTGTGGATTTATATTTTTTGTTTTTGTTTGTTTTTTTGGTTGGGCCCGGGCAAATTGGGCCTGTTACAGTGCACATAAATTTTTAAATTTTTTGATGATGCGACATGCCACATCAGCACTGTTTCACATGTCAACATCACATGTTAGTGTTGTCTGGTTCATCAATAAAGTTAACAGTTAAATCGGTTAACTAATGGTTTTCGTTAATAGAAGAGCCTAGTTGATTTTTTTTGGAGGGGGGATGGACACTAGGGCTCAATCGGATGAACTATTTTCCTAAGGGCTTGAATGCAAATTTTTTTCAATAAGCGTTTTTTTGCCCCTTAAGTCTAAAGAAAATTAGAAACATGAGAAATTGAAGGAGTAGAAAAAATAGAAAGACAAAAAATATCATTTTTCTTACCATAGATGTGCTTAGTAGGAAAGATGGAAAAATTACCCATTGCTTAGTACAATTGAAAAATGAAAGGAAAGAAAATTAAATATTTGAAAAAATGCATACCTTTGAACTAATATACAACTCTCTTTTGGTTTTTTGCCCTCTTTATCATTCTAATTTTAGGGATCAACTTTTACGTGTTAGGGTAGAAAATGATCATATTGATTTAAAGGGTTATTAGAATTTAGTCCTTTTGATTTAAAAAATAAAATCCAAATGATAATACTATTAATTAACTTCCTCTAAAAGACTGGTTTAAAAATTAAAGTCTAATTGATAAAACTTAATAAAATTTAACTGAAATCAATTCATCTTGTTACCAATTAGAATTAAATTAGACTAGATTTCAAAAGATTAAAGAGAATAGGGATGGAGAGCAACATTTTAACTTTTTTTTTCAGTTCTTTGTGTAACATAAGCCCATTTGGCGGACACCTAAAGCCCAAAGGCCCTTTTCTACTGCTTTTCTCTGCTTGCTCTGATTTATTACATTGAGAGGACAACACTTGAGATGTGAATGCCTCACCAGATGATCTAACAATGAATAACTCAGCCTGCATTGTGGAACAAAAATTACTACATCTACTGCGTGTTCATGTTTCAATCAATTCAGTGAGATACTTCACACTTAATTGATTCTTATCAGTAAATCAAATTACTTTAATAAAGAAAAATATGTATCTTTCAAGCATGCATATTCTAACTTTGTGAAGCAAAAAAGTAGTGGCAAGAACCTGGTCATCTGCATGATGTGCAAGTGCAACACTGATCTGGTTTTGCATAAAACCATCTTGAAATATTTATTGTTGAGTTTACAAGTTATATGATCTACCTGTTTCTGTTTCTTTCTTATGAGTTATGATAAAATTTTACTACCAATCAACCCATTTGTCATAGATGAACAAAAAGTTTGGTACCAACAGAGACAAGTCTAATGGAAAAAGCGCAGCAACTTGAATGGGAATGGAGACGTCTAGGTACAGAGAGGAAACATGGAAAAGATTCGAATAGGAATGCTGCCGAGCTGAGTAACCGATTAATTGTTGATGATGACCAAGAAAAGGTGGGACTAAAGTAAGTAATGCGACTCCAATTTCACGCCATTGCTTGGGATTTTGTGAATGATTCCAACGTTCAAACTGCACTAATGAATACTTAAATCCAATCTACTGTTAAGGATTTAGAGCTGTAGAAAAATGGCCTGATGGATTGCAATATTAACATGGAAGCTGGAATCTATATTTCCTAATTAATGTTATATGGATGCCATTCTGTCTTACGAATGATTTTGTTTGGTTTAAATATGTGAAGGTTTCTCTACCTTTCGAAATTTAGTTAAATTGATTCTTTGTATTTTTTATTTTAAATTTTTTTTATTCATTCATGTTAAAACTATACAACTTTTTTTTTAAAAACTAAAACTTTTTTATTTTCTTATTTTAAACATAAAACATTGAAAATTTAAGAGTTAAATATAAATTTAGTATCTAAACTTGTCCATTTTGCCAGATTTATACTTATGATTTTTTTTTTCCAGATTAGTACCAAATTTTATTTTTTTATCAACTAAATCGATACCTAAACCTAACTTAGCTAAATTTAAGACACATAGCAGAATAATATATGATGATGTCATAATCTTAAATAAATAAATAAACTTATTTTTTTTCTTTGACTTCTCTCCAATTTTTTTCGTTTCTTTTATTTTTTTCTTTCTTCACGATTGGCCTCCTTTTCGGCTTGAAAGTGGCACAGGCGTTGAGCTCTCCATTCACTCATTTGAAATTAAAATTTTCGATGAATAATCCAGATACCATGAAGAAATTGAATACAATTGAGCATCCAAACACAATAATAATAACAACAGGAAAAAATTTTAAATCAACTTCCCATTTTGTGAACCGTCGAAAGTAATGTCCCAAGATTCAATATTTCAGTTTTATCATTTGATTCTTCCTGGCAACAAGACAAAACAAAATATATTCCTTATCAATTTTGATTTGAGAAGGAATTATAACTAAAGAAAACGAATAAAATTAAGCAAACCTATTAATTTGATCAAGAACTTAAAGAGAAATATCATCGATCATCATTCTTTCCCTCCCTCAACTGAAACTAAGCCTCCAATAATCAACCATCTCAGTACCACCATAGTGACACCCTCTATCACTTCACCACTCCGGCACCACCATCATTACCTGGCTCATCATCACCTCTTCTCAACATCTCAAATCCAGCAAAACCAAATAATTAAAAGCAGTACCTAGAACCAAATAACCCAAAATCTCAATAAAAAAAGAGAAGCAAAAATAAGAGAAGCAAAAATAAAAAGAAAAGTCAAAGGACTTATTTGTTCAAGGTCGGGTTTGGAACTCCAGATCTTCGTTCGACGATTCCAACGATGGTAAGACGAACCATGACATGATGTACCACATCTCGAAGAATCTGACGGTGCAAAAGGGAGATCGAAGAAAGAAAGAGATCAAAGCTTTGAACTTTGTTTCATCAAACTCAGGTCAGATTCTTGAAAAACTAATCGACGATTTGAAAAGAGGTGGTGGAAATGAGTGTTTTGATGGTGCTTGATTGGAGCTCAGATGGCGGCGGCTAGGGTTCATCAAAAGAAGAAGAAAAAATAAAAGGAAGGAGGCCAACTGCTAACGGCGACAGAGGCAACAACTTCGATTTGTTGCGTGATAGATCGAAAACAGTAAAGAAACAAAGAGAGTAGAGAAGAGAGAAAGAGAGAAATCGAGAAAAAATGAGAAAAGAACACTGAAATTGTATTTCAAACTTTTCATAACCATCCCTATCCTCTAGTTACACATATATATATGGAATTCAATTAATAAACCAACATTAACAGATAACAAAGACTAAACGCACCGTATAACTACAACGAAAGTAACCCAATACGCAGCGTTCGACAAAGAGAAATAACAGTAACAACAGAAATATAAAATGAAAAAGCCTGTTAAAAAGCAAACCATAACAAATACCCCTCTCCGCAAGAAAATCCTTGTCCTCAAGGATTAAACGCAGGAAAACGACGCTAGAGGTCAACCAAATTTTCCCACGTAGCATCCTCAGGAAAAGTGTCCGCTCATTTAACCAAAACTTCCACAAGAGCATGATTACCCTGTTTGACTAAGCGCCTGTCCAACACACGAATAGGTGTTTTAGAAAGAGCACCATCAGGTCCCATTTGTGGTAACACAACAGCACTCACAGACGACCCAATGTGTTTCTTCAATTGGGAAACGTGAAAGGTGGAATGGATGCAAGCTGAAGATGGTAACTGTAGTTTGAAAGCAACTTGGCCAACTCGCGCTTCCACTAGAAAAGGCCCAAAATATCGAGGGGACAATATTTGGTTTCGAAATCTGCATAAGGAATATTGTCGATAAGGCTGCAACTTCAAATACACCAGGTCGCCGACCTGAAATTCCCGGTCGGAACGTCGCTTATCTTCCATTTGCTTCATTCTATCCTGAGCTCGGGTAAGATGAAATTTTAAAAGTTTGCGCAACACTTCCCTATGCTGCAATGTTCGATCAACCTTAGCAACTTGTGAAGCACCAGGCAAATAAGGCAAACGCAGAGGTGAGCTTGACCATATAGAGCTTCATAAGGGGTGGTGTCAATGGCCGAGTGATAGGTGGTATTGTACCACCATTCTACTAAGGGCAACCAACTCACCCAAGCAGTGGGCTTTTCACCAGTCATACACCTCAAATAACTTTCTAAACACTTGTTCAAAATCTTAGTTTGACCATCCGTTTGGGGGTGGTAGGCTGTGGACATCTTCAATTTGGTTCCCAAATGACGGAATAAATCTTGCCAAAAAGTGCTTAAGAATATCTTGTCTCGATCAGACACAATCGCCTCAGGAATGCTATACAACTTATAGATGTGAGTAAGAAATTCTTGAGCCACTGTGAGGGCAGTAAAAGGATGGGTCAAAGCAATGAAATGCCCATATTTTGTCAAGCGATCTATCACAACCAAAATCGTGGATTTGCCGTGTGACAAGGGAAGACCGTCAATAAAATCCATACTAATAACCGAACAAGTGCGATCAGGAATTGGTAACAGTTGCAACAACCCAGATGAAGCACTATTGTCAGCCTTGCAACGCTGACAAACAACACATTCCCGCACCTAACGTCGAATATCTTTAGAGAGCTCCTTCCAATATAGGAAAGCCGAGATGCGGTGTCGAGTAGCATGGACACCAGAATGACCACCTATACCAGTGTCACGAAAAAGACCAAAGATGCATTTGCGAAGAGACAAATCATGTCCCACCACGATCTTACCAAGTTTGCGAAGGAAAGAACCATGCCACGAATATTTAGGGTGGAGCTGGGGTTGACGTTGAACATCTTGACATAACTGAGAAAGCTTCTCATCGGTTGCATAGGAAGTAAGAATACAGTCCCAAACTTCAGACCAAGAAAATTCAGAACGTCGCTCACATTGGAACAATTGAAGATCGTGGCTAGGAGGTCGTCTGGATAAAGCGTCAACAACTGTATTCTGAACCCCTTTGCGATAGGAAATTGAGAAATCCTATCCCAACATCTTGGCGACCCATTTCTGTTGATACAGAGTAATCGCTTGTTGTTCAGACAAAAACTTTAAACTCTAATGATCAGTCTTGATGAAGAAATGTTTACCAATTAGATAAAGTGTGCCATTTCTTAACTGCTAATAGCACGATCATCATTTCTTTATCATAAATAGACATAATTTGATACTTGACACACAAAGCCTTACTGAAGAAAGTTACAGGTCGACCCTACTGTTGCAAAATAGCTCCCACTCCAATACCACTAGCATCAGTTTCAACACAAAAGGGCTCCTGAAAGTTTGGCAAAGCAAGGACTGGAGCGTGACATATTGCAGTCTTAAGTTGATCAAAACCATTCTGCTCTAACTCTAACCAATTCCAAACAACATCCTTCTTTAACAAGGTTGTAAGAGGCTGAACCATTTGACCATACCCCTTAATAAACTTCCTGTAATATCCTGATAGGCCAAGAAAACCATGTAATTCCTTACCAGATTTTGGAGGAGGCCAATCGAGAACACCAACAACTCTTTCTTGATCCATACTGACCACTCCCTGAGAAATCACATGCCCGAGATACTCCACCTGCGTGGCACCAAAGACACACTTAGACCGCTTAGCATACAACTGATGGGAGCGCAATACTTGAAGCACCTCTCGCAAATGAAACAAATGATCCTCCCACCGCGGAGAATACACAAGTATATCATAAAAAAAAACAAGAACTGATCTCCTCAATAAATTTCGAAAAATAGAATTCATCAGAGATTGAAAACTAGAAGGAGCATTGGTCAAGCCAAATGGCATGACCAAGAACTCATAGTGGCCTGCATGAGTTTTAAAGGTTGTTTTGTGCACATCCTGCTCCTACATTCGGATTTGATGGTAACCCGAACGCAAATCCAATTTTGAGAAGAATTTAGCGTGTCCCAATTCATCCAAAAGCTCTTGAATAATGGAAATAGGGAATCTATCCTTAATAGTCAGCTAATTAAGCTGTTTATAATAGACATATAATCTCTAGCTGCCATATTTTTTCTTAACCATCACCACAGGAGAAGCAATAGGACTATTGCTATCGCGGATAATTCCAACTTGCAACATTTCCTGAATCAACTTCTCTATTTCAGTTTTTTGAATTGTAGGATATCTGTAAGGTTTCACTTTAACCACCTTAGACTCATCCAACAAGGGGATCTTGTGGTCTTGAAGACGTGAAGAGGCAACCCTGTAGGAGAGTTGAAGACATCATCATTCGAGCAAGTCAGGAGATAGTTGACTTGACTGCATTGTAAGATTAGTTTGTTCACAAGATGCAATCAACATAGGATACGGCCCGTTACCAACTGAGCTTAAACATTTGGCAAATTGTCCACTAGGAACAATCTGAAGAGCACCAGGTACTATCCCTCGCAATAAACAATTCTGCCCTCTATACTAAAACTGCATGGTCAAATTTGAAAAATTCCAAACAATCGAGCCCAAAGATAGGAGCCATTAGATGCCAAGCACTAATCGAATCCCTTCACTGACAAAAGTAAAAAATCAGTTATGAACTGATAACCCTGTACTTCCCATGGAACTGCCTTACATAACCCTTGAGTAGACAATCGAACCCCATTTGCCACCATGACTCGCAGGGTATTCACTGATTCCACCTGAAGCTTTAATTTTTTTGCCACCTTAAAATCTATGAAATTATGTGTACTGCCAGAGTCTACCAGCACCACCACCTCAATTTGATCAATCACAGCCGAAAATCGCATAGTGTTATGTCCTTTTAAACCTTGAAGAGCATGTAGCGATAGTACTAGACTTTCTGGCATTTGATCCACCAAGTCCAATTGCTCCGAGTAATCCTGAAATACCTTAGAAGAAGTATATTTCACCTCAAATCCTTGCTCCCATACTGGCTCAATAACAAGCTGATAAAGCTGGGACTTAGAACACTTATGGCCTGGTGCGTACTTTCAACCACACCAGAAACACAAACCCTTTCTTCTTCTGTCTTCCAATTCTGCTTGGGACAATAATTGGAAGGAATTTTTTGTCCTAAGTTGCCTTGCACGGACCCTCCAGTGACATTCGAACTTCCCATCCCATGTTGAACTTTCGGCATAGGAAACAAAGGCCTAGAAGAATGGTAACCACCACTAGATACAACTCCTTTTTTGGCAGGACCAAACACAATGTTTTCAACCTATGTTGCTAAATTATAACCTTCCATCAAAGATTGAGGCTTGAACAACCGAAGATACTGGCCGATCTCTGGTTTCAAATTGCTAACAAAGATACTCAAAGCATAGGATTCAGACAAATTCAACTGGTTCAACAAACTTAAAAATCCATCGTGAAATTGGTAGACAGATCCATGTTGCTTAAGGGTCACTAATTCTGTCGTAGGATCTAGGAAAGAATCAGATCCAAAACGCTCTCTAGTTCCTCTTGAATACACCTCCCAAGTCAATTGGTGTAGTCCCCCATGTCTATGGACAAAGAAATGGTGCTAATCTAATGCCTTTCCTTCTAAGTGAAGCATAACCATCCTAACTTTCGCATGTTCCACTATACTTTCTGCTTCGAAATACTGCTCTAACTTGGACCACCAACCTCTGAAATCACTACCATCAAAATATGGACAATCTACTCTAAAAGGAGTATTTCCAACCCTTACAAGGCCTCCTCTCGAAGATGCACTAGAATGTCCTAAATCGGCTAAAGGCGACACAATAAGAAGTTCTTTTGCAGGAAAACCAGGAGGCGACCCTAAAATTCCTTTTCCCTTGCCCGATGTTCCACCATTAACAGGTATAGAAGGATTTTGACCAAAATATTGCTCAAATAAAGAATGAAGTTCAGATTGAAGTTCAGATCTTACCTCCGAACGAACTTCCGACTTAATTCTTTTTTGAAAATCCTTCAACCAAGCATCGATCCTCACATCCAGTTGAGAAAACTTAATTTGTAGTTGATTGAGTTCACCTTGCAGCAATCCATGTAACACCCTTAACCCTAACCTGTCATCGGAATAGGGTTACGGAGTGCTACCAGATCGATCGGACAACTTTACAATTAATACACAATTATTATCAATCATAATATAAAATAATCTTATAGTCCCTTATATGAATCTTCGATAGGAATGGTTCGGGACTAATTCGAATACTTAGAACATTTTCAAATAATCACATTCAATTCAATTTGATTCAATTTCAAAACACTTTTCACATTTCCATTCCATTCATTTATATATATATATCATCAATTCAATGCATTTTCCACTTTCTAATCAATATATCATCAAATGCTCATACATATTCAAACTTCATTTTAATTTCATTCAATTCACAATTAAATTCAGTTTTATCTAATTCAATATCAATATTAACCTTATTTCTATTTACTAAACATATTACTCAAAATTCAACAATTACTAATAATAAATTCAATCCCAATACATATTTATCACTTAATTCATTCTTGATACTTACTTCAAATTTTTTTATCATATATACATATATTAATTTAAAATTTAACAAATAATCAAATTTGAATTATAGTAATACTAACCTGAATTTCTCGTTTTTTACTCCTCATTTGTTTTTCTCTTTTCCTTCCTTGTTCAATGTCTCGAATTCCTTGTTTGCTACGGAGATAATAATGATTTACATTATTAATTACAACATTAAATCTCAATAAATAATTGAATTTTATTCAATTCCCTACTCTACCTCTTTATTCCACATTCTTTACACACAATTCTATTATTTACTTATAAGTTCTTTCAATGTTGTCTACCTGAGTCATTGGCACTAAATTATCTATATCTTGAGTTACAAAATTCCAAATTAAGATCCGTAAATTTTCTATGAAACTAGACTCACATATATTCTTGTCATAAAATTTTCAGAATTTTTGATTCAGTCAATAAGTACAGTTTATTCTTTAAATTCACCCCTGTTCTGTTGTCTGACAGTTCCGACCACTCTTTTCTAAATTTTAATTATCTTTTTGAACAGAACTAAAATGATGTTCTAGTTTGTTTCATATAAAAATAGACTCAGTAAGGAATCTAACCATATAAATTATGTCCCAAAATTATTTTTTTACAATTTGTAATGATTTTTCTAAATCAGAACAGGGGATCTCGAAATCACTCTGAACCAGTCTCACAAAAATATAAATATCTCAAAATACAGAATTTATTTTCTTTCCCTGTTTCTTTCATATGAAAATAGACTCAACAAGCTTTAACTTCATATCTCACTCAACTTCTAATAATTTTTGGTGAATTTTCAAAGTTACTCTACTGCTACTGTCCCAAAACTGTTTTCCTATAGCTTATTTTGCAATTAAATCCTTTATCCAATTCTAACTTCAAATTCTTTCAATTAAACCACTAATTCATCATTTTATTCATCATATGCTATATTCAAAAACTTTAAAACTCCAAAAACCTCAACTTAAATTCATCAAAACTTTGTCCTGAAACTTATAAAACATCAAATTTAAAAGAAAAGGGCTAAATTAGCTTACCTATTAGACTTCCAAGCTTCAAACTTTGAATTTTCCCTTTTTTTTTCTTTCCCTTTTTCTTCCCCTACTTTCGTCTTGTTCTCTGTTTCTTTTCTGTTCTTCTTTCTTTTCTTTTTTTTTTTTACTTTCTCTTTATAACACACACACATATATATATATATATATAATAACACTATAATATAATATATTATAATTAAAACATAAAATATCTTTATTATTTAATAATATAATAATATATATTAAACATAAAAATCTCAGATTTTTACAAAATGATTTAATTGCCATTTTGGTCCTTTATAATTTCTTTTAATCTATAATTCAACTTTTACTCCTATTTCAATTTAGTCTTTTTTACTAATTAAGCTAAATTCACTTAATTAAAACTTGATTAAACACATAACTAACTTTATAAATATTTTTAATAAATATTTTACGAGTCCGTTACTAAAAACGAAGACCCGATAACTTATTTTCCGATATCCATGCTTTTGAGGTCGTTACAGTCCAAGTTCCTTCTGCACTCTGGTTGTTACGCCCTCCACAGCCATACGAACGAACTAGCTGTGATACTTTTGTTGCGTGATAGATCGGAAACAGTAAAGAAACAGAGAGAGTAGAGAAGAGAGAAAGAGAGAAATCAAGAAGAAATGAGAAAAGAACACTGAAATTGTATTTCAAACTTTTCATAGCCGTCCCTATCCTCTAGTTACACACACACACACACACACACACATGGAATTTAATTAACAAACCAACATTAACAGATAACAATGACTAAACGCACCGTATAACTACAACGAAAGTAACCCAATACGCAGCGTTCGACAAAGAGAAATAACAGTAACAACAGAAATATAAAATGAAAAAACCGTTAAAAAGCAAACCATAACATTATTGAGAGAAGAAGAAGAAGAAACAAAATTGGGGATTAAGATTTGGGATTTTTTTGGATATTGGTTTTTGGCCATTGGAAAATGAAAATTGATTTTTAGTTGAAAACTGCAAAAGAGAGTGGAGATGGGAGAGAAAAGTAAAAAGAAAAAAATATTTTTTAGATTATGATATCAACATGATGTAATTTATATCCTATCTCATAATTTTATTCCACCACGTGTCCTACGACATTAGACTCAGATATTAATTTAGTTGATGAAAAAAAACTTTAAGTATCTGTAATAGCCTGAATTTTCAGTGGTGTCGGAACGATGATTCGAGGTCACTAAATCCGATAAGTGAGTAGAAAATATTATTAATTTAGTGAGTATAAGTTAAATGTGAAGTTAGGAAAAATTTTTGAAATAGTAAATAGTGTACTAGAAAAAAATAAAAAAATAAAATAAAATAAAATAAAATAATTAGAATCAAAAACAAGGTATCGAGACCTCGGAGATTTTTATGGTGTGTTAATAAGTTAGTATTAAAGTTTCTTCAAGAAACTTTAAAGTTCCAATAGTTAATTGAACAAAAAGGACTAAGTTGTAACAAATGCAAAGTTATGAGAAATGATTAAATAGCTTAAATGATAAAAGAAAGAGGGCTTAAAAGGCAAATAGACCCAAGGTCTATTTGGGTTGGAGGGCAAGGGCATGAAATCAGAAAGAAAATAAGGAGAATTAAGGGCAAAATTGGAATATTGCAAAATTTACTTAATAAAGCTAGGACTAAAGTGGAATTATCTAGATTTCTCTTTATTTTTCTACATTCTCATCAGCAAAAACACCATAGAAGGGTTTCCCTAAGCTGGGTTTTCATATTTTTACTGCAAGTAAGTTCAATTCTTGATTATTTCTTGAAATTGTTGTGTTTTTGTGACTTTTACAACTAGGTCCACTTGTTGAATTCATTAGTTTTAGATTTTATGAATGAAGTTGTAAGTTGCTATGAATATGTGCTAGAAGTATATGATGATTTAGAATGGAATTAGAACTTTAAATTATTTATATGCTAATTTTATTGAAAGAATTGAATAGAAAGTGAATGTTTGGGACCTAATTTTAAAAGAATTTGAAGTTAGGGTTTTTATGTGGAAATTATGAATCCCAATAGTTTTGAAATAACTTATAATGACTAGGTAAAGTATTAATTTAGAAAAATTAGCTTAATTGAGGGGTTAATTGATCAAGGACTGAATTGTATGAACTGTGAAATTTGGGGCAAAATGGAAATCAACACTTTGCACTAAAACAGTTTTGGATAGCAACAGTGGTCTAACTTTGAAAAATCACCAAAAATTGTAGAAATTGAATTAGAGGTTGAATAAAATATGAAATTAAATCTTATTGAGTCTAGTTTCTTAAAGAGGAAACGGTGTAAGAAATGAATTGTAAATCATGAGATATGATAGGTTTTGCGAGACAAGGTCAGAATGATTTCGAGTTCCCCTGTTTTGACTTTGAAAAATCATCACAAATTGTATAAAAATAATTAGGGTCTTAAATTAACATCTTTAAAATCCTGAATGAGTCTATTTTCAATAGAAATAAACGGTAACATCATCCGAATCCTGTACAAGGAGATAATTAATTTTTAGTGAAGAAGAGTCAAAATTGGCAGATAGCAGAACATGAGGGACCTTAAAGAATAAACTGTACTTATGGGCTAAACCAAAAATTCTGAAAATTTTATGGTAAGAAGATATGTGAGTCTAGTTTCAGGGAAAATTAGGAGATCTTAAAATGAAATTCTGTATCTCAAGATAAAAATAATTTAGTGACTGTAACACGGATGGATAGCTTGAATATCCATATAAGTAAATAGTGAAATTATATATGTGGGTTGTAATCATTAAGGATGTAAAGTAGGGTAAAGGTGAAATCAATACTGATAAGTGAATGATTTTACAATGATAGATCGAGAACCCGAAGCAAGTCGAGGAAAAGAAAAAGTAGCTGATTAGTCCCTGAATTTTCTCAAATTCTGCAAATCGACTAAGGTAAGTTCATATGGCTGAAAATTAATGATTAAATGTTAATTTCATGAATTATATAATGTATGATGAGATATATTTATTGATGAATTAAGAATAAAACAACAATGCGAAAACCGAATAAATGATCAAATTGAGCGAAACATCGGATTTGAGTACTTCTGATCAGTGACAAGTGATAAGTGATAGTTTTAGCTACACTTATCTGATCAATGACAAGTGACAAGTGATAATTGATAGCTTTAGCTACACTTATCTGATCAGTGGCAAGTGACAAGTGATAAGTAGTAGCTTTAGCTACACTTATCTGATCAATGACAAGTGACAAGTGATAAGTGATAGCTTTAGCTACACTTATCTGATAAGTGGCAAGTGACAAGTGATAAGTGGTAGCTTTAGCTACGCTTATCTGATCAGCAATAAGTGACAAGTGATAAATGTGATCCGTGTAAGACTGTGGCAGGGCTATGACTTCGGAAAATGATAAGTGATCATACGTAATACCATAGTTATACTATGGCAAAGTGGAAGTGAAGTACTCAATTTTCCGTAACCATTCCCTAATTTGATTAAGGATGGTAAGTGACAAAAAGGGCCCAAAAGAGTTAAAGTAAATGGATAAATGGTTGTGAGATTATACAAGAGCACTCACCAAATTGTGGTTGACAGGTGAACTTAGTAATTGTACATAATGTATAAGTGTATGAATGTTTGGTAAGATTTATATTTTATGCCTATGAACTTACTAAGTTTCTATAAACTTACTTGAGTGTATTCAATGTCTCATGTAGATTGACGTATAAATATACGGAGGATTGGATCAACACTGATGATCACACTATCAAGATTATCTCCGGTAGCTTTTGTAAATTTCCTTTTTTGATTTATATGGCATGTACATGTTTGATGATTATATAAATACTAAAACTTGTTTAATGAATATGTATTAAAGTAAAGAGTGATGAATATGCTAAATAATATAATTATAATAGAAGTATGATTTGGTATCAAATTGGATTGAATTGGATTGGATTGGTTGGTTTTAAAATTGCAGGGAAGATTGGATATTTATAAAAGGGACTATATTGAGTTCATAATAAAAATAATATTAATTCGTTAAACTTAGGTAATGCCTCATACCCTATTCCGACGACGAATATGGGTAGGGGGTGTTACAGTACCAATTTAGAAAAAGTGGACAAGTTTGAGTACTAAAATTATATTTAACTTAATTTTTAGAAAAATAAAAAAATTAAAACTCTTTAAAATTAAAAAAATTAAATTATTTTTAAAATAAAAAAATTAAAAATGATCTTTAATCGGATCAAACCAATTAAATTAATAACCAACTAAGGTATCGGTCTAGTGAGAGGTAAAAAATTGGCTAATCCACGAATTGGTTTGGGTTGGTTGAACTTGGCTAAAAAACCTAGTTAAACTGGTAGTTGAATATATTTTTATATTTTTAATATTTTTTTTTTTGCTTTTAACCAGTTAGATAGGTCATTTTGGGAATCAATTGGTCAGATCAGTTTGAAATTTGTTCAATTGTCGGTTCAACTAATCTATATCAGTTCATGGCTCAACTGATTTTTTACGGGCTAGTTACCTCTCGTTGGGTTGATACACTAGTTGGTTTATTGTTTAATTGGTTGGTTCAATCTAATTTAGATTACATTGAATTTTGGGAAAAAAATATATTTTAAAATCATTTATTTTTTTATTTTTTTCTGGAATTTAAATAGTTGTTAATTATTTTTTATTTTTTATTTAAAATAAGAAAAAAAATTAAAATTTTATGTAATCTTAAAGGGGTCAAAATTATAAAAGATTGAAAATGTTGGAGGTTGAAAAGTTAATTTAGAAGCGTCAAGATTTTTGAATAAAAAAGTGTAATAAATCAATATTTTAAAATTAAAATATGAATAGTAAATGTTAAATTTGGAAAGAGTAGATGATGCTTAGAATCTAAATTTGGGGTTTGGAATTGGATGATGTTGATATATTTGGTCCAAACCAGAAGAGTTGAAAAATATGTTGGAATTTTCCTATATTTATTACTAATTTCATTTCCGTAGGTAAATCGTGTTTCTAGTGTGATCTTTTGACTTTCCCAGAACACCTGTGTTTATTTCACAGCATCAGCACGTAACACGATTCTTGTTTCCATGCCGAAACTTCAAAGCCTTGGACGGTTTTCAAACGAACACGACTTTTTAATTACTAGATAAATAAAAGATGCATGACCCCATTCGCAGCAGATGAATGATTTTGGCAATTCTCTAAGGAAGACATTAAAAATGGCGACCAAAACCCCATTGTCTACAATAGCGCAGGCGTTTGAAGAGTTATCGCAGTATGGAACCAAGGATGAAGGGCTTCCGTTGGATAAATTCTGCGATGCTTGTTCTTTGGTTTCTGTTCTTTTTAACTCCCTCGGTCTCGCCTTCAAATTCGCGGAGATGGAGTACGTCGCCAAGGTTTATTTGATTTCCCCCCTCTATTTGGAACCAATCACTGAAACTTTAATTTATTTATTGATGATGGATGGATGGTTTAAATCAGGTAGGTAATCTTGTGGAAGCATCAAAGAGGTTTGCCACTTTAGAAAATATAGTTGATGCAGATGTAGGTAATGGGACAGTGAAAAAACAGAGAAGCCCTTCGCGAGATCTGCGTCGTGTTAGACAGGGTCTTGACCTCGTACGAGCTTTATTTGAACAATTTTTGTCATCCAAGTACGTTATATACCCTTCCATCTTTAACTCTTTAGTTTTCCCTCGAGGGAATCCTGGTATTATCCTTGAATGTGAGCATCTCTAAGTGCTGTTGCTTGAATTTACCTTTTTTTTTTTTTTTTTTTGTTGTTGTTGTTTTTGTAGGGATTACTCATTGAGAAACGCAGCTTCAACAGCTTATGCTCAAGTATGTGCACCGTATCACACATGGGCGGTAAGGACTGCTGTTTCTGCCGGAATGCATACACTTCCATCAAGGGAACAACTTTTGCTGAAACTCAACGAAACAGATCATTCAGCAAAGAAGAAAATGAGAAGGTACATCAAAGCTTCACGCCCTCTGATTGATTACATCGATAAGCTTTATATTTCTAGAAAGATCAGCTTGGACTGGTGAATTAGTTATCAATTTGGGGGTCTTTCTTTCGACCTGCAAAAATCTAAATCCTTCATGGACAACCTTGTTTGTTCCCACATGGGAGCATCTTCAAAGTCTAATGACACAATCCTAGGTTTCAATTCATACAAGGAAAGAAGTTCAGGTTATTTGTTTGTTTATAATAAAACCAACTGATTCCATGGAAAACAATATTGTTCTATCTTCAAGAAAGGAATCTTTGGTTTATTTTTACATTAAAAAAAAGCTGAGAGCTGACAGAAAACAAGAGAATTTGCCTTCCTACACTGGTTTTTCTTTATGGATATTGCAAAGTCAGTCCTAACACACTCTGATTTTCTTTGACAAAAATCCAATAGCAAATCCATGCTTTTATATTTTTATTTATTGTACAAGATAAGTCCCAATTTTTTTGTGCTTGCCGGCGAGAAAATCACTAGCTTATCCAAATTTAAAAAGATTTGAGTTCAGCAAAGTTTGAATATTCAAGATTCAATATCTTATTTTTGATATATTATATAATTTATCATACATAAAAATTAAATTTATAATAATATATATAAATATTAAAAATTTCTAAAGATGATATACTAGATTTTAATAAATAATAATAAATTATTAAATATTAAATCTATATATTTATATATAAAAGTAGTGTCCCATGCTGTTGTCCATTTGCAGTGTTTTTTTTTTACATTTTAAAAAAAAAAATAATTTTTAATTTTGATATCTTTATTATGCGTTTTATACTTTAATTTTTAATATAATTTGGTCTCTAAATTTTTATAGTATTATTAATTAGTCTAAATAGTTAATATTGTTAGCTTTTCGTTTAAAATATTATATTATACATAATTTGAATGTCTTAATATTTTAGAGATTGACTCGTTACTTTCCATTTCTTTTAAGTTTTTGTTGCTTATTTTATTTTATTTTATTTTATAATACAACAGTTTAATTTCAATTTTGGCTCTTAGATTATTTTAAAATTGGTGATTTAATCTATATATATTATTATTTTTTATATAACTTGATCGCTTTACTTTTACACTGCCATTAATTAGTCTAAATAGTTACTATTGTTAGCTATTTCATTCAAAATATTGATCTCAATTTTTTTAAGGACACTATTCTAACATAAAAGAAAATATTTTATCATGACAAATTCGAATGGATGTTTTTAAGAAAAAATTCCTAATCAATATTTCTAATGTTATTTTTGTTATTACAAAATAGCAATTATATTTTTTTCTTAATTTCAAAATATGACACCAAAGAATTTCATAGAAGAATTTTAATGATAGTAACAATTGGACATAAATTTTTAAATTAAAAAAACTAAATGACTTAAATTCTTGAAAATAAATGTAGGGGATTGCATTTCAAATGTACGAAGTATAAGGGAACTTAATCATCATGTTTTTACTCTTTAATTTGACACAAACAAACAATTAACCTAACATGAAGCATGGTCCAAGAACCATACTAATTAAAAATAATATGGGCAAAGCCAAAAATAGGGTTCAATTAGTCATTTATAAATATAAACGGATTTAGATAAAATTTTAAGTCCATATTTTAGGTCAAGTCAGGCTTGAATAAGTATAAAATGTTTAATATCATGTTTAAGCGTAAACCTCACCCGACCCAAATTATGAACATTTCTATTCACATTTATGCATTGTGAGATTTAAACATGGATGCTAAGATCCCAGACTAAATTACCAATAAGGTGGAAGCGTTTTCTACCACATCAACACTAAAAGTGGTTACACCAATATTTTTATTATTATTTTCTAGTGCCACATATTAATATGAAAATAAAACTTACAAAACAAGTTTTTATATAGACTCCAAGTCTCATTTCCCTTATTTTCTTAAGCAATGTAGGATATGGGCATATATAGACTTCCATTTGCACCTTATTCCTAGACAATATGAGATTGTTTAATCTTTCAACTAATAACATAAGATTAAAGACTATACTTAATTTATCTTTATTTAGAACTCTAAAATAAATAGAATAAATTTAATCTATATTAAATCGATTGATCTCTATAAAAAAATTTCTATATAATTTAGATGTAAAATATACTAAAATATAAAATAAACTAGAAAATAAAACGCTTCCAGGTATGTTTCCACCTAGAAGCGTTTTTTTTTTTTAATTTCACCTGAAAATGAAAGTATTTTCATAAAATCGATTTATTCTCATAATGTTTCTAAAAAACCACCTAATTTGATACATTTGAAAAAGATCAACATTTATTAGTAATTTAGACAAGATCCCAAAGTCTCAGTGTTTAGCAACACTGCTAAAGCTTTATTAACGTTTTAGTTAAAATTATAAAAGTAGATATTAAAATAAAATACATTTAATTATTATAAACTAAAAGAAATTTAGCAATAAATATAAAGAAATAAAAGAATTGAAAAGAACAAAGAATAATAGAGAATATAACTCTTGTTGTATTCTCATTCACTTGAATCACATTCATAAAGCTTACAAAATCAAATGTAAATAACAGAACATTCATTTCATAAGAAAGAAACTACAAGCAAATAAAGCTTAAAGCTTATACAAGACAAAAGCCTAAATATAATACCCTAAACCTGGCCTAGACGTTATGGCCGAATCCGGATGTGTCACATGAAATGGGGTTGAAAATCGTTGCCGTTAAGCTAAACCATACTTTATCACTACTATCAATTTCAAAACTCCCAATCTTTTAATTATTTAGAGGTAAAACGTATTCGTAGCGGAAGCTTTAAAACAAGTACGCTGTGTTTAGAAAACCGTTGAAGATTTTAGAGAACCCTTGTTTTGGTAAAATCCGACTTAAATCACGTTTTGCAGTTATAAAATCATAAAATCGCCAAATTAAATAAACAGTCTGTAAAGTCCGAATTATATAAAATAAATCCAGAATAAACCAGAACATAAAAATTTAATCATAATTATAACCAGTTCGAACATGTGGTCACCAAGAGGCTTCACAGCACGGATCCGCCTAAGACTGTGGATTACCTTACAGAATAAATAGAAAGAGTGAGTTTACGTAAACTCAGTATGTAACCTCACAGAAATAAGCATGCAAACAACCAAAAAATCAGAATCAGTCAGATACAGATTCGGGCCTAAGCCCATTACAGATACAGATGCAGATTTGCAAATCAGAATCAGAAATCAGATATCCTACCCCCATCCTCTACACACCATGTGGGGTTTAAAACACCCACCTAACCTTACACACCATGTTGTATCGATGCGGCACATAATAGATGTAACGCAGCCAAGCTGCCAGATAGTAGGCAAAGCTGCCTTTCAGAACACTTCCTCTATTATACATCATATCCCACCCCAATATCAGAACAGAAATCCGATGCAGATATACCAGACATATTATACTCAACATGCATATTAACATACATATATTACATACAGAACTATCAGGCAATCATTTAGCATCCTACTCAGATCAATCCATCATATTATCATATCATACAATATAGGGTTTATTTAGCCCTTACCAACCCTACAATAGGCCTACGGTCGTTTGGGGCGACCTGTACAACCCTAGGGAAAATATCAGATAAATGGGCCCACATGGCTTGCCCATATGGCCCACATGCCCAGATTGGCCTTGCCCATGTGGATCACATGGCCTGGCCCAAAGTTTACACGTCTATGTGGGCCCACACGTCCGTGTGACAACCCGTGTGGGCCCACATGCCCAGTCTGGTTTAGCCCGTGTGGCCTACACGGCCGTGTCTTGTGCATAGCCGTGTCGTCACACACGGCCTACCACACGCCCGTGTGGAGTCGACAGTTTCATTTTTAGCTTTTGTCGAAGCCTCATTTTCTGTGTTTCGGGCATATACCTATTTCAGTTTAGATGCAAAAACACTCCCGGAGCCTTGAAACCTAAGAAAAGAGCACCCAAAAGCAGCTTTAGCAGTCAATTTATGATTCAATATCAAAACCCGAAGTAACGCTGAAGACTTACCGGCGACGAAATCCACCACTTAAACCGTTCAAGCGAAAGGTGCAAAAACTCACTGCTCACAGTCTTCTCCTATAGCCAAAATAATCGCAGAAAAATCAACTCTCACGGTTATACTAACATAAACTAACGCAAAAGCAAGCTATCTTAAAAACACCTCGAAACCTTTACCTACACAACAGCACGGAGGATCGAAACGTCGACGTACCATGGTTAGGAAGGAAGAAAAACCGATGGAAATAAAAATTAAAAAAAAAGCTGAAAATTTGAAAGTGGAAGAACAGAGAAAAATGCCAGATAGAAAAGAGGATTTTGGGAAAACAAAAAAAAAAACTGTTAGCATATCCCTAATTTCTCTCCACTAACCCACTAACAACCACTACTCAAAATCCCAACTCCACCGAAACTCTATCAGTTAACAGAGCAGAAAGAGTAGCATTTACTCTCGCGCAGAGATTCGAACACAAGACCTCCAGCACAACACAACACACCCTTACCACTCGAACCAGTAGGCTCATTCTAATATGGTTTTGCAAATAATCAAATATAAGCCCACTGCGCAAGGATAGGGCTTAAGTTAGAAAAATATCAAAATTTACCAAAGCTAAGGCTTGATCTTGGGACCTCTTACACACACCCAAAGCACTTAACCACTGAAGCAAATACACAATTGTGTCAAGATTTTACAGAAACAGACATAAGAAATTTGGGACGTTACACTAAAAATGAAAATTCCTTGTACAATATAAGAACTCGAAAGTTAGTGGATCTAAACTTGGTTTAGACACCTTTCCTTTCGAAACACATAAATTATGTTTTCATCAATAGGTCCAAGAGGACACTCTCTCATTAACTTCGACCACTTATCCAAGACACTTAGTGATGTTATACAGTGCGAGAGCCCCTACTAAAATTGATAAACCATAATTTATACATATTTTAACCCCATGCTTGGCTTATTTTTGGATGAATTTTCATTAGATTTGATGAATTCGATGTTCCTAATCCTTTAATTTCATGTTTTACACTCAGTAGAGCTTAGGGAGTCGAAAAGAACGAGAAACAGGCCAAAAAAGGACAAAATGGGCCTACATCAGAAATCAACACGTCATGGACTGTCACACACGGGCAGACCATACGGCCGTGTGTGACAAGCAAAATCGAGCACGGCCTAAGCTATCGAACACGGGCGTGTCCCTGCCGTACCCAAGTCTAATTTTATTCGGAAAAGATTACTTGTAGGCCAAAAAAGGCGCTCCAAAGCCTATATAAACACCCTAGGGGAGAACCTAAATGGACACACGGGGTAGGAAGCAGAAATACTCAAAGACAGCCATCGGGAGCAGCTTGGAAGAAGGATCTCCATCAAGACTGAAGATCTCCTATCAATTTCTGTTGAAGTTTTTGGGTTTTCTTATGTTTTGTAGTTTTCCTTATTTTAAGATGTTTCCCTTTATAAACTAAATCCCTTAAATACTTGAGGAGATGATACCTAGATGAATCTTATTACTATTTGATTTATAAGATAAATACTTGTTCATATTCTTAATTGTGAGTTCTTATTCTTGTTTTAACAATTCAGGTTATTGAATGTGCTTATTCAGAGGAGCAAAAGTCACTGTTTAAGAGTAGATCAACACAATTAAGCGGAGTTGAATGCAATCCTAGATATAGGACGACGTAAATCTGTCGGATTAGAGTCAAATCTAATAAGGGAATCCATAGATCGAGTTAATGCGACAATAGGGGTTTTATTATGAAAGAGATTTCAATTAATCAACCTAGAGTCAGTTGTTTTTAGTCTTGAAAGAGAGATTAACATAAATCAAGGATTTCTATGGTTTAAGTCAAGTGAATAAATCGCATGAATCAGAAGTAATAAGTGTAGTCTAGGTGGATTCTTCCTTGGGTATTGCCTCTTTCATAAAGTTGTCTAAAAGTATTTTCCCAATTCATTCTCTGTCGTGCTCTTAATTAGTTTTAGTTTAAAAGAAATCACTCCAATTCTTAGGCTAGATAATAAGAAGATAGTAATTACTAGTACTCTTGGTCCTTGTGGATACGATATTTCTGGTCTTACCATAACTATACTATTAAACGATAGGTGCGCTTGCCTTTATTGTGATCATAGTTAGTTAGAAACACATCAAAAATGCTTAACAAGTTGAAATCTTTTTGACATATCCACAACGTTGATTGGATAAAACCCATCAATAAGCTACACACAACTATCTGTCACTAATGAAAATCACTAACTGTTACCCAAATATTGTAACACCCCAAACCCGGCCCATACGTTTCGACCAGATCTGGTATGCTACGGGTTGAACGTTAAAATCTTTTGCTAAGTTGGTTTTAGAAAATCATAAGTTATTAGGAAATATTTGAATAAATAAGTGACATTTGAAAAGAAACCTTGTATTCTTATTATTTGCTATAAATAAACCCCTGACATAAATTCATAAGTTGCAAATATTAAAAAAACTACTTAGGCGAATATAAACTATGGGGCCTTATTACCTAAATATTCCCAAAACAAAACTTAAAGGAAAACCGAAAATAATCTATAGAAATAAAAACTTGATGGCCCCTCGAGTCCGTCTCAGCTCCCATGTCCACGATCTACTGCTCATCTGAAAAGTTAGGGAAAAATAATAGGGTAAGTCACCAAGACTCAGTGTGTAAATCCTGAAAACACATAAAAGGCTTGGGCTCACAAACACATTATGAGCCCTGGCTCAAACATAAAGGCAACAATCAGAATTACATGATAAATAATAAATGATGAATAGCCCAACCCATCCTAGAATTCCATCCTCTACACACCAACCCGTACCAACCATCACACCTTAGGGATTTCTACAATCAACCCACCAACCGCTACACACCATATCGACAGTCATACTGCCTATTCCTTATCAATCAGGAATTTTAACGTAGGTTTTCTACCACCGATCACCAAGTGACCTAACATTTCATTAGGTGGGTTTTCTACCACCGATCACCATGGGATCTAACATTTCATTAGGTGGGTTTTCTACCACCGATCACCATGTGATCTAGCATTTCATTAGGTGGGTTTTCTACCACCGATCACCATGTGATCTAACATTTCATTAGGTGGGTTTTCTACCACCGATCACCATGTGATCTAACATGCTCTTCCCCTTTTCATAACAAACCCATCCCATGCATACATTCATGCATAATCAAACAATCTACTACCTAAGAGATTACAGTCTTTCGCATACATCGATACACATAGAGAAGTTCTATGATTACGTACCTGGCATTCCTTACCTAACCCTTTTTGGGTTTCATTTGACTGTCTACACATCCACTTTCTGGCTTTTTAGCCAATATCATAAACATACATATATTCATATAAATTATTAGTGTGTTAGAGATCTACACACGACTGTTTATACAGCCTCATTTTCCGGCTTTTCAGCCCCTAACAGGTATAATACAAAATAAAACTTATGTGATAAGGATCTACACACCTGATTACCATTAGAACGAGACCCTCTAAGTTGATGCTATCCGTAGCCAACACCACTGCTATCTGCCTAAGGTGTTGTTCAGAAGCCGGTGCACAACCAAGTGGCCAATCTCGAACGGCAGATACCGTTCGTTTCATAAACTTAAGGATTCTCTCCTTTGCCTGATCCATATTTAATTCCATCATAAGTCCTTGTCAGAACTACTATCACAATATATGATCGTTAATCCTTATCATAAAGTTAAGATCTTGTATACAATGAACGAATCTAGTAAAAATCTAGGGAAAATCTCCTTACCTTAAAATCCCGAAATTGGAGACTAATGATTTTCGGCTTTTAGATCTAGACGACCAAGTTTCCTTCAAATCCCGGAATGCCGCCCAACATAGAACCATTAAACTATTAGATTTTCGGCTTTTGCCTTTCAAAAACCGAAATAAAACGTGAGAAACTAACAGAAGTCTACACTTACCTTAACACAGGGGATTCGGCTAGCACTAGAGAGAAGATTCGGTAATGCCAAAGAAAAAGATTTAAATGCCGAAAGAATAGAACTAACTCACAAATGGGATGAATAGAGAAAAACTATGGAGATTTCGGCTTTTTAGAGAAATCGGCACAAGAGGAAAAGAATAGAAAAGAGAGTGAAGGGAGAGGTTTCGGCTTTTGAAGAAATTAAAAAAAAAAGAAATTGTAGAGGGAGAGACTAAGAATTTCGGCATAAAGAATGAAGAGGAAATTAGGGTTTAAATGCCAGAAGTAATGAGATATCCCCCCTATTTATAGAAATTTCGGCACTCCTATCAAAAACCTGAAAGTACCCTTCCTGATAACTAAAAATCAGGCTAATAAAAAGGGAAAATTCGGCACCCCTTTTCCATGAAGTAGCCGAATTCTTTACTCCTCTAGGTGATGGAATTTGGGCCAACACCTAGCCTTGCAGATAGCTCCTATCTTTTCTCCTTTTATCTTCCATATTATCAACTATAATATCTACATTATCCTATTCATATAAATCCTCCTATTTTTGAGCCTTGTTGCCATCCACTCCACCTAACCCAAATGCCGAAAATTAGCTAACTTAAATTAAAAGAATTGGGCTCCATGAAACTTAAATTTTGGGCCCCTAACTCCCTTGTTGTGGCGTCACCTCCTTGCTCCCTAAGTGGCGTCACTGACGACTGGGCCACAAGCCCATTTTGATAATTTAAACACAGATACCACCTTTTAAAACTCTATAGTACCCAAACAAAAATTTCACCAAGGCCTTGACCACATCCTAAGCCCAATTTGGACCCCTAACAGTTAAATTAACTCATTACTCATTTTCACCCATTAAGCGCATAGGCCCAAAAATTCAGGATGTTACAAATATTCTCCACTAGCTTACTTAACCATAGATCTAGTCAAGGAGGAGAGGCAGTAGCCCTGTAAAGCAAAAATATGGCATCCAAAAACACTAGTACTATCCAATAGAGGAAGTGCCCTTTTCATGACCAAAGGGTAAGGTTAAACCCACAACTGACTGCCATATGATCGGTTAGTCATTATTGTGCCTAAAATAGCCAAAGTGCTAAACTCTAGTACGATGTTGATGAGACCTCCAAGAGAATGCACTCGCATATCCAACCAGGATAGGCCAAGCGACATAATCCATTAGTCCATTACTGACCAGATATGGTTAATATTTGGTGAAAGAAAAGAAGAAATGAGCAAAAAAAAAAGTAAAAAAGAAAACTAATGGAGAGAACTCTAAACTGTCCGAACAGGAGAAAGACATGATGGGAGAATGTGGGTAGATGATGCAAGCATCGATTGACCACACTATCACAGATAAAGGAAACCTCAACTAGGGATAGGGGTCAGCATTCGATTAAATCGAGTAAAAAAATTTCAAGTTAATCAAGTTGATAAGTCCTATTTTATTATCCAAACTCGATTTAAATTTCTTTTGAACTGAGTCGAGTGAGATGAATTCGAGTCAAATCGAGTTAAATTAAAAAAATTAAACATGTCAAATTAAAATCTTGTTATAATATAACTAATCCATGTTAGAGCATATAAAATTGAAACCATATATATTTGATAACTCTTTAAAAGCAAAATAGAAGAAGAAAAAAATACTTTAGTATGATAAAATTGAATTAAAAATTAACTTAAGTTCCTCAAAATTATTATGTGGGAAATAAGCTTAATTTTTTTAAAACTTATACGAAATTTTTAGAATTTAAAAAAAAAATAATTTATGAAATTTTTGGAATTTTTGGAAATTTTTGAAATTATTTTGAATTTTTTTTTATTTTTTGTTGAGAGCGGCCAATTTTCTCATTTTCGAAATTGACAAAAACCAAAAGGGTATTTACATCAACTTGTTATTCAAATTGTAAAATTCAACTTAACTCAAACTCACAAAATCGAATTACTTATTTGAGTTGACTTGAAAAAACTGAATAACTCTGTAATGGCCTAAATTCAAGGTTATCGGAACAATGGTTTCGTAACCATAAATCCGATTTAAAGAGAAATTTATTTTAATATTTTTGCATGAATATTTATATGATAGGAAATACTTTTATAAATATTTATAAAATGTTAGTAATGTGGTATTAAAATTTCGTTAGAAAATTTTAACTTTTGGGTAGGTAATTAAATAAAAAGGACTAAATTGAAATGAAAGTAAAAGTTGAATTATAGATTAAAAGAAATTATGAAGGACCAAAAAGGCAATTATGCCAATTTTAATTGATGAGGCGGCATAAGTATAGATTTTTTTTTGTGTGTGATAAAATATATTATTATTTTATGTTAATATAATATAATATTATATAATAAGGTTAAAAAGAGAAAAAGAAAGAAAGAAACAGAGAAGAAAACAGAAAACCCAAGACGAAACAGAGAAGAAATAGGGGAGAAAGAAAGAAAAGGGATAATAGAGTTTTTAAAGCTTGGAGTTTAATTTGATCCGGAAAACTCAAATACGAAGCTAGATCGAGGAAAGGAAAAAGTTCCGGATTAGTAGATTTTGTAAACGAACTGATAACGAGGTAAGTTCATGTAACTTGAATTATATTCTTAAATGCTTGAAATGTATGTTATTGATGTGAATATAGTTTGAATGTTTATTGTATGAAATTTATGCAATATTGATATTTTTGATAAAAAGGGAAAGAAATCCCGGTTGAATGAAAGGAAAAATTCGATGGATCTCTGAAAGGAATTGACGGTAAAAAGGATCTAGCCCGGACGGGTGATCCTATCCTGATATAGCCCTCCCGAAGAATATGTGGAAAATGGATTTAGCCCGGACGGGTAATCCGAATTAGGGTCTGAATTTAGCCTGGACTGGTAATTCAGATCCAAGCTCATTAGAGTAATTGTCGTTGCAGGGGATTTAGCCTGGACTGGTAATCCCGACAATACTCTATGAGTTTATATTACAGGGGATTTAGCCTGGACTGGTAATCCCGCTGTAAGGATGAGGTTCGCGGGAGTGTGCTCTCTGAAATGAAAATGTGCGCACATGAATATGAATTGACGGACCCGAATTTGTACACTAAAGTGTACCTCTGAAAATCCATCGAAATTCCGAGTAATTCAACGGGATAAATATAAAAAGAAAATATTAAAGAAATGAAAATCATGGTATTGATGAGCTCATCAATCATAATATATATTATTGATACATGGAAATTATTGGACTGACTTATATTATTGATACATGGAAATTATTGGACTGACTTGAACGTTGAGCTTGTAAATGTTAGGCTAATAATGCATTGAATGAGTATATGAATGTTTATCGCTTGTATTGAAATTACTAGGTAAGTATAATTCTTGTTACATGGGCTTACTAAGCACAAAGTGCTTACCCTATTTCCTTTTTCCCTGTTTTGTAGTGTTAAGAGCTCGGAGGTCGGATCGGTGAGAGACTCATCACACTATCAACCCCAATATTTCGGTATTTAAAGAAACTTTAGTTTGGAAATGAATGGCATGTATAAGCTAATAAAATAGATGTTAATATGAAATGAATGTAAGGTCAGCCATTGGTATGGCTTATGTGTTTAAGTTATCTTATAAATATGCATGAATTATCTTGAAAATATGTTGAATTGGAATGGTCTCGGTTTTTTTAAAAAAAAATCGTAAATTCTGGTAATGCCTCGTACCTTATTCTGACAACGAATACGGGTAGGGGGTGTTACAAACTCGATTTAATTAACTCGAAATTTAAATTTTTTTCGACTTTAGTCAAATCAAGTTTTTCTCACCCCCTAACTAGGGTTAGAAAAAACTTTTAAGTAACTTAGCGAGAGATAAATGAATACATAGCAATAAGTAGAGAAGAAATTTAATTAGATAAAAGAAATAATTTATCTCTCATTATGGATATCCACAATAATCTATTATTTGTAAAACTCCTTCTTGGATATCCATAATTACATTATGTGCCTTGTTAAAATCTTACTAGGAAAAACCTAGTGAATGAATAGAATACACATTATTAATACTATTGGCTATTGAAAACCTTTACCCGAAAAGCTTAATAGGGCAAAACTATGGTTAAGGGAAAAATAGTGCAACATGTTTTTTACTCCCACTCACGATAACATCACATAATATTTCTAAGTCAACACATTCTAATATTGTATATTAACATCACATAGTAGGCAATGTTTTAGTAAAAGGATTTGCCAACTTATCACTTGAATGGATATAGTAAAAAATTATATCACCACTCTTCTAAAGATTGTGCATAAAAGAATACATTTCCTTTTATTTCCTTCGTTATATCATTTTTTCAAGTAAGCTATACATGTAACATTGTTTTCATTCACTGATTTTGAACCATTTATCTAGAGAAAATATCCATATAGTACTAATATTTTGTAACATCTCGAAATTGGGCCTAGTAGGATTGAGCCCAATGGGCCTTGGGCGTAGGAGTGTTTAAAAATTTTGAGAACAAGAGAATGGCATTATTTCAAGTTGGACTTATTAAGAAGATGATTTTAGAAAGTTACGGGGTTCTATGAAGTTTCGGGTTCAAGTTGAGCCTTAATGAAAGTTATTGTTTAAGCCTATTAAGGAGAAATAGTAAGAGGCATCAAAACTTATGGAAATAAGTGAGTAAATTATTATCACAAATGAACTATTGGTAAAGAGGTTATGGCATCAAGTGGAGAGCATGGAGGGAAGGGGTTCAAATCCCATCTTTTGCAAAATTTTGGAGTTATTTTTGTGTACTCTTCCAAGTGTCAACCATGACATTATTAAAGAAAAGAAATAAAAGAAAAAGAATAAAAAAAGAAATAGGAGAAAAAGGAATGATGGAGAGTGATTTGTGGAAAAAGGAATGATGGAGAGTGATTTGTTGAAAAAGAAAAAGAAATATAATGATGAGATTTGAAAAGAATGGGGTAGGTGAGAAAAAAATGCATGGAGGGTGTAATAGCCCGATTTAGGGGATAGTCGGAACAGTGATCTCGGAATCACTAAACCGAGGATAGAGAAAATTATTTTTATGTTATTCTATGTGTTATAACATGTTTATAAACATGCATGAAATTTTTGGTGTCTCAATTTTAGCGATTGAGGGCTTAATTTCGAAAAAGGACTAAATCGCATAAAGTGCTAAAGTTTAATTTTATTTGCTAGAAGTGCCAAATAGCTATGGATTAGAAATTGGAGGTCCCAAATATACAATTTGGCCTTGTCTAAATGAGTAGGCCGGCCATAAAAAAAAATAGGGACAAGGGCATTTATTTTGGTCAAAATTGGTGGTATTGGTAGGTAAAATGAATAAAATAAGATGATATAAGCAAAAGTTATCATCTTTTCTTTTATTCTCCTTCACCAACTGAAAATATCAGCCATGGGAGGGCTTTGAAAGCTTGAAAATTTCAGCAACTCATTTTCTCTTCAAGTAAGTGATTTTGATGGCTTTAGTTGATAATTTTTGTATTTTTGGAGTCCTCAAAGCTTAAGCTAGCTAATGAGGGGACTAATTTGTAATATGGTTGAGAGTCTAGGGACTTGCCATGAGAGATTTTATGCTGGTTGCAAGGTCTCGAAGTACTTTATCAAAGGTTCAATCGAAAACCTATCCCTCGTAATAGGTGACTCGGATTTTTGGTGTCGCGGAGAGCATCGCGTTACGGATTCCGAATAAGGTGTGTAATCTCATACCCTTCCATATACATATCTGAAATGGTGTGTAATCTCACACTTCTCTAAAAGTTTGTATGAAATATGTTGTTAATCAGTGGAAATACCGAAGAAAAATAAAAACCGGCATCCGTAATCACTCGGGTGTGCGTATGATCGTAGTGGTAATCGTATTTCGTAATAAAACAGTTTCGATTAGAAGCAGTGACGTGTTTTTGAAAAATCACTAAACATAGGAGAAAAGGAATTAGAAAGTGAATAAGATATCAAATTAAATCTTACTGTGTCTATTTTAATATGGAAGAAACGGAGAAGGAAAAGAAATTTTATATTCTGAGATATCTTGATTTTACGGAGATTGGTTCTGATTAACTTCGGGGTTCACTGATCTGTTTTGGAAAAATCATATAAAATTTTACAAAATGAATTATGGGTTATAATTTATATGTATGGATTCCTTAGTGAGCCTAATTTCAAGAGAAACAAGTTGGAACAGTATATGAAAACCGTACAGTGAGATATTTGAAATTAAGGTAAGAGAGGTCAGAATCGTTGGACAGTGAAACAAGGGAAACTTTAATGAATAAACTGTACTAAATGGCTAATCTAAAAATGCTGGAAAAATTACAGTAAAAAGATACACGAGTCTAGTTTCAAGGAAATTTTACGGATCTAGATTTCGAGTTTTCTAACTCGAGTTATATCTAATTTAGTCAGTATGACGCAAATGGATAGTTTAAATTTGTATGCCCCAAATTACTAGTTAAGTTTTAGTTACGAAATTACCCCATTTGGGCCTAAAATGGATTTTGACCCAATAGTTCCGTAGAGACCCAAATAGAGTTCTGTATCACTCGAGGCGATAGTCAATCTTCGGAAACACCGTTAAATATGAAATTATCGAATTACCCTTGGAGGGTAAATTACCGAATTACCCTTAGAGGATAAATTACCGAATTACCCTTGGTGGATAAATCTACCGAATTACCCTTGTAGGGTAAAATTACCGAATTACCCTTGGTGGGTAAAACTACCGAATTACCTTTGGAGGGTAAATTACCGAATTACCCTTGGAGGGTAAATTACCAAATTACCCTTAGAAGATAAATTACTGAATTACCCTTGGTGGGTAAAACTACTGAATTACCCTTGGAGGGTAAATTACCGAATTACCCTTGGTGGGTAAATTACCGAATTACCCTTAGAGGGCAAATTATCGAAATACCCTTGGGTTGTGAAATTACCAAAATACACTTGGAGGGTAAATTACTGAAATACCCTTGGGTTGTAAAATTACCAAAATGCCTTTGGAGGGTAAATTACTGAAATACCCTTGGGTTGTAAAAATTACCAAAATGCCCTTGGAGGGTAAATTACCGAAACACCCTTGGGTTGTGAAATTACCAAAATACCCTTGGAGGGTAAATTACTGAAATACCCTTGGGTTGTAAAAATTACCAAAATGCCCTTAGAGGGTAAATTACTAAAATACCTTTGGGTTTCGAAATTATCGAAATACCCTTAGAGGGTAAATTACCGAAATACCCCTCGGTTGCAAAATAACCGAAATACCCTTAGAGGGTAAATTACTGAAATACCCTTGGGTTGTAAAAATTACCAAAATGCCCTTAAAGGGTAAATTACCGAAATACCCTTGGGTTGTGAAATTACCGAAATACCCTTAAAGGGTAAGTTACCGAAATACCTTTGGGTTTCGAAATTATCGAAATACCCGTGGAGGGTAAATTACCGAAATACCCCTGAGTTGTGAAATTACCGAAATACCCTTGGAGGGTAAGTTACCGAAATACCTTTGAGTTTCGAAACTATCGAGATACCTGTGGAGGGTAAATTATCGAAATACCCCTGGGTTGCGAAATTATCGAAATACCCTTGGAGGGTAAGTTACCGAAATACTTTTGGGTTTCGAAATTATAGAAATACCCGTGGAGGGTAAATTATCGAAATACCCCTCGGTTGTGAAATTTACCGAAATACCCTTAGAGGGTAAATTACTGAAATACCCTTGGGTTGCAAAAATTACCGAATTACCCTTGGTGGGTAAAATTTTTGAATTACCCTTAGAGAGTAAATTACCGAATTACCCTTAGTGGGTACGATTACCGAATTATGAAAATGCCCTTACGGGCCGAGTTACGAAAATGCCCTTAATGGGCCGAATTACGAAATGTCCCTATGGACCAAACTACGAAAATACCCTTTATGGGCAAAAATGTTATATTTGCTATATGGGCCAAATGTGAAATTTGCTAGATCGTTTAATGGGCCAAATTTGCTAGATCGTTTAATGGGCCAAATTTGCTAGATCGATTAATGGGCCAAATTTGCTAGATCGTTTAATAGGCCAAATTTGCTAGATCGATTAATGGGCCAAATTTGCTAGATTACTTAATGGGCCAACTTGTGTTATGGTCCTTATGTTGAAATTATTCTATGAATATTGTTATACTTTGTATATGCATACATGATTGCATGGGTTGGGATAAAATTGAAGAGAAGTGCTAGTGGCTCTGCCACAATCTAGTTCGGTGACTCTGTCACAATCTAGTTCGGTGACTCTGTCACAATCTAGTTCGGTGACTCTGTCACAATCCAGTTCGGTGGCTCTGCCACAATCTAGTTCGGTGACTCTGTCACAATCTAGTTCGGTGGCTCTGCCACAAACATTTTAAATGGCTTTATGCCTGCGATTGGTGTGTTGGCGGGGTGGGTTGACTTGATCCCCACAGGTGTGCTGGTTGGTACGGGTGGTGCGTAGCGGATGGAAATTAGGTTTGGTTTGGGATTTGCATATCATATGCATATTATATACATGTTATTATGTTATA
Organism: Gossypium australe; assembly: GCA_005393395.2. Taxonomy (NCBI): domain Eukaryota; kingdom Viridiplantae; phylum Streptophyta; class Magnoliopsida; order Malvales; family Malvaceae; genus Gossypium; species Gossypium australe. Next base: position 18,234,532 of record CM016625.1, on the reverse strand, counting down.
ATTGTAAATGGGCTTAGGCCCAAAATATTGCTATGTGTGTTCCTACCCAGTGGATGATGGTAAGGGGATTACACACTGAGTTCTTGTAACTCACCCCCTTTCTCTTAACCTTTTCAGGTAATGCTCAGTGACGTGGACTTGGGCCATGGATGACTCGATGGAGACCATACTTCAGAAATGGTTTATTTGGACTTCAGACTTCTTTCTTGTTTATTTTATTACTCTACTATTTTGGGTTAAATGTTGTTATAAGGCCTCAGATTTTCTTTCAAAATGCTTCTGCAACTCTATTCCCAAACATCCCATTTTCATAAATTGTTTATTTCAAATATGTTTTCACAACCAAAAAGGTCTTTAAAGATAATTACGTTTTCAAGTAGATAACAATTGGTTAAGTGTTTTGGGTTTTAACAAAGAGGCCGTAATTCTCGAACAAGCTTTTAACAATCTCAAAGATGGTTTTTTTTTAAAAAAAACTTTCATGTGACACGCCAAATTCGGGCTTAACTTCTAGGCAGGGTTTGGGGTGTTACATATTTTGTACTTTTGGATAAAAAATTATTTATTATTCCCTTGAAAATAAATTGTCTTTTTTCATCTAGTGATATTACAACTATTGGGTACTCAATGGATGCATTTTATCTATACCGAATCTCTTTAAAACCCTTTTTGTATATGCCAATATATAGATAAAAAAGTCGTATGTTAAGTGCTTGATCTACAATCGAGACAAAACTTTAATTTTCCAATGTCCTTTTATCTCAAATAATTTCTTTAAATAATTTATTATTTTGTAATCTTTTCAGGATTTTCAACATTATTAATATTAGCATATACAATAACCATAACAAACTCTAATCATGATCCTTCTATAAAAAATACATGGGCATGTTGAATCATTTTATAATTTTCATTCAGCTATTATTCACAGAGTTGAATTTACCATTTGTCTTAAACATTTCAATTCATATAAATATTTATATTGTTAGTGTTTACAATTGTAATTGTTTTGAACTAACTACATTGAATGGAAATGCCTGATTGTAATAGCCACTTCGGTTGTCATTGCGCAAAACAAGTAAGCAAAGTAAATAATAAACACATAAGACTGTTTACGCAGTTCAATTTTCCTATGTTTGCAAAGCCTAGCTCTGAGAGTAATTCCACTATCTTTAATCCACAATATAATAAGTGAATCAAGCTATATCACTCTCCAAGTATAGAGACCTTACTTTTGAACCTAAAGACTAAAACACTCACATCTAAATTCTCCCATTAGAATGTAGGTCATAGACACAATATGTTTACTCTTCAAATGGACTCACAAAATAAGTTTATCAATGAATAATAAAGTGCTTCCAATGCTCTCAATGAACAATAAAGAGCTACGGTTTAGTCGATTCTCGAACTAACGTAGCATATACGAGTCTAGCTATACATGTCATTATATAACCTGTGATATTGTGATATCTTCTAACTGTTTTAAAACATGTTTTCATATGGAAATGACATCCAACCAAGATGATTCTAATGAAGTAGAGAGTATCGCTCGAGCATCTATTCAAGAAGTAGCTTCGAGTGGTACGAGGTCCATATTTGAGGGCTGAGGAGGAGAGGCTGATAAACCGTAATATATACATATTTTTATCCCATATTTGGCATACTTTTAGATTATTTATCCTTGAATTATGGAATTTGATGCTTCTAATCCTTTAACTTCATGCTTTACACTCAGGAGAGCATTGGAGGATGAAAAGAACGAGAAACGGGCGAAAAACAGAAAAAATGGGCCAAAGTAAGAAATCAACACGGCCTGGAGTTTACCATAAGGTCGTGCCACTTTAGCAAACTTGAACACGGCCCTGGGCTCGATTCGTACGGGCGTGCCATACGGGCGTGTCCCTACCGTGACCCGTTCTAATTCTACGTGGAAAAGGTTACTTAGAGGCAAAGAAAGACATTCCGAAGTCTATATAAACACCCTAAGTGTGACTTAAAAGGAGGAGTGAAGCCAGAGAGGGCTGAATATAGGGAATTACTCGAAGAGAGCTAGTTGATCCATCTCAGAAGGTGGAATCACACTCAAGATTGAGGATTTTCCGTTCAATTTCCTTCAGGGGGTTTTAGGGTTTTTCTTTATGTTTTGTTATTTAATTTCTTCTGAGATGTATTCTTTTATAAACATGAACTAAACCCCTAAAATACCTGAAGGGGATGAAACCTAAGATGGATCTTGTTATTATTTTCTGAACTATATGATAAATACTTGATTTGTTCTTAATTATGTGTTCTTAATTCTTACTTTAATATTTTAGGATATTGATTCAAGTATTGATGTGCTTATTCAGATAAGCAAAAGTCCCTGTTTAAGAGTAGATCTAGCATAATTAAGCGGAGTTGATCGCACTCTTAGAGATAGGACGACGAAAATCTGCCGGATTAGGGTCAAACCTAATATGGGAGTCCATAAATCGAGTTAATGCAACACTAGGGGTTTTAATTAGAAAGAGATTTCAATTAATCAACTTAGGGTTAGACGTTATTAGTCTCGAAAGAGATAATAATATAAATTAGGGAATCCTACGGATCAAGTTAAATGAATAAATCGTCTGGTATAGAGTTAAATAACAGGTGATGTCTAGGTGGATTCTTCCTCGGGTATTGTCTTAATCAATTGATTTTTTCAAAAGTATTTTCCCAATTGATTCTCTGTGTCTTGGCATCCTTAGCATAGGAATTAGTTAGATAAACATCAATCCCTTTTATTTTAGGCTAAATAATAGAAAGAAAGTCAGTACTAGTACTTTTGGTTCCCTTGGGTTCGACATTCCGGTCTTGCCACTAAGCTATACTACAGTTCGATAGGTGTGATTGCCTCAATTGTGGTGATAGTTAGTTTCTAGGCTCGATCATTCATTATATAAATATTAAAACTTTTACAGACACGATCAAGTTTTTGGCGCCGTTGCCGGAAAACTGAAATATTATGAATGCTCAATTTTTATTACTTTAGCCATTTTTCTTTTATTTATTTAATTCTTTCTTTCTAATTTTTAGTTTTGGTTTTCTAAATCTCTCTATTATTTGTTCTGATAGGTTTTTCTAGTTTATGACTAGGAGGAACCCGTCAGGACCCTTGATTTTTGACAGCGATATAGAAGGTACCGTTCACAGAAACAGAAGAGAAATTAGGTGAAGCTTACAATACATAGAAGAAGAGCAAGAGGACGATACCAATACTACCGAAGAGATGGCTGATAACAATTCACTAACTCCTGTGGTTGCCGCAAACCCGGTGAATCAAAATGCTGCTCCTCGTACTATATATGATTATGCTAAACCTAATTTTACAGGAACTGAGTCAAGTATTGTTAGACATGCTATTGCCGTAAATAATTTTGAACTGAAACCTAATACACAGATAATTCAAAAATTTGTTCAGTTTGATGGTTTGGAGGATGAGGATCCAAATAATCACTTAGCAAATTTCCTAGAATTATGCGATACCTTCAAAATCAATGACGTTTTTGATGATGCCATTCGCCTTCAGTTGTTTCCCTTTTCATTGCGGAACAAAGTTAAGTAGTGGTTGAACTCGTTACCACGAGGATCAATCACTACATGGGATCAAATGACCAAAAAAATTTTGTTAAAATATTTTTCGCCAGCTAATACGGCTAAGTTGAGGAATGATATCTCTTCTTTTATGCAGATGGATCTAGAGACACTTTACGATGCATGGGAGAGATACAAGGATTTACTAAAAATGTGCCCTCACCATGGGTTACCCTTGTGGCTACAGGTTCAAACCTTTTACAACAGTATGAACCCCTCAACTAGGCAGTTGATTGATTCAACCGCCGGTGGAACCCTGAATAACAAAACTCCTGAAGCGGCTTATGAGATTATTGAAGAGATGTCACTGAATAACTATCAGTGGCAAGTTATGAGGACAAAGCCAACAAAAGCCGCCAGTGTTTTCATCCTCGACGTAGTAACCATGCTATCAAATCAGGTAGAACTTCTTAGTAAGAAAATTGATGGTTTGCTATGAGTAGGACACTGTTATCTATGTTTGATTATTCTGCCATATATATTTGATATCTGTATGTGAGTATGTTAAGCATGATATTTCTATATCTGTAATCTGTAATTATGTTTGGGGTAGAGATTGTATGCGTGGAGGAAGTGTTCTGTATGGTGACCTACACCTATATTCTGGCAGCTTGGCTGCATATTATCTGATATGTGTTTAATGACACAATATGGTGTATAGAGATGGGTGGGTGTTTTTAACCTCACATGGTGCGATAGGATGGTCGGAGTTGGTGTGTAAAGGATGGGGGTAAGATTTTGTATATTTGTTCTGCATATCTGATTCTGTTATCTGTATCTGTAATATGAATCTGATTGTATATGTGATTCCTGCACGATTAGCATGTCTATATCTTTTGGGTTACACACTGAGTTCATGAAAATTCACTTTTTTCTGTCTGTTCTGTTTAGGTAATCCATAGACGTAAGCGGATCGGTGCAGCGGAGTCTTGCGGTGACCACTAGACTATGATCAAACTTTAAATAAAGGTTTTTAATTTACTTTAAGGATTATTTCTGGAGTTTTGTAATAATTGGACTCTCCGGACTATTTGGTTGAATTTTGGGATTTGGATTTTCGTTTTAACACTTTATTTTCGATGGTTATCTAAAAACATGGTTTTTACGAAAACGAAGGTTTTCCAAAAATACGAACGAGATTTTCAAATGTAACGTTTTCTATGACTTTCGCTGTAAACTACGCTTTGGAAAATAAATGAATTAAATAACGCTTTCGATAATAGATAAAAACGAATATGAGTTGTAAAACTTGAATGATTTGTCGAAACGACTCAATTTTCAAAACCCTTCTTTGTGACACCTTCAGATTCGGCTATAACGTCTAAGTCAGATTTGAGGTGTTACATTTAGTGGTATCAGAGCTAGGTTACAAAACTCGGGCTATGAATTTTGGGTTCCAAAATTGTGTTTCAAAAAAAAAATTGATTTTTAAATAATTTGGATAATTTGAGAAAGTATGTGTTACACCGAGTCTCCAGCGCCAATCCTGTAAGTATTTCTGAATTTAGATAGAACTTTCCGAAAACTCTGTAGTTAGCACTATCTGAAAACTATATTGAACTAGTAAGAGCCTAAAATCTCTAAAACACTTCTGAACTTCTAATAATTTACGCATAAAATATCTGCTAATAAATACCGGAATTGATGCATAAAATTTTATAATGTAGACAAATTTAAATTTAAGATGAGCGCTCGTGGAACTCGTGGTCCTGGTATTCATGGGTACGGTAGAGGTCGTAGGGGGCTCGAGCTGAGTTTTCATCTCTTGGCAATATGCCAAACTTAGACACGAATGAAACACCAATTTTGCCTGCTACTGAGATTGAGTATCAAAGCCGCTCGGTTGGGGACGACGCACTTTCCCAAGCTATGTTGGGGGTGTTGGAGAGGGTCGCTAGACCCCATTCTAGATTTGGGGGCCGTGGGTCAGTAACTAAATGACTCTGGTCCAATGGAGTTGAGCTGTTTAGGGGTGTCACTAGAGCCGCCCCAACTGTGGCTGAGTATTGGTTGGAGGCTACTGAGAGGATCATGAACGATATAGATTGTACTCCTGAATAGAAACTAAATGGTGCAGTCTCTTTGCTTCACGACGAGGCGTATCAGTGGTGGTTGTCGGTTGAAGAGGGTACTCAACTGGATCGTCTGAGTTGGGATTATTTCAAGACTGCTTTCCGGGGGAAGTTTGTGGGCGTGAGTTATGTTGATACTCGTAGGCTGAGTTCATGAATCACACCCAAGGTGATAGATCTGTAGCTGAGTATGGGGCCGAGTTTTTAAGGTTGAGCCGCTAAGCTCGAGGCATAGTGGTGTCTAAGTATGAGAAATGCGTCCGCTTTGAGGATGGCTTGAGAGATAGTTTAAGGGTATTGATTGCTCCACAGAGGGAGCGAGAGTTTGCAGTTTTGGTAGATAAGACGAAGATTGCTAATGAGGTTAAGCACGTGAAGCACCAAAATAGGGACCGAGAGAAAGACAAGAATAAGAGGGATTTAGAGCCATCTAGTTCTGTTCAGAGGCCTAAAAAATGAGCCAGACCTACTGGGCCGGTTAGAATAGGGGTTCCTGTTGCTCCTACTGGGATTTAGCCATGTGGTGGTTGTAGTAGGCGCTATCTCGGTGAGTGTTGGAGGAGGTTAGGGTCTTGTCTGAGGTGTGGGTCTTTTGAGCATTGCATTAGAGAGTGTTCATAGCAGGCTGATCAGATGCAAGCTTCAGGACCGGGTTCTGTACAACCATAAAGGGCAGTTCAGTAGCCGCATAGGGGTTGTGGACTGGCTAAGGGTGGTAATGGTATGGGCCGAGGATAGAGAGCATCGGGCATATGTGCTAGTCTGACTGAGGCGAGGCAGCCTACATTGGTTTATGTTTCTCGACGCCGAGAGGATAAAATGCTCTTGATGTTATCACGGGTACGTTTTTTATCGTTGACGTTCTTTATACTGCTCTGATTGACGTAGGTTCTACACATTCCTATATAGCTAGTACTATTTTTGAAAACTTGGGGATTTCTATCGAACATACTTCTAGTGAGATTATTATACGGAGTCCATTGGGACAGTCTGTTTGGGTTGATAGATTTTATAGGAATGTTCTGTTAGAAGTGCATATAACGCCTCGAATTTTGGGCCTAGAGGTATGGGGTCTTGCGCATAGGGGCAGTGAGGAGTCGCACATATGTAGTGAGTTGTGCAATTTAGTGACAAGACAGGGCCTGCTGGTTCGGTGGATAAGTGGAGTGTTATTATGCTTGAGGTCCTGTGTTCGAATCCCTGCGTGAGCTAGGAAGATATTTTGTGCATTTTTTTCATTTAGATATTATTTTATTATAATAATTATTTGATATTTTTGTTATGTTCAAAATTATTATTATTATTATTTTCTATTTTGACGTTTCTGCTCCCTTCTCCTCTCTGTTTTCTTTCTTCTTCTTTTTTTTGCTTATTGCTCAAACATTGTTAAATGCGGTTTTGGGATTGTCGCTCCTCCGTCGTTCTCTACATCATCAAATCAGGTGTGGGATTCAAATTCGGTTACTACTTTCTGTTTTAAAATAGATTGCTACCTTGTTTTAAGAATCCATTTTCTTCGGCTTTTCATAATTATGCATTACCCCTTCGTTTTTGAGTTATTAGATGAGAGAAGTGAGGGGAAATCGTTGTTTTCTAATATATGTTGATAGGGTAAAGGTTAGGGACTGTTACGGTGGCTAAAATTGTGTTTTTGGGGCTAAATTGAGGTGGTTTCGTAGCCTCCTCGACGGTCACACGGGCGTGTACCGAGGCACACAGCTGTGTGGATTTGTGAGTTAGGGTTTCCAGTCGATTTTGGGCACCACACGGCCCTACCAAACGGCCCTGCCACACGGGCGTGTGGCTAATTTGGAGATTTTTGTCGGAATCCACACAGCCGTGTCCTCTGAGCACACAGGCGTGTGAGTTTGGAGAATTAGAGATTTGGAGTCACATGGTCGTGTAACGACCCAAATTCCGTGGGCACCAGAAAAAGCGTGTTATCGGGCCTTCGTCTTAGTAAATCGAGTTATTAAATAATCATTAGGAGTAATTATGAGTCTAATAGTGTGTTTAATTAGATTTTTATTTAGTGAATTTAGTTTAATTTAAAGTAATTAGGAAAAAGGATCAAATTGAATAAAGAGTGAAAGTCTAATTATAGATTAAAAGAAATTAAAAAGGGCTAAAATGGCAATTAAGCCATTTAGCATAAGTTGAGGCGGCATATGAGATAAAAATCTAAGATTTTTACTTAGATTTTAATTATAAAATATATATATTAGTAATAAATTATATTAAATTAATTTAAAGTAATTATTATATATTATATTATTATAACATAAAGTAAATAGAATAAAGGAAATAAGAAAAGAAACAAAACAAAGAAACAGAGAGCATTTCGACATAGGGGGAAAGAAAAGAAAGAAAGAAAATAAAAGGAGAAATTAGGGATTTGAAGCTTTAAGCTTTAAAAGGTAAGGCAATTAGCCATTTTCTCTTAATTTTAATGTTTTAGAAGCTTTAAAGTAAGATTTTGATGAAACTAAGTTGATATTTTGAGAGTTTTTAGGTTTTTAAGTATAGTTGATGTTGAAGAAAAAGATGAATTATGGATTAAATTAAATGAAATCTAAGTTAGAATTAGTAAAAGGATTAAATTGTAAGGTAAAGTATAAGTTTTCAACTACAGTGATTAATTTGGAAGAAATTATAAATTAGGGTTTTATTATGAAAATTATATAATCAAGTTGAATATGGAAGGAATTTAAGTAGAATCAAAGCATGAATTAAGTTAAGAAAATAAGTAAACTTAATTAGAATTTAATTGCAAAGTAAGCTATAAAAAAAACAGTTTTGGGACAGCAACAGAAGAGTAACTTTGAAAATTCACTAAAAATGGTAGAAATGAAAGTAGAAGTTGAGTGAGATATGAAATTAAAGCTTATTGAGTCTATTTTCATATGAAAGAAACAGAGAAAGCAAAGAAATTCTGTATTTGGAGATATTTAGATTTTTGTGAGACTGGTTCAGAGTTATTTCAAGATCCCCTATTCTGACTTGGAAAAATCATTAAAAATTGTAAACAAATAATTGTGGGACATAATTTACATGGTTAGATTCATTAATGAGTCTATTTTTATAAGAAACAAACTAGAACATCATTTGAATTCTTTAAAATAAGATAATTAAATTTTAGAAAAGAGTGGTCGAAACTGTCAGACAACAGAACAGGGGTGATTTCAAAGAATAAACTGTACTTATTGGATAAATAAAAAATTCTGAAAATTTTGTGGCAAGAATATATATGAGTCTAGTTTCATATAGAATTTATGGATCTTAATTTGGAATTTTGTAACTCAGGATATAGATTATTTAGTGACAATGACTCAGGTAGACAGCTTTGAAAGAACTTATAAGTAAATAATAGAATTGTGTATAAAGAATGTGGAATGAAGAGGAAGAGTAGAAATTGAATAAAATTCAATTATTTATTGTAATTTAATGTTGTAATTAATAATGTAAATTATTATTATTTTCGTAGCTAAAAAGGAACTCGAGGCATCAACCCACAAAGGAAAGGAGAAGGATACCGAGGAATAATCAAGCAAATCCAGGTTTGTATTACTATAATTCAAATTATTTATTTATTCATTAAATGTTAAATTAATTTATGTATATGGTAAGTAAATTATAAGGTAAGTGTTTTTATTGAATTGAATGGAAATTGAGTTGAATGATGAATATGTATTGAAATTGAATTGTATGTGGATTGAAATGGAAAAGTGTAATTGATATTGAAATTGAATTTGTTATGGAAATGAAAATGAAATTGAGAACTGAAATACCCTATTAACTAGTCGGGCTGAGTCGGATATAATTGGCATGCCATATGATTTGGAAGAGTACGAGATTTATCGGCCTTGCCGATTAGGCACTTTATGTGTCGTATATCAGGCACTTTATGTGTCGTATTAGGCACCTCGTGTACCGCTTTAGGCACAATGTGCCGTACTGGTGTGTTTGGGTTGGAATCCGTGTATCCGCTAAAGTCCAAGTTTGTTAATAGGGGTAAATAAGGAAAAGGTTAAATTGAATAAAATGAAATGGTTGAGCCATTGGAAGAAATGTGAAAATAGAACATGAACTGAAAAAATGTGATTGGAATATGAGTATGAGAATGGAAAGTATGAACCATTGGTTCAAGAAATGGATAGTGGCTCAACATGATTGTGTATTATTTCAATTGTTGAATAGCTAAAATTGAATTGTATGAATATATTGAGAATGACAAACTTATGTTTGAATTGGTTTAGTAAAATTAAAGTTATATGATTTAATGATATGATTATTATGTTTATAATTTAAATTATGGTAATACCACTGAGTATATGTATACTCAGCGTACGGTTGTTTCCGTGCGCAGGTTGTAGAAGTCAAATACTGAACCAGCATCCAAAGCCAGACCCGACTTCAGCAAACTTTTGGTGATGTATATTTCCTTTTGATAATGTGGCATGTACGTAGGTTGTGTATAAAGGTTATTATGTTTTGAATGTAAATGGTTAAAAATGTTAGTATTACAAGTTTAAGAATTATAATAAAAGAAGTTTATCTATTTTAATCTAACTAATACTTTGATAAATTTAAGTTAATATTATATTGATTGAGTTTGATTAGAAGGTATTTAGAATAGAAAATGAATATATGAAATGAATTGGTTGAATTGGTTATGATTGAAATGAATACGGTTTAATTTACAGGGGGGTTTATATGATAATAAGCAGAAATGCTGCCGAAATTTATATTAAACAAAATATATTCTGAAATACTTAAACGAGTCCCATTTCACTTTTAATACAGACTTTAGACTTTGAAAATCCATAATAGGGATCAGTTATTAAAATTATACTATGAATGTTATTTTTTTTTTAGAATTATTTGCAAATTGTCTGATATGTCTGGTAATGCCTCGTAACCCTGTTCCGGCGATGGTTCGGGGTTAAGGGTGTTACAATTATTGGTATCAGAGCTATCAGGTTTAGTCGATTTTCGGGCTAAATCGGGCTCGAAAGTGAGTCGAGAAGTACATGCCACTGTTGAGTCGAAGCTGAGTCAGGTTTTTGGATGCTGATATATATTTATTTGATTTTGTTTTATAGATAAAATGTCAGACGAAAGAATGTATGATGTTGAACAGGAAATGCATACTGGAAATCGATAAATTGAAGAAACTGAATCTGTTACACCTACTGCAAATCCGTTAGATAACCAACCTCCTAATGTAGGAAGAGAAAGAGATAACTCACAACTGTTAAGAGTTATAGCCAATGCATTATAGCATGTAGCGGGAACTGTACCTGCTACTACATCAGTACCTACTGTTAGACGGGCCCCGATTAAAGAGTTAAGAAAATATGGTGCCACGGAGTTTTCGGGACTAAGAGGACTTGATCCTTCTGCTGCTGAAAATTGGATAGAATCAACAAAAAGAGTTTTGCAACAATTAGATTGCACCCCCCGAGAGAATCTGATATGTGCTGTATCATTATTACAAGGGGAAGCATATCTCTGGTGGGAATCTGTTGTTAGACATTTACCGGATGATCAGGTAACCTGGGATTTGTTTCAAAAAGAATTTCAGAAGAAGTATATTGGGGAAATGTATATCGAAGAGAAAAAGCAAGAGTTTTTAATGTTGAAACAGGGTAATATGTCAGTATTGAATTACGATCGAGAGTTTACTAGATTGAGCAGGTATGCTTTAGAATATATTCCAACAGAGGCTGATAGTTGTAAACGGTTTTTGTGGGGATTAAGAGATGAAATAAAACTACAATTAGTGTCCCAGCGAATTACTGAATTTGTTGATTTGATCGAGCGGGCCAAAATGGTAGAGCAAGTCTTGGGACTAGACAAAAAGTCAGAAACAGTTGGATTGACCAGGAAACGAGTAGGAGCAACTAGTTCAAATCCACTACCAAAAAGATCTAGAGAATCCAGAGGTGGTTGGAGACCTAGTTTTAGATCTGATCGAGGGGATATAAGCCGGGGAAAACAGACGACGGCATCTACTGGTAGTGTAAGAGGTCCACTCAGGGATACAGAAATTCCAGAATGTGGATATTGTGGCAAGAAACATTTAGGTGAATGTTGGAAAGTAACCGGAGGCTGCTTCCGTTGCGGGTCGGTAGAGCATTTTGTTAGAGATTGTCCGAAGAATAAAAATATTACACATACAACATCCCAAAGATCAGTGTCTACTGCTCGAGGCAGAGGTTCGGGCAGAGGTGGTTCTGTATCCAGAGGTGGAGGTGTACGAAGAGGCAGTGATATAGTTACACAGCAGTCGGAAGCTAGAACACCGGCCAGGGCCTACGTGGTTCGGACTCGGGAAGAAGGTGATGCACATGATGTCGTGACAGGTATATTTTTATTGCATTCTGAGCCTATTTATGCTTTAATTGACCAGGGTTCATCACATTCATATATTAATTTAAAATTAGTTGAATCTGGGAAGTTAGAATCTGAAATGTCGAGAGTTTTCATAGAGGTGTCTAGCCCTTTGGGACAAACAATGTTAGTAGACAGAATATGCCGGAGGTGCCCGTTAATAATACATGATAAAATGTTTCCTGTGGATTTGCTGATCATGCCTTTTGGCGATTTCGATATCATTTTGGGTATGGATTGGTTATCTGAACATGGGGTAGTTTTGGATTGCTATAAAAAGAGGTTTAGTATTCAGGCAGAAAACGGGGACAGAATTGAAGTGAATAACATCCGTACCAGTGGTTCGACACGTATCATTTTAGCTATAAAAGCTAACAAATTATTACAGCAGGGTTGCTCAGCGTATTTGGCATATGTTATTAATTCTGATTCAGTGGGGAGCCAATGCAGCCAGATTAGGACTGTATGCCAGTTTTCAGATGTATTTCCAGAAGAACTACCGGGTTTACCACCTGATAGAGAGGTTAAATTTGCTATTGAGGTGTATCCAGGTACAGCACCAATTTCTATACCTCTGTACCGAATGTCGTCTACTGAATTGAAAGAGTTGAAGGTGCAGTTACAGGATTTATTAGATCGAGGCTTTATCCGACCAAGTATTTCACCTTGGGGAGCTCCAGTATTGTTTGTTAAAAAGAAAGATGGTTCTATGCGGTTGTGCATTGATTATCGGCAGTTGAACAAAATGACGATCAAGAACCGGTATCCTTTGCCAAGTATAGACGACTTGTTTGATCAGCTTAAGGGAGCTTCAGTATTTTCTAAAATTGATTTGAGATCAGGGTATTATCAGCTGAAGGTGAAGGAAAGTGATGTGCCTAAGATTACTTTCCGTACTCGTTATGGCCATTATGAATTTTTGGTGATGCCGTTTGGATTGACCAATGCTCCAGCTGCTTTTATGGATCTGATGAATCGCATTTTCCAGCCGTACCTAGATCAGTTTTTGGTGGTTTTTATTGATGATATATTGGTATATTCGAAGACAGAGGCAGAATATGATCAGCATCTTCGAAAAGTATTACAGATTCTACGGAAAAAACTGTTGTATGGGAAATTAAGTAAATGTGAATCCTGGTTGTCTGAAGTGGTATTTTTAGGACATGTGGTATCTGTCGATGGGATTAGAGTTGACCCGAAGAAGATCGAAGCAATTGTTCAGTGGAAAGCGCCAAAGAATGTGTCTGAGTTACGTAGTTTTCTCGGTTTGGCTGGATATTATCGAAGATTTGTAAATGGATTCTTGAAAATAGCAATGCCAATGACTAAACTACTGCAGAAGAATGTTCCTTTTATCTGGGATGATCAGTGCCCGAATAGTTTTGAGACTTTGAAACAAATGTTGATAGAGGCACCGGTATTAACATTACCAGAGTCGGGGAAAGATTTTATTGCGTACAGTGATGCTTCTTTGAGTGGTTTGGGTTGTGTATTGATGCAAGATGGAAAGGTTATTGCATATGCATCTAGACAATTAAAGTCGCATGAACGTAATTACCCGACGCACGATTTGGAGCTAGCTGCAGTAATTTTTGCTTTAAAGATTTGGAGGCATTATCTTTATGGCGAGAAATGCTACATTTACACAGATCATAAAAGTCTCAAATATCTTCTGTCACAGAAAGATTTAAATTTAAGGCAAAGACGGTGGATCGAGCTTCTAAAAGATTATGATTGTGTTATAGACTATCATCCAGGAAAAGCAAATGTGGTAGCTGATGCATTGAGCAGGAAAGCTGCGATTGAATTACGAGCAGTGTTTGCTCGGATCAGTGTTAATGATGATGGAAGCTTGTTAGCTGAGTTAAGGGTTAAGCCGATGATGTTAGATCAGATTAGAGTAGCTCAGATGGAAGATGACAAATTATTAAAGAAAAGAGAAATGGTTCAGAATGGTACAGTCGAGAGTTTTAGTATTGATGAACATGATTGTTTGAGGTTTCAAAATCGGATTTGTGTTCCAACTACTTCTGAATTAAAGAAAATGATTCTTCAAGAAGCACACGATGGCACTTTTGCATTGCATCCGGGTGGAACAAAAATGTATCGTAATTTACGAGAGCTTTATTGGTGGCCAGGGATGAAGAAAGATATAATTGAATATGTCAGTAAATGTTTGACTTGTCAACGAGTAAAGGCAGAACATCAGGTACTGACAGGATTACTCCAGTCTATTAGTATTCCTGAATGGAAATGGGATAGTATTACTATGGATTTTGTTACGGGGTTGCCACCGTCGGTGAGCAAAAAGAATGCCATTTGGGTGATAGTTGATCGGCTTACTAAGTCTGCTCATTTCATAGCAGTCAGGACTGATTGGTCTCTACAGAAGCTTGCTGAAGTTTATATTCAAGAAATTGTGAGACTGCATGGTATTCTAGTGTCTATAATTTCCGACCGGGATCCACGATTTACATCGAGATTTTGGAAGCTGTTACATGATTCTTTGGGTACTCGGCTTAATTTTAGTACTGCATTTCATCCACAAACTGACGGACAATCAGAATGGGTAATTCAAATTTTAGAAGACATGCTTCGGGCTTGCATTATTGACTTTGAATCAGGTTGGGAACGATACTTGCCGTTAGCTGAATTTGTTTATAATAATAGTTACCAATCTAGTATTCAGATGGCTCCATATGAAGCATTATATGGTCGAAGATGTCGATCACCAGTATGTTGGACAGAGTTGAATGAGAAAAAGATAGTTGGACCGGAATTAATTCAAGAGACAGAAGAAGTAGTTAAAAAGATCAGAGACAGGTTGAAAGTAGCTTTTGACAGACAAAAGTCTTATGCAGATCTGAAGCGACGGGATATAGAGTATTTTATAGGTGATAGAGTGTTTCTAAAGGTATCACCTTGGAAGAAAATTTTGAGATTTGGTCGCAAGGGAAAATTATGTCCTCGTTGCATTGGGCCGTATGAAGTAGTTGAAAGAATCGGACCGGTTGCCTATCGACTAGCTCTACCTCCGGAATTACAGAAAATTCATGATGTTTTTCATGTTTCCATGTTACGAAGGTATCGATCGGATCCATCTCATGTTATTTCTACTGAAGACATTGAGATTAGACCTGATTTGTCATATGAAGAAGAACCAGTTCAAATACTAGCTCGAGAAATGAAAGAATTAAGAAACAAACGAGTCCATTTGGTAAAAGTATTGTGGAGAAGCCATAGTATGGAAGAAGCAACTTGGGAACTGGAAGAAACTATGAGAGCACAGTATCCTCAACTATTTTCAGGTAAATTTCGAGGACGAAATTTATTAATGGGGGAAGAATGTAACGACCCAAATTCTGTGGGCACCAAAAAAAGCGTGTCATCGGGCCTCCGTCTTAGTAAATCGAGTTATTAAATAATCATTAGGAGTAATTATGAGTCTAATAGTGTGTTTAATTAGATTTTTATTTAGTGAATTTAGTTTAATTTAAAGTAATTAGGAAAAAGGGCCAAATTGAATAAAGAGTGAAAGTCTAATTACAGATTAAAAGAAATTAAAAAGGGCTAAAATGGCAATTAAGCCATTTAGCATAAGTTGAGGTGGCATACGAGATAAAAATCTAAGATTTTTACTTAGATTTTAATTATAAAATATATATAGTAAATAAATATTAAATTAATTTAAAGTAATTATTATATATTATATTATTATAACATAAAGTAAATAGAATAAAGGAAATAAGAAAAGAAACAAAACAAAGAAACAGAGAGCATTTCGACATAGGGGGAAAGAAAAGAAAGAAAGAAAATAAAAGGAGAAATTAGGGATTTGAAGCTTTAAGCTTTAAAAGGTAAGTCAATTAGCCGTTTTCTCTTAATTTTAATGTTTTAGAAGCTTTAAAGCAAGATTTTGATGAAACTAAGTTGATATTTTGAGAGTTTTTAGGTTTTTAAGTATAGTTTATGTTGAAGAAAAAGATGAATTATGGATTAAATTAAATGAAATCTAAGTTAGAATTAGTAAAAGGATTAAATTGTAAGGTAAACTATAAGTTTTCTACTATAGGGATTAATTTGGAAGAAATTATAAATTAGGGTTTTATTATGAAAATTATATAATCCAGTTGAATATGGAAGGAATTTAAGTAGAATCAAAGCATGAATTAAGTTAAGAAAATAAGTAAACTTAATTAGGATTTAATTGCAAAGTAAGCTATAAAAAAAACAGTTTTGGGACAGCAACAGAAAAGTAACTTTGAAAATTCTCTAAAAATGGTAGAAATGGAAGTAGAAGTTGAGTGAGATATAAAATTAAAGCTTATTGAGTCTATTTTCATATGAAAGAAACAGAGAAAACAAAGAAATTCTGTATTTGGAGATATTTAGATTTTTGTGAGACTGGTTCAGAGTGATTTCGAGATCCCCTGTTCTAACTTGGAAAAATCATTAAAAATTGTACAGAAATAATTGGGGGACATAATTTACATGGTTAGATTCAATAATGAGTCTATTTTTATAAGAAACAAACTAGAACATCATTTGAATTCTTTACAAAAAGATAATTAAATTTTAGCAAAGAGTGGTCGAAACTGTCAGACAACAGAACAGGGGTGATTTCAAAGAATAAACTGTACTTATTGGATAAATAAAAAATTCTGAAAATTTTGTGGCAAGAATATATATGAGTCTAGTTTCATATAAAATTTATGGATCTTAATTTGGAATTTTGTAACTCAGGATATAGATTATTTAGTGACAATGACTCAGGTAGACAGCTTTGAAAGAACTTATAAGTAAATAATAGAATTGTGTATAAAGAATGTGGAATGAAGAGGAAGAGTAGAAATTGAATAAAATTCAATTATTTATTGTAATTTAATGTTGTAATTAATAATGTAAATTATTATTATTTTCGTAGCTAAAAAGGAACTCGAGGCATCAACCCACAAAGGAAAGGAGAAGGTTACTGAGGAATAATCAAGCAAATTCGGGTTTGTATTACTATAATTCAAATTATTTATTTATTCATTAAATGTTAAATTAATTTATGTATATGGTAAGTAAATTATAAGGTAAGTGTTTTTATTGAATTGAATGGAAATTGAGTTGAATGATGAATATGTATTGAAATTGAATTGTATGTGGATTGAAATGGAAAAGTGTAATTGATATTGAAATTGAATTTGTTATGGAAATGAAAATGAAATTGAGAACTGAAATACCCTATTAACTAGTCAGGCTGAGTCGGATATAATTGGCATGCCATAGGATTTGGAAGAGTACGGGATTTATCGGCTTTGCCGATTAGGCACTTTATGTGTCGTATACTGATCAGGTACTATGTACCGCTTTAGGCACAATGTGTCGTACTGGTGTGTTTGGGTTGGAATCCGTGTATCCGCTAAAGTCCGAGTCTGTTAATAGGGGTAAATAAGGAAAAGGTTAAATTGAATAAAATGAAATGGTTGAGCCATTGGAAGAAATGTGAAAATAGAACATGAACTGAAAAATGTGATTGGAATATGAGTATGAGAATGGAAAGTATGAACCATTGGTTCAAGAAATGGATAGTGGCTCAACATGATTGTGTATTATTTCAATTGTTGAATAGCTAAAATTGAATTGTATGAATATATTGAGAATGACAAACTTATGTTTGAATTGGTTTAGTAAAATTAAAGTTATATGATTTAATGATATGATTATTATGTTTAATAATTTGAATTATGGTAATACCACTGAGTATATGTATACTCAGCGTACGGTTGTTTCCGTGCGCAGGTTGTAGAAGTCAAATACTGAACCAGCATCCGAAGCCAGACCCGACTTCAGCAAACTTTTGGTGATGTATATTTCCTTTTGATAATGTGGCATGTACGTAGGTTGTGTATAAAGGTTATTATGTTTTGAATGTAAATGGTTAAAAATGTTAGTATTACAAGTTTAAGAATTATAATGAAAGAAGTTTATCTATTTTAATCTAACTAATACTTTGATAAATTTAAGTTCATATTATATTGATTGAGTTTGATTAAAAGGTATTTAGAATAGAAAATGAATATATGAAATGAATTGGTTGAATTGGTTATGATTGAAATGAATACGGTTTAATTTACAGGGGGTTTTATATGATAATAAGCAGAAATGCTGCCGAACTTTATATTAAACAAAATATATTCTGAAATACTTAAACGAGTCCCATTTCACTTTTAATACAGACTTTAGACTTTGAAAATCCATAATAGGGATCAGTTATTAAAATTATACTATGAATGTTATTTTTTTTAGAATTATTTGCAAATTGTCTGATATGTCCGGTAATGCCTCGTAACCCTGTTCCAGCGATGGTTCGGGGTTAGGGGTGTTACAAGTCGTGTGACAGATTTTAAAAAATTAAGGTTCCCACTCGGGCGTGTGCTTCGGGACGCACGGCCGTGTGACTGATTTGGGGGCTAGGGATTTCACACGGGCGTGTGTTATGGGACACACGGCCGTGCCTGATGGCCACATGGGAGTGTGACACCTTCACACAGCCGTGTCTGCCCTGCACATAATATTAGGGAAATTGGACAGTGATTTACACGGCCTGTTTACACGGTCATGCCCCTGCACCACACGACATGTGCCTCTGTCACACGGCCGTGTGCCGCCCCTCACACGGGCGCATGGATCTCCACACGGCCTAAATTACTCCACACGGCCAGAGCACACGGGCGTGTAGCCTTAACTCGCCAAATTTTGATTTTAGGGAAAATCGAATGCCATTGTGAGTCTGTGTGTTCCAACCCCTCGACTAAGCTTATTGGGGATGAATACGATTCTGTTCTGACTTCGAATTATGTACTGCATGTAAGTGACTGTGTACTATGCTAGGTACTGAATCTGAATGCATAAGTGTGCATGTTTCATTAAATGATTGACTAACTGTAAGTGACTGCTTCTAAATGACTGCTTGAAATTGTATTCTGAATTGGTGTATCTGCATTCATACATCTGCATACATATATTTGTATTCATACATCTGCATATGAAGTATTTTAGGTTGGGATTTTGAAGAGAAGGAAGATTTACGATTTGGCAGTTTAACTACATACTGAAGCCCCTAATACCCAGAGGGTCGAGGGCAGTCCCAATACCCTGAGGGTTGTGGACGATTTGACTGTACTGTGGATTTTCGCACTACACTGTACAGTACATACGTTAGCATCGCTGCGTATCATTGACTGGTCTGGCAGTTTTACTGCAACTCATCGGTATAGCGGATTACCGCATTGCACTGTATCGCACGTACGTTAGCTACGCTACGTACCACTATCTGATCTCACAGTTCATACTGCATGTGTGTACTACAGTTTACCGTATTGCACAGTACAACTTATACTCTAGCTTTGCTGCGTAATATATGAGACTAGCAGTTTATCTGCACACTATTAGCCCCAATTCCCAGAGGGTCGAGGACAATGCTGATGATCATTATTGCCGGGCAACCCGGGATGACATCCTATGGAGGATAAGATTGGATGGGCTTTTCGAGGTCCTACTCGGAGTGTAGAGATGGGTGGGTTGATTAAATCCCCACAGTAAGTATAAGGTTGGACGGAGATGGTGTGTTGGATGGATGGGTGGGTTATTTTAACTCATTTGCACTCATTTGCATCTGAATGAATCTATGTGACTAAATGTGACTGTACTATTCGATTGAAATGTCTGATTGATCAGTTTGGCTAAATGTGATACTGTGATTGAATGTGATAATATGACTGAATATGTTACTGATCGATTGAAAGGCACGTGTGCCTATGCGATTTCTGTAGACTTTCTCTATAAATGTCTGATTGAACTGTTATTGTGGTAGTATGACTGACTTGTGAACGATTGCTATTGTATTTGAATAGCATGTGAGGTTAGGTGTGTCTGTTTGTTCCATATGACTGTAAGGTACATATGGCGTGTGTTTGATGTTGAACGAACTTGCTTAACTGTTATCTGTCTGTAAGTGTGTTCTTCTTCTGAACTGCTTCTAGTTTCCTATTTTCGTTTCTGTAGTTTAACTGATTTTGATCTCACACTAAGCTCAAGTAGCTCACCCCCTCTTCTGTTTCCCCTTGTCAGATATAGTTTTGCATTCTGGATGCTGGACTCATTACGCGAAGGACTCGGACAGTCTTGGTGGAAATGAGCTATAAGCTTTTATTTTCAGGTTTAATTGTTATTCGTTTAAGTTGAATAGTAAAGTTTCATAATACTATGGTACAACTTTTTTTTTAAGTTTTCATTTGTAAGTGTTATACTGTTGAGCTTATTGGGGAATATAAATGATTAAACGTTCTTGAATTGATTCAAGATAAACGTTTTCGGAATTAAATTTTTAAACGACTTAATTTGTAAAATTTTCTCACGATCACTTCGGTGATCAATGTAGCGTTCCGAATTTGGTCTAGACTTCTAGGTCGGGTTTAGGGTGTTACAGCGCAAGGGACTGTATTTCTAGCAAGTCTGATGGAGTTACCGTTTGGGGAGTTGGACTTGATTCTGGGTATGGACTGGTTAGTTGAGCACCGAGTTAGCTTGGATTGCGCGCCTAAGAGGGTCGTTCTGAGGACCAATGATGATAAGGAGGTGGTGATTGGTAAGCGTCGAGATTATCTATCTAATGTGATCTTCGCTCTTGTGGTTGAGAAATTGGTTCGGAAAGGGTGTGAGGCGTATATGGTTTTCGTTAGTGTTTTAATTTTCGGGGACTCTTCTATCAGAGATATCAGAATAGTGAGGAAATTTATGGATGTCTTTCCTGAGGAGTTACTTGGTTTACCTCCGAATGGGGAAGTTGAGTTCGGCATTGAGCTTTTACTAGGTACAGCTCTAGTGTCCATCACTCCATACCGTATGGAACTGAAGAAGCTTACAGAGCTTAAGGCTCAACTTCAAGAGCTTCTAGATCGTGGTTTCATCCATCCTAGTGTGTCTCCGTGGGGGCACCAGTTTTGTTTGAAAAGAAAAATAATGGTGCCATGAGGATGTGCATTGACTACTGGCAGTTGAATAAACTGACTGTAAAGAATAAGTATCCACTTCCGAAGATCGATGATTTGTTTGATCAGTTCCGAGGGGCTTTAGTGTTCTCGAGAATAGATCTTCATTCTTGGTATCATCAGTTTAGAGTTAATGAAGTTGATGTCCATAAGACTGTGTTTAGGACTCATTATGGGCACTACGAGTTCCTAGTTATACCCTTTGGTTTGACGAATGCTCCGACTGCATTCATGGATCTGATGAATCGGGTTTTTCAGCCATATCTGGATCAATTCATTTTGGTTTTCATCGATGATATTTTGGTTTATCTAAAACCGAGGATAAGCATGATGAGCATCTTAGAGTAGTATTTTAGATACTCCAAGAGAAACAACTCTATGCTAAGTTGAGCAAGTGTGAGTTCTGGTTGCGTGAGGTAACTTTTCTAGGTCACGTGATTTTTGCTTAAGGGATCCGAGTTGATCCTAGAAAGATTGAGATTGTGCTTAATTAGAAATAGCCTAAGAACGTATCGGAGATCCGTAGTTTTCTGGGTCTTGTGGGATATTATCAGCGATTTGTCGAGAGGTTCTCTCTGATTACAGCTCCTTTGACTAAGCTTCTGCTCAAAGGTGTTCCTTTTTTCTGAACTGATGCGCAACAATCGAGCTTTGAGAAGCTCAAGTCTGTTCTGACTTTGGCTCCTCTTCTGATACATCTTGAATCTGGTAAAGAGTTTGTGATGTATAGTGATGCGTCACATATCGGTTTGGGATGTGTACTGATGCAAGATACTAAGGTTGTGGCTTATACATCCCGTTAGCTTAAGTCGCACGAGGGGATTATCTGACGCATGATTTCGAGATAGCTGCTGTGGTTTTTGCGTTAAAGATCTGGAGGCATTATCTGTATGGTGTGAGGTGTATCATCTTCATCGATCACAAGAGCCTCAAGTACTTCCTTACTCAGAAGGAGTTGAAACTTAGGCAGCGTCGGTGGATTAAGTTGCTCAAAGATTATGACTGCGCGATAGAGTATCATCCTGTTAAGGCCAATGTGGTGGCTGATGCTTTTAGTCGTAGATCGATAACTGATTTGAGGGCGATGTTCGCTTGTCTTAGTCTGTTCGATAATGGAGGTCTGTTAGCCGAGTTGCAAGTTAAGCCGTCTTAGACTGATCAGATTTAAGATAAGCAGTTAGGGGATGAGTCTTTGGGTTACGATTTCGTCAGATTGAGAGTAGCAGTACTTTTGATTTTGGGCTGAACAAAGATGGGGTTCTGTGTTTTCGAGATCGGGTTTGTGTACCGAACGATTCTGATTTGAGACTATCGATTCTGAGGGAGGCTCATAGTAGCCCTTATGCTATACATCCCGGTGGTAATAAGATGTATTAAGATCTTCGTGAACTGTACTGGTGGCCGGGTCTGAAGTGTGAGGTGACGGATTTTGTTGCTCGTTGTTTAACGTGCCAGTAAGTTAAGGCTGATAAATGTTTTATAGTACATGAGAATGATAAATGTTATGCTATATGAGTATATACATGGAAGTTAAATTGTGAGGCTTTACGATCTCCACCTCCTTATTAGTACAGTTATATGAAATGAAATCATAATATTTATATTGATTTAGTTCAGAAGTGCAGAACTGAAGAGTTCAGTGGCTGAATGATAAATAAAGCAGTTAAAACTGAGAATAGGTTAGTAAATAAAGATGGGTTATGAAGAGAGATATCAATTTTTTTCTAAAAACTATTTGGGATAGGCAATGCCACTATTAAAGAAAGAAGTTATTTATGAGAAATCAATTTATTCAGATATGGTGACTACAGAATGGGTTAACTGAAAAATTTCTTCTAAATAAGCTTCGTGAGTGAACTGAAAGATGTGAGATTATTGATGACTATATATGTTAGTGGATTAGCGATGAAATTGCAAAAATATTTGAATACAACAATTATAATCGGGTATATTACAGCAATCTCTTCTGGGTATTTTATATGGGTATTCTATATGTACTGTTATTCTCAAAGATACATGTAACTGTTCATGTTTGGATGCTATAATCATTATATGGAAAGGTTAGCTAAACATGGTAATAGACGAAAAATATTGCAAGTCTGATTGATTCATGAGTGGTATTGCTTGATTTTTCTTTGGTTTTCCAAACCATTATAGGTGATAGAAGACTTGATGATAAGATTTGTATGATACTATTTTCTACTTCTGTTGGTTGAAGTTCTAAATGGCAAATGTGCAAGTTACACTATCTCTATTATGTCTGTTTATAGTGTGAATGTGCAATATTACTCTTCTAGACTTTCTTTAAGATGTCATCAATCTTTTTTATTATTCAACATGGATTATCTTCTCGGAAATTCAATATAGCTTTGCAATTTGGATTTCGATATCTCGGTTTTCTTGTTATTTTATTGTCTGACTGAAAAAGATATTCATTGGTCAGTGGTAATTATACTTACTACTATTATGAAGTCTGACTTGATCATGGGAATTTGGTAATATGGATCACAGATTACAGAAATTGTATTATTGCATTGGTTGATATTGGAGCCACCTTCGGTCTTCCTCTTCTATTTGAAAAAAAATTATTGAAGTTGAGGTATTGTTCTATTTATATTGTTGAAACGTTAGATCTATTATAGTTGTAAGACCCAGATTTTGCCCGGGCCCATTTTATAACCCAATAAAGACCCAAAACCTAATTAGCCTGCCCAAGCTCAATTACAATTAAACCCAAACGGCCCAAAATTAACAAACCCTAGCCCAATACCCATTAAACAGAAAAATGAACAAACAGTGAAAAAACCCTAAGTGCGCTGCACCTAGGGTGTCCAGCCCTTCTTCTGACCCTCATCACCTGCTCCACCGCCACTGTCATTTCAGCACCTGCTCCACCGTCTCTGACCTGCAAACATTAAAACAGAAGTGACAGAAAGCAAAGAAAAAGTTGTAAAAAGATCGGCTATAAAAGTCGATCTGAAACCATTGTAAGGGGGTCTTCTTCTTCTTTTTTTATGAACCACGAACATCAGAGATTAGAAATAAAAAAGCAAAAAATCAAAAGGTTGATTTCGTTTTATCTTTCTATCACTATTTACTGTCATATTTTTATTTTATTTCGAAATCTTTCACAAACAAAAATAAAAAGAGAAGTGCAAAGGAAACGGACCTGAATCTTGAGGCGCATCGTCAGAACCTTCTTTCCGTCATTGTGGCCGAGCTAAGGACAGAAGGGGTTTTCTATCCTTTCTCTTCTCTCAAGTCTTGAGGCTTCTGAAAGGGGCTAAAAGGCCTGGGCTTGGGCATCGTCGGCCACCGATATGGTGGTGGCACGGTGGTGCGACAAATCGGCCGGAAAAGAAGCTCAATCGTCGGGCGAAAAGGGAGAAGGAAGAGATGAGGAAAAGAAAGGTTTTGGGGAATGGCTGCTGATTTTTAAGAAAATTTTACGGTTAAAAATCTGATTTTTGGGGAAATATTAGGCTTCATATACATTTAGCAAAACGACCTCGTTTGGTTAACAAGCTTACTGCGCATATTCCTTAAAAGGAATATTTGCGCGATCGATCCCCATCCCATTGCAGCACTATCCAATTAACCCCTTTTTGTTTTTTTCTATTTATAGATTTTACCCTTAAAACTCTTTGGGTTTTCAGTCGGGTCCTTGACCCATGGATGCGCATCAAGGCCTGGGAAATTTACCCGTTTCGTCCTTCTTGTTTTGCGCGCATCCCATTTAAGTCCATACCTTTTTTTATTTTATTTATTATGATTTCAACCCCTCAATTTTATTCTGATTTCAACTTGGTCCTTCTTTGTTTATTTTTGTAATTAGAGTATTATTGTTATTAATTTTAACATTATTATTACTATTATTATTATTATTATTATTATTATTAATGTTGCTTTTATTTTTATTATATTCTTATTACTATTATTTCATTTTTGTTCTTACTATTATTTAGTTTATTATTATTCTTATTATGTTATTTTTATTACTAGTAACATTATCATTATATTTTATGTTTTATTCCTTTTCTATTATTATTTATTATATTTTCTATCACTATTATTAGATTATTATTTTCTTATTAATGTATTATTATTATTTTCTACTTTATTATCATTATTATTATTATCATCGCTATTATATTATTGACATATTATTATTATTTGGCTTTTACTATTATTACCCTTATTAACACATTTTTTTCTTTTATTATTATTATCATTATTATCATTTTTACTATTATTTCTATTTTTATTATCATCCCTGCTATTACTATTATTATTATAAATGTATTGTTATCACTATTCTTTATTTTATCATTGCATTATTATTGTTATTATCATCATTTTATCATTAAATTAATCAGCTTAGTATTATTACATATATCATTCTTGTTTTTATTACGCAACCTAGCTTCGTAATTTATCTCTTTTAATCAAATCGTATTTCATAATCTTTCTCGATGCATCAGGTTTTTAAACAATATTTCGTATTAAAGATTTGAGAAGATCGAGCCCTAACTTATTGGGTTCCGATTTTCTTCATTTAATCGGAATAGCCGAATATCCTTTTCAAAAATAGCAATATAAGTTTTAAATAAAATACTTGTTCTCGGAAATTCGAAATGTTGCGCCCTAACTTACTGGACATGACATCTAGATACCCCGAGATAAGTTTTTTCAAAAAATAATGCAATATTTCGTATTTGGAAATCCGAGGAATTGTGCTCAATCGTGCTAGGTTTCGGTTTTTTGGTTTGTCCAAATAGTGGAATACCCTTTTTAAAATTACAATGTGTGAATTTTGGAAATTATGAAATGATCTTTGGTATCGAGGGTTGAAACATCGTGACCTATCGTGCTGGATGTGATATTTCATCTTTTCGGAACAAGAGAATTTTGATATCCAATTTGAATTATCCAAATGTTTCCTAAAGGATTCGTATTTTGAAATCTTTTCAATTTTTCGACATTAAGATATTAATTAATCAGTTAGGTACCAATTTTGGGCGTATCAAGGGTGCTAACCCTTCCTCGTATGTAACCGACTCCCGAATCCATTTTCTGGATTTCATAGACCAAAATCGTTGTTTTGATAAATCAAACTGTTTATTAAAAACAACTGTTTTACGAGGTGACTCGATCACACCTCATCAAAAAGGATTGGTGGCGACTCCCGTATTTTCGTTTCCATTTTCAAAACCAAAGTCGACCCCCGTTTTAAAAAAAAAATGGTTACGACAATAGTATTATGGTTTTAACCTATCTGATGATCGATGCATTGGAATAATTTAAAGCTTCAATATCCTTTTTTAATTTTTGTGAAAGTGTTTTCTATGATAGCTACATCAGTGATATGGATATTAAAGAAAGATGTAAGAATTGAATGGACTGATAAATATTAGTAAAGTTTTAACCAGTTGAAAGCCCTGATGACCGAAGTATCAGTTCTGGTTCAGTCTGAATCGGGTAAGGAATTTATTTTTACAGTGATACTTCATTGAATGGATTAGACTGTATTTTGATGAAGAAAGGAATAGTAATGGTCTATACTTCCAGCCAGATAAAGCTAGAGGAAAAGAATTACATGATATATGATATTGAATTGACAATTATTGTGTTTGAACTGAGAATTTGGTAGCAGTATTTGTATGGTGAAAATATCATATATGTACTAATCATAAAACTTTAAAACACCCGATGGTATAGAAAAATTTAAATCTAAAACAGAGTAGATGGTTTGAATTATTGAAAGACCCTGATTTGGTAATTGATTATCATTCAAGAAAAGTAAATATAGTTGCTGATATTTTGAGTAGAAAATCTTTGTTTGTTGTATGAGCAATAAATACTCGATTGCTATTGTCTAATGAAAGATTAATTTTAGCTAAGCTTAAAGCTAAGCTGATATTTCTACAACAGATCTGTGAAACCCAGAAAAGTGATAATGAGTTGTAAGTTAAACGGGTACAGAGTGAAATAATTACTGATTCAGGATATCAGATTTGAATCTGATGATTGTCTGTTATTCCGAGATAGAGCCTGTATACTGAAGAATTTAAAGCTTGTACAAAAAATTTTATACGAAACTCACAATGGTAATATATCTCTCATCCGGGAAGTATGATAAATTGAAAAAGATGTATTGGTAAACCAGAATGAAATGTGATGTCTCTGAAATTATGTTTAAATGTTTAATATGTCAGCAGATTAAAGTTGAATATCAGGTACTGATACTTTTAGAATTGTTACAGCTAGTGATGATACGGGAATGAAAATGGGATAAAATTATTATGAAATTTATATCGGGATTACCCCTGTCTTAGAAAAATAAAGATGTTATTTGGGTAATCACCAATTGTTTGGCAAAGTTCATACATTTTATCTCAGTATGAATGGATTATTCCCTTGATAGATTGAATGAGATATAAGTTTCTGAAATTGTCAAGCTATATGGAGTGTCAGTCTTCAATATGTTTGATAGAGATCCACAGTTTACGATTTACTTCCTGATTTTTGAATAAATTATAAGAAGCTCTGGGTAAGCAGTTACAAATTTTTGATATCGCATTTCGCTTTTAGACTGATGGTCAGTCCAAGTGTGTTATTCTGATTATTGAATATATGTTTTGATGTTGTATTTTAGAATTTGAAGGCAAACGGAAAAGAAATAGTTGCTGTTAGTCAAAACTACATATTATTGGACTAAGCTTGGTAAGAAAAGATACATGGAATTGATATGATTCGTGAAACAAAAGAAAATGTGGAAGAGATCCGAGATAGGTTTAAAGCAACTTCTGATTGTCAGAGATTTTATGTGAATTTTAAATGAAAAGAAATAGAGTTTTAAGCTGGCGACAAAGTGTTTCTGAAAAGTTTTCCATGGAATAAAGTTTTCCAGTTTGACTGTAAAGGCAAATTAAGTCTTTAATTTATTGAATTACATGAAATTTACTGAAAGAGTTTGAAGTGTTGCTTATCGGATGATATTTATCAGATACATTATCAATTATTTCTCTGGTGGATATTGAAATTCATCTTGACATGAGTTATAGTGAAGAATTGATCAGAATTCTAGCACGTGAAGTGAGAAAACTGATAAATAAAAGGTAGCTTCGGTAAAAAGTTTTCTAATAATGATATGATATAGAGAAAGCTACCTGGGAAAACTGGAAGAAAACATGAGAAAGTAATATCCAAATCTCTTTATTGTTATAAATTTTCGAGGACGAAAATTTTTAAGGGGGAGAGTTGAAACAGCCCATTTTTAGAGAAATCGGAACAGTGGTTTTAAGACCACAAATCTGATTTCGAAAAGAAAATTTATTTTAGTATTATTTTATGGTCTATAATCTGATTACATGCTTAAATCGATAAAGGACCAAACTGCACAAGGTGCAAAAGTTGAGTTCTAATAGCTAAAGGGTTTAAATAGCTATAGAACTTTAAATTGGATATCCTTGTATGGTAATTAGACCATTAAAAATGCTTAGTCATTAAGGATGATGATTCATCCATGGAAAATAAAATTAAAGAAAAGTATAAAATTGGAAGAATAAAAAAATAAAGGTGATAAATAATAAAAGATGAAAATATCATCATTTATCATCATCTTCCCCAAATATTTTGCATGGAAACCCTAGGAAAGAGAAAGCAAGCTTTCTTGGTAAAATTAGGTAAGTATTCAAGCCTCGTTTTTAGTAATTTTTATATTTTTAAGATCGTGGTAACTTAATCTATTTATTTTAGGGATCAATTTGAAAAGATATCAAAGTATAGAATTTTTACCATGTATGAATATGCTGAAATCATGAAATTTATGGTAGAAAATGAAAGGTTGTTGATAGATAAACAACTTTTACAAAGTGAATTTTGATGAAAACTTGATTTAGGGACTAAATTGTAACATTGAGAAATCCATGGAAAAATTCTGATTTGTATGAAATATATGGGCTGTAAATATTACATGAAAAATTCGGTTAGGTTCGGAACAAGGATTAAATTGCATGAATTTTATTTTCCGAGTCTAGGGATGAAATCGTCATTTATTAAAAGTTTAGGGGCAAAATGGTAGTTTTTGCTAAAGTGTAAGTTGGAGTAAATTGAGTATGAATTACATTAACTAAATTGTATATGTTTATATTCTTGAATTGAATGTTGTGTATGTAAATTGTATAAGTGCCATAATTATGTGAAATGATCACATATTCGTTAAAGCCCGATAAATAAAAGTGCATGAAATAAATGATAATACCCGATAAGTGATAAATGATAAAAATGTTTTTTTTTTTTTTGCTTGAGTTGAATGTGAACATTTGAATTGCATAAATGCATAAATATATGAGATTGATCACATACCCGGCAATTGCCTGATAAATGTCAAATTCCGTTTGAATAAATGAAAAATCGATGGATATGTGATTTCCCGAAATGAATGAGGTCCTGCATTTGTTGCTGACGGGATTTAGCTCGGACGAGTAATCCTATTGACCTCATTACAAATAGGATTTAGCCTAGATGGGTAATCCTGATATAATTGAGCTCTTCTGAGCATATGTTACAGAAAGGATTTAGCCTGGACTGGTAATCCTAATTAAGCTCTTGTGAGCATATGTTGGAGACAGGATTTAGCCTGGACTGGTAATCATGTTATACGATATGTGGCTCGAGAGTGTGTTTCCTGATTAAGTGCCCTAATGGGTACTCCTCAATATGAATTGATGGATTTACTGATTTGTACACTTTGTGTGTACTACATGAGTATCCATCGATATTTTCAATAATTCAACAGATAAAATCCTGACATGAAAAGAAATGGGTTTTTACATGTATCTTCCTGAAGTACATGAAAATGATGTTATATGAAATATGGAAGTATGAAATTATGATATATGAACATGGAAATTTGTTTGATGAATACATTCATCTATGAGATTAGATTTGTACATCTCGAGTGTATTATCTGTGTGATTATCAATATTTCAGTTGAATAATGAGCAAAGTTCTGACATGAAAATACTAAAACTCGAGATAAATTATTATAGAATGTACCCGAAAAATATGGAAATAAATTGTATATATGTTATATGAATACATGATGTGGAAAACATATGTATATGAGAATCCGAATATTGTTGAGCTCATATATGTGTTTCTTGATGTTTATATGAAATAAGTTACTAACAAGGGTGATGGGAATCTGTGTTAAAGCTTGGGAACGAATGGTTGATTGTGATTTACATGTTTATCTTTAATATGAATAGTTGGTAAGTTAATTTCTAAGTTATACGGACTTACTAAGCATTATATGCTTACTCTGCTTTATTTTTCCCTGTTCTATAGTAAATCGGAAGCTCATTGGATTGGAAGCTCGACGGAGATCACTCACACTATCCATTGACTCAATTCGATATATAAGGTAAAATAATTGTGGTTATAATGGCATGTATAGAGTTAAATTGGCCAAGGAATGGCATGTAAATATTTGTTAATGACTAGCTATTGGAATGGCTAGTTATGAACATGTTTTGATGTTTATGAATAAAATACTATATCATGGTATATGTTTGGAAATGATTGATTAATAGAAATCACAATGAGATATGTATGAATGAATTAAAGTAGTATATTTGATACAATATGCACAAATGTGAACATTGTATTTAGATAAATGTGAGTATAAATTGACATGTATAAGACTTAAATTTTGGTATGAAAATGTGGATGGTGAATGTGATAAATTATGTATAAGTGTTGGTATAGGTGCAATGCTAAAAGGGGTGAAAAAGTAAAGCCAGGAAATGGCTTTATTTTGTCTACACGGGTAAACACACGGGCATGTGTCTTGACCGTGTGAGACATACGGCTTAGCACATGGGCGTGTGGTCTGGCTGTGTGTCCCCTGCATCTTAAATTTTAGAAATAGAATGCTCAGAATTGAGCACACGGGCAGAGACACGGACGTGTGTCTCAACCGGTGTGGGTAACACGGCCTAGCACACGGGAGTGTGACTTGGCCATGTGATGCAAGTCAGAGAGTTACACGGGGCAGGACATGACTTGATATACGGGCGTGTCCCTTGGCCACACGGGCGTGTGAGCCCTGCATCTAGGAAAAAAATTGAAATTTCATGAAAAGTTTTCTGAGATCCCGATTAAGTCCTGATTTTATTCTAATGTTTATATTAGGCCTTGAGGGCCTATTCAAGGCACAATATGATTAGTATCAAACATGAATAGTGAATGATGTGAAATATCTATAATTATTTTGTAAATTTTGGTAATGCTTCATAACCCTGTTCCGACGACGGATACGGGTTAGGGTGTTACATGCCTGGCCGTGTGCGAGACACTACCGTGTGTCTGATGAAGGTGCGACTGTGCGTAAGACACGACCGTGTGGGCCACACGGGCTAGGCCAAGTAGGGCGTGTGGGCCACACGGGTGAGGTTAATCTGGACGTGTGAGCCCACATACCCTTTTTTCTAAAGTTGCACGAGTTGTTTCGATCGACTATGGGCCTATTGTAGGGTCGATAAGGGCTAACCAAATCCTAAATTATGTAATCTGATATTTTAATAGTTTACTTTGGGTAGGATACTGTTATGCATGTCTGATTATTCTACTATATATATCTGATATCTGTATGCGAGCATGTTAAGCATGATATTTCTGTATCTGTAATTTGTAATTGTGTTTGGGGTGGGGAGTGTATACGTGTAGGAAGTGTTCTATATGGCGACCTACTCCTATATTCTGGCAGTTTGGCTGCATATTATTTGATACGTGTCGTAATGACACAATATAGTGTGTAGGGATGGGTGGGTGTTTTTAACCCCACATGGTATGTAGGGATACGGGTTAGGGGTATTAATTTAATAAAATTCTCCTTCTAATTCTCAAATTATAAAATGTTATTACATAGAATATTGGTTAACTACACCATAGGCCACCCTAAAATAGCTTTGTTTCTATTTTGGTCACTTTAATTATTTTTATTAATTTATTTACTCTAATTAGGATAATTGTTCGAATTGATCACTACCATTAAAATTTATATTAATTCATTAACGGATTGATGATATGACAATTTTTTTGACTTTTGAATAAAATTAGAGAACTCTCTATAATTAGTCTAAAACACTTATTTATTTATTTGCAACATGAATATTTCAATAGTGAT
Organism: Gossypium australe; assembly: GCA_005393395.2. Classification (NCBI taxonomy): domain Eukaryota; kingdom Viridiplantae; phylum Streptophyta; class Magnoliopsida; order Malvales; family Malvaceae; genus Gossypium; species Gossypium australe. The sequence continues at coordinate 18,202,223 of CM016625.1, read as the reverse complement.
ATTTTTAACATTTGAATCCTTCTTAAGAAAAGAAAATCCAATAATAGTAATGACGAATCATAACCACGATCTCACCCTTTTCGATGAATCCACCCGCCAATCTAATAATACCACAACAGCTACCCTTAGATTATATCATAAGCATTGTTCGTCATAGCATAAAAAAAAAAAAACAAAAGCTAATTATTTTACAATCTTTTATTAAATTCGTTTTTATCAGCCAAATTTCATAAAACCATTCATCTTTTTTTTTTTCATTTATTCTTTTTAATTCATCCAGCTTTGTATAGACATGATTTCTTCTTTGAAATCGAAAGATTTTCAAGACGGTAATGAATAGATTCAAGTTTTTCTTATTAGATTTGTGCGATTTTGCAGTGATTTTTTGAAATTAAAATCAATGGAAGCTGACAGCTGAGGTCATGGTGTTTGGTCGTGGTAGGGTGGCCAATGGGCTCAGTGAAAAGAGTGGGTCATGGTGATTGGATTTTCTATTCTTAAAGAGGATTTAAATGTTAATAATGTCATATGAAATTTTTATGTTGTAAACAAACTAAATTTAGTTAAAAGTAAAAAAAAATTAAATAACTAAAATAAAAAAGAGAATATTTTAAAGTGATTTAGGGTGTAATATAATAAGTCCCGAAAAAAAGAACATGTAAAGATTATAAAAGTTTGATAATGGGATTTAGAGTAGAAGGTAATGTAAGGCAGGGGAGTGCCGTTAGTGAGGGTTTGATTTGAAATAAATGACATGTAATGCTATATTAAAATGAAATGATTAATACAATCAAATCGTAATTGTATTGATCCATTAAAATCTAAAAAGATATAGGTTTAAAATTAGAGATTATTTTGCCAACTAATTTAGTCTATTCTATGCATGAAATAGGCTTTGGTTTCTCAAATTGTTCCCAAAAATGCTAGAGAAATTTGACTTTAAGACTCATCAAAGCAGAGCTTTGAATTTTAATTTTATTTTACCCTTGAGAAAAATAAAAGAACATAGAAAATACATCAAATCTGACAACTGGCAATGAAGGCTGAGGGAGTCTGAGTCCACTTTTAATAGAGCGGTAATTACGGGCTCCACTTCTCTTCTTTCCTCAACTTGTGTTTTGTCCTCTTCTTCAAAAAGCCCTCCAATTCTACATGTGATGGATAAATGCAAACAATTAAATTAATTGGCCCGTAATTCCAATATCCCTTCAAGGGTATTTTAGGAATCCAGAACTTTCTTCTTCATTTCCTCCGTGTCATCCTCATCTACCCCATCCTCACCGTCCATTCCCAATCTCCAAAATAAAACCCTCCCTCGTATAAATTTTCAAATTCCCTCTCTCGCCCATCATTTTCTCTCTCGAGATTTTTGAATCCCCTTTCTAAAATTCCAATCTCTCCCTTCTTCTTCTTCTCGGAATTTGACATGGACGGTGTGGCGGTGGCGTCGACGCCTTCGCCGTCGTACTCTACGACGGCCTATGTGAGCTGGGACGAGGTGAATGTTTCAAGCGATAAAGGAAGGAGAGTGGTTCACTATTATTTGAAGAGAAGGGACGGCGTTTCAGATCTGGCTGTGATTGGTAAAGAAAAGAGCTTGAGGCACATGTCTTATCATTTCGCTATTAAGAACCGTTCTCTTTTCTTCTCTTCGACTTCTTTTTATAAGCTCAAGTCTCGCCGGGAGGTCGTTAATTGGCTTAATTCTGTCGTTTCCGGTAATTACTGCTTATAATATTATGTTTCTCTTCCCCTTCTTCGTTTATTGTATCTTGAGGTTTTTGAGATTTAGGGCTTTGTTAGGGATTGCGGTGGGCTCAATATTATTAGGGTTTTTGTTAGATCTGAGCGTTTCTGGTGAATATTGATGAGATTTGATTCTATTAGGGCTTTTTTTTTCTCTGTTTATGTCTCTCTCAAACAAGCAGTTTTTCACTACTCGATTTTGATCTCCTTTCTCCTTTACTTTTTCTATTTTTAAAATTTTATCTAATTTACAATTTTGCAATACAGGTTGATTATACCAAGCCTTTTTTTGCCTTTTTTCATAGCAATAATTATATATATTTTTTCAAAATTGGCTGGAATTTTTTGCCTGATGCAATGGATTGGCTTGGGTTTTTTTCTCTCTTATCTCTCTCCCAAACAACCAGTTTTTCGTTACTCGATTTTTATCTCTTTTACTTTTCTATTTTTTGAAATTTATATGAATTGTAATTTTGCAATACAGGCCAAACCTTTTTTTTTTGCCTTTTTCAGAGTAATATTTATATATTTTTTTTCAAATTTGGTTTGATTGGTTTTGCCTGATGCAATGGATTTGCCGGCTTGGGTTTTTAGTTGGGTTTCTTTTGTCTATATATATTGTAAATATTCTCTTTTGAAATTATCCCTTTACCTTGATTGATTGTCTTTATTTTTAAACCTAACCCCTTCTTTCTTCTGGCTCTAAAGTAACCTGGGGCTTTCTTCTCCGCTCCCCTTTTTTGGCTGAGGTTTTTATTTCTGTGATTGGCATGGTTCCGTTTGGTTCCACTCACCATTGTAAATATTAACTGTCTATAATCTGGGCTGCAGGATTGCTTATTCAATTTTTAAGAGCCGATTGAGAGCGTCACGATTCTTACGCCCTCAAATATCTAGGTCAACATCTTTCATGACCAAACATTTTTGCTTTCAATGAACAAGTTCATACCACAGAAATCATCTGTTAATTCTTTTGAATGTGAAAAGAATCAATATAAGCTCTTGTTATTGTTTGCATCTGATTTTGATTTTCCCTTTCTGAAGTATAGTTGTTGTCATTATGTCTGGTATTGTTTTAGTCTTTGAGTCATCTTAACGGAATATAGAGTATTTATGTATTTGTCTTACTAATTGCTGTTTAAAATGCACAGATTCTTCTTCACGTGGGTCTCACTGTTCAGTTGATGGCAATTGGAATGGAAAGGACGTGAAAAGTATGGATTTTGGAGCCGTCAAGGTATGAATTGTATTTTGAGTATTTCGATTGCTTTTTCATCTGTCAATTTTTCACGTAATGATATTTGAAAATTTTCATTCTACAGGATCTTCAGTCACAAAAGCTGGTCCAAAAAGAATTTTTATGGTTAGGTTCTTCATGGACGTGCAAGAGAAAAAAGAAACACTATGAGTCTTTCCGCAGGAATGGTGTAATAATTTCGGTAAGTATAATGGTCTATATCAACCCTTTCTTCCATTTGTGCATTGTCATTTAAGGTTTACTGCATTTTACAGCTTGATTATATAGCTCTTTCTTTTGTCCTTTTGTTTCATATTCCCTTAAAATCTTCTCAGGTTCACGACTTCGTTTATGTCTTAGCTGAGGAGAATAAACGACTTGTTGCCTATTTGGAAGATTTGTATGAGGACTCTAGGGGCAACAAGATGGTTGTGGTACGATGGTTTCACAAAATTGATGAGGTTGATATTGACTTGCGTCACAATTATAATTGCAGAGAAATTTTCTTTTCTCATTGTCTTCAAGATCTCAGTATTGAATGCATAGATGGATTGGCTACTGTCCTTAGTCCTTCGCATTTCAAGAAATTTTTGAATGAGGCAACACACACTCGGCTGGAGCCATTTGTATGCTGCAAGCAATTTGAAAATAATGTTAAGCCTTTTGATGTGACTCAAGTTAAGGGTTACTGGAAACAAGATATACTTAGATATATGTATGGTCTTTCTCCTTCAAATGATTGTGTGACTCGTCAGCAACGTGCTGACGACCTGAAAACTGTTTGGGATGTTGATGACGATGTTGGGATTGGGCCTAGAAAGAGATATTGTCGATCAAAAGATGATTATATGCACATTCATTTCAATGGCAGTAGAGAGTCGATGGATACATCATTTGCAGATGTGCAAGACTTTCACAAAAGCAAAAATGGAAATGCATCATTCAATTTCAGTGGTGGGAATTTTGCATTCCTGTCCACTGGTGAGGCTAAGCAATATTCTTCTCACCATTTAATGGTAGGTTCCGAGGTTGAAGTGCTAACTCAAGATAGTGGTATGAGAGGGTGTTGGTTTAGAGCTCGGATAATTAAGAAGCACAAAAATAAGGTGAAGTTGCAATACCAAGACATCCAGGATGCAGCTGATGAAGCTAACAAATTAGAGGTATATATACTTCATTGGTTCATGGATCTCATATTGTTTTACTTTTCTGCTTGTAGTTGTTTAATGCTTATGCATTGTTTTATCTTCTAGGAATGGATTTTGGCAACCAAGGTTGCCACTTCTGATGAAGTGGGTATTCGTGTTTCTGGCCGGACAACTATTCGACCGTCTTCACAATTCACTAAAGGTAGTACTTCATGTATTGGTGTTGGGTCTGTTGTTGATGTCTGGTGGCATGATGGTTGGTGGGAAGGCCTTGTTGTTCAGGAGTTGGAAGATAAATTTCGTGTTCATTTCCCAGGTTTGTAAATGGCTTTAAATCTTAATGTTTAATTTTTTTTATGCTCATGAATGGTGGAATATATATTGTTGTTTTTTCTTCCAGATCTGACATAATTGCATTTGCAGGAGAAAAGCGGGAATCAGTCTTTGGTATCGGTGATATACGACAATCTCAGGAATGGCTAGGAAATCGGTGGATAAATATGAAGGAAAGGCATGATCTTGTGAGTACCATACTCCGGGCCGGAAAGCAAGACGCAAGCAAATCCTATAATTTCATTACCGACAAAAACACCATTTGTGGGAGTGGACAGTGTGGTAAAGATGCCACTGATTGTAAAGGTTTTGCTGTTGAACCAGGAAATGAGAGGGCACAAGATGCGAGTGTTGTTCCAGATCTTTCAAAGGATGATCGGCTTTCTCAGTTGAAGTGGAAGTCATCTAGGAAGAGAAAACGTGTGAATTCGACCTGTGTACGGAAACTGATTTGCAGTAGAAACCTCATCAAAAGCACTTCACAGTCAGTTGCTTGTGAACGATTTTTGATCCCTGCATCCTTAAAAGTCGATAATGAGAACTGCAAGAACATAGGTGATCCGTTATTCAGTTCTTCAGTAGTGCCGCCGCTAACAAGCTTGGTAATGACTAGGTGATTGGAGTTGTTGGTTTCTGTTTTGTTTGGAAGTGTTCATTTCGGAAGTCTGGCATTGTGGCATCCAGCTCCCTCTTTTTTTTTCTTGTATGTAACTTTCAGCCTATGGGCCTCTTAACTTCAGAGTCTTGAAAATTTCAGGCTACAGTTTTGGATGCATTATAATAACATGGTAGATCTCTAACTTACTTAACCTCGTTTGTCTAGGATGTTTCCATTAGGATCTCTGCTTGTTTTGTATTCTTTTTATTGTTTTTGGAAATAAAAATTTTCAATTTTTCAACTGTGAGCTCTTCATAGCACAATGCAGGGATACTCGGCAGAATTTGCAGCTTAAACTCCTTTATAACAACTGAGTGTTCGGTTTGGTCAATATTGGTTAAAGGAAGTTTAATACATGTTACGCCATGTCCCATTCATCACTTTCTACTTTGGTCCAATAAAGATAGTTAAAAGTTTACCCGTTTTTTAAACAGGTTTATTGTGCATCAAATATAAAATAACAAATTCTTGTGTTAATTGTGGTTAAACAAGATCGATGAACTTGTAATCGAGACATTGGAAACCGCTGCGTGAACTTGGAAGCAGGAACCATCCATTTTTTTCTTTGAAGTAATGAAATTTACCTAACAAGACAAGTGCGATTCTTTTTCTTTAAATTTGCTGGCATCGTCCTAAAATTTTGAGAGTTCCTTGTCTTATTCTACAGCATATCTCCTTCATGGTTTCTTTACAGAGGACCGTACCCAATATAACTATGACATGATGGATTAAATGAACTAAAAGTTGGACATGGATTTGAGATTGGTCCCGTAAGCAACTTCTTTTAAAAGTAATTATTATTGATGACAAATTTTCACCCCCAAGAAAAAAAAACCCTCAAAAGTAGGATGTGGGGGCGCCCTCTGTGACTTGAGCATCTTTCAAGTAGGCATGAAAAGGACCCTTTTCTCATTTCCTTGTTTAACAGCTTAAGATGCTCTTTCTTCATCCTCAAAAAATGGGCTTGTTATCTAAGTAGCTCAGTTGCAACAGGAGGCAGTTGGTGCAGTGATTTGAACTCGAGATTGACCCCTGGAACCTCCTCCTTATGTATGAAGTCCTTTAACAGATAAAAGAAGCTATGGTTCTCCCTAGTCAGGTGCCTAAGAAAGACGCCAGAAGAATTGAATTCAACAACCCAAGGAGCTTTTTACTTCCTGGAAGTAGCCTTGCCTCTGTTGAATCCTTATCCATGCCTCTCGTTAGTACTCCTACTCTCTCTTTTGTATGTTGAATGAACTGATCTTTAACAGTTTTTGTTGTAAGTATTTTTCTATTTGCTGAGAGCAGGTCCACGAAGTTTTTTACTCAGCAGATATTAGATGTGCAGAGTGTCAAATGAGAATAGCAGACATAATCTCAAGAATGAATGGTACGTTTTCTTCATTACCTTAAAACTGTGGCCAGGATTTATACATGCTTCATACAATGAAATTTTCAGAGAACATTGGGGGTGATAAGGGGATGGCCAGTGGCCGGTTAGCGGTGAGAGTTTTTTGGGAAGTACTGCATGAATGTATAGTTTCACAGTCTCTAATCTGGTGTGCACTGTTTCAGATCAATGCCCACAATTATTATAATAATTGCTTGCTCGATCCTAGTAGAACTTTCTTTAACAAATTTTCTGACAGTGACAGTTGCATGAGATCTAGCTAGAAACCAGGATTTATGGTCTTAATCCAGATTCCTGCCTTAACCCAAATCTTAATTATGTTGTTTCTTAGCAGATACAGATTCTGTTTTGGTAAATGTGTTGGAGAACAAGGTAACACTCACCTCTAGATACCCTGGAAGTACTAAGTTGGGTTCAAGGCAAGTTCCTGTTATTTATAGGAATCCTATCAGCACAATGGCCATGATCAAGAAGCTCTTTCGCTTGTCTCGTAGTTGAATACTGATGGACAACCATCCAACATGCTACAGAATTCTTCGTATGGAGATTTGCTTGTTCTTATACTTTTTGTTGTAAAAGGTTACTGTTCTCAGTTTTTGGTCGTAATATCTCAAATGTATATGGAAACATAGTGCACTGTTGGATGTGTTTTAAGTTATCAACCGAATTCTTCACCGTTGTTATACTATGTTACTTGATCCAAACTATTCATTTTTCTATAAAGCACCTGTATTTTGCGATTTTCAGATAAGGGTATGAAGAGAATACCTGTAACTCTCTTATTATTTTTCTTGTCTTCGAGGCAAACTCAAATCAAAGGCAACTACTGATGCTTAAATATAATGATAATGCGAACAGAAACCTTAGTAAAAAAGAAAAGGATACTTCATAATCCTGTACAGGGTAACACAATATTTACATGAAAGGATTCTTCACTTTATTACTTGATATTTAAGTCATGGTTAGTTAACCTAATATCATCATTTTGCTGGTCTTCGAAGAATCAGATTCCAAAATCAAACAAATGGAGTTCCGATGAGAGAACCAAAAGTAGAAATATTCTCCCTTGAATCCCTCTAATTTCTACATTTCCTTTATACCCAAACTATTAACACCAATCAAAAACCAAATCAATCATTGATCTCAATTTTCTTTTGGTCACTTACCATCTTCATGTCAGGAAGGGCAAGTTTAAAGGTAGCATCTTCAATATTACCTATTTCTTCTCATTTCCCTGCTTATTTTAACAATTAGCTCACACTAATTATCACTCACATTCATATATTTGGAAAGGGTTAACACTAATAATTCATTTTCCTGTTTTATTTGCATGTTAGCAGCTCTGTTGCATGGTGCTGAGACTTAACATAGACTGCTATGGCTGTTTCAGGAAACTAAGAAGAACCCTTCTCAATATGAAAGGTAAGTTGTCCAATCCATTAACAATCTTTAAATCTGTGGGTCATTTTTGTATCAGTTAAAAGTTTTATGCAATGATAAATTTGACAAAAGGTTCCCTGGTTTCCACATTGAAGAAATAGAGACGCACTTGATAGAGAAGCAGCAATGCAAGGTAAGCGTATGTGGGAGGTTAAGACCCTCAGATGTGGCGATAAAGATAAGAAAGAAGATGAATCGAAGAGTAGAGATACTGGAAATTAATGAGGTTGAGGATGAACAAACAGAGCAAAATCAAATCACTGGCCAATGATTGTTGTTTAAGTTTATGTTTCAGCTTATGGAACCATCCCTTAATCCATTATCATACTAGCTTCGAAAAGCTTTGAGTTGACTGGAACAAAGAGAAATTGTATACATTGTCATGAAATTCTGGGTAATTGTCGACAGGAAGAACAATGGAGAATTTCAGATTTGCAAGTAGAAATGAAAGATGAAATGTAAATGATTATGGACATAGAATTTTATAGCATGTCTCAAATTCCATAATTTTATTGGTTTGGCAAACCAAATCAACTTTTCCCCTAATTTAGGAAGCAAGAAGATTCAGTGAATTATGCGTTTGATTATTAAACAACTTTTAATAAACTTTTCCCCTTTCTTTTTTTTTTTTTGATTAAAAAGGGAGGGGGGGGGGGGGCTCAGTCCAAAACTGAGAAATCTACAAAAACTCTAAATTATGGCATGGCCTCCTAAAAGCATGTTGGTGCAAACATCTCCAAAGGCCAGCTGGTGGGTGGTCATAGAGACTCCTCATCAGATTCAGAGGTGCATTTCAACAAATGATCTGCGGTTGTGTTTGACACTCGGAGCTTGATGTCCCAATCACTCCTCAAAAGATCGGCAATACTCCACAACAACCTTCTCATAACCCATATTCCAGGCCAGATCGATACCATCCCAGACTCGCCAAAGCTCGGTTTGGTTGACAGAGCAAACTCCCAATCAATTGCCCATATCCCAGACTCCCCATACCGATCTAGCTATCGACTGCCCCGTCGCAGTTGGCCTTAACCCAATCAACTGGGGGAACTTGCCACTCATCCAAACGGGAGGCGTTCTTCTGCTGCGACAAGTTCGAGAGCTATGCAGTGTTAAATTAAATTGCACAAGCCCTGCTTTGTGCAACAATACTAGAAGAATGAAATTGCCCAAGTCCTTCTTTGTGCACCAATACTAGAAGAATGAAGGCTCTCCCTGCAAAACATGAACTTACACCTAGCTTAAGTTTCCGATTCACAGTTCATTTCAAACTAGCAGCATTTGAAATATTTGAGAGCACCCATCTTTCCAACGGGCACTCAAAGAAACTAATAATTGCATCACTCGGCAAAATGCTCAACCAAGCAGCTCGCGCAGATCCACAGTCCCTCAGCGTGTGGAGTATCGTTTCATCAGTCCTCGAAAATTTCACATTTATCCACAGCCGCTAAGCCTCGATGATATCTTTCAGTATCTGTGAGCACTTGCCATTTAACAACTAACCAAGGAACTGTTTCACTCTACGAGGGCTGTGCATTTTCCATAGGATTCCAGGCCTCCTTGGACAACATAGAGTAGGTGCCCGAGACTGAGAACCGCCCCTGCGGACACCACCGCCACGATATCTTGTCTTTGGCACAAGCCGGATTAGGTGGGGGAATAGCGGCCTCTCTAAGTAAATTGACAGTATCCAGGTTATTAGAGAAAGCATTCCAATTCCAAGACCCGTTAGGATCAACCACGTTTTCAACCGGAGCATCAAGGTCATCAATATGGCCAACATAGTGGTTACTCAATTTACCCGACTCCGGATCCAGCAGTCACTTCAAAATTCGCTGTTCACCCATCACTGAGACTCCAACAGAGGTTCTCTTTAAGAAATGTCCGAGTTAATTTCTGGCTAATCCTCAGAAAGTTGTTGCCCGAGTTAATTTCGCCAATGCCGTGGCATTTATTCCGGCCCGTTTAATTACAGATAATATGATGGTGGCTTTTGAGATTGTGCATCACATGAAGAACAAGGGCCGAGGTAAAATTGGGGAGGTTGCATTGAAAATCAACATCAGTAAGGCTTACGACAGTGTGAATTGGGAGTTTCTGAGGTTCATGCTGAAAAAGTTCAGATTTGATTGGCGATGGATTGACTGGATAATGCTGTGTGTAACTACATACGGTATTCTGTTTCTTTTAATGGTGATGAACTTGGGTCAATTTTACCTCATCGAGGTTTGCGTCAGAGTGATTCGTTGTCTCTATATTTGTTCATTTTATGTGCTGAGGGTCTAAGTTTTCTGTTTAGCCAGGTAGAGGTATCCTGGGTGTTTCACAGTTACTCTTTGCAGACTATAGTTTTTTCTTCCTCCGAGCTTGAGAGAGTTAATGTCGGGTGGCGCGTGACATCCTTGCTACTTATGAGGCAGCCTCGGGGCAGAGTGTTAATTTTCAGAAGTATGGGTCCTGTTCGGTTCGAAAACTATCATGGCTGATCGTTCGATGGTGCATTCGGTTTTAAGGGTAATGGCTTTGCTTGATCACGGGCGGCATTTGGGGCTCCCTTCTCTCATTGGGCGGAACAAGAAACAAGTTTTTGGCTTTATTCGTGATAGGCTTTGCAAGCGCATGTTCAATTGGAAGAACAAGCTTCTTCTCGGCCAAGTAAAGAGGTGATGCTCAAGTCGATTGCACTCGCGGTTTCGGTATATACAGTACGAGTGTCTTTTTGTTACTCTTTCGTATTTGTGTTGATTTGCAATGGCTGATGAATTCGTATTTGTGGTGCTCAAATTCGGGTAACTCGGCTTGCCTTCACTGGGCCTCTTCGGAGAGGCTTTGTACGGCCTAAAAGCCTGACAGCATGGGCTTTCGTAATCTACATTCTTTCAATCTTGCAATGGCAGGCAAGCAGGGGTGTAGGATTCTCTCTAACCCGAACTCTCTCCTAGTCGTCTCTTCAAGGTTAGATATTTTTCGAGGACTGATTTTTTTCCTTCATTGGAGGGTATCAATCCCTCTTTCGTTTGGAGGAGCACTTGGCTACGAATGTTATTGGTTTCGACCGGGAGGTGGGGCTTTAGGCTTGGGTATGCCAGGGGAGCATGTTAACTTGGTGATGCCTATTCTCTTAATTTTGGCTTGTTATTGCTCGCTTTGATTAATGCTATTACCTTTTTCTCAAAAGAAAAAATAAAAAAATTAAGTTTTCTCCAAATTAGTGACCCGATAGATGTTAATATAAAATGTAAATATTGTGTTTTGCTTTTTAAAATTCTTAAGTGTAGAAAGTAATTGCAAATAATTGGATGGGTTGGAATATACCAGTTTCCCAATTGGTTGCCGGCCCAAAGCTCAAGTTTAAAATCAATGTAATTGGTTTCGCATCGGTTAGTCTATATTGTTTAAATAACAAATAGAATGATATATATATATTGCATTAGTGTAAACTTTGATTTGTACCAATTGCACACTCATTTCGACCATCTCTGGAGGCACTGACCGGCAAATAAATAATGTTAAAAATTAGATAAAATAATTATTTTAACTAAGATGAAAGGAGCAACTTTAAAATGTTAATTAAAAAATTAATAAAAATTAAAAATAGATAATTTATATAACAAAAAACTAAAGAAAAAAAAAGACAATTTCAAAATGTTTTACGAAACACAACATTTTATGTATAATTTTATTAAACTTTTATTTTATATATTTAGTATGGGATGATTCTATTGTAGATTTTTTTAAAAAAAATGTTGCAGACAATTTTATTGTTTAATATATGAGATGTTTTTTTTTCTTTGTTTACTTTAAATTTGTTAAATGATGAAATTTTATTTGTGAAGTTTATTAATGAATATTTTATAGAATAAATTAAAATTTTATATTTAAAATGAGTTAATCTAATTCATTTGATATATTTAATATTTGATATATTAAATAAATAAATAAATTTAAAAAATTGATAAATTTAAAATGATATACGGAAATAAATTAATATTGATATATAGCAAATCCAATAAAAAAAAAAAAAAGAGTGTGTGGTATTGACTACTTTAGTAAAAACATGATCTCCGTTTTAAGATCTTCCTCGCCTGATTTAGACAAAAGAAAGCCCAATATGGAGCTTTTACTATTGACCAAATCTTCTCTATCTTTTTAATGGATTTTGGAATTGACAAACATAATATATATTTTTTGTTAATTTAATTTTTTTATTTATTAAATTTGGTTCTTAATCTTTCAGAAAAAGTTAAATAGTTTTTTATTGAAAATATTGATTAAAAAATTATTTTCTTAATAATGTTCGGTTGACAACACTTTAAACTGTATGTATATCTTATATGTCATATAAAAAGTAATTTAAAATTTATGAAAATATTTAAAAAAAATAAATAACAAAATCATTAAATTAATCATAAAAAGCAACATGGAACACACATGATGATATTTGGAAGTTTAATGTTTTAGTTAGTATTTTTATAAAAAAATAATTTGTAAAAGAGTAAAAGATAAGAGTATCGAAATGGATGGCCACTCAGTAACCATAACATCAATTATGAAATCGTTACTGTAGCATGCAATGATTGGACATTCCTTTCCTACCGCCACATGTTAAAAAGAAAGGTGGATAAGGAAAGGGAGAGAACCACACATGTTGGAGGATCATCCTCCCTCTTCCTGCAACCCTACACATGTGAAACATGAAAAGGACGTAACATCAACCCTCCAAGATGGCCACCCCACTCAAATAATTGACTCCTCGTTTATTTGATTGTCAAATATATAATCAAGGGATATTACCATTAATACACGCACTGCACTTTTTGATTCTTGGCTGATACTGCGCGTGGTAAGTCTCCACTGCACTTTTTGAACTAGATAAAAGGAAATATGGTCGTAGTATGTAAGAGGGACCTCACTCATCATCTTTGAGAAATTTTAACATCTGTTGAGCAAAGAAAATATTTAACCAAATGAGAGAGAACGATAGATCCAAATCTTCATTTAATCAAGGATTTTCCAACAAACCTTGCATATTTTAAAAGAATTAAGGAATTTTTTTGAGTTTTTTTTTTCTAATGTATATAAATTACAAATCAAAGTTAAAAAGAATGAGATATAATTAATAAAATAATTATAAACTTTTAAACTTTTAAATTGAAATCATCAATCACATTATATCCACAATATTGTTGTTCAACGTCATATGCTTGCTTGGATTAATTTTCATGAGTACTCTAAAGATTTTGCCACAAATACCATAAAAACAGTCTTACTTCACACTCGTATAGGTTAATTCATCAAGTGTACATTGTAAATTAATACACCACTTATAAATGAAATGAATTTGATGCGAAGTTTACTCAATCTTATTTTCTTTACAAGTTTACACCATAATAAAGACATATTTTTAGTGTTCAATGAATCAACTAATAACATGTTATTGCTCATATAAACCTAATTCATGGGATCATCAATCACATAGGTTGAGTTACCACCATTATTGATATCTCAATTTGGCAGTAACCCCATTCCCCTAGATATTTTATTTATTAGTTTTGTCCCTAAAGGTTTAGTCAAAGAACTAACCAAATTTGTTTATGACTACATCATCCATGAATAATGACTCTATCTTTTTGCAGTTGTTTTATCACACTATGTCTTAGACGAATATATCTACTTTTTTTACCATCGAAAGTTTTATTCCTTGTAATAGCTATTGGCAATTGACTATCACAATGCAAAAACACAAAAGGTGTTGCTTTTGTGCCCAACAGAATACTTCTTGAGAAGTTTTTCAAACACTTAGTCTCATTCCCAACAAACTCTAAAGCAATAAATTCTAACTCCATGGTAGATTTAATTATAAGATTTTGTTTGGTTATTTGCCAAGTAACTGCACCACTGTCAAGGGTGGACACATAACTACTAATGAATTTTGTTTCATATAAATTTAAATGCAGTTAGCACCATTAACCCAAATATTTGTGTACAAAGGAGCACGAAATATTCTGAAACCCAAATGACTAAAAGGAGAATGTAATCATCAAGTTAATTACTAATAAAGTAACTATTAATCTAATTAATTTAAGAATTATTAGTGCAACAGAATGGAAATTGTATTAAAATTAATCTTGAATTAACAAATAAAGGCACTAATTTAACCTTCTTCATTCTTGCTATAGACAATGCAAATGGTTGAAAGGATGGTCAATTGATTCGTTAATCACTAACTAAGCTAATAAACATATCTCAATTATCTTGTTTGTCATTTCTAACTAGGAATCTCCTCTCAGTCTCACCTTAAACTAGCAATTACCACCTAAGATCTCCTCTCAATCTCACCTAGGCATGTAGATCTCTTCTCGGTCTCACTACTTGGCACAATCATACCAAATTTTAACCCACAAAACTCTCCTCTCGGTCTCATTTATCTAGATCTTCCACTAGAATCGTCAATTCTAATGTATTAAGCAATTTGATATAATTGAACAAACAATTAACCAAGTATAGATGTCAACCTAGCTAAACAATCAACATGAGTTTTACTATATAGTAAAGCTCAAGAACCAAATAAACATTTCATCAGCACTTGGTAAACAAAAGGTAAAAACAAGGGTTGAGAAATGCTCATTCATAAAGGTAGATCAAATGGAGTGCAAGAGCCTGAAAATTCTTCATTTATAAAGTTTCTAACAAGAGTGAAGAAAGATCTACAACAAAATAATGCCTATGTTAAAAGCAAACTAAAAATAACCTAAACTTGCTAAGAAAATTTTGTAAAAAATGAGCTAGACTATGAAAAAAGTTTGTAGAAATATGCTAGGAACATGTTTATATAGTAATAAACTAAAATGCTACTATACCCCTACTAAAAATCCCATTTACAAAGGTTAAGGACCTAAAATGACACCAAAATATCCCTTAAAACCGTTTTAGATCTGAGTAGTTTTGTATTGCATTGTTGCGATTGTGGAAATTCATTATTGCAAATGGCTTGTGGTTGTGAAAATGATGTCTCTATCTTCAAGGATTCATTCTAAACAATGGAGGTGTCATCGCAACCGTGGCAATTCATTGTTGTGACAATGATTGTGCTTGCATGGTTCTCCACACCATTTGAGTGCTTAATCGTGTCATCATCCATAGGGACCTAGAATGTCATTTTCACACAAGTAAGTTCAGATTTAAAGGGACATAATGCCAATACTCAAAATATATGTAAAAATACTAAAAAAATTACATCTAATATAACTCTTACTACTTATGCAAAAATATACAAAATTACTCTAAATGCAACCTGAAACATGCTCTTTAAGTGTAAAAATGACCTAATTTATCATATTAATCTACAACACATTAGTTGTTTTCCACCAAGTTGACATATACAACAGTAGGGAGTATTGCCATCGTAGTATTGTTGGCAACATGTGAAACACTAATAGCAACTACAGCGACACCAACATTGATGACATCAATAGCAGGAACAATATCCAAAATATCGTTAAGATTCAAGGAGAATGGTGTACTAGGTAGGTTCCTGAAAAAGAGAAATGAGTCATAATGAACACTCTTAGGTACCAAGTCTTTAGAATGCAAGAGCATGGTGCACCAGGGAGATTCTAAAAAAAGAGAGACAAGCCATAATGAATACTCTTAAGTACCAAATCTTTAAAATACAATAGTTAAACTTCAAGTGTATTGATGTATTGAAAACTGTCCTCGAAGATATTTCACCAGAAATATACCACTCCCTTCAGGGTTTAATAAGGATTTCTGTTACAAGAATAGGAGTAGGAATAATCTAATTAACTATATTTTAAAAATTATTATCTATTTTTTACTTTTTATTTTTAAATTTTATTGAAAATATAAATTAATAAAAAAAAATAAGATTACTTTTATAAACAAAATCAAAACAATTGAAAAAAATATTGATATCTCGTGAAAATTGAAAAATAAAAAAAATATGTCTGTAATTACTGTGAGATTTTTTTTTTTTAAACCAAAGGTAGTAGTTAAAAAAAACAAGAAAATATAACCATTTGATTAAGGCTTCCTTTGGATCCGCGTTCAGCCTCAGTGCAATGAGATTTATATGAAAAATTGTGCAATCGCAACCTAATATTGCCCTTGGATGACAAGCCTGCATTGCAGTGGAAGAGGTGTAATCACACCACACCCTAAAAACTCCACTGGTCTATTTTTACCCTATTAAAATTTTAAAGTTGTGTTTGTAGCCTTTTATCCTTTTTTGTCCTTCCTAATAAATTCCATAAAAACAATTTAAAATAAAACAAAGAAATCATAATCAAATTTATAATATAAAAGTAAATAATTATAAGTAAACCTAAAATAAAATATCTATCTATATAAATAAAGTAATACTAAATTGAGCAATTATAGCTAAATATATAATTAGCTTTGAAATATTAAATAAAATAATAAATATTTGATTTTTTTCTCAAATTTTAATTATTTTTTAATTAAATTATTATTAGACATAAATTTATTTGAAATAATTTTAGTTATTTATTAATTTTATAAATGTTAAATAATTTATATTTTTTATTATATATCATGTTTAATCTAATGTTATTAATAGTCATTTTCAATTTTTATCTCATTACTACAGCTGCATTTAAATCCAAACACACAATCTACTATTATTTTTAATCTCACTGCTACAGTATTCAATTTCACCGCTACCGCTACTTTTAATCTCCGAAGATAAACACTCCCAATTCAAATCACATTGCTCATCCAATATAAGCGTAAGTGGCGTGAAGCTTTTAAATTAATTACGGAATATATTGCGAATGTAATTTCTCTAGATCTTTAATGATGAAATCGGTTGAATTGGTAAAAGGATATCATTGAAAGAAGCCAAAAAGCTTTCGTCTTTACTGTCTTCATCTCACTCATATCTTTTTCAAAGCTATTCTTCTCTTCAATCGCTGACATAGATTTACTCAGGTTCAACAGATCTGTTATCAAATTTCCACTCTCTGCAGTGAAAATGGTGGCAAAAATGGGGTCTATCAAGTTTAATTGGGCAGATAACAGTGGGGGAAAGCTGCCTCTTTTGGTCAGCTTCTGGGGAAATGAAGATGGAGGAAGTCCGACGGGTCTGAAAGTTATGAGAGAAAAAATTAAGAATTCTTGGGTTGGATTCAACGATTTTGCTAGGAAAGCATTGGAAATGGGACGTTCTGATCCCAGGAAAGTTATATTTGCGATAAAAATGGGGCTGGCATTGTCACTTACGTCTTTGCTCATATTCTGGAAAGGATCATATCAGGATTTTGCTCAATATTCAATCTGGGCAATCCTCACGGTCATAGTGATGTTTGAATTCAGCATTGGTACTTCATCTACTCATAATCATTTTTTTTTTCTCTTTTTGGTGAATTTCATCAAAGTTTCATTATTGGCTAGACTGTTTGGTTTGCCTCTGAGCAGGAGCAACCTTCATCAAAGGATTTAATCGTGGATTGGGAACACTTTGTGCTGGGATACTTGCATTTTGCTTTGCTGAGTTATCTGTGGTGGCCGGCAAGTTCGAGGAAGTTGTCATTGTAATAAGCATTTTCTTAACAGGTCAGTGTTTTTCTTCTAGAAATTCCCGAATTATATCCATATCCGGCTTCCCTGACGATTTAGGTTGAAGGCAACGGACAGTTTTTAAGTCTTTAACAGATTTCTTTGCCGTGGATAGGATTCTGCGCATCCTATTTGAAGCTGTACCCGACAATGAAGCCTTACGAATATGGATTTCGAGTATTTGTATTGACATATTGTATCCTTATGGTAGCTGGTAACCGGACCAGGGAATATAGTCAGGCAGTTTTAACTCGGTTGGTGCTTATAGCAGCTGGAGCTGGTGTTACTTTGGTCGTAAATATATGTATTTTCCCAATTTGGGCTGGTGAATCTCTGCATAAATTGGTGGTGAAAAATTTTAAGGACCTTGCCACTTCTTTGGAAGGTTGCCTTTTCATTCACGTAACAAAACAGTCTAACCACTCCTTACATTCCTTTCTTCACTAATTTTGTTCTTGTTATTCAGGTTGCGTCAACGGGTACTTGAAATGTGTGGAATACGAGAGAATTCCGTCGAAAATTCTTACATACCAAGCTGCCGATGATCCACTTTATAATTGTTATCGATCAGTGGTGCAGTCTACAAGCGAAGAAGATACATTGGTATCTGCAATTGCATGAGCTATAAATTATGCAACAGTTTTCACTTGTTTGAACAACAAATTCCAGGGGTTGAAATTGTGTTAATCAAATCTGTCCTTTTGCAGATTGGTTTTGCGACTTGGGAACCTCCTCATGGACCTTATAGGCATAATTATCCTTGGGAAAACTTTGTCAAAGTAAGCGGTGCAGTGAAGCACTGTGCTTTCACGGTTATGGCACTGCATGGTTGCATCCTTTCGGAAATACAGGTTAGTACTCTGCTTCATCTAGTGCATCCTTGTTATAAAAACGTAACTAATTAAGAAGCGCGTCATTGAATTGGAAAGTGTAAGGTAGGCAAGCCATAGAAGAAAAGGGAATTTGTATTATTGAAGTACTGATTCATTTGGCTTGATGCGGAGATGTTATAAATATAGGCCCCTGCGGACCGAAGGCATGTCTTTTCCAATGAGCTTCAGAAGGTTGGGTCGGAAGGCGCGAAAGTGTTACGTGAGCTCGGAAGCAAATTAGAGAAGATGGAAAAACTGAGTCCAGGTGACATACTTAACAATGTACACGAGGCAGCTGAGCAGTTGCAGCAAAAGATAGACCATAAGTCGTACGTTTTAGTGAATTCTGAGGGCTGGGAAATTGGGGGAAGGCCCATGGAATTAGATTTAGAAGACCTGATCAATGCGGCTGAAGATGAAAACATGAAACTGGGATCTAAATCGTTGAGTGAAGCAGTGCTGGAGGTGAGGTCAGTCTCTGTTGGGACAGCTTTGTGTTATGACGCCAAAAACACGTTAAGAACATGGCCCTCAAATGTTTCAGCTAATGGGGGATCAGTGGTCAAGGGGGACGAATTCAAAACATACGAAAGTGCTAGTGCTTTGTCCTTGGCCACATTTGCTTCACTTTTGATTGAATTTGTGGCCAGATTAGGCAATGTCGTCAGCTCTTTTGAAGAACTCAGTCTAAAAGCCAACTTCAAAGATCCTCCCATCGTCAACATGCCCCCTGAACCTTGTAAAGAAGGAGTCGATACTTGGGTTGTTTAGGTAGTAATTATGTTTTTTTTTTTCCCTTTAGCTGGAAAAGATGCGAGTGTATGAAGGAAGAAGCATTATATTTTTTTTAGAATTCTTGTTTCTTACGAGAGTATGAAACTATAATACCTTGTTTGGTTAATAGTCTAATAACACCAGAAAAAAAAAACTTATTTATTATATATGCATTACAATAATTAAGATAAATTATTTGTAAAATTAAGATAAATAAAAGGAGTCGATAACTTGACTCAAAAATTTATGACTCGATTCGATTCGAAAAAAATTTAAATTGAGTTCAGTTGCTAAAATAGGATTCATCAACTTGACTAACTCGAAATTTTTTGACACGATCGAATACTCACCTTACATATATGCACATATCTTTTGAATTGTGCTAGTTTTTTCATTTTAATACTTATAATATTTTGAATTTATATATTATAAATTATTTTATGTTTTATAAATTTTTTATTTTATGTAAGTGGTATATTATTAAAAAATTGAATGTTTCAATTTAATAATTTTTAATATATATATTTTATATTTTGTATAATATTTTATAATTTTTTGTTTTATTAAATTGAGATAGTATATTTTTTTATAAATTTTATATACAAGTTTGAGCTCGACCCATTCGTGAATATATGTAAAATACGACCTTTGTTATGGTCATAAACTCATAGGCTTTGTCTTTCATACAAGTTGGAATTGCAATATAATGGCGCATAACATGTCTTATGCA
This sequence comes from Gossypium australe, assembly GCA_005393395.2. NCBI lineage: Eukaryota > Viridiplantae > Streptophyta > Magnoliopsida > Malvales > Malvaceae > Gossypium > Gossypium australe. The sequence goes on along the minus strand of CM016625.1, from coordinate 18,182,295 downwards.
TTTCATGAGTTTCAATCATCTGTGTTTCATGGGTTGCATATGGGAGCTCGTAATTATAGTACACTTGAGTGATCCATCATGTTCAAGGGAGGTTACTTGGTACAACTAGACTGGCCTGTTGTTTGGAGAGATTGAAGACCTATATACAAAACATGGAAAATATGTAATGTAATCTTCGAAGATATGCAATATTGTGATGATTTGTAATAGAAGATATGATTTTATAAATATTAGAGATTTGATTTTGTAGATAGTTAATCTTACCCGTTAATGTATTTTAATCTATACTGTTAAATTTAGGGAAGCTCAACTATAAATAGAAGTCTCTCCCCTTCATTGTAAATCGCTTTAGTTTATTGAGTAATAAAATTCTTAAGAGTATTCATTCAAACACTCTCTTATGCTTTTATGCTTTTGCATTTCTGTAGCTTTTCTCATCTTTCAAGTTCTTTCATCTTTTTGAGTTGCTTTTGCTTTGCGTTAGTGCCTTAGTGAAATTCTATTTGAATCATCAATTGTTGGGGGTTTGGTTGACTTAGGAAATTTTTTAAGAAAATAAATTACCTAAAGCTGCATGGATTGCGAGACTAAAGTTCTAGTCCCGTGACACTTGCATTAATATAGTTGTATTGTATCTCCATTTGTGTTAAGACATATGGCAAGTCAGGAATATGTGTAAACAACAAGTTAGCCATCAACAAGTGAAGAGTTCACTCTCCATATTTCTCTTCAAGTCTTCATCACCGTCACAACTCTTTGCCCTGATTGAATAAATCGACATCCAAAACAACCTCCATGTTCCTTCTTTATTGTATCACTATTTCAACCAGTTGTATGTTTATAAATAAATAATTTGAATAAAGGACACCCAAAGATAGAAGAGACAGCTAGGCTGTCAGATGTTATTGTCTAATTGATTAAGGCTAAATTAAACACTTAGTTAGCACACAAATGCCTACTTTAATTACTTAGCGTTGAATGCTCTAGTTGATTCAATTTTTTAATTAATTCAATAATTAATTTAGTAAAATGTTTTGATTTGATGATAAATTTAGGGTTTACAGTTTTTTAAAATTTTTCTTAATTTTTAGTTAATTATTAGTAAGTTTTATTAAAATTCAACTAATCAATAATTATTTTAAATTTTTATATTAAACTATAATTAATATATTATGTTTTGTTAATTATAAAATTTATATACACTAATTTTCAGCATAACGTGTTGCACGTGATATCCATATTTATTAATTCCATTTTTTAAATTTTAATATTACTTTTTTTAACATTTTATACTGTAAATATATTTGTATTACAAGAAACAATATGTAAATAGATAGTCCAAATGAGAATGAAAATGTAATTGAAGTCAAGGAAAATGTAATTGAAGTTAAGTATAAAGTGTAATTTAATGTTTATTAAATTTCAACTCATTTAAATTTTTATTTAATTATTTTAATATGATAAAAAATATTAATATATAAAATGCATCCTACTTAAATACTCTGAGTTTGAATAAAGTTACAACAATAACTCTAACGATAACTCTATCTTTATAATTCATATAAATATCTTAAAATTAAAAAAGTATTTTTAGCATTAGAAATTGATTTAATTTGGATCGAAGAACTTTTTTGACCAAGCAACGGAGAAAATGAAAAAAAAAATCGAGATCTTTAGTTTGGGTATTAAAATAAAGATACCAAAACTACGTTGTTTCAATATTATTTGGTTTAAAAACAAAAGTTGACATGAAAAACTAAAATATTAGGTGGAATTTATAAGTAGTGTTATTATTTACAAGAGAAATTTATGTCAGATTTTTGTTTGCCATTTTAAGAGGAGTAACTAAAATAATCGAATTATGCAATGTGAGTATCTAAATTGTAAACTTGTTTATTTGAGAGTCTAAAATGAAAAAAAAATGAAAAAAATTAATGATCATCTATGTAGTTTACTCTATTTTATTTACCTTTCACTTTTAAAAAGAGTTTTAGTTTCAAGGAGTCAAACCATTAAAATTTTAATAATGAATTTTTTTTTATATTTTTTGAAATTAAATATTTTAGAAAGATATTTTCCTTAATTATTTTTAATAGTTTTGGAGTTCATACTTATAATAATAAAATATATAGATTTGGATGATATATAAATTTAAGGCTATACAAATATGTAGATTGCCAAGGATTCCTCCGTGGCACTTGAGGAGTATTTGGTTTAAGTAATATGAGGTTTTCGTATGTAATATAAGATTTGGATATAACATTTTCATGTTTGGATTTTAAATATTATATTAAAACGGTACATTTTCAATAATTTTAAAATTTTAGAATAAAATAATAATTTTAAAACTACCTCTTCTTTAGCTAATTTTCATTTTATGGTAACTTTATATCTTCTTTTTGAGAAATTATTTTATGAACCATCCTCACCACATTATCCATGGTTTTTTTTCCAATTATTTAATGACATTTCAACAATTTTTCCATGTCATTGACACATAATTTTGGTAAACTTTTTTATCCTAAACCTCGAACTCGAACCTTGAACCCAAACCCTAAACTCAAGTTCATGTTCGAGGTTTAGGTTTCGGGTTTGGGGTAAAAAATTATTAAAATTATGTGTCAATAACATGAAAAAAATTACTGAAATGTAATTAAATAATTGGAAAAGAATCATAGATGATATAGTGGGAAGGTGTAACAACCCGTTTATCAGTGGTGTTGGGAATAGTGGTTTCGGGGTCATAAATCCGATGAGTAAGTTCGTAAATATTATTATCTAATATTTATGAGTCAAATATGGTATTAAAATAAATTTTGAATTGCTATTTGAATGAATAATTAGGTTCAAGTGGTATGATCCTAAAGTCAAGTAGTTCTAGAAAATGAGGTATCGGGACCTCGTTTCTATAAACCGAGCTGTAAATATTTAATAAAATACTTACGGAGTATTATTAAGGTTGTATTAAAGTTTCGTTTAGAAATTTTGATGTTTAAATGATTAATTAGGTGAAAAGGACTAAATCGTAAAAGGTGTAAAAGTTGAATTCTATTAGTCAAATGGATCAATTAGCTTTGAAAAGGTGAATTAATGGACTTGGATGGTAATTATACCATATTTAAAGTGAGTGGACATTCATGGATAGGTTGCATGATAAATTTTATGAATTTTAAAGGTTATATTAATAATTAAATAATTAAAACTAAAATAAACCTAACATAAAATGGTCATCTTCTTCATTCTTCATTTCACAATCGAATAGCTATGGTGAGGGGAGGAAAAGCATTCGACCAACCTAATTTTTTGATGCATGGTATGTGTTTTGATCCCGTTTTTAATGATTTTTATGTTTTTAAGCTCGTATTAATTTAATATATCTAACCCGAGGGTCAATTTGTTAAATTGTTAAATGTTTAGAATTTTACCATGAATGAATTTGAGATGTTTTTGAAATTTTATGGTAGAATCTTAAGCTTGGTTGCTTGTAACACCCCTTACCCGTATCCTATGCCGGGACCGAGTACGAGGCATTACCAGACTTAAGAATACATTTGGTCAAATTACTTAACACATATACAAAATGACTTAGTCAAGTCCCTATACATGCCATAACTTAAATCATTTATAAATAAAGATACCCATAGATAACTTGATAGTGTGAAGTGATCTCCAACGACCTCCAACCCGAGCTTGATTAATAGGACTCTGTAACATGGGAAAGAAAAGGGGGGTAAGCTTATAAAGCTTAGTAAGTTCACATGTAAAAATAATAAGCATTAGCAATGAATTTAGCTTACTACTAAGCCGTTATAACTTGCATAAATAATGCTAAGTTCTTACTTTCCCAACTTTTTTGTAGCCTTATCAAGGCCTCAACATGACAAATCCTCACAACAAGTTCTCAAGATAATGCAATTATAATTACACATAGTTCCACCATTTTCTCATATTCATCTCAAGCTGTCTACTTGAGTCATAGTCACTAAATCATTTATATCTCGAGCTACAAAACTCCAAATTAAGATCCGTTAATTTTATCAGAAACTAGACTCACATATCTTCATACCATAAAATTTCCAGAATTTTTGGCTTAGCCAATTAGTACATTTTATTCATTAAAATTTCCCCCATTTCACTGTTTGACTATTCTGACCACTTTTCACTACGAATCAATTTTCTCCTTGTACAGAATTCAAATGATGTTATAATTTATATCATTTGAAACTAGACTCATTAAGGATTTCAAGCATATAACTTTTATCCCATAATTATTTTTTTACAATTTTTAATGATTTTTCCAAGTCAGAACAGGGGATTACGTACTCATTCTGAACCAATCTCACAAGAATTTAAATATCTTGAAAAATAAAAATCCTTTGTTTTCTCTGTTTCTTTTATATGAAAATAGGCTCAATAATATTTAAATCAATATCTTATCCAACTTATAATTCAATTTCTACTATTTTTGGTGATTTTTCAAATTCACATCGCTGCTGCTGTCCAAAGCAGTTCTATTGTAAATTTTTGCTCTCTTTCATTTTAGTTGTGTTCATCACTTGCTTATACTAATCTTTCAAATTTCCGATTACATATTGAACATATTGTTCATACGTATATTTGCCACATTTCTCAATTGGTCACATTCATACTTGCACTTATTCATAACATGATCGTATTCAATTACACTTAGTCATCACACAATCACATGTATTTTCTCTTAGTCAATTTCCCGTTGAACTCATCGTAATGATAATAGATAAACGGTGGCCTACACATGGTACCACCCTTGTAGCCGAAGCTATCTGGTACACATAGTAGCCTGTACTTAGTACTATACATGTGACCAAAACCATTTCGTAACTCTCTTGTACACATAGTTGAGCTCAACATTAACAATCATTCAATCTCTTCCATTTGATTCACTCCTTTTGTATTACTTATTATCAAATTAGGAAACGTCTTACGAATTTGAGTACGTCGTTGCTCAGTACCACGTTTCACAACTCAGTAAGGTTTTCCTCATTGAAATACCATACCTACATTTCACAACTTAGTATGGAAACACCATACCTACATTTTTTTAACTCAGTATGGTTAATACCATACCTACATTTCACAACTCAGTATGGATGATACCATACCTACATTTCATATCTCAGTATGGATGATACCATACCTACATTTCATATCCCTACATTTCATATCTCAGTATGGATGATACCATACCTACATTTCACATCTCAGTATGGATGATACCATACCTACATTTCACATCTTAGTATGGATGATACCATACCTACATTTCAGAACTCAGTATGGATGATACCATACCTACATTTCATAACTCAGTATGGATGATACCATACCTACATTTCATATCTCAGTATGGATGATACCATACCTACATTTCAGAACTCAGTATGGATGATACCATACCTACATTTCATATCTCAGTATGGATGATACCATACCTACATTTCACATCTCAGTATGGATGATACCATACCTACATTTCATATCTCAGTATGGATGATACCATACCTACATTTCAGAACTCAGTATGGATGATACCATACCTACATTTCACACTTTGCCATGGATTAACCATGGTCTTATCCGTCAATTCATCACATGTCGAAATTCGATCATACTCCGCCCTGCATTTCTCTTAATTTGATCTTTCAATACAATTTTGTAATTTTTTTTATATTATTCATGATCCAATAATAGCATACAAAATAACACATGGTATCAGTTAAACATTTAAACATATTAAATTTAATGCTTATTAACATACGAACTTACCTCGAATGCCAAAACGATCATTTTACCAACTTTCTCGATTTTCGATTTTTCCTCCAGTTCTACATCCAAATCTCATTTTTCGGGATCTAAAACATCACATTTCACTTATTTAATTAATATACTACTCAAAACAGTCCCTAACTCAAACTTTGGAAAAATTACAATTTTGCCCCTAAACTTTTGCATAATTACGATTTTGCCCCTAGGCTCGAAAATTAAACTTTGTTCCTTTTTCTTATGTTTTATGACATGCTGAACATTTTTCCCTTCTATTGCAACTTCAGATTCTTACTATAACACATACTTATGAACAATAACAACTTTTACTGATTAACTCGTTTTACTCGTTTTCACCGAAAATCACTTAGTAAAAATCGTCCCTCTATTCATAAACATGCATAATCTACCATCAAACATCAAAATACACAAGCTTTCAACAATGGCATAATTCAAAATATCCACCAAAATCAAAAATTCAAGCATGGGTTTTGTAGATAACTTAGCAACGATCTCAAAAACGTAAAAATTATTAAAAACCGAACAAAAATGGGCTTACCAATAAGCTAAGAAGCTTGGCCTAATGCTTGAAGCTTTCATGGCTGTTCATCTTTCTCATTTTCGGTGGAAGATGATGAATAGAAAGATAAAATTTTGTTTTATTATATTTTATTATAATTATTTGCCTTTTTACTAAATTAACCTTTAAAAATAATCAAATTTACACAAATGCCAAACCAAATATCATCCACTAACTTACAATTGGATTAATTATCATATAAGGACCTTTCCTTTATTGTTCTATCGCTATTTGACACTTTTAACTTATAGAACCCAACTTTTACGCTTTACGCAATTCATTCCTTTTAACCGAATTAACCACTTAAACGATAAAACTTCTTTACGAAAATTTCACACAACTCTAATATCGTGTTGTAAATATTAAAATAATAATAAAATAAAATTTTCAATGTCGAATTGTGGTCCCGAAACCACTGTTCCGACTAATCCCAAAATCGGGTTGTTACATTGCTAAATAGGACTATTTTGTGAAGTAATTTTTGGTAATTTTAATGTTTAAGGACTAAAATGTGAAATTAGTAAAAGTACAAGGACTTGATTTAAAATAAAAATAAATTTGGGCTGTAATAGGATCCCAAAAAATTCAGGTAAACTTGAAATTGAATAAAAATGGTTAATTTGCATGTTTTGGGCTTAGGGACTAAATTGTACAAAAGTAAAATGTTGGGGTAAATTTGTAAAAATGTCAAAAAGGACTTAATTGCATAAAATGAATTTATTTTTCCGTTAGAATTAGTGAATTGAATGGAATTATTATTTTAGATCAAGAGCGAGTGGAAAATCAAGGAGAAGAGAAATTTACCAAATAGCCCCTATACTTAGTTGTTACTGCAATTTAGTCTGGTAAGTTCGTATGAACTATAATCACTTAAAATTTTGTTTAAAATGAATGTTTATTATGTTGTTTGATGAAAATGAATCATAATATAAATGTATCAAAGTTATGATAAATTGACAGATATCGAGTCCCGGTTGAACCTTAAGAATTCTTAGGATACAAATGACATGTCATTAGGGATTTCATGTTTCAGGTGTTGGTCTTGAATGTCCTACTGATGGCTAAGGTGTTACATTTGTTGTGGATTTTCCACAGCTCGTGTGAGCAGCATCGTGTAGCTTATTTTGACCCATAGCTTGTGTGAGCAGGCCCACTTCACAGCTCGTGTGAGCATTCATGTAAAGGAAATCTTACGGTTATATGTAAAGGCTTCGTGTGAGCTTTCCTGACTATCCGATGTAATTCTAGATGGTTCAATGGGTAAGAAAAGGAATGGAACGATAATTGACTTAATGGAAAGATTTATGACTATATGAAAGAGTTGATGCTTATGTAATGTATCTTATGAAATTCTACTTATGATGTAAATAAGTTTATATGTGTTGTTGATGAACCTATTAACATGTGAGTTTGATGATGCTGATTAGGCTTATACTAAACTCAAGGAATTGATAATGGTTTATGCTTAACCTCTGAATTGTAAGATTGGAAATAATAAGTATGCAAATGGAATGAATCATGATCGTATGGTAATGATGATGAAATAAATGTTATGTTTATACATGATTGACTTCATTTAAATCATGAACAGATGTACTAACTTGTGAGTTTGATGGTATTATATAGGCTTCTACTAAGCTTATGACATTGGTAACGGTTTGTACTTATTCTATAAATTTCACTATTGAAATGGTAGGTTATGTTTTAAGTTTATATGAGCTTACTAAGCATTCATTGCTTACGTAGTTATTTTCCTTTGTTTTATAGATTATCGGAAGCTCGATCAGTTGGAAGCTCATTGGAGACCTATCACACTATCTAGTAGACAATTCGGTAGTTTTTTAGTAATTTGACTAAGGTTTGTAATAGCATGTATAGGGTGCTTGTAATGGTATTATGGTGTATGTATTTGTAACAGCCCGTTTTCAGTGAAAATCGAAACAGTGGTTTTGGGACCACAAATTCGAGTCAGAAAAAAAATTATTTTAATATTATTGCATGATCTTCATTATGATAGGAATAACATATGTGAATTTTGTTAAGAAAATTTTTACCGATTACATGTTTAATTATGGAAATGACCAAATTGCATAAAATGCAAAAGTTGACTTCTAGTAATTAGAAGGATCAAATAGTTATGGAATTTAAAATTTGAGGCCCTTATATGGCAATTAGACCATTAAATGGAGTTAGTAGATATTTATGATGAATCATCCATGGAAAATTAGAAAAAAAATGACTAACTTAAAAATGGGAATAATTAAATATGATAATAAACTAATATCATTTATTTCATCTTCATTCCCAAATTAAAAATACATGGAAACCCTAGCTAAGAGAAAGTGAGCTCAAGTAAGTTATTTTGGTTTAATTGAGTATGAATTCTTGTCCCGTTTTTAGTAATTTTTATATTTCCGATATCACAATAACCTAATCTATCTATTTTGGGGATTAATTTGTAAAGTTATCAAAGTATTAAAAGTTTTCCATGGATGAGTATACTGAAATTTTAAAATTTATGGTAGAAAATGAAAGGTTGTTGATAGATAAACAACTTTTGTAAAGGAAATTTTCATGAAATTGTGATTTAGGGACTAAGTTGAAAAGATGTAAAATTTATGGAAATTTTTTTATTTTTGTGAAATACATGGATTGTTATTGTTATATGAAAATTTTGGCTAGGCTTGGAATAAGGATTAAATTGCATGAATTTTATTTTCAGAGCCTAGGGACGAAATTAGAATTTATTAAAAGTATAGGGGCAAAATAGTACTTTTGCCTAAAATGCGAATTTGATTGAATTGAATATGAATTTCATTAAATTGAGTTAAATTTACTCATATAGATCCGGATAGACCTAGTACGGAATTGGATCAAGGAAAACAAAAAGTATCGGATTAGTAGATTTTCATACACAAATAGGTATTAAGGTAAGTTTGTGTAACTAAATTGTGTACATTTATATGTTTGAATTAAATGTTGTGTATATGAATTGTGTAATTGTCATGAATATGAAATTGATTGAATATCCGATAATGCCTGATAAGTGTTAAATTTCGTTTGGACAAATGAAAATCGATGGATACGAGTTTCCCGTATTAGTTGTGGTCTTGCATATGTTGCAGACACACAATAGCTCAAAAGAGCATCCTGTATTAGCCCTCTCGAGCTTCCCATTATTTGCTTCTTGCGAGCTTCCTTTAATAGCTCTTCGGAGCGTCCCGATAGGTTGTGATCCTACATGTGTTGTGGACACACTTTAGCTCTTATGAGCATCCCGTTACATGGCTCTTCGTAAGCTTCCCGATTAAAGGCTCTTTGTGAGCTTCCTGATTAATGGCTCTTTGGAGCTTCCCAATAATGGCTTACTTGAACTTTTCGATATATGGCTATCCAGAGCTTCACATTAATGGCTCTTCGGAGCTACTTGTTATTGGCTCGCACGAGCTTTCCAATTATGGCTCTCATGAGCTTCTCGTTATACAGCCCGGATAAGTTTTTCGTTACGTGGCTCACATGAGCTTCCTGTTAAATGTTCGAGAGAATGCTTCCTGATTATGTGCTTTAATAAGCACCCCCGAATATAAATTGACGGATCACTGTTTGGTACACCTCGAGTGTACAACCTGGGTATCCATCGATATTTCAATAATTCGACGGACAAAACTCTTGATGTGAGAAAATATGAGATTTAAATGAATTATATCTCGAATATCCCTAAAATACCTGGAAATTGTTGCACGATGAGCTCATATATGATTTTATGATAATCATATGAATTTCATGACTACCTTGTTTGATGAGTATATGTGTTTAGGCAAATGGCAAAATTGCTTTGGATGCATGTTATTTGTATGCTTATTTTAAATGAACATGAGTGGTAAGTTAATTTTCTGTTATACGAACTTACTAAGCATTAAATGCTTATTCAGTTTATTTCCTCTGTTTATAGTATTCGGAAGCTCGTAAAGGTTGGAGCGGGTTGGAGCAAGATCACACTATCCTTCAACTCAATTTGGTATAATTAGTAAAACTACTTTTGGTATAATGACATGTATAGGCTAAGTTAGATCAAATGGTGAAATGTTTTGGTTGTAACTAGCCATTGGAATGGCTAGTGATATTATGGTTAATGTATATGTATGAGATTATACTATGTTTGATATGTAAGTATGCATGATTGGTATTATAGGTTTAAACATGCTTAAGTAAGAATATGTTCAATTGATTAAGTTGGATATTTGAATCAATGTCATGATATATCATGCATGAGAATTTGCTTTTGGCTTGGTTCAAATGTCTTGAATTGGTTGGTGAGTGTGCTTAAATGTGGTTGTAGGTGGAAGAACAAATGAGTGAGAGAAGTGGCCTTGAAAATGGCCTATTTTCGTCCACACGGGTAGCACAGGGGCGTGTGACTTGGCCGTGTGAACCCTGCACTTAACTAATGCAAGTCAGTATGCTCACACGGCCTAGCACACGGGCGTGTGACTTGGTCATGTGACCCAAGTCAGTAGCTACCCTAATTTGAACACTGGCTGAGACACGACCGTGTACCTTACATCGAATGCCCACACGGCCTAAGACACGGACGTGTCACTTGGCTGTGTGATCCACACAGCCTGGCCATACTGGCGTGTGTCCCCTGCATTTAAGAAAAATTTTAGAACTTCGCAAATTTTTTTTTGAGTTTTCAATTTAGTCCCGACTTGTTTCTACTGTATAAATTGGGCTTCGAGGGTTCATTTAAGGGACAATATTATTGATTTCGGATATGAATAGTAAATGATATGAAATTTTCTGTAATTGATCTGTAAACTCCAGTGATGCTTTGTGACCCTGTTCCGGCAACAAATAGGGGTTAAGGGTGTTACAGTATTAATGGTGCTTTGGCTTGTATAAGCTTTGGAAAGCTATGTTGATTTGGTACACTTTGATTCCTCACTAAGTTATGTGATTTTGGTTACTTTAAAGTGCTTGTTTATAAGGTTATCTTGGCATGATGATGATGGCTTGAAAATGATTACTTGTGACATGGTTTAGTTCATACTTGAATTAGGTTATCATGTATGAACATGGCAATGTTAACATGTATAAGTATTTTGTGTTGACAGTTTATGGATATATAAAATGGTTGATTTAGTATGCCTAGGTCTTTGAATATGATGTTAGTTGAGGAACTTATAAAGCTTGTTAAGTAAAGTCTTGTTGACTACTTTAGGGTAATTGAAATGTATGGTGTTATGGTATGCTTGTAATGGCTTGAAAGTGATAAATGTGGTATGATTTGGTAGGTGTTTGAATTAGGTATTTATGTTGTAGTTAAGCACATAATGAAATTAGTCTTTATGCATGGAATTAGGTAATGTTAACATGTTTTGGTAAATGGTGTTGAATGTAATTGTGGTGCCTTTGAATGACATATTGGTTAAGTGATTTAGGTTGTTTGAATTTGCAAGATTATGTGTATTTGAATGATGTTTAAGTCCCTTAAAAGTGTGCACAAACGGTATGCTGAGTTATGCATGAAATGGTTGTGAAATGACTTGTTTATAGGTAAATTTTGGGTTTACACAGCTTGAACACGACCGTGTGAGGCACACGGTCTTGCTACATGGCCGTGTGTCATTTGAGGATTTCTTAGGGTTCAAGTCAGAGAGTTACACAGCCTGGCACACGGGCGTGTGACACGACCGTGTGACCTTACTCAAAGAGTTACACAGGTGAGACACGGGCTAAGACACGACCGTGTGTCCCTTGTTCGAAAGTTACACGGCCTGGGGTGATTCCACACGGCCGTGTGTCCCCTGTTTTGAATTTTCGCAACTTCTTCCTAAACTTTCCGAATTGTTTCAAATTGGTCTTGAATTGCTTCTAAGCTATTTTTAGGGTCTCGATGGCTCGTTTTAGGGACAATATGCATGTATATGAATGGTTTATGATGTGATTAAGCTATTGAATGATATGATGTTTGAATGTTTTTGATTGTACGGTAATGTTTCGTAACCTTAATCCGGCAATGGAGACGGGTTAAAAGTGTTATAGAAGGATCCATGAAATAATTTCTCCTTTTTTATTTTATAATTTTGTTAACTTTACATTTCAAACCAAAGAAAATATCATGTTTTGTTAAAAGAAAAAAACTTATGTTTCTCTTATCTTTCCAAGGGTATATTTCTTTTTAATAATTGAGATCAACTTTAAAATATCTATGTTATCCATGTAATTACAATGATTAGTTGTTTTTTTATTTTGGATTATTAGAATCAATAAATTTATTTCCTTAAGTCATTTAAACTCAGAGCTGCTTGTGGGTCAAACCACTCGCGTAGGTTCAAAAGCTTGCTCAAAAAATTAGAGAATTTGGATAAAAATACAAGATTTGAAAAAATGGGTTTGATTAAAATTTTAGGCTTGTTTTCTATATGGGTCAGGCCTTGGGTAAAATTTTTCTTTTGAGCCTAAGCCCAATTTAACCTGAATATATTATATTATAAAAAATAATTATATTAATTTATATATTGAATAATAATTATATCTATTTATATTGAATCACTAACCTAAAACAATTAAACTCATTATTCAAAACTCAAAAAAACCTACCCAACTAAGGGTGGGTTTAGATGGGCGGCGCCTTTACCTGCGGTTAGTGTAAAAACAACAGTGACAGTGTGGTTAGATACTGTAACGTGAGACAAAAAGGAAGCTAAACGCACTGCACTGCACCCAATCGTCCATCCAAACCCACCCTAAATAATCCAATCAAAAATATAAAATTTTAAAAATTATATTAAATACAGTAAAACATTATATATATATATATATATATATATATTTATTTGTGTTTTTTAATATAATAAAACATTTATTATATTTGGTGTTATGTTAGATGATATGGTCTAATCACAATTATTTTGTTTGGAAAAGGGAAGATGTGGGCATGGCATCAATTGTTTGAGTTGTTGATGCTTTTCGGACCCATTGGTAGCAGTCAATGGGGGTGTTTGCTGCGACTGATGCGAGTGGTGACTGGGACGGAGTGACTCGTGGTCGAGGAATGGTTGGTTGGGCACCTTTGGAAGGTGGCCTGCTAAAATGTAATGTAAAATTTGCCTATTTCAAGCAAGAGGGAGCCATGAGGTATGCGACCATAGTTCGAGACTCTACGGGTTGTGTGCTTAAAAGTTTTTCAGGATTTATTTATGCTTGTTTTAGTCCTTCCATAGCTGAAGCTTGAAACTTTTGCCATTAGGGAGGGCCTTGTTTAAAATCTTTTGCCTTCAATAATGTTATAGTTGAGTTGGATTGCCTGCTTGTAATTTCGGATTTTTCATGTCCATCATCTAATTTTTCTGAACTAGGTGTGTTGTTATGTGTTTGTTTACTGATGAAGAATAAGTTTCAACACACGTCCTTTTGTTGGACTTATCGTTGTGCCAACAAGACGGTTCATTCCTTAGCTTGAGCGACTTTGTTATATGCAAACCACATAGAATGGGATGGCTTTCTCACTATTTCTTTTAATGGGGATTTTTTGTCTGTAACTAAAGATAGTTTAGTTGGGGAGTACGAATGATAGGTTCAAGTGTGTGGGGTGAGCCTACTGGCTCGAGTTTTAATAAAGTATCACACACATAATTCTTATTCTTAAGTTCCTTTAATTCTTTTAATTTTTACAAAAAACTAAATTTGTTTAATTCGAACTAAATTCAGACATGGTAATTAATGTAACATATGCACATGGTATGTTAATAATTTTGAAAAATGTTTCAATTTCTTTCTTTGTACACGCTAAAAAAAAAGAGAAAGGATAAGAGCTAATTCTATAATAAGAAAAAATTGTAAAATGTTGTTTTATTAAATAATAAAATTTTGTATTATAACCAAATGAAAATATGATAATTTACTAAATGATTTTATATTCTGATATTTTTATTATAAGAGTAATATTACATTTCGTAAATTAAATGGATGTGGTTGAAGATGTATGATTGAATGTTAGTGAGAGTTAAAAAGCGAAAATGTAATCAAAAGGGAAACTGTGGCTGACATATCAGCAAAACTTCCATTCATCCCCAATAAATCACGAGACTATGTCTGCCTTAGTAAAGTATCCACATAAGCCCATTTGGAGCAATCTTGGTCTAAAACCAAGTTTCATTGCCAGTTGTATTATTATGGTAATGTAATGTACCAAATCATTAAATAGTGCAAGTAGATATGGTAAGTTGTACTTTTTTTGAGTATGGGTAAGGAACTTTAAACAATTTCTCTTAGCCATAAATATGAAATTAAATTATTTTACTATCTATTTGCTTCCAAAAACAACTTGTAACAGGATCAATTCGTCCGGGCCCAAACCAAAAATAAAAACTAAATAAAAATAAAATAATAAAGTTCAAATAAAAATAAAAACAGTCCAGTCCATTACAAGGCCAGGGGCCAAAAAACTAAAAAAATTTTAGCAAAAAAGAACAAATCTAACCCTAGGTGTCGCTCGCCTCCCTTGGGCTCGCTGCCCGCGCCTCGTCCCGAGGCCCCCTGGCGCGCCCTCTGCTGTCATCGCTTCACCGAAATGGCAAAAACAGACTTTGCCCCGTCGGTGACTCCTCGAAGGTACCTGCAAACAGAAAAAAAGAAGACAGACTCGTGTGGCAGAGAAGAAAAGCAAACAGTAGCATAAATAGTGAAATAGGATGTGTAAATGGCTATAAAAGCGATCAATCCATGTAATCTCCTTCACGAACTTCATCGAATACAAAAAAAAAAAAAGAAAAGAAAAAAAGAACAGATTTTCAAACACAAAATATACAAAAAAAAAGAGAGAGAAATCGAATACAAAAAGCTTTCGAAATCAAAGGTGATTTTTTTCGACTTATTTTTATTTTTATTTTTTGTAAGAAAAAGGAATATAAGAAAAAAACAAAAAGGAAAGCCCACCTATTCGGTCTGCACCGTCGTCGGAGACCTCCACCCCGCGAGCCTTTGAACCCGTTAAAGGGAATCTTCGGGCTTTGTTAAAAGGAAAAGAAAGGGCGCACTTTTATGTTTAGTTTTTTTTTTAAATAAAAAATGAGTTCTTTTCACCTTCTTCGGCCATCGTGGATGGCGGCGCTATTGCCGGCGACTGACGGCCGCCACAGTGGTCCAACGCCGAAACCCTAGGCCGGATTCTGGGCTATATCGGAGGGAAGGGGGAATTTTGAGAGAAAAAAAAAGAGGTTCTTTGTTTTTTTTTTTTAAAAACAGAAAGAAAAATGAATTTTTTTTTTAAAAAAATTGGCCTTGTATAGCAGTTACGAAACGACGCTGTTTCATTTAGGTCTTTTAACGCCAAAACGACATCGTTTTGACTCTAACTCGCATGTTGACCCGACCCGCCAGGGAGGATCCACGTGTTATTTGCTTTTGGGGCTAATTGCCCCTTTGGTCTTTCCGCTTTTTAAGTGTCTTGCGCTTAAGTTTTTTATATTTTTAATTTTTACCCTATGTTTTATTGAGATTACAGTTTAGTCCACACTTGAACGGTGTCGTTTTGGAGGCAGGGTGTTATTTCCCAGTTAGTCCCTCCTTCATGGCGCGCGTTTTAATTGAGTCCTCCCTTTCTTTTTATTCTCGATTTTTCCCCAAATTTTTGTGTAAAAATTTAATTTAGTCCCTTTTTTATAATTGCTATTTTATTATTAAACTTTAATGTTATTATTACTATTATTATATTTTCTTTTTATGTTCACTACTTGTTATTATTATATTATTCAATTAATTAACTTAGTATTGTTATTACTATTATTATCATAGTTCTTTCTTGTATTTACTTGCTTATTTTTAAAGGCACTAATTTTATTTTGTTATGTTATTATTTATTTATTTATACCTTCTTATAATTTCAAACTGTGAATTATTTATTATTTGCTTTACTATCATTATTATTAATATTATTTCCTAAAATTGTTTTACATAATATTTATTTATTTATTCATTTACTATTAGTTTTTTCTTTAAATTTTAAATTTTTAACCTCATCTATTATTTCTCTTTTCATCGACTTGTTTGCTTGTTTATTTATTTTGTTTTATTTTCATTCTACGTACTATCATTCACACTAACACATTTATTATTACTTTGTTATGCCTGTTAGCATCATAAATTATTTTACATTTTACTGCAAAATCGTATTACATTTTGCCCGATACACAATATTGTTTTTTTAAAAATAAATATTATTTCGTATTTTGAGATTTGAAAAGTCGTTTCCTAACTTTTGTGGTTTCGATTTTCTCGATAAATCCGAATAAACGAACATTTTAAAGCATAAATTTTTAAATATTCTCGGGAATTAAGAAAATCGTGTTCTAACTTACGGAGTACAATTTCTTTCTAAAACCGAGAGGATCAAATACCTTTCAAAATAAGTAAATTTTCTGGCATTTATTCTCGTATCGGGAATTTAAGACATTGTGTCCTAACTTACGGAATGTAATTCTCTTTCTCGATTAACATGAATATGCCCCTTTCTCAAAATTTTTTCAATATTTTAACAAAGGATCGTATTTTAAATCTCTTCAAGATTTTCAATTCTCGGCACTAAAAAACACGAAGTAATCAACTAGGTACCAATTTCGGGCGTTACGAGAGTACTAATCCTTTCTCGTGTGTAACCGGCTCTCGAACCCATCTTTTTGAATTTCGTAGACCAAAAACGTCGTTTTAATAAATCAAACTATTTATTAAAAACGACCATCTTACGAGGTGACTCGATCACACCTCATAAAAAAGGATTGGTGGCGACTCCTATTTTTCGTTTTAAAACCAAAAGTCGACTCTTTTAAAAATGGCTTCGACACAACTCATTCGTATCTTGGTGAAAATTGACTGATCCTATTGTACCACACGGGTCATGGAACCAACAATCAGCCATTAGCGGTAGGAGAGGGACATGTGACGCGGCGGTGCTACTTGTAAGTCAGTGGGTTGAATGTGGATGGGCAAGTAGAAGTGATTGTGGAAAGATCCGAGAAGGATGAAACTTGAAAGTGATGGCAGGCTTAGGTAAAACAAAGTTGAGCGCAAGAACAAAAGGTTCAATGGCTTCCTCAAGCCATGCACGTCAGGACAATAGATTAAAGAAAAATAGCAAGGATCTGATTCAGATCGGATTAGATTATAAAATTAACAATCTCACATGCCTAATCACGAAAACAAATCTTCAAAGCACAAAAAGAAAAGACACATGAATTAGTAGAAAAATTAAGGACTCGACGATACACTGCAATTTGGCAAGTGACAACAGTAAAATTAAGATAAATTATAAGGAAAAAGAAGAAAGGATTCAAGCCGCTGACAGTCCTCACATCGGTAGCGGCGAAAACAAATCTTTGTTATTCCTCATTGGCCAACAGATGAAACAAACCACAAAAGATTGATTGGAGATAGTATAATTGTTTTTAATCTTTCTAATCATTTATTGAACACTGAATTTTATAAAGCAAGATGAGGCACTTCCTTCAATGATGCTAAGCATGAAGTAGACAATGATTTCTGTCAAAACTCAGTTAATTATGAATGCAAATTGTATTTATTGAAAACCAAGTTGGTGGTGACGCGTGGAGCCAGGTGATATTGAGCCTCTCTCTTCCTACTCTATGACTCTTTCATAGTTTCTATTTTGGATACTTTGTTTTACATTCAATCCTCCTTTCCACTTCGATCAAAATCTACCACCTACCTTTCAATTCTATCCTCACATAGACCGAACACTTTCTCACCACTTTATCTAGATGTATGGACTCGTATGCTCTTCCAACTTGTGGTTCTACCCCTAACTTCATCTGATCTGTTATTCACCTTTTATCAGGTATGTTTAAAGAAGTTCAATTTTTATGATAAAATAGAAGATTTTGTTGGGGATCTTCTACATCACTGTTTATGTATTTTTGGGGGGATTGGATCTGTTGTTGCAGAAATGTCGGGTAGGTCTTTTTTGCGGGGTACTGAGAGCAAAGAAAGGCTGCTTCCAAGGAAAGGGTATTCGGAATTTGGTTTCAACAGCTCGGATGTTTCCGAGGATCGAGTTAAATGCAGGTGTTTTCGATCATGTTGTGATTCGATTGATAACTTCTGGAGTGGATTGCAAGAACTCTTTGTCAAGTTATATGAAATGGGTCGATCAGATCCCCGTAAGGTGGTTTTTGCTACGAAAATGGGGTTTTCGCTGATGTCTATATCATTGCTTATGCTTTTCAAAGAGCCTCTAAAGGAAACTAGTCAATATTCTATCTGGGCAATTCTTACTGTAGTCGTGGTTTTCGAATTCAGCGTAGGTATATGATCCAATATTCATGATGCCCCATTTCTGCCACAATCCAGACTGCCTCCTATTTGAGTTCCTTTTAACAATTTCTATATTATAGGTGCAACACTTAACAAAGGGTTCAATCGAGCTATAGGGACTTTCTCTGCTGGAGCCCTTGCTTTAGGCATTGCACAAGTATCAACATTGTCTGGGAAGTATGAAGAAATTATTATTTTGATAAGCATTTTCATAGCAGGTTTGAGTTATAGCAGTTAATACTATATAAATATTTACAAATGAGAATTCTTGGGTATTGTGTTCATTCAACTTTATAAAATATAAAATTTCATTCTGCTTTAGGATTTGCTGCTAGCTATTGCAAATTGTACCCTCCCTTGAAGACATATGAATATGGTTTTCGGGTATTCTTGTTGACATTTTGTATTGTACTGGTGTCTGGGAACAACTCAAGAACCTTCTTCAGAACTGCTTTTTACCGGTTGTTGCTTATCTTCATTGGTGCTGGCCTGTGTTTGATTATAAATATATGTATATACCCCATATGGTCCGGAGAGGATTTGCATAAATTGGTGGTTAAAAATTTCAAGAATGTGGCTTCTTCCTTGGAAGGTTAGCTTTACTTTTCAAGTAGTGCTCTCTGAGTAGTTTCTCATTGGAATTCCTTCATTTACTGTGCTAGATTGATCAATCATAACCTTGAACTTTCTTTTTTAGGCTGTGTTAATGGATATCTACAATGTGTTGAATATGAGAGGATCCCTTCCAAAATTCTCACTTACCAAGCATCTGATGATCCTTTGTATAGTGCTTACAGATCAGTTGTGCAGTCTTCAAGCCAAGAGGATACTCTGGTATGTTTTCACATGCCTTCATCCTGTCTTCCTTTATCTCCAAGAATGTAGGAGTTCTTTTCTTTGTTTAAAGTACTTCATTTTTCCAGTTAGATTTTGCCTTATGGGAGCCTCCACACGGTCCTTATAGATCATTCAACTACCCATGGAGAAACTATGTCAAAGTAAGTGGTGCATTGAGACATTGTGCATTCATGGTCATGGCAATGCATGGATGTATACTTTCAGAAATTCAGGTGAGAACACTATCTCCTTTCATATCTTCAAAGAAATTATTTCTACCGAATGCATGATTATATCATTATATACATCTATAAATCAAAAGCTATCTGATTCACTCCTCCTAGACCTCTCTTTTTCCAAAACATGAAAATAGGTTGCCAGACTTTCCTTTCTGCATCAGTCACTTGTTTGCAGGAACCCCTATCCTACAGCTGTAAAGTGCCTATATATCATATAATCATATATGATAGGTCCTCTCAGGATCATGCCTGAATTTATAACTTTGTCAAAAAGGAAGACAGCAAGACCCCATTATCTTTGGCTGAGCCTAAAAAGAAAAGAACACATTGGCAATCGTTCCACTTATGCAATGATACAATGTTCTCTTTATTTTACTTTTCCAGTTTATTTCAACACCGGAATTCATCATATCATGTCTTCAATATTAGGTTTCCACTTACGCAATGACTCTAAGTTCTCTTTATTTTACTTTTCCTGTTTATTTCAACTCTGGCATTTGTAATTTTTATGTCTTCAACTTGATGATAAGAACCAAAATTGTGATGTTAATAGTAAAAGAAATAGTTCCTCAAGGCCATGAAAGAAACCTCTGCTAGAAGTTGACTTGCATTGCTGATTTGATATTGGCAAATTTGGACCACATAGCTAGATATGTTAGCTGCATAATCAGATTTTATGAATTTCTCTACATGCAGGCACCAGCAGAGAAGAGACACGTGTTTGCTCTTGAGCTGCAGAGGGCTGGTAACGCAGGAGCTAAAGTGCTACGTGAGCTGGGACAGAAAGTTGAAAAGATGGAAAAGTTAAGCCCCGGAGACATACTGAGGGAAGTACACGAGGCAGGAGAGGATTTGCAAATGAAGATAGACGAAAAGTCATACCTTCTAGTCAATTCAGAAAGCTGGGCAACTGCACCGCCTCACAGGGAATTGGAAGAATCTGGGAGCATGGCTGATGTTAGAGACAATGAGCATAAAGTGATAAAATCCCTGAGCGATATGTGGGAAGTTCAGCACTCGATTGATCCTCGTGGGCCGGACTTAATTACCTCGGAGAGCATGCTCCAGAAACCATCATGGCCCCGTCTCTCGTTTACTGCAGAAGCATTGCTGCAGCAACAGGAATCTAAAATATATGAAAGTGCTAGTGCTTTATCCTTAGCAACATTCGCATCACTATTGATTGAGTTTGTTGCAAGGCTCCAAAATCTCGTGGATGCATTTCAAGAGCTTAGTGAGAAAGCAAATTTCAAGGTTCATGTGGACCAATCACCTCAAAAGGAGGCTCCAGGATTTTGGAGAAGATTAAGAAATTGCTTTCAGTCAAAGAACTAAATTCTATAAAAGAAGACAAAATGACAAAAAAAAAAAAAAAAAGAAAAGAAAAGAAAGAGAGAGTGTTTTGGAACATATATTTTGGGCTTCAAACAATTTGGAATTAAGTAGGTTCAAATACAGTTGTTAAGGGAGACAAAAGCTTTTAGATTGATTTCTACACTGTTGTAACTTTCCAGATGCATTAAATTTGCATTGATGGGAAAGAACCTTCATATAGAAAGGCCAAGGATGAGCTTAGAAACTGAAATTATCTTGCTCAAAGCTTCTTTTCTTCAAGTTATTTATTATATATGTTAATGGTAAAGCACAGTAATTGAAGTTTCTGAAGGAATACATGGAGAACTGAAAAAACAACATCCTTTCCTTTCTGATAGTAATAAAAGTTCTATCTATCTTCAGCTTCGATCTTTTTCTTTATCCAATCAACTCGTTTTCTGATGTTTCTAGTGCGGGGATCTATTTATGCGCAATGAATGAATATAATTATTACATTCCTAATTTGTTATAATATCAATTAATATAAAAAATCTATGAAAAAGTATAAATATATATAAACCGATTTGTTGCGTAGTCCAATCAATTACAAAATATAATTATTTGATAACCTTAATCTATTGCTACGTGTCTTTAATAAATATTTAAATAAATGATTTTTTTTAATAATCTACTCCTTTTGACATAATCTTTATAACTACCAATATATAAATAAGAGGATAATGCACCCCAACGTACTCAAACCTATGTCCTCTTACATTGACAATAATATTAATACAATTGAGCTATATTAAAATAAATAAATAATTAGGAAGAAATGACGGTGGATTATGAAGAAAATAATCCACTACCAATAATAATTGAGTTTATAGTCGTAAAAGTACTGATAAATTAAAAGAAAAGATGAGGTTAAAAACTTTTGGAGGGCCGAAATAATAATTTACCTATTTCCCCATAATCCTCCTTAGTTGGGCTTTGGACGTTTTTGTAAATGAAAATAGTTGATGAGCAATTGATATGATTCCCATCAGCATATAAAATGCAATTTCTTTTTAAGAGAAGGAAGAAACAAATACAAACAAACAAACGAAAATACAAAACATTTCATTTCTCTTACTTTCTGTTTATTGGGAAACAGCCGGCGGGAAGGCGTCGAGATCGGTAACATTACCTCTCCCCATTTCTTAGTTTCATCCCCCTTAGCTAACATTTTCATAAATAACCATTTGTTCTTTTAGTTATTAATTTGGAATTTTATCTACCTCCTTAGTCAATGTTGTTATCTCCCGATCTTAGGTGCCGGGTATTTTCAAATTTTAAATTCGTATTCAATTTTCCTTGCTTTTCTTTTCTTTACATCTAAACAAGGCCGTGGTTTTTTAATTTTTTTCTGCTTTTCCCCTCCTCCATGTTTATTTTTGGTTCGTTTACTTTCTGGTGTTGCATTCCAGTGTTTGTTTGAGATATTGTTCTTTGAAGCGAGCTGTTTATCAACTTTTATCTGCGTTAAGTGCTTGTAAGATCTATGAATACGATAACATCACCAAAAAAGTATTATTGAATCTTGAGATGTTAAGGATCAAATAATGGGACACTACTGTATATTTGAAATGATTTGTAATTAACGATAGGTTACGGGTTTTCTTTTCTGTACTATTGCAGGTATAACTAGTTAATTGAAGCTGCCAGACTTTGAAATAATATGTCTACGTGGAAGAACCGTTGTATCCAATAGCTGTCCTGATAGATGAGCTAAAAAATGATGAGATCCAGCTTCGTTTAAACACAATCCGTAGGCTTTCAACCATTGCTCGTGCTTGGGGAAGAGCGAACCAGGAAGGAATTAATTCCATTTCTGAGTGAAAACAATGACGATGATGATGAGGTGCTTCTTGCAATGGCTGAGGAGCTGGGAGTGTTTATTCCCTATGTTGGGGGTGTTGAACATGCCCATGTTTTGCTGGCCCCTTTGGAAACCCTTTGCACTGTTGAGGAAACCTGTGTAAGGGACAAAGCTGTCGAGTCATTATGCAGAATTGGATCTCAGATGAAGGAGAATGACTTGGTTGACTGGTTTGTTCCTCTAGTTAAGGTTAGATGTTCTGTTATTTTCAATATTTATATTAATGCTATTGTTTTTCAATACTGTTTTGTGATATTTAGCTGCTGTGCACAAAGCTATAAATTTGAGCTTATTAGATACTTATTTTACATGCCAAAAGCTGTTAATCAGGTTGCAGTAACTGCAAACAATGAATTTTAAGAGCTCAACTTTCAACAATTTATGAACATTGCTAATATGAAGGACAGTGAAAACAGTAACAGAAAGGAATTTAAGTAGTAAGGATAACATGGTTTATGCACCCTAAACTTGGTAGCCATATTTCTGTTTCTATGTTTTTGATGTTATATTTGTTTTTTTTAAATCTTCAGAGGCTGGCTGCTGGTGAGTGGTTTACAGCTCGAGTTTCAGCCTGTGGGCTGTTTCATATTGCTTATCCAAGTGCCCCTGAGATGTCGAAAACAGAATTACGGTCAATATACAGCCAATTGTGTCAAGATGACATGCCAATGGTAAGAAGGTCTGCTGCATCAAATCTGGGGAAATTTGCCGCAACAGTTGAAAATGCTCATTTGAAGGCTGAGATCATGCAGATATTTAATAATCTTACACAAGATGGTAAGTGGAAGGGTTAAGACATGCTTGATTGAGAAAATCTCTCTACTTGTGAGGTTACATTGTTATATTTTGACACATGAATACTGCTTGTTTTCTTCTTCTCTACTGCCATCCCTACCATACTCCTCCATGTTTGCAATAAATGAATTTGTGGTCTGTTCAGATATTTCATCAAGTATTTTTTAGGCCATCTAGCTTGGAAACAAAACTTGTTTTTTTCTTGGTTCTAGTAAAAGAATTAGTAGCTGAAATGATTTTATTTTATTATGAGTTCTCACAAGAAACTTCTTGTTTTAAATTGTATGTCAGATCAAGATTCAGTTCGGTTATTGGCTGTTGAGGGATGTGCCGCTCTTGGAAAGTTGTTAGAACCCCAGGATTGTGTTGCACACATTCTCCCTGTAATTGTCAATTTCTCCCAGGTATATCCATAGATGCTTCTCCTGTTTACATTTAATATTGTGTGAATTTTACAAATTATTTCTTATCTTCTTTCCGGCAGTCTTGTCAGGCATCTTACAAAAAATGGAACTGTTCATAGCCTCATGTTAGTTGTTGGCATGTGTCACTAAAACTCTGTAGCAAGTTTTTAGTGATTTTTCTAGTGAATAACTTTCTAATGTTTCATGATCCATGGAGTATCATGTTGAAACCACATAAAGTTAGGGTTTAATGTGGAGGTTGAAGTTTAAAAGTTGCTCTTTAAATTGTGAGAGGAAGACTTTATTTTGTTGCATTAGCAATATCTGTCATATACTGCAGATTTGACCTATTTCATGCTTTAACTAAAATTTTTTAATTTAGGTGTGGGGTGAGAATGCTAGTGAGTGACCTGAGTATTCCGTTGCATATAAATAATTCTGTAGTGAGTTCAGGCATCTTTAGCAGGAAAACAGCTTCTTCCTTTTTTTCTTTTAATTCCACATGTGCTTATATTTGTTCCATTTTGTGTAATTAACAGGATAAATCTTGGCGTGTGCGTTATATGGTTGCAAATCAATTATATGAACTTTGTGAAGCTGTAGGACCACAGCCTACTAGGTATTAATGTACTGCAAAGCTTCTGATAAAATATGCTAATGCTATATGAGGAAAATTTCCTCTTTATCAATGATATGTATCACTATCTTACACAGTTACATGGTCAACTGTTTTCAGCTTGTTGTGTGTGGGCCAGAAATTGTATTTCTTTGATTATTTGTCATACTATCCTAAGGTGGTTTATGTTTTACTTTTTACATATGTTGATTGTGTTTTCAGGACGGACTTGGTGCCTGCATATGTGCGCTTGCTTCGCGATAATGAAGCTGAAGTTCGCATTGCAGCTGCAGGAAAAGTAACTAAATTTTCTCAAATTTTGAGTCCAGAACTTGCAACCCAACACATTCTTCCTTGTGTTAAGGTACTGATGTTTATGATAAGAAGCTTATGATCCTCAAATGAAATTTCCTGTTAGAGAAGAAACTGCTGTTTGTTTCATGTTACATTAATTATTGGTCATCTTCTTACCTCAATGCATTGCAATACCTTTTATAGGAGCTGTCATTGGATTCTTCGCAACATGTCCGCTCCGCTTTAGCTTCAGTTATTATGGGAATGGCTCCTGTCCTTGGAAAGGTAAGAACATAGAGTAATTCCTTGATTGGGAAGTACCCTAGGAAATTCCAGGGTCTGTTTAGTGCTGGTAATGCAGGACAAACGCGTACAAGCTAGAGGTACCAATATAAATTATCTCCTATGGGATTGGACTGATAGAAGGTCTTTTCATTCAGTTGTGGTTGTTATAACAGTTGTCTCAATGTTCATGCTGGATGTATCAGAAACTGGTTTGAATTGGGATTATTGAATTTCATTTGTTGGTCCTTGCAGGATGCAACTATCAAGCAGCTTCTTCCAATATATCTCTCTCTTTTGAAGGATGAATTCCCTGATGTGCGTCTTAACATAATCAGCAAGCTTGATCAAGTGAATCAGGTTAGTTATAAGTTGGAGCTTCCCTCTGTTTCTATGTGTGCTGTTCTGCTTATGTTTTGCATCCTCGGTTGTTTTTCGTTTGCTCGAGATTCAACTTTTATCCAACATAAAGCTGTTGAAGCACAATGGCACCCGGGTCTTCTGAGTGGCTATTAATACTGAATAAATTTAATTTTAGTTACAACTTGTTAATTGGTATACATGCTATTATTGAGTTCTACGTGCAAACATTATATTGACGTTAACTGCATGTTCTCAAGCAGCTTTCTAGGGTTTTTTTTTTTTTTTTTTTTCTATATATAAACTGACTCTTTCTCGCAGGTTGTTGGAATTGATCTTTTGTCCCAATCCTTATTACCAGCCATTGTTGAGCTTGCTGAGGATAGACATTGGAGGGTTCGGCTTGCTATAATTGAGTATATACCATTATTGGCTAGTCAGTTAGGTGTTGGATTTTTTGATGATAAACTTGGCACCCTTTGCATGCAATGGTTGCAGGATAAGGTTTGTGTTTTCTTATCTTGCATGTGCAATAGCTATAAGTTTAAAAAACTTATTTCTTTATGTATTAGTCATTTTCTTTTTGGCAATTTTGCTATATTTCTGTACTCATGGTTTTATTATATTTTTTTATTTTCTTAGAACTTTCATATATATATATATATATCTAATGTTTTTCTCTGAGTAGACTGATACTTTTTGAGGGTGCATTGACTAAAGACCCGAGATGAAAATTTGTAGTTTATTTACCATCTAAGGTTTCATGAAGGGAAAATAAATTTTAAAAGATTTCAAATGATTAAACAGTGGAATTCCTGATGTTGATTAGTTTACAAAATACTCGTTCCTATCTAAAATCTTCCAGTTTGATATTGCACAAGTAAAATGGGTGTAATGCATCCACATTTTTTGTTATGCTTTGTATCACATGTTCGTAAATGATATCAGGAAGTACCAATGCTTTTGGCTTGTGATTATTGCTATTATTTAGAAGTCTGCAATCGGCATTGTAAGTATTGTTGTATATTGACTGGGAACAGATTTTTTGGCTTCTATGGGAAGTAATAGAAAAACTGGAAAGTCTTTTTTAATAAGTGAATGCTTTATCCACTGTGTTGTTACTGTTAATTTACCGATTGCAAAACAATGACATAATTTCTAAACTAAGCACTATTTTTGCATGGTATTGTTACAGGTTTACTCTATTTGAGATGCAGCTGCTAATAATTTGATGCGTCTTGCTGAAGAATTTGGCCGTGATTGGGCAATGGAGCACATTATTCCGCAGGTCTGTGCAATAATATTGACAATTGATCCTTACCAAGCAAGTAGGAAGTATTTTCTGAAACTTAAACAGATGCCTGTGCTAATCCTTCAGTTTTGTCTTGTATTATGAGAATCCTCAGTGACAACATAAAACTTTATGCACTATAACATGGTTTTTACAGGAATTCCCTTCTATTTCTCATGTGCTTTGCTTGGTAGAGTAGATAGAAAAGTAAAATGATAGAAAAATGGAAGAGACAATTGAAAACATAATTTTCTTTCTATTCTTGCTAGGAAAGATGCAGAAGTTGAAAGCAAATATAAATTTCTTTCAATCCATTACTTTGTAAAGTTTTTATCTGAATATGATGAATAATATTGTTGATGTATAATACTTAACTCGCATCTTTTCCCTTCTCTCTCTTATCCTTTCAATTTGAAATAATGTGATATTGTGAATAAAAGCAGAATATTAGTATCTTTTCCATTTTCGTTCCACAGTTTTTTCTATTACCAAGCACGTCCTAAAATCATTTTCTTTCCACTGTCCGTCATCTTCCATCCACCCTTCCACTTTCATTCTAACAAGCACACCTTGTTCTTTTTCTCTTAAGCCATGCGTTACCACACTTTGAAGTAGTGAGATATGATGCGATAGCATCCATATGAATTTTTGACTAGTTGCTGCATTCTTTGGCTTGCTAATAATTACACAGAGACCTTTTCATTGTGTTAGTTGCCCCTTTGTTTAATTTATATTTTAATTGGTTTTTTTGTTTCTTTTGGGCATCAACAGAGTTGGTTTATAGTTTTGTTTAACGGGGAAGTTTGGATGTTATGTGAACAGGTACTAGAGATGGCAAACTCTCCACACTATCTGTACCGGATGACCATTCTTCGTTCCATTTCTATACTTGCTCCTGTTATGGGATCAGAAATAACATGTTCTAAACTGCTGCCAGTTGTTGTAAATGCATCAAAAGACAGGTTTGTAAAGAAAATCAATATGGAAAGTGTATGTAGCATTCTGATAAAGTATCTGTAATTGATGGCCTGCATTTTGCTTTCTGCAGAGTCGCCAATATTAAGTTTAATGTGGCAAAAGTTTTGCAGTCTCTCGTTCCTATCGTTGATAAGTCTGTTATATTCCAATTTCGAACATACTTGACCATCTCTTTCAATTAGTTCGAGTTCTCCCCTTTCGATCGCATCTTTCATTTATCCTTTTTTATTGGTTTGTTATTGTTGGCCAACTGATTGCTGCAAATAGGTGGTGGAGAAGTCAATCCGTCCATGCTTGGTTGAGCTGAGCGAGGACTCAGATGTGGATGTTCGTTATTTTGCTAACCAAGGACTTCAGTCGATCAATCATGCTACGATATCCAGTTAGGCCTAAGCCAGATTTGTTTACCACGTTGCTGGGGGAGCTTTAGATTTTTGCTTGCTAGGTTTGGTTTTGTCATTTACTTTCTCCAATGCTGATTTTTAGCCGGTTAAAATATGCCATAAAAATCCCTATACTCTTTCATAAATTTGAAATTTAATCCTTGTACTTTTATTTCTAACAATTTAGTCTCTTTACTTCTTAGATTTCAAAATTCAAGTCCAATTGTTAACACTCAACACTGTCAAAATAATTTTTTTAGTTACATAGTTATCAAGTAAATATCTTTTTTTAATTTCAAAATATCACACCAACAAATTTAACTATAGTAATAATTGGACTTGAATTTTTAAATCTAAAAAGTAGAAGAATTAAATTCTAAATTTCAAGTTTATAAAAATTACGACATATTTTAATCTTCCGTGTATCTTGTGCCTGTGGCTGGCTTGTATTTTTTTCTTCAATACCTGTGGCTGTCTTGTAGAAAGCTACTTTAGGCTACTGAAAATTTGCGAGACTCATATCCCAAATTAATCTTTCTAATTCGTGATTTTTGGTTGAGCTCATGATTGATTAATGTAAATAGAAATATGACTATATTTTGGTAGTTCAATGGTTTTTGAATTTGAGACCTCTAAAAACAGTTAATAATTGAAACATTCCTGTGGGAACAATATTTGGACTTTAAATTTTATGAGTTTAACGCATGTATGTCATATGCTATGAAGTATAATTATATTTACGTCATAAATTTACCCTCTTAAATTAGCAATTGATCGATTAATTTAACATAAAATTGGACCCTTCATTGAGTTTAATTTCCTAATTCTTTTTCCAGTAAATCCAAGTCTAAATGACTTTTTTTCAATAAAAGCAAAATGCTAAAAATTTTTTTTTTTGAAAGGGGCCATTTTATTTTTGAAATACTGCTTCATAACATAAGACAAATCTAAAATCATATCCTACGCATGTTACTTTGTTTGATAAAAGTGTTTAACAAATAATATTTGAAAATTCATTTCCGTGCTTAATAAAATAAAATAAAAATCAATAATAACTTAGAACTTTTAACTCTCATTTCATTTTAAACTATAAATGACTAAACTTTTCTGATGAAATAAAAATTATTAAACACACTACTGAAATAAATTATTTCAATTTTTTATAACATGATAAATTGATTATTTATTAACCGGGCTGTGATCAATTGGGCCTTGGGTTTTAGTAGGGCACAATGTTAAAACGACAAAGTTTGTCAGGGCGGAAAAACTCTAAAGAACACATTTGGTAAATTAGATCCCGTGATGTGTTAGGTAATGCTTAAAGAATTAGGATGATTTTATAATCCAACAAGAAGTTATAGTCAAGGCAAAGAAGGAGAGAGACATCAGACAAAGACACTCTTTCTCTTGTTCATCACCAATAAATTTCATTCTTTTATGAAAAAAATACATTCAAAATTATAAATAAATTAACACCTCTTCTCGGGCAAATATCCCAAAAATATCAAAAAAAATCAAAATTTACCGGAAAGGACAGGTTTCAAAAATATTGACCGGAAAGGACAATTTCTCCCAAAAACGCGTCCACGTCAGCGCGATTTTGGGGGAAAACGGCCTAAAGCGCGTCCCTGAGGGAGCGCTTTTGGCCACCTCAGCAAAAACACTCCCACGAGGGCGCGCTTTTGCTGAAGTGGCCAAAAGCGCTCCTTCAGGGACGCGCTTTAGGCCATTTTCCCCCAAAAACGCGCTGACGTGGACGCGTTTTTGGGGATTCTTTCCCGTCCACTTGCAATGTGAAAAATGAAATAAGTTTTTGGGCAGTAGTCTCCGGCAAAATAATTTTGAGGAGACGTTTCAGAACAAACCGTGGCCGAAAACGCTTCCACGTGGACGCGCTTTTGCTACAGTGGTCTCGGGCACAATTATTTTGAGGAAACGTTGCAGAACAAACCGTGGCCGAAAACGCTCCCACGTGGACTCTCTTTTGCTACAGTGGTCTCCGGCAAAATTATTTTGAGGAGATGTTTCTGAACAAACAGTGGCCAAAAACGCTTCCAGCAGGGTGCACTATTACCAGGAGTACTGAAAAGCGCTCCCATGTGGACGCGCTTTTGCTACAGTGGTCTCCGGCAAAATTAGGCTATAAATCAACCAAATTTCATTCTCAGTTGGCAGAAAGCAAATTCAAGCAAAAGGAAAAAAAATTGAAAATGAGTGAACGTATTAATGCTGTTATTTACTACGATGGTGAAGTGCGTAACACCGAAAATGGTGTTGTTTTCTTATCGGAGAACACAGCGCGATTGAGTTTTAATCGGAACGTTGATTTGGTAGAACTTCGCAAAAGAATTAGGCGTAAAATATTCGAAACAACGCTAATGAAAGTTCAGTCTATTAAGTATAGATTTTGCGCTTCGGTTGATCCGGTGAGATATGACTCATTCGACATCAAAGGTCCTTGGAGCCTTAAGGCAATGGTGGAGACTCATCTTGCCAGTGGTTCACCCTATATCGAGGTATATGTAGAATTTTCATCTCCAAGTGATCTGGCTGCGACCTCAACATCTAGTATCGTTCGAGGGGAATACACGACCCCAAGTCGACACTCTGTAAGTGGGAGGCAAAACACAGAAGTGCCCGTGTGCGGTGGTAGTATGGAAAACATAACCCCTGCACGACACTCGGTTGGTGGATGGGACATGCATATTCGTCATTCGACGTCGGATGACAGAAATACGTATTGGGGGACGTCATCAACTTCTAGTGGATGGCAATCCACATACGATTGGGATCTTTACGAAAGATGTTTAAGGAGGGATGATGTATTACCGACGACATCCACCAGCGAGGGGCCCTCGTTTGTTGCAGGTTATGGAGGATCGGACGATGAATCCGATGTGGATCCACCTCGGGAGCCAGGGCCTGACGGTGCAGAAGTTGGATTATTTTCTGAACCGGAGCCCGTTCCAATTGTACCTGAAGACGTTGAGGGCGGTTCAGACGAAAAAGAAGAAGATCCGCTATTCAGGGCATACTCACCTCTAGCGCACATGCATAATGTCGATCTATCTCAAGATGATGCATTGGAGTTTCCTGAACTACCACACCGAACGCGTGACCGTACAAATTCTTCATTGGATTCGGATCAATTAGAAGTTGGTAACCAGTTTTCCAACAAGAATACTTTTCTTGGTGCATTGAAACAATACAGCATCAGGAACGGGGTTAACTACACTATGGTTAAATCAAAGCTCGATAGGTACGAGGCGAAGTGTGCAGTGCAAGACGGCACATGTTCATGGAAAATCATGGCGTCGTTGAGGAAAAGGACAGGGATGTGGGAGGTGAAAAAGTACAAAGGTCTGCATACATGTCTTACCGGTACAGTACCACTATGTGTTCAATGATTTCGAATAACACTAATATTATGTAATGTTGCATTATTTAACGTACTTTGTTGACAGGTGTAACACAAGATCATCCGAGGATGGATTCAGACATGTTGGCTGATTTAATAATCCCGACGGTGAAGGCCGATCCCAAAACTACAGTGCCGGCCTTAATTGGCAATATTCGTAGCCAAATGGGGTACACGCCCTCTTACAGAAAGGCTTGGATAGCCAAGCAGAAGGCATTGGAAAAGTTGCACGGTCGGTGGGACGCTTCATATAATGAAGTGTGGCAGTGGTGTCACGTGTTGGAGACGTATGTCCCAGGCAGCACAACAGACCTTGAAACGGAATCGGCGTACTACAACGATCGTCTGCTCCGTGGATGCGCAGTGTTCAAGCGTCTATTCTGGACATTTAAGCAATGCCGAGATGCTTTTACATACTGCAAGCCATTGGTACAAATTGACGGTACCTTCATGTATGGTAGATATACGCATCGGCTATTGCTAGCTGTGGCACAAGACGGCTGTGGGAGAATCCTTCCGATTGCGTTCGCAATAACACTAGGGGAGTCAGCTGATGACTGGGACTTCTTCCTATCTAGGTTAAGGAGGCATGTCTGCCCTCAACCTGACATATGCGTTATATCGGACCGGGGCCCTAGAATACTTGCGGCAATAGAACGACAGGGAAGCATATTGCCTGAGGCATGTTTCGTCCAACTACTATGGGCAACACCGATCTAAAAGACAAAAACGGCAAGTGACCGATATGGGTATGAAATATCTATTAATATAATTTCTTTTGAAATTTGCAATTTATTCGCAATTGAATAGTGGTATGTAATATTCGCTATCAACGTATATTAGCAGGGTACGAGATCAATAAAGACCGTTTTCATGAGATGTTGGCCAGTTTGCGCGCAGATAACGCCGAAGGCACAGAGTACCTGTGCAATATTCCTTTTGAACAGTGGACACAAGCATATGACGGCGGCCTACGATATGGTCATATGACCACAAACCTGGCCGAATGCATAAATTCTGTGCTAAAAGGAACCCGTCATCTGCCGATTACAGCAGTTTTGCGGGAGACATATTTTCGTTTAGCGGCACTATTTTCGAAGAGAGTAGCGAGTTATCGAGGGCAGATGCAAGGAGGCATGTATGGACCCCGAAGGTCTTGCAAGAAATTAACCGTGGGAAGGCACGGGCGAACACCATGCACACAGTGTGTCACGATCGCGACAGCCTATGGTTTCGTGTCACGGAGTTTGACAGACCGAACCAAGGTATTGTTGGCGGGCATTATCGTGTACACTTGACAAATAGGACATGCGACTGTGGGATATTTGATGCACTTCGTTACCCATGTGCTCATGTACTTGCGGCTTGTCATAATCTTCGTCTTGACCCCATGAGCTATGTCGACGAAGTCTACAAATTAGAAAACATGTACAACGTGTGGAGACACGTATTCTCACCAGTCCCAGATGAACGTAAGTGGCCATCGGTATCGCTTGCACCGTATAAGCTGTTGCCGGATAGAGAATTGAGGCGCAAACCAAAAGGTCGACCTTCCTCGACTAGAATACGCAACAATATGGATATCCGAGAACCGACCAACCAAAGTCGACGGTGCGGGTGGTGTAGGAACCCGGGCCATACATCTCGTTCGTGTCCAAATCGGACTAGTTGACCGTGTTCTTAGCTTGTCTTTGTGGCTCTTGCTGTGCTAAAAATTAAAAAATAAATATTTTTTAAATATATTAAAACTAAATTACAATAAAATAAAAATAAAAAACAACTTCTTATTTTATTACATATATTAAAATTAAATTACAATAAAAAACTTAAACAATTCTATTTTATTAAAGATATTAAAATTAAATTACAATAAAAAAATTAAACAACTATTTTTTATTAATATATTAAAACTAAATTAAAAAAATATAAAAAAAAAATAAACCATTTCTATTTTATCAAAGATATTAAAACTAAATTAAAAAAAATTAAATTACAAAAGAAATAACATTAAACTCAATTTTATTAAATATAAAAAAAATTTATATTGCAAAAACTAAATTATCAAAGAAAACTTCTTATTTATTAATATATTACAACTAAATTACAAACAAATAAAAAATAAAGAAAACTTCTTATTTATTAAATATATTAAAACTAAATTACAATAAAATAAAAAATAAAAACAACTTCTTATTTTATTACATATATTAAAATTAAATTACAATAAAAAACTTAAACAATTTCTATTTTATTAAAGATATTAAAATTAAATTACAATAAAAAAATTAAACAACTATTATTTTATTAAATATATTAAAGCTAAATTAAAAAAATATAAAATAAAAAAATAAACCATTTCTATTTTATCAAAGATATTAAAACTAAATTAAAAAAATTAAATTACAAAAGAAATAACATTAAACTCAATTTTATTAAATATAAAAAAAATTTATATTGCAAAAAACTAAATTATCAAAGACAACGTGTGAAGATATTAAAATTAAATTAAAAACACAAATAAAAAACAACTTTTTTTATTCAAAAATAAAAAAAATTTATTACAATTTAAAAAATAGAAAAGCCGATCCTAATCAATGTTGATGCCGGTGGGAACCAGTGCCACAGTCTGGCGGGGGTCGTGGAACCTCAGGCGGGGAATCGGGTTCCTCCGGTAGTGGGTCTGGTTCTGGGTGTTGCGATGATGACCCACCTTGATAAAATAATGACCCCGGAGGTGTTTGCATAAACCACGGCGGGGGTGACTGCATCCCGTACGGTGAAGGAGCCTGGTAGAAAGAACTGCTCCCCGACGGCGCCTCCTCTAATCCCACACCCGACGTCGGCCTTACGATCGGCTGGCTAACGGGAGTTGTCGGGAACAGACTCGAACCCGGCCATGCATTCCAACCTGGGGTGGGACTAGGAAAAGGAAACATATATGGGTTAGGAGGATACATATAAGGGGCAGGGTACGCACCTGGGATAAACTGTGGACGCTGTGATGTCGGTGTTGTCAGCTGAACTGATGGGCCCGGTGATTGTGTAGGCACTGTTGATGGGCCCGGTGACTATGTAGGCGCTGTTGCTGGGCCCGTCTCATCACCCCTTCTCCTTGAATGTAAAGGGGCCCGACGTTCCCTTCGCTCGCGAATTTGCCGTCGCCTCTCTTCATCCGACAACAGATACGGCTTGCCATGGATTCTAAACCATGGCATGTACTCCGGCACGCACGCTAACTCAGGAACTATGATCGGTTCCCGGTTAGGTAAAAAGTCATACCGGTTCTCCCACGTCTCGATATGTTCTGACCAAAATCTTGGCCAATCCGTGTGCTGCTGCCGTAAGTCCACTTTGTGCTCATCATCGAGCACCTCAGGAGGCACGGGAATCGGTTGCCGGCATCCAAATTGCCGCAGCACCCGATCTGACTGGTGCATCTCCACGGTCGCGTAGGTGATTAGCGGGACCTTAACGTGCCAACTGTTCAGATTTTGGAGGAACTCCTCCGGAATTACTGCCCGAATTTCGGGATCCTCGTACGGTGTCCATTGAAACTATATTAACATTACCAAAATATTAGTTATATACATAATACTAGACACTACATACGAAATACTAAATTATAATAACGAAATTCGACACTTACTTGTGATTCCGACCGTTGTTCCAATAGGAGCCGTATATCCTCAAGCGAGTTAGGTATTCCAACATGACTCGTCGGATGGTTCCACCTAATTAAATAAACTTTTAGCATGCAATTATACTATAAATCTACGACATAATTGTAAAATATAATATTAAATTTACCTCGTTATCAGTGGCAATGAATATGGCTGGTCGAGTCGAGGACGTAAAAATGGAAATCGAAACCATGCCCATGACTGCAGTAGTGATAGGCAACCTCCGATTTTTGCTTTACTCGGCAGCGTCGCCCCGCACATCTCCCGGTACAACCTCGATAGCACGGCAGACCCCCAACTCAATTCACCGGCTGCTCTGAAATCAACAAGTTTCAGGAGCCATCGTGAACCCCCGGCTTATCGTGGCCACGTGCCAAAAACCCGCTTCCATAGGTAATTCTCGATCAATGGCGATGGGGGACCAGGCATGTTGCGAATATAACATTGCAACACCCGATCTACAGACTGTTTAAAAAATTATAAAATTCAACATTAATTAAAATTGCATAATTAAAAAAATTTAATAATATTGAAAAATTAACATTCAAACTTACCATTTTCATTTGCTCGACGGTAATGTGCTTGTTGTCTAGGCGACGCAATTCCCCGGCCATTGTACTCCGATAAAGAATTTTCAAATTTTCCAAAAAATAGATATATTAAAAAAATTATAAAGGGCTTTTTCGTAAATAGTAAAGGACTATTTTGAAATTTGAGCGTAAATTTCAAGGACTTTGAGAGAAACTTGAGAGAAAATTGAGAGCAAATTGAGAGAAAATTGAGAGAAAAATGAGAAAGGATTGAAGTGTGAAAAAAATGAAGGGTTGGGGGGTATTTATAGTTTTTTTTTCTGACCGTTGGGGGGCCAACGGTCAAAAAAAATTTGACCGTTGCACGGCCTAAAGCGCGTCCCTGAGGGAGCGCTTTTGGCCACCTCAGCAAAAGCGCGCCCTCGTGGGAGCGTTTTGCTGAGGTGGCCAAAAGTGCTCCCTCAGGGACGCGCTTTAGGCCGTTTTCCCCCAAAATCGCGCTTACGTGGACGCGTTTTTGGGGGAAATTGTCCTTTCCGGTCAATGTTTTTGAAACCTGTCCTTTCCGGTAAATTTTGATTTTTTTTGGTATTTTTGGGATATTTGCCCCCTCTTCTCTCTTTTTCTAACATAAAATTTATTTATTAAAATAATAATTTTATAAATAAAATAACTATTTTTTAAAAACAAAAGTGCAAACAAGGTTTAAATCAAATTCAAAATTTTCCTTATTTTTAGTTTTATTTTATAAATAATAAATTATTCATTATACATCTGTCATTTTTCCTTAGTCCTCAACAAATTTGTCGAGCCTTGGAATCGCCTACGCCCACAACCACCGATACCAATACCATTAGTCTGAACCCCCAATCATGCCTGCCCTCAAGCACAACCTCAAACGCAACAAGTTCATTCTGGACAGCAACCTAATGAAATTGATTCTTACCCTTTTTTACCTCAAACTGTAGTTTTTTATCCAACCTGAACATGGTGGTCTTCATGGGTTTTTCCTTAAATTGTTTTGTTTATAAAATTATTATTTTAATAAATAATATCACATTAGAAAATGAGAAAATAGATATTAATTTACTTATAAATATTTATATTTTGTATATAATTTTATAAAGTATTATGTATTTTCATAAAATGAACGTTTAAATAATTTATTTTTATTTTATTTTTTGAATTTTTAATTTTTAAGAATCAATGCTAGATTGACATAATGTGTAAAGTTGAGGGTTAAATTTGTTGAGTTTTTTAAATTTAGAACCAAATTGATAGAATCTATAAATATTGGTGGGCTAAATTAAGTTTAATCAAGGCTCTATTTATATAGGGAGAGTCTAGAAAGTTCAACTATAATTAAACTTAATTACTTAAATATTAAATTAATAAAATATTTATCTACAAGATAAATTATCTACAAGATAAACATTAAATTAAATTTAATATTAAGATAATCACTTTAATATTAAATTAATAAAATATTATTAAGATACGTATTAAATTAAATTTAATATTAAATCTATTAAAATAATATTATTTTTGGAATAATTAATCTAAAATCAAATTTTCTAGTAGAGTTCCAGTACGAGTGTAATTCTTCCACTACTCAACCATTGAAGACCCACCATCGACCATTTTTCGGCCACTGGAATGCCACCGTCGCAACCGCCGACACCCCGAGCTGGTTCAATTTCTACCTATTCGGTTCGGGCCAGTGATAGCCTAACTAGTCCAGTCCAATCAGTCGGCCCAGTTTCACATACCAAGCCTGATTCAACTAGTTTTTGGGTCTTGGTCTCGGTTTTAGGCTCTCAAGCCTAATTTATGATCTCAGATCCAATTTTCAAGTTCAAGTACCAATTAGACCGATTGTTTGACTTGAAAATTAATTTTCAAAAATATCATATTAATTTTAATTAATTTGATTAATTTAATTTTACTTTATCAAAATTAATTTTCCTAAAAATACTTAGATTTTCCAAATTAAATTTTCAAGAAAATTCTTTAATCAAATTCTCTAGTTGAACAATTCTTACGACTGCCCAATTTAATTCCACATCGAATAAATCGACTCAATTAAATTATTTCCATAGACGTAGAAGTTTCTTTTGATTCAAAAGCAGTCCGATCGAGCTTTTGTTGAGTTAGCGGAGGGACCAATCGGACATATATAATTAGGCTTTAGTAATTGCAATTATATCCAGAAGCATTGTTTCGATAATTCTCAATTACTTAATCATGGAGTCAGTATACAAGAAGTAACATGATTGAAAACTCTTTATTGTATACTCTTTACGAAAGCAATTCATCCAACTGCTTTTTCCAATGACCTCGTCATTTGTGTGTTACCCTCATATGATATCCTTGATTCCTTTGAGTTAAATCCATTCACTCAATACAATTTTCTTTTATCTCATTGTCACCACTGTGTCTTCTTAATGATTAATATGATCACTATCAACAAATGACTATAATAAATGGCTGATAATACTTAAGAATATCATATTTTAGTATTAATTACATATTTATTTTGAGTATGATCCTACTAATTTGAGCTATTTATGATTTTTTATCTTGTAGGGACTAAATTGAAGGCAAAAGGAAATTTAGGGGCAAAAAGCGTGAATTTAAGGATAAAATGGGCCAGCACGCGAAATAGGAAAGAAGTGGCACCGAAAATGCAAAATGTGGAAGACTTGGGGGCAAAAGTACAAATAAGAGATTTTATAAACATAAGACTTTATTTAAATTTGAATTATATTAGGATTATTTTTAAGATTATTACTTAGATTTAAGCTTTTATCTTTATTTATCTTTTAGAATTTAAATAGTAATATACTAGGTTTCCTAAGTACTATAAATAGGGGATAGAGTGACACAAATTGCACTAATCTTTTCTGTAAAAAGCTCATTTTCCCAAAAAGCTCTAGCCTTTGTTCCTTTCTTTTATTCAATAAAATTTCATTTTTATTAAGTTTATTTCTCTTTTTACCAAAAAGCATGAGTCACTCAACTCATCTAGCCAAAGGTTGTCGAGATTCCCCAAAAAAGGTTCATGAGGCTTAGAATCCGCACTTAGCCTTCTCAACGAGTATTCATCGTTTCTTCGCATTACGGGATTGACGCTTCTGTCCATGTCCTTCCAAAAGTGTTCTTTTCATCTTGTGCAAAGGCGGCCGCTTTGTATATTTTGGGAAGGTTGCATAGTTGGTTTGTAACACCCTAAACCCGGCCTAGGAGTCTAGACCGAATCCCGAATGCTACATTGATCACCGAAGTGATCGTGGGTAAATTTTTACAAAATAAGTTATCACGTCAGACCAAAACCTTTGATCATTTAAATTCAATCAGTAAAAAAAATTGCAGTTATGTTTACTATAAAATCGGAGTTAAATGAATGGATGAAAACTCAAAACGGAACTTGTACCATAATCTTATAAGAACTTACAGCTCAAAAATTGAATAACAAAATAGAAACTATAAATACAAACTTATGCTATATTTTTCTCCAAGACTGTCCAAGACCTCCGCATACCGAGTCCAGTGCCACAATTCTGAAACGTGCCTAAAAGGGAAACACTAAGAGGGGGTGAGCTACTTGAGCTCAGCGTGAGTCCGGATCAAGTCCAAAAACAGAAATACAGTACACAATCCAATATCGAACAACTATAGATATATTATCGGAAGCAGAAGTTAATACCGGAATCAACGTTCCAACGGAACGTAACATCTCAAACACATACACTCAGTCATATGTATTTACAGTCAGACAAAGTACAGTCAGATAGTCTAGCACCTAGAATGCTCAAAAAGATGCGTATGAAAGTAGTCAAACAATGAAACCACCCATCCAGCCAACACACCTCTCCGTCTCTCGATCACACCCCATAAGAGCTGTTAAAGCTCATCCAACCGAAACACACCACGTAGAACCTCGAAAA
Organism: Gossypium australe; assembly: GCA_005393395.2. Classification (NCBI taxonomy): domain Eukaryota; kingdom Viridiplantae; phylum Streptophyta; class Magnoliopsida; order Malvales; family Malvaceae; genus Gossypium; species Gossypium australe. The sequence goes on along the minus strand of CM016625.1, from coordinate 18,142,294 downwards.
GCCTATCCAACCCTGCACACCACATATGTGGATTGAGCCACTCAGATATTAATACGCAGTAGAGCTGACGTATATGCAGTACAGTGCAATGTAGAAGTCCGTCGTACAGTCATGTTGCAGATTAAACTACCAAATTAGATAATAGTGCGCAGCAAAGCTGACGCACCTGCGGTATAGTGTGATAGATCGCTGTACATATAAGTTGCAGTAGAACTGCCAGATCAGATCAGAATCAGACTCCCTTCTCTTCATAACCCACCCAAATCCTTAATTTATGGAAGTTTATGTATGCACCCTGATCGTTGATGCAAAGTCTTAAAATTTATAACTAGAATAATCGAACTTGGAAACTAACTATGACAACGATTTGAGGCAAGCTCACCTATCGAACAGTAGTATAGCTTAGGCAAGACCGGATTGTCGAACCCAAAGGAACCAAATGTACTAATACTAACTCTCTTTTTATTATCTAGCCTAAAATAAAGGGAATTTGTTGTTTAATCTAAAATTAACTAATTATTAAACTAAAGATTCTAAGACAAGGAAGAATGAAATTGGGGAAACACTTGTGGGAAAAACCAATTGATTAAGACGATACCCGAGGAAGAATCCACCTAGACTTCACTTGTTATCTAACACTGAACTAGACGATTTATTCATTTGACTTGATCCGTAGGATTCCCTAAGTTATATTAATCCCTCTCTTCAAGGCGACTAACGTCTAACCCTAGGTTAATTAATTGAAATCTCCTTCTAATTAAAACCCCTCGAATCGCATTAACTCGATCTATGGACTCCTATATTAGGTTTCACCCTAATCCGGCAAAATCTCGTCACCCTATCTCTAGGCATGCGAACAACTCCGCTTAATTATGATAGATCTACTCTTAGGCAGGGTCTATTCTTCCTCCACCTAAGCACATCAAACTTGAATTAATATCTTGGAAATATCAACACAAGAATTAAGAACGCATAATTAAGAACAAATCAAATATTTATTATATAGTTCAGAAAACAATAACAAGATTCGTCTTAGGTTTCATCCCCCTCAGGTATCTGAAGGGTTTAGTTCATAATAATAAAAGAAAACATCTCAGAAGAAAAGATAAAACAAAACATAAGAAATCCCTAAAACCCCCTGAAGGAATTGAAGGAGAGATCCTCCGTCTTGAGTATGATTCCGGCTTCTTGAGATGGATCAACTGGCTATCTTCGAGTGAATCCCCACAAATCTACCTTCTTTGGCCTAGCTGGACACCCCCTGACAAAAGCCTTGGGTTCCCCCCGACAAAAGCCCTGGCAGAAGGCTTCTGCCGAACTCCCCCTTAAGTTGCCCCCTAGGGTGTTTATATAAGCTTTGAGATGCCTTACTTGGCCCCTAAGTATCCTAATTTGAGTAGAATTCCTCCTAGAGTGTTTAAATAGGCTTGGAATGTGTTTCTTTGCCTCCAAGTATCTTATTCCGAGTGAAACTCTTCTTTCTTACGGCAGGGACACGCCCATGGCACACGCCCGTGTAAGTCGTGGCCAGGCCGTGTTTGAAGCTGTTGAATGGGGCACGGCCGTATGGTCTTGGGCACAGGCCATGTGGATTTCGTGATATGGCCCATTTACTCCGTTTTGGGCCCATTTTTCATTCTTTTCATCATCCGGTGCTCCCCTGAGTGTAAAACATAAAAAAAAAGGATTAAGAGCACCAAATTACATAATTCAAGGCTTAAATCATCCAAAAGCATGCTAAATGTGGGCTTAAAATATGTTACTATTACGGTTTATCAAATACCCCCACACTTAAGCTTTTGCTTGTCCTCAAGCAAAATTCTCAACTCACAATTAAAACGAACTTCCTTGATTCATAATATTCATTAACAATGCCTTATCATAATTCATAGATAATTTATACATGGCTAATTCAACTCAAAGAGTCCTAAAGATTCAAACAATCAAAGTCATAAATTTATAGCTCGAAAACATAGGCGTTTCCCTTTACCTGAATAATTACCTCTGATTCGGAATTGACAAAAGTTGACATCCTCACAAGAGATTCACTCAAAATCACTCAAAGTGTTTAAGGTTCAAAATTAAGCACACACAAGTCAAACATGAAAAGCTAATCCCATAAGCTTGCATAAAAATCAAATCTCCACCACTATAAAATGAGATGATACACAAATCAAAAGGTCTTTAAAAGGGTTGTAACGTGGCTTAGGTTTAAGGTGTGGATAAAGGTTGAATTAGTGGGTTAGAATCGAGATTGACTTGAAAAATCACCTAACTAGAGATATCGGACTGATAATAATTAAATAAATAATATTCTGATATGAGCTTCTTCTTCAATAATTTGGAATTTAACGTATAAGCTCGCCTAATCACAAAACCAATAGTGAATATTCTTCGATTTTTTTAAGAACACATCAAATTACATAATAAAAGATGAATTCCACTAATAAAATAATTAGGCAACCGATCAAATCAGATCTCGACAGAAAGGGTAGTCAAGGAATGGTAATAACAAATACAAAGGATTTTGAGTTAATATTAGTAGGTGAGTCAATAAAAAGGGTTGTTAGGATTAAACGGGGTTCACTAGTGGTTAATTGTGAAGGTAGGCTTTTAGTGGAGTGAGTGGGTTAAAACCTAGGTGCCTTTATCATCTTTGTATATCAAATCAAAGGTGTGGTCTTGACATGTATAATCGATGCAAGTTCTAGAATAACAAATCAATGTTGACACACTCATAATAAAAAGTGAGCATGAAAGAAATATATGCTCTATAAGGCTTAAAATCTCACGCAAATTATGGGTATTTGATGTCAACCTCGCAAATTTCAAACTTCAAGGTAATAATTAAATTCAGGTCAATAACCTAAAAATTTTAATTTTGAAAAATAGACTTATCATGCTTGACTCTCTAGTATCTTAAAGTTTAATCATCAATGCACAATTATCAATGACTTAATCCAAAACATATTAATAAACATCATAAATCAAAGGAGATTTCATTTTAATCATAATATGAGAAACTTACTTAAAGAAACAAGATATAATTCAGGGATTTTCAAATAATACTATAGTTAACCCCCCACACTTAAGATGTACATTGCCCTCAATGTACAACGATAGATAATAGCAAAATAATAATAAAATCATAAGATAGGGAGAGAAGTGAAACTTCCTGAATTTTGGATGAAGTCAATGAAAAGAAACCGGATAGGATTGGAGGTGAACGTGGGGAAGCGCCTCGAACCGTTTGAATTTGAATCCTCGAAGCAGCTGGCATGATTTTATTGTATCCTAAGCTAAATCTAAATGGTACGAAGAATAAGAAGAAAATAATAAAGAAATAAAAAAATAAAAATAAAAGTAAATAATGGAAAATGAAAGAAGAAAGACAACTGGAAAAGAGAAAATAAGAAGGGGGTTTAAATAGAGATGCAGCCCGTGTTTTGGGAAAAATTTTGTTCCGTTGCCACACGTCTATGGCCACGCCCTTTTACCTACTTGTGGTGCCCACACGGCCACGGCCACGGCTGTGTGGGTATGGAAACCTACGCCTAAATATGAAAAGAAATAAAACAAAACTAGTTAGTAGAGTTAGTGCTTGGGTTGCCTCCCGAGAAGCGCTCGTTTAAAGTCTTGAGCTAGACTTATCTCTCATTCGCATAATCATGGTGGTTTGAGGAGGTGAAAATCCTTTCTCATGCGATCAATTCAGTTATTGATATAAAGTTTAAGTCGAGTAGTGTTTACCTTAAAGGTGCTGATTTTAGGACTAGTTACCTCAACTGTTCCATCTGGGAGGATTTTGAGTACCTGATCTACTATCTTAAGCTGGGTTGTCCCATCATTAAGTTCGTCGTGGAGTTGCCTCATTTTTGCTTTGTGTGTTTTTAGTCTCTCCTTGAAGTGTGTCTTCCATTCGTCTAGTTCATCGATCCAATGTCTTCGTTCCTCATGAATTTCTTCTTTATCGACACGAGGTCTAGGATCTGGCATCTGCGAAAGAGCTTCAAGAAACGACAAGTTAATAAGAAACTTCTTTGGAGGTTTAAGAAATTTACCGAATTATTCCTCTGTGTGGTCTTTCTTTATCGCATTGGGGTATGGCACACGAGCTTGGTACTCTGTAATTACCGGGTTTGGTAAATCATGGCTTACCTCAACCTTACCTTCACTTACCACAGGCTCTTGCCTCGGGTCAGCTTCCACTAACCTTTCACTGTCATGAGCTGTTACGGCTTGAATTTGTTCTTTTGGGTTAGTTTCAGTGTTGCTTGGCAAGCTTTCTTATAGTTGTTCTGAGATTAGCTTAGTAAGCCGACCTAACTGATCCTCGATCTCTTGAATCGATGCTTCTTGATTTTTGAGTGCTATTTCGGTGTTTTGGAAATGTGTTTCTGAGGCTGCTATGAATTTTGTCAGCATCTCTTCAAGGTTCGACTCTTCTTCCTGTTGGTGAGGTGGTTGTTGAAAATTTGGAGGAAGTTCCGGTCTTTGGCTACTTTGATCATCCCACGAGAAATTGGGATGGTACCTCCAACCTGCATTATAAGTGTTACCATAAAAATTATTTTGAGGTCTAGGATAGTTACCTATAAAGTGAGCTTGCTCATTTTCCATGCCATATCCGTAGGGTGGGTACTCAGGACTCGCCACGCCTCCTAGATTTGAGTCATATTGCATTACTGGGTGTACCTGCAAGAGATTATACAAACCATCAATCTTTTTTATTCATCATCTCTACCTGATTAGATAACCTGGTGACCACGTCGAGGTTGAAGACACTGGCTACTTTAGTAGGAATTGTCCTCATGACTTGCCACTGATAATTATTCAGTGCCATCTTCTTTATAGACTAAAATTATCTGCCAAAAGCAAATAGAGGAAAAATAAGCAATGAAAAAAAAGAACAAAATAAAAATAAATTGCAGAAAATAAAAAAATGGCTAAAGTAATAAAAATTAAGCGTTCTTAATATTTCAGTTCCCCGGCAACGGCGCCAAAATCTTGATCGTTGATGCAAAGTCTTAAAATTTATAACTAGAATGATCGAACCTGGAAACTAACTATGACAACGATTTGAGGCAAGCACACCTATCGAACAGTAGTATAGCTTAGGCAAGATCGGATTGTCGAACCCAAAGGAACCAAAAGTACTAATACTAACTCTCTTTTTATTATCTAGCCTAAAATAAAAGGAATTTGTTGTTTAATCTAAAATTAACTAATTATTAAACTAAATATTCTAAGACAAGGAAGAATGAAATTGGGGAAACACTTGTGGGAAAAACCAATTGACTAAGACGATACCCGAGGAAGAATCCACCTAGACTTCACTTGTTATCTAACACTGAACTAGACGATTTATTCATTTGACTTGATCCGTAGGATTCCCTAAGTTATATTAATCCCTCTCTTCAAGGCGACTAACGTCTAACCCTAGGTTAATTAATTGAAATCTCCTTCTAATTAAAACCCCTAGAATCGCATTAACTCGATCTATGGACTCCCATATTAGGTTTCACCCTAATCCGGCAAAATCTTGTCACCCTATATCTAGGCGTGCGAACAACTCCGCTTAATTATGATAGATCTACTCTTAAGCAGGGTCTATTCCTCTTCCACCTAAGCACATCAAACTTGAATTAATATCCCAGAAATATCAACACAAGAATTAAGAACGCATAATTAAGAACAAATCAAATATTTATCATATAGTTCAGAAAACAATAACACGATTCGTCTTAGGTTTCATCCCCCTCAGGTATCTGAATGGTTTAGTTCATAATAATAAAAGAAAACATCTCAGAAGAAAAGATAAAACAAAACATAAGAAATCCCTAAAACCCCCTGAAGGAATTGAATGAGAGATCCTCCGTCTTGAGTATGATTCCGGCTTCTTGAGATGGATCAACTGGCTATTTTCGAGTGAATCCCCACAAATTTGCCTTCTTTGGCCTAGCTGGACGCCTCTTGACAAAAGCCTTGGGTTCCCCCCGACAAAAGCCCTGGCAGAAGGCTTCTGCCGAACTCCCCCTTAAGTTGCCCCCTAGGGTGTTTATATAAGCTTTGAGATGCCTTACTTGGCCCCTAAGTATCCTAATTCGAGTAGAATTCCTCCTAGGGTGTTTAAACAGGCTTTGGAATGTGTTTCTTTGCCTCAAAGTATCTTATTCCGAGTGAAACTCTTCTTTCTTACGGTAGGGACACGCCCATGGCACACGCCTGTGTAAGTCGTGGCCAGGCCGTGTTTGAAGCTGTTGAATGGGGCACGACCGTGTGGATTTCGTGATATGGCCCATTTACTCTGTTTTGGGCCCATTTTTCGTTATTTTCATCATCCGATGCTCCCCTGAGTGTAAAACATGAAAAGAAAGGATTAAGAGCACCAAATTACATAATTCAAGGCTTAAATCATCCAAAAGCATGCTAAATGTGGGCTTAAAATATGTTACTATTACGGTTTATCACACCAAATTCAGAGAACAGAGATTTTACATTTTCAGTCAGACGGAACAAATATGTAATACACTCCACAGACCAGATTCAAAATCATACATCACACAGAATCATCACAGATATCGAGTCCTGAACACCCTCACTAAACTTAGCTAAGGGTCGGAGTACACACAAACAAATAGTCAAATCAGAAATACACACGGAACCAACATAAGTGTCTTAAAACCACACGTCCATGTGCTCTAGCCGTGTGGTAATGCCTAGGCCGTGTGGGAGATCAAAAGCCCGTGTGAGGAAGGGCACACAGCTGTGTGATTGAGGCAGATGCTCGTGTGAAATGAGGCACATGACCGTGTGACTAAGGCATACGCTAGTATGGACCAAAGACATGGCCGTGGGGATAGGCCGAGCTGTGTAACTCTCTGTCCATTTACACTAAATTTGAGTACAGGGCTGACACGGCTGGTGAGGGTCTCACACGCCCGTGTGCCCACCAGACACGGCCGTGTGTCCAACACACATGCCCGTAGAGGATTCCTAAATCCCCAAATTAGCCATACGGCCGTATGGCCAGGCCGTGTGGCACCAAATCACTCAAAGCCTAATTCCCAAACTCACACGCCCGTGTGCCCAAGGTATACGGTCGTGTGAAAATTGACTATCTCCCCAAATCGACCACACGGCCGTGTGGTTAGGGAATGTGGCATCAAATCTTGCCCAGGGCCCTAATCCCTAATTCCACTCGGCCGTGTGAATAGGCACACACCCGTGTGGCTGCCCCTGTGGTCACGAAACCACCCTAAAACAGCATACAAAATGTGAATTTTACCCCCAAACACTCCCTAACCCCCATTAAGATCAACACATATCATAGTAACCTAACTTTGATGCAATTTAGTATCGAATCCACATTACGAGTACCCCATTATCAAAACCCACACACGAATTTTCCCCAAATTTAAAAATTTACAAATAGAGTTGAAGAGTTTCGGTCCCACACCTGATTCGTGATCGGAACGTCCAAATGACTGAGTCGACGACGAGGAGCGAAATTCTTCTAGAATCCGCTAGCAAACTGCTTCCGAAAGGAATGTCGCAAGGCCAAAAAGAAATAAACCCCAAGAAAAAGGAAAACCAAAAGGACAGAAAAGAGAAACGTTCCATCCAATAATACAAAAAAAGGATAAAAATAATAAATAATAAATAATAAAATAATAAAAAGTAAATAAATAAAAAAATATATTAAATCTAAAACAAAATGAAGTCACGTAAAAATAATTCCTCAAAACACGCTCGAGGACTCGAACCCATAACCTCGAGGTACACTGATAAACCGTAATATGAACATATTTTAATCTCACATTTAACATACTTTTGGATGATTTATTCCCTGAATTGTGTAATTTGGTGCTCTTAATCCTTTGTTTTCATGTTTTATACTTAGGAAAGCACCGGAGGATGAAAAGAACGAGAAACGGGTCTAAAACAAAGTAAATGGGCCATATCACGAAACCAACACGGCCTGGGCCCAAGCCACACGACCGTGCCACCTTAACAGATATGAACACAGCCTGGCCACGATTCACACGGACGTGTGCCATGGGCATGTCCCTTACGTGACAAAGAAGAGTTTCGTCCGGATTAGGGTACTTAGAGGCAAGAAAGCCATTCCAAAAGCCTATATAAACACCCTAGAGGCCAACTTTCAAGGGGAGTCCAGTTGGGAGTCCAGTTAGGCGTCCAGTTAGGCTGAAGAGCCGAGCCAGAGAGGCTAGAATTGTGGGATTTACTCGAAGAAAGCCAGTTGATTCATCTCAAGAAGCCGGAGTTATACTCAAGACAGAGGATCTCTCCTTCAATTCCTTCAGGGGGTTTTAGGGTTTTCTTATGTTTTGTTTTATATTTTCTTTTGAGATGTATTCTTTTATGATTATGAACTAAACCGTCAGGTACCTGAGGGGGATGAAACCTAAGATGGATCTTGTTATTGTTTTCTGAACTATATGATAAATACTTAATTTGTTCTTAATTATGTGTTCTTAATTCTTGCTTTGATATTTCAGGATATTAATTCAAGTATTGATGTGCTTAGGCAGTGGAACAAAAGTCCCTGTTTAAGAGTAGATCTAGCATAGTTATGCGGAGTTGATCGCAACCCTAGAAATAGGATGACGAAAATCTGCCAGATTAGGGTCAAACCTAATATGGGAGTCCATAGATCGAGTTAATGCAATTCTAGGGGTTTTAATTAGAAAGAAATTTCAATTAATCAACCTAGGGTTAAACGTTAGTAGCCTCAAAAGAGGTATTAATATAAATTAGGGAATCTTACGGATCAAGTCAAGTGAATAAATCATCTGGTTCAGAGTTAAATAACAAGTGAAGTCTAGGTGGATTCTTCCTCGAGTATTGTCTTAATCAATTGGTTTTTCCCACAAGTATTTTCCCAAATTCATTCTCTTTGTCTTTGCATCTTTAGCTTAATAGTTAGTTAATTTTAGATTAAATAAACAATTCACTTTTATCTTAGGCTAAATAATAAAAAGAAAGTTAGTATTAGTACTTTTGGTTCCTCTGGGTTCGACAATCCGGTCTTGCCACTAAGCTATACTACTGTTCAATAGGTGCACTTGCCTCCATCATTGTCATAGTTAGTTTCTAGGCTCGATCATTCTTTTTATAAATTTTTAAGACTCTGACACACGATCAAGTTTTTGGCGCCGTTGCCGGGGAATTGAAATATTAAGAACACTTAATTTTTATTACTTTAGCCATATTATATTTATTTTATTAAATTTTATTTTTATTTTTCTAAATTTTCTTCTTTGCTTCTGGCAGGTACCTCTAGTTTATGACTAGAAGGAACCCGACAGGACCCCTGATTTACGACAGCGATATTGAAGGTACTGTTCACAGAAATCGTAGAGAAATAAGGCGAAGCTTAAACTACATAGAAGAAGAGCAAGAAGTCGAAATCAATACCACCGAAGAGATGGCAGAGAATAATCCGCTACCTCCAGAGGCGGCTGAACATCGTGCTCCTCGAACTATGTATAATTATGCTAAACCTAATTTAACAGGAACTAAGTCAATTATTGTTAGGCCTACTGTTGCTGCAAATAATTTTGAACTGAAACCTAACACTATACAGATGATACAACAGTTGTTCAGTTTGATGGTTTGTAGGATGAGGATCCTAACACACACTTAGAGAATTTTCTAGAATTCTGTGATACCTTCAAAATAAATGGCGTTTCTGATGATGCCATCCGTCTTCGGTTATTTCCCTTTTCTTTGAGAAATAAAGCCAAACAGTGGTTGCATTCTCTTCCACAAGGATCAATCACTACATGGGATCAGATGATCGAAAAATTTTTATTGAAATATTTTCTGCCGACTAAAACGGCCAAGTTGAGGAATGATATCTCTTCTTTTGTGTAGATGGATTTAGAGACACTTTACGACGCATGGGAGAGATACAAGGATCTATTGAGAAGGTGCCCTCACCACGGATTACCCTTGTGGCTATAGGTCCAAACTTTCTACAACGGGGTAAACCCCTCAACTAGGCAATTGATCGATTCAGCCGCCGGCAAAACCTTGAGTAATAAAACACCTGAGGCTGCCTATGAATTCATTTGAGAGATGTCACTGAATAACTATCAGTGGTAAGTCATAAGGACAAAGACAACAAAAGCAGCCAATGTTTTCAACCTTGACGCAGTATCCATGCTATCAAATCAGGTAGAAATGTTAAATAAAAATGTTGATGGTTTATGTAGTTCCTTGCAGGTACATCCAGTAATGCAGTGCGAAACAAGTGGAGGTGTGGCGAATCTTGAGTACCCACCCTATGGACATGGCATGGAAAGCGAACAAATGAACTATATGGGTAACAATTTCAGATCTCAAAATAACCCTTATAGTAATACTTATAATCCAGGTTGGAGGAACCACCCCAATTTTTCATGGGGTAGTCAAGGAAATCAGAGACAACAACCCCCTCCAAACTTCCAACAACAGCCCTACCCACAGGAGAAGAAGCCGAACCTTGAAGAGATACTGACAAAATTCATTACGGTGTCAGAAACTCGTTTCCAAAACACCGAGACAACACTTAAAAATCAACAAGCATTGATTAAAGGGATCGAAAACCAGTTAGGGCAACTCGCCAAGCTGATCTCCGAATGACCATAAGGTAGCTTGCCAAGTAACACTGAGCCTAACCCAAAGGAGCAACTTCAAGCCATAACAGCTCAAAATAGTGAAGGGTTAGTAGAATCTGAACCCGAGCCAAGGCCAGAATCTGTGGTAAGTAAAGGTAAGATCGAGGTAAGTCATGAGAAACCAAAACCGGTAATTAAGAAGTACCAACCTCACATACCTTATCCTGATGCGATAAAGAAGGACAACACAGACGAACAATTCAGTAAGTTTCTTAAACTTTTAAAGAAATTACATATTAACTTGCCGCTTCTTAAAGCTCTTTCGCAGATGCTAAATTCAAGGAAATTTTTAAAAGATCTTCTAACAAACAAGTGGGAGTTGGACGAGGAATCGCATGTCAGCAATGTTGCAAAACAAACTACCACGAAAATTAAAAGATCCAGAGAGTTTTACAATTCCATGCTTAATTGGTAGTTTATCTGTTGATAATGCTTTAGCTGATTTAGGGGCAAGTATCAATGTTATGCCTTATAAATTGTTTAAACAACTAGGTCTAGGGAAACCCAAACAAACTAGGATGAGCATTCAATTAGCTGATAAAACTATTAGAATTCCAAGGGGTATAATTGAAGATGTGCTAGTGAAAATTGAAAAATTCGTATTCCCAGTAGACTTTGTCATTTTAGACATGGATGAGGACAATAGTATCCCCTTAATTCTAGGAGGGCCCTTTTTAGCAACTGCCAGGACTAAAATTGATGTTAGCGCAGGTGAACTCATATTTTGTGTAGGTGACGAATCAATCAGTCTTCAATCTCTCGACTCAGCTAGGACATCGAGTAATCAAGGTGAGAACATAAATTCTATTAATAACCATTCGGCTAAACCTTCTTTTCAGGAAACACCACGAAACTACACAACTGAGCCAGATCCTATACCTCATGCCAACAAGGAAATAACCCATGAGGAACGAAGGCTTCAGATCGATGAACTAGACGAGTGAAAGACACACTTCAAAGAGAAATTAGGAATACACAAAGCAGAATCAACGCCATTCCATGGGATAGACAAATTTAAGATCGGAGATCAGGTACTGTTAGGTAAAGCAGACCCTCGAATACCTCCTCCTGACCCTAATACAAATAAAGAAATCTCTTTTAGGGTACTCAATGTTTTTCCATATGGAACAGTCGAGGTAAGTAATCCTACATTCGGTACCTTTAAAGTAAACGCTACTTGACTTGAACTTCACCATGGTAGTAGAACTGATAACATGAGAGAGGATGTACAACTCTTTAAGCCACCCTGATTATCCGAATGAGAGGTAAGTCTAGCTTAAGACTATAAACAAGCACTTCTCGGGAGGCAACCTGAGCACTAACACCATTAATTTTTACATTTTTATCTTTTACTTTTATTTTTCCTTTTCAGCACCTAACTATAAACTAACCAAGTGCAGATTTGCACACCACACGGCCTTACACACGACCTGGCTGTGGCCGTGTGGATACTACGGATGTACGTACTGACATGGCAGAGATAGTACGACACAGGACGAAAAATATCTTCAAGCCACGGCCCTCAACTGAACACCACGGCCGTGCGATACGGCCGTGGCCGACACTGTTTTACCAAACAAGGGCGTGGCGACCTGCCCATGGGTGTGGGAGAAACGAATGAAGCATAACACGACCGTGCGACGCGGCCGTGTGACTCGATACACCACGGTACAGAGGTGTGGGGATGTACCAGATCTGACTTTTCTATTTAAAACCACCCCTCCCCTCTCCCCACCTACCCTAATTCTCATTCTTCCACAACTTTTACACTCCCCTCCCTTTTCATTCTCACCTTTCTTCATACTTCTAACTCTTGATTTACAGCATAGCCATGTCGAAGAAGCGGAAGGATCCAAGCACAGTCTTGATAAACCGTAATTATAACATATTTTAATCCCATATTTAGCTTGTTTCTGGATGATTTATTCCTCAATTTATGTAAAAAGGTACTCTTAATCCTTTCTTTTCATGTCTTATACCCAGGAAAGCACTCGAGGATGAAAAGAACATAAAACAGGCCCAAAACGGAGTAAATGGACCATATCACAAAATTGACACGGCCTGGCCCAAAGAGCACACGACTGTGCCTTGTCATGCATCTAGAACACGACCTCACCCCCGATCTACACGGCCGTGCCTCAACTTAGAAATCCGAACACGGCTTGAAGACGAGTCACACGGGCGTGTGACATGGCCGTGCCCCTGTCGTAGCTTTAAAAAATTTCAGTCGGAAAAGGATACTTAGGGAGAAACAATCGCATTTCAAGAGCCTATAAATAACCCCTAAGTACCACCTTTGAAGGGGCGTCGAGTTATTTTCCAATTCGTTCTTTTTGTCTTTGCGTCTTTAGCTTAGTAGTCGTTAATTTAGATTTAAAGCAACTTCACTTTATTTTAGGCTAAATAATAAAAAGAAAGTTAGTATTAGTACTTTTAGTTCCTTTGGGTTCGACAATCCGGTCTTGCCTAAGCTATACTACTGTTCGATAGGTACACTTGCCTTTAATCGTTGTCAGAGTTAGTTTCCAGGTTTGATCATTCGTTTTATAAATTTTAAAGCTCTGATTTTAGCGATCAAGTTTTTGGCGCCGTTGTCGGGGAACTAAAATATTAAGAAAACTCTATTTTTATTACTTTAGCCATTATTTTATTTTTGCAATTTACTTTTATTTTTATTTTTTTTAAGGTTAAATTTTAATTTTTGCTAATTTTTCCTTCTTTTTCTTTTCTCAGTAGGTACCTCTAGTTTATGACTAGAAGGAACCCGAGAGGACCTTTGGTATACGATAGTGAAATTAAAGCTACCGTTCGTAGGACTCGCAGAGAAATTAGGCGAGCCCTAAATTACGCAGAGGAAGATCAAGAAGGCAGATCCAATCCTACTGAAGGGATGGACGAGAATAACCCACCACCGTATGATGTGGGGGCGAACAATGCTTCACGTACAATGTTTGATTATGCTAAACCGCATTTAACAGGAGCGGAATCAAGTATTGTTAGGCCTGCTATAGCTGCTAACAATTTTGAATTAAAGCCTAACACAATACAAATGATTCAACAGTTTGTTCAATTTGATGGTTTGCAGGAAGAAGATTCAAACACGCATATAGCTAATTTTTTAGAGTTCTGTGATACCTTCAAAATAAATGGCATTTCTGATGATGCCATACGTCTTCGGTTATTCCCTTTTTCATTAAGGAATAAAGCCAAACAGTGGTTAAACTTGTTACTACGAGGGTCAATCATTACATGGGAACAGATGACCGAAAAGTTTTTATTGAAATATTTCCCACCAGCCAAAACAGCCAAATTACAGAATGATATATCTTCTTTTGTGCAGATGGATTTAGAGACATTAGACGACACATAGGAGAGATACAAGGATCTCTTGAGAAGGTGTCTACACCACGGTCTACCCTTGTGGCTACAAGTCCAAACATTCTATAACGATGTAAACCCCTCAACGAGACAACTAATCGATTCAGCCGCCGGTGGAATCCTGAACAACAGAACTCCTGAAGCAGCCTACGAGTTCATTGAAGAGATGTCACTGTATAATTATCAGTGGCAAGTTACAAGGATGAAACCAACGAAATCAGCCGAAGTTTACAACCTCGATGCAATAACCATACTATCAACATAGGTAGAGATGATAAATAAAAAGATTGATAGTTTGTGTTCTTCGCATGCACATCTAGTCATGCAGTGCGACGCAAGTGGAACCGTGGCGAATCCTGAGTACCCACCCTACCAACCAGATGCAGAGAGCGAACAGATGAACTATATAGGTAATAATTTCAGATCCAATAATAATCCTTATAGTAATACTTATAATCCAGGTTGGAGGAACCACCTAAATTTTTCATTGGGAGGTCAAGGAAATCAAGGAAATCAAAGGCAGCAGCCTCCTCAAAACTTCCAAAATTAGCCCTATCCGCAAGAGAAGAAGCCAAACCTCAAAGAGATGCTGACACAATTTATGACAAACACGGAAAATCATTTTCACGAGACGGAGAGAACAATTAAAGACAACGAGAAACAAGTCGGGGAACTTACTAAGTCAGTCAAGGAAGTCACTAATGCAGTGGAACAACTCGCAAAGCTAATGTCTGAACGACCGCAAGGACGTCTACCAAGTAACACCGAGATTAACCTTAAGGAGCAAATTCAAGCCATCACAGATCATGATAGCAAAGGGATAGACGAACCAAACTAAGAGGTAGACGAAGGTAAAATAGAGGTAACGCAAGAAAAGCTGAAACCGGTAATCAAAGAGTACCAACCTCGTATACCTTATCTCAAAGCGATGAAAAGAGATGATTCAGAAAAACAGTTCGGTAAGTTTCTTAAACTTTTAAAGAAATTACATATTAACTTACCTTTTCTTGAAGCTCTTTTTCAGATGCCAGACTCGAGGAAATTTGTAAGATAGCTCTTGACAAACAAACGCAAAATAGATAAAGAGCACTATGTGGAATTAAACGCAGCATGCTCAGTAATGTTACAGAATAAACTACCGCGAAAGCTAAAAGACCCAGGGAGTTTTACAATTCCATGTTTAATTGGTAGTTTAATTATTGATAATGCGTTAGCTGATTTAGGGGCAAGCATAAATGTCATGCCTTATACATTGTTTAAACGACTAGGTCTAGGGAAGCCCAAACAAACTAGGATGAGTATACAATTAGCTGATAAAACTGTTAGAATTCCTAGGGGCATTATCGAAGATGTTCTTGTCAAAATCGACAAATTCGTTTTCCCAGTAGATTTTGTTGTCTTAGACATGGATGAGGATAGTTCAATCCCCTTAATTTTAGGAAGACCTTTTCTAGCAATTGCCAAAACTAAAATTGATGTTGCCACAGGCAAACTCATTCTTTGCGTAGGTGACGAATCACTTAGTCTCCAAGCTCTTGACTCGGCCAGGACAACAGTCGATGAAGGTAAGAAAGTCATTTCATTTGATAATCAAATTGTTCAACTTTCATCGCAGGAAACACCACAGGAATACAACCCTGAGCCAAATCTTAGACTCCAAACCAACAAAGATGAATTACATAAGGAACAAAGCCTTAGGGTTGACAAATTAGAAGAGCAGAAGACACACGTCAAAGAAGAACCGAAACCACACAAAGCAAAACCGAAGGAACCACCTGAAGAACTCGTAGGAACATCAAATGCTTCAAAATAGGAGACCAGGCGCTGTTAGACAAAGCCGACCCTCGCATCACTACATCAGACCTGAACGTAAGCGAGGAAATTCCTTTAAAGGTACACGATATCTTCCCCCACGGAACAGTCGAGGTAAGCAATCCAATATTCAGCACTTTTAAGGTAAACGCTTCTCGACTTAAACTTTATCAAGAAAATAGAACTATAAGCATGAGGAAAGATATTCAAACCTTTAAACCTCCCTGATTTTTTTTTCAGTTTCGAGGAAAGTCTAGCTTAAGACTATAAATGAGCGCTTCTCGGGAGGCTACCCGAGCACTAACACTATTTACTTTCAAAATTTTAAGTTTCTTTTCTTTCCTTCTTTCTTTTCTTTTAAACTAACACAAAAGTGCAGAATTCCAGACCACACGGTCTTACACACGGTCGTGTCCGTGACCGTGTGGACCACCAGAATCTCCATACTGACTTATCAGAGGCCGTGTGAATCAGTCCCAACCACTTTTCGACGTCACGGATCCAACCACTACTCCACAGGCTCCGTAAAAGTGGCATGCCCGTGCCTCTCGACTGTATGAATCTACTGACTTACACACCACGGGCAGAACACGTCCGTGTCTTACAACCGTGCGAGGTTACTGACTAGTCGACCACGGGCAGAACACGTCCGTGCCTATCGACCGTGCCAACATACTAACTTCACATACACGGGCATGGTTAGCAGAAGAACGACCAGGGAGATACAGCACGCACAGACACATGGCCGTGCGAGACGGTCGTGTAAATTGACACGCCCCTGGTCCACGGGCATGAGAACGTGCCAGATTTGAAATCCTATTTAAACCCCACAGCCCTTCCCCTTTTCCCCATCTGATTTCTTCTTTCTTTTCTTTTCTCCCTTCTCCCTCTCAGACTTTTTCCTCTTTATAATAAATCTCTAGATCCTTGAGCCATCCAACATCATGTCGAAGAAGCGAAAAAGGCCAACCATAGTCTTCTCAAAGAAGAACGATCAACATGAGTTTATGCCGACAGCTTCGTCTACTCACCAAGCCAAGGGTCTTTGAGACCAATTAGTTTTTATTTTTCTTTTCTCTTTTGCTTCAATTTCCTTCTCTTTAACAATCTTATGCTTATTTAGTTTAACTTATTTTAGTTTCTTAGTGTCAGATTCGCCAGGCTGCTAGGGAATAACGCCACTTTCGCCATCGCCAGCACCTCCGCAGCCCTAGAAGTCACACCCACCTCGCGAACTATCCATCAATAAGGACTATCCGGTCCATCCACCTTTCCTTTTATTTTTATTTTCCTTCTTAGTCTCCTTTCCTTTTTCTTTCTTGTCTTAAATTATATATTTAGGTTATTTTAAATGTGTCTTAATAATCCCTGGCTAATCCTTTACGAGCTCCCCAATTTCTTCATCTAGCAGAGGTTCGTCATTCAGACCGACCTCTTCAAACATACACACCACGACCTCTACCATCCTCCAAGGACACCATCCAAAATTCAGGGAGTATTCTTTCCCCTTCTCTTTTGATTTATCCCATAAATGTTATACCTATTTTTGTACATTGGGGGCAATGTACATCTTAAGTGTGGAGGGGTGAATATTTATCTAAAGAAGGGCCTAACTTTCTGCATTATTCTCAAATCCGGCCAAACTTTTTTCATTATTCTCAAATCCCTGAATTTAGTCTTATTTTTAAGTAAATTTTTCATATTACTAATTAGGATAAAATTTCTGATGATTTATGATTTTTATTGACATGTTTTAGATTAAGTCATTAATAATTGTGAATTGATAATTAAATTTTAAAGATACTAGAGAATCAAGCATGAAAAGTCTATTTTTCAGAATAATTTTTTTTGCTAGGTTGTTAACCTAAATTTGAATATTGCTTTGAAATTTGAAATTTATGAGATTGATATCAAAACACCCATAATTTTTGTGAGATTTTGAGCCTTTAGAGCATATATTCTTTTTCGTGCTCACTTTTTGATTATGGTGTGTCAACTTTGAACTGTTATTCTAGAACTTGCCTCGTTTATACATGTTGAGACCACATTCATGATTTGATATACAGAGATGATAAAGACACCTAGGTTTTAACCCACTCACTCCACTAAATAACCTACCTCCATAAATTAACCCCAAGTGAACCCCGTTTAATCCTAACAACCCTTTTTATTGACTTACCAGCTAATATTAACCCAAAACCCCTTTGTATTTGTTATCACCATTCCTTTTGACTACCCTTATATCGAGATTTGATTTGATCAGTTACCTAAATATATTATTTTAGTAGTTGAATTTATCCTTTATTACTTAGTTTGTTCTTAAAAAAAAATTGAAGTATATTCAGTATTAGTGGTGAGCCTATAGAGTTAAAGCTTATTTTCCAAAAGAAAAGCTTGTATTGATAGGATTACTATCAGTTGATGTAAATATTATTTCAGTATTCAATCTCGATTCTAACCTTCTAATTTCAGCCTTTACCCACACCTTAACCCTAGCCCCGTTACAACCCTAACAAAGACCTTTTGATCTGTTTATCATCTCATTTTACAGTGGTGGAGATTTGATTTTCAGGCAAGCATATGGGATTAACTTTTCAGGTTCGACGTATGAGTGCTTCTTTTTATGAACCTTAAACACTTTGGGTGATTTGAGTGAATCTTTTAGTAAGGATGTCAACTCTTGTCAATTTCGAATTAAAGGTAATTATTCAGATAAGGGGAGACACCTACGTTTTCGAATTACAAATGAATGACTTATCATTGTTTGAATCTTTAGGACTCTTTGAATTGAATTATCCATGTATAAATTATCTATGAATTATGATAAAGCATTGTCACTAGGAATTGTGAATTATGGACAGATCGTTTTAATTGTATGTTGAGAATTTTGCTTGAGGACAAGCAAAAGCTTAAGTGTGGGGGTATTTGATAAATCGTAATTATAACATATTTTAATCCCACATTTAGCTTGTTTTTGGATGATTTATTCCTCAGTTTATGTAAAAAGGTGCTCTTAATCATTTTTTTTCATGTCTTATACCCAGGAAAGCACCCGAGGATGAAAAGAACATAAAACGGGCCCAAAACGGACACGGCCTGGCGCAAAGAGCACACGGCCGTGCCTTGTCAAGTATCTAGAACACGGCCTCACCCTCGATCTACACGGCCGTGCCTTAACTTAGAAATCCGAACACGGCTTGAAGACGAGTCACACAGGCGTGTGACATGGCCGTGCCCCTGTCGTGGCTTTAAACAATTTCAGTCGGAAAAGGATACTTAGGGAGAAAGAATCGCATTCCAAGAGTCTATAAATAACCCCTAAGTACCACCTTTGAAGGGGCGTCGAGCTAGGCCAAGGAGCCAAGCCGGAAAGGTCAGAGTTGAGGGAATCACTCGAAGTTAGCCAGTTGAACCATCCCAAGAAGCAGGAATTCTACTCAAGACGGCGGATCTCTCCTTCAATTCCTTTAGGGAGTTTTAAGGATTTCTTATGTTTTGTTTTATCTTTTCTCTTGAGATGTTTTCTTTATTTGTTATTAACTAAACCCCTTAGATACCTGAAGGGGATGAAACCTAGATGAATGTTGTTATCGTTTTCTGAATTATATGATAAATACTTAGTTTGTTCTTAATTATGTGTGCTTAATTCTTGAGTTAATATTTCGCGGATATTGATTCAAGTTTGATGTGCTTAGGTGGAGGAGGAATAGACCCTGCTTAAGAGTAGATCTAGCATAATTAAGCGGAGTTGATCGCACGCCTAGAGATAGGTTTACGAGATTTTGCCAGATTAGGGTGAAACCTAATATAGGAATCCATAGATCGATTTACTGCTATCCTAGGGGGTTATTATAAGAGAATGAGAGTTCCACTAATTAACCTAGGGTTAGACGTTATTCGCCTCGAGAGAGGGTTTAATATACGTTGGGGAGTCCTACGGATCAAACTAAGTGAATAGATCGTATGGTTCGGTGTTAGATAGCAAGAGAAGTCTAGATGGATTCTTCCTGAGGGTATCGTCGTGATCAACTGAGTTTTTTTTAAGTTATTTTCCAATTCATTCTTTTTGTCTTTGCGTCTTTAGCTTAGTAGTCATTAATTTAGATTTAAAGCAACTTCACTTCATTTTAGGCTAAATAATAAAAAGAAAGTTAGTATTAGTACTTTTAGTTCCTTTGGGTTCGACAATCCGGTCTTGCCTAAACTATACTACTGTTCGATAGGTACACTTGCCTTTAATCCTTGTCAGAGTTAGTTTCCAGGTTTGATCATTCGTTTTATAAATTTTAAAGCTCTAATTTCAGCGATGAAGTCCCCCTGTGGAGATCGGTCTACATAAGTTCATGTCGCTCGCTTCATCTACTCGATAAGCCAAGGATATTTGAGGCCATTTAGTTTTTTTTTCTCGTTTTCTTTATTTTCCTTATCTTTACTTCTCTTCTGCTAAATTTAGTTTATCTTATTTTAGTTTCTTGGTTTTAGGTTCTAAAGGCTGCTAGGGAATCACCGCGACCACGACCATAGCCACCCCACCGCAGCCTTAGAAATCACACCCACCTCGCGAACCATCCAACAATAAGGACTTTTCAGTCCATTCATCTTTTCTTTTAATTTTATTTTACTTTCTATTTTCATTCTCTTTATCTTTCTTGTCTTTAAATAAATAATTAGTTTATTTTAAATGTGTCTTAATATTTCCTGGCTATTTCTTCACGAGCTTCCCAATTTCTTCATCTAGCGTAGAGATTGTCGGTGGCCACCATACCACGACACTCCCAACTCAAGGAAGCCATCCAAATTCAAGAAGTTTCACCTCTCCCAATCTCTTACATTTCATATACATCTTTGTACATTGAGGGCAATGTACATTTTAAGTGTAGGGGGTGAATATTTATTTCGAAAAAGTGCCTAACTTTCTGCATTATTCTCAAATCCCTGAATGATATCTTGTCTTTAAGTAATTTTCTCATATTACTAATTAGAATGAAATTTCCTATGAATCATGATTTTCTTTGATATGTTTTAGATTAAGTCATTGATAATTGTGCAGTGATGATTTAAATTTTAGGAGACTAGAGAATCAAGCATGATGAGTCTATTTTAAAAAATTAAAATTTTGTTAGGTTGTTTACCTAAATCTAATTATTACCTTGAAGTTTGAAATTTACAAGGTTGATATCAAAAACCCATAATTTTTGTGAGATTTTGAGCCTTTTAAGAGCATACATTCTTTCATGCTCACTTTTTTATTATGAGTATGTCAACATTGATTTGTTATTCTAGAACTTGCTTCGATTATACATGTCAAGACCACATTATTGATTTGATATACAGAGATGATAAAGGCACTTAGGATTTAACCCACTCACTCCACTAAAAAGCCTACCTTCACAATTAACCCCTAGTGAACCCCTTTGATCCTAACAACCCTTTTTATTGACTCACCCACTAATATTAACCTAAAACCCATTCTGTATTTGTTATTACCATTCCTTGACTCCCTTTTTGTCGATATTTGATTTTGAACAGTTTCCTAGCTATGCTCTATATTTCAGTTGTTAAAATTCTTTCTTATTATTGTATTTATTTGTTAAAAAAAATCGAAGTATATTTATTAGCTTTAATTAAGTGAGCTTACATGTTTAAATTCCACATCTTGAAGAAAAAGCTCGTATTATTAGCATTACAAGTTTTTAGTTGATGTAATTATTTAGGATCAGTTTATTTAGGTAAATTGTCAATTCAATCTCAATTCTAACCCTCTAATTCAGCCTTTATCCACACCTTTAACCCAAGCCCCATTACAACCCTTTTTAAAGACCTTTTGATTTGTGTATCATCTCATTTTACAGTGGTGGAGATTTGATTTTTAGGCAAGCCTATAGGATTAACTTTTCATGTTCGACTTTTGAGTGCTTAATTTTGAACCTTAAACACTTTGAGTGATTTGAGTGAATCTTTAGTGAGGATGACAACTCTTGTCGATTTTGAATTAAGG
Source organism: Gossypium australe (assembly GCA_005393395.2). Classification (NCBI taxonomy): domain Eukaryota; kingdom Viridiplantae; phylum Streptophyta; class Magnoliopsida; order Malvales; family Malvaceae; genus Gossypium; species Gossypium australe. The sequence continues at coordinate 18,120,421 of CM016625.1, read as the reverse complement.
GTAATTATTTAGATAAAGGGAAAACACCTATGTTTTCGGGCTACAAAAACCATGACTTTGATTGTTTGAATCTTTAGGACCCTTTTACTTAAATTATCAATGTATGAATTATCTTTAAATTATGATGGAACATTATTGATGAATATTATGAATCAAGGAAGTTCATTTTAATTGTGAGTTGAGAATTTTGCTTGAGGACAAGCAAATGCGTAAGTGTGGGGGTATTTGATAAACCGTAATATGAACATATTTTAATCCCACACTTAACATACTCTTGGATGATTTATTCCCAGAATTGTGTAATTTGGTGCTCTTAATCTTTTGTTTTCATGTTTTATACTTAAGAAAGCACCGGAGGATGAAAAGAACGAGAAACGGGCCTAAAACAGAGTAAATGGGCCATATCACGAAACCAACACGGCCTGGGCCCAAGCCATACGACTGTGCCACCTTAACAGATATGAACACGGCCTGGCCACGATTCACACGGACGTGTGCCATGGGCGTGTCCTTGACGTGACAAAGAAGAGTTTCATTCAGATTAGGGTACTTAAGAGGCAAATAAAGCCATTCCAAAAGCCTATATAAACACCCTAGAGGCCAACCTTCAAGGGGAGTCCAGTTGGGAGTCCTTCTACTTTTTTCATCTTCTTAATTTAGTCTTGCTCATTTTATTTGTTATAATTTTCGCCCCATAATTTAAATTCCTGTGCAATTTAGTCCCTTGACCCACTATGAACCCCTTGAGGAGTGACACGTGTCAATATGATGGGGATAATTTCCATTTGACCCCCTAAAGTTTTCTATCTTATTATAATTTAATCCTTTAAGTTTTGTTTCTTTATAATTTAGGCTTTTAGTTTTGTTATATTTTTAATTTAGTCCTTTATTTCCCTTTCCTTTATTTTTTCTTGCAATTTGTGCTTTAAGTTTTGTTTGAATTTTAATTTAATCTTCCATTCATTTAATGAAGTCCATATATTTACTTTTTTTTTCATTTTTTTTTACTGTCTGGTTTTTCTATTGTTTTATTTTGATCCTTTATTTTAATTATTGATATTACTAACATTACTTAGTAATTATTGTTGTTAATTGATATTAATTTTGTTAAAATTCGCTCAAAGAACCAATATTTTATGAACGTAATTATACTATTATCGTGCTTTTTTTTTCATTATTAGTATTATTAGATAATATTATTAATTGAATGTTTTTTATTGTTTATTCATTTGTACTCATTATATTATTGTCATTTTGTTTTATTATTTATGTTATTTTACCATAATTTTCTCCATTATCGTACATTATAAACAATTGCTACATACATCCATTTTTCGGCATAAGTGCATGAAAGAATAAAGACTAAGGTGATATTCTTTATTTTGAGGATTCGAGAAATTGTGCCCCTAACTTACGGGGTACGATTTTTGTAACACCCCAAACCTGGCTTGGACGATTCGGCGATGTCACATTGAAGTGTTTTTCGTAAAATATGTTGTCGTTGAAATCCTCATTTCTATTTAATCACTTTGTGTTATTCAATGATGAGTCAAAAACGGGTCGTTCATTTTTAAAGCATGAATCATTGAAAAGTTATTTATTTTTAAAAACGTTATTAATTTTCAAGCGTCATTTATGGCAGAAGCTTTTAAAATAGTTTGCATTTTCGTGTGTAATTTGATAAAAAGGTCTAACTTTTGAAAACTCGATTGTCTCTACTACTAGCAGTGATAAATCAAAATAAAAATCTCAAATTAAAGTAAAAACCCATAAAGGCCATTTACAGTAAAAATACCCCAAATAATAATACTTAAAAACATAATCAAGTAAGAAAATATATGCGGGTGTGTGGCCACCTCTGAGTCCCTCGCTACACTAATCCACCTATGACTGGGGATTACCTGTAAAGTAAAACACAAGGAGTGAGTTTACGAAAACTCAGTGTGTAATCTGATAAACCATAATTTATACATATTTTGACCCCATGCTTGGCTTATTTTTGGATGAATTTTTATTAGATTTGATGAATTCGATGCTCCTAATCCTTTAATTTCATGTTTTACACTCAGGAGAGTTTAGGGAGTCGAAAAGAACGAGAAACGAGCCAAAAAGGAACAAAATAGGCCCACCTCAGAAATCAACATGGCCTGGACTGTTGCACACGGGCAGACCACACGGCCATGTGTTACGAGTAGAATCAAGCACGGACTAAGTTATCAAACACGGCCGTGTGTGACAAATAGAATCAAGCACGGCCTAAGGCTATCGAACACGGGTGTGCCACTCAGGCGTGTCCCTGCCGAACCCAAGTCTAATTCTATTCAGAAAAGGCTACTTGTGGGTCAAGAAAGGCGTTCCAAAGCCTATATAAACACCCCAGGGGAGGACCTAAACAGACGCACAGAGTAGAAAGCAGAAAATACTTGAAGACAGCCATCGGGAGCAGCTTGGAAGAAGGATCTCCATTAAGAATAAAGATCTCCTATCAATTTCTCTTGAAGTTTTTGGGTTTTCTTATGTTTTGTAGTTTTCCTTATTTTAAGATGTTTAACTAAATCTCTTAAATATCTGAGGGGATGAAACCTAAGACGGATCTTATTACTGTTTGATTTATAAGATAAATACTTGTTCTTATTCTTAATTGAGTTCTTATTCTTGTTTTAATAATTCAGGTTATTGATTCAAGTCGAATGTGCTTATTCAGAGGAGCAAAAGTCCCTGTTTAAGAGTAGATCAACACAATTAAGCGGAGTTAATTGCAACCCTAGAAATAGGGCGACATAAATCTGCCGGATTAGAGTCAAATCTAATAAGGGGATTTCAACTAATCAACCTAGTCAGTTGTTTTTAGTCTCGAAAGAGATATTAACATAAATTAGGGATTTCTACGGATTAAGTCAAGTGAATAAATCATATGAATCAGAGGTAATAAGTAAAGTCTAGGTGGATTCTTCCTTGGGTATTGCCTCTCTCATAAAGTTTTCTAAAAAGTATTTTCCAAATTCATTCTCTGTCGTGCTCTTAATTAGTTTTAGTTTAAAAGAAATCACTCCAATTCTTAGGCTAGATAATAGAAAGATAGTAATTACTAGTACTCTTGGTCCTTGTGGATACGATATTACCGGTCTTACCATAACTATACTATTAAACGATAGGTGCGCTTGCCTTTATTGTGATCATAGTTAGTTAAAAACACATCATAATCCCCATGCAATTATACAGTCAAATGCAAGCACTAACAGACTGGGCCTAGGCCCTTCCCGGTAGCAGTATCAATTTCAGTTTGGGCTTTGGCCCATCTCAGTAAAGAACAGTCATGTGCTTGGGCCCTGGCCCATTACAGTAACATTAATCAGTGCAGTAACATATGAAACAGTATACAAGTCCTACCCATCCAGCCTCTACACTCCATCTCCGCCCATGTAGGGATATAATCAACTCACCCATCCCTACACTCCAGAGAGTACCGAATGCGGCACTATATAGTGATACGTAGCTGGGTTGCCAGTAATTTAGGCTCAAAGCCTTTCAGTACACTTCCTCCGATCAATAACAACCTATCCCCATGCAATGTATCATGCAATCATGTCATAGTATCGTGCATGTATTCAGTACAGTCTACATAGCATGCTAAAATATAGCCTTACATGTACATATATATAAATATATCACACAGGGGCATAACAGTCATTCAGTCAATTAGAGGTCTAAGTAAGCTTACCAACCCAACAATAGGTCCACAGTCGACTCGGGCGACCTGTGCAACCTTAGTAGTCAAACAGTGAAAATGGGTCTTAGAGCCCATGTTGCTGGCCTATGTGGGCCTACACGTCCGTGTGGTCCACACGGCCCAAAATGGCCATGGCCGTGTGGATTACACGACCTGGCCCAATAATTTCCACATGCTCGTGTGGAGCCCACACGCCTATGGGGCCCATAAGGCCCAGTTTGGCCCGGCCCATTAAATCGCACATGGCCGGCCTCGTCGATCACTCGTTTATTCTTAGACACATGGCCTACCACACGGGTGCCCACACGCCCGTGTGGCGTTGAAATTTCCAAATTTTTGGCTTTTCGCCGCTAACGTTTGTGGGGTAGTGTTTACACACCTGGTTTCGATTCGCCACGAACAGTTGCTTGAGCCTTCACGAACCTAAATTTGACCAATCAAACACCACAATCAGTCCTACTTTACGATTAAAAGGAAACCCAAAACCAACAATCCATCCATAGAACAGTTGAGAGTTACCTTCAATCGAACCACTGTGATTCCCACGAATCTTAATCTCTAGCGATTGATTAGGAGTTTCCTAAATCCTTCCTTAACTGTCATAACAATTGCCATTAGTCACCAACTTAAGGGCAGAAGAAGAAAGGGAATAAGGATTTCTTCTATAACACTTATCGAAAGAGAGCAAGAGAACTGAATGATGGAAGAAATTCGACAATAGCACAGCCCCTCACCCCCGATTTACAGCTGTCAAAAACAGTTAAACAAAAACCTCAAATTAACAACTTAAAAACCGAAACTTCAATCACCATTATCACTTACCGAAAAAGTGTGATTAACTGCTGAACAAAATGGAGGCTCAAAACGTATAAGAGAAAGAAGGAGCAAAGGAAGTCTAAAATTCGGCTAATAGGGAGTGCAAAATTCAGCTAAACACCCTACACCCTTCAAACACTCCAACCGCCCACAAGCATCAGAATTTTACTGGCACTCAAATACTTACACGACACCAAGCAAAATAAAACGCTCCCCTACATCGCCAAGCCTCGAACTCAAGACCTTCAGCATACTTAACACTCCACTTAACCACAAGACCAGTAGGCCCATTGATAACCCTAATATAAACATATTTTAAGCCCAGATTTAGCATGCTTTTGGATGATTTATCCCTTAAATTAAGGGAATAGGTGCTTCTAATCCTTTAATTTCATGTTTTATACTCAGGAGAGCACCGAAGGATGAAAAGAACGAGAAACGGGCCCAAAACGGAGTAAATGGGCCATATCACAAAAACAACACAGCTTGGGCCCAAGCCACACAGCCGTGCCTCATTAATAGACTCAACACGGCTTGGCCACGATTCACACGGGTGTGTGCCATGGGCGTGTCCCTGACGTGAGAAAGAAGACTTTCAGTCGGATTAGGGTACTTAGAGGCAAAGAAAGCCATTCCAAAAGCCTATATAAACACCCTAGAGGCCAACCTTCAGGGGGCGTCCAGCTAGGCCAAAGAGCCGAGCCAGAGGGATCAGAATTGTGGAATTTACTCGAAGAAAGCCAGTTGATTCATCTCAAGAAGCCGGAGTCATACTCAAGACGGAGGATCTCTCTTCAATTCCTCTAAGGAGTTTTAGGGTTTTTTTATGTTTTGTTTTATCTTTTCTTTTGAGATGTATTCTTTTATGATTATGAACTAAACCCTAAGATACCTGAGGGGGATGAAACCTAAGATGAATCTTGTTATCGTTTGCTGAACTATATGATAAATACTTGATTTGTTCTTAATTATGTGTTCTTAATTCTTGTTTTATTATTTCCGGGATATTAATTCAAGTGTGATGTGCTTAGATGGAAAAGCAAAAGTCCCTACCTAAGAGTAGATCTAGCATAATTAAGCGGAGTTGATCGCACGCCTAGACATAGGGTGACGAGATTTTGCTGGATTAGGATGAAACCTAATATGGGAGTCCATAGATCGAGTTAATGTAATTCTAGGGGTTTTAATTAGAAAGAGATTTCAATTAATCAACCTAGGGTTAGACGTTAGTAGCCTCGACGGAGGTATTAATATAACTTAGGGAATCCTACAGATCAAGTCAAGTGAATAAATCATCTGGTTCAGAGTTAGATAACAAGTGAAGTCTAGGTGGATTCTTCCTCGGGTATTGTCTTAATCAATTGGTTTTTCCCAAAGTATTTTTTCCCAAATTCATTCTCTTTGTCTTTGCATTTTTAGCTTAGTTGTTAGTTAATTTTAGATTAGATAAAAATTCCTTTAATTCTTAGGCTAAATAATAAAAAGAAAGTTAGTATTAGTACTTCAGGTTCCTTTGGGTTCGACAATCCAGTCTTGCCGCTAAGCTATTCGATAGGTGCACTTGCCTCAAGTTGTTGTCACAGTTAGTTTCTAGGCTCGATCATTCTTTTTATAAAATTTTAAGACTCTGACACACGATCACCCATTCTGTCATGTTATTCCAATTATTTAATTATAAGCCTACTGTCTAAAGATAGGGGTTTATTCAAATAAAAACAAATTTTTTCCCAAGCTAAGGCTTGAACCCAAGACTTCTTAAACACTCCCAGAACACATAACCACTGAAGCAGATAGACATTTGTGTCACGAACATACACAAATAAATATTAAAGATTTTTGGGGCGTTACAATTTTCTCTTCGAACCAAAATAATCGAATGTCCCTTCTCTTTTTTGGAAGAAATAATAATTAAAAATATATAAGATTTGCGCAATAATGAAAAAAATGAGAATTCTTATTTTCGGGAATTCGAGACATCGTGCCCTAACTTACGGAACATGATTTTCTTCCCGATTAACTCGAAATACGATGACATTCTTCATAAAATTTGATTTAATTTCTTATTTTTGGGAATTCGAGACATCGTGCCCTAACTTAAGAGACATAATTTTCTTCTCGATTAACACAAACTACGAAGGCATTTTTCATAAAATTTGATTTAATTAGCGATATTTTAATCAAATAACATCATGAAAAAAAAGGGATTGTACTGTAAATTTTCTTCTAGTTCACAAGTCTTGATGTTAAGACATCAAGTAATCAACTAGGTACCAATTTTGGGCGTGTAACACCCCTTACCCTTTTTACATTGCCAGAATAGAGTTACGGAGCATTACCGAACTTTTCAGATCAAATACAGACATTTTATATCACTTAACATACATATTAGAAACTAATCATAATCACTCATATGGTCCATTATATGAGCCCTCAAGGCTCAAACTACATATTAGAAATAAATCAGAACTAAACCGGAAACTCAGAGAATTTTTCAGAAAATATATATCAAAAATTTCAATAGAGCAGGGGACACAACCCCGTGTGGCTAGGCCATGTGGCTCACACGGTCAAGAGACACGCCTGTGTCTCAAGCTATGTGGGTATTCAAAATTGGGGTACACGGCTGTGTCCCAGCCCGTGTCTAAATTAGGGTGCTTACTGAGTTGGGTCACACGACCAAGACACACGCCCGTGTGCTAGGCCGTGTGAAAATACCTGAGCATTCTATTTTGCAATTTCATAGATGTAGGGGACACACACCCATCACACACGGCTGAGACTCACGCTGGTGTTTCTGCCCGTGTGGACGAAAATAGGCCATTTCAAGGCCACATTTCTCACCCTTTTGGGTATCATTCTAACACAACACTTTTAACACATCAATGAACCACATCAAAGCAATCAAAGCAAACCAAAGTTATGTTTTATACCTAATATATCATCACTTGTACCCTAAATACTCAAACTTACCTATTTAATCCATTTAATAAATTCACTAAAGTTTACTATTAATTACATACATACAAGTTTATATCATTCACACCCACATCACCAATTTACTTCGTTTCCAAATCAACATATATCTTTTAAGTTGATTATATAAACAAACTTCATTCCTAACATTTACACAAGCCAAACTTTGGTCAAATCCATACCAGCCCTATACATGCCATATAAACCGTATTGAACGTACAAAAACTGCCGGAAAAAGTTGGATAGTATGACTTGATGTGTTGATCCAATCTTCCGACCTCACGAAAATCTAAAAAGACATTAAATAACAGAAGTAAGCTTAATGAAGCTTAGTAAGTTCGATGGGTTAAACATAAATCTTATCGACCTACTATAACACATTAATTAAATAAATTCATTCAATGTAAACTCCCTGCTAATCACAACTTTAATCGATGAATACACTTATTTCAAATCAATACCAATAACAAACAATATGTCTTTCAATTTCAATTACATAGTCACTTACCAAATCTTCCCAAATCGGAGAACGGCTTACAGATAAGGGTACATCATTTTCAGAAACCTAAAGGCTAAATAGAAGCTCATGAGAGCTAAACAAAAACCCATAAGGGTTGAATGGAAGCTCGTAAGAGCTAAATAGAAACCCATAAAGGTTAAACAGAAGCTCAATAGAGCTGAACAGAAACTCATATGAGTTAAACAGAAGCTCGTGAGAGCTAAACAGAAAGTAAACATGAAAGTTCGCAACAAATGCTGAGCCTCGGTTTACTTGGGTAATTTGTTGTCATTTTCCTCCAATTTTGTCAATTCGTCGAATGCCGAATGTACTCAAATCTCGCGTTCCATTTAATCCGAATATTCAATTCAAATTTATAACTTTAACAATATTTCATTTTCAACAATAGAATAAATATATAATACCATTCATCAAATCAGTTTAAGTATTAAAGTTTAACCGTACGAACTTACCTAGGTTAAATTTGTAATATTTGCAGAAGTTCAGGGACTATTCCGCTAATTTCCCTTTTTCACAAGTATATACATGATCTTGATTTAAAGCAAAATATTAAACTAGCTTATGAAGCTCTCTCTTATGGCATTTTTAGTCTGAATTTTAGAGAAGAAATGTCTAGAAATCAATTGGCCATTTGTTTTGTTTTTAATTTCAACTAAATTACCATTTTGCCATTAATTCACTTTATTTTATTTTCTTCTCTGCTTATGCCGCCTCATGCCTTTACTTTGGGCTTAATTACTCCTTAAGTCCCCCATTATTTATTTATGAAGCCATTTAATCACTTATTTCCTATAATTAGTAAGTTTTGCATCTTTTTCAATTTAGTCCTTTTTAATTAATTAACTATCAAAACGTTAAAATTTTCTAACGAAACTTTAATGCTACCTTAATGACATTCCGTAAATATTTATAAAAATATTTGTGGCTCGGTTTATAGAAACGAGGACTTGATACCTCATTTTCTAAAACCACTTGACCTAATTATTATTAAATATAAATCACTAATTCAAAAATATTTCTAAAACCATATTTGACTCGTAAATACTAAATAACAAAATTTACGAGCTTCCTCGTTGAAGTTAGTGGCCGCGAACCACTGTTTTTGACACCACTAAAAAATTAGGCTATTACAGGGCGTTATGAGGGTGCTAATCCTTCTTCATGCGTAATCGACTCTCGAACCCATTTCCTGGGTTTGTAGACCAAAAATCATCATTTTAGTAAATTTAACCTTTTATTAAAATGATCGAATTTCAAGGTGACCCGATCACACCTAAATTAAAAAAAAGATTGGTGGCGATTCCATTTTCATTTAAAAGAAAATAAAAAGTCGATTTCAAAAGGGTTTCGACATAGACTTCTATAGTGCCATGGCAATGTCTTTAGACATGTAGGTCTTGGTCTTGAGACATACAGACGTGCAGCTGAAAATTTTTAGTTGAATTAAATGAAGGCCGAAACAAATTCTATACGCAATTAATCTTTGTTAATAGTCTAATTATGTTCCTAAAAGTGCAGTAAGGCCTTGAAATCATAGTTAAAAGTCCAATTTAAAAGTATTTGAAATCGTAAATGCATGTTTAGTGTTAAATGTAACATTCATTGCTTGAGTTTACTCGGGTAATGGGTGTTATAAGTTCAGGAACCAATTAGGTACTTTTGGACAAAGTTAGAGGGCAAATTAAATGTTAACTCTTAAAAAATTAACGCTATTAATAGATTGGGGCAATGTGTATAATGAAATACAAGGTCAGACACCAATTATGTACGAAAATGTTCAAGTACCAACTATATACTTTAAAAAAGGTCAAGAGGTAAATTACATATTAACCCTTTTTAAAAATATATATTTGTTAATAATTATTTTTTTTTCACTCAAGGAGTAATAATACTGCTATCCCATAAAGCTTGCAATTTATTTTCTCTACCAGTGAAGTCGTGATAGCCCTAAATTTAGTAAATTCAACAGCAACACGTGAAATTTCAACTTAACTTATGTAAGGCTTATAATCAAGGAGGAGGTTAGTCACAGCAAGCAAGCTTAGTTCAACTGCCTACCACCATTGTCACCGCTTGTAACACCCCTAACCCGTATCCGTCATCGGAACAGGGTTACAGAGTGTTACCGGCACTTTTCAGAACATTTTTAGATAAATCATGTAAATCACTACTCGTTAACCGAGATTGTTCAGGACATCCCTTAAATGGACCCTTGAGGCCCAATACGAACATTAGAATCGAGTCGAGACTTAATCAGAAACTCAAAGAATTTTTCGTGACATTTCAAAAATTTTCTAAGATGCAAGGCTCACACCCCTGTGCTTCAGGCCGTGTCCAATTTAGGTTGCTCTCTGACTTGCGCCACACGGCCATGCCACACGCCCGTGTGCTAGGCTGTGTGGTTAATTAATTTAATTTGAATTAGTTGTAGGTTTCACACGGCCATGACACACGCCCGTGTTCAATGCCGTGTCATCCATACGGTTGAGACACACGCCCGTGTCTCTGTCCATATGCTCAATTTTGAGCATTCTGTTTTTCAAAATTAAAATGCCAAATTTTCCATTTTTCCTACACCAACACTTACAAGTATAATTCAACCAATTACAAGTATAATTCAAGCCAATTTTTATCATTCAAATTGATACATTTCATCATATATTTGTGTTTAAATACTTACCTTTATGTAACTTATATAATTTGCAAAATCAGATTTTCATACTTATCATTTTAGTTAATGTATTGATTCAACCATGACATATATCAAACATAAGTATATTAGCCATGCTAAATTTCATTCATCATTTACATACCATCATTTGATTTATTTAACCTATACATGCTGTTAACAAAATAAGATTTTCATTTATACCAAAACGACAGGTTGATAGTGTGATGATTTGATCCGACCAATCTCCAACCTTCACGAGCTTTGAGCACTATAAAACAGGGAAAATAAAACCTAGTAAGGTTGTATAACATAAATTAATCTTACCCATTACATTCAATATATTAACCATGCAAAACATGCTTTTCCAACTATTTGGTAATTTACTTATTCACACATATTTAACCAACATGTTAGTCATAATATACCAATATGCATAGATGAGCTCATCATGCCATATGCGTATTTTTTCCGTTAAATCATTGAATTTCCGATGGATATTTCAAGTAGTACACTCGAGGTGTACAATTCCATTATCCGTCAATTCAAGTACCTTATAGGTACACTCTCGAGCCACATATCACACAGCAGAATTACCAGTCCAGGCTAAATTCTAGCTGTTACATATACTCTAAGGGCTTTGTCGGATTACCAGTCCAGGCTAAATCCAGTCAATTAGGATTACCAGTCCAGGCTAAACCCTAATTGAAACATATACTTGAGAGGCTCATTTCAGATTACCCGTTCAGGGTAAATCCATTCTGTAACACATGCAGTTTTATCAGGGAAATCACATTTATCCATCAGAATTCAATAATCATACGGAATTTTACCCTTTATCAATAAATTTCCATCATATACCATTCCATCTATTAAAATTTTCATACACTTCATACATACAATTTTATACAACATATTCAATGTAATATAGCATTCAAAACAACATGTTTTTTGTGCTCATTTAAGTTATACGAACTTACCTTGATATTTGTTCGTAACTAAAATCTACTAATCCGAAAACTTTTCCTTTCCTCGATTTAGCTCTTTGTTCGGTACTTCTGGATCTATATAAATGAATTTAATCATCAATTCAATCCATTTCATATTCTATTGAACTCAATTTACAATCTAGACAAAACTACCATTTTGCCCCTATACTTTTGATTAATTCCAAATTCGTCCAAAAGCTCGGAAATTGAAATTCATGCAATTTGATAAACCGTAATTGTAACATATTTTAACCCACATTTAATATGCTTTTCGATGATTTATTCCTTGATTTTTATAAAAAAGGTGCGTGTAATCCTTTCTTTTCATGTCTTATACCCAGGAAAGCACCCGAGGATGAAAAGAACACAAATCGGGCCCAAAATAGAGTAAATGGGCCTTAGTACGAAATTGACCCGGCCTGGCCCAATGTCCACACGGCCGTGCCTCGACGATCACCAGGAGCACGACCTCAACTCCGCCTCACACGGTCGTGCCTCAAGTTAGAAATCTGAACACGGTCTGAATTCGATCCACATGGGCGTGTGCCCTGGCCGTGCCTCTGTCGTTGGAAAGAGCAATTTCAGTCGGAAAATGATACTTAGGGAGAAAGAATCTCATTCCAAGAGCCTATATATATATCCCCTAAGTGCCACCTTTGAAAAGGCGTCAAAGCTAGGCCAAGGAGCCAATCCGAGAAGGTCAGAGTTAGGGAATAACGCGAGGATAGCCAGTTGATCCATCCCAAGAAGCCGGAGTTATACTCAAGACGGTGGAATTCTTCTTCAATTCCTTCAGAGGGTTTTAGGGATTTCTTATGTTTTGTTTTATCTTTTCTCTTGCGATGTTTTCTTTATGTATTATGAACTAAACCCCTCAGATACCTGAAGGGGATGAAACCTAAACGAATCTTGTTATTTAATTTTTAAGTTATATGATGAATTACTTAGTTTATTCTTAATTATGTTGTTTAATCCAAATCTAATGTGCTTAGGTGGAGAAGGAATAGACCTTGCCTAAGAGTAGATCTAACATAATTAAGCGGAGTTGATCGAACGCCTAGAGATAGGGTTACGAGATTTTGCCGGATTAGGGTGAAACCTAATATGGGAGTCCATTGATTGATTTACTGCTATCCTAGGGGGTTATTATAAGCGAACGAGAGTTCCACTAATTAACCTAGGGTTAGACGTTATTCGCCTTGAGAGAGGGTTTAATATAGGTTAAGGAGTCCTACGGATCAAGCTAAGTAAAGAAATCGTATAATTCGGGGTTAGATAACAAGTGAAGTCTAGGTGGATTCTTCCTGAGGGTATCGTCGTGATGAATTGAGTTTTTCTTCAAGTTATTTTCCAAATCGTTCTTTTTGTCTTTGTGTCCTTAGCTTAGTCGTCATCAATTTAGTTTAAAAGCAACTTCACTCTGTTTTTAAGGCTAAATAATAAAAAGAAAGTGAGTATTAGTACTTTTAGTTCCTTTGGGTTCGATAATCCGGTCTTGCCTAAGCTATACTACTGTTCGATAGGTACACTTGCCTTTAATCGTTGTCAGAGTTAGTTTCTAGGTTCGATCACATTCATTATAAATTTTAAAGCTCTGATTTCCGCAATCAAGTTTTTATGTCGTTGCCGGGGAACTAAAATATTAAGAAAACTCTATTTTTATTACTTTAACCATAATTTTTATTTTTTGCAATTTATTTTTGTTTTTATTTCTATTTTTACTTTTTGCTGAAATTTTCTTTCTTTTTTTTTTCTAGCAGGTACCTCTAGTTTATGACTAGAAGGAACCCGAGAGGACCTTTGGTATACTACAGTGATATTGAAGCGACCGTTTGAAGGAATCGTCAGGAAACCAGGCGAGCCCTAAATTACATAGAAAGAGAGGAAGAAGACAGATCCAATCCTACTGAAGGGATGGACGAAAACAACCCACCACCACGCGATGTGGGGGAAAATAATGCCTCACGTACAATGTTTGATTATACGAAACCGCATTCGATAGGAGCAGAATCGAGTATTGTTAGGCCTGCTATAGCTGCTAACAATTTTGAATTAAAGGCTAACATAATACAAATGATTCAACAGTTTGTTCAATTTGATGGTTTGCAGGACGAAGATCCAAACACGCATATAGCTAACTTTTTAGAGTTCTGTGATACTTTCAAAATAAATGGCATTTCTGATAATGCCATACGTCTTCGGTTATTTCCTTTTTCATTGAGAAATAAAGCTAAACAGTGGTTAAACTCGTTACAACGAGGGTCAATCACTACATGGGATCAAATGACCGAAAAGTTTTTAATGAAATATTTTCCACCGGCCAAAACGGCCAAATTACGGATTGATATCTCTTCTTTTGTGCAGATGGATTTAGAGACGCTATACGATGCATGGGAGAGATTTAAGGATCTCTTAAGGAGGTGCCCACACCATGGCTTACCCTTGTGGCTACAAGTCTAAACCTTCTATAATGGTGTAAACCCCTCAACGAGGCAACTAATTGATTCAGCCGCCGATGGAACCCTGAACAACAAAACTCCAGACGCAGCTTACGAGTTCATTGAGGAGATGTCACTGAATAATTATCAATGGCAGGCTTCAAGAACCAAATCGACAAAATCAGCAGGAGTTTTCAACGTCGATGCCATGACCATGCTATCAACGCAGCTAGAGATAATGAATAAAAAACTTGATAGTTTGTGTTCTTCGCAGGCACATCCAGTCATGCAATGCGACGCAAGTGGAACCGTGGTGAATCCTGAGTATCCACCCTACCAACCGGAAGCAGAGAGCGACCAGATGAACTATATAGGTAATAACTTTCGATCCAATACTAATCCTTATAGTAACACTTACAATCCAGGTTGGAGGAACCACCCAAATTTTTCGTGGGGAGGTCAAGGAAATCAAGGAAATAAAAGACAACAACCTCCTCAAAATTTCCAAAATCAGCCCTACCCACAAGAGAAGAAACCAACCTTCGAGGAGATGATGGTAAAATTCTCAGCAGACACAGAGAAACACATCCAAGAAACTGAGAGAACAATCAAAAGCAATGAGAGTCAAATCGGGGAAATTAGTAAGTCAGTCAAAGAAATCACTAGTGCAGTCGAACAACTCGCAAAGCTGATGTGACGTCTACCGAGTAACACCAAGATTAACCCTAAAGAGCAAATTCAAGCCATCACCGTTCAGGACAGTAAGGGGTTAGGTGAACCTGATCCAAAGCCAGAAAATAAGGTAGACGAAGGTAAAACATAGGTAACACAAGAAAAGCCAAAACTGGTAATCAAAGAGTACCAACCTTGCATACCTTATCCAGAAGCCATAAAAAGAGACGATTCAGAAGAACAGTTCGGTAAGTTTCTTAAACTTTTAAAGAAATTACATATTAACTTACCTCTTCTCGAAGCTCTTTTCCAGATGCCGGACTCGAGGAAATTTCTAAAACAGCTCTTGACAAACAAACACAAACTAGACGAAGAGCGACATGTGGAATTGAACGCAGTATGCTCAGCAATGCTACAGAATAAACTACCATGGAAACAAAAAGATCTAGGGAGTTTTACGATTCCTTGTTTAATTGGTAGACTAAGTGTTGATAATGCGTTAGCTGATTTAGGGGCAAGCATCAATGTCATGCCTTATACATTGTTTAAACGACTAGGTCTAGGGAAGCCCAAACAAACTAGGATGAGCATTCAATTAGCTGATAAATATGTTAAAATTCCTAGGGGCATTATCGAAGATGTTTTGGTCAAAATTGATAAATTTATTTTCCTAGTAGACTTTGTTGTTTTAGACATGGATGAGGATAATTCAATCCCCCTAATTCTAGAAAGACCCTTCTTAGCAACTGCCAAGACAAAAATTGATGTTGCCACAAGAGAACTTATACTTTGTGTAGGTGACGAATCGATCAGTCTTCAAGCTCTTGACTCGGCCAGGACAACAGCCGATGAAGGTAAGAAAGTCACTTCAATTGATAATCAAATTATTCAACCTTTATCGCAGGAAACATCGCAAGGCCTAAACCCTGAGCCAACTCATAGACCCCAATTCAACAAAGAAACATTACACGAGCAACAAAGCCTTAGGGTCGACAAATTAGAAGAGCAACAGACACACACCAAAGAAGAGTCAGATCCACACGAAGTAAAACACGAGGAACCACTAGAAGAGCTCGTAGGGACATCAAATCACTTTAAAATAGGAGATCATGTACTGTTAGGCAAAGCCGATCCTCACATCACTTCAACAGACCTGAGGGCAAAGGGAGAAATTCTTCTTAAGGTACACGATATCTTCCCACACGGAATAGTAGAGGTGAGCAATCCAATATTCGGTAATTTCAAGGTAAACGCTTCTCGACTTCAACTTTATAACGAAAATAAAACTGTAGGCATGAGGGAAAATATTCAAACCTTTAAGCCTCCCTAAAATCAAATACGAGGACAGTCTAGCTTAACACTATAAACGAGCGCTTCTTGGGAGGCAACCCGAGCGCTAACCCTATTTCTTTTTACATTTTGTCTGCATTTTATTTTATTTCCTTTTAAAACTAACCAAAAGTGCAGAATTCCAGGTCACACGGCCTTACACACGGCCGTGTCTGTGGCCATGGGGACCACCGAAACCGCCACACTGACAGAGCAGGGGCCGTGCAAGTCAGTCCAACCACCCCTCAACGTCACGGATCCAACCACCCTTCCCACGGGCACCGATAGAAAGGCACGGCCGTGCCCCTAAACCATGTGAAGCTACTGACTTGCACACCACGGGCAGAGCACACCCGTGTGGTCCAACCGTGCCCACATACTGACTTCACAAACACGGGCATGGTAGGCTGCAAACACAGGCATGGGCTACCAAACACGGCCGTGCGAGACGGCCGTGTAAATCGAAATGGCTTACACCACGGGCGTGTGAACATGCCAGAATTCAAATACTATTTAAACCCCGCAGCTCTTCCCCTTCCCCTCATTTGGTTTCATCTTCACTTTCTTTTCTTTTTTACTTTTCTCCTTCCCAGATTTTTCACTTCATAAATCTCTAACACCCTTGAGCCACACAAAATCATGTCGAAGAAGCGGAAGAAGCTAAGAATAGGCTCCTCAATGGAGAACGGTCATCATGAGTTCATGCCGGCAGCTTCGACTAATCACCAAGCCAAGGGTCTTTGAGACCAATTTATTTTCTCTTTTTGTCTCTCTTCTCCTTTATTTTCCTTTTCTAAACTTCTCTTCTGCTGCATTTTTTTAATTTTCTTTTAGTTTCCTAGTGTCAGGTTCACCAAGCTGCTAGGGAATCACGCCGACCACCACGATAACCACACCACTCTCACCACCGCCACCACCTCCGTAGCCCTAGAAGTCGCACCCACCTTGCGAACCATCCTTCAATAAGGACTCTTCGGTCCATTCTTGTTTTCTTTTATTTTCGTTTTCCTTCTTAGTCTCCTTTCCTTTTTCTTTCTTGTTTTTAATTTTATATTTAGTTTATTTTAATTATGTCTAAATAACCCCTGGCCAATCCTTCACGAGTTCCCTAATTTCTTCATCTAGCGCAGAGCTCGGGAACCAACACCACCACCATACCGACGCCTTCGCCGTATCTATCACATCCTCCAAGGATCTCATCCGTAAATCCAGGAAGTAACACTTTCCCTCTTATCTTTTGATTGATCACTAATTATCATTATTTATCTTTGTACATTGAGGGCAATGTACATCTTAAGTGTCGGGGGTAAAAGTGTCATACTTTTTTCATTATTCTCAAATCCCTGATTTAGTCTTGTTTTTATACAAAGTTGTCATATTACTAATTAGGATGAAATTTCTGATGATTTGTGATTTTTATTGACATGTTTTAGAATAAGTCATAGTTAATTATGCATTGATGATTGAATTTGAAGAATACTAGAGAATTAAGCATGATAAGTCTATTTTTCAAAAATTAAAATTTTGCCAGGTTGTTGACCTAAATTTGAATACTACTTTGAAATTTGAAATTTACAAGGATGATGTCAAAACACCCATAATTTTTGTGAGAATTTGAAACCTTACAGAGCATATATTCTTTTTTGTGCTCATTCTTTGATTACGAGTGTGTCTACCATGAACTGTTATTCTAGAACTTGCCTCGTTTATGCATGTTGAGACCACACTTTATGATTTGATATACAGAGATGATAAAGGCACCTAGGTTTTAACCCACTTACAACACTAAATAGCCTACCTTTACAATTAACCCCTAGTGAACCCCGTTGATCCTAACAAACCCTTTTATTGACTCACCTACTAATATTAACCCAAAGTCTCTTTGAAATTGTTATCACCCTTTCTTTTGACTACCCCTTAATCGAGATTTGATTTGATCAGTTACCGAAGTATATTATTCTGGTAGTTAAAGATATCTTGAATTACTTAGTTTGTTCTTAAAAAAAATCAAAGTACTCAATATTAGTAATATGAAAAGTGAGCTTATACAAATCAAAGTTTATTTTCAAAAGAAAAGTTCGTATTAGCAGGTTCATTATTATTTTCAGCTGAATTAAATATTATTTTAGTATTCTTAGGTAGGTACTTGTCAATTCGATCTCGATTCTAACCTTCTAATTTCAGCCTTTATCCACACCTTTAACCCTAGCCCCGTTACAACCCTCACAAAGACCTTTTGATCTGTTTATCATCTCATATTACAGTGGTGGAGATATGATTTTCAGGCAAGCCTATGGGATTAACTTTTCAGGTACGACTTATGAGCGATCTTTTCCTGAACCTTAAACACTTTAGAGTGATTTGAGTGAATCCTTAGTGAGGACATCAATCCTTGTCGGTTTTGAATTGAAAAGGTAGTTACTTAAATAAAGGGAGACACCTACGTTTTCGAAGTACAAACTCATGACTTATCTCGTTTAAATCTTTAGGACTCTTTAAATTGAATTATCCCTGTATGAATTATCTATGAATTATGATGAGGCATTGTTGATAAGAATTGTAGATCATGGAAAGTTTGTTTTAATTGTAAGTTGAGAATTTTGCTTGAGCACAAGCAAAAGCTTAAGTGTGGGGGTATTTGATAAACCGTAATTGTAACATATTTTAACCCACATTTAATATGCTTTTTGATGATTTATTCCTTAATTTTTATGAAAAAGGTGCTTGTAATCCTTTCTTTTCATGTCTTATACCCAGGAAAGCACCCGAGGATGAAAAGAATACAAATTGAGCCCAAAACGGAGTAAATGGGCCTTAGTACGAAATTGACACGGCCTGGCCCAATGTCCACACGGCCGTGCCTCGACAATTACCAAGAGCACGGCCTCAACTCCACCTCACACGGCCGTGCCTCAAGTTAGAAATCAGAACACGGTCTGAACTCGATCCACAAGGGTGTGTGCCCTGGCCGTGCCTTTCTCGCTGGAAAGAGCAATTTCAGTCGAAAAAGGATACTTAGGGAGAAAGAATCGTATTCCAAGAGCCTATATATATATCCCCTAAGTGCCACCTTTGAAAAGGCATCAAAGCTAGGCCAAGGAGCCAAGCCGAGAAGGTCAGAGTTAGGGAATAACGCGAGGATAGCCAGTTGATCCATCCCAAGAAGCCGGAGTTATACTCAAGACGGTGGAACTCTTCTTCAATTCCTTTAGGAGGTTTTAGGGATTTCTTATGTTTTGTTTTATCTTTTCTCTTGCAATGTTTTCTTTATTCATTATGAACTAAACCCCTCAGATACCTGAAGGGGATGAAATCTAGACGAATCTTGTTATTTAGTTTTTAAGTTATATGATGAATTACTTAGTTTGTTCTTAATTATGTTGCTTAATCCAAATCTAATGTGCTTAGGTGGAGGAGGAATAGACCCTGCCTAAGAGTAGATCTAACATAATTAAGCGGAGTTGATCGAATGCTTAGAGATAGGTTACGAGATTTTGCCGGATTAGGGTGAAACCTAATATGGGAGTCCATTGATCGATTTACTGCTATCCTAGGGGGTTATTATAAGTGAACGAGAGTTCCACTAATTAACCTAGGGTTAGACGTTATTCGCCTCGAGAGAGGGTTTAATATAGGTTAGGGAGTCCTATGGATCAAGCTAAGTAAAGAAATCGTATAATTCGGGGTTAGATAACAAGTGAAGTCTAGATGGATTCTTCCTGAGGGTATCGTCGTGATCAATTGAGTTTTTCTTCAAGTTATTTTCCAAATCGTTCTTTTTGTTTTTGTGTCCTTAGCTTAGTCGTCGTCAATTTAGTTTAAAAGCAACTTCACTCCGTTTTTAAGGCTAAATAATAAAAAGAAAGTGAGTATTAGTACTTTTAGTTCCTTTGGGTTCGATAATCCGGTCTTGCCTAAGCTATACTACTGTTCGATAGGTACACTTGCCTTAATCGTTGTCAGTGTTAGTTTCCAGGTTCGATCACATTCATTATAAATTTTAAAGCTCTGATTTCAGCGATCACAATTTAATCCTTATTCCAAGCCTAATCAAAATTCTAATATAACTTTTACAGCATATGTATTCTCAAAATTTCAGAATTTTCCATGGGTTTTACCATTTTTCAATTTAGTCCCTAAATCAAGTTTCCATCAAATTTCCCTTTATAAAAATTGTTTATCTATCAAAAACTTTTCATTTTTTACCACAAACTTTTAAATTTCAGCATTATCATCCATGAAAAATTTTCTATACTTTGATATCTATTCAAATTAACCCCTTAAATAGAGAAATTAAGCTTTCCCAATCTCAAAAATATAAAAATTACTAAAAACGGGACATAGGAACTTACCAATTTATGCTTGGAAAGCTTGTTTTCTCTCTCCTAGGGTTTCCATGGATTTTAGGTTGAAGAAGATGATATAAAATGATGATATTTCATTTTAATTTAATTATCATCTTTATAATTTTTCCATTTCCAATTTAGTCATTAACCTTTTCTAATTTTTCCATGGATGATTCACCAAAAATATCTACATATTTTTCATCAATGGTCTAATTACCATTTAAGGACCTCAAGTTTTGAATTCCATAGCTATTTAATCCTTATAGCTACTAGAATTCAAATTTGACATTTTATACAATTTAGTCATTTCTACAATTAAGCATCTAATTGATAAAATTTTCTTATCAAAATTCTCATGCAATCTTTCTATCACATTACTAATCATTTCATAATATTAAAATATTTTATCTTTTCAATTCAGATTTGTGGTTACGAAACCACTATTCCGACTTCACTGAAATTGGGCTGTTACACCACCACTACGTGAATTTTCATCTTTATTGTTGGTTTGGTTTGGGCCTTTTGAAAGGAAGATGTGCAAAATCCCTATGCAAAAACATCTTTTCAACCAGGGGTGAAGTCAAAAAAGTTTTTTAGGGGGGTCGAAATTAAATTGTAATTTTTACTATAGTAAAAGTACAATTTCACCATTTGAATAGCCTATATTTTTATAATTTTTAAAGGATTAAATCAATTTTTTATCATTTTTAGGTGGTAAAGTGCAATTTCATCTTTACTAATTTAAAATTTTAAAAATTTTAAAAATTTTAAAAGGCTTAAATAGAAAATTTTCCATTTTAAAGGGGCTACCCCCTTGCCAGCCCCTAGATACGCCCTTGTTCTCAAACAGGGGTGAAGTCGGAAAAAATATTTTGGGGGAGTCAAAAATTAAATTTTAAATTTTAATAGTCTATATCTTTATAATTTTTAATGGATTAAATTAAATTTTTATCATTTTTAGGGGGACCAAAGTGTAATTTTACCTTTACTAATTTGAAATTTTAAAATTTCTAAAAAGCCTAATAGATAATTTTTCATTTTAGGGGAGGCGGTGGCCTTGCTATCTAGATACCCCACTGTTCTCAAACTCGTCTTACCACCATCAACACGTCCTATTTATGTAACCGCCAAACCCATGCCCATTCTTAATCTCCGTTTCTTATCGCTATTCACACGTTCTGCTTATGTATCTCTCACCCTATACTTCTAATTCCTTTTTATTATAATTATAATTGTAATAACCCAATTTGCCCGGGCCCATCAAATTAAATAAAACCAAAAATAAATAAATGAGTCCGAAAAAAATCAAAGTCCATTTAAAACAATTATAGCCCAAACTACAACGACCCAACATAGCCCAAAATTACGAGGCCCAATATACGTAAAGAATTTTTTAGGCCCCTATGTACGCCGTACTCCTACTCCAGCACGCACGCCGCCCGAAGCTCCTCACCCCGAGCCTGGCACCCCTGCCACCGTTTCACCAAAATTGCAAAGGCGGGCTTTTTGCCCCGTCGTTGACTCCCCAAGGATACCTGCAAAAGAATGAAAAAGGACAGAGGCCAAGCGCAAGCAACAGGCATAGAACAGTAATAGAAATAGCCTAAAACATTAAACAATGTTGTAAACGGTTATAAAAAGCCAGATCCATCAATGTAATGTTTTTTTACAAAGGAACCAAATACAAAAAAATAGACAAAAGATCAATAAAAAAATCAAAGAAAATGTAATATTTTATTTTTTGTTTCGAAATAATAATAAGAAAAAAGAGGGTGTTTTTTTTTGAAACCATAAAAAAGAAAAAGAAGAAAACACTTACCAATCACCGTCATCGCCGCCGTCGTAGCCCCTTTTCCTTTCGATTCACGAAGCCTAGGAACCTATTAGGGTTCCGTCGAAGGCCTCGTTGGGAAAAGGTGAAACCTTTCGGTTTCTTTGCCCACGGTCAAGCATCGGTGAGATTTTGGGGATTCAAACCCCAGATCGGGGTTTTTTTGAAAAGGGGGTTAAAAGGGAAACTTTTCAGTTTCTCGGCCAAGCTGGATATGTAACGCCCCAAACCCGGCACCACTTGATTTAAATCGTTCCGACATTGATCCACGAACTGTTGGGCCAGTTCTAGTTCCAGCAACCCTTTCTAGGACTCGCAACATTGCTTGAGTCAAAGCATTGTCCTCTCTCGTATGGTCATGCGATCCAGTCTCACCCCCGAGTGACGCGGGTACGTCCATTTCTGGCATATGGCCCGGTGCTTCAGACGCAACCCTAGCACCTCGTCCTCTACCACGGCCACGTCTACCGCGTCCACGTCCACATCCTCTAGTACTCATACTGACTAATTCGATTTAATCTGATTACAAGTTTTATGAACTAGAAAACTATTTCAGTGTTTATTAACGATATTCTATGAGATACAAGAGATAGAATTGTTTTCGCAATCATATCCTATAGTCTAAATCTCTACATTTTCAACACCTAAAACTAGAAGTTCTAGAGTGTTCTTATGATCATATCACAATAATAAACTTTCAATATAAGAATACTTACTAGACTTGGTGCCGGATGCTCGTGGTGCCATACTTCCTTTAGAACATACATTATAGATTAACATTTTAAACAGCTTTGAAAACATTTTTTTTAGCCCAAACCACAACCGAGTTTTGAAACCTTGCTCTGATACCACAAAATGTAACACCCCAAACCCGGTCTATGCGTTAAGACCAAATTTGGTATGCCAGACAATCGATCAAACATTTAGTCATCTAATGATTTAAAGAAAACAGAACTTCAAAACCACTTTGGAGTTGTAGTTTAAGTAATACCGAGTTTAAATTTGAAACCCGTGATTTCAAAACGTAAGAGTTTATAAATTCATCTTTAGAGAAATAATTGGTTAAAACCTTAAATAAATGGTTGAAATAAATTTCTAAAAGAGTTTTCACAAAAATTTTACAAGCGATATTTAAGAAAAACCCCCTTTAAGAAAACATTTATAAAATTAAACAGCCCCGTTTAAGTAACTAAAACATAATAAAATCCATCCACGAATTAAAATCCATAAAATAATAATACCAGAGGCCTTATTACATCGCAAATGAAATAGTACTTAAATAAATAAAAATACTTAAAAGAAGTTCAAAGTTTTTATAACTCATCATTCGTAGTATGGCCTCCACACGAAGTCATCCCCGGCCCAAGCCTCCATCAATTATCATTACCTGAGAAGGGTAAGAAAAATAGGGTGAGCTACTTAGAACTCAATGTGTAACCCACTTACCGTGTTCACTGGGCCAACACTATATAAGCATTAAGTTGGGCTTGAGCCCATTTACAAATATACAATTTATATATAAATAATATATAATACGTGTGATATGAAAATCCCAACCAAGCCTACATTCTATCCGCTACACACCACCCGTACCAACCAACACACCTGTGGGGATCAAGTCAACCCACCCCGCCAACACACCAATCGCAGGCATAAAGCCATTAATATATTTGCGGCAGAGCCACCGAACTAGATTGTGACAGAGTCACCGAATGGGATTGTGGCAACAGGCCTTTCTTCTCTTCGTCAATTATCCCAACCCATGCAGTCATATATATATATATTCATATGGTAAATTTCAACAAAAAGCCCATAATACAAGTTATCAATTTGGCCCATTATTCAAAATAGCATTTTGGCCCATATATCGATCTAGCAATCTGGCCCATTAAACACATGAGGCCCTTTTCACAATTTTTCTCACTTGGCCAATTTATCAAAAAAAATGTTTCATATGGCCCAAAATATCACTTTTTAACAATATAGCCCATTAAGGGCAAATCTGTAATTTTCCACAACTTTAATACCGTTTTCATGCAATCACAAAAAAATGCTAATATGTCGTTTTTTCAAATTTTATTGATTTTACGATTATTACTCCAATGCTTACGGGATAATATAACCCATGAGATAAGTGTGAAGTTACACACCTGATTACGGTGAGAACTATACTTTCCCGCTCGTCGATACCTAAATATATATATATATATATATATATATCACGCTTTGTTAGAGTACTAATACTTAATATAGATCTACGTTAAGGTAAACGATCTAGATCTTTACCCTCGGAATTTCGAACAACAACTATTTGTGGTTTCTCTCCGATTGATGGTTCATAACCCGATGAAGAACCATGAACAATCAACGGCTCAGGAGTACAGATAACTTCAAATAATTGATTCTCCCCGGATGAGGGTCCACAACCCGGTGGAAAAATCCTGGATTGCCGAAACAGCCCATTCGCTTGAATCTAGAGGGATTAGTGAAACCACCCTTCCTCCGAACCCAATTCGCTACTCTTTTCAACCCTATTTTGATTGCCTCTATTGACAAATAAATGTTAGCCCAACTAATATTCCCTTATTACCACCAATTGATTTTAAGAGCAAAATCAGCTTACCACAAGATTCTTTCGTTCAAAGAGTGATAGTCGATTGATAGAGTCCCTAAGATAGAATCGATTAATCAATACAATCTTAACGAAATAGAAAAATTATAGAACCCCTTTCGAAAATGATCCCTTACCTTGAATGATGAAATCCTTTTTCCACCATTTTTATAAAGGCTATGGTCAACTAATGATGTAGAAAAGTCGGCACTCCTCTATAACACTACAAAGAAAGAAGGATTTGATTGAAGGAGAAAGATAACGATTTCGGTCAAAAGACCTTCATAAGAAAGCATAAAGATTCGGCACTAGAAGAAGAAAAGAAAAAGAAAGAAGAAAAAAAAAATGAAAGGAGTATTCTTACCGATTGATCAAGTGCAAAGAAAAGAAATGGTTGAAAAGAGAATCTATGTGAAGAAAGAAAAAGACTCGTTAATGAAGATTGTCATCAACCTTCGGCCATGGAGAAAAAGAAAAGAGAAATGTTAAATGGTTCTTTGCAAAAAAAAAGGAAAAAGAATAGAATGAGAATGAGAATGAGAATGGTAAGAGTGTTTGTGATACGATTTCAACGTTGGAAAATGAACAAAGAGAAGGGGTCTTGTGTTTGGTGTATATTCGGCCAAAAGGAGAACAAAGAAAAATGCCCTTTCAAAGCTATATGGTTTCGGCATAAAAGAAAATAGAGTTTAGAAGGAAAAGATGATATCGAAATGGTAAAAAAATGAAATGATCAATGAATCAAAAGCTTACCTATTACTCAATTTCGGCTAGGCGAAGAATTTGTGGAGAGAAAAGAAAAATGCACTAATTTGCTAAATCTTTTTGGCCAACAAGCTTCAACACCTAACAAACATTCGGCCAACCCCCTACAAGCATAAAACCGTCCAAATACATCAACCAAAAGTCAATGTTTAGCCATTCAAAAGTTTCCAAAACACCTTTCCTTGTTTTAAGCCTTATTATCCTCCACTTCCCAAAAGTTTAGAAATCCTATCCCCAAAATCAAGCAAATTCTATACTAAATTAATATTTGCCATAACTTTTAGCCACTTTATCGAAAAAAAAAAATTAGTCCATCTTTACCAAGAATAGAGCTTGGCCGACACTTGCCAAATAGGTGCAAAAATAAAAGCCACCAAAATTCTATCCATGGGATTTGAACCTCTCCCCTCAAGCAATCACTCATGCGCCAATTCCACCTTGCTACTAGCTCATCTTATGCTAGTTTTTGACACTTAAATTACCTTAAGCACTAGGATCACTTGTTCCACTTCAATAAAATTCTCATTACTAAAATTTATTCTAGCTCCGAATAAATCCCGAGCTTCCTCGAAACTATATTAAGCACACAAATTTAATCATTTACAAGCTAATCACCAAAAACATGCAACATATCGATACTCATATTTTTAGGATGTTACAATTCTACCCCCTTTAAGAAAATTTCGTCCTCGAAATTTACCTGGTTAAAAGATGTGAGGATATTGTTGCTGAATTACATCCTCAGGCTCCCACGTAGCTTCCTCCGCTCTGTGATTACACCACAGAACCTTAACCAACGGCATAGTCTTCTTTCTTAGCACCTTAACATCACGGTTTAAGATTTTCACTAGTTCTTCCTCGAAAGACAAGTCTGGCCTTAATTCCACTTCTTCCACTGGTACAATATGCGATGGATCCGATCTATAACGCCTCAACATAGAAACATGGAAAACACTATGAATCTGACTCAAATCTGGAGGTAATTCAAGCTGATAGGCCACTGGTCCTACACGTTTCAACACATGGTACGGTCCAATGAACCTAGGGCTCAACTTGCCCTTCATTCCAAATCTGAAAATCTTCTTCCAAGGTGAGACTTTCAGAAAGACCTGATCTCCCACCTCAAACTTAATATCCTTACGCTTCAGATCCGCATATGACTTTTGTCGATCCGAAGCTTCCTTTAACCGCGCTTGAATCACCTTTACTTTTTCTTCTGTCTCAGATATCAACTCAGGACCCAACAACTATCGTTCCCCCAATTCAGTCCAACAAGTAGGAGTACGACACCTACGATCGTATAACACTTCATAGGGTGCCATTTGGATACTGGATTGGTAACTATTATTATATGCGAACTCAGCCAACGGTAGAAAATCCTCCCAACTACCTCTAAAGTCAATCACGCAACCTCTTAACATGTCTTCCAAAATCTGGATTACTCTTTCTGACTGACCATCTGACTGAGGATGAAAAGCCGTACTAAAGTTTAACTTTGTTCCGAAAGCCTTATGTAAAGCTTTCCAAAACCGTGATGTAAACCTGGGATACCTGTCCGATATAATAGACACTGGTACCCCATGCAACCTCACAATCTCAGATACATACTGCTTAGCCAACTTCTGCAGCGAGTAATCCGTACGAACTGGTAGAAAATGAGTAGTCTTCGTTAATCGATCAACTACCACCCAAACAGAATCTTTCTTAGTAGGTGTTAAGGGTAACCCACTAACGAAATCCATCGTTATCCGCTCCCATTTCCATAGAGGAATCTTTACCGGTTGCAATAAACCCGACGGTAATTGATGTTCTGCCTTCACTTGTTGACAAGTCAAGCACTTACCCACAAAATCAGTAACCTCCCGCTTTAACATTGGCCACCAATACTGCTCACGAAGATCCCGATACATCTTACTTCCTCCGGGGTACATAGCATAAGGGCTACTATGCACCTCTCGAAGAATCATTTGTCTCAAATCCAAATCCATGGGCATACAAACTCTTCCACGAAAACACAACATGCCATCCTTGTTCAATCCAAAGTCCCCTATAAAACCATTTCCAACTTGATGCATTAAAGGACCCAATTTTTCATCCGATAACTGCTTTTCCTTGATCTGTTCTAACCATAATGGCTTCACCTGAAGTTCCGCTAGCAGACTGCCATCCTCATACAAACTGAGATGAGAAAACATTGCTCTTAATCCCGACACTACCTTACGACTCAACGCGTCTGCCACCACGTTAGCCTTTCCAGGATGGTACTCGATTGAGAAGTCATAATCCTTTAACAACTCCACCCATCTCCGTTGTCTCAAGTTCAACTCCTTTTGGGTAAGGAGGTACTTAAGACTCTTATGGTCCGTATAAATGACTGACTTCTCACCGCAGAGATAGTGCCTCCAAATCTTTAAAGCAAACACCACCGCATCCAACTCCAATTCATGAGTAGGATAGTTGACTTCATGCGGCCTCAACTGATGAGAAGCATACGCCACCAATTTCCCACTTTGCATCAACACACATCCTAAACCCGTATGTGACGCATCACAGTAAACAGTAAACTCTTTTCCAGCCTCAGGTTGAATCAGTACTGGCGCTTCCGTAAAAATCTTCTTCAATTTCTCGAAACTTTCTTGTTGTTTATCGGTCCACACATACGGTACTCCTTTTCGCAACAACTTAGTTAGGGGTGAAGCAATCAAAGAAAACCCCTCAACAAAGCGTCTATAGTAACCAGCCAATCCGAAGAAACTCTAAATTTCAGCCACTGACTTCGGTGGTTTCCAATCCAACACAGCCTCTACCTTCCGAGGATCAACTCTTATTCCTTCGGCTGACACCACATGACCCAAGAAAGTTACTTCCTTCAGCCAAAATTCACACTTACTGAATTTGGCATAAAGTTGCTTATCTCGTAATATTTGCAATATTATGCGCAAATGTGAGTCATGTTCTTCCTCATTCTTCGAATATACCAAGATGTCATCTATGAACACCACCACGAACCGGTCTAAATAGGTTGAAAGACTCGGTTCATCATGTCCATAAATGCAGCTGGTGCATTGGTCAAACCAAACGGCATAACCAAAAACTCATAATGTCCATAACGAGTTCGGAATGCCGTCTTATAAATGTCTGCCTCTTTCACCTTGAGTTGATAACCCGATCTCAAATCAACTTCGGAGAAAACTGAAACTCCTCTCAATTGATCAAACAGGTCATCGATTCTCTGCAATGGATACCTATTCTTGATCGTCAATTTATTCAACTGCCTATAATCAATGCACATACGCATCGGCCCATCTTTCTTCTTGACGAACAAAACTGGTGCTCCCCACGGAGACACACTCGGTCGGATAAATCCCCGATCTAACAATTCTTGAATTTAAGTTTTAAGCTCCGCTAACTCCTTCGGCGCCATTCTATAAGGAGCAATGGACACCGGAGCCGTTCCGGGCAAAAGCTCAATACCAAACTCTACTTCCCGATCTGGGGGTAGACCAGGAAGTTCTTCGAGAAAGACATCTGGAAATTCCTTCACCGTTCTCACATCTTCTACTGATAATTCCTTGGCATTCAAAGCACTAATGAAGGCTAGGAACGCTCCATACCCTTTTCGCATCAACTTTTCTGCCTTTAAAGCAGATACCACATTTGCCAGGTAATTCCTTCGCTCGCCTATCATTACTACCTCCTCATCATCCACAGTCCTTATTGACATTCGCTTTTCAGTACAATCCAATTGCGCCCGATGCTTCACCAACCAACCCATGCCTAAAATAAGATCAAACTCGCTGAAAGGCAATTCCATCAAGTCCGCCAAGAATATTTCTCTTTAAATTTCCAAGGGCACGTCTCTATACAGTTTATTCACGATTACAGACTGTCCTAAAGGACTAATTACCATCATCTCTCTATCGGTAATCTCAGACCTAATATTCAGGTTTCCAGTTATGGCACTAGCAACATACGAGTGGGTAGACCCGATATCTATCAAAGCAGTAATAGGTACATCAAAGATGAAGAACGTACCAGTTATCACATCAGGTGCATCGCCATCTTCACGATGCCTGACCGCATAGACCAACCCCGACTGTTTTGCCTCCGTGTTACCTCTAAAGCCATTACCTCGACCTGGTGCACCTTGACCACGACCAGCACCATTACCACCACGACCTGGTCCACGACCTCTCGGTGGCTGTTGAGCTCCTCTGGCTGGCTGAGCATCAGGGTCACGAGCTTCTTGAGTCGGAGTAGTCCGTCGAGGGCAATCCCTATATTGGTGATCCTTGGAACCACATTTATAACAACCACCAGTTTTCCTCCAACATTCCCCAGGGTGTTGATTCCCACAGTCAGCACAGTCTCGACTCTGATTAGTAACCACAGGTGCTCTAGCTTGAGCTGGCTCATCATTTCGAGGCCTCTTTTGGAACCTTCTAGAAGAACCCGAGTACTTAAAGTCCCTCTTGCCTCTGACCCTTTCCTGGTTCTAGCATTCTGAATTCTTAGCCTCTTCGGCTATCTTGGCTTTCTCCACAAGCGTGGCAAAAGTCCTTACTTGTTGTGGGGCTATTAGTACCCGCAACTTATCATTCAGCCAATCTTCAAAGCGTACACAGCGCTCATGATCAGTTGGCACTATTGTCCGAGCATAACGACTCAAGCGTAGAAATTCTGCCTCATAAGCTGCCACCGTCTTATTTCCTTGAACCAGATTCAGGAATTCCTTCCTCCGGGCATCCACATAACTTGCCCCTACATACTTCCCTTGGAAAGCAGCTTTGAAGAATTCCCAAGTAACAACTGCAGCCTCAGTGCCTTCTCGAACCGTAAGCCACCATTGATACGCCTTGTCCCTTAGCAAGGACACCGCTCCTCTCAGTTTCTGCTCAACAGTGCACTCCAGATCATCCATAATCCGCTCTACAGCCTCGATCCAATATTCCACAACATTCAGAGCTACACCAGAGACACCTCTAAAAACCTCGGCACCACTTGATTTAAGTCGTTCCGATATTGATCCACGAACTGTTGGGCCAGTTCTAGTTCTAGCAACCCTTTCTAGGACTCGCAACATTGCTTGAGTCAAAGCATTGTCCTCTCTCGTATGGTCATGCGATCCAGTCTCACTCCCGAGTGACGCAGGTACGTCCATTTCTGGCATATGGCCCGGTGCTTTAGACGTAACCCTAGCACCTCGTCCTCTACCACAGCCACGTCTACCGCGTCCACGTCCACGTCCTCTAGTGCTCATACCGACTAATTCGGTTTAATCTGATTACAAGTTTTATGAATTAGAAAACTATTTCAGTGTTTATTAACGATATTCTATGAGATACAAGAGATAGAGTTGTTTTCGCAATCATATCCTCTCAAAGAGGTTAGAATACTGGAAGAATTGATAGTCTAAATCTCTACATTTTCAACACCTAAAACTAGAAGTTCTAGAGTGTTCTTATGATCATATCACAATAATAAACTTTCAATATAAGAATACTTACTAGACTTGGTGCCGGATGCTCGTGGTGCCATACTTCCTTTAGAACATACATTATAAATTAACATTTTAAACAGCTTTGAAAACATTTTTTTTCAGCCCAAACCATAACAGAGTTTTGAAACCTTGCTCTGATACCACAAAATGTAACACCCCAAACTCGGTCTATGCGTTAAGACCAAATTTGGTATGCCACACAATCGATCAAACATTTAGTCATCTAATGATTTAAAGAACACAAAACTTCAAAACCACTTTGGAGTTGTAGTTTAAGTAATACCGAGTTTAAATTTGAAATCCGTGATTTCAAAACGTAAGAGTTTATAAATTCATCTTTAGAGAAATAATTGGTTAAAACCTTAAATAAATGGTTGAAATAAATTTCTAAAAGAGTTTTCACAAAAATTTTACGAGTAAGCGATATTTAAGAAAAACCCCCTTTAAGAAAACATTTATAAAATTAAACAGCCCCGTTTAAGTAACTAAAACATAATAAAATCCATCCACGAATTAAAATCAATAAAATAATAATACCAGAGGCCTTATTACATCGCAAATGAAATAGTACTTAAATAAATAAAAATACTTAAAAGAAGTTTAAAGTTTTTATAACTCATCATTCGTAGTATGGCCTCCACACGAAGTCATCCCCAGCCCAAGCCTCCATCAATTATCATTACCTGAGAAGGGTAAGAAAAATAGGGTGAGTTACTTAGAACTCAATGTGTAACCCACTTACCGTGTTCACTGGGCCAACACCATATAAGCATTAAGTTGGGCTTGAGCCCATTTACAAATATACAATTTATATATAAATAACATATAATGCATGTGATATGCAAATCCCAACCAAGCCTAAATTCTATCCGCTACACACCACCCGTACCAACCAACACACCTGTGGGGATCAAGTCAACCCACCCCGCCAACACACCAATCGCAGGCATAAAGCCATTAATATATTTGTGGCAGAGCCACCGAACTAGATTGTGACAGAGTCACCGACCTAGATTGTGACAGAGTCACCAAATGGGATTGTGGCAACAGGCCTTTCTTCTCTTCGTCAATTATCCCAACCCATGCAGTCATATATATATATATATATTCATATGGTAAATTTCAACAAAAAGCCCATAATATAAGTTATCAATTTGGCCCATTATTCAAAATAGCATTTTGGCCCATATATCGATCTAGCAATCTGGCCCATTAAACACATGAGGCCCTTTTCACAATTTTTCTCACTTGGCCAATTTATCAAAAAAAATGTTTCATATGGCCCAAAATATCACTTTTTAACAATATAGCCCATTAAGGGCAAATCTGTAATTTTCCACAACTTTAATACCGTTTTCATGCAATCACAAAAAAATGCTAATATGTCGTATTTTCAAATTTTATCGATTTTACGATTATTACTCCAATGCTTACGGGATAATATAACCCATGAGATAAGTGTGAAGTTACACACCTGATTACGGTGAGAACTATACTTTCCCGCTCGTCGATACCTAAATATATATATATATATATATATATATATCACGCTTTGTTAGAGTACTAATACTTAATATAAATCTACGTTAAGATAAACGATGTAGATCTTTACCCTCGAAATTTCGAACAACAACTATTTGTGGTTTCTCTCCGATTGATGGTTCATAACCCGATGAAGAACCACAAACAGTCAACGGCTCAGGAGTACGGATAACTTCAAATAATTGATTCTCCCCGGATGAGGGTCCACAACCCGGTGGAAAAATCCTGGATTGTCGAAACAGCCCATTCGCTTGAATCTAGAGGGATTAGTGAAACCACCCTTCCTCCGAACCCAATTCGCTACTCTTTTCAACCCTATTTTGATTGCCTCTATTGACAAATAAATGTTAGTCCAACTAATATTCCCTTATTACCACCAATTGATTTTAAGAGCAAAATCAGCTTACCACAAGATTCTTTCGTTCAAAGAGTGATAGTCGATTGATAGAGTCCCTAAGATAGAATCGATTAATCAATGCAATCTTAACGAAATAGAAAAAATATAGAACCCCTTTCGAAAATGATCCCTTACCTTGAATGATGAAATCCTTTTTCCACCAATTTTATAAAGGCTATGGTCAACTAATGATGTAGAAAAGTCGGCACTCCTCTATAACACTACAAAGAAAGAAGGATTTGATTGAAGGAGGAAGATAACGATTTCGGTCAAAAGACCTTCATAAGAAAGCATAAAGATTCGACACTAGAAGAAGAAAAGAAAAAGAAAGAAGAAAAAAAATGAAAGGAGTATTCTTACCAATTGATCAAGTGCAAAGAAAAGAAATGGTTGAAAAGAGAATCTATGTGAAGAAAGAAAAAGACTCGTTAATGAAGATTGTCATCAACCTTTGGCCATGGAGAAAAAGAAAAGAGAAATGTTAAATGGTTCTTTGCAAAAAGAAAGGAAGAAGAATAGAATGAGAATGAGAATGAGAATGAGAATGGTAAGAGTGTTTGTGATACGGTTTCAACGTTGGAAAATGAACAAAGAGAAGGGGTCTTGTGTTTGGTGTGTATTCGGCCAAAAGGAGAACAAAGAAAAATGCCCCTTTCAAAGCTATATGGTTTCGGCATAAAAGAAAATAGAGTTTAGAAGGAAAAGATGATATCGAAATAGTAAAAGAATGAAATGATCAATGAATCAAAAGCTTACCTATTACTCAATTTCGGCTAGGGGAAGAATTTGTGGAGAGAAAAGAAAAATGCACTAATTTGCTAAAGCTTTTTGGCCAACAAGCTTCAACACCTAACAAACATTCGGCCAACCCCCTACAAGCACAAAACCGTCCAAATACATCAACCAAAAGTCAATGTTTAGCCATTCAAAAGTTTCCAAAACACCTTTCCTTGTTTTAAGCCTTATTATCCTCCACTTCCCAAAAGTTTAGAAATCCTATTCCCAAAATCAAGCAAATTCTATACTAAATTAATATTTGCCATAACTTTTAGCCACTTTATCAAAAAAAAAAATTAGTCCATCTTTACCAAGAATAGAGCTTGGCTGACACTTGCCAAATAGGTGCAAAAATAAAAGCCACCAAAATGCTATCCATGGGATTCGAACCTCTCCCCTCAAGCAGTCACTTATGCGCCAATTCCACCTTGCTACTAGCTCATCTTATGCTAGTTTTTGACACTTAAATTACCTTAAGCACTAGGATCACTTGTTCCACTTCAATAAAATTCTCATTACTAAAATTTATTCTAGCTCCGAATAAATTCCGAGCTTCCTCGAAACTATATTAAGCACACAAATTTAATCATTCACAAGCTAATCACCAAAAACATGCAACATATTGATACTCATATTTTTAGGATGTTACAGGATAGGGCCTACTGCAGAGAAAAGGAGAGAGTTTCCTAGGTTTTTTTTTTTTTTTTTTGAGGGTGAAAATGATTTTTTTGGTAAAACTTTTTACTTATATAAGTGAATAAAACAGAGTCGTTTTGGGCCAGTGCGCATAAACGTCAAAACGACGTCATTTTGAAGCTAACCCGCCCGTCGACCCGACCCGATCCTAGGGTCCGCGTGTTTTTGATTTAGGGTATATTTGCGCGAATGGTCCTTCCGCTTTTTAAGTGGATTTCAATGTGGTCCTTTTTCCTTTTTAAAATTTGACCAGTTAATTTTATTTCGTTTTCACTTTGGTCCCTAGACCGTTTTAAAGAAGGGACACTTGAAACGACGCTGTATCAGTTGGCCCAATAACCCGAATACGATCTGACCCGCTCTAGGGGGATCTGCGTGTTTTCATTTTATGGGTTATTTACGCCCCTAGTCCTTCCGCATTTTTAGGTTATTTTGATTTAGTCCTGTTTTCTTTTATTTTTATTTTTTAAATTTTGACTCTTTAATTTTATTTCTCTCTTAATTTAGTCCATCATTCAATTTAATTTATTTATTTAGTGCTTATTTATTATTTCTTTATTTTGTTTATATTTTTTTATTTTGTTTTTCTGGGCATTTATCCATTTATTACATTTTATCCTCTATTATTATTATTATTATTATTATTATTATTATTATTATTATTATTATTATTATTATTATTATTATTATTATTATTATTATTACAAATTGTACCCCAACTCTCATTTATATTAATTTAGTTTTTTTTCAATATTTTATATAATATTTTCCTATATATTTATTTATTTATTTATTTATTTATTTGTCTTTATTATATTTTAAAATTGGTATTATCATTTTATGCGCATATTTTGTCATTATTTTTACTATTGTTATTATCATTATTATTTATCTTGTCATTCATTTTATTTTTTTGATTGTTAATATTGATATTAAATTGGTATGCATTACATGATTATTGCCATTATGTATACTAGGAATCACTTATTAGTATATTTATGTTGTCGTTATTCATCAACGTAATATTTTATTTGTATATCATTAATTTTTACCCAAATACGTCAACAAAATTTTCAAAAAAAAAAAATAGGCAATGTTCCGTATTTGAAAGATTCGATAAAATCGTGCCCTAACTTATAGGGTTTCGATTTTTCTCGTTGAATTTGAATAACCGAATATCCTTTCAAAAATTAAAATACATAAGATTTCAAATAAAAAGAAAAGGCAAGCTTATTCGCAAGTATTCAAAGTGTCGTGTCCTAACTTACGGGATGTGACATTTTGTTGCCACGAGATGAGAAGGTCTTTAGCATACTTTCCGTTTATTTCAAGCAATTTGTAAGCAAAATTAACATCAATGCAAAGAGGGGTCGTATTTTTAAATTATTTTCAAGTTTTCAACTTTCGACATTAAGACACGAATTAATCAATTAGGTGCCAATTCTGGGTGTCAAAGGGTGCTAATACTTCCTCGTGCGTAACTGACTCCCGAACCCCTTTTTTGGATTTTTTGTAGACCGAAAAACATTGCTTTGATAAATCAAACATCTTGTTAAAACGATCAAACTACGTGGTGATCCGATCACACCTCATAAAAAAGGATTGGTAGCGACTCCTATTTTCGTTTTCTAAAATAAAAGTCGATTTCAAAAAAATAGTTTCGACAATAATTATCATTAAATCTCTGCGCACTCAAACAATGTTGACTGGTGGCTCAACCCATTCAGTCCAACCACCAAAATAGCTGTATATTTAAACCTTGTCGTCGTCTTAGAGGAACAAGCATGGAAGCAACCCTCCGACGAGGAAAAGAAACCCCAAACATTAGTCATTCCCAAATTCACCAGGTATATGCATTTTAATGAGTACATATAAATATTATATATATTTTTCTATTACTGGAAATTCTTCAAATTTAATTAAATATAAAGATTGGAGGCTTTGATTATCATCTAGGGTTTTTTTACTCTCTTTTTTTTTTTTTTTTTTATCATGCATGTTGCATGTCATATAAGGATTGGGTTAATAATGTTAGACTTAAATCTTCATCTTTTCCAAATAAAAAATAAAAAACAAATAAATATTTAAGTTTCTTTATTTTTCATTAAGTAAATAGATTTTTTTTATGGATTTACAGGAAATGAGATGTTAGGCATACGTGGAATATTCATTTGAGCAAGAATATGAAGACATGAGCCACAACATGAAGGTACCAAAAACGAGGTTATCGAAAACCTCGACCTCAGACCTTAAATGAGGTTCACAGATGTGGTGCTTTCACTAGCCAAAAGTTAATGTATTTATAAAAGAAAATTTAAAGATGAAATGAAGTTTTAGTTGATATGGTAGAAATATTAAAAATTATAATGTTTTGGGTTAGAATAAGTTAAGATTTAGTTAAAATGTGACACTAATCGATTTAATTTAAGTAACTTTATAAAAATATACTCTTTAGTTTTATTTAGGAAGGTAAAATCTTTTTAACTTTGATTTTCTTATTTTAAATATGTTCTATTTGAAGGAACCATGTTCTGATTTATTGATTGAATATTCACTTACTTCGGGAATATTCAAAAAGAGATCAAAATCCTTAAATGCAATGTTGTTCAATACTATATTTTTTATAATCCTAACATATGTAAGCATGTATATGTATATTTATCTGCAACTTCCACGGTTGAAATTTTGGACAATATATTGTTATTTTGCAAAGAAAGATCGAACGACGTGGCACC
Organism: Gossypium australe; assembly: GCA_005393395.2. Taxonomy (NCBI): domain Eukaryota; kingdom Viridiplantae; phylum Streptophyta; class Magnoliopsida; order Malvales; family Malvaceae; genus Gossypium; species Gossypium australe. The sequence continues at coordinate 18,083,086 of CM016625.1, read as the reverse complement.
ACTTGTAATATAAGTCAACGCTGGCGGAATATATATAATATCATATATGGAGAGGCTTAAACAATTGTTGTTGGTTATCTTAGATACTTCCTCTCTGATGTAAGATTTTGAATGATTTCGATTAATTGTATTTACAATAAAATATCGATAAATGAATATTTGATAAAATAATAATTTTAGTTAAATAATAATTTTTTTATCCCAACTTGAGTCAAGGGGATAAAATAATAACCTCGCTAAATACATAAGATAATAATTTTTAGAAATATCTTTAAGGGCCCAATGAAAATATAAAATAATAATTCATTAAATATATTGAAAGTTTTATATACAATACATAAAATTAAAGTGCTTTCTAGATAACTCTTATTTTTTTCAATTTTATTCTTTACTAAAATATGCATCTATAGTTAACTGTTTCTTCTTTGCATGTGAACCAAATACAATTTCATCTTTGACTTTTAGAATGGCATAAACCAAATCTGGTATATTCTTCTCGTGTTGTATTAAATAATTCTTCAAGGTATTCATAGCTAGAAAAACCTCTTTTGGAGAAACATGTGGTAAAACACTACTATCATCTGGATCTTGCTCGTCATCAGCTGGCACATCCATTACTCCTTGAATAATTTCTTCATCCGTAGGTGACTCCATCAAAGATTCATTTTCACTTAGATAATTCAAAATCTTCTCAACATCCATGGAATTTCTATGTACTGTAAATTAGAAATTACTTCTTTTAATTTATGAATGCCTTCAACATCACCAATTTCTTGTTCGAGAGGCATATCCTCCTTAGATCGAATTTTGCAATGTCGGAAACAATTTGCAATAGTTGTAGGCTTCACATCAATATTCCAAGAAGCATTAATAAAATGGATTGCATCCAATACATTAATCTTTCCAGGATTTATTTCTCTTTTCTCGTAACCTTCCAAGATGCTAGAATAAAAGCGACACAGATAATAAATCTTAACTGCTCTAATAATTCCAGCACTACATAGTTGAATTTTTTATGTTGAATTTGGAGGCAAAAAGAATAATTCAACGTTTATCAAGCCTTCAATAACCTTGGCTGTAACACCCCCTAACCCTTATCCGTCGCCTAAACAGGTTTACAGGGCATTACCGAACTATTCAGATCAATTATGAACAATAAAAAAGTTAAATAGAAAACACATCATAAATTAATCATATTGTCTATTTTATGGGCTCTCGAGGTCCAAAACATGTGTTCGGAACTAATCGGGACTTAATCAAAAACTTAGAAAATTTTTCACAAAATTTCAATTTTTTTTCCTAGATGTAGGGCTCACACGCCCGTGTGGTTCAGGGACACGCCCGTGTGACCCTAAACACGCCCATGCTTTAGATCATGTCCTACCCCGTGTAACTCTCTGACTTAGGCCACACGGCTAGCCACACGCCCGTGTGCCTAACACGGCCGAGACATACGCTCGTGTCTCTGCCCATGTGCAATTTTTTTAGCATTCTGTTTTGCATTTTTAAGGTGCAGGGAACACACGGCCTATCCACACGCCCATGTGTAAGCCGTGTGGACTCAAAATGAGCCTTATACATCAAGTTTACCAACCCTGCAAACCTTGAATGATAAGCAACTCAAAATCCAATCTTTCAACCAGTCTAAAACATGATTAAATACATCTAAAACATGTCAGAACTATCAATATAAAGATCTAACTCATGCATGTTCAAAGATATCTAACATAAATTATCTAATCAATTCATTTAAATACCATTTAACCAATTCAAACTAAAATCATATAAATGGCTATATTATAAGATATATGTTAATATATATAGATCAACCAATATCTCCTTATATTAATATTCACATTTCTAAATGACATCAAAAGACAACCTAGGTACATGCCATTTTCAAAAGTAAAAACTTCACCACGTGATTTGAGTTCAGGATCGACTTTGGATGCTGATTCAATGATCGAACTTTACCTAACCTGCGCACGGAAACAACCGTACGCTAAGTATAAACTCAGTGGTATTTCTATAATCCGAATACTTATTAATAAAAAATTTACAATATTTAAATACATAATCATACATAATAAAAATTGTTCAATAAATAATTAATTTCATAAACTTATCATATCTTCTATTTCAATCTCACAATTGCTATTCAATAGTATTTCACAATAAATTTCTCAATTTTTAATTTCAGTATCAATATCCATTTCGTATTCAATATTGTTCAATGTCAATCATTTGATCAATTCATTCATATATCCATATTAACACAACTCGGACTCCGACAGATACGCGGATCCAACCCAAACACACTAGTACGACACTCAGTACCTCATCGGCCATGCCGAAGTAAAACAATACGGTACTCAGTGTCGAAACTATTTTTTTCGTTGAAAAACGGGGTCGACTTTAAAAACGAAAATGGAGTCGCCACCAATCCCTTTTTTGAGGTGTGATCGGATCACCTTGAGATTAATCATTAAAACATTTTGATTTATTAAAACCATGATTTTGGCCTACGAAATTCGAGAAAACGGGTTCGGGATCCGGTTACGCACAAGGAAGGATTAGCACCCTCGTAACGCCCAAAGTTGGTACCGAATTGATTGATTAACGTCTTAATGTCAAAATTTGAAATGATTTTAAAATACGATCCTCTTTAAAAGGAAATTTGAATAAATTAAATCAGAAACTAAGACCCTCCTATTTCGAAGAAGTAAAATGTCACGTCTAGTGAGTTAGGATACGACATTTCAAATCATTAAAACTAAGCTTGTCTTTTGACTTTTAAAACTCATTCATTTAAGTTCAAGAAGGATATTCGGTTATTTGGGTCAAGTGAAAAATTGGAACCCAGTAAGTTAGGGCATAATTTCTCAAAATTCCAAATACAAAATATTGCCGTTATTTTAGAAATCCTTAACTCGAGATAACAAAATGTCACATCCAGTGAGTTAGGACACAACATTTTTGAATTCCCAAGAATAAGCTTTTATTTAACTTATATGCTTTGATTTTTTTAAAAAAAATAATTGGTTCTTTAGACTCGATGAGAAAAATCGAAACCCAGTAAGTTAGGGTAAGATTTCTTTCGAACCTTAAAACGCGGAGTATTTGCTTATTTCAAAACAATAATAACAATAATAAGAGCAAAAATAAATAAAAAGATAAACAATAATAAAATATTGAAACAAGCCAGTGGTATATAAAATAATAAGAAAAGTAAATGAACAAATAAAGACTAAAATTTAATAATAACTACTAATGAATAAAGAAATAGAGAAACATTGGGTAGTTTAAAAATACTAATGATGATGAAAATAATATTAATAATAGTAATACAAATAATTAATGATCTAAAATTAGAAATTATTTAAGAGGATATAAATACAATAAATAATAATATGATAAATGTATTTACAAACAATAGGTAAATAAATATTAAAGAAAAAATAGTAATGAAAACAAAATTAATTAAATATAATAATAATATATTAGTAAGGAAAGTAATAATAAAAATGAATACAATAGTAGTAATAGTAATATTAAAAATTGTAACACCCCAAACCCAGCCTAGAAGTTAAGCCGAATCTGGTGTGTCACATGGAAGTTTTTTTTTTTTTTAAACCATCTTTGAGATTGTTAAAAACTTGTTTGAGAATTACAGCCTCTTTGTTAAAACCCAAAACACTTAAGCAATTGTTATTTACTTGAAAACGTAATTATCTTTAAAAACCTTTTTGGTTGTGAAAACATATTTGAAATAAACAATTTACGAAAATGGGACGTTTGGGAATAGAGTTGCAGAAGAATTTTGAAAGAAAATCCGAGGCCTGATTACAACATTTAACCCAAAATAGTAGAGTAATAAAATAAATAAGAAAGTAGTCTGAAGTCCAAATAAACCATTTCTGAAGTATGGTCTCCATCGAGTCATCCAAGGCCCAAGTCCACGTCACTGAGCATTACCTGAAAAGGTTAAGAGAAAGGGGGCGAGTTACAAGAACTCAGTGTGTAATACCATCATCCACTGGGTCGGAACACACATAGCAATATTTTGGGCCTAAGCCCATTTACAATTATAACATAATAACATGTATATAATATGCATATGATATGCAAATCCCAAACCAAACCTAATTTCCATCCGCTACACACAACCCGTACCAACCAGCACACCTGTGGGGATCAAGTCAACCCACCCAGCCAACACACCAATCGCAGGCATAAAGCCATTTAAAATGTTTGTGGCAGAGCCACCGAACTAGATTGTGACAGAGTCACCGAACTAGATTGTGGCAGAGCCACCGAACTGGATTGTGACAGAGTCACCGAACTAGATTGTGGCAGAGCCACCGAACTGGATTGTGGCAGAGTCACCGAACTAGATTGTGGCAGAGCCACTAGCACTTCTCTTCAATTTTATCCCAACCCATGCAGTCATGTATGCATATACAAAGCATAACAATATTCCTAGAATAATTTCATCATAAGGCCCATAATACAAGTTGGCCCATTAAGCAATCTAGCAATTTGGCCCATTAATCAATCTTAACAATTTGGCCTATTAAGCGATCTAGAAAATTTTGGCCCATTAATCGATCTAGCAAATTTTGGCCCATTAATCGATCTAACAAATTTTGGCCCATTAATCGATCTAGCAAATTTTGGCCCATTAATCGATCTAACAAATTTTGGCCCATTAATCGATCTAGCAAATTTTGGCTCATTAATCGATCTAACAAATTTTGGCCCATTAATCGATCTAGCAAATTTTGGCCCATTAATCGATCTAGCAAATTTTGGCCCATTAATCACATGAGGCCTTTTTTTTTTCAAATTTCACACTTGGCCAATTTATCAAAATATTTCATATGGCCCAAAATATCACTTTTTAACAAAATAACCCATTAAGGGCAAATCCGTAATTCCCACAACCTTAATACCGGTTTCATGCATTTACACAAAAAGTGTTATTATACCTATTTTCCGATTTTACAAATTTTACGATTTATTCTAATGTTTACGGTATAATATCTAACCCATGAGATAAGTGTGAAATTACACACTCTGGCCCATATCACAAATATCAAACTGCCCATATATCAAATATCACATTTGGCCCATAAAGGGTATTTTCGTAATTCGGTCCATAGGGACATTTCGTAATTCAGCCCATTAGGGGCATTTTCATAATTCGGCCCGTAAGGGCATTTTCATAATTCGGTAATCGTACCCACTAAGGGTAATTCGGTAATTGACTCTCTAAGGGAAATTCAAAAATTTTACCCACCAAGGGTATTTCGGTAATTTTGCAACCTAGGGGTATTTTAGTAATTTACCCTCTAAGGGTATTTCGGTAATTTTGCAACCCAGGGGTATTTCAGTAATTACACAACCCAGGGGTATTTCGGTAATTTGCACAACCCAGGGGTATTTCGGTAATTTGCCCTCTAAGGTAATTCACTAGTTTTACCCACCAAGGGTAATTCGGTAATTTACCTTCCAAGGGTAAATTCGGTAGTTTTACCCACCAAGGGTAATTCGGTAATTTACCCTCCAAGGGTAATTTCGGTAATTTCATATTCAACGGTGTTTCCGAAGGCCTACTATCGCCTCGAGTGGCACAGAATTCTATTTGGGTCTCTTCGGAACTATTGGGTCAAAAATCCATTTTAGGCCCAAACGGGATAATTTCGCAATTCTGGACTTAACTACTAATTTGGGCATAAAAATTTAAAACTATCCATCTGCGTCATACTGACTAAATTGATTATAACTTGAGTTAGGAAACTCGAAATTTAGATTCGTAAAATTTCCTTGAAACTAGACTCATATATCTTCTTACTGTAATATTTTCAGAATTTTTGTCCTAGCCATTTAGTATAGTTTATTCCTTAAAGTTTCCCTTGTTTCAATGTCCAATGATTCTGACCTCTCTTACCTTAATTTCAAATATCTCATTGTACGGTTTTCATATACTATTCCAACTTGTTTCTCTTGAAAATAGGCTCACTAAGGAATCCATAAATATAAATTTTAACCCATAATTCATTTTGTACAATTTTATATGATTTTTCCAAAACAGATCAGTGAACCCCAAAGTTAATCAGAACCAGTATCACTAAAATCAAGATATCTCAGAATATAAAATTACTTTTCCTTCTCCGTTTCTTCCATATTAAAATAGACACAGTAAGCTTTAATTTGATATCTTATTCACTTTCTAATTTCTTTTCTCTTATTTTTAGTGATTTTTCAAAAACATGTCACTGCTTCTAACTGAAACTGTTTTATTACGAAATACGATTACCACTACGATCATACGCACGCCCGAGTGATTATGGATGCCGATTTTTAGTTTTCTTAGGTATTTCGGCCGATTAACAGCATATTTCATACATATATTCAGAGAAGTGTGAGATTACACACCATTTCAGATATGTATATGGAAGGGTATGAGATTACACACCTTATTCGGAATCCGCAACACGATGCTCACCGTGGCACCTAAAGGTACAATCGGTCAACAATTAGTCCAAAGCCCAATTTACAACTTCAACCAAGTATTGCGATTGATTAACAATCTATATCACTTACCAACAATCCGAGTCTCTTATTACGAGAGATGGGTGTTCGATTGGGCCTCTAATAAAGTACTTCGAGACTCTACTTACCAACCCTCTTCCGAAAGCCAAAGACTAGAAAGATGACGAGAGTGTAAGCTCACACTCTACCGATTCAGTCCACACCAAGAGAACCAAGAGGATGGAATTAGCAAGGAATAGATTCGGCCTTGGTCAAAAGAACAGGGTGACTAATCGATTTTAGAAGAGGGAGTAAAAGAGAAACAAGAAGAAAATGAAAGAAGAGGAAGAATACTTTCTTGCACCACCGAAAACCCGAGAAGGCAAAGAAGCTTCGGCAACCACAAGAACCAAACTTCGATTATGAGATGAACTTGATGTTTCAGTTATGGTGTAGAATAGAGATTGTTTGAAAAGTAAAGAGTAGAAGTTAATAGGCAAATTGAAGTTTCGGCAAAGAGGAAATACAATCAAAAGAACCAAAAATATTTTTGAAAGGAAAAATGATCAAAAGCTAAAATTGCCTAAACACCCCTCTTCATAGCCGAATATCATCCCCCCCATGCACTTCTCATTTCATTCATCTTTCTTTTTTTTTTTACCTAACTCCTCCACTACCTCTCATCCATGATTCACTCCCTAAAATGCTCCATAATTCACTCTCCATCATTCCTTTCTTTCTCCCATAATTACTCCCTCACCTACTCCACTAATCAATCATCCCATCATTATGTTTTTTCTTTATTTCTTTTTCTTTTCTTTTTCCTTATTTTCCTCCTTACCATACCTTTCCATAATTTAATAAGTCCACCTTACCTAAAATCCCTTATTTTCCTCCTTACCATACATTCCCACAATTTAATAAGTCCACCTTACCATAATTTAAAAGTCCAATTTTGCCTTATTTACAAGCTTGGCCGAAATTTAGGGAAATAGTACAAAAATAATAGTCAAAATTTGCATACAATGGGATTTGAACCTCTTCCCTCAAGGTACTTCACTTGATGCCATAGCCTCCTTGCCATATGCTCATTTATGCTAGCAATTTACTCTTTTATTTCCATAAGCCTTGATGCCACTTACTATCTCTCCTTAATAGGCTTAAACACAAACTTTTACTAAGGCCCAACTTGAACTCGAACCTTCATAGAACCCCGCAACTTTCTAAAATCATCTTCTTAATAAGTCCAACTTGAAATAATGCCATTCTCTTATTTCTCAAAAATTTTAAACACTCCTACGCCCAAGGCCCAATGAGCCTAATCCTACTAGGCCCAATTTAGGGATGTTACAAAAATAATAATAATAATAGTAAAAATAATGTTAATAATATTAAAGTTAATAAATAATAATAATACTAATAATAATAACAATAATGATAATAATAATAATGGTAATTATAATAATAATAATTAAAAATAATAATAACAATAATAAAATTGCAAAAATAACTAAAAAGGGCTAAATTGAACTTAGAACAAAAGTTTGGGACAAATCCGAAATAAATACAAAGAAAAGGACCATATTGAACGCGCGAATAATAAAGAAAGACCGAAAGGGAAATTAATCCCTGCCCTCCAAAACGACATCGTTCAAATAAGGGCCCAATTGGAATCGCAATAAAATATAGGGGCCAAATTAAAAACAAAAAGAAACTTGATTGCAGAACGATAAAAAAGCGGAAGGGCTGAAAGTGCAATTAGCCCTTCCATTAAAAACACACAGATCCTGCTTGCGGGTCGGGTCAACGCGCGAATCTTGTGGGGCAAATGGCGTTGTTTTATGCGTTGAAGACGAATTCCAAAACTGTGCCGTATCAGAGCGCAATTTAAGTTACAAAACGTAGAAAAAAAATCATTTCGAACACTTTTCTTAAAAAAAAAAGCCTTCGTTTTCTCTGAAATTCCCCTAGGGCTAATCCCAGCTCCGATCGGGTCTCCGGCCAGCCTCTGTCATGGCTTCGCCGAGACTCCGTTACGGCTCCACCGTAGGCGGTGGCTGGAGCTACATAAAAACTAGGTTTTAGGCCCTCTTTTATCCCTCGTTTTTTTTCCTTTTGTAAAAACCTTAAAAAATAGTTTATACAAACAAAAAAACCCTTTTTGGTCCGATTCCGACGATGGGACTGTGGGACGATTCAGGTAACCCTTTTTTCTTTCTCTTTTTTTTTTTATTTTTTATATTCGTATGTAAAATAAAAAATGAATAAAAATGAAAACTCTGGAGAAAAAAAACACCTTCAAATTTAATCGATTTCTTTGAGTTTTCTTTGATTTGTATTCGTAAAAAATGGTAACCCCTACAGATCATTTTCGGCCTCTTTTTTATAGCCTATCTTTAAGAATAAATAAATAAAAAAGAAGATATAAAAAAGCTTTGGATATCGTTATCACTTGCTGGCCCTCTTTGCTGCTTCGTTTCTTTTTTTTTTGCAGGCAAAAACCGTCATACGAAGGGAGAAACCTCCCGTGGGGTAACGTGGAGGCCCGAACGCATGGGGGCTACGGTGCGAGGGAGTTCTGGAAACCTCTAGGGTTTCTGAAACCCTAATCAGACTTTGGGTCATCCGGGCCTGTTCAACATTGGGCCTGGGTTAGATGTAATTTGGGCTTGTATTGGACTGTTAAAATGGACTGTTTATTATTGTTTTGTTTTGGTTTTTTTTATTGGGCCTGTTATTTTATTGGGTTTGTAATAAACAAACTGGACTGTTTAGTGGACTTTTAATTGTTTGCTTTTTTTTTATTTTATTCTATTTTTTTGTCTAATTTGAGTATATTGGGCCCGGGCGAAAATAGGCTATTACAGCTGCCCCTCTTTGCTCGTTGTCGTGTAACGAGAATTGAGCAAAGACTTCAAAAAGGACCATTTTTGCCCGGTCTTGTCGAATTTTAACTTCTTGGTACTTATCTTCTTCAAGTAGCCTCGTTCCTTCCCACTACATCTTCAGGGGTATAGGAATTGGTGCTTCGACATGCTCCAATGTAATTTTAGAGAGAAGAGATCTGTATCTTCAATCCACTCCGCTGGAACTTTAAGGAAATAAGATCTGCTGTCTTCAGTCTACTCCGCTGCAACTTCAGGGAGATAAGGCTGGTGGCTTAAATCTGCTCCACTGCAACTTTAGGAAGATAAGATCCGCCATAATTTGTAGCTTCAATTTGTTCCACTGCATCTTCAGGGAAAAAAAGATTCACTGTCTTCAGTTTACTCCGCTACAACTTCAGGGAGATAAGGCTGGTGGCTTCAATCTGTTCCACTGCAACTTTAGGAAGATAAGATCCGCCATAATTTGTAACTTCAATTTGTTCCATGGCATCTTCAGGGAAAAAAAGATTCGCTGTCTTCAGTCTGCTCCACTGCAACTTCAGGAAGATAAGATTCACCATAATTTGTAACTTCAATCTGTTCCATTGCATCTTCAGGGAAAAAAAGATTCGCTGTCTTCAGTCTGCTCCGCTGCAACTTCAAAGCGATAAGGCTGGTGGCTTCAATCTGCTCTACTGCAACTTCAAGAAGATAAGATTCGTCATATTTTGTAGCTTCAATTTGTTCCACTGCAACGCCCGGGAAATGAGATTCACTATCTTCAATTTACTCCACTGGAACTTCATGGAGATAAGGGTAATGGCTTCAATCTGCTCCACTGCAACTTCAGGGAGATGAGATTCACCATGGTAGATTTGATCCAACCTACTGCAACTTCAGAGGTATAGGACTTGTGGATTTGTAGCTTTAATCTGCTCCACTGCAACTTCAGGGGAATAAGATTCGCTATCTTGACTTCAATCCATCCCACTACAACTTCAGGGGTATGAGATTTGTGGATTCACCGATCTTGTTACACCGTCCACTGGATAACATGACCTGTAGAATCGATTTATGGACCTATGCTTATGCATAATGATTAGGATGCAATGGTCAGAATGAATCGAATGCTTCTAACTAGATGTGTTATGGATGATATTTGCATGACTGCAGAATGTCATGAGAATGATCGCCTTTTTAATGTTTGGGTTGTCATTGCTCATTGTTCTTCAAGGTTGTATCACTGACGTAATATCCCGTCTTCTTGTTCAACCGATATTTTTTATAGAAAATCCGAAGAAACGGTCACTATTTAGAGTTTCCTTCTCAAATATTTCCAACCTTTAGGCTTGGTGAGTTCTAAATAATAGTCCTGTTTCAGGTTCTCGTACTATTTAGAACTTTCCAGAATAATATGCAAAACTCCTTTTGTGAAAGTATTATTAGTCCATTAATCGTTACTTCAATACAAAATGCTTGCAAATGATTAAAACTAAAATTTATCAGGAACAAAATTTGAAAAGAATAGGTTAAAGAAAACAAACATTGATGAATACAAAATAGTGAGGGAAAAAATAGGTGTCTCAGATATCGCAGCCTGAGCTTCTCTGTATGAACTTTCTGAAGACCATTTTAAGCTCAATATGTGTTTAAGAGATCAAGAGTACTTTGTTAATTCAGGTATCACCAGACTATCGCATGCCCTCCTTTAATCAAAATTCGAATTGCCTTTTATGAGTTTTCGATTCAAAACCCCTTTGGTCTCAAGGCGTAATATCTCTCCTTCTTATTAATTCGGAGAAAACGAGACTACCGCATACCCCGTATTTTGATCAAAATTTGAATTGCCCTTTCGCGGGTTTTCAATTCAAAACCCTTTTGGTCTCAAAGCGCCCTTTGCGGGTTTTCGCCTTGGCCTCTCCTTTTTTTTTTTGTAAGTGAAGTATTTCTTGATTGAATCTGAATTCGCAGGATTAGGCAAGCTCTTGCCATCCATTTCAGTCAACATCGACGCTCCTCCAGAGAAGGCCTTCTTTACCACATAAGTTTTTTCCCAATTTGACATCCACTTTCTTCAGAAGTCCTTTTGTATATGAAGGATCCTTTGCAAGACCAAGTCCTTCTCATGGAATTCTCTGGGACGAATCTTTTTGTTGTAAGCTCGCATATTTGACAATGACGAATAACTTTCAACCTCTTCTCTTTGATCAAACTTAGCTTACCATACCTAGATTGGATCCATTTTGTTTCATCCAACTTCAGCTATGACAAGACTCGAGGGGAAAGAATCTCAACTAAGATGAGAAAGGCGTTGCCCCCGTGGGGATCCTGACAGACATTCGACAAGCATATGAATCTCAATCATTTTTGTCACGACCTCTCATTCTTCTTCTTCTTCTTCTTCTTCTTCTTCTTCTTCTTCTTCTTCTTCTTCTTCTTTTCACCGTTCGATTAGGGAAATATGATGTTTAATTTTGAACAAACTAAAAACTTCTAATATCATGCTATTGTTCAAATTTAATGCATCATCATATATGATCCTTTTTGGCATTCCATACTGACATAGAATTTGATGACTGTCGACTTTGTGACATCGGCATATGAAGCAGCTTCCGCACACTTGGTGAAGTAATCAACGACCACAAAGATGAATCGATACTCGTTAGAAGCTTTTGGCGAGATTGGCCCACTGATATTCATGCCCCATATAGAGAAAGGCCATGAGGAAGTCATAATATGCAAAGGCGAAGGAGGTACCTGGATTTTGTCTCCATAAATTTGGCACTTATGACATTTCTTGGTATAACTGATGCAATCCCCTTTCATGGTGGACCAATAGTACCCGAACCTCATGATTTGCCTGGCCATTGTAAAACCATTAGCATGTGTTCTACAGACACCCTTATGGACCTCTTCTAAGATTTTTTAGCCTTAACAACATCCACACGTCTTAGTAGCCCAGACATCTCTTGATACGATCATGTGAAAACATCTTTGAATTTTTTAAATAACTCAATGACGCTCGTTGTCTCTGTGGTGATATAGGCTCCGATCTTCACCTCTTTCTTTTCTCCTAGGCTCACAATGACTCTTTGTAAGATAGGATCTTTTTTCATCTTATTTTACCATCCTTAAAAAATCAGGAGATAGGTTACAATCTCCGTCGTCTTCAAAGTCCTGAGATCCCTCTTGACACATACCTTGCTCAAAAGTATATTCTGAGTCAGTAGCAGCGTCGCTCATGTCACTGATATCTAGGGACCTGTTGTGGGTATGAAGGAATATTCAAAGAACAAATAAATCCAAGAATAATTATTTATGTGGTATGAACATGAATGAAATAAAGGAATAAAAGAATATCAGCTCAAAGTGAGACACAAAAATGCATTTTTTATTGAAATAAAAATGCTGGACATGAGCCTATTTCACAAAAGGATTCTTATTGCTTCTAGGCTTAAAGCAACAAGAGTGTTTTAAATATTACTCTAAATTAGCTCTAAAAAATATAGGGATCTCTTGCACAGTCTCATTTTTCAAAACACTTCTAAGCTGATAAGGGCGAATGTCTGATAAGTTTTCTCCTCCGATTTCTTCTTCGAATATAGCCTTGATGCTCCCATTTATGCACATTCCATCCGGGCCTTTAGTATATTCATAAAATTCCAGTTCCTTATTATCCACCAGGCCTTGCACCAAGGCTCTGAATTCATTGCACTTTTGAATCACATGACTCTCTTCATCATGGAACTCACAGCTGTTCCTTGCTTCTTCGGGTTTCTCCTCTAAATCCTAGGTGATTAATCCTCCTTCTACCACTTTCTTCCAAATCTCCCTCAGCAGAGTTTTCACTTCTGCTACATTTGTCTTGATTCTTCTCCCCACCTTTTCGTCTATCGCATTTACCCCATTATCGGTGTGATTGGGTAGCGAATTTTCGGTATTAGATGAATCATCAAAATTTACAATGCCCATTTTAATAAGTCTTTCGACTACTTTCTTAAGGGCAGTGCAGTTTTCTATTGAATGCCCCGAAATTCCTGCATGGTAGTCACATTGAGCATTCGCATTGTACCATTTAAGGTATGGAGGCTGTAATGGTTTCAGGTAAAAAGGGGATACCACGTGTGCGTCAAATAAGCTTTGATACAACTCCATGTATGTCATTGGGATTGGCGTAAATTGGAGCTTTTCAGTGTTTTGCTTTGTGTCGGACTCCTTTCTTAATAAACCTTGTTGACCAGCAGCCACCGTTCTTGGCTGATTTACAGTAATCGATTTTGAGTAACCCTTATTATATATACTTGTGTTGTTCACCTCGCTTTCCTTTTTCCTCTAGGCTGACCTTTTGTTACTCCCTCCTGCATCTATCTTTCCACTTCTTATCACGTTCTCAATCATTTCGCCGGTCATCACTATGTCTGAAAAACTTCTTATAGCGCTTCCTATCATGTGAGTGATAAACAGGGCTTTTAGGGTATTGATAAAGAGTATCGTAGTTTCTTTTTCTAAGAGCGGTAGCTGAACTTGTATGGCAATTTCCCTCCATCTCTATGCATATTGCCTGAAACTCTCACTTGGTTTCTTCTCCATGTTTTGTAAAGTAATTCTATCAGGAGTCATATCCGTTACATGACTATCCTGCTTCATAAATGCTTGTGTCAAGTCCCTCCAGGATCCAATCCTAGTATGGCTCAATTGGTTGTACCATTTGGATGCTGCTTCCACCAGACTGTCTGGAAGCAATGTATTAGTAGTTGGTCGTTGTTAACATACCCGGTCATCCATCTACAAAACATGGTGATGTGAGCTTCGGGGCAACTGATCCCATTGTACTTTTCGAATTCTGGCATTTTGAACTTGTGGGGAAGCACTAGATCTGGGACCAAACTCAGATCCTTAGCATCAATTCTATTCTGACTATCAGCATCTTCCATGGCCCTGAATTTTTCCTCTAGCCATTTACATCGGTCCTCTAACTACTTTGGCAGTTCTGCCTTTGCCCTTTCCTTTTCTGCCACTTCATCCAAGTCAGGGATAACATGATTAGTTGGGTTATCCCCTGGGTTAGAACCTGATCCAGCTTGAAATTTCATTGGTGCCGAAACATTATCCTGAAATTGTTGAGGCTTAATCGTAATGAATGTTCTTCGAGGGTACACCTCATGTTGTGTCGGAGTAAAACCCGGAGGATAGAGAGGTTCCTCATTATCTTCTCCAGCATTAACCATGGGGTCATTTCCTTTATCTGTACCTCCAGTCAGCAGTTGGGTCAACTGAGTCGTCATATTTCTTTGGGACTCCAACATTCAGTCCATCATGTCTTGCTGGATTTTAGCCAGTTGCTTTTGCATTTGCAATTGTAGTTTATCTTGCATCTCCTTTTGGAGTTGTTCAAGTCTTTCCAATCTTTGATCCATATCTTTTTTCTTTGCTCGGGTACCCGTAATGATGTTTGGTTGGTAAGTTTTTGTTGGTTTCCAGATTAATTCTGAAATGATTTTAACTAATTAGGGTATTTCCATGAAATTTAATGCACATGATGTGATGTAATGCGAATGCATGAAATGAATGCAAAAAAAAAAAAAAAGCTTTGATTCTGATTCAATTTCATTTAAAAAACTTTACAGGAGAAAAAAATTCTTTACTAAAATGGATTACAAATATACAGACAACTGCATTATCTTCCACTTTATCAAGAAATTCGTTCTCCATGAAAAGCTCTCTAATTTAGTAATCGAACGTGAATCAACACTCTTTTAAATATGAAATGACATGCAAACATAGCAAAAACACAATAAGTCCGTATGAAAACAAAACTCGAAGCAACTGGAAGAGAATCAAGCACCTATCTGGGTAACCGCTAGGGTTTCTCGCAGTACTATCTAGGGTGGGCTCCTAGGGTCTTCTACATACGGTTTGGTTCTAAAGTTGAGATACCCGAACCAGCATGTCGTAACCATTTTTTGACAAAAACTGGAATCGACTTGGGTTTTGAAAATGAATAAAACGGGAGTCGCCACCGACCATTTATTAGGTGTGATCGGATCACCTTTGTTTTAATAAAACATTTTGGTTTACTAAAACGATGCTTTTGGTCTACGAATGTTCGAGAAAATAGGTTCGGGAGTCGGTTACGTGCGAGGAAGGATTAGCACCCTCGCAATGCCCGAAATCGGTACCAAATTGATTGATCAATGTCCTAATGTCGAAAAGTTGAAAATATTTAGGGTAAAAATTGAAAAGAATAAAATTCGTCCATTCGGGATTAAATCTTAAGATTATCTCTCTTCAAAGGAATAAAAGTATCATACCCAACACGTTAGGATATAACACCCTTATATATCGACACTAAGATCATCTTCAACGAGAAAAGGATATTTGAATATTTAGTCGAACGAAAAGATCGACACCCAACACGTTAGGGTGTAATTTTTTGGCCTTCTAAACACACAAATATTACCTCTTACGAATTAAAAAATGTCGGATTGCGATTTAAAACCGTTGATCCACATGACGCGACAAGAATACGAAATCAACAATACTGGTAATAAAAAGATACAATAATATAAAAGTGTAAGGGTAAAAGACGGCTTTGAAATAATAATAAAAAAGGTTGAAAGTATTAGTAAAGATCGAGATAATAAAAAGTATATACAATATGATAATATAAATATAATAATAATAATAGTAATGATAAATATAATGATAATAATAATAATAAGATAATAATGATACGGACATAAGATATGTACAACGTGCCAATATAAATATAATAATGATAAAGAGATAATAATACTAATGCAAAGTATATACAATATAATAAATAAATAATAATAATAATAATAATAATAATAATAATAATAATAATAATAATAGTAATATAATAATAATAATAATAATAATATAGAAAGAAAAATAACATAATGATAGTAGCATACTAATAATAAAATAAATAATAATAACGATACAAAATATGTACAATATAAAATAGTTATAATAATAACAATAATAATAGTAATGGTAGATAGTATAGTAATAATAACGCAAATGAAATAAATAAATGAAACGATGATATAAGCTAACAAGATGCACACATATATGTAATATAAAAACATAATAATAGTAACATGATTAAAAAATAGATAACATAATATGAGCATACAAAGTGCACGAATACGTAGGATATAATAATATAGTGGTGAGATTAATGACAATATAGCATGGTAATGATAAAATAATAATAAATAATTAATAATAAGAAAAATTAAATAAAGCAAAAAAAGAGAAAAATAAAATAAAATTGCAAAATGATTGAAAATGAGTTAGATTGCATTGAAACAAAACTTTTGGGCCAATTTGTAAATAATGTAGAGGTTCGGGGGGACTAGAAGAAACACGCGTGTGAAAGGTGGGGGTCAAAAGGGCAATTTTCCTAGTAAGTTAAACGCTGCGCTTTGAGGGGACTAAAATGGAAACGGAACTAAGTTTAAGAGCTAAATTAAAATCAAATAAAACAAGATTGCGAATAAAATAAACAGGGAAGGACTAATGCAGTAAATAGCCCTTTTGAACCAAACAGGCGGACCCTCCGGGTCGCAAGCGGGTCGACGCGCGGATCTACCCCTCCCCAAACGGCGCCGTTTCATTGCTTTATAAAAGCCCCATTTTGAACTAAAAAACTTCATTTGCTCCGTGTTTCTTCAAAAAAAAAAGGGAAGCTCCCTTGATTTCTCTGGGTTTTACCCAGAAGTCGAGCACAGGGGGTCATCGGAGGTCCACCACGGGCTCCGTCTTCGGCGACCGTCGCCGGCCACCGCACGCGGTGGCTGAAATTCGCGAAGAGGTAAAATTTTCCCCTTTTTATTTGTTTTTTTTAATATATATATATATACGTATAAAATAATAAAACTAAATAATGATAGTATCGAAAATAAAAAAAAAAGAAATTAAAACAACCTACTGTTTCAATCGAAGACTAGGGTTTCTTTCAATTTGGTATTTCTCTGATTTTATTTTGAGTGTCTTTTTTGTTTTCTATTGATCATCCTCCCCCTTTTACATGGTTTTTCAATGGCTTTTATATCCGAATAACAGTAAATAAAATACAATATATTCTGCTTGTGGCTTTGCTGTTCTTTGTCCTTTTTGCAGGTCGTGGGGACAATGGGAAGTGGAGGGGTGGCTAGTGGAGGCCGGCACTGGTGGGGCGATAGTGGAGGCTTGCGGCGCTGCTAGACTAGGGTTTCTAGAACCCTAGTTTCTTCCAAATGTTTTTTTTAGTTTTGGGCCTATTGGGCCGTCTGTTATTGGGTTAAGGGGATTTGGGTTTGATGGTTTTGGGCCCTGGGTGAATGAACCCGGGCCAAAATTGGTTACTACACAGCAAATTCCTCGATCTTCACCCATTATAGGCTTATATAGACCGAGTTCAGTTCAGGGGAATACATTTCCCTATGGCTGCACGGAGATGAAAATCTCACGAAGACATAGGTACGGATGTATCCCGAAAGCGATCCACTATCCTGCACGGAGGTGAAAACCTCACGAAGGAGTAGCTTCTCACTCCCACTTAAAGGAGGTAAGACCAAACGGTCCTTATGCAACATGATGCGAAAATATTCTACGAGACTTAAACCACAATAATCATATAACACAAACAAATACAATAAAAGGATCATAATTTTTCAAATCAGATTTTCAATTTTCAACAACAAGACAGAAAATAATCAATTTTATAGCCTGACTCTCTTATTGGGGTCCCCAGTGGAGTCGCCAAGCTGTCGAAACCATTTTTTCGTTGAAAAATGAGGTTGACTTTAAAAACGAAAATAGAGTCGCCACCAATCCCTTTTTTGAGGTGTGGTCAGATCACCTTGAGATTAATCATTAAAACATTTGGATTTATTAAAACCATGATTTTGGCCTACGAAATTCGAGAAAACGGGTTCGAGAGTCGGTTACGCACGAGGAAGGATTAGCACCCTCGTAACGCCCAAAATTGGTACCGAATTGATTGATTAACGTCTTAATGTCGAAAATTTGAAATGATTTTAAAATACGATCCTCTTTAAAAGGAAATTTGAATAAATTAAATCGGAAACTAAGACTCTCCTATTTCGAAGAGGTAAAATGTCACGTCCAGTGAGTTAGGATACAACATTTTAAATCATCGAAACTAAGCTTGTCTTTTGACTTTTAAAACTCATGCATTTAAGTTCAAGAAGGATATTCGGTTATTTGGGTCAAGTGAAAAACCAAAACCCAGTAAGTTAGGGCACAATTTCTCAAAATTTTAAATACATAATATTGCCTTTATTTTAGAAATCCTTACCTCAAGATAACAAAATGTCACATCCAATGAGTTAGGACACAACATTTTTGAATTCCCAAAAATAAGCTTTTATTTAACTTATATGCTTTGATTTTTTTAAAAAAATAATTGGTTCTTTAGACTCGATGAGAAAAATCGAAACCCAGTAAGTTAGGGTACGATTTCTTTCGAACCTTAAAACGCAGAGTATTTGCTTATTTCAAAACAATAATAACAATAATAAGAGCAAAAATAAATAAAAAGATAAACAATAATAAAATAATGAAACAAGCCAGTGGTATATAAATTAATAAGAAAAGTAAATGAACAAATAAAGACTAAAATTTAATAATAACTACTAATCAATAAAGAAATAGAGAAACATTGGGTAGTTTAAAAATACTAATGATGATGAAAATAATATTAATAATAGTAATACAAATAATTAATGATTTAAAATTGGAAATTACTTAAGAGGATATAAATACAATAAATAATAATATGATAAATGTATTTACAAACAATAGGTAAATAAATATTAAAGAAATAATAGTAATGAAAAAAAATTAATTAAATATAATAATAATATATTATTAAGGAAAGTAATAATAAAAATGAATACAATAGTAGTAATAGTAATATTAAAAAAAATAATAGTAAAAATAATGTAATAATATTAAAATTAATTAATAATAATACTAATAATAATAACAATAATGATAATAATAATAATAATGGTAATTATAATAATAATAATAATTACAAATAATAATAACAATAATAAAAATGCAAAAATAACTAAAAAGGGCTAAATTGAACTTAGAACAAAAGTTTGGGGCAAATCCAAAATAAATACAAAGAAAAGGACCATATTGAACGCCGAATAACAAAGAAGGACCAAAAGGAAATTAATCCCTGCCCTCCAAAACGACGTCGTTCGAATAAGGGCCCAATTGGAATAGCAATAAAATATAGGGGCCAAATTAAAAACAAAAAGAAACTTGATTGCATAACAATAAAAAAGCGGAAGGGTTAAAAGTGTAATTAGCCCTTCCATTAAAAACACGCGGATCCTGCTTGCGGGTCGGGTCAACGCGTAGATCTTGAGGAGCAAACAACGTTGTTTTATGTGTTGAAGACGGATTCCAAAACAATGTCGTATCGGAGCGCTATTTAAGTTACGAAACGAGAAAATAAAATCATTTCGAACCCTTTTCTTAAAAAAAAAAAAACCCTCGTTTTCTCTGAAATTCCCCTAGGGCTAACCCCAGCTCCGATCGAGCCTCCGGCCAGCCTCCGTCATGGCTCCGCCGAGACTCCGTCGCGACTCCTCCGTAGGCGTTGGCCGGAGCTACATAAAAACTAAGTTTTAGGCCCCCTTTTATCCCTCGTTCTTTTCCATTTTTAAAAAACCTTAAAAAACTGTTTATACAAACAGAAAACCCCTTTTTGGTCTGATTCTGACGGCAGAGAAGGGACCTCCGACGACGGGACTGTGGGGCGATTCAGGTAACCCTTTTTTCATTCTCTTTTTTATTTTTTATTTTTTTATGTTCGTATGTAAAATAATAAAAATGAATAAAAATGAAAACTCTGGAGAAAAAAAATCACCTTCAAATTTAATCGGTTTCTTTGAGTTTTCTTTGATTTGTATTCGTAAAAAATGGTAACCCTGACAGATCATTTTTGGCCTTTTTTTTATAGCTGATCTTTAAGAATAAATAAATAAATAAAGAAAATATAAAAAAGCTTTGGATTCTGTTATCACTTGCTGGTCCTCTTTGCTGCTTCGTTTCTTTTTTTTTTTTTGTAGGCAAAAACTGTCGTACGGAGGGAGAAACCGCTCATGGGGTGACGTGGAGGCCCGAACGCATGGGGGCTGCGACGCTAGGGAGTTCTGGAAACCTCTAGGGTTTCTGGAACCCTAATCAGACTTTGGGTCATCCGGGCCTGTTCAACATTGGGCTTGGGTTAGATGTAATTTGGGCTTGTATTGGCCTGTTAAAATGGACTGTTTATTATTGTTTTGTTTTGGTTTTTTTATTGGGCCTGTTATTTTATTAGGTTTGCAATAAAGAAACTAGACTGTGGACTTTTAATTGTTTTTTTTTTGTTTTATTCTATTTATTTTTTTGCCTAATTTGAGTGTATTGGGCCCGGGCGAAAATGGGCTATTACACTCAGTACCTCATCGGATTTATCCTAAGCAATAATAATACGACACATAGTGCCTCATCGACTCGAAGTCGAAGTATCCCTGAACACTTCCAATCCTATGGCATGCCAACTATATCCGACTTAGCCCGACATTGTTAATAGGGTATTCAATTCACTTTCAATTTTTCAATCAATACACATTTCAATTCAATAATCCATACAAATTCACAATTCCAATTCAAATATTCACACATACTCACAATTCAATTCAATACCATACTATCAACACTTACCTAAATTTTCACTTACCATACAAATCATTAATAAATACATTAAATAATTATTAAATTTGGATTATAGAAATACAAACCATATTTTTCGAGCTAATCTTCGTTGACTTTTTCCTTTCCTTTCTTAGCCGATGTCTCCGGCTCAACGTTAGCTACGAAAATTGAAACAATTAAATTTTATCAATATACTACAATTTAACATTGAATATTTCAATTTATATACAACTTTTGCTATATTTCCAATTTAGTCCTTAAATCAAACTAACTATTTTCTTACAAAACTAATTCCATATCTCAATTCAATTTCCACTTTATTCTAATTTCAACTCCCTAATTTCACCATAAAACTCTAATTTCAAAATTCTTTCAATTTAGTCCCTACTACATAAAAGTTATGATTTGTTTTGCAATTTAATCTTTTTTCTCAATTCTAACTTAAATTCTATCAATTCAAACCCTAATTTTTCAATTAATTCAATATAAAACACACCTAAAAATCAACTAACTTTCAAAATTTTCACATAAATCAAGTAATATTTTGTTCTAGGATTCCAAAAACATCAAAATTATAAGAAAAATGGCTAAATTGACTTACCACTTTAGCTTGAAACCTTAAAATCCCTATTTCCCCTTTCTTTCTTTCTTTTCTCTTTTTCTCCCCTATTCTTCTCTGTTTCGTCTCTTTACTTTCACTTTTTCTATCTTTATTTTATTTATTTTATTTGTTACTTATTTTATGTTTATTTTAAATATAATATTATATTAACATAATTATTATTAACTTAAATAATAAGTAAATACATACATGTATTACAAATGTATGTATAATATTATACATGTATTTAATTTTTACCATACATTTGACACCTATGGCTTAATTGCTAATTTAATCCTTCAACTTTTCTTGATTCTATAATTCAACTTTTACCCTATATTCAATCTAGTCCTTACACTAAATTAACATTAATTCAAGCTAATTTACCTAGCCAAAATCTAATTAACCACTCTACTGACTTCGTAAATATTAAAAATATTTACAAATTCATTTTACGAAAATGGTGACATGAAAATGCACTTTCCGATTACCCTACCATCGGGTCATTACATTGGCATAGGATGGGCAATTGTCTACTATAAGCAATACCTTTCTACCAGTCATTCTAGCATCAAACCAACGAACAAAATCTTGAAAAAATAATCCAGTCATCCATGCTTTTTTGTTGGCTCGATAATGACAGTTAAGATTGTCAATATTCACATGTTTAAAGCATCTAGGATTAGCAAACTTAACAATAACCCAAAGAGGCACTTTATCTGAACCATCCCCATTGCAACAAACCACAACAGTAAGTCTTTCCTTATCCTTTTTTTGTCCTTCTAATTGCTTTTTAGCCAGTGAATGGTCTACTTGCAAATGATAAAATAAGCTTGCTTCATCCATATTATAGATATTCTTCCAATCAAAATTTTCCAATTTAGCTCTTATTTGAGGTAATGCATCTTCAATATTCTCCATAACAATTGAACCACTTTCACTAAATCCTATAAGACTTAATCACATGTCTTGCCTTGAACCGTTCTAGCAGAAACTCGGAACATCACCATACATTTTCCGCAGAAACTATTTTGCTTTGGTTTGAATCATTTCTCCAGTCATGTTTACTTTCTCTTGATATTGGAGAAACCACTCATACAATACATTCTTTAATTCAGGATATTTGGCTGATTTGTGCCTTTTAACATTGCTATTCTTTATCTCTTTTGACAAATATTCAGACGACCTTTTAAGAGCATTTGATATTGTTACAGAGAGATAAAATGCTTGTTGAACCCACTGTTGCAAATCTTTTTTACTTGAAGAGGGATGCTCATTTTTGTACTCACATAATGCTTTTCTCATATCATCTGTCAATGTAGACTTTTTTACACCTTTCAAATGGGAAGCCATGGAGAAAAATATTATGTGAATTACAATATTTTGATACGTACATGTGTTTATTTATAATAAAATTTTTAATCTATCCAATGAATATATGCGTATTGGATTTTTAAACCATTAACTCTTTTTTCTTTTTGGTTACATGAACCGATTAATTAACTCTTTTTTTTTTTTTGTTACATGAACCAATTAACTTTGATTCATTGCACCTACATGCATATTGAATTTTGATAATAATAAAAACCATGCATAAACTATGGAATATTTATTAATTTATCGATAAATTAATAAAATACTCATTTATTGATAAACTAATAACCTCGATAAAATAATAATTTTTTGGGTCCTAAGGGTATTGATACGAGTTTTAAGGCCCAATTTCAGACCCATAAATTTGATGGGCTCACACGACCTCAAGGCCCAACAATAATGTCAAAGGCCAAGCAAATCAAACCAAGAGTCGATCAAAGACAAGATTCAAAGACGAATATTTTCGAGGAAATGGGGAATGATACATGCACGGATGGGGTGAAATTTATTAAATTCCATTCACCGAAGCTGCCAATTTTCAAGTTTGGAAAATCAACAGACTTGCAACGGCTTTTTAGATGGGATCCAGGCATTTCTAGGTTAAGATGTCTTCATGGTGTTCAAAGATCTATCTCTTAGCTTCGAAACAAACTTTGAATCACTTGATTTAAAATTTGGGAGCTCAAGTTATGACCGTTTAAATAAAGACCACGCAAACAAAATTTCTGGACATGATTATGATTGGAATTACGAGCTTCGGGCTTTTAATTTGAGTTTAAATCATATTGAGTTCGGGTTTTGAGCTTAATTTTTATTATATATGAGCCCAATATTGTATTTATCAACTCTAATTATTTTATTATTTCGAATTTTTAATAATTATTAAGTAGTTTAAGTTATTTAGGAGTTTTATGTCAACAAGAAAGTTTAATTTAAAACTACTTGTTATTTAGATTAATTAGGGTTCTGGTATACTTAAGAGTTTTATTTAGATTTATTTAGTTAGCCTATATATAGGTCTTTGCATTGTACACAAATCATTCAATTCATTATTATTCAACTTCTCTTTTGAGTTTATAAATTCTCTTTGAGTTTTTTTTTTAAAGAATTTCTTTTGAGTTTCTTTTAGAAGAGTTTTAACAATATTTTCAAATTGTGAGAATTATTTTCAAAATTTTTCTTGCCAAGTTTTCTTTCTTGGAGGGGAAATTAGAGTCGCTTGAAGGGGGTTGTGGATTCTTCGTGTTTCCAAGGCTTCTTAGGACTTCTACATACCACGTTCTATCTTTCCATCTATCTTCTTTATTTTCTTCCTTATTGTTTTAATCGTAGATTTATTATTCTATTTTAATTATTTTAGTTATTTATTTTAATTGTTTTATCTGGCTTGTATTTGATTGTGTTTTAGGTTGTATTAAAATCCAAGTTTTTTCTGAACATCTAGAGCCCTAAGTCAAATCTGGGACGTTGACAAACTTTACAATCTGCTTCCTCATTCATCCACCTCATTCTTTATCAGGTATTATTTTATAGAAGTTTTACTATACTTCTTTTTATAGTGGAAAAGAGGCTTATTATGTTATAGTATTAGACAGAAATTGTTGACATTAGATATTATTAATTACCTCTAGGTATTATTTAACACTTGGGCCGACAACTATTTTAAATCCTACAAATCTACAAGCATATTAGCAAGAAAAATATTAATTTAGAAAATGTTTAATGCCACTTTAGTCCCTAAAGAATATCGCTTTTTTCACTTTGATTTTTAAAATTTTTTTAATTCATTTCAGTCCCTAACATTATCAGACGTTTCCAGTTTAATCCTTAACGTTATTAGACATTCTCAACTAAATCCTTTAGATGTTAAAAAAATGGCCAGCCAACAATATGTTGCCATGTGTCATACAATGACATCATTGTGATGTCATCATTAGAAAAACCTTAAAAAATCTTTAAAAATTACAAAAAATTACAAAATTTATTAAAAAAGGAAAAAAAAACTATAAGATTACAAAAAAAATATAAAAATATAAGAAAAATACTAAAGCAAATTTACTAGAGCTTGAACATGAGATCATTGTCTCTTGGAAGAAAACCACTTACAATAATTATTTTATAATCCAGTCAATCGAAATTTACAATTGGTATATCTTTTTAGGTGATAATTTTTTTCAAATTATTTACATAATGAAAAATAAGATTATTTCAATTAATAAATAATAAATTATTAATTTTTGAATCACACACATTTTCTTTAATATTTTTATTTTAAAAAAATCTATATATTTTGAAACTAAACACACCCTTAATAATTTACATTCTCAATCTCTGATGATATTCACCTAAACGTAGCTTATACACAACATGCTATTGATCTTCTTCTGGAAAGAACATTTTCTGAACAATATTTCTTTTAATGAAAATATGAACATTCGCGGTAATAGAGACGAAGCTAGAAAAATTTTTTGGGCGACATTAAATTGTATATTAGTAAGAATACAATTTTATTATTTTTATAACTTATATCTTTATAATTTTTAAAGAATTACATTAAATTTTATTATTTTGAGAGAGCCAAAGTATAATTTTATTATTATTAATTTAAATGAACAAAATATTTTTTAAGGGCCGAGACCCTGCCAGCTACGGAGAATATTAAAAAGAATGGATGCTGTAAAAGTTAAATTTTGTGAAAATCGGCTCATATAAGTGTATAAAAAAAAATAAAGATATTCTGAGAGTTTAGTTTCTTTGTAATAAACTACTAGTGTAATTTTTTAGCAAATTACTGCTTCTTTAAACTAGGTATAATCAACTAGTTATCAGGATATAACATATATATATATATATATATATATATATATATATTCTATCAATTATAAATTCTAATTGGTTACGGTAAAAAACTAAAAATTGAACTTAGCATCTCAAAATTTTTAAGGCATCATAAAACTAATATGTTAAATACAAAAAAGTTAGTATAATAGAGTAATTAAATAAGTTTTTTTTATAAGTAGGTAGGGGTGAGCAAAATTTAATCTAACTCGAAAAAATTAAAAAAAATTCGAATTATTCAAATCAAATTAATTGAGTTAAATAAATCAACTCATTTTTTTTTTTCGAATTTCAAATTCAAAAAGATTTGAATTTTCGAATTCGAATAAACTAAATATCAAACACTTTTACTTCCCTTCCCCTCAACCTACTTTCAAACCCTTCTACTTTTTCTAAAAAATTTTATTTCCACTCAAACCCCCAAAACTTTTTTCCATTTATTTTCTTTTCAAAACTTCTACTTTCCCCTAAAAAAAATTACTTACCCCAAACCCTTAAAACTTTTTTTCTTTTACTCCCCCCCCCCAAATCTTTTACTTCATCCAAATCCCCCAAAACTATTTTCTTTTTGTTTTACCCAAAACTTTTACTTCCTCCTAAACTCCAATTTTTTTTTAATTTGTGTACTATTTATATTATAGAATTAAATTTCACATTTTGTACTATTTATATTATTGAATTGTTTAATCATGCAAGATCTTTATCGATTTCTGTTAAAATTGAATTATTGATGATGTCATAAAATATTGTTGTTAAAATTTTCTGTTGGTATTAATTTCACATTTTATCTTTAAAATAACTTTTATTAAAAAAATCACATTTTTTACATTTAATTTTAATTTCAAAATACATGGTGACAAGACTCTTATTAGGTTTTTTCACCAAGAGTGCTCTGCAGAGAGTCCTAGAGAAAACAGTTACTGTTGTGGCTTGGGATGGCAGAAGGCAGTGGTGATGGCCAAACGGAGGGAGAGGAGATCTCTCTTCTAGTAGAAGAACTTATTCAACTATCTGTTAAAGGGTCAACTGTTGATCTAAGTGAGAAGCCATCGTTGATCTGTTCAATCTGGACAGAGAAGTTGTATAACCCGGAGAGTTTTAAAGCTCAAATGAAAAGCATATGGAAGACAAAAAAGAAATTTGAGATTCAAACGGCAGGACAGAATCTATTTCTGATTACATTTGATTTGGAGGAAGATTTGGAAGTAGTTATGGAAGGGAGGCCATGGTTGTTTCGGAAAAACCTAATCTTATTTAATAGGATCTGGTAGCCGACGGATAGGGGTCAAATTCTGCTTACAGAATCTCCATACTGGTTAAGTATTAATTCCTGCCCACCAGAATTTGACAAAAAAGATTTATTACATGCCATTGGTGTTTCTTTTGGAGGAGTTATTAGATCTGAAATTACCAGAGAGTTTTGTCGGCTCTGAATTAATCTTGATGTGCAGAAACCCTTACGTCGAGGTATTTTTGTCTCAACTGATAATTTAAATAAATCGTGGATTCCTTTCAAATATGAGAAGTTACCTATGTTCTGTTTTGGATGTGGTAGAATGGGTCATAGTTTTATGGAATGTAAAGAGCTTGATCCTGCAAAAAGAGAAAAAGTCAAGGTTAATCCCCCATTCTCGTTAGCTTTAAAAGCTAAATCTAGTTTATTAGGTAAGGAGAGCTTGATGTTTAATGCTACTTTAAAAAAGGGGAGGTGTAACATCCTGAATTATTGGGCCTATGCGTTTAATGTGTAAATTTGAGTGTTAGGGGTCTAAATTGGGCTCAGGTTTGGGCGGAGGCCTTGGTTAAATTTTCTGTTTGGGCACTATAGGGTTTAAAAATGTGGTATCTGTGTTTAAAATACCAAAGTTGGCTTGTGGCCCAAAGTTAGGTGCGCTGCAAAGGAGCTAGAGGGTGGCGTCACTAGTAGATGGAGAGGGCCCAAGTTTTGGCCGCATGGAGCCCATGTATTTGGGCCATTTTCGGTACTTAAAAGGAGCAAGGAGGGGGACGGTAATGAGGCTTAATTTTAGGAGGGATTTAATGATTGGGATAATGTGGATAATGTGCTGATAATAGTAGGGAGAGGTGGTGTTATCTAGGCCTCTTCTAAATGTATGAATAGATTAAGATAAAGGAGAAAAGATAGGAGCTATCTGCTGAGTGCAGTGTTGGCCGAAATTCCATCTCCTAGGGGGGAAGAATTCTGTTTCTTTATGGAAAAAGGGTGCCGAAATTTCCCCTACTATTTGATTAGCTGTTAGTTATCAGGAAGGGCTCTTTCGGGTTTTGATAAGTAAGTGTCGAAATTCTCTATAAATAGGGGGTATCTCTTCAATTCCAGCATTTGAACCCTATTCTTTTCTTCATTCTCTGTGCCAAAACTCTCAGTCATTCTCTGCAATTTCTTTTCTTTTGATTTCTTCAAAAGCCGAAACCTCTTACTTCTCTTTCTTTTTCCATTCTTTTCCTCTTGTGCCGATTTCTCCATAAAACCGAGATCTTCTTGGAGTTGCCGACTTCCCTATAAAGGTAAGAACCGATTTCCTCAGATCTATTCCTTTCTCTCTCGGTTTTTGAGAATCAAGGCCAGGTGACAATTAAGGTTCGGTCTAACGTTCCACTCTTTTTCATGTTCTTAATTTGGGCGACGGCGGGAATTGAAGTAGATCTCTTAGATCTAAAAG
Source organism: Gossypium australe (assembly GCA_005393395.2). Classification (NCBI taxonomy): domain Eukaryota; kingdom Viridiplantae; phylum Streptophyta; class Magnoliopsida; order Malvales; family Malvaceae; genus Gossypium; species Gossypium australe. The sequence continues at coordinate 18,054,437 of CM016625.1, read as the reverse complement.
CCGGAAACACTAGTCTCTGAATCTCATATCACTTTTCAGGAATTTCAAGGTAAGGGATTCTCCTTAGATTCTCCTTAGATTCGATATCAAAATCACAATCTTAATCATATGTTATGATTAATAAGGCTTTTTGATGGAACCAAATGTTGATCAGGCAAAGGAGGGGACTAGATCTAAAAAGCCGATTCCTAAGTTTAAGAAGCGAGCAGTGTCAGCAGTACGGGATTGGCCATCGGGTTGTGGACCGGCTTCTGAACAACACCTTAGGCAGATAGCGGTTGTGTTGGCTACGGATAGCGTCGACTTAGAGAGTCTCGTTCTAACGGTAATCAGGTGTGTAGATCTCTAACACACTAGTTAACTGTAATATATATGTGTTATGGGCTAAAAAGCCGGAAAGAGGCTGTGTAGATAGTCGAATAAAACCTGAAAAGGGTTAGGCAATGGATGCCAGGTACGTAACCATAGAAATCTCTCTATGTGTATCGATATATATATAGAAGCCTGTTTTCTCCAAGATGGTATGATGTTTTCAATTTTTCATGTGAGTATGCATGGGGTGGGATTATGATAATAAAGGAGAAGAGCATGATAGGTCACTTGGTGATCGGTGGTTAAACCACGAATATAAATGTTAGGTCACATAGTGATTGGTGGCCAAGCCACGTTTAAATGATTCCTGAATAATAGGAATAGGCAGTACGGCTGTCGATATGGTGTGTAGTGGTTGGTGGGTTGATTGTAGAAATCTCCGAGGTGTGATGGTTGGTACGGGTTGGTGTGTAGAGGATGGACTTTTAGGATGGGTTGGGCCATTTATCATTTACCATTATTCATTTAGCATGTATTTATGTTTGTTGCCATTATGAATGGGACGAGGCCCATAATGTGTTTATGGGTCTCAGGTCGTTGTGTGTTTCGGGATTTATACACTGAGTCTTGGTGACTCACCCTTTTATTTTTCCTACTCTTTCAGATGAGCAGTAGATCGTGGACATGGGAGCCAAGACAAACTCGAGGGGCCATAAGGACTTTTATTTAAAGAAATATATCTCCGTTTAAAATACAATGTTCTCTTTTATTTAGTTTTTAATTTTGAAAATATTTATGTAATAAGGCCCCATAGTTTATATTCAACTAAGTAGTTTTTAATATTTGCAACTTATGAAATTATGTCAAAGGTTTAATTATATGAAGTAATAATAATACAAGTTTTTTTTTTCAAATGTCACTTATTTATTCAATTATTGTCTAATTAACTTACGATTTCCAAAACTGATAAGAAACTATGTTCTCAACATCAAACCCGTAACATGCCAGATCTGGTCGAAACGTATGGGCCGGGTTTGGGGTGTTATAGGAGGACTCAATGTTCATATACTGGAGGCATTAATAATCAAGAAACGAAGTGCATGATAAATGCAGCTAGTGATGGCATGCAACAGATGCAGCCTTATGCAATCCAACGGGAGAATGGGGTAGATGAGGAAATTGTTGATAGCAGAACTGAGGCCGAATTACAGGTAGATGTGAGTAGAAATAAAGAGGAAATTAGTCCTGGTTTACTTATGAAAACAAAATGGAAGCGGCTAGTACAGTCACATAGGGCGATGGAAAGAAAGAATGAAGGCAGTACAAGGAAAAGGAAGACTAATGAAATTTTAACTGGGTTTAATGGTGAACAAGGCATCGCTCTAGATGCAGCAAAAAGGGCAAAAGTAGCAGGAGAGGAGGTTAACGGGTTGGTTATACTAGAAGAAATAGTTGAAAACATGGAACAAGATGATGTTTCACTACAAATGAGATCGGCGGCTGCCAGGAGGCAAGCCGACCAGACGCAATGAAAACCGTTAGCTGGAACGTTCGTGGGTTGGGGAGTCCATGAAAGTCGAGGAGGCTGCGATATTTCTTAAAGCAGCAAAATCCCCACTTGGTCTTCTTGATGGAGACTAAAATTAATAAGAAACGAATGGAAAAAATCAGGAGGAATTGTGGTTACATGAACGGGATAGAGATTGAAGCTGATGGTTCGCGTGGAGGGTTATGTCTGGCATGGAAAGAAGATATTTCAGTGACTCTTAAGAGTTTTTCTAAGTCTCATATTGATGTACTGGTAAAAGAGGACAACGCTTCAGGTGAATGAAGATTTATAGGTTTCTATGGATCGCCTTATGCTAACCTTAAGAAGGACACCTAGGCTTTATTAAGAAGGTTGGGAGAAGAAGCCAATCTACCGTGGCTAGTAATGGGGGACTTTAATGAAATATTGTATTCTTTTGAGAAAGAAGAAGGGCTACCAAAAGATGAAAGGAGAATGGAGATATTCTGTAAGACTTTAGAAGATTGTCAACTTGAAGATATAGGGTATTCAGGGGCTTGGTTCACTTGGGAGAGAGGAAAGTTTGTAGAAAATAATGTCAGAGAAAGACTTGATAGAGGTGTTGCTAATGAAAAATGGAAGCCTCTTTTTCCAAAGTGTAGCATTCTTCACTTATCTCAATCTTTGTCCGACCATTGTCCACTTTTTTTAAATACAACAGATGACAAGTTTATTGCAAGAAGTTCACAATTTAAATTTGAGGCACGGTGGATTATGGAGAGCTCTCTTGAGGGAGTAATTAAGGCTTCGTGGAATTCAAATACTGGCACAATTTTAGAGAAATTGGAGAGATTACAAGATAAATTGAAGGAATGGGCAGCATCAATCAGGAAAACGAGGGAGGGGCGAAAAAGGAAGCTTACCAAGGAACTAGAGATGTTGGAAACAAAAGAAAGGGATGATGACACAATTGCAAAGATTATTGAAACTAGAGTCAACTTGAACATGGAAATAGACAAGGATGAGATGTATTGGGAGCAGAGGGAAAGAGCGAATTGGCTAAAAGTTGGGGACAAAAATTTAGCTTTCTTTTATAAGTTCGCCTCAACTCGTAGGAAACAGAATACTATTTCAAGATTACAACTGGAAGATGGAGGGGAGAGTAGTGATGACAGTCAGATGGCTGAAGCAGCAACCTCGTACTTTCAAGAATTATTTATGTCAAATGGAATTGGGGATCTTTCTCACATTATGCAAGGTATTGAGACAAGTATTTCAAAGAAATGAATGCTAATCTACTTTCCGAATTCATCGAAGACGAAGTGTTGGCTGCATTGAAAGGGATGGGACCAATAAAAGCACCAGGACCAGATGGTTTTCCGGCGCTATTTTTCCAAAGATTTTGGCACATAGTAGGTAATGATGTTACAAAGTTTTGTCTTGGTTTTCTTAATGATAATCAGGAGCTTGGGCAAATAAACTTCACAGACATCATACTTATCCCCAAAACTCAAAGTCCTACTAGTCTAGCCAATTTCAGGCCAATAAGTTTGTGTTCGGTTCTATACAAAACTGTGGCAAAGGTAATAGCAAACAGGTTGTAGGGTGTAATTGGGGGCTGTATCGATGTGGTTCAGATTGCATTTGTCCCAAGAAGGTTAATTTCGGATAATATTCTTCTAGCCTACGAAATTCTGCACACTTTTCGTCAAAAACGCACAGGAAAGAAAGGCTATATGGCGGTCAAATTGGATATGAGCAAAGCTTATGACAGAGTGGAATGGAGATTCATAGAAGAAGTGATGTTGAGGATGGGTTTTGAAAACAGGTGGGTGGAAAAAATTTTAAAATGTATTACCACAGCATCATTTGCTATCAACATGAATGGGAATAGAAGTAGAGTTTTCCAGGCCACTAGAGGTTTGAGACAGGGGGACCCTCTTAGCCCTTTTCTCTTCTTAATTTGCAGTGAAGGCTTGTCGGCACTAATGCGATTGGCTAGGAAGGAAGGTCTGATAAAAGGAGCAAAAGCAAGTAGAAGAGGACCAGAAATTTCACATCTACTATTTGCTGATGATTGCATACTATTTGGGGAAGCGACTGATAAAGGAGCAAGGCTGCTAAAATGAATTCTAAAGGAGTATGAGGAATGCTCGGGGCAATGTGTTAATTTTAATAAATCTACAGTTTTTTACAGCTCAAACACCTCAGAAGAAAGCAAAAGGCAGGTTTTGGCAATTTTAGGAGTGAGATCTTCAGCAGATATGGAAAAGTACGTAGGGCTTCCTAACACAGTGGGCAGACGTAAAAAAGAATCTTTCCAAAATCTTAAAGATAATATTCAGGCTAGAATAAAAGGGTGGAGTAGCAGATTTTTGTCACAAGGAGGAAAAGAGGTTTTTATTAAATCCGTACTTCAAGCGATTCCGACTTATGCTATATCGTGTTTTTTGTTCCCAAATTCTCTTTGTGGTGAGCTTGAAGGTACTATGGCCAAATTTTGGTGGCAGAAGGCACATGGCAAAAGAGGTATTCATTGGTGCCAGTGGAAGTACTTATGCCTACCAAAAGATGAAGGAGGTTTGGGTTTCAGAAGTTTGGCTAAGTTTAATGTGGCTCTACTAGCAAAACAGGGTTGGAGGATCCTTATGATGCCTAACTCACTAGTTGCGAAAGTTCTTAAAGCTAAATATTTTCCAAATACTGATTTTTTGAATTCGAGGTTGGGAAATAATTGTTCTTTTACATGGAAGAGCATTTGGGCGGCCAAAGGTGTTTTATCAGACGGTCTCTGCTGGAAAGTGGGTTGTGGGTCAGATATATCAGTCTTGAATGATTCTTGGATACCAGATTTTAACAAAGTCAGATTATTACCTTGTGTTAATAACTTGCACGATTTTAGAGTTGCTGAACTTATTGATGAAAACAGTAGAAAATGGAAAGAAGAGTTGATACGCTCTACCTTCTCGCCGGGCGTAGCAAACAAGATTCTCCGTATCCCGCTTACAGAAGAGGCTCACGATAACATTCTTGCCTGGAGTGGAGCGCCATCTAGTGAGTTTACGGTTCGAAGTGCCTACAAACTATTACAGTGCAATGAAGCAGATCCTAGAGCTTATGCTTTACAGACCGACTACAAAAAATTTTACAAAAAATTATAGGATCTGAATCTCCCCTCTAAAATCAAAATAGCTATTTGGAGAATCTCGTGGAACTATATCCCCACAAGGGTCAACATGCAGCTCCGGAAGCTCTCTAACATCAGAACTTGTCCTCGGTGTGGGAAAGAAGCTGAAACAAGCAGTCATGTGTTCAGGCAGTGTCCTGTCACAAAAATAATATGGGAAGAACTGAGTTTATCAGATATATTAAGTACGCCACAGTTGGATGTCGTACAGTGGCTTACTTGGGTCTTTGAAAGGAGTAGCCCTCATCGGTGTAAAGTTTTCTGTTGTGCACTATGGATAATCTGGGGAGACAGAAACAAAACGGTTCATGAAAAGGATAATAAATCGGGGAAAGAGGCTTCAAATTTCATAAAGAGCTATATAGTAGAATTGGAAGGAATGGAAGAAAAAACACGAAAAGAACCTACGTTTCTTAATACCTGGCAACATCCTCCAGACCGTATGGTGAAAATTAATTTTGATGCAGCATATGATGGAAAGAATCATCTAGCAGCAGTGGGTGTTGTAGCCAGGAACAAGGAAGGAGCTATTCTCCTTTCTTTCTCAGAGATCTACCAACAGATAGACTCTGCCTTTGCTGCAGAAGCGATGGCTTGCAAAGCTGCAACTCAGTTGGGTTATGAAATGAAGTGGCCAGATATCATCATAGAAGGAGACGTATTAACGGTCATCAAGAAATGCAAAATAAAAAAAAGAAGACAAATCAGATATTGGGGCCTATATTCATGATATTCAAAAATTAAAAATGAAAACTGAGCGTTGCAGATTCGAATATACACCACGAGCAGCAAATAAATTAGCACATGACATAGCTACTGGAACGATGAAGGGGAGGGGCGAAATTTACCTGATCAGAAGACCACCGGAGTATGCAGAACTTTTGGCAGAGACCGAAAGGAAGGGTGTAGGAGTCTGAAGGCAGCAAGTTAATGTTGAGAGTGTCGAAAGGGGGAAGGCGTGGGAAGAAACGGCTGATTTGATTTTAGAAATGAAAAGGGGAAAGTGATGTAGAGAGACTGTATCTGAGGAAATTAACTGGAGTAGGTGAACAGTCTTGTTGGGAACCGGAAACGTGTTGAAGAAGGAAAATTATAAGATTTGACGGTGACCTGTTCTGATTGGGCAGTTGCAGAGGCGCCATTAATGGCTCTGGAACTTTCTACGTGGTTTCTTGAATTTTTTCTTTTTGGTTTTCAGATTTTAGTTGAAGTTTGTTGGTTTCTTTAGGGTAGCTGAATAGTTTTAGTTTATTTCTTTAGTTTGGTTCGGTTAAGGACCTGGTTGTACTGGGCCTATATTATTTTCTCTGGACTATTTTTGTTTTATAAAAAAAAGATCTAATGAAGCCCAATCTGAATTCTTTCAAAAAAAAATACATGGTGACAAGAATTAGAAGATAATTGAAGGAACTAAGTAAGCAAATAAGCTAACTCGTATATAAAATATTAATAAATAAATTATGATGGGATGAAAGTTATTAACAAATTTGATTACAGTTGACAAATTTTATTACGATGGGTGGTAGTAGCTTCAAAGTCATTTTTTTTTAAAATTTAACACGAATAAATATATTCGACTCGATTCGTGTAACAGCCCAATTTCAATAGTGTTGGAACAAGTGATTTGAGATCACTAAATCTGACGAAAAAGTTAGGAAACTTTGTTAATCGATAATTATAAGTTAAGTGTGATTTTAGAAATATTTTAAAATTAGTGAATTTTGTGAACTAAAAGAATTAATTAGAAAAATTGGGCCAAAAACGAGGTATTGAGATCTCGAATTCATAAAATGAGCCACAAATATTTTTAGAAATATTTATGGAGTGTCATTAAGTTATTATTAAAGTTTAGTTGAGAAATTTTAACGTTTGGATATGTAATTAAATGAAAAAGACTAAATTGAAAAAGGTGTAAAAGTTTCATTATAGATTAAAGAAAGTATAAAGGACCAAAATGGCAATTAAGCCATTTTGTTTAATTGAGGCGGTTATTGTGAAGAAAATCTGAGATTTTTTTTATGTTTAATATTATATTATTATATAAAAACAATCAAAAAGAGAATAGAGAACAGAAAAACCCAAACGAAGAAGCAGAGAGCAGGAAAGAAAGAAGAAGAGAAGAGAAAGAAGAAAAAAAGGGGGAAAATTGGAAAATTTTCAAAATTAGCTAAATAAAAAGGGGATCAAATTGAAATATATGGAGAATTCTCTTCATTTCTCTTCATTTTCTTCAGCTGAAAAATAGCCATGGGAGAGAGTTCAAGCTGGTTTTCATACTCAAGCTTCATGTAAGTTTAATTCTTGCTTTCTCCTTGAAATTTCTATGTTTTTGGACTTTACAATTGGATCCAATTTATTAATTCATTAGTTTTTGATTCTATGGCTAATTTTTAAAGTTTATGTGGATTAGTGCTGGAAGAATATGATGAATAAATATTGAATTGAAGCTTTAATTTTGTTATATGATGATTTAATCAAGTGAAATTGATGGAAATTGGTTTTAGGACCTAATTGTGAAATAGCTAAAATTAAGGCCTAGTGTTAAAATTCTGATTTCAAAGGTTATGAAGTAGTTTAAAATGATAGATAAAAGTATTAAATGAGAAAATTAACTCAATTGAGGGGTTAATCCAGCAAGGACTAAATTGTATGAATTGTGGAATTAGGGACAAAATAGAAATCAACATGTTACACTAAAGCAGTTTTGGACAGCAGCAGTTGTCTAACTTTGAAAAATCACCAAAAATTGTATAAATCGAATTAGAAGTCGAGTGAGATATGGAATTAAATCTTATTGAGTCTATTTTCATATAAAAGAAACAGAGAAAGCAAAGGAAGTCTAAATTTTGAGATATTTGGATTTTTGTAAGACTGGTTTAGAATAACTTCGTGATCCCCTGTTCTTACTTTAGAAATTCACTAAAAATTGTATAACAATAATTTGGGAACATAATTTATATGGTTAGATTCCTTAATGAGTCTAGTTTTAGAAGAAATAAACCATAACATCATATGAATTCTATATAAAAAGATAATTAATTTTTAGTGAAGAAGGGTCGGAACTACCAGACAGCAGAACAGGGGTGACTTTAAAGAATAAACTGTACTAATTGGATAAACCAAAAATTCTGAAAATTTTATGGCAAGAAGATATGTGAGTTTAGTTTCAGGAAAAATTAACGGTTCTTCATTTGGAGTTCTGTAGCTCTGGAAATAAATAATTTAGTGACTATAACTCAAATGGATAGTTTTGAATATACTTATGAGTAATTAATGAAATTATTGATAATTTTACTTATAGCATGTTATATACATTAAGGATGTGGAATGGAGAGGAGGAGGAGGAAAATATGTATGAATATTCAGCTAACATGGCTAATTTGTAATGTTTTAGACTCAGGGACTAAATTGAATAAAAGTAAAACTTTACGATTAATTTTGTAAAAATGTGGAAATGTCCAATTTGCATGAAATAGATTATTTTATTATTTAAAATTGCAAAAATAGAATGAAATTGTTAATTTAGATTAAAATCGATTGAAAAATCGATGAAAACAGAAAATTTCCAAAATGACCCTGAATCTTGATATTTCTACAAATTTAGCCAGGTAAGTTCGTGTAACTTAATTATATGATATAAGAAAATATGAGTTGATGGTACGTGAAATATTGATATGATAAATTAACTGATTTATGTTTATGAAGAAGAGATAATTGAATGATATTTTTCATGATATGTAAATATGTGATTATCTTTAATATGTTAATACAAGATAATTAAGTATGTTGAGACGAGTAATAAATTTATGTAAGACATGACGAGAAAAAAATAAATATGTTTAAGGGACAATATGTTTGATTTTGATTGGTTTCAAATATAAATGCTAAATGAAATAAAATGTCTGATAAATAAATTTGTAATTCCGGTAATGCCTCGTACCCTATTCCGGCGTCGAATACAGGTAAGGGGTGTTACAATTCGATTCGAATTCTATCTCACTCGACTAGATTCGAGAAAATTTCAAATCGAGTTAGGATGATAAAATAAGATTCATCAACTCGATTAGCTCGAAATTTTTTTATTTGGTTCGATTTGATTTGATCGAACGCTCACCCCTACTAATTACAAACATAAATATAATAAGGAGTACCGTGGCATAGTTATTTAGTAGTTGGCTTCCTGAGGGAGAGTATTGCAAGCCTCACTTCCCAACTCATCATTCATATTTTTGTTCGGTGAGTGAGTTAATTATAACTACACGAAAATGGGTTTTACTATTTTTTTTTGGGTGACAAGGTAAAAAAAAACCTTCAATTACAAGCTAACAGTAGTATATGGGATGAATAGCATAACTCATTTGTCTATCTGCAATTGATCATCAACCTATGGAGGGGCAACATGATATATTCTCGAGCTTATAGGAAAACCTTTCATCAATCCAGCTAAAATATCAACAGTCGAATTCACCTCTCTTGGTACTTGTTTAAATAGCACTCTCCATTCGTGCTTGCATAGTTCTTGGATTTGCACAATCAGATCTCTATTAAAATGTCCTATGAATTCTTCATGAACACCCTTGATAGCTTGAGCACTATCTGTCTCAATAATAACATTAGCCCATTTAGCTTCCCCTGTAACGACCCAATAGTCACGGGTGTCGGAAAGTGCATTTCTGAAACTACGTTTTTGTAAATCAAACTCGTAAATATTTATTAAAAATATTTACAAAGTTAGTTGTGTGGTTAAGTAGGTTTTGGTTAGGTGAATTTGCATGAATTAAGAGTAATTAGGTATAAAGATTAAATTGCATAAAGGGTGAAAGTTAAATTACAGATTAAAGAAAAATTAAAGGGACTAAATAAGCAATTATGCCATTGCTTATAAATGAGGTAGTATAAGATAGATATTTATAATACTTAAAACTTAAAATATATATTATAATATTATATCTTAATTATTAAGTATATATATTAAATTATATATTATAATAAGTAAATATAATAAAGAAAGAAAAAGAAATAGAAAGAAACAAAAGCAAAAACGAAACAGAAAAGGAAAGGGAAAGAAAGAGAAAAAAAAAGGAGAAAGAAGGAGACGAAGGCCTTAGGGGTTTCAATTGTTCAAAGTTCAATTGGTTAGTCAATTTAGCCCATTGTTCTTATAATTTTTATGTTTTTGGAATCCCGATATTAAATACTACCCGGCTCATGTCAAAATTTTAGAAATTATTGAGTTTTTAAGTGTTGCCTATGTTGAATAATTTTAGTATTAGGGATTAAATTGATAGATTTTCAAGTTAGAAATGAAAAAGGATTTAATTGTAGAATAAATTGTAAATTTTCAGTAATAGGGACGAAATTGTGAAAAATTTAAATTTTAGGGATTTAAGTGAAATTACGAAGTTAAAACTAGTCTAAAGTGGAATTTGCATGAAAATATAAGATTGATTGTGAAGAAATAAAGTTAGTCTCGGTTTAGGGACTAAATTGGAATTTAGGAAAATATTGAGTAAAAATTTAAATATTCAATATGAAATTGAATTGTGTTGTATTGGTGAATTTTAATTATTTTAATTCTGTAGCTAACGTCGTACCGGAACCCTCGACTAAATAGGGAAAAGATAAAGTTGACGAAGAATAGCTCGGAATTCCTGGTTTGTATTTCTATAATCCGAATTTAGTTGTTAATTGTTATAATTCAATTTAATGTATATGGTAAGTGTTGAGGTGAGAATTATTGTGTTTTGCAATTGAAATGGATTGATTTAGTATGTGATGAATTTATTGAATTTATATTGATTGAATTGGTATATATATATTGAATATATTGATTATTTGAATTGAAATGAATATTGGTTGTATTTGAAAAGTGAATTGGAACCTTAATAACTGTATCAGACTGAGTCGGATATAGATGGCATACCATAGGATTGGAAGAGTTCAGCGATTTCTTTGACTTCGAGTCGATGAGACACTGGGTGTTAATTTATTACTTTTGGATTAATTTGATGAGGCATTGGGTGCCAATTTACTTCAGTTTAACCGGTGAGACATTGGATGTCAATCTATTACTTTGAATTATCCGATGAGGCACTGGGTGCAAAACTGGTATGTTTTGGTTAGATCCATGTATCCATCTGAGTCCGAATCGTGTTAATAAGGGTAAATGAATAATAAAGTTTATGATTGATATTAAATTGGCATGGTATGAAAAATGGAATTGAAATAGTGAATTGAAAATAGAATGTGAAATATGTCACAAATATATGGAATATATGAGTTATATACTCAAGAAATGAATATGGAATGCAATTGTATAATGAAATGTGAAATAAATTGTGAAAAGCTATTTATAGCAAGTATGTGAATTGAGATATTTGAGAAACTAATGAAATATGATATGGTTGTTGTAATATTTAAATATTAATATGTGTTTATATTTTAATTGTATATTTATAATTTCTTATCTTTAAATATTCGGATTATAGAAATACCACTGAGTTTTTACTCAGCGTACGGTTTTATTTTCTGTGTGTAGGTTAGGTACTTAATTTTGATCGACGATTCAACATCCAACAACAATCTCGAACTCAAACGTGGTAATGTTCATCCTTTTGAAATGTGTCGGCATGTACCTAGGGTGTCTAAATAATAATTATTTTGTGGATTGATTGTAAATGAGATTATAAGTTTAATATTGGTTGGTTATAAACATATAAATATGTATTTGTGTTAAAGCTATATTATGGCAAGTTAAATTGGTGTTTAAGTGTTCATAAATTAGGCAAAATAGATGGAATTAGGTATGTTTATAAATTGGATTTAAATTGATGCTTTGATGAATTGTTTTAGCATTGTATTTATTCTAGAAAACAGGTTTTTCTTCTATATTAAGATCAGGTGCAGTGGTTTTTGGATAATATAATCTTTTTGGTTCTTTCCAAGCCATCTTGTTAATTTATTGTTCATCTGACTGGTCAAAGTCAGATTGGGAGGATTGGTGTAATGTATTTACTGAATGTTGCGCTTGCATTGGGGTATCAGGTGCAATTAATTCAGACTTGTAACTTTTCAAAGCATCAAGTCTATTTTGGATTTCTGTTAAGAAATCATTTTGGGATGTCGAGATTCAACTTCTCCTTTATTAGTTTGTCATCTAGTATTATATTTTATTGTATAAACAGATTCTGAATAATATTCTTCAAACCATTCAAAGAATTTTATATGAATTTTTTGGGTATTCATAAATTCATAATATTCTTGAAGAATGCTTTCTTTGTTATCATTATAATTTTTAAAGTAATCTTCTCTTTTTTTGCTTATTTTTGTTGGAATAGAAGTGCTTTCTACACCATTCTTTGTTTATCTCAAAAGTTTTTCTAAAACAAATATTTCTGAATTTTCTCCTTGTCTTGCATTATTAGTCATTGATGAATATGTTGGTGACATATTAGGTGAATTTTGGGGACTCTCTTCCTGTCTAGCATAGATAGGTTGAGCTATATTTGAGGAATTATCTATTCCTTGTAAATTGGTTCTAAATGTTGGAGACAGAGGCTCTAGCTGCCCTAAAATCTGCCGTTTATGTTTCTGGATTTGACTCTCCTTCTAAATTTAACCTCCTAAAAGCTATGCTAGTACTTCCTATTTCGAAGGAATATCTTGGAGGCATTCTTCATGGCCTGTTGAATATTAATTCAACTGTGCCATCTTAGTGTTGAGAGATTTCACTCAATGAAGTGTTTCTTATGGGAGTTGGTGCCACAGGGTCTATATGTAACATCCTGAAAAGGGCCTATGCATTTTCGGTTTAATTGTACGAAATGACATGTCTTAAGTATTATGAATAAATTTTGAATATTTTTGGAAACCCGGAAATGTATGGAAAAGATGTAGAAATGAACATTTTGGAAACCTGAAAATGTATGGAAATGTTAAGTTTAAAAATAGAAAGTGAACATTTTTGGAAACTAGGAAATGTAAGGAAATGATCTAGAAATGATTCAAAAGAGGAAAGTAAACATTTCGGGAAACTTGGAAATGTAAGGAAATGTTAAGTTTAAAGGAGGCAAACGAAAATTTTTGGAAACTTGGAAATGTAAGGAAATGTCAAGTTTTAAAGTTTAAAAAGAGGAACCTAAGGCAAGGTGGCCTTAAGAAAAGTAATAGGAGGAATTTGGCACACAAACAGGCTTGGAAAAGTGGCCTGAAGATATCACTTAAGGCCCAGGTAGGTGACGCCACAAGCTATGCAAGTGGGCCTGAGTTCGAGTCACATGGAAAGCAAATAAAAGAAATTTTATTTTGCTACAAGGAGTAGAGAGGTAGACGGCACAATGCTATATTTTAGGAGTTTTATTCTCTTTAAAATTCGGCTAAATGATGGATAAATAAGGGATTTATTTATCATAGTTTTCAAGAGATAATTTTTGGATTAAATTCTTTTATTTTGTGATAATTCAAAGGATAAAGCTATCAAAATAGAAGAGTGGTGGCCAAGTAAAGGACTCTAGCTAGTAATTTTGGCTATAAAAGGAAGAGAATAGGGCTACTCATCAAATTTTCTTCCTCCTTTTCTCTCTGCCGAATTTTTCCCTAGCAAAATCCTCTCTTCTCTTTTATTTTGTCCAACTGAATGTACCAATAATCTCTAGTGAAATCGATTTCTTTTAAGCCTAAAAAGCCGAATCTTTGTGACTCCAAGCAAGGGTGCAGTCGACTGAGGTATTAAGGTAAGAACAATGGATTTTGTTGTTCAATTTCTTTTTATCGAGATCTAGGAACTGATCCCCTTACTGTCTCTTGGCCGAATATTAAAGGAGGAACTCCGGGATTTTTGATAGTTATCGACTTCAAGAGAAGGGATTTTCGGGATTTAAAGCTTCAAGGTAAGACATCTGATATTCGGCCATAGGCCATTTAATGATGATTAAGTGTTAGAAATCAATCTAACATGTGCTTATAGGATTTTCGGCAGCACTAAGAAAGCAAGGATCTATTTCGGGATTTAAGATTTGGAAGGTAAGCATATAGGTATGTTAGGCCAAGGCTTGATTTGGTATTTAGATCTATTCTTTAATTTGTTTAAAAAGCCGGAACTAACCCCTGATGAGATTTAGTGTTTGGCCGAATACAAAAAGAAGCATAGCAGCAATTTCGGGATTTGAATAATCATCAAATCGGTATCAAAGGTAAGTTTTAAGAATACAAATCCTACTAGGATTTGGTATTATAGCTGAATAGGATTTATGCTAAATAGTAAGTGATTAATCAAATGTAGGAACTTGAGATCTAAGGCAGTAGATCAGATTTCGGGATTTCAGTGAAGTTGTTAAGCAAATCAGGTGTGTACCCCACACTATTTCATACTACCTTATATGGCTAAGTTTAATTAATATATGTGGTATTAAGAATATGAAAGTAGCTAAGGTACCATGTTATGGTACAAAGTACTCAGGTACGTTTCCTACTCCTACTAGGATTATGAAATATGTTAATTGTAACATGAGAATAAGAATAAGAATGTGAACTCTGGCATATTTATGCATATTACTATTATATGGGGCATATGGGTTTTATTTTGAAGGGGAAGTGAATGTGGTGACCTAAGACCACGAACACGGTGACCTAAGACCGTGATATCTGAATGTGATGACCTAAGACCACAGTAATCTGAACGTGGTGACCTAAGACCACAGTAATCTGAACGTGGTGACCTAAGACCACGAATGCGGTGACCTAAGACCGCGATATGGAGTGTAGCGGAAGGAGGGTCGACTTAGTAGTCCCCACGGTGTACAGGTTGGTACGGGGGAGTGTAGCGGATGGCTTAATAGGTTTGGGTTTTGGGATTGCATCATAACTTGCATGCTATGATATGAATGTGTAATAATTGTTATGCCTGATTCGATTATGATTTAGTGTTGTGTACACATTGAGTCTGTTGACTCACCCCGTTGTGGGACCATGTTTCAGGTGATGAACAGTGATGGACCGGGACGGCAGGACTTGTGGTGGCCATGCTCAACTTGAAGTTGTTCTTTTTATTGGACACTTTATCTTTATTTAAGTACTCTGAATTATTTGGAAATTATTTGATGTAATAAGGCCATAAGGCCATAGTTGAATTGTTTCCCATTTATTTTATTACGTTTATGAGTTTATTTATTAAAGTCTAAGTAATAATTTCTTTTAAACTAAACCCCAAATATTTTGTCACTTAAGATAAAAGGGTTTTTAATATAAAAAAAAATTTTGAATTCGTTTTCAACACAAGCCCAACCCAAACAACATTTTTTTTTAAATCACACAAGTTTTCTCTAAGTAACAAAAGAATTTGAAACCGGTTTACTTAAGGGACATACCAAATCTGGTCAAAGCTCGTGGGCCGGGTTTGGGGTGTTTCACTATAGCACCCTCAAGTTTCCACCTATCAGGAAGGTTTATTTCATGTCATTTTATTGTTCTTGGGATTGTGGTATGAGATCTTGAAGTATCTGTTTCTATTAAGAGGGTTTCTCCTTTTGGGCTTTAGAGTAAAGCCTTGGTATTAACTACAGAATACATAGCTTTGAAATGGAGTCTATAGACTACTGTTAATACTTCCGTACCATGAAGCATTTTGTAGTTATGAGTATGTATTTGGAGGGTCAAAGATTGTAAAATATTTTTGTCAGTCAAAGAAACCATAAAATTTGGATAACAATTAAAATGTATTGGGTCGGTACATAGGCTTGTTTATATAGTTTCTAATAATGAGTCATTAAACATGATGTGTGATACGGTTCGCCTCAGGTTTGAAACGAGTCGTAGATGTTGCCCGATCGTAAATTAGGTAGTTTTTGAACAAAAGGATAATTTTAATGGTAACGGCTTGAAAATAAAGATAATCAAGTGGATGATAGGGATTTGAAACAAGAATGAACCTTTAATAAAAAATTAAAGACCCGAATCTTATAAGTTTCAAATGAATGAAAGGAACTTGAATAAACCGAGACCCGCTATCTAGCAAGATAGGAACCCACGGTATAAAATTGAACGCCACACCCGAGAGGATGATAAGTTCGTAACAAAGTTAAAATTGATGCCACTAGAAACTAGATAAATCAATTCGAACCTTGAAGAATTTAGGAGAGTGAATTAAACTCACCAAAATGAGAATTCATTCAATAAAAATCAAGTGCCTATAATTGAAGTTTGACAAGCTATTTATAGGTAGCTTGTAGTGGCTATAAAAAAATAAAAATAAAAAATAAAAATAAACATAAATATTTAATTCCAATATGGCACATTAATTTCTTCAATCCAATTGATCTTGTCTTCCACCATATTCTTCAAGTTGCTAATGTTTTGTTTCCATTCATGCTTTCACTTCATTTATCTTTATTTGTTTATTTATACCTAATTCAATTATTCCTCCATTAGCTCTCCATTTAGCCATCCATCACCTAATACTCCACCCAAGTAGCTTGTTGCACCACTATGCCTTTCATTATTTCCTATAAAACACAACCAAACATTAATTTAAATAAAAATTAAAATACTTTAATTTAAACACTAGATATATTAAATATTATACTAATTAAACAACTTAATTAATATGAAAATAACATGTAATAAAATAATAAATTAGCATCCAAACTAGCTAATATATTCGGTCTTAAATAAATTGTAAATGTTCGGCGTGTTCTTGGAGTACTTCCTTTCTTCGTTCCAAATTTGTGCCACTAAAACTGAAGTGGCCTCCTTAAATTGTTTAGCCCGGCTACGCGTAATTGGTCCATTGGGTAGTTCAAGGGTGTCTCGGTTAATCTCCGCCATAGGCGCGTCCGTATCATTCCCTCCCTCTTTAAGTTGATTCGTCCTCAAATCAACACCTACATCAAAAGGAGACAGATCAGATACATTAAAACTTGCGCTCACGTTATAGTCACCTGGTAAGTTCAATTTGTATGAGTTGTCATTTATTCGTTCAAGGACTTGAAATGGACCGTCCCCCCTTGGGAGAAGTCTGGATCGCCTTTGCGTGGGAAACCTTTCTTTTCGCATATGAACCCAAACCCAGTCCCCTGATTCAAAGAGAATGCGTCTATGACCTTTGTTAGCTCGTTGGACGTATTGCTCGGTTCTTGCCTCAATATTCTCGCGCACCTTTCGATGCAGTTCTTTTATGTAGTCCGCCTTTTTCCTAGCATCAGAATGGATAAATTTATCTGAAGGCAATGGCAATAAATCAAGAGGAGTGAGAGGGTTAAACCCGTAAACAATCTCAAAAGGCAAAAATTTAGTTGCAGAATGAACAGCTCGGTTGTAAGCAAATTCGATGTGGGGCAGACAGTCTTCCCACGTTTTGAGATTTTTCCGCACCAATGCTCGCAACAAGGTTGATAGGACTCGGTTCACTACTTCGGTTTGTCTATCCGTTTGAGGATGACAAGTGGTCGAAAATAGCAATTTCGTCCCTAACTTTCCCCACAGAGTTCGCCAAAAATGACTTAAAAATTTTACGTCCCGATCAGATACGATCGTCTTCAGAACTCCATGCAATCGTATGATTTCTCTAAAAAACAAGTTTGCAATATGCACAGCATCGTCAGTCTTAGAACAAGGGATAAAATGGGACATTTTAGAAAAACGATCAACTACAACAAAAATCGAGTCCTTCCCAGTTTTTGATCTCGGTATTCCAAGGATGAAATCCATGGAAATGTCGGCCCACGGAGTGTCTGGAATAGGAAGGGGCGTATATAAACCATGAGGCTGGACCCGCGATTTTGCTCGTTTGCAAGCTATGCAACGTTCGCAAATCTGTTCGACATCCTTTCTCATTCCTGGCCAGAAAAAATGTTCTTGAAGGGTGGACAATGTTTTGTCTCTTCCAAAGTGACCCATAAGGCCACCACTATGTGCCTCTAACACAAGCATGTCTCGCATAGAACCTTGCGGTATACATAACTTGTTTTCCTTGAAAAGGAATCCTTCATGCCTGTAAAACTTATCAAAAGCACCACTCTCGCAAGCATTATAGACATTACCAAAATCAGCATCATTAGCATACAATTCCTTAATGTGATGGAAACCAAGTAATTTAGAATCAAGAAAGGTTAATAAAGTGTACCTTCGTGATAACGCATCCGCTACTACATTTTCCTTACCTTTCTTATACTTAATTACGTACGAAAACGATTCTAAATACTTGATCCATTTCGCATGCCATTTGTTGAGCTTATGCTGACCTTTAATGTACTTGAGCGCTTCATGATCTGAATAAATAACAAACCCTTTCGGCCTCAAGTAGTGTTGCCACGTTTCAAGCGATCTTATTAGAGCGTACATCTCTTTGTCATACACGGGGTAATTAAGTGCAGCTCCGCTCAATTTCTCACTGAAGTACGCCACCGGTCTTCCATCCTGAGTTAGAACGGCTCCGATCCCTACACCTGATGCATCACACTCAATTTCAAAGGTTTTAGTAAAGTCAGGAATGGATAACAATGGAGCTTTAACAAGACATTCTTTAATGGCATTAAAAGACCGTTCTTGCTCATCGGACCAATGGAAAGCTGAATTCTTCTTGATCACGCTCGTTAAAGGAGCGGCTATCGTGCTGAAGTTGGGCACGAATCGGCGGTAAAAACTAGCCAACCCATGGAAACTTCGTACTTGGCTAATCGTTGTAGGACGGGGCCATTCTTGGATTACTCGAACCTTCTCTTGGTACACTTCTAAGCCATTTGCACTTACGACGTATCCTAAGAAAACAACCTTGTCAGTACAAAAAGAACATTTCTTGAGATTGGCGTACAATACCTCTTTCCGCAGTGTTTCTAAGATCGCACGTAGATGTTGGATGTGATCCTCCAAAGATTTACTGTACACTAAAATGTCATCAAAATAAACAACACATGATTTGCCAATGAAAGCTCGTAAAACATGATTCATAAGTCGCATAAAAGTACTTGGATCGTTTGTAAGTCCGAATGGCATTACCAACCATTCGTACAAACCTAACTTTGTTTTGAAAGCCGTTTTCCATTCATCGCCTTCTCGCATCCTAATTTGGTGATAGCCACTTTTGAGATCAATCTTTGTAAAGATTCGAGCTCCGCTTAACTCGTCCAGCATGTCATCGAGTCGGGGTATCGAGTGTCGGTATTTGACGGTAATCTTGTTGATGGCGCGACAGTCAACACACATCCGCCACGAACCATCTTTCTTTGGCACTAGTAACACCAGTACCGCGCATGGACTAAGGCTTTCTCGGATATATCCCTTTTCTAGCAATTCAGTGATTTGCTTTTGGAGCTCTTTTGTTTTTTCGAGATTGCTCAGGTACGCAGGTCGATTGGGCAGAGAAGCACCCGGCACCAAGTCAATTTGGTGTTCTATGCCTCGAATGGGCAGTAAACCACTTGGTATCTCATCTGGAAAGATGTCCTCGAATTCCTGAATCAGAGACAACACAGAAGAAGGAAGATTCTCGAGTAAGTCATTAGTGTTCAAAAATGATTCCTTGTATAGTAGGACATACATCGGTTGTCTCACACACAAAGCTTTTCGAATATCTCTTGCTTTTGCAAAAACACTCATTTTTCCACTTTCTTTTTCATCTTCATCTTTTTCTTTCTTTTGTTTTCTCTCATTTGTTTTTGCACTCGTATTCTTGTCTAGCTCATTTTTCTTAACTTTCTCTTTTGTATTCTTTTCTTTTTCTTTTGATTGATCAATGGAAATCCTGAGTTTTTGCTGATCATCAATGACTTGCTTAGGCGCTAAGGGGGCAAGTGTTACATTCCTTCCAAGATGCTTGAAGGAATACCGATTAGTGTAGCCATCGTGCATCACTCGGCGATCATATTGCCATGGTCGTCCTAAAAGTAAGTGGCCCGCATGCATCGGTACTACGTCACATAGCACTTCATCGGAGTATTTTCCGATGCTGAAGGATACTAAGACTTGCTTAGTAACTTTGAGTTCTCCACCGTCGTTAAGCCACTGAAGCTTATACGGAGTTGGATGCTTTGTCGTTGTCAATCCTAGCTTTTCCACCATGAAGGTACTGGCTACGTTCGTGCAACTCCCTCCGTCGATGATAAGACTACAAACCTTGCCTTGCACCTGACATCTCGAATGAAAGATATTTTCCCGTTGCTCCTTGCTTCCTATACTTTGAAGATTGAGGCTTCGCTTCACAACAAGCAACTTGCCTTCAACAGGTTGTTCTATGTCCTCATCGGCCTCAGAATTGGATTCGAATTCAATTTCTTCTTCGTCTTCGGTTTCAATCTCACCGTTAGCTTGCATCACCATAGTTCGTCTATTTGGGCATTGGCTTGCAATATGTCCTCGGCCAAGGCACTTGAAGCATTTGATGTCCCTCGATCTAGCATTAGAACTTTCTGGAACCTTGCCTTTGCTTGTTTCGGCCAAAGGCTTGTTCGTCTTAGGAGTGAAAGTAGAGTCTTTCGACTTGTTTACGGGGAACCCCTTGCTGGTACTTGGGCCCCACTTCGAGGGTTTAGCATTAGAATAACTCCGGGATGCTCCCTTTTGCTTCAATTGCTTTTCGACTTTAATAGCCATGTGGACCATATCTTCTATTTCAACATAATGTTGTAGTTCCACAACATTTGCTATCTCCAGGTTGAGTCCGGCTAGGAATCGAGCCATGGTGGCTTCTCGTTCTTCTTGGATATCGGCTCGGATCATCACGACCTCCATTTCTTTGTAATAGTCTTCGACGCTTTTCGTCCCTTGTGCAAGATGTTGGAGTTTTTGATGTAACTCCCGATGGTAGTAAGAGGGAATGAATCTTCGTCTCATGGTTGCTTTCATCTCGGTCCAAGTAGTGATTGGACGTTCGGCATTACGCCGACGGCTCGTAGTCAACTGATCCCACCAGATCATGGCATAGTCGGAAAACTCTATGGCGGCTAATTTGACCTTTTTATTTTCAGAGTAGTTATGACAATCGAACACAAGTTCGATCTTCTTTTCCCATTCCAAATAGGCTTCAGGATCTGACTTGCCTTGAAAAGGAGGAATGGTCAACTTGATGTTCTTGAAATCATCATCTTCCTGCCTCCGATCTCTTTGCTCACGTGTTCGCGGGCCTCTTCTTCGTTCATTCTGTTCTAAAACTTGATTACTGTCAGCTTCACTTTGTTCGTATGTGTCGTTGTCATGCAGCCAAGGTCGTTCTTGTTCCCTTCTCGGAATTGGAGGGGTGTTTGCTCGTTGTCTCCATTCATCTCTTTGGTCCAAACGTTCGGTGATAGAATGGAGCAAGTGTGTGACTTCTCGTAATGCAACTTGCATTTGTAAATCAGGATCTCTACCTCCGGGAACATTTCTTTGTGGTTACAATCTTCTTCCGCCACCAGCGGCATTAGATTCCTCATCGCCCATTACTCGACGTTAGGAACTTCTAGACATATTGAATAAAATTTAAAGAAACCTCACCACAATTCTCTTCTTGATTACTCACAAGGAATATAAATATTGAACACACACGCTCGTGTTTCTCACTCAATTTTCGGCTCTTTTTTTTTTAAATCTCTCTTGCCTTTTTCCACTCGAATTCACTTCTCTAAATTCTAGAAGGTTGTCCTTGATTTTTACTAGCAACTTGTAGGTCGGTTTGAAGGAGTTAAAGGATAAAAGGTAAGGGTAGGCTTAAAAAAATTTTGGTATAGTGGCGTTGGGGTGAAGAAGGGTGGTTTGAAGATCGGGGAAAGAAGTAATGAATCAAAACTTGCAAACCCCCTTTTTTTTACAATTTTTTTTTTGGAATTCTCTCTTTTTTTTTAATTCAATTTTTTTTTTAAATTTTTGTATCTTTCTTTCTTTTTTTTTTACAACACCAAACGCACTATATGTGAAGTACAAAGAAAGATAGAAAAAAAAAATAAATTAAAAACTTTGATTGATTTTTTTTTTGAACTTACTCGGAATAGCTCGAGATTGTTAAACGTGCCTAATTTAACCTGGCTCTGATGCCAGATGATACGGTTCGCCTCAGGTTTGAAACGAGTCGTAGATGTTGCCCGATCGTAAATTAGGTAGTTTTTGAACAAAAGGATAATTTTAATGGTAACGGCTTGAAAATAAAGATAATCAAGTGGATGATAGGGATTTGAAATAAGAATGAACCTTTAATAAAAAATTAAAGACCCGAATCTTATAAGTTTCAAATGAATGAAAGGAAGTTGAATAAACCGAGACCCGCTATCTAGCAAGATAGGAACCCACGGTATAAAACTGAACACCACACCCGAGAGGATGATAAGTTCGTAACAAAGTTAAAATTGATGCCACTAGAAACTAGATAAATCAATTCGAACCTTGAAGAATTTAGGAGAGTGAATTAAACTCACCAAAATGAGAATTCATTCAATAAAATTCAAGTGCCTACAATTGAAGTTTGACAAGCTATTTATAGGTAGCTTGTAGTGGCTATAAAAAAATAAAAATAAAAAATAAAAATAAACATAAATATTTAATTCCAATATGGCACATTAATTTCTTCAATCCAATTGATCTTGTCTTCCACCATATTCTTCAAGTTGCTAATGTTTTTGTTTCCATTCATGCTTCCACTTCATTTATCTTTATTTGTTTATTTATACCTAATTCAATTATTCCTCCATTAGCTCTCCATTTAGCCATCCATCACCTAATACTCCACCCAAGTAGCTTGTTGCACCACTATGCCTTTTATTATTTCCTATAAAACACAACCAAACATTAATTTAAATAAAAATTAAAATACTTTAATTTAAACACTAGATATATTAAATATTATACTAATTAAACAACTTAATTAATATGAAAATAACATGTAATAAAATAATAAATTAGCATCCAAACTAGCTAATATATTCGGTCTTAAATAAATTGTAAATGTTCGGCGTGTTCTTGGAGTACTTCCTTTCTTCGTTCCAAATTTGTGCCACTAAAACTGAAGTGGCCTCCTTAAATTGTTTAGCCCGGCTACGCTTAATTGGTCCATTGGGTAGTTCAAGGGTGTCTCGGTTAATCTCCGCCATAGGCGCGTCCGTATCAATGTGTCTTTGGTCTCTTAAGACAATTAAAATTGAAGTATTTTTGGTGGCTTCAACACTAAGAGGTTTGACACCAACCTGGACTAGTCCAAAATGGACATATTTGTATTTTTGATATTGAATACATCAAAGGAGAAACTAAATCTTTGCCTGATTTTATATAATATATATATATATTATATCTTAATTATTAAGTATATATATTATATTATACATTATAATAAGTAAATATAATAAAGGAAGAAAAAGAAATAGAAAGAAACAAAAGCAAAAAAGAAACAGAAAGGGAAAAAAAAAAAGGAGAAAGAAGGAGACTAAGGCCTTAGAGGTTTCAATTGTTCAAAGTTCAATTGGTTAGTCAATTTAGTCCATTTTCTTGTAATTTTTATATTTTTGGAATCCCGGTATTAAATACTACCCGACTCATGTCAAAAATTTAGAAATTATTGAATTTTTAAGTGTTGTCTATGTTGAATAATTTTAGTATTAGGGATTAAATTGATTGATTTTTAAGTTAGAAATGAAAAATGATTGAATTGTAGAATAAATTGTAAATTTTGAGTAATAGGGACTAAATTGTGAAAATTTTGAAATTTAGGGATTTAAGTGAAATTAGGGAGTTAAATCTAGTCTAAAGTGGAATTTGTATGAAAATAGAAGATTGATTGTGAAGAAATAAAATTAGTCTCGGTTTAGGGACTAAATTAGAATTTAGGTAAATATTGAGTAAAAATTTAAATATTCCATATGAGATTGAATTGTGTTGTATTGATGAATTTTGATTGTTTTAATTCCGTAGCTAACGTCATACTGAAACCTTCGACTAAAAAGGAAAAAGATAAAGTCGACGAAGAATAACTCGGAATTCCTGGTTTGTATTTCTATAATCCAAATTTAGTTGTTAATTGTTATAATTCAATTTAATGTATATGGTAAGTGTTGATGTGAGAATTATTGTGTTTTGCAATTGAAATGGATTGATTTAGTATGTGATGAATTTATTGAATTTATATTGATTGAATTGGTATATATATATATTGAATATATTGATTATTTGAATTGAAATGACTATTGGTTGTATTTGAAAAGTGAATTGGAACCCTATTAACTGTATCGGGCTGAGTCAGATATAGATGACATGCCATAGGATTGGAAAAGTTCAGGGATTTCTTTGTGTAACACCCCTAACCCTTATTCGTCACCGGAATAGGGTTACGGAGCATTATCGAATTTTACTGATTAAATATAAACATTTCACAACTTTTATTATACATATTAAGAATCAATTATAAAACACGCATATTGTCCCTTAGATAAGCCCTCGAGGCCCAATATACACCTTATAAGTGAATCGGGACTAAACCAAATACTCAGGGAATTTTTCCCAAAATTTTAATAAAATTTCTTAAGAGTAGGGGACACACGCCTGTGTGGCCGGCCGTGTGACTCACACGGCCAGGAGACACGCCCGTGTCTTAGGCCGTGTGGGCATTCGATGTAACCCCCCAATTTTTGTTTAATTTTGGCTTTTGAAAATTGTTACACAACTGTGTGTCTATTTCAGTGGTTAAGTGTTCTGGGTGTGTGTGGGAGGTCCCAAGTTCAAGCCATGCCTTTGGCAAATTTTGAAAATTTTCTAAGTTAAGCCTCACTCCTGTTCAGTAGGCTTTTATTCGATTGATTGTAAAACCATATCAGAATGGGCCTTCTGGTCTGATGGTTAAGTGGTGTTGGAGTGCTAAGGGTCTTGAGTTTATTTTTGCTCAGTTTTCAGGCAAGTGTTTCAGTGGGAATTGAATTCTGAGAAGAGGATTAGTGGGAGGAAATCAAGGGATATGCATCATATTTGAGTTTTTGCCAAAGTTGAATTTTTATTTTTTCCAAATTCCCTCTGCTTCTGACATTATTTCTTTTTCAAAGAAACAAATCCGTATTTTCGTTTTCCCTGCCGAACTAAAGCACCCCCTCCGTTTTTGATTCTTTGTTAATCTTGTTGTTGAGGCGTCATGAATCCCTGTACTTTTTTCGTATAGTCGGTAAGTGGGTTTTCGTTAACTTTCTTCGTACCGCTTTTCTGAAGATTTGAACATTGCTGTATTTTTATAGTATAGGAGCGATCAGCGAGCAGTGACTTTCGTTTCGTTTGTCGGTGGTAACGGTGTTGTTCTTCGTGGGTAAATGTGATTTTGGGTCTGATTGTAGTTGGAATGTTAGTAAGTGTAATCACTAAATCAGTGTTTGTTTCTCTGTTTTAAGTTTCAGGAGGCTCGGGAGTGATTACGCGTCAAAATCAAACCAAGTGTGTAACTGATTGCACAAAAAACGAGGTTCGGTGAAAGCTGAAAAAGCATTCTGTCGACGCTACACGGGCGTGTGGTAGCCCGTGTGGTAGGCCGTGTGCAAGACTGTAAGTCACCACACGGCCGTGTGATTGACGAGCCAGGCCGTGCCGTATGATGGTTGGGCGAGGTCGTGTGCGAGACAAAGGCTCGACCACTTGGGCCGTGTGGGCCACACGGGCGTGTGGGATTCTGGGCTAGGCCGTGTGATCCACACATGCGTGTGGGCCCACACCGGCAAACAACATGGGCGTGTGAGCCCATTTCCACTGATTTATTGCTAAGGTTGCATAGGTCGCCCGAGACGACTGTGAACCTACCATAGGGTCAGTAAGATTACCCAAACTCTTAATTGAATGACTGTATATTGAGCATGTTGTTTGTACTATACTATATTATGTGATATACTATGATTGGGCATGACATAACTGTATGATGCATTGCATTGGGCTGGGATTGATTTGATTGGGGGAAGTGTACTGAAAGGCTTCGAGCCTAATTTACTGACAGCTCAGCTGCAAACTACTGTTTAGTGCCGCAACCGGTACTACTTGGAGTGTAGAGATAGGTGGGTTGATTATATCCCCACATGGAGTGCAGGGTTGGACGGAGATGGAGTGTAGAGGCTGGTTGAGTAAGATTCTCTGATTGCATATTTGTTACTGTTACCGTACTTTGATGGGCTGAGGCCCTAATGCATACTGTTACTGAAATGGGCTAAGGCCCAACTGGACTAATACTGATACTAAAAAGGGCTTAGACCCACACAGTTCTTGTCTGATTGATTGCATGAGGATTATACACTGAGTTTTCGTAAACTCACCCCTTCTGTTTAATTTGTACAGGTAATCCCTAGACATAGACAGATCGGTGCAGCGGAGGACTCAACGGTGGCCACACAACTCCTTTTTTATTATTTGATACTGATTTACGATCTTTAGCTTTATTTGGGGTATTTTTCTGTAATTATGGCCTCTAGAGATTTTTACCTAAAATTTGGTTTTATACTGTTTTCTGTTTATGCTAGAAGTAGGTTAAACACGAGTTTTTAAAAGAAATGCATGTGTTTTAGCAAAATACCCACCAAGAGACAAGCTGTTTTTAAAAAGCTTCCACAATGTATAATGTTTGAGAATTAACGACTGAATAAAAATCACTATTTGAGAATTAACAAAGGATAATGACGAACTCTGAACGAAACATGTTTTAGGAAAAGTTACGGTTTTCCAACATAAGCTACGACTTTCAAACACGCTACCATGTGATATCACCAGATTCGGCCATAATGTCCAGGCCGAGTTTGGGGTGTTACATTTGATATGAGGCACACGGTCGTGTCTCAGCCCGTGTCCTTACCCGTGTAACTCTCTGACTTGGATCACAAGGCCAAGTCACACACCCATGTGCTAGGCCGTGTGCAAAAACCTGGGCATTCTGTCTTGAAATTTTAAAGCGCAGGGGACACACGGCCAGACCACACACCCATGTGCCAGACCATGTGTCACACACAGCTGAGACACACCCTCGTGCCTCTGCCCGTGTGGATGAAAATAAGCCATTTTAAGACACTTTTCTCACACTTTTTTATATCAACCTATATACAATATTTCAATACATCAAATAGCCCCAATCAAGCAATCAACACAAGCCAAAAATCATATTTTAAACATAATTTATCATCACAAAACTCAATTGCCTAAGCTTACCAAAAAAACTCCTTTCATTGACTTACCAAATCCTACTACTAAATATATGCATACAAAACATATATATATATATATATATATATATATATATATATCATTCACAATCATACTTCAAATTTAGCTCTTTTCCAACCTAGCCCTATACATGCCATATAAACCATAAAATGTATAACAAAGTGTACCGGAGCAAACTGAATAGTGTGTCCCGATGTGTTGGTCCAATCCTCTGAACTTTTTGAAAATCTACAAAGAACATTAAACGAATCAAGTAAGCTTAATGAAGCTTAGTAAGTTCGTTGGCTTTAAATATAAATATTACCGGACATACTATAATAATTCATATAAGTAAATCATTTCTCAAACATTTCTTGACAATCATAACTTTGATTGATGAATTCACTTATTTGAGCTCAATATCAATAACAACTTAAATTCTTCCACATTAATTCCATATGGCACTTACCAATCCTTGTTAAATCAGAGAACGTCTTACGGATTTGAGTACATCGTAAACAGAAGCCCGAAGGCTGCACAAAAGCACATAAGTGTCAAAACGGAAACTCATAAGGGTTAAATGGAAACTCATAGGAGCTGAACGGAAACCCATAAGGGTTAATCTGAAGCTCAGAAGAGCTAAACTGAAACCCATTAAGGTTAAACTGAAGCTCAAAAGAACTGAACTGAAACCCCGAAGGGTTAATTTGAAACTCATATGAGTTGACTGAAGCTCATGAGAGCTAAACGAAAAGAAAACGCGAGATTTCGCAAAAAATGTTGAACCTCGGTTTACTTGGGTAAATTTTTCCGTCAATTCCTCTTTTGCACTAAACGACTGTACTCAATTCTACGCTTCGTTCGCTTTGAACATTTGATTCAATTTCATTATTTTTATAATAATTTTATTTTCAACAAGTATCATGAATTACTACTAAATACCATTCATCAATTAACATATAACATTTGAATTTTAACCACACGAACTTACCTAGGTTATATGGTGAAATTTGTAGTAGTTTAAGGACTACTCTGCTATTTTTCCTTTTTCATGTTTTTCAACGGGCTCTTGATCTAAAATGTAAAATTGTTCATTCATTAGCATATATTTCAATTTTGATTCACTTCACAATTTATACCCCTCAATTTTTCAAAATTGCATAATTACCCTAACTTTTATAGTTTTTACAATTTAGTCTTTCATCAATTAGCCCATCAAATAAGCTAATCTTTCTCAATTAACATTTTATCTAAATATTCTAAGTTATTATACAGCCTTTGATAAACATAATTTAATACAAAACTATAACACCCCAAACCCGGCCCATTCACTATGACCGAATTTGAAATGCCACTGCGAAACACGTTCGAAAATATTCTTACTTAAGAGTAAAAACCGTTAAAAATTTGTTTCCTTTAATAAAACATTTTCGTGACTTAAAAATATTCTAAGTAAGAATTAAAGTTTGTTATAAAAACACCGGATTCAAGCTTTATTATACATACTTAAGAAAATAAAATCATTTGCAATCAACATTTAAATTGTCAATCCATAATAGAACATAATAATAAAGATACTTAATAAACATACTTAAGTACTTTAATGGGCCTTACTACAACAAACACTTAATCCAAAATACTGAAACTATAAATACTTAATTAATTAAAATATCTTCTGCATGGGCCACCTCGTATCCACTCCAACCCGGTCCAATCATCATATCACCTGCGATGTTTAATAAAGCATTGGGTGAGTCACACGGACTCAGTGTGTAATTAATCCACTGAATTCCACCCACATGTTAACCACATATTAACCCATAAATCAGATAATAATTATCATATTCACATATTATCGAGTAACAAGGTAATTAACCACATAATTTCCACATACTGGGCTTAGCCCATTTCTTATTCAAATCCACATTCACATACTGGGCTTGGCCCATTTTCCACATTAATCCACATATCAACTGGGCTTGGCCCATTTTCACAATAATTCACATATCAGATGTAATTATGCAAAGTGCACCCAACCCAAACCTAGGGTCCATCCTCTACACACCCCCGTATCCAGCCTACCACACACCAGGGGATTATCAAATCACCCTCTCCTTTTCACTCCAAAAGGCAATCAATGCCGTCCACGTGCAATTAAGCACACAAATCCACAACGCGACCTCAGTCAGCGCCAATCCACGATGTAGCCGTAGCTAACACCAAAACCACGATAGGACACATAGTCACTCATCAACCACGATATGGCACATAGCCGATATCAACCACGATGAGGCACAGAGCTACTCATCAAGCCACGCGAACTTAATCGCAATTAATCCACAACGTGACCTCAGTCAACGTCAATCCACGATGTAGCTCAAGGCTAACATCAAACCACGTACTCAAAGTACACCCGTACCTTCTTTCATATCCCACCTATGCACATGCAACATAAAAATAATGCCATGATAATGCATGTACATGTTGTTCATAATCATAGGCATACTTACATATACAATTTAATGATCACATCTCACAGATTCGATACTAACCTGGTCATCGTCATACCCTTTAAGGGTATCTATTTCACATTTATCACTGCACTTATTAATAAACATATAACACAGGCAAATATCACATAAATCCCGGAAAATAGTAGGCTAACTACACACCTGATTACTAGCAGTGTTACGCCCTCAATCCTGATACTATCACTAAGCGACACTACGGCTATCTGCCTACTTTGCTGTTCGGACGCTGGCCCACACCCCGGCGGCCAATCTCGCACTGTAGAGACTGCTCTCCTTTTAAACTTGGGGATAGGGGCTACCCCTTTACCTTCTAGACTAACACTTGCGTCCATCGTAGAACACTTATTCAGAAACATTCGGTCAATCGATAACATCATAATTCAAATAATACGAATCTTAACTATACTTACCAAAGATAATGAATCTGAATCCCGAAACTTGTCCTACTGCTGTCGATTCGCCCCTAATCCACCATGGACAGAATCGGTTAGCCACTTAAATACCAAAGACGGCCTAAGGCCGCAAGTTACCCTTCCTTACCTTATTAACTAAATCCCAGAAACCACCTCTTGAATATGGGTTGTCGAAATCCCTGCTAAACAACTTGTTAGGATTGGCCAACACAAGAATACTAAGAACATGGCCCTTGGCCGAAACTACATTCTTGCTTACCTTGATGTTCAAAATCCCGAGAGCTCCCTTAATGCACCATAACGTTTACTACACACAAGAGAGTAAAACTCTTAATGTCTTAAGAACACATTCGGCCAACCTTACCAAGGTTTGGACACTTGCATTCGGCACACTAAAAGGAAAGAAAGAAAAATCGAATGCTAACTAAGGATACTTACCAACCTTTGAAAACGACAGCACCATCCTTTGGGGATTCGGCCTATGCTCTAGAAGGATGAGTAATATTCGGCACTTGACAAAAAGGGACTAGGTTCAGTGAGAAAAGAAGAAGAATACGACTAAGGATATTCGGCCAAAGTGACAATTAACAGGAACTAAAAGTAGGGAAGTTGTGGCTATGGTTTGAATCCAAAAAGAGAAAGATCGAAGGAAAAAGGGAACATGCACCAAGGTTCGGCCAAGCTCCAAGCTGAAAAACCACCCTAGGAGTCCTTCCAAAACCAAAACTCAAGCCTTTGGTCTCCCTCCTTTTCGGCCAAGACAAAAAGATAAGAAGAGAAAATCAAACAAAGAATTTCGGCACCCTCCCTTACTAACTTCAAAACCGAGTATGAAGGTCCCCAAGGAGCTCCACATTCGGCCAAACAATTTGGTAAGAAGGGAAAACAACCATCAAATTCGGCCATGCTCAAAAATGCAAAGAAAGGAAAAACAAAGCATGAATTTCAGCCATGCTTCCTTTGCCATCCTCAAGGCCGACCATGAAGGTCCCTAGGAGCTCCATTCGGCCATGCTTTGCTATCCCAAGGCCGGCCATGCTCCCATGCAAAGACCCATCACCATCATTAATTAATAAGTTGCCCATCACTTACTCCATCTTCCAATAAATAACATAAAATAACAAAGTTTGCTCCATACCTCCAGCAGCAATTTAAAATAAGAAAAAATAATAATAAAAAAAAGACAACCCATCTTGCTTTACTCCATGCACATGAGTGCCCATGCGCAGACCACCCTCACACCAGCAAAAGAAAAAAAACTCCAGATGCTACCCCTAGGTCTCGAACCCGAGACTTGAAGAGAACTCTCCACGCCTCCAGCCACTCGGCCACTGCTCATTTCATGACATAATCCCGTCACAAATTTCTTTTAAACACTCCCTCGCCAGCTCCCTTGTCTCAACGCTAAAACAAAATAAAACGCCTTGCACTTCCATCAGGACTCGAACGCGAGTCCTCGAGCTGCACCCACCTATCACGCCCCTAGCCACTCGGCCAAGGCGTTTTCTTTGGTCTAAGCTCGCCACAAATATATTTAAAGCCTCTTTATCGCTAACGCCATCTTGCAAAAATAAAACACGCTTATGCCGCGCCCAAGACTTGAACCCCAGACCTGGTATGGCGTCATTCCCAAGCCTTAAGTGGTGCATGGAAGCCACTTTACCAAGGCTTTCTTATGCCATAAATCCCCAACAACTTCTCTTAAAGCCTCCCTGGCCTTGCTCCCCTTCCAGACGCAAAAATAAAAGTCCCTGATGCGCCCCGCGTTACTCGAACTTCTCCCCTCCTGCGCAAGCCTCCAAGGCCCCTAAAGTAGCGTCCCAAGCCACTTTACTAAGCCCAAGTTCATGTCCATAAACTCCTGAAATTTTCTTTAAGGCCTCCTTAGCCCAGTTTCCCCTTTTAACCTAAAATTTTCAAAAATTTCCAAAGCACTCCCTTTTAATCCTAGAGTTTTAAAAACCCTCAAAACATCACCAACCACACTTAAAGCCTACTAGCACTTGAGTTATGCTCCAAACGCACAACCCCTAATTTAGGATGTTACAAAAACCCTAAGGTTTAATCTTTTTCACAATTTGGTCCTAAAATTAATTTCCCTTGAAATCACTTGATAAAATCATCATATAATAAAATTAAAACTTTAAATCCATGTTAATTCATTATAAACATCCAACACTAATCAATGGTAACTTTCAAAATTACCCATAAAATCAAAAACTAATGAAATAGATAATTGGACCTAATTGTAAAAGTCTCAAAAACATAAAAATTTCAAGAAAAAGGAAAGAATTGAACTCACATGAAGTAAAAATATGAAAAACTAGCTTTAAGAGCTCTCCTATGGCTGTTTTTGGCTGAAGATTGATGAATAAATGTCTAGATTTTCAATTTAGTCATTGTTTTAATTTTTACCTTAATTCCCAAATGACCATTTTGCCCCTAATTCATCCAATTTCAAGATTTTTCTTTGCACATGCCGTTTCAGCCTTCTAATAAGTGTTTAATTGCCTTTTTGGTCCTCCTTCATTTACTACTTAAGCTATTTAATCACTATTTCTTTTAATTAACAAATTTTGCACCTTTTTAATTAATTAACTATCAATACGTTAAAATTTTCTAATGAAATTTTAATACTAACTTAATGACACTTCGTAAATATTTTTAAGAATATTTACGGCTTGGTTTATGAAATCGAGTTCTCGATACCTTGTTTTCGAAACCACTTTACCTAATAAATCCTTCTAAAACACACATCATCAATTCAAAGATCTTTCTAAAATCGCACTTAATTCATAATTACTAAATAATAATAAAATTTTCAAAATTTTTTGTCGGATTTCGTGGTCTCAAACCACTGTTTCCGACACCACTGAAAATTGGGCTATTACACTTCGACTTCGAGTCGATAAGACACTAGGTGTCAATTTATTACTTCGGATTAATTCGATGAGGCATTGGGTGCCAATTTACTTCGATTTATTACTTCGGATTAATTCGATGAGGCACTGGGTGCCAAACTAGTGTACTTTGGTTGGATTAGTGTATCCGTCCAAGTCCGAATCGTGTTAATAGGGGTAAATGAATAATAAAGTTTTATGATTGATATTGAATTGGCATGGCATGAAAAATGGAAGTGAAATAGTGAATTGAAAATAGAATGTGAAATATGTTGCAAATATATGGAATATATGAGTTATATACTCATGAAATGAATATGGAATGGATAATGCAATTGTATAATGAAATGTGAAATAAATTGTGAAAAGCTATTTATATAGCAAGTATGAGAATTGAGATATTTGTGAAACAAATGAAATATGATATGGTTGTTGTAATATATAAATATTAATATGTGTTTATATTTCAATTGTATATTTATAATTTCTTATCTTTAAATATTTGGATTATAGAAATACCACTGAGTTTTTACTCAGCGTACGGTTTTATTTTCTGTACGTAGGTTAGGTACTTAATTTTGATCGCTAATTCAACATCCAACAACAATCCCGAACTCAAACGTGGTAATGTCCATCCTTTTGAAATGTGTCGGCATGTACCTAGGGTGTCTAAATAATAATTATTTTTTGGATTGATTGTAAATGAGATTATAAGTTTAATATTGGTTGGTTATAAACATATAAATATGTGTTTGTGTTAAAGCTATATTATGGCAAGTTAAATTGGTGTTTAAGTGTTCATAAATTAGGCAAAATAGATGGAATTAGGTATGTTTATAAATTGGACTTAAATTGATGCTTTGATGAATTGTTTTGAAGATATAATTATGGTACCTGTGAGGGTATATTGGTTAGACATCTAGGATGATTGTTTTAACATGTTTTGGATGTGTTTAATCGTGTTTTGAATTGGTTAAATGAATGATTTTTGAGTTGCTTATTGTTCAAGCTTGTAGGGAATGGTAAACTTGTAATTTAAGGTACATTTTGGCCATATGGCCGTGGACCCTACAGCTTTGAAAATTTTTAATATTTTTCGAAAAATTCTCTGAGTTTCCAAATTAGTCCCGGTTTGTTTATAACACATATTTTGGGCCTCAAGGGCTCAAATAAGGGACAATGTGTATGAATTTAATTGGTTTCAGATCTGAGTATTTTATGATAGGAAATGTTTGAAATTTATGTCTGTTTGATCGGTAAACATCGGTAATGCTCTGAAACCCTATTTCAGCGACGGATATGGGTTAGGGGTGTTACATCCCAAGCTAATTGGAGGCCATCATAACTGGCCCAAAGCTCAACTTGTAGGACACTTCATCTCCAATACTTCTTCCTATTCCCCACAGCCAATTATCATGCTCATCTCGTGCCACCGTTGTCGACCATGCAGAACCAAAATTCAGGTTACGAGCACCATCAATATTTATTTTAAAGAAATCGAAAAGTAGAGGAGCCCATCTTTCGTTCCTCATTCGAGTCCTATTACTTCCCCTTGGATTTATCTGTCTCTACTTAATGGATCTTGCCCACAACCATGAAGAATGGATCAAAGTGATTATATTGTAATGACCGTCTTGGAACACATACACATTCTGTTGTTTCCAAATTTTCCAACAAACAATCCCAAACAAATATAGCCAATCTACATCCTGGAAAGTAACATCTAGCTTATTTACCAAGTTAGTAGACAGCCAATCCTCCAATGAGCAAGTGAAAAACTGATCTAAGATTCTCGAGGGGATTAATTGATTCCACACTTCTTTTACCTTAGGAAAATCTCGTATTACATGGAGACAAGATTCTTTGGCATTCCTACAAAGTTTACACGAAGGGTCCTCCGATAATCCTCTCATACACCTTTTCGTATTCATAAAGAGACGTCCCTTAA
Source organism: Gossypium australe (assembly GCA_005393395.2). Lineage (NCBI taxonomy): Eukaryota > Viridiplantae > Streptophyta > Magnoliopsida > Malvales > Malvaceae > Gossypium > Gossypium australe. The sequence continues at coordinate 18,019,538 of CM016625.1, read as the reverse complement.
ACACCACCCAAATAAAATGGCGAACACGTTGTGGGGCATCCAAAGGCCAAATAATCTTCCATTTTGCTTCCTTCAGGTTTAACGAGTTATTTGTAAGCTTGCTATAAGCCTCATTGATGCTAAATTTACCGTTAGCTACCTAGCTTGAAATAACATCATCACGGCCAGCTAGAGAAGTCGGAGTCGAAATTCCTCCGATGTATGATAGAATATCTTCATTCAAAAAAGCACCGCAAATACTCCCAATTCCAATAGCCCTTCGTATTCATAACCTCACTAAGCGTAATAGAATCATCAACCAGAGAAGGAAACAAACAATGGTTAATAAGCGGCCCCACCTCTATTATCCAACTGCCAGTCCAAAATTTTATACGATTCCCATCACCAATTGACTAAAGAATATTTTGATGCAAAAGGGGCCAAACCTTGGCTAGGGATCTCCAGACAAAAGAACAGTTACTTTGAGAAATGCCTTCAGGATACTCCTTCAAGAGCTTGTACTTAGAACGGACTACCCTTACCCACAGAGCTTGCTCTTTGGCTAGGAGATTAAAACCCAACTTAAGCAAAAAGGATTCATTTTGTTCCTTTAAGTCTTCGAATACCTAATCCCCCATTAGGCAAAGGTTGACAACAATCTCCCCATTTTACCAAAGTCGATTTCTGAGAGGCTTCAGAACTCCCCCAAATAAATCATTGGGTAATTTTCTCAATTTCTACATAAATCCTAGATAAGATTTTCAATATTTGCATAAAGTAATTAGAAATCGACAATAAATCTGACCGAGCTGAAGTTATACGTCCCGCCACAAAGAGTGTTTTGGCATTCCAATTATCCAACTTTCTTCTAACTTTGTCCACTACGAATTTAAAACTTTTAGGCAAAGGAAGAAAACTTTTAGGCAATTCTCCGCGTTCAATGTTTAAGACGTTCAAGTTACATTTTTCACGAAGAATTAATAATTATATCCATCTATCACAAAAAGGATGAAAAGACTATACATATATAAATGTATGGAATTTGAGGCCGGCCACCTCTAGATAAAATTATATGTAAGTGCTTATTACAGTGCAATCGGTCTTTCTTTGATGTTCTTTTTAAATCTATCGAACCGCATACATATCCATCAATCAAACCAAAAAAATAGCTTTTCTCCACCACTTTAAAGCTATATCTGTTAATTATACTTGTCTATATACACAGTATTTAGAGATGTGCGCTGCATGCATTTCCTACTAGCTATGGGGTTTGGAACAATTGCACACAAACTAAACGAAAAAGTTGGGAAATGAATTTACACAAGACCATAATCACCGATTAACGAAGGCCTTGACACGAGCTATCATTTCATTTGTTCGAGATTGTGATAGTTGAGACTTGCTAAGAACCTGAAATGCATGGCCAACACCTTTATATAAAACATGCTCCACCTTCTTCCCTGCTTTACCCAAGGCAGCACAAAACTCCAGGTTCCTATCTCTCAATATGTCCATCTCTGATATGCACACTAAGGTAGGCAAAAGCTTCATCTCCTCCATTTTTGCTGACCCTTTTCCCAATGGATTGCACCATGGATGGTCACGGTTGGTGCCACATGGCAATGCTAATCGCCAATATGTATCCGAAGCTGGTAGGCTGAGGGCAGAGCGAGGAGATTGGACCATATTCTTTTCGGAATTTGTACGGGCTTCGCCTCCGAAAAACGGTTGTATTAAGATAGTACCTTTAAGAGTCAAAGGGTAAAGATTATTTGAATTAAGTCTCGTTGCCACATTATGTGCAATATTAGCACCAGCACTATCACCGGCTAAGAAGACGCTACACAAATTGCAGTGCTTAGACCACCATTCACTGGACCCCTTTAGTGCTTCCTGTTTTAGCCACATAAGACACTTCACCCCATCTTCGTAAGCAGCAGGAAGTGGGTTTTCCGGCGCTAAACGATAGTTAATAGAGACGATCAAGCAACCAGCTTTGGCGGCTAGTTTTCCTAGAAACTCGTGGTAGCAACTCCAAGCAGCAGAGCCAACACAAAACCCTCCCCCATGGAAGTAAACCACCAAAGGGAGCTTCCAGTTTGACTTTGGAACATAAAAACGTGCCCAAACATTTGTGAAGTTGTCGATGACAAAGTCTTTAGTTGTCACACCCAACTCCGGAAGCAATGCTGGGGTAACATGTGGGACAATCTGTGGTCTTTCCACATGTCCATCTTTGTACACTTTAATCAGCCCTCGAATTTCTTCTTTCACAGGCACAGCTTCATGTTGATTTGAGCCTCTCCCAATCTGTAGGCTTAAACTTGGATCCATTGCAATGGTAGCCATTCTTCTTCTTCTTCTTCTCGCACAAGTTATATATGTTAAAACAAGTAATAGATTGGGATTCTTGGTTATATTTTAGACAGCTTATATAGGAAAACAAGATAGAATAAAGCGAGAGGGGTGGTTAGATTAGAATATGAAAGGAGAAGATAGATGTTGTCCCATAATTCACTGCCAAGTGGGAAATTGGGTACTAGCCACATGTCTTCACGTGGAACCAAAGCGTGTGGGGGTCAGAGTCGAGCCAACATTTTTGCTGAATTGTGGGATGCTTTGACTCATCTTCGTTGTAAAGCACTTTCAATGGGTTGTTTGTGAATTATAGCTTTATTTGGGGCCACAACACTTTTTTTTTTTAAATTAGTAAATATTATATAAGTATTTTTTGAAAGGTAGTAAATATAATTTTAATTGAAGATATTATTATATGCAATAAATAACCTTAAATAACATTTTATTCCATATCAAAATCCAAACATAAAATACCTCTATCTAAGGTTTGAACAAATTCTGGTCGGCTTAAATACGAAGGAAAAACATGTGATTTTAACGTAGCTATGATAAATTATTTACATAAAAGGGCTTTCGGTCATCCCTCTCTCAATATTATTAATTAAAACAGAAGTCAAAGGAGGCCTCTAGTCTCTTTTTTTTCTCATACTTCATTCCATAGCTATATCTATTAACCATTTCACATTGGAATCCATCCTCTCGATGGGTAATTTCATTGTCTCATCTCCACTACCCTTGCAAGACCCTTAGAGCCGTCACCCACTAAAAGAATGACATACATTGAACTTTATGTCACAAATTCTAGGTCTAAAATACATAATCATAATGCCGGTGACTTGCGGAGGGCTTGAATCTTAAAGTGTGAGCGAGCTAGAACGTACTCCTTTTATTTTAGGCACAATCTAAGTGCAAGGGGGGAAGTTCTTGGGGGGGGGGGGGGGGGGGGTTTGAAGGACAGATAGATATTGAAGCACTATCGATGGTATGATATAAGCATATGTGTAGGCCGGTAATATGTAAAGGAAAGTTTACTTTAGAAAATGAGGCCTAATATTGTTGACGAATTGAGAGACATGTGATGTAGTGGAGTCAAAAACACCGTCGTCCAAACTTTTGTAAGTTGCCTCCCAATAGCATCAGTTCAAGGTAAAGTGTACGTGTTTAATGGCACGAATTTTTTTATTTTATTTTCCTATAATTTCTCTACAAAATTTTTTTATAAATTCTTTTTTATCTTGTCATTGATTGATCCTATCAATTAAATAAATTATATTATTTTTTCATCTCATACATACCGTTAGATAAAAAAAATTTAAATCGTTAACATTTTTATCGTAGAAGATCAAATTTTAAAATATTATATATATATATATATATATATATATATCTTAGCTTTATATTTGAAAATGTTAATTTTGATTTATCAAAATTTTTATATAACAATATTTAAGATAAATTTATATATTTATTCCTTAATTGTTTTGTGAAAAGATTATTAAAATTTAATTAAACATTTTCAAAAATTTAAAAGATTCAAAAACATGTTTTAAATGAGTTTTATATTAAAATGTTTTTAAGTTGATTCCAAGTAGTTTTAAAGGGCTTTTTAAAATAATTTTGTGGCTAGGTATTGATACATAGCCAAGTATTGATACCAAAAGTCTATGTATCAATACCTAGCATTAAAATATCGATGTCTTAAGTATCAGTACCTTGAGAAGCCTATAGCCATAGACCATTCTACAGGGGGAAATAAATAAATATATGTTCTTGAGGTATTTGAGGTATCTATACCTAACACAAATGTACCAATATCACGTTTTCTGTAACGTTTATATTTTTTAGAGGTATCGGTACCCCCTATAGAGGTATCACAACCACTAGTTGTATGAAACTTTTTCCACATTAATTTCACTTTGCAATGACTATAGTTTGCCTCCAACGACTCCAAATGGTTACAAACCAATTCTTTGATATATACAAACACCTCAAGAACACCACAAGAGAAAAGAGATCAATATAAAATCAAGAGAAGATTAATTAGATATTTATTTTCTTCATATTTCTCTTGTAAGTAGTCTTTGGTGCTTCATTCCAAAATCTTTGTACTAATTTTTCTGTGAGCCCAAATATTGTGAACAGATATATTTGAGAGGTTTTATTTGTATACTCAATTTCACCAATTATGAATGGGAGGGTTTCTAGTCGAGCCACAAAAATTAAATAGATTCTAATTTAGCTTTGGAAATTAGGGGAAATGTTGTTAGCTTTAGCAAAAGATAGAGATTAGGGAGTTGTAAAGGTATCGATTCAAGTTAATGAATTGGGAAAACCTAGTCAAGCAAAGCTAATGTAGAGAAGGTACAATTAAGGTCGAACCACTATAAATAGAATGTGTAAAGTTTTTTTACCCTCTTTTAACTTTTACAATAAAATTTTAAAATTTCAATTCACCCATCTTAATATTTTTGAGCCCAACAGAAAATAATTGATGGATTTTTTTATATAATATATTTATTATATAATATTTTCAAATAAAAACTAAGGGTGAAATTTTCATTAGGAAGGGAAGTAAAATTTTCACCTTCCTTTAATTCTATGGATCGGTGGAAATATGAAGTTTTCCAACAATCCCACACGGCATCTGATGCATCTCTAGTCTCATGCTTTCATAGGACTATGCTCTCACTATTTTCTTCCACTGAACAAACACCAAGTTAAACTTCTAATTAAAATGTTGTGCTATATATACTAATAATAAGAAGAAATAAAAACTAGATAACTATATAAAAGAGGGAAAGCAATGTAGGTCAGATTAGTCATTAGTCTTTCATGGTCATCCTTGTTCAAATTTTAGTTAAAAGATTTATTTTCATCCGAAGGGTTCTAACCATTAGCAAACCTTTCTTCTACAAAAGGTTGTGACCTCTTTGAGGGGGCACTTAAGCATCAATAGGTGCACTATATATATGCCCCAAATTAGAGTTCAGAATGGAATTCATTCAAACTTTTTTTTTTTCATAGTTCCTTTCTTTCTCCGTTATTTGGATTTTGTTCTAACATAAGAAGAATTGAAAGTGTAATATATGGACTATTTTATTCAAGTAAAGGTATTGTATCATAAAAATAAAATTTCATGATCATTCTGTATACGGTAGAAAAATAATTATTCTTGAGAAAATTTCTAAAAATATGCATTACTTAATTTCTATTTTTTAGTTCCTAGTATGTACATAAAATAAATTAAGAATAGTTATTATCATGTATCTCCAATTTCAAAGGTGCAAACTATTAAGATTGAGAGACTTAAACGGTTCAATGAGTTCAATTATAAACGATGGAGAATAAAGATATTCTTCCAATTAACTATAACAAAAGTTGTGTGTTTTTTCCACTATATCTAGGTGATGCATCCAAAAATGGAGAACTCATTGAATGCCAAAAGAAATGGATCGAGGATGATTTTGAACGCTACTTCATTATTCTAAATGCCATGACTCATTTTTTAACGTCTTCCATAAGTATGATATAACAGTTGAATTATAGTATGCAACTCAGAGAGGCATGTTAATTAATGAATCCTTGTTAGAAATACTTTTATTATAAAATGGATAATCCAAAATAAGTTGTAGAACAAATCCATGGATTTATGTTATTGATGTCACTGAGTCTGTAGGTGTTAATGAACAAAATTTCCAGACCTCTTAAAGTTTTTGCAATCATAGAAAAAATTATCAAAGTAATTATAAAATATTTGAAACACAAGAGAAAGTCTTTGTCTTAGGATGATCAAATTAACCCCATCAAATTAGATAAAGTTGCATGGGATGTTTATTTTTCTTATTAATTTTATTAGTAAATTGATCCATACTTTCTTGGACTAATATATTACATACGTTGATTCATTTTAAGTTGATACTTATTTACATAATTTTTTCCTCCAATATTATAGATAATTTTTAATAATTAATATTTTTTAGAATTTAAAATTATATAATTACAATTTATATTACACGACCTAGGAAATTATGATATAATTATATTATGTCAGTCAAAAAACGTTTAGAAAATTACAGTTTTATGTGTAATTATTATTCTAATAATTGCTTTATTTATTCAATTACTCGTGGTATTCAAACACAAATATCTTAATCTAATTACAATTCTTAATAATATAATAAAGATTTATGATATATACTATTTTAAGTAAAATGAGGAAAAAACACAAAACAAAAGCAGGGTCAACCAGAAAATCATTTTAGAATTTTTCTTTTCAGATTAAACCATAAAGTTTTCATTTACCGAATTTTAAATTTTACGAGATTATTGATTAACTTAAAATTTATAACTTAAAAGAAAAAAAAAACTTTTTATTTTGCAGGGTTCATTGCCCTCGGGGTCGAACAAGAAAAACTAATAAATTGAAAATCGATCGAAATTAAGACATTTTGACCGTTTAAAGAATATACTTAAAAAACTGTGATTATTTAAACAAAATTGAAATTTATTTTTAAATTTATATTTAATTTTAACTTTTAGGATGTAAAAATAATTATTATATATGTTTGGTAGTAGGTATATATTTAGAATAGTGAATATAACTTAAATTTTATATATAAAGTTTTTTATTTATTTGAAATTTTCTTTTAAAAAAGATTTTATTCAAGAGTGATATTTATCAAAATAATTTCAAAAATTCATATGATAAAAACCGAAATCAAACAAATAAAAAGAAAAATAAAGATGATGGAACCAAATCCAACTCCCTTAGCAGGGTCCTTGTCGTCGCTTTTAAGTACATGCAAATGGGCAGCTACATATCAAACAGTCTCTTTATTTCCTTTTAGACTGCTTACATTGTACACAAAAGTTGGATAATATTTTTAAAAACAATCATGCTGTCATTTGTCATTCACAATAAAACCCATTCTTCAATTTCTTATAAATATACGTGAATCATTTGAAAGTGTTTTATTGTTTTTAGATAATCCCAGCTGTTGGCCATTTATTACTTTCTCAAAATTTATGCATTATTATCATGATAAAAATTACTAGAAAATAAAAAGAAAATATGCTCTCGACTTCTTCGATTTCTATTGTGGACAAGAATGGAGAAGGTGATTCTCTTCCTGAGGATTCTAACACAAAGAAGGTTCGATTCAAGGAATCGAATGTGATTCCTGAAGATGTGATGGTTGTGGAGTCATCACCAATGCCTTCTTTGTCATGGAAAGATATGCTAGTGGGGAAGGATACTTTTGTGCAGAACAATACAAGATGGCCACTTCTTCGTTGATAATTTCTCCCTCACGGAGCAGGATGTCAAGAAATCGTTTGTTGATGATGTTCCTTCAATCGATTTCTTAGAGAGAGTATATCAACTCTTGGAAAAGGAAATGTCAACCTCTGTGGTTCTCAAGATGTTGGGACGGAACCTTGGAATCACGACTCTGCATAATAGATTATATGGGATTTGGAGACCGTCTAAGCCTTTTTCAATTAATGGATATAGAGAATGGTTATTTTCTCGCTAAATTCCAAAGTCTGTGGGTTATATTCGGCCATTACCTAACCTTTCAACCTTGGACAATCGATTTTAATCCTAGTTTACCTTACCCTAATATGGTCCGCACATGGATTCGATTTCCCGATCTTCCTATTCATTTATATAAAAAACAGTTTCTAATGGAGATTGGGAGAATGGTAGGCAAAGTAACTAAATTAGATTTTAACACGGATAGCAGAGCACGTGGTCATTATGCTCGCATGGCAGTTTATGTCAATTTAGGGAGACCTTTAGTCTCTAAGATTCTCATCAATGGCAACCCTCAAAGGATTGAGTATGAAAACCTACATGTGGTATGCTTTAAGGGTGGTTGTTATGGACACATCAAGGAGAATTGTCCGTTTATCACACATTCCTTAGAGGCGAAAGAGAAGGGAGAGATGTAACACCCCTTACCCGTATTCAATGTCAGAACAGGGTACGAGGCATTACCGAACTTTAAACATAAGCATTCATACAAAACTGAGACATGAATTTCTATCTAAATTTAAAACTTTTCATAAACATTCATATAGTTCCTTAGACAAGCCTACGAGGCTCAAACATACATTGGAAAACGGTTCGGGACTAAACCGATCTCATATGGAAACTTTGCGGAACTTTAGGAATCACTTAAAATTTTCAGGCATTCAGGGATCACATGCCCGTGTGAACAGACCGTGTGCCTCACACGGCACCAGACACGCCCATGTCACAAGCCATGTGAAAACAAGGCATACATTCTGACTTACACCACACTGCCGAGGACACGCCTGTGTGCCAAGCCGTGTGAAATCTAAAGGGGTTACTGACTTGGGTCACACGGCCAGCAACATGCCCATATGCCAGCCCGTGTGCCACACACGGCCAGTAGACACACCCATGTGTCTAGGCTGTGCCAAACCTATAGGGTATACTGACTTAATTCAAAGGGCTGCTCCAGGGGACACACGACCGTGAACCAAAGCCATGTGTCACACACGGTCAAGCCACACGCCCGTGTGCTCGGCCGTGTGGAGTGAAAATAGGCTTAATTGTAGCCACATTTCTCACCCTTCTTAAGCATACCTAAAACACCACATTTCATGCCATTTCAATACATTAATAAATAGCCAAACCATGCTATTACATAAGACAACATTTACACATCAAACAATCAAAAAGCCTATACATGCCATATAACCAAGTCATAAAGTGTATAAATACCGAAATCATTAGTCAAATAGTGTGATGTGATCTCCGCCGACTTCCAACCCGAGCAAATCTCCGAAAATCTATAAACATAGGAAAAACACACAAAGTAAGCTTTGAAAGCTTAGTAAGCTCGTATATTAATAAGCTTAACATAACAAATAATTTCATTACAATGCTATATGCATGATATGCTATCTCACATGCCAAAATACAACTTATCTCAAGTTTATAACATGATTTCATATCAAATCATCACCATTCAATAATATACTTACTTACTTACTAACTTTAGTTTTCATAAGCTTATTCAATTCGATTCTCATATAACATTCAATTCTCACTTCATATAGCCAAATGAACACATTACAAATAATTGTATCAAGTCATAAATATAGCTCATTTGATTTCACAATTCTACCTCATATTCATGCACATGATTAAACAAAATTACCACAAGTTTATTCATTTCAAAACTCGTATGACTCTTAAACTTCTTATCACTTCATTCTCATTTACAAATACATAAGCAACAATATATAACTTTATTTGATCCATTATTCATCATATTTCTTTAGCCGAAAGAATTATATAAATTATCGTTAAATAATTATAATTCTCACTCAATGTGCCATATTCATATAATTAACACAATCATTGCTCATATCACACATACCATTCAATTCATACCTCACTATAGCAAAATAAACACATTTTGGCATATACACTAATAATTCTCATTTCATATTCATGATACACTATGAACTCATTAAATTACCTTCATTTAACTCTCACATAGGTCCTGAACGTACTTGTTTTGCTTAATTCAATTGAACTTTCATTCTTGTCTTAACTTTGCGTGATGAACCATTCGAAATCGTTAAGGATACTCGGAAGTCTCTTATATCACATACAATGCCATATCCCAGATATGGTCTTACATGTTATCATATAACCCAACTATGGTCTTACACGAATTATATATCGATGCCAATGTCCCAGACATGGTCTTACACGTAATCACATATCGATGCCAAGGTCCCAGACATGGTCTTACACGAAACCATATATATCGATGTCATATCCCAGATACGGTCTTATACGAAATCATGTAATGCCATGGTCCAATACCATGGTCTTTTCCGCCAATTCATCTTTCGTTACGAAACGATTGTGTTTGATCCTGCATTTTTACTTATTTCGAACATTTAATTTAAGCTCCACAATTAAATCAATTATATGAATACATTCATACTATCATTCATCAATTACATAAATATACATTGAAGTTCAATTATACGAACTTACCTTGATCGCTAAAACGACAGAATGGATCGACTAATCCAATACTTTGCTTTCCCCCATGTTTTAGATCCAAATCTCATTTTTCTCAATCTATATAATAACAAAATTTTCTTATTTAATCACTAATTAACTCAATTTAACACAATTTTCATATTTTGGTAAAATTACACTTTTTCCCCTAATACTTTACATTTTTCACAATTTAGTCCTTATCTCGTAAAATTGCAAATTCATGAAATTTAAGGACAACCCATACTTGCCGAATTTTTTATAGCTTCATAACAGCCCATATTTTCATTTTATTCAAACATTTAACCATAAAATTTTACAATTTCACAAATAAATCCCTAATTGACAATTTTGTCAAAAATCACTTAACAAAACTTGTATATCTATCATTTAACCTTCAATATATATCATTAAACATTTAAAAACTCAAGCATTCAACAATGGCATCATTCAAATACTTTAACAGTTCAGAAATCAGAGATACGGGCTAGCTAGATTAAGCTGTAACGATTTCAAAAACATGGAAATTATTAAAAATCGAGCCAAAACCACTCACCAATTAATCTTCAAAGCTTGGCCGAATGTAGCTTCATCCATGGATGTTTTATTCATGCATTTTAGGTGGAGAATGAATTAATGAAGATGATGATTTGGCTTTATTATAATTATTATAACATTTATTAACCATTTACCAATTTAACCTTAAAAATAATTCAAAATTTCATTTATGCCAAACCATTAACATCCACTAACATATAAATGGTATATTTACCATATAAGGACCTTAAATTTAAGGTTCTATAGCTATTTAATACCTTTAGCTAATAGAACGTAAGTTTTACACTTTACGCGATTTAGTCCTTTTTACCAAATTAAGCCTTTAAACGGTAAAATTTCTTTATGAAATTTTCATACAATAATTATATTATGCTGTAAACCTTAATAAAATATTAAAATAAATATTTTTACTTCGGATTGTGGTCCTGAAACCACTGTTCTGATTAACCCTAAAAAAGACTGTTACAAGAAACATCAAAACAAACCTCTACAACTTCTGTGGTGGCCGGAGATGGGGATTATGGTCCCTAGATGATGGATGCTGGTGGAGCAAAGGAGCAGGCGCGACACCTTGGATGGGATAAGAAAAATTAAATAATTCTAAATGGGAGAAAATTATGGGATCACGATTTCAATCGTTAGTAGGCCTAGAGAAGAGTTCAAGGGAGGAGGAATTGATTAAGAAAATTCAGAGAGATTTAAAGAAAAAAGGGAAAGCTACTTTAAATGATCCCCAAGAGAAATCTTCAACGGGTAAAAAATCTACTATTAATGGTTCTAAAAAAGTTAATTTAGGCCTTTCGGTGGGGAAGCTTTAAAAGGGTCAGGCCCGTGACCCTAAGGTCATTACTCTCTCAAATAATTATATCACGGTTGGGTTTAAGACGGGCTTGGTCCCACAGGCTTCTTTGGCTGCTAACTAGCAGGCTTCTTTGGATAATAATCAGCAGGCCTCTAGTAGTTATGGTATTTGGCTATAAGAAGAGACCCAAGCTTCGATGGAGGCTGGACCAGATCTTTCAAAGCTTCCTAGTGTCATGCATGCTTCATTACCCAGTGTTGGAGAAAATAATCAGCCCCTAAATTCAGGTATTTCTAACTCCTTTTATCCTTTAGTTTCAAATTCACAGAATGGTTTTGATGCAGACCAAGTAAAGGTGGATCCTCCTACTTTATTCCAAAAGCAATCGGAACATGTAGTGCACTTTAATCCTACATTAAAGGAGAGTTCATTTTTAAAGTTGAGGTGAAGGAACGAGTGTTGGAGACCAAAAATCATTCGGCAGTTGTGTAATATCCTGATTTTCAGTGGTGATAGAATAGTGGTTTCGAGACCACAAATTTTCGTCGTATCAACTCATAAATATTATTTTTAGAATATTTATAGGGTCATTGTAGTCGTATTAAAATTTGGTTAAGAAATATTAATATTTAGTTAGTTAATTAAAATAAAAGGACTAAATTGTAGAAAGTGCAAAATATGTTAATTATAATAATTAAGTGATTAAATGGCTTGATTAATAAATGAGGGAGGACTTAAGAAACAATTATGCCTTAGTTGTAATAATGGGACGGCAATTAAATGAAAATAATAAAATAGTGTAATTTTGTAAATAAATGGAAGTTTAATTAAATTAAGTTAAATTAAAGAATAAAAACAAAACTTCATCCTTATCTTCTTCAAATGGCCGAATGCCATAAATAAGGTGAGGAGAAATCTTTGGTTGGCTTATTTCTTTGCATGTAAGTTCATTTTGATCCTGTTTTTTTTTTTTTGTAATTTTTATGTTTTTGAGATCGTTGCAACTAGGTCCAACTAGCCCGTACCTCCGTTTTCGATTCTGTTAAAAGTTTTAGAAGTTTCCATTGATAAATATTAGATGTTTTGTTATGAATAACATGGATTTGGAGTTTTGATTGTGTTGTGTGATGATTTTGTAAAGTGATTTTTGTTAAATATTGATTTTAGGATTAAATTGTGAAAATGTCAAAATATTAGGTTTGATAATGAGTTTTAGGTTTATTAGGGGCAGTATGAGGGCTTAGAATATTTGGATAGATTATTTATTTGAGAAAATTAGTTAATTTGATAGATTAACTAATTAAGGGATTAAATTGCAAAAATTGTAAAAGTTTGGGGTAATTGCGTAAATTAAAAAAATAAAATGGTATTAATTGTAAAATGGATTGGAAATGAAATATATGCTAATAAATCAGTAATTTTGTATTTCAGATCAAGATCCCGTAAATACTTGTGGAAAAGAAAAAATAGCTGAATAGTCCCTGAACTTCTGCAAATACTACAATTCAGTCCAAGTAAGTTCGTACGGTTAAAATTTAACATTTTTATAAATTGATGATATGTATTATGCATATATTCTATTGTAGGAAATGAATTATTGTTTGAATTTTAATATTGAATTGGATATTTGGTTTGAATTGAATGCGAGATTTGAGTAAATTCTTGATTTGGTGTACAACGGGGGTTTGGAGTGGAGATGGTATTGGAGGGAGATATCGGCATTTTACCCAAGTAAACCAGGGTTCAGCATTTGTTGTGCACTCTTGTGCTTTACTTTCTGTTTGGCGTGATTGGAAGGATCAGCTCTTACAAGCTTCTGTTCAGCTTTCTGCTCTTATGAGCTTCTGTTGACGATGTACTCTTACTCGTAAGTCGTTCTTCGAATGGAAAAATCTCAGTAAGGTGATTTATTTAACGAAATTAAAATATATGTTATTTATTTTTGTATTGATTTGAATACGGATGTATTTATCGATTCAAGTTGTGAATGACAAGGAGTTTACTTTGATGATTTTTTTTTATTGTTTGATTTATTATAGATAGCTCGGTAAGATTTTCATTTAACTCGTCGAACTTACTAAGCTTCATTAAGCTTACTTATGTAGTTTAATGTCATTGTAGATTTTCGAAAGGTTAGACGATCGGACTCAAGTCACACTATCCAGTTTATCTCAGTAGTTTTTGAAACGTTTAATTCAAATTATATGGCATGTATAGGCTCTTGTGCTATTTTGGTTAATGTTTAGCTTGTGTAAATGTGATGAATGATATTTTGTAGATATAGCCAATTTGCAAATGGTAAGAGAATGAAGTATAGTTGTTATGCTAGTATGTGTGGCTTACATATATTTGAATTGTTGTGATTGTGGTAACTTTATTAGGTATATTGTTTTGGTATTTCTTAAATGAGTTGATGAATTGAATCAATGTGTATTTTGAGGTAAAGTTGTATATAATTGTGGTACCAATGATGGTACATTGGTTAACCACATATTAGGTTGGTTTTGATGCATTTTTGACCCGATTAAAGTCATTTTGATTTGGTATTTTGGTTAGTATTTAAGTTTTTTAAGGTTCAAGCAAATTGAAATGGTAAACTTGTGTTTTAAGGTTTATTTTGAGGCTACATAACATGGGACACGGATGTGTGCCTCAGCTGTGTGTCCCCTGCAGGTCCAAGCCTAGCACACGGCCTGGCACACGGGCGTGTGAGATTATTTCGAAGGGTACACGGCTGTGTGAACCCTGCAATCCAAAATTTTCAACTTTTTCTTAAATTTCCAAATATTTCTGATTTAGTCCCGGATTGTTTCTATAGTATTTTTAGAGCATCGAGGGCTCGATTAAGGGACATTATGGATGTATTTGAATGAAATTTGATTATGTTTGTAATAATGTATGATTTGATTGGTTTAATGTTCTGTTTGTCTAGTAATGCTATATAACCCTGTTCCGGCGACGGATACGGGTTAGAGGTGTTAAAAGTTGTGTTAAAAAAGAGCAGCATTCTGGAGTCATTTTGATTTGGTATTTTGGTTAGTATTTGAGTTTCTTAAGGTTCAAGCAAATTGAAATGGTAAACTTGTGTTTTAAGGTTTATTTTGAGTCCAACTAACTATTGATCGTACTACCCAAGTCTCACCACTACGCTTTCGCTGCGCACTCTAATTCTAAAGCCAAAAGAAACACTTAGTATACTATGGTAGAGTACGCACCGATATTCGCATCTAGAGCGTCCTCGTCCCCTTGTACTCATTCTATCGATTCGCATTTATCTGATTAGAATTTTATGAATTATTAGTTTTCTTCCACTGATTAACCCCGAACAGTCTTATGAATAGTAATTTTAAGGGTAGTTCTTTCGAATTCGCAGTTATATCTACAATTCAGTCTCAAGTTCACATCTCCTAGTTCTAAGAAGCACATACATTCAATCATCACACACCAACATAAATATAACATCCGTGAACTCACATTCCTCACTTAAAGAGTATTTTCGTCATTTCACTACCTAGGGGTTTTTCCGTAGTTTTGCCCTACAAGGTATTTTCCAAAATAAAGTATCTTGGTGATTTTCTTCGAATTAGAGGTACTTTGGTACATAATTTTTTTTAAAGCAAGGGTATTTTTGGAAAACAAGTTTTTTTTAAACAAAACGAGGGTATTTTGGTAATTTCCTCAAAATGGGGTATCTTGGTTTTGTTCCCGAAATAGAGATATTTTGATGTTGTTATTGTTGTTTGTTTTTTTTTTTGTAAAGCAGGAGTACTTTGGAAAATTTAATTTCGCAAACCGGGTTACTCTTATAAATATAGGGGTTTTCGGGTAAATTTGCAAAACATGGGTATTTCATAAAATCACGGTCGTTTTGAAAATTTTCACAAACCAAAGGTATTTTGGAAATTTTGCCAACCGGAGTGTTTCGGTAATTTCTCAAATTTTGGTAGTTTTACAATTCTGGGGTATTCTGGGAAATTTTCACAAATCAAGTGTATTTTGGAAATTTTACAAAACTTAGGGGTATTTTGATTGTGAAATAGGGTGGCTGGTCCCTTTCGGGTTTTAATTATTGATTTTGGCCTGTCAACAAATCCTCATGGCTAAGGTGAACAGTCACTACGCACCAGGTAGGATTCCAGCGAAGAGGAGGTGAGTCACTAGGACTGCTTAAGTACCAAGCTCTCCCTGAATCCAATCCTAGACATGCGTATGCCTGTTGCCACACCCTAACCCAGTAACTTGTTCACGGGTTTGTTTGGATTGATTAAGTCTTATGAATTTAAGGAGTTGTTTAAACTAACCCTAAAGTCCATCAATGCCTAACATACTATTCTACGTCCATCAAGCCCATCAAACCCAACATATATATCACATCAAGAGTTAGAATACTTACCTGCGTGGACCGGGTGCCAGTAGACTCGAAGGCCATATCTTCTTCTAATTTTTTTTCCAGATTCACATTAACTTTACAAAACATTACTAGACCCATTTCACAGCCCGAGTTTTGAACTGGGCTCTGATACCAAAATGTAACACCCCAAACCCAGCCCATACGTTTCGACCAGATCTGGTATGCTACGGGTTGAACGTTAAAATCTTTTGCTAAGTTGGTTTTAGAAAATCATAGATATTAGGCAATATTTGAATAAATAAGTGACATTTGAGAAGAAACCTTGCATTATTATTATTTGATATAAATAAACCCCTGACATAAATTCATAAGTTGCAAATATTAAAAAAACTACTTAGGCGAATATAAACTATGGGGCCTTATTACCTAAATATTCCCAAAATAAAACTTAAAGGAAAACCAAAAATAACCTTTGAAAATAAAAAGACTTGATGGCCCCTCGAGTCCGTCTCGGCTCCCATGTCCACGATCTACTGCTCATCTGAAAAGTTAGGGAAAAATAATAGGGTGAGTCACCAAGACTTAGTGTGTAAATCCCGAAAACACATAAAAGGCTTGGGCCCACAAACACATTATGAGCCCTGACCCATACACAATGGCAACAATAATAATCACATGACAGATAATAAATGATGCAAAGCCCAACCCATCCTAGAATTCCATCCTCTACACACCAACCCGTACCAACCATCACACCTTGGGGATTTCTACAATCAACCCTCCATCCGCTACACACCAAAACGACAGCCGTACTGCCTATCCCTATCAATCAGGAATTTTAATGTGGTTTTCTACCATTGATCACCAAGTGACCTAACATTTCATTACATGGGTTTTCTACCACCGATCATTATGTGACCTTAACATTTCATTACGTGGGTTTTCTACCACCGATCACCATGTGACCAATCATTTCATTACGTGGGTTTTCTACCACCGATCACTATGTGACCAATCATGCTCTTCCCCTTTTCATATCAAACCCATCCCATGCATACATTCATGCAAAATCAGACAATATACTACCTAAGAGATTACAGTCTTTCACATACATCGATACACATAGAGAAGTTTCTATAGTTACATACCTGGCATCATTTGCCTACCCTTTCTGGGTATCGCGACTGTTTACACAGCCCATTTTTCGGCTTTTAGCCCATAACATAAACATATATATATTCATACAGATTATTAGTGTGCTAGAGATCTACACACGACTGTTCATACAGCCTTATTTTCTGGCTTTTCAGCCCCTAACAGGTATAATACAAAATAAAACTTATGTGATAAGGATCTACACACGACAGTTCATACAGCCTCATTTTTTGACTTTTCAGCCCATAACAGGTATATTACAAAATAAAACTTATGTGATAATGATCTACACACGACTGTTCATACAGCCTCATTTTTCGGCTTTTCAGCCCCTAACAGGTATAATACAAAATAAAACTTATGTGATAAGGATCTACACACGACTGTTCATACAGCCTCATTTTTCGGCTTTTCAGCCCCTAACAAGTATAATACAAAATAAAACTTAGGTGATAAGGGTCTACACACGACTTTTCATACAGCCTCATTTTCCAGCTTTTCAGCCCCTAACAGGTATAATACAAAATAAAACTTATGTGATAAGGATCTACACACGACTGTTCATACAGCCTCATTTTCCGGCTTTTCAGCCCATAACATATATAAATAAACATACATACAGGTTTATTAGTAGTGTGTTAGAGATCTACACACCTGATTACCGTTATAATGAGACCCTCTAAGTCGACGCTATCCGTAGCCAACACCACCGCTATCTACCTTGAAATCCCGAAAAGAGATATGAGATTCAGGGACTAGTGTTTCTGGTTTTTAGATCTAAGAGATCTACTTACTAGAGAAGATTCGGCTACTCCCAGAGGATTCCGGCTATTTGCGAAAATCAGGAAGAGAAGATGATTCGAAGAAATCTATAGAGATTCGGCTTTTAGAAGAAGAAGAGAGAGATGGAGTTTTCGGCTTTAGAAGAAAAGAAGAGAATGATTGAGTTTTCGGCTTTTAAAGAAAAAAGAGAATGATGAGTTTTCGGCTTTTAGAAGAAAGAAGAGATAATGGAGTTTTCGGCTTTTAGAAGAACGAAAGAAAGAGATAATGGAGTTTTCGGCTTTTAGAAGAAAGAAGAGAATAATGGAGTTTTCGACTTTTAGAAGAGAAGGAGAATGGAGTTTTCGGCTTTTAGAAGAAAGAAGAGAATAATGGAGTTTTCGGCTTTTAGAAGAAAGAAGAGAATAATGGAGTTTTCGGCTTTTAGGAGAAAGAAGAGAAAGAATAATGGGGTTTTCGGCTTTTAGAAGAAAGAAGAGAAAAGAATAATGGAGTTTTCGGCTTTTAGAAGAAAAAAGAGAAAGAAAAGTTGGAAACCCTAAATGTCGCAAAATAAAGAAGAGAACCCTCCCTATTTATAGAAATTTCGGCCAACTCCTAGCCTTGTAGATAGCTCCTATTTTTTCTCCTTTTATCTTCCATATTATCAACTATAATATCTACATTATCTTATTCATATAAATCCTCCTATTTTTGAACCTTGTTGCCATCCACTCCACGTAACCCAAATGCCGAAAATTAGCTAACCTAAACTAAAAGAATTGGGCTCCATGAAACTTAAATTTGGGCCCCTTACTCCCTAAGTGGCGCCAATGACCACTGGGCCACAAGCCCATTTTGATGTTTTAAACACAGATACTACCTTTTAAACCCTATAATGCCCAAACAGATAATTTTAACCAAGGCCTCTGCCTAAGCCTAAGCCCAATTTGGACCCCTAACACTTAAATTAACTCATAACACATGTTCACCCATTAAACGCATAGGCCCAAAAATTCAGGATGTTACAGTTCTACCCCCTTAAAGAAATTTCGTCCTCGAAATTTCCAACTAACTATTGATCGTACTACCCAAGTCTCACCACTATGCTTTCGCTGCGCACTCTAATTCTAAAGCCAAAAGAAACACTTAGTATACTATGGTAGAGTACGCACTGATATTCGCATCTAGAGCGTCCTCGTCCCCTTGTACTCATTCTATCGATTCGCGTTTATCTGATTAGAATTTTATGAATTATTAGTTTTCTTCCACTGATTAACTCCGAATAGTCTTATGAATAGTAGTTTTAAGGGTAGTTCTTTCGAATTCGCAGTTATATCTACAATTCAGTCTCAAGTTCACATCTCCTAGTTCTAAGAAGCACATACATTCAATCATCACACACCAACATACATATAACATCCGTGAACTCACATTCCTCACTTAAAGAGTATTTTCGTCATTTCACTACCTAGGGGTTTTTCCGTAGTTTTGCCCTACAGGGTATTTTCCAAAGTAAAGTATCTTGGTGATTTTCTTCGAATTAGAGGTACTTTGGTACATAATTTTTTTTAAAGCAAGGGTATTTTTGGAAAACAAGTTTTTTTTAAACAAAACGAGGGTATTTTGGTAATTTCCTCAAAATGGGGTATCTTGGTTTTGTTTCCGAAATAGAGATATTTTGATGTTTGTTGTTGTTGTTTTTTTTTTTTTTGTAAAGCATGAGTACTTTGGAAATTTAATTTCGCAAACCGGGTTACTCTTATAAATATAGGGGTTTTTCGAGTAAATTTGCAAAATGGGTATTTCATAAATCACGGTCGTTTTGAAAATTTTCACAAACCAAAGGTATTTTGGAAATTTACCAACCGGAGTGTTTGGTAATTTCTCAAATTTTGGTAGTTTACAATTCTGGGGTATTCTGGGAAATTTTCACAAATCAAGTGTATTTTGGAAATTTTACAAAACTTAGGGGTATTTTGATTGTGAAATAGGGTGGCTGGTCCCTTTCGGGTTTTAATTGTAGATTTTGGCCTGTCAACAAATCCTCATGGCTAAGGTGAACAGTCACTACGCACCAGGTAGGATTCCAGCGAGAGGAGGTGAGTCACTAGGACTGCTTAAGTACCAAGCTCTCCCTGAATCCAATCCTAGACATGCGTATGCCTGTTGCCACACCCTAACCCAGTAATTTGTTCACGGGTTTGTTTGGATTGATTAAGTCTTATGAATTTAAGGAGTTGTTTAAACTAACCCTAAAGTCCATCAATGCCTAACATACTATTCTACGTCCATCAAGCCCATCAAACCCAACATATATATCACATCAAGAGTTAGAATACTTACCTGCGTGGATCGGGTGCCAGTAGACTCGAAGGCCATATCTTCTTCTAATTTTTTTTCCAGATTCACATTAACTTTACAAAACATTACTAGACCCATTTCACAGCCCGAGTTTTGAACTGGGCTCTGATACCAAAATGTAACACCCCAAACCCAGCCCATACGTTTCGACCAGATCTGGTATGCTACGGGTTGAACGTTAAAATCTTTTGCTAAGTTGGTTTTAGAAAATCATAGATATTAGGCAATATTTGAATAAATAAGTGACATTTGAGAAGAAACCTTGCATTATTATTATTTGATATAAATAAACCCCTGACATAAATTCATAAGTTGCAAATATTAAAAAAACTACTTAGGCGAATATAAACTATGGGGCCTTATTACCTAAATATTCCCAAAATAAAACTTAAAGGAAAACCAAAAATAACCTTTGAAAATAAAAAGACTTGATGGCCCCTCGAGTCCGTCTCGGCTCCCATGTCCACGATCTACTTCTCATCTGAAAAGTTAGGGAAAAATAATAGGGTGAGTCACCAAGACTTAGTGTGTAAATCCCGAAAACACATAAAAGGCTTGGGCCCACAAACACATTATGAGCCCTGACCCATACACAATGGCAACAATAATAATCACATGACAGATAATAAATGATGCAAAGCCCAACCCATCCTAGAATTCCATCCTCTACACACTAACCTGTACCAACCATCACACCTTGGGGATTTCTACAATCAACCCTCCATCCGCTACACACCAAAACGACAGCCGTACTGCCTATTCCTATCAATCAGGAATTTTAACGTGGGTTTTCTACCACCGATCACCAAGTGACCTAACATTTCATTACGTGGGTCTTCTACCACCGATCATTATGTGACCTTAACATTTCATTACGTGGGTTTTCTACCACCGATCACCATGTGACCAATCATTTCATTACATGGGTTTTCTACCACCGATCACTATGTGACCAATCATGCTCTTCCCCTTTTCATATCAAACCCATCCCATGCATACATTCATACAAAATCAGACAATATACTACCTAAAAGATTACAGTCTTTCACATACATCGATACACATAGAGAAGTTTCTATGGTTACATACCTGGCATCCTTTACCTACCCTTTCTGGGTATCGCGACTGTTTACACAGCCCATTTTCCGGCTTTTAGCCCATAACATAAACATATATATATTCATACAGATTATTAGTGTGCTAGAGATCTACACACGACTGTTCATACAGCCTTATTTTCCGGCTTTTCAGCCCCTAACAGGTATAATACAAAATAAAACTTATGTGATAAGGATCTACACACGACTATTCATACATCCTCATTTTCCGGCTTTTCAGCCCCTAACAGGTATAATACAAAATAAAACTTATGTGATAATGATCTACACACGACTGTTCATACAGCCTCATTTTTCGGCTTTTCAGCCCCTAACAGGTATAATACAAAATAAAACTTATGTGATAAGGATCTACACACGACTGTTCATACAGCCTCATTTTTCGACTTTTCAGCCCCTAACAGGTATAATACAAAATAAAACTTATGTGATAAGTATCTACACACGACTGTTCATACAACCTCATTTTCCGGCTTTTCAGCCCTTAACAGGTATAATACAAAATAAAACTTATGTGATAAGGATCTACACACGACTGTTCATACAGCCTCATTTTCCGGCTTTTTAGCCCATAACATATATAAATAAACATACATACAGGCTTATTAGCAGTGTGTTAGAGATTTACACACCTGATTACCGTTATAACGAGACCCTCTAAATCGACGCTATCCGTAGCCAACACCACCGCTATCTGCCTTGAAATCCCAAAAAGAGATATGAGATTCAGGGACTAGTGTTTCCGGTTTTTAGATCTAAGAGATCTACTTACTAGAGAAGATTCGGCTACTCCCAGAGGATTCCAGCTTTTTGCGAAATCAGGAGGAGAAGATGATTCGAAGAAATCTACAGAGATTCGGCTTTTAGAAGACAGAAGGGAAGAGAATAATGGAGTTTTTGGCTTTTAGAAGAAAGAAGAGAATGATGGAGTTTTCGGCTTTTAGAAGAAAGAAGAGAATAATGGAGTTTTCAGCTTTTAGAAGAAAGAAGAGAATAATGGAGTTTTCGGCTTTTAGAAGAAAGAAGAGAATAATGGAGTTTTTGGCTTTTAGAAGAAAGAAGAGAATAATGGAGTTTTCGGCTTTTAGAAGAAAGAAGAGAATAATAGAGTTTTCGGCTTTTAGAAGAAAGAAGAGAGTAATGGAGTTTTCGGCTTTTAGAAGAAAGAGAGATAATAGAGTTTTCGGCTTTTAGGAGAAAGAAAGAAAAGAATAATGGGGTTTTCGGCTTTTAGAAGAAAGAAGAGAAAAGAATAATGGAGTTTTCGGCTTTTAGAAGAAAGAAGAGAAAGAAAAGGTGGAAACCCTAAATGTCGTAAAATAAAGAAGAGAACCCTCCCTATTTATAGAAATTTCGGCTAACTCCTAGCCTTGTAGATAGCTCCTATCTTTTCTCCTTTTATCTTGCATATTATCAACTATAATATCTACATTATCTTATTCATATAAATCCTCCTATTTTTGAGCCTTGTTGCCATCCACTCCACCTAACCCAAATCCCGAAAATTAGCTAACTTAAATTAAAAGAATTGGGCTCCATGAAACTTAAATTTGGGCCCCTTATTCCCTTGTGTGGCGTCACCTCCTTGCTCCCTATGTGGCGCCACTGACCACTAGGCCACAAGCCCATTTTGATGTTTTAAACACAGATGCTACCTTTTAAACCCTATAGTGCCCAAACAGATAATTTTAACCATGGCCTCTGCCTGAGCCCAATTTGGACCCCTAACACTTAAATTAACTCATAACACATGTTCACCCATTAAACGCATAGGCCCAAAAATTCAGGATGTTACAATAAGCTATTTTCTTTCTTTTTAATTTTTACTATGAATCTGTCTATTTTATCTTGGAATGTGCAAGGGTGTACGTTTGATAAATTTTTGCGAGCTTTTCGTGAGTATTAGCGTAAGCCTAATATAATTAGCCTTCTTGAACCAAGAATCAATAGGGATAAAGCTAACACAATTATTACTAAGTTAAGCTGGGATAAATCTCACCGTGTGGAAGCAGTAGGATTTTCTAGCGGTATTTGGATAGGCTGGAAAAAATCGATTGATTTGGAGGTGGTTGGTAATCATCCTCAATTCAGGGATTAATTAATAGTTTTATTAAGGTATTAATTAGAGAATTTAGTAATTAAGGTTTATGGGTGAAATTAAAAGGGGTTAATATGAGAATAAAAGGAAGTATAACTTGAAGAGTTAAAAGGTCATTAAGTTGAAAATAAACCAAGCCTATTTTTGCAATTAATTCTTTTTGAAAATATGATTTGAGGAACGGTTTTGTTTGTTCCCATCTCCACAATAGTTGCATCAAAATCTCTAGAAAATTCTCTCAACATCTCTTTCTCTTTTAACTTCAAAACTTGCTTTCCCTTAATGCAAAGGTAAGTTTATTTTTCATTTAAATCATATATAAAACAAAGATTTCTATATCAAGATTTCTTTTCTTTTCTTTGCAGTTGAGGTTAGATTGGAGAAAAATTATTTTTTTTTATCAATCTATGATTTCTATAGCAAGGTTAAGTGTTTTCTAACATCCATTCATGATTCATGATTCTTGATTCTTGATCCTTGATTTTTTATTTTCTATCTTCATTTTCTCCAGTTTTGAGCATTTTCCAAGCTAGAGATTTAATTCTTGCATTTTTTTTGTTGTTTTTGGATTAATTTTTGGTTAGAAATAAGTTTAGAAAGGAGTGAGTTAACTAGTGATCAAGTTAGAATAGAGTCTAATTAAAGGTTTCTTGAATTAACATTATTAAGTGCTTAGAAAGTTTTAGAGTGTTACGTGACAGTTTATTGCCATGCACGTTATTTCCATGCAGGTGGAAATGTTGCATTTTGACCATGTTTGAATTGTCTTTTAGTAATACGTTGCGTTTTATGTGTTTACTGAAACGGTGTGTTTAGTAATTTTAGTTTCGGTTATTGTTGTTCCTATATACTGCACAGTGAACAAGAAAAACGGTTATCGAATTACTGAATCAGATTTCAAATTCTTCTTTTCAGATTTCAAATTCTCTTCTCTCTGTTTCTTGCTATCTCCTCTCTTCTTCTTCCTACTCTTTTCTTGAATTTTTAGATTCATTCTCTTACATAGAGAGAGAAGCAGAATTAGCTATTGTTGCTGATGAGTTTTGGAAGTTTATAATGTTTCTAACGTTAAATTTGGTTGGAGAAATTAGTGTGGAAAACAGTATTTTTAGGTTCAGTGGAAGTTTAAATTTTTTCTTAAAATCAAACCATGTGATGTTTATAATAATAAACTCTAAACTAAATTATTACTTGAGTTTTGTGTGAGGGAATCTTAAGTTGTTTCTCGATTTTCTACCAAACAATATTCTCCACTATTTTTGAACCCTAAATTGCTTTGAGTGTGGTCCAAATAAAATGAATCGAACACATAAAATGAAAACTTTAATTAACTTTCAGTAGAAAAGTTAATTCCTCTTTATGAGAACCAAAACTGTTGAGCTTTTCAAAAAAACTGAATTTATTCTTGTAAATGAATTATTACTATTTTCTAACAAAACAACGATTTTTTTTATTATATAATTAGGTCATTTCATAATTCTTATTTATAAGAAGAGTATATAATAGTTTTACTTTGAAACACCCCACACCCGGCCCACGAGCCCGGACCGGATCTAGTATGTTCCTTAAGTAAACCGGTTTTCAAATTCTTTGTTACTTAGAGAAAATTTGTAAAATTTTAGGAAAATATTGTTTTGGATTGGGCTTAGGTTGGGAAACCCATTTAATTAATTTAAAAATCCAATTTTATTAAGGTGACAAAATAATTTTTAGGGTTTGTTTTTAAAGAAATCATTCTTGTACTTAACTTTAATCAAAATTGTTCGTAACATAATAATTAAAAGTAAAGCAAAATAAAGAAAATCCACTGGGCCTTATGGCCTTATTACATCAAGTAAAACCCAATAATAAAATTAAAGGTACTAAAAAGAAATAAAGTCCAAATTAAATAAAATCTTCAAATGGATGCATGGCCACCTCAAGGTCTACCGTCCCGGTCCGTCACTGTTCATCACCTGAAAATAGTTCCCACAACGGGGTGAGTCAACAGACTCAATGTGTACACAACATTAACATTCAACAAATCAGGCATACAAGTTCATATCAAGTTCATGTTCATATAAAATAAATGATGCAACCTAAACCCAAGCCTAATGGTCCATCCGCTACACACCACCCGTACCTGCCAGTCACACCGTGGGGACTACTAAGTCAACCCTCCATCCGCTACACACCATCGAAGGCAGTCGCTGCAGTCGACGTGCTCATCGCCCATATAATTTGTGTCATTAGACACTATATTCAAATAATGTAACCGAAGTTACCAAATTCAGATAATGTAACCGGAGTTACCATATTCAAATAATGTGACCGTAGTCACCATATTCCGTTGGTGAGACCGAAGTCAACACCTTCTTCCCCTTTCACATATATCCCGAATGCCCCATATATCATGCATAACATACTTAATTTCTCATTATTCACATGTTAACAATATAACATATTCGTAATCCTATCGAAAGTAGGAAACGTACCTGGGTACTCTTACCACATTTGTGGTACTTAGCCACATTCACATTCTTATGCATATCCGTATAAAAATAATTGCCATATGATATATCGAAAATTAATGTGAGTACACACCTGATTGGCTTAATAGATTCCTTGAAATCCCGAAGAACGATCTACCGATCTAGATCTTTATCTCCTATATTCGGCCAATTATTAAAACATATTAACAAACCTATTTGGCTTAAAAACCAAATCCTAGTAGGATTTGTATTACTTACCTTGTTGCCGAATTGGATGATTGTAAATCAAATCCCAAAATTGCTAGTATCCTTTTCCTTGAAATCGGCTAACACTAATTCATGTAACCATGTGAGTTTTCGGCTTTTGAAATAATGAAAAATAATTCCAAATACCAAAATTAAGCCTTGGCCGAATATCACTTACCATACAAATTCCAAATCTGAAGAGGATTCCTTGCCCTATATGTCTGTCGAAATCTTCATGTTAGATCTAATCTAACATATACATCATAACCTTTAATCAAATAAATTTATCTTACCTTAGATCCTTGATCCTTGTATTCGACAGTTGTAGAAACCCTTTTGATGTTGTAGTTGATTGCTCCTTTACTTAGAATCAACAAAGATTCGGCTTTGACAGTAGAAACAGAGAAGAAAATAGAAGAAGAAAAGATGGATTTTGCTTGAAGAAAAATTCGGCAGAGAGGGGGAGAGAGCTAGGAAAATTTCGGCAAAGAGGAAGCAAAAGTGAATGAGTAGCCCTCCTGCCCTCCTTTTATAGCCAAAGTTATCAGCCTAGGAGTCCCTTACTTGGCCACCACTCCTCTTTTTGATAATATTATCTCTTTTATTTAAAAGATAAAAGCCTTTAATCCATCAATTATCTCCTCAATTATCTTAAAAGAAAATCCTTTATTTATCACTTATTATTCACATATTTATGCAAATAAAACTCTTCCTTTTCTAGAAACCCATGCCGTCCACCTCAGCCTTCTGGAAGCAAAAATAAAACTTATTTATTTGCTTCTCAAGTGACTCGAACTCAGGCCTATTTCCCTGCATGTGACGCCAACTCCTTAGGCCCTAAGTGGCATCTTAGGCCACTTTTCCAAGCCTGTTTGTGTGTCAAACTTCTCCAACTTTTTCTTTTAAGGCCCTCTAGCCCTTATTTCCTATTTTGAACTTTTAAATTTGACATTTCGGCATCATTTCTAAGTTTCCTAAAATTTTCGATCGGCTCTGTAACTTGCCATTTTTCTTACATTTCCAAGCTTCCAGAAATGTTTACTTTCCATTTTTGAATCATTTCCAAAAATGTTCAGGTTTCCAAAATGTTCAAGTTTCCAAAATATTCAAGTTTCCAAAATGTTCAAGCTTCCCAAAATGTTCAAGTTTCCAAAAATGTTCAAGTTTCCAAAAATGTTCATTTCCATTTCCATTTCCATTTCCATTTCCATTTCCATTTCTAGGTTTCCAAAAGTATCAAAAATTTATTCTTAGTACTTGAGACTTGACATTTCGTATATTAACTGAAAATGCATAGGCCCTATTCAGATGTTACAGTTCTACCCCCTTAAACAAAATTTCGTCCCCGAATTTCCTAACTAAATAGTTGAGGGTATTGTTGTCGTATTGTCTCCTCCGGCTCCCACGAAGCTTCTTCTACTCCATGATTGCGCCATAACACCTTGACTAGAGGAACAGACTTCCTTCGTAGTACTTTCACATCACGTTCCAAGATCTGAATCGGTTCTTCCTCGTAGGATAAGTCTGGCCTTAGCTCCACTTCTTCAACAGATACCACATGCGACGGATCCGATCGATAGCGACGTAGCATGGATACATGAAATACGTCGTGCATCTGCTTCAATTCTGGTGGCAACTCTAATTGGTATGCCACTGGCCCAATTCGCTTCAATACTCGATAAGGCCCTATGAACCTTGGGCTTAACTTCCCTTTTCGACCGAACCTCATTACCTTCTTCCAAGGCGAGACTTTCAAGAATACTTGGTCTCCCACTTCAAACTCTATTTTCCGCTTAAGGTCTGCGTACGACTTCTGCCTATCAGAGGCTTCCTTCAACCGTGCCCGAATTAACTCAACCTTCTCTTCAGTTTCTGCCACCAACTCTGGACCCAAAACTCGGCGTTCTCCTAACTCGGTCCAACAAGTAGGTGTTCTACACTTCCTTCCATACAACGCTTCGTACGGTGCCATCCGGATGCTAGCTTGATAGCTGTTGTTGTAGGCAAACTCAGCTAAAGGCAAGTAATCTTCCCAACTTCCTCGGAAATCCATTACACAGCCTCTCAACATATCCTCCAACACTTGTATAACCCGTTCAGACTGCCCGTCTGATTGTGGATGAAAAGCCGTAGTGAAGTCCAACTTAGTGCCTAAAGCTTGATGAAGTGCCTTCCAAAATCGAGACGTAAACCTTGGGTCTCTATCAGAGATGATTGACACCGGTACTCCATGCAACCTCACAATCTCCGCCACATATAACTTAGCCAATTTCTGAAGAGAATAATCAACTCTTACTGGGATAAAGTGCGCGGACTTAGTCAAACGGTCCACTATCACCCATACCGAGTCCTTCTTAGTAGGCGTAAGGGGAAGCCCACTAACGAAGTCCATGGTAATTCTTTCCCACTTCCATTGGGGAACTTTGATTGGTTGAAGCAATCCTGATGGAACTTGGTGTTCAGCCTTAACTTGCTGACACGTCAAACATTTCCCCACAAATTCAGTCACTTCTCGTTTCAGATCAGACCACCAAAATTGTTCCCTTAGATCTCTATACAGCTTGATGCCTCCGGGATGCATAGCATAAGGGCTACCATGCGCTTCCCGAAGAATCCTTTGTCTCAACTCCTTATTCCTCGGCATACAGACCTTTCCCTTGTAACACAATATTCCTTCATCATTGACGCCATAGTCCTTTAATCCTCCTTGTTGCACTTGCTGTAACTTAGTACTTAAGTCCTTATCAGCCAACTGTCCCTCTTTCACCTCCTTCAGCCATGTGGGCTTGACTTGCAATTCTGCCAACAGGCTTCCATCGTCATACAGACTTAAATAAGCGAACAAAGCCCGTAGATCTGACACAATCTTCCTACTCAGGGCATCGGCTACCACATTCGCCTTGCCCGGATGATATTCTATCGAACAATCGTAATCCTTCAGTAATTCCACCCACCTTCGTTGCCTCAAGTTCAACTCCTTCTGAGTCAACAAATACTTAAGGCTCTTGTGATCTATGTAGATAACTGACCTTTCTCCATAAAGGTAGTGCCTCCAAACCTTAAGGGCAAAAACCACTGCTACTAGTTCCAAGTCATGGGTTGGGTAGTTAACCTCATGAGGCCTTAACTTTCGTGACGCATAGGCGACCACTTTTCCATCTTGCATTAGCACACAGCCTAACCCCGTATGCGAAGCGTCACAGTACACCACAAAATCTTTTCCTGCCTCTGGCTGAATTAACACTGGAGCTTCCGTCAACACCCTTTTAAGCTTTTCAAAGCTCTCCTGCTGCTTATTAGTCCATTCAAAGGGTACTTCCTTTCTTAGCAACTTTGTCAAAGGCGCGGCTATTGACGAGAACCCTTCCACAAACCTTCTGTAATAGCCTGCCAAGCCTAAGAAACTTCGGATTTCAGCCACAGACCTAGGTGGTTTCCAATCCAGCACTGCTTCGATCTTCCTAGGATCCACTCTTATTCCTTCTGCGGATACCACATGTCCTAAGAATGCCACCTCCTTAAGCCAAAATTCGCACTTGCTGAATTTGGCATAAAGCTTCTTCTCCCTTAACACTTCCAACACAACTCGAAGATGCTTATCATGCTCCTCTTCCAACTTCGAGTACACCAAAATATCGTCGATGAACACAACAACGAACCTGTCCAAATAGGGTTGGAAAACCCGATTCATCATGTCCATGAACGCGGCTGGAGCGTTCGTCAGCCCAAATGGCATCACCACAAACTCAAAATGGCCATACCTTGTCCTAAAAGCGGTCTTATGGATGTCAGCCTCCTTCACCTTCAACTGATGATATCCCGACCTTAAGTCGATCTTTGAAAATACTGCGGCCCCCTTCAGCTGATCGAACAAATCATTGATCCTTGGCAAAGGATACTTGTTCTTAATGGTCAGCTTATTCAACTGACGGTAGTCTATGCACATACATACGCATAGTTCCGTCCTTCTTCTTTACAAATAGGACCGGTGCTCCCCATGGAGACATACTGGGTCTGATGAACCCACGATTCGACAACTCTTGGATTTGAGCCTTGAGCTCCACTAACTCCTTTGGCGCCATTCGGTATGGAGCGATTGACACAGGAGCTGTTCCTGGTAGCAAATCTATCCCAAATTCCACCTCCCTATCTGGGGGTATTCTTGGTAATTCCTCTGAAAATACATCCACGAAGTCCCTTACCACCCTAACTCCATCAATACCTTCCTCCTTCCCACCTATCGTACAAATGAAGGCTAAGAATGCCTTACACCCCTTCTTAACCATCTTCTCGGCCTTCAGCGCCGAAACTACGTTAGACAAGTAGTTCCTCCTTTCTCCGATCATTGCTACCACTTCATCCTCCGGGGTTCTTAGTTCCAAACGTTTAGCAGCACAATCCGACACGGCTCGGTGTTCTACTAACCAATCCATTCCAAGTATAAGTTCAAACTCTCCAAAAGGTAACTCCATTAAGTCTGCCCGAAAGTTCACTCCCTGAATCTCTAAGGGCACATTTCGAAAGATCTTGTCTACCACAATAGTTTGACCTAATGGGCTTACTACAGTCATCTGTTTATTAGAAAGTTCAGAGTCTAGGCCTAGTGTTTCCACTACACTACATGCAACATAGGAATGGGTCGAGCCCACATCAATCAGAGCAAAATAGGGTTTGTCAAAAATAAAGAACGTACCGGTTATTACATCTGGCGCGTCACCATCTTCCCTCCGGTGAACCGCATAAACCAAACCCGGTTGCCTTGCATCGGCATTAGTAGTACCTCGGCCCTGTGTTCCACGGCCTCTGCCAGCACCACTACCACGGTTAGCCGAACCACGACCCCGTTGAGGCTGCTGTCCGCCTCTACCAGTTTGGCTAGCATTCTGAGCTGCCGGTCGGCTCTCATCTGTTTGCTTGGGACAATCCTTAAGCATATGGTCCTTGGACCCACACTTGAAACATCCTCCCGTCTTTCTCCAGCACTCTCCCAAGTGCTTCTTTCCACAATGCTCACATGGGCGATACTGCCAGCCCGTACCAGCTTGTTGATTTCGTGGCCCGTCAACTCTAAGCCTCTTGTGACCCTCCTCTTTTGGGCTTATTCCTATCCACAGTCTGTTTGGTAGCATCCTTAATCCCCTCGGCCACCTTGGCCTTTTCCACCAAAGTAGAGAATTCCCGCTCCTGATGCGGTGCTATTAACAGCCTCAGATCGTCCCTCAGTCCGTCCTCAAAACGGACACAGCGTTCATGCTCAGTTGCCACTACCCCTCGAGCATAGCGGCTCAGCCTCAGAAATTCTGCCTCATATTCTGCGACAGACTTACTCCCTTGTACCAACCCCAGAAAAGCCTTTCTTTGCTCATCTGTATACCTGGTTCCTACATATTTCTTCTGGTATGCCTCCTTAACATATTCCCAGGTCAGATCCTCCGCTGTGGCACCATCTCGAACAGTTAGCCACCATTGATACACTTCATCGCGTAACAACGCCACCATCCCTTTCAACTTTTCCTCAGGAGTCAGATCGAGCTCATCCATGATATGCTCCGTTGCTTCCAACCAGTACTCAGCCGTACTGGGTGCTACTCCAGATACTCCTTGAAACATTTCAGCTCTATTAGCTCAGAGCCGTTCAGGCACAAACTTACGATTTCCTGAATTTCATCCCGCACCAGCCACCAATTCCAAAACTCGCAGCACAGCCTGCGACACAGCATCTTCCCCCGTCTGAGCCTGCTGCTCAACATTAACAGCTGGGGGTGGTGGTGGCGGTGGTATTTCATTGTCGGACCCTTGACCCGATCTAACGGGTTCCGACACGGTCATCCTTCCTCTACCTCGTCCACGACGACCACATCCTCTAGAGCTCATTTTCTAGCGTCGGGATCTGATTAAAGAATTTTATGGATTAGTCATTGTTCCACTTATTTACCGTGAAGGAGTTTTATGAAAAGAAATTTAAGAGTGGTTCTTTCGTATTCATACAAACACACAGTCTTTTCCATTCATTCCTTCATCCACCAAACAAGTATGAACTTTCGTTCATTCAGAGAAACGTTGTAGTTTTCGTTGTTGTTGTTTTCCACTACCCAAGGGTATTTTCGTAATTTGTCCTACAGGGCATTTTCGTAATTTTTAGAAGAAAACGTTCCTTGGTGTTTTTGTCAAAAATTATTTTGAAAATTTCAAAGTCTCGGGGTAATTTGGAAAATTTTCAAAATCCGGGGGTATTTCAGTAATTTTTCACAAATCAGGGTGAATTTGTAAATTTAATAAATTAGGATATTTCAAAAGTTGTAAAACTTTGAGGGTTCTTTTTGAAAATTGTTCCTTCAAAAATGGGGATGTTGCAAAAATTTTGGAAATCAGGGTCATTTTGGTAATTTTGTAAGTTAGGGGCAATTTTGTAATTTTCCAAAATCAAGGTGTTTTGATGTTTTACAAATTAGGGTTTTTGAATGTTTATAAAATAATGAAATTTTGGTGAAACTGTTGAGTGGTTGAACATTTTATAATCCAAGGGCATTTTGGTAATTTCACCACTGAGGGCATTTTTTGTAATTTTCGCAAATCAGGAGTTTTTCAGAAAATGTTGTAAAATAATTTTCTCAGATTTAAAAGAAAGTTTTAAAGGTTTGGAAAAAAAACTAGGGTTTGTTGTTTTGTTCTCTCTCTTTCTTTTTTTAAAAAAAAACATGGCTAGTTCCCTTTCGGGTTTTAGTCATTATGTTTAGCCTATGACCGAGCCCTCTTGGTCAGGGTGAACCAAAGCTACGCACCAGGCAGGATTCGTGTGGAGAGGAGGTGAGTCACGCGGACTGCTTAAATACCAAGCTCCCACTGAAACCATTCCTAGACATGCGCACAGAGGTTGCCACACCACTGAGCCCTCTGAGTTAGGGTGAACCGAAGCTACGTACCAGGTAGGATTCCTGCGAAGAGGAGGTGAGTTACTAGGACTGCTTAAATACCAGGCTCTTCCGGATCCAATCCTAGACATGCGTACAGGGGTTACCACACCCTTAGCTCAGTGACTTAGCCATAGGGTTGTTTAATGCATTACGTCTTATGTGTTTGTGTTTGAGTAGACTAGTCCTAGGGTTCAAGTTCCTATTATTCTATTCTACGTTCCATGCCTGTTCTACCCTTATACAGTTCATAATTCATAGAATCACACATAGAGTTAGGGGTACTTACCTGGTGGACTGCGGGTCGGAGACTTAGGTGCCATGCCATAAAACCTGCTTATGTTCAAAGAAAATCATTTGGGCTCGAATTCAAAACGTTTTGGGCCTGAGCCCACAGGCCGAGAGTTTAAATCTGGCTCTAATACCAAGCTGAAACACCCCACACCCGGCCCACGAGCCCGGACCGGATCTGGTATGTTCCTTAAGTAAACCGGTTTTCAAATTCTTTGTTACTTAGAGAAAATTTGTAAAATTTTAGGAAAATATTGTTTTGGATTGGGCTTAGGTTGGGAAACCCATTTAATTAATTTAAAAATCCAATTTTATTAAGGTGACAAAATAATTTTTAGGGTTTGTTTTTAAAGAAATCATTCTTGTACTTAACTTTAATCAAAATTGTTCGTAACATAATAATTAAAAGTAAAGCAAAATAAAGAAAATCCACTGGGCCTTATGGCCTTATTACATCAAGTAAAACCCAATAATAAAATTAAAGGTACTAAAAAGAAATAAAGTCCAAATTAAATAAAATCTTCAAATGGATGCATGGCCACCTCAAGGTCTACCGTCCCGGTCCGTCACTGTTCATCACCTGAAAATAGTTCCCACAACGGGGTGAGTCAACAGACTCAATGTGTACACAACATTAACATTCAACAAATCAGGCATACAAGTTCATATCAAGTTCATGTTCATATAAAATAAATGATGCAACCTAAACCCAAGCCTAATGGTCCATCCGCTACACACCACCCGTACCTGCCAGTCACACCGTGGGGACTACTAAGTCAACCCTCCATCCGCTACACACCATCGAAGGCAGTCGCTGCAGTCGACGTGCTCATCGCCCATATAATTTGTGTCATTAGACACCATATTCAAATAATGTAACCGAAGTTACCAAATTCAGATAATGTAACCGGAGTTACCATATTCAAATAATGTGACTGTAGTCACCATATTCCGTTGGTGAGACCGAAGTCAACACCTTCTTCCCCTTTCACATATATCCCGAATGCCCCATATATCATGCATAACATACTTAATTTCTCATTATTCACATGTTAACAATATAACATATTCGTAATCCTATCGAAAGTAGGAAACGTACCTGGGTACTCTTACCACATTTGTGGTACTTAGCCACATTCACATTCTTATGCATATTCGTATATTAAAAATAATTGCCATATGATATAACAAAAATTAATGTGAGTACACACCTGATTGGCTTAATAGATTCCTTGAAATCCCGAAGAACGATCTGCCGATCTAGATCTTTATCTCCTATATTCGGCCAATTATTAAAACATATTAACAAACCTATTTGGCTTAAAAACCAAATCCTAGTAGGATTTGTATTACTTACCTTGTTGCCGAATTGGATGATTGTAAATCAAATCCCAAAACTGCTAGTATCCTTTTCCTTGAAATCGGCTAACACTGATTCATGTAACCATGTGAGTTTTCGGCTTTTGAAATAATGAAAAATAATTCTAAATACCAAAATTAAGCCTTGGCCGAATATCACTTACCATACAAATTCCAAATCTGAAGAGGATTCCTTGCCCTATATGTCTGTCGAAATCTTCATGTTAGATCTAATCTAACATATACATCATAACCTTTAATCAAATAAATTTATCTTACCTTAGATCCTTGATCCTTGTATTCGACAGTTGTAGAAACCCTTTTGATGTTGTAGTTGATTGCTCCTTTACTTAGAATCAACAAAGATTCGGCTTTGACAGTAGAAACAGAGAAGAAAAGAGAAGAAGAAAAGATGGATTTTGCTTGAAGAAAAATTCGGCAGAGAGGGGGAGAGAGCTAGGAAAATTTCGGCAAAGAGGAAGCAAAAGTGAATGAGTATCCCTCCTGCCCTCCTTTTATAGCCAAAGTTATCAGCCTAGGAGTCCCTTACTTGGCCACCACTCCTCTTTTTGATAATATTATCTCTTTTATTTAAAAGATAAAAGCCTTTAATCCATCAATTATCTCCTCAATTATCTTAAAAGAAAATCCTTTATTTATCACTTATTATTCACATATTTATGCAAATAAAACTCTTCCTTTTCTAGAAACCCATGCCGTCCACCTCAGCCTTCTGGAAGCAAAAATAAAACTTATTTATTTGCTTCTCAAGTGACTCGAACTCAGGCCTATTTCCCTGCATGTGACGCCATCTCCTTAGGCCCTAAGTGGCATCTTCAGGCCACTTTTCCAAGCCTGTTTGTGTGTCAAACTTCTCCAACTTTTTCTTTTAAGGCCCTCTAGCCCTTATTTCCTATTTTGAACTTTTAAATTTGACATTTCGGCATCATTTCTAAGTTTCCTAAAATTTTCGATCGGCTCTGTAACTTGCCATTTTTCTTACATTTCCAAGCTTCCAGAAATGTTTACTTTCCATTTTTGAATCATTTCCAAAAATGTTCAGGTTTCCAAAATGTTCAAGTTTCCAAAATGTTCAAGTTTCCCAAAATGTTCAAGTTTCCAAAAATGTTCAAGTTTCCAAAAATGTTCATTTCCATTTCCATTTCCATTTCTAGGTTTCCAAAAGTATCAAAAATTTATTCTTAGTACTTGAGACTTGACATTTCGTATGATGAAACTGAAAATGCATAGGCCCTATTCAGGATGTTACATACTTGATACATGGGAGCGACGGCAATCCTAAGGGGTACTAGGGTTTTTCACCCCTCATCTTATAAGATGGGCTCTCGGGCTTGTTTTATGTATTAAGCACAATTATATGTGTTATCTAGAATTTTAATCAACACTTATTATTTATCCAACTCAATAACTATTTTTTTATTTTTCAAAATATTATTTATTTAATTTATCCAATTAAATTATTTTCTTAACTTAATTTTAATTCTATTAAATTCATAACAATTTTACTATAAAAAATATATTTAATTGCACCATTCAATAAAACTATTTATTAACACTTGTTACATTATTTTATTGGCGGGGATTTTAACACTTGATAAAAGTAATATTTATGTAACACAAATTTGTTTTATATTTTTTTATTTTAGTTAGAACATCATATAACAAGGCATTCACTCAATGGTAATATTAAAGTTTTAGAAATTTTGAGTTTTATGTTAATGTTCCACTTTAATAAATATGTGAATTCTCCTTTATATTTATTTTGGATTGATTTTTATTTAATTTCTTTACATGATATTTTTGTTCAATACCATGCAATTTTTTGTATCTTACCTATTTAATTTATACTTTGGACGACAACTAGCTCATTTTTATATCTAAACTACACATAGTAATATATCTTAGAGACTGGTTTAGATTTGGATCAAAGCAATCAACTTCCCAAATTTAATGGATCGAATCGAATCAAGCAAAACTTGAAAGTATATCTTGAAAATTTAAGACTTATCCTGAGCTGATTTAAGTTATTTTCTATGCTTATTCTCTTCCTAGTTTCATGGGAAGATTAGTTGTGGTTGATATAGTATGTTAGCAACTCTAGATTTCTTATCAATTAAGGAGACTTGTATAGGTGAAAGTGATGTGCTGAACTAAGAGCATTTATTCTTGTTCATTGAGGAACATTGATTTTGAGTGCATTGAGTTAAAAAATCAAGTGTGTTACTTGGTTAAAGTCTTAAGATTTTAGGGGAAAACTTATAAAAGAGTTGTCTAGATTTTAGGTACAAAAGTGAGGAGTCTGATCTAGTGAACGATAGAAGTTATAATCACTTGTTCTACGAGTTGCTAAGATAGTGAATTATCTCTCTGGGCAAGGCCCTGCAGACATAAAAAGATTGAGCTGCGCAAACATATCGATTGTTCATTGTTTCTCTATCTTGTTCATACTCAGTGCTTGAAGTTAGGGGTGAGTAAAATCCAATTCGATTCAAAAAACTCGATAAAAAAATTTCAAATTTTGAACTAAATAGTTCGAGTTATTTGAGTTTATCAAGTTATTCGGATCAACTCAAATAAAAAAATTAAGTTTTTTGGTTTAACTCGAATATGAATTACACAATTCAAGTTATCTGAAAATCCGAATAAGAAAAGGCAAAACTACATCGTTTTGATAAAATGTTTACCTTTTCTAAAGTTAAAAGTCAAAACTATTAAGTTAAAAGGCAAAATTACGTTGTTTTGATAAATATTTACTCATTAAGTTAAAAGGTAAAACAATTATATTGTTTATGTAATTAAATAATCTTGTACTTCGTCTACTAGTTAAATAATCAATCCATGTAAACACAACATTGAGTATAAATAATATGATTCGTTAACTCGACTCGACTTAACTCCAAATTTTTTCACTCGATTTGAAAAAAAATTCAAATTGAGTTCGGTTGCTAAAATATGATTTGTCAACTCGACTAACTTAAATTTTTTTAACTCGATTCGATCGAATACTCACCCCTACTTGAAGTAGTCGGCACTAATCCCTAGCATTGTTTTTGGAACAGATCACTAACATTGCTTCTAGTATTACTCATGTGTTGCTTGCAAATATTATTTTAACAACTTTCAAATTTAATTTTCTAAATAATTTATGAGAAAATAATATGATTAAATCATATATTGTAATATATTATAAAAAATAATACACTATAATATACTATTTTTATTAAAATTTCTTGAAAAGAAAGTGAAATTAGAATTTTTTTTAGTATTTTTCATATTTGTTTTATTTTTTATGTTAAAAGTTTTTAGTTGTCCTTATTAGTAATGTTGTCTCTAATGTTCGAACCATATTCTCCCCTTGGGAGTACAGCGTACCAACACTTATTTATTGAAATTATAAATTTAAGTAAGAAGATACATTTATAAATAAAACATATATTTTATCAAAAAATTATATATATATATATATATATATATATCAATTTTCAATAATAAATATTTTAATATAGTCATCTCAAGAAATGATTGTATGAAAGAATTATTCTATACTAATATATGTCGTTTTCATTCAAATCATAACGCGTAATCACATTAAAAAATTAACTATTATATATAAATTATTGAATTAATTTTAAAGATTTAATTATTACTGTAATGTATAATAAATAGTTTACGTTTCTTTT
The DNA here is from genome assembly GCA_005393395.2 of Gossypium australe. Lineage (NCBI taxonomy): Eukaryota > Viridiplantae > Streptophyta > Magnoliopsida > Malvales > Malvaceae > Gossypium > Gossypium australe. The sequence goes on along the minus strand of CM016625.1, from coordinate 17,980,964 downwards.
AAAAATTATAATTAGGTGATTAATTTGAATTAAAGTTAGATATAACATAACTGAATTTGTTTTATCAAAATTTAATTGATAAAACTCTTCATTTACTTAAACATATTGTAATTATCTCGATTCAAACCACTTGAAAAGCAACGTAAGCTCATTTAGTTCATCATCTGATTCCTTGGCGGAACCATCATTGTTGCAGTTTGTTGTTTACTCAAATTTCCATGGTATCCTGTTAATAGATAGAAGAAAAAAGTCATTATAGATAGATATGTATATATATGAATACAAATATAAGTTAGTATTTGATATATTGTCCTACAAATATATTACTTGTAGAGTTTTTACTACAATCAATTAATCTCTCTATAATAGTTTTATTTTTCTGTCAAGATTTCATCTATTATAGAGAGACGGTTGCTATATACTTGTTTTAGAGAGATAATTGTTGAAAAACTACCATAAAATTCATATTGTGAATTTTCATCAAATAAAGGAAGTGAAAATTATGTTCATAAAAGAAAGAAAGTGGGAATCATATCAACAAAATTAAAATATGCATAGCAAGTGCATGCATTATTGCTTTTATGCATCTTTATTTAATTCATATTGTGAATTTCATCAAATAAAGGAAGTGAAAATTATGTTCATAAAAGAAAGAAAGTGGGAATCATATCAACAAAATTAAAATATGCATAGCAAGTGCATGCATTATTGCTTTTATGCATCTTTATTTTACATTCATTTACATGATTTATTATAATGTTCATAAAACTAACAAGTTAAACTAATTAGTATGAATTATCTACCTTTCAAAAAATTTTAGTATGGATTATCAAATTAAATTAATTAATTTATCATGAGTTATTAAATTCAAGTAATAGATTTATAAGTTTATAATGTTCCAAATTCATAGTTGAATATTTATTTAAGGAACTTAATGATTTATTGAATTGATATTTTTAATTTCGACCATTGAAGATTATTTTCATTTAATAAAATATGATTAATAGATTTTTATGTAAAATTTAAATATTTTATTGAAATAATTGTTTAATAAAGATCTTTATTTAATAATTCATAATTAATAGGCTCACTTATATGAAATAGTTATAATTTTACTTGAAATTTTAGACAATATCTTGTTATAAAGAACTAATTTAATAAATAATGTACTTCATAACTATGGATGTCGTCGTTATAAATGAAAAGCTAATATAGAGGGTCAAAATAAAATATAAAAAAATCGGTTCTACTAGAAACTTGACACGAGTGACTATTATAAAGAAGACTGACGGTATACTTTAATTTTCCTACAAATAATTTTTCTAATATTTTTTATTTTTTACTTTACCCGATAATCAGATAATTTACGAAACTTTTAACTTCACTTGTAGTGTACTAAATAATTTTCTTACAAATATTACATGTAATTGTGTGTTGTGTCTTTATGTTTTAAACTAGATATCTATTCAATAAAGTTTGAGTTTATATTTGAGAAGGTTTGGGTAAAAATATTAAATTTGGAAAATGAACATGAACCCATATTCAAGTTAGGCTTGACTTGCGTAAGCATACTCTATTTTAATATCATATAATGACCCAATTTGAACCTATTCTAACTTGGCACATAAACACATTTTTTTTTTGGTGAATTACAAGAGGAGGGTAAAGTCCTAACAGCAATGTGACTAGCGCGACTCGAACCCAGGTCACACATGGGGTGGTGAACACATCTATTTTAAACATATAAGTATATGTATAAATATAACATTAATTATAAATAACTCAAAATTTTAATTTTATATGTATATTAATTATTAATTGAATGATATGTGCTTTGATATAATAAATTATAATATAAAAAATAATTTAATAATTTCATAGAAATGTAATTTTTATTATAATTATATGAATATAAAATTTTATAAAGTTAAATTATGAATATAAAATTTCTAAATTTTAACATCAATTATATAATATTTATCTATTTTAATTTTTTTGTGTTTGCATATAAATATTCAAAATATGAATGTTATAATATTTTATAATAAAATTTAAAATTTTTTGGTCTTTTTTATTTTTTTTAATATTCATGTTCGGGGTTTGTGATTGTCCCTCCTAATAATATTGTCTCTAGAATTCGAACATGTGTCTCCGCTTAAAAATGCAACTAGATATATAAAGTTGATGTATTTATAAAAATGTACAATTTTTACTTAATTACTAAGTTATATAAATTCTTACAATTGTGATTATGAAATCTATTATTATCTTCTATTATCATTTTTTTTGTTTGTTTTACATCATTTATTATTATTTATCATTAATATTGTTTACTCTTGTATTCTAAATTATTTATTATTACCTTATCAATTTAATACAAAGTGTTGTTTTTTTTATATAATTAGGAGAGAGGAATGGGATTATTTAGGATATAAAATGTTATTAATTACTAATTTAATATCGTATAATATTAATTTATAATTATTTATTTTTAAAATTATTAATATGTTATTAGTCATTTATTTTGTATGAAATTTTCTACTAATAATTTTTTAATACTTCAAAACATTTAAATTAGAAAATTAATTCTAAGTTGACATCTTTGTAAATTTTTAATTTAAATACAAGAAACTTAACAAATTAACCTACCAAATATCATATCATAAAGTTTAAAGGATAATTACATTGTGGCATCATAAAAATAGTGATACGTTATATTTTATTGGTAAAAAACTTATTCAATCCCTTTTAATTTTGAAATTAAGAAAATTGGTCCCTCTTAAAAAAAATTAAAGCAATTTAGCCCTTATCAATTTCGAAAGTAAAAAACTAAAGCCAATTAATCACGATGTTAATGTTTTCCACAAATTGTACATAATTTAGATTGATATACTAATAAATTTAGCTCTCAAGGTTTACACATTCTGTCAATTTGGTCATAATTTAACAAAGGCTAAATTTGTTACTATCCCACAACATAAGTATGGCATACTTAATTGTGCTTAATTACTCACTTTCGAAATTGACAAAGAATAAATTGCTCCAATTTTTATAGAGAGACTAATTTACTCAATGTCGAAATTGATAGATATTGAAGAGATCTTTTTACCTATTTTTTTCTTATACTATCAATAATGTATTATTATAGCATCTTTAATACAATGTTGTTAGCTACTATCATCTTATTAACCATTTATTACTATTTATCAATAACCAATAATCAATTAATATATTATTGCACAATTATTTACTTTTTTATTATGAATAAATTATGGTAATAGGATGAGACTTTGACTGGATCACTAAACTATCAAACTTATCAATTTAGGTATTAACAGCAATGATATTGAAATTAGTGGCCTAGCCGTTAGATACTAATAATTGGATGCTATACGCAGGTTAGATGATTTTATAATTTTGACAAGCTGTAATTTAGTTGTCAAATTTTTTATATTTCATCATTTGATCTCTAGCTTCTTTTAGTTTTCATTATCAACATGATTTTTATAATGATTTAACTGTATAATCTAAAATGTTGACATCCAACTGAATGCAATTTGCTTAGATGTAAACTGGTGTAAAAGAAACTAAAATTCCATGCAAGAATAATTGATAAAAAATGATTTGCATGGAAGGAGTAAAAATGTGAATGGAAATAAGATCTTCCCTTAGCATTTATTTTACTTTTAGGATATAAAATTGTAAATAAATAGATTGCGTGAAGTAGGTGGTGTTGGATTATGAAGTAAGAATCAATACCAAGTGCAGGGTTGATCCCTCGGTTGTTGAGTTCTCGATATTCTTGACAGAGAGCACATGGTTCAAATATGGAGTGGATAATCCGATCAGAGGCAGGGGCCTCTATCAACCCAAACCGCTGCCGCAGCTTTTTACGATAAGGGCCAGATACAAAACATGGCGCCACCGCATAAACAATTCCACTTGTCGCACAATCTGCATTCCTTAATTATTAGCCAACAAGTGGTTCAAAAATAAATTAAGATACCAAAGTTTAATCAATATGATTACTTGTGTGCCCGTTGTCAAGGACATCTGCTATCTGCCCAAAAGTCACACAAGGGAATAACGCAGTGATGAGAGCTGCATGCAACCAAACCACTAGAAATTAAACCTTAATTTATATTAACAAAATCCTGGTAAAAAAGTGTTTTGACATGAATGAACGATAATGTGATGTAAATACCAAGAAACTCACCGTTGGTTGGATCTTCCATGCAATCAAAGAGGCCGGTGGTCCAGGACCCGGTGGGAACCGCTTTCATTTGAGGCGAAGGCATTGGCAGATGCTGCATGGACTTTCCAATGGGTGCATTGCTTTGCAATGAGCCGTTTGTGGGAATAACAATATGAGCGAGGTGTTGATTTTGTGGCAGCGCCGCAGCCACTGGACTGCTTGCTTGGTATGGTGGAGCCTGTGCAACATTAACATTATTTTGAGGCTGAGGATAAACTATAAAAGCTTGCTGCGGCTGCGTTTGTAGTTGTGGCGGTGGTGCGCAAGAATAATAGGCGGCTTGAGGCAGAGGAGAAGGATATGAGAATTGAGAATGGGAGTCCATGGGTAATCGTCCCATTTTCCACTTGGTTAGTCTAAAGGTGTGTTTCTAAATTATAGGAGACGTGCAAATTGAATTCATGGCTTGGTTGACTAAAGGCTTAATCAATTTAGTTGACTTTGTAAAACCCTGCTGGCTTGTTAGCTAGCTTAAGAATATGCTTAATTAATCAAATACCCAATTTACCTTCTTAGCCATTTAAAATTTTGCCAAATTTATACTGATGTCACACTCTTGGGTAAAATTCAATTTGCATCATCCTTATATGCAGGATATTTTGGGTTAAAAACCCCTGTTACATCTTCCAATAAAAAAACCCACATGCATACATGATACACCTTACTATATTCAGTGTATAATTCTATTTTACAATTATAAATACATTTCTATTCGTTTCCATATTGCCTTTTAGATTCCTACTTCACTTCATTTTTACTATTCTGTCTGCTCTTTTTCAAATTTTAACTTCCTCTGAAATTCTGCCATCATTTTCAATGTCTAAATTTCATATTTCTCTATTTCTGTATTTACTTTTACTTTATATGCCCTCGTGTTCCAACATCTTCACCATTTCTATATATAATTTTATTAAAGTCTGATATGGCACAATGTATTAAATTATATACTTAATTTACAAGGCCATTTTTTGGTTCTCTCCCAAACAACCACTTCTATTACAAACTTATTATTGTAATTTAATAAATTAAAAATCATAGGGAATTTTTCCTTCAACATCACCTCCAAACCGGTATCCAATGCACATTAATAAAAGGAAAGAAGAATCTTTACTTTTTTTTTTCTTATCAATGATAAAAATAAAAAATTTGAAAAAAAAAAGAAGAAGCAATTTTTATATACATTATTTGAAAAAAAAAATAGATTTTTTATCAATTTTTAATATATTAAATGTGATTAACAATATATACTTTATTTCAAGATACAACAATACTTACTTTCTTTTTTAAATTTTAATATTTTTTTATGATTTCTAATAATTTTTATAATATTTTATAATTTCTAATAAATTCTATTTTTTTTACAATTAAAAAATTCTAACATATTTTTATTTTGTAAAATAAATCATATATTTATAATTTTATTTATATATATTTCTATCTTTTGTAATTTTTTTTTAAGAATACTCGCTGGTAATATAACAGGGCCAAAAAACCAAAAAAAAAACAATACAAAGTTCAGAACAAGCCCAAAGAACCAAACAAAGTCCAAGACGATCCCAAAGCAAAGCAAAAACGAAAAAGCAGCCCAATTCACTAACCAGCAAAACGACAAAAGGAAAGCTCTAGAGCCTTCTAGCTCCAACTGTAAACCAACAGATAAACCCTCTTGAAAGCAACAAACGCATGGGGAGCAGCAGCCAGAAATTAATTATCATCAATCAATCCATCAGCTGACCGTTTCAACCCCCAAAGTTCCCCTTGAAGACTTTACCTTTCTTGAATGCTCCCCCAACAGACAGATTTCAAAAAAACATTTTCGACTTCTTCTTCTTCTGCCCTCGTCCCCTCCGCTCTCTCATGCTCTCCATCCACCTCTGATCTTCAGCCAGCATGTCCGACACGCCAAAAGGAGCTAGATTCTCCAAATAAGTTGACTTCCTCCTTATTATTCCTTCAGATGCAATGAGATGCACAACCTTATTTGATTCTCTGTTTGTAAAAAGGAAAACACAAGCCCGAAAACCTAAACTTAGTTTTTTAGAATCATTAATAAACGCAGCAATCTCAAATCTATCCTCTTTTTTCTCTTGTAATTTACTAATCACCAACCGAGAATCTCCCTCAATCTCTACCTCCCTCAACCCAAGGTGTAAGCCAAGTTGCGGTGCTTGGAGACATGCCACCACTTCTGCTGAAAAGACAGACAATACGTTTGAGTTCAGTATTGATTTTGAGCAAATAACCTCCTCTTTAACATTACGGATAACTAACCTAGAACATGATTCCTTTCTATGTTTATTGAAAGCGGCATCGAAGTTAATTTTAAGCCCCATTCCCGCCGGAGCAACCCATCTTATCGAATAGAGTCGTTCTTCAGGTATAGACACTTTCAACCCATCAAGTTCCTGCATAAAGTTTTTCACAAAAAGGGCAATTTGAGCAGTTGTTTTAGCTTCACCCTCATGAATAAATCTATTTTTGAAGGTCCAAATCACCCATAATGTAACATATTTTAAATCAATCTGATAAACCGTAAAAGTAACATATTTTAAGCCCATATGATTTTGGATGATTTATCCTTTGATTTATGTAAAAAGGTGCTCTTAATCCTTTCTTTTCATGTTTTATACTCAGGAAAGCACCTGAGGATGAAAAGAACGAGAAACGAGCTTGAAACGGACCAAATTGGGCCAAAATAAAAATCGACACGGCCTAGGCCCAAGATCACACGACCGTGCCTCATTAAAAGTCCGAACACGGCCTAAAGACAACTCACACGGGCTTGTGCCATGGCCGTGTCCCTGTCGTGGAAAAGAGCAATTTCACTCGGAAAAGGATACTTAGGGGCAAAGAAACCTATCTCAAAAGCCTATATAAACACCCTAAGTATAACCTAGAAGGAGGCGATTAGCTAAGTTAAGGAGCCGAGCCAGAGAGGTCAGATTTGGGGAGATTTACTCGAAGAGAGCCAGTTGATCCATCTCAAGAAGCCGGAATTATACTCAAGACGGAGGATCTCTCCTTCAATTCCTTCAGGGGGTTTTAGGGATTTCTTATGTTTTGTTTTATCTTTTCTTTTGAGATGTCTTCTTTTATTATTATGAACTAAACCCTCAGATACCTGAGGGGATGAAACCTAAGATGAATCTTGTTATCGTTTGTTGAACTATATGATAAATATTTGACTTGTTCTTACTTATGTGTTCTTAATTCTTGTGTTGATATTTTCGGGATATTAATTCAAGTATGATGTGCTTAGGTGGAGGAGAAAAAGTCTCTGCGTAAGAGTAGATCTAGCATAATTAAGCGGAGTTGATCGCGCGCCTAGAGATAGGGTGACGAGATTTTGCCGGATTAGGGTGAAACCTAATATGGGATTCCATAGATCGAGTTAATGCGATTCTATGGGTTTTAATTAGAAAGAGATTTCAATTAATCAACCTAGGGTTAGACGTTATTCGCTTCGAGAGAGGGTTTAATATACATTGGAATCTTACGGATCAAGTCAAGTGAATAAATCGTCTGGTTCAGAGTTAGATAACAAGTGAAGTCTAGGTGGATTCTTCCTTGGGTGTCGCTTTAATCAATTGGTTTCTCTCAAGTTATTTTCCCAAATTCTTTCTCTTTGTCTCTGCATCTTTAGTTTAGTAGTTAATAAATATAGATTAGATAAACAATCCCTTAATTCTTAAGCTAAATAATAGAAAGAGAGTTAGTATTAGTACTTTTGGTTCCTTTGGGTTCGACATTCCGGTCTTGCCTAAACTATACTACTGTTCGATAGGTGCGCTTGCCTCAAAAATCGTTGTCAGAGTTAGTTCCTAGGTTTGATCATTCTTTTTATAAATTTTAAGACTCGACAGACACGATCACAATCCTTGAAATCAGAGTTTTCTTCTGGAATAAACCAAATTATACTCAAATTCTCCCATGTTTCCTTTGCTGTAGGGCACTCATGGAACAAATGTTGTAACACCCCAAACCCGGCCCATACGTTTCGACCAGACCTGGTATGCTACGGGTTGAACATTAAAATCTTTTGCTTTGTTGGTTTTGGAAATCGTAAGTTAATTAGAAAATTTTGAATAAATAAGTGACATTTGAAAAGAAACCTTGTATTATTATTATTAGGTATAAATAAACCCCTGACATAAATTCATAAGTTGCAAATATTAAAAAAACTACTTAGGCGAATATAAATTATGGGGCCTTATTACCTAAATTTTCCCAAAATAAAACTTAAAGGAAAAAGCGAAAATAATCTATAGAAATAAAAACTTGATGGCCCCTCGAGTCCGTCTCGGCTCCCATGTCCACGATCTACTGCTCATTTGAAAAGTTAGGGAAAAATAATAGGGCGAGTCACCAAGACTCAGTGTGTAAATCCCGAAAACACATAAAAGGCTTGGGCCCACAAACACATTATGAGCCCTGGCCCATGCACAATGGCAACAATCATAATCACATGACAGATAATAAATGATGCAAAGCCCAACCCATCCTAGAATTCCATCCTCTACACACCAACCCGTACCAACCATCACACCTTGGGGATTTCTACAATCAACCCTCCATCCGCTACACACCAAAATGACAGCCGTACTACCTATTCCTATCAATCAGGAATTTTAACGTGGGTTTTCTACCACCGATCACCAAGTGACCTAACATTTCATTTCGTGGGTTTTCTACCACCGATCACCATGTGATCTAACATTTCATTAGGTGGGTTTTCTACCACCGATCACCATGTGATCTAACATTTCATTAGGTGGGTTTTCTACCACCGATTACCATGTGACCAATCATGCTCTTCCCCTTTTCATATCAAACCCATCCCATGCATACATTCATGCAAAATCAAACAATCTACTACCTTAGAGATTACAGTCTTTCGCATACATCGATACTCATAGAGAAGTTTTATGATTACGTACCTGGCATTCCTTGCCTAACCCTTTTTGGGTTTCATTCGACTGTCTACACAGCCACTTTCCAGTTTTTTAGCCCATAACATAAACATACATATATTCATAAAGATTATTAGTGTGTTAGATATCTACACACGACTGTTCATACAGCCTCATTTTCTGGCTTTTCAGCCCTTAACAGGTATAATACAAAATAAAACTTATGTGATAAGGATCTACACACCTAATTACCGTTATAACGAGACCCTCTAAGTCGACGCTATCCGTAGCCAACACCACCGCTATCTGCCTTGAAATCCCGAAAAGAGATATGAGATTCAGGGACTAGTGTTTTCGGTTTTTAGATCTAAGAGATCTACTTACTAGAAAAGATTCGGCTACTCCCAGAGGATTCCGGCTTTTTGCGAAAATTAGGAAGAGAAGATGATTCGAAGAAATCTATAGAGATTCGACTTTTAGAAGAAAGAAGAGAAGAGAATAATGGAGTTTTCGGCTTTTAGAAGAAAGAATAGAATGATGGAGTTTTCGGCTTTTAGAAGAAAGAAGAGAATAATGGAGTTTTCGTCTTTTAGAAGAAAGAAGAGAATAATGGAGTTTTCGGCTTTTAGAAGAAAGAAGAGAGTAATGGAGTTTTCGGCTTTTAGAAGAAAGAAGAGAATAATGGAGTTTTCGGCTTTTAGAAGAAAGAAGAGAGTAATGGAGTTTTCGACTTTTAGAAGAAAGAAGAGAATAATGGAGTTTTCAGCTTTTAGAAGAAAGAAGAGAATAATGGAGTTTTCGGCTTTTAGGAGAAAGAAGAGAAAAGAATAATGGGGTTTTCAGCTTTTAGAAGAAAGAAGAGAAAGAAAAGGTGGAAACCCTAATTGTCGCAAAACAAAGAAAAGAACCCTCCCTATTTATAGAAATTTCGGCTAACTCCTAGCCTTGTAGATAGCTCCTATCTTTTCTCCTTTTATCTTCCATATTATCAACTATAATGTCTACAATATCTTATTCATATAAATCCTCCTATTTTTGAGCCTTGTTGCCATCCACTCCACCTAACCCAAATCCCAAAAATTAGCTAACTTAAACTAAAAGAATTGGGCTCCATGAAACTTAAATTTGGGCCCCTTATTCCCTTGTGTGGCGTCACCTCCTTGCTCCCTAAGTGGCGCCACTGACCAGTGGGCCACAAGCCCATTTTGATGTTTTAAACACAGATACCACCTTTTAAACCCTATAATGCCCAAACAGATAATTTTAACCAAGGCCTCTGCCTAAGCCTGAGCCCAATTTGGACCCCTAACACTTAAATTAACTCATTACACATGTTCACCCATTAAACGCATAGGCCCAAAAATTCAGGATGTTACAAATGTTCCCTCGTTTCCACTTCACATTGGCACCAACGACAAGTGGCAGAACCCATCAATCTTCGCTAGTGTAGATTACTGAATGTAGACAGATAGCTTCGCGAGAATCGCCAAATTGTAATCTTAATTTTAGGGGGTAGATCTAAATTCCACAATTTTTTGTAAAATTGTTTGTAATCTGCCTATAAGTGATTTTAATCGTCATGTAAAAGAAGTTTATGTCCACTACAAACCAAATATTCCCCAATCGGCTCACCATGCCAAATGAAAAAGTCGTCATGCTCATACAGAGATAAAAGAATACAAAGGATCTGCTCTGCATCCTACTCCGAGAAGGTATTATAGACCAATTCAGAGTTCCATTTTCTAGCATTAGCATCAATCAGATGAGCAACCTTTAGAATGCTCAAATTAACATTCGTATTCTGTAATCTAAATTCATCATTGCCAGGGATCCATGCGTCTTCCCAAACAGAAACTTGCCTTCCATTCCCGATCCTCTAGCCCAGACCCTTCAAAAGAAGCCCCTTTGCAACCCAAATACTCTGCTAAGTAAAGGAAGGTAAATTTCCCAACCTAGAGTTTAAGAAATCAGACTCTTTATAATATTTGGCTTTTAAAGTACGCGCTAGTAAAGAACTAGGATTACGTAACAAACGCCAACCCTATTTGGCAAATAATTCAATATTAAAATAAATCAGATTACGGAAACCCATACCACCTTCTTCCTTAAGCGCACATAACGACTTCCAATCGCACCAATGCATACCTCGTTTTCCATGGTTTTTCCTCCACCAAAATGAACCCATTAATTTTTCCAATTCCAGACATAGAGGTTTTGGTAAAGGGATGCAAGCCATCGTGTAAGTAGGAATTGCTTGCAAAACAGCTTTTATAAAACCTCTTTGCCTCCTTGTGAGATATGCCTTACACTCCAACTGTTGATCTTTTGCCTCAATCAATCTTTCAAATTTTGGAAGGCCATTTCTTTTTTCGCCCCACCATATTGGAAGACCTAAGCATCTTTCAGGATTTGTCAAGCACCGAACATTAAGAATCTGAAAAACCAAATTCTTATCCTGATCATTCACATTTGAACTGAAAAAAGCCGTGGATTTTTCAAAATTAACACACTACCCCGAGCAAGACTCATACTCTTCAAGGATATCCTTCATCACACTAATCCCCCTATTTGAAACCTCTCCAAACAAAATACAATCATCCGCGAACATAAAATGGGTAATAGGTAGAGCTAATCTACAAACCTTAGCCCTAAAAATTTTCTTTTCCTAGCTAGTCAGTCTCATTAACGCAGAAAGCCCCACTCCACAAAACAAAAATAAATAGGGACTCAAAGGATCCCCTTGGCGCAAACCCCTAGAAGACCTGAAACTTGACCCTTTCTCCCCGTTAAGTAAGATAGAATACTGGACAGAATTGACGCATTGGAGAATAAAATTGATGAACCTATCTTCAAAACCCATGTTAGCCATCATCCCTCTAATAAAAGGCTATTCCACTCTATCATAAGCTGTAACACCCTAAACCCGGCCCACAAGCCTTGACCGGATCTGGTATGTCACGGAGTAAAAATGTTTTGAAAGGTTCAATGGAAATTTTCAATTTGTTGGGGTAATAAAATGGTATTTGCTAAAACTCAAGTGGATTGATTTAATAAATACGATTGAGATGAAAGCCCCTTTCTTCCTTTGAAACCATTTGATCATTTAAATTTTTAAAACATTAGAGTTATAGGTAACTTAGAAAATTTTGTTACCCGATGGTAACATTTCTTGAAAATGCATACGAGTACTTATTTTGAAAACGTTACTTTTTAACCGATTTGCTTAACAGTTCATAAGTTCATTAGTCATATGATAAAGTAAAAACAACTACCTAAACATCCAAAATAATAAACGGCCATATTACAACCCAATCGAAATTTAGTGAATAATAAACTTAAAGCGGGGCAAAATAAGATTTCAAGTCCACAAAACAAACATAGCCGCCTCGAGTCCTTCCCGGTTCCGCCTCCGTGATCTACTCACCTGCAAGATGATATGGGAAGGGGTGAGTCACCAAAACTCAGTGTGTAAATCCCCAACCCGAAAATACCACTCATACACAAGATATTAGTATGACATGCAATTATGCAACCCAACCTAGCCATCCATGCTCCTTTTTCTACCCCGTGTGGTACCAAACCACTGGTGGTGCCAAACCACTGGTGACCCGAAGTCACAATCAAATGATGGGGCCAACCCATCGTGTGATACCAAATCACTGGCGTCGATCCCGTATCTCAAATGTGGGGCCAACCCACGGTGGAATTAACCCACAGGGACGAGACGCTATGAGGTGCCAAACCTCTGGAGGTGCCAAACCTCTGGTGACCGTAGTCACGAAATGTGGTACCAAACCACTGGTGTCCGTTGACACGATTATTACTTCCTCTCATCAATCCCACCATCATCATGCTCACATAACAAGTATCATGATCCCATATATCATGCATTTGTATATAGCATAGCATTTAACAGCATATGATGGCATACACAACATATATTATAGATCGAGTAATAGGGGACTTACCCGAAAAACCAAGCTTATGCCCACAAGGCAAAATTACTACATGAGAGGTTATAAATATCATCATGATAACAATCTATACTAATAAAGTGTGTAAGAGCTTACACACCTATTTAATTAGAGATTTAGAGAGAAATCCCGAATCTACGCGATATCACAAAAGTTCCAAAACGTAAGCCTTTACTCCTCCTACAATCGGTCACTAAGGTTAGTATTAGGCAGCCTTATTCGGCCAACTACTAATCCCGAAGGATCAATCGCACTCAAGACAGAATAGGGTCCTAGGCCGAACCTTTATTAGCACGAACCAACGTGATTTGAAATCCCGAGACCTCTAATTTCCTTAGCCGATTTGCCCCCTAAAAACATAGTGTAAATTCGGTTACTCAAAAATACCAAGAATGGCTTGTGGCCGAATATGCTTAAACATTTATTTTCTCACCGAAAACCTGAAGTGGTCACTTGTTAAAATTGGCTACGAGCGAAACTATGAGAGATGGTCCAAGGCCGAACACCTTAAAGGCTTTCTTTGCAGACTTGAAACTTACGAAAGGCTCTTTCTCTCTCTCTCTTAATGCACCTTGTCACTAGCTACAACAAAAGAAACAACCACTTGTGATTCTATGCATATTCGGCCATCCCCCAAAAAGAAGAAAAGACTTGATTGCCTTAACAAAATAAATGCTTACCACGACAAGCTCAAGAAGACTACTAGAAGAAGAGTTTCGGCCATAGCAACAATGGCATGTTTCGAAGTATAACCAAAAATAGCATAAGAGGAGGAGAGGGTTTCGATTTGATCAAAATGAAAGAAGAAGAAAGGGACATGAGCTAGCCGAAATATCCCTTAACATTCCTTCAAAACCGCGACTCGAGCAACCTTCATGGGGTCCCTATTTCGGTCATGAACAAATGGGGAAGGAAGAAAACAAATCAAAGTCTAGGCACCTCTTTGCCAAAAGAATTCGATTATCCAAGTCCTTCAACTCTCCTTCACTCAGCCATACACAAAGGGAAGAAGCAAAATTATGTTAAAGAAATTTGGCCATGCTTCTCTCTTGTCTTGCATAGGGCCGACCAAGCTATTCCCTAGAGGAAGCCTCCATTCGGCCATGCTCCCCCCCTTACTAAATTCTATTTTATTTTCCAATAAATTCATTGTTTAACCATCCTCCATTACTCCCCCATTCCTATACATAATATAAAAATATAAAAACAATAATAATAATCCATGCTCCTAATAAAATAAGGGAATTTCACCCCATACTCATGCAGCAAAATGATAAATAAATGAGCAAAAGAAATATGGCAGCCACTAAGCTTGGTCTCCACGCATGCATGTGCCCATGCACAGACCAAAAATTTGCGCCAGAATTAAAAAGGAAGACAAATTCATCCAAGTGCTGCCCTTGAGTCTCGAACCCGAGACCTGGGGCAGAAACTCCCACGCCTCAACCACTCGACCGACTTGACTTTCATGGCATAATCTGTCAAAACTTTCTTTTAACCTTTGCTTCGCTGGTCCCTTATGCTTTAACGCTAAAACAAAATAATTTGCGCTTCCTTCAAGGCTCGAACACGAGACCTCTATGCCGTAGTCCTTCCCTAGCGCCTCTAGCCACTCGGCCCAGGCGTTTATTTGTGACATGCACTCATCACAACTTCTTTTAATCACTCCTCCGCTCACAACGCTAAAACAAAAATAAAAAACTGCACATGCGCTACCCCTAGGATTCGAATGCGCGACCTCATCCCGCAGCCCTCCAGCAGCGCCCTTAGCCACTTGGCCAAGGGGTTCATTTGTGCTATAAGCTTGCCAATTTTATTCTTAAAGCCTTCTCATTAAGTTCTCCTTCACTCCAAAATAAAATTTCTACCCACGCGATTCGAACCCTTGCCTTGCCGCATCTTCTAACGTTCTGGTAGCGCCCTAACCACTCCGCCAGCCATTTTCTTGGGTCATGATTTGCCCCTAAATATGCATAAGGCTTCCTCACTTACCCCTTTTCTTCTCTAGCACTTAAAGAACTTTTTAACCCTAAACCCGATTTAACTCGGGATTTTGGCTAAACCAAAACACATACATTTATTTAGGAAAACACACAATAAATAATCGTATAGCAAACGACCCCTAATGCAGGATGTTACAGTTCTACCCCCCTTAAAATAATTTCGTCCTCGAAATTACCTGGATCAAAAGAGTTGGGGGTATTGCTGCCGCATCACATCCTCGGGCTCCCACGTAGCTTCCTCCACGCCATGATTCCGCCATAGGACCTTCACTAAAGGAACTGACTTCCTACGCAAAACCTTTACATCCCGATCTAGGATCTGCACAGGTTCCTCTTCCACCGTCAAATCTGGACTCACCTCAACTTCCTTAACAGCCAAGACGTGTGATGGATCAGAACGATAGCGTCTAAGCATGAAGACATGGAACACATCGTGAATCTGACTCAGTTCTACTGGCAACTCGAGCTGATAAGCTACTGGTCCCACTCGTCTCAACACCTTAAACGGTCCCACGAACCTTGGACTTAACTTGCCCTTTTTCCCAAATCTTAACACTTTCTTCCATGGCGAGACCTTCAGAAAGACTTCGTCTCCCACGGCAAACTCTATGTCCATCCGCTTGAGATCGGCATATGACTTTTGCCTATCCGAGGCTTCTTTCAACCGAGCTTGGATCTTCTTCACCTTATCCTCAGTTTCTGCAACCAATTCCGGTCCTAATATCCGCCGCTCACCCAACTCTGTCCACCAAGTAGGTGTGCGACACCTTCTACCATACAACGCTTCATATGGTGCCATCTTAATGCTTGCCTGATAACTGTTGTTGTATGCGAACTCAGCTAATGGCAGAAACTCTTCCCAACTACCTCTGAAGTCCAAAACGCAGCCTCTTAACATGTCCTCTAAAATCTGAATAACCCTTTCCGATTGCCCGTCAGACTGTGGATGGAACGCTGTACTGAAATCCAACCGTGTACCCAAAGCCTGATGTAGCACTCTCCAAAACCTCGACGTAAATCTCGGATCTCTGTCTGAGATGATCGACACTGGCACACCATGCAACCTCACTATCTCCGCCACATACAACTTAGCTAACTTTTGAAGCGAGTAATCCACCCTTACCGGTATGAAGTGAGCCGACTTGGTCAGACGGTCCACGGTCACCCAAATTGCGTCCCTCTTGCTGGGCGTGAGGGGTAGCCCACCGACGAAGTCCATAGTGATCCTCTCCCATTTCCACTGAGGAATCTTCACTGGTTGAAGTAACCCAGATGGCAACTGATGTTCAGCCTTTACTCGCTGACACGCGAGACACCTTCCCACGAATTCAGTTACCTCACGCTTCAACCCTGGCCACCAGAACTGCTTCCGTAAATCTCCATACATCTTGCTACCTCCAGGATGCATAGCGTATGGGCTGCTATGTGCATCCTGAAGAATTCTTTGCCTCAAGCCCACATCATTCGGCATGCAAGGCCGCCCTTGAAAACACAACACACCATCACCAGTCAAACTATACCCTTCCAAACCACCATCTTGAACTTGCAACCTCCGCGCGTTTAAATTGTCATCCCCTAATTGCTTTTCCTTAATCTCCTCGATCCAAGTCGGCTTAACTTGCAGCTCTGCCAAAAGACTTCCATCGTCGTATAGACTGAGATGAGCAAACATCGCCCTTAAGTCTGTCACGACCTTCCGGCTCAACGCATCAGCCACCACGTTAGCCTTGCCTGGATGGTACTCAATTGAACAGTCGTAGTCCTTCAACAGTTCAATCCATCGGCGCTGTCTCAAATTTAAGTCCTTCTGCGTCAAAAGATACCTCAGACTTTTGTGATCCGTGTAGACTATCGATTTCTCCCCATACAAGTAGTGCCTCCATATTTTCAAAGCGAAAACTACTGCCGCTAACTCCAAGTCATGAGTAGGATAGTTAACCTCATGCGGTCTTAGCTGACGTGATGCATAGGCCACTACATTCCCTTCCTGCATCAACACACATCCCAAACCAAGTATGGGACGCATCATAATAAACCGTGAACAACTTCCCTGCCTCAGGCTGTACCAAAACTGGAGCTTCCGTCAAAATCTTCCTTAGCTTATCAAAACTTTCTTGCTGTTTCTCTGACCAAACAAATGGGACTCCTTTTCTTAATAACTTAGTCAACGGCGCTGCGATTAAAAAGAATCCTTCCACAAATCTTCGATAGTACCCGGCCAGTCCCAAAAAACTTCGAATTTCCGCCACTGACCTAGGCGGTTTCCAATCCAACACCGCTTCAACCTTGCGGGGTCCACTCTAATCTCTTCAGCTAACACCACGTGACCCAAGAAAGTCACCTCCCTAAGCCAAAATTCGCACTTACTGAATTTGGCATACGACTGCTCCTCCCTCAGTACTTGTAGAACTATACGCAAATGCCTATCATGCTCCTCCTCCGTCTTTGAGTAAACCAATATGTCATCTATAAACACCACGACAAATTGATCTAAGTATTGTTGAAACACCCTATTTATTAAGTCCATGAACGCTGGCGGCGCGTTGGTCAACCCAAACGGCATCACTAGGAACTCGTAATGCCCATACCGGGTACGAAATGCCGTCTTGTGCACATCAGCCTCCTTCACCTTAAGTTGATGATAACCCGACCTGAGATCTATCTTTGAGAACACCGATGCACCCTTCAGTTGATCAAACAGGTCATCAATCCGAGGCAACGGATACTTGTTTTTGATCGTTAACTTATTTAGCTGACGGTAGTCGATACACATCCGCATTGACCCATCTTTCTTCTTGACAAACAGCACAGGTGCTCCCCACGGAGATATACTAGGTCGAATGAACCCTCTATCCAAGAGCTCCTGAATTTGAGCCTTCAGTTCCACCAACTCCTTTGGTGCCATTCGGTAGGGTGCTATAGACACAGGTGCCGTTCCGGGCAACAAGTCTATACCGAACTCCACTTCTCGATCTGGAGGCAGACCCGGGAGTTCTTCTGGAAACACATCAGCGAATTCCCCTACAGCTCGGACCTTCTCAACTGCTGACTCCTTAACCTCCAAGGCACAAATTAGAACCAACAACGCCTCACAACCTTTTCTGATCATTTTCTCGGCCTTCAAGGCAGACACCACATTGGATAGATAATCTCTTCTGTTACCTATCATGACCACTTCATCACCCTTAGCCGTCTTTAGAACCATGCGCTTAGCAGCGCAATCCAACCTTGCCTGATACTTAACCAGCCAGTCCATTCCAAGAATTAGATCGAACTCCCCGAACGGCAGTTCCATCAGATCATCCACAAACACTACCCCTTGGAGTTCTAGGGGTGCATCTCTATATAGCTTGTTCACTACCACAGAGTGTCCTAGAGGGCTAATTACAGTCATCTCCCTAGAAGCAGTCTCAAAGTCCAAGTTCATAGTCTCTACCACACTACTAGCAACGTATGAATGCGTCGAACCCATATCAATTAATGCAACATAAGGAAGACCGAAAATTAGGAACGTACCGATTATGACGTCCGGTGCGTCACCCTCCTCGCGGCGCCTCGCTGCATAGACCAAGCCGGGCTGCCTAGCTTCTGTGTTGCCTGCACCTCTGCCCTGAATTCCGTGACCTCGATTAGGACCATTGCCTCCTCTACCATTACCACGACCCCTCTGCGGTGGTCCCACATTCCTAATCTGAGAACGATTTTGACCCTCTGGCTGATTCCTTGCCATCTTTCGAGGACAATCCCTTACACGATGATCCAAAGATCCACATTCAAAGTAACCCCTCTCACCGGTCCAACAACTTCCCCAATGTGACTTCCCACAACGATTACACTGAGCCGGTCTCTGATTAGAAGCCATGGGCCTTCCAGCCTGATTCGGCCCACTCTGCCTGGCCCTTTTTTGTGCATTATTTCCCGATCCAGATGACCCAACACCTCTTTTCTGCTTGTTCCTATCATAGTTCTGTCTCACAGACTCCCTGACCCTTTCGGCTACCTTAGCCTTCTCTACCAGAACAGCAAACTCACGCACTTGTTGTGGAGCAATCAACAACCTTAAATCATCCCTAAGTCCGTCTTCAAAACGGACGCAACGATCATGCTCAGTTGATACAACTCCCCGAGCATAGCGGCTCAGCCTCAGGAATTCTGCCTCATACTCAGATACTGACTTATTTCCTTGTACCAATTCCAGAAAAGCTTTCCTCTGAGTATCAGTGTAACTGGTGCCCACATACTTCTTCTGATAAGTAGCTTTGAAGTATTCCCAAGTAAGGTCATCTGCCGTAGCACCATCCCGAACCGTGAGCCACCACTGGTATGACTCATCTTTAAGAAGCAACACTGCTCCTTTCAGCTTCTCTTCATTTGTTAAATCGAGATCGTCCATGATCCTCTCGGTCGATTCTAACCAATATTCGGCTGTACTGGGTGCAACACCTGATACACCCCGAAATACTTCGGCTCCGTTGGATCGGAGTCGCTCAGATACAGACTTCCGAGCTCCTGACCTCTATTGGTCCCAGCCATCATCTCTAAAACACGCAGCATAGCCTGCGATACCGATTCACCCCCGTCTGATCCTGATGTCCAACACCAAAAGTTGGGGGTGATGGTGGAGGTGGTATCTCATTATCCGATCCTTGGCCCGACCTAACTGGTTCTGACATGGCCATCCGGCCTCTACCACGTCCCTGACGGCCGCGACCTCTAGAGCTCATTTCTTATAGCGCAATCTGTCTTAAAAAAGTTTTATGAGTTAGCCAATGTTCCACTGATTATCAGCAAAGAATTTTATGGGCGAAGTTAAGAAGTTGTTCTTTCGATCAAACAAGTTTCAAGTCTTCTATCGTAATTCGAAGATACACATTCACTTATCACCCTCTTTGTCCAATTCTTAACCCGGGGGTATTTTCGTCATTTACCTTACAGGGGTATTTTGGTAATAAAACAAAGTAAGTTTGTAAATCTTGACAAATCTAGGGAAATTCAAAATTTGTAACACTTGGGGGTTCTTTTTGAGAAATTGTTTTCCAAATTGGCAGTGTTGCAAAAACTTTGAAAATCAGAGTCATTTTGATATTTGCAAATTAAGGATTTTGGGTATGTTTGTAAAATAAGGAAACTTTTGTTAAAATTTTGGGATAGCTTAGTAATTTTAAAACTAGAGGCATTTTGTAATTTACCACTAAGGGTATTTTAAAATGTCCATAAATCAAGAGAATTTTGTAATATAAATCTCACAAGTTCGAAGGGGATTCTTTACAACTAGAGTTTTTATCAAAACGCGGCTAATTCCCTTTCGGGTTTTAATAATAGAGTTTAGCCCATGAACAAATCCTCACGGTTAGGGTGAACCGAAGCTACGCACCAGGTAGGATTCCCGCGAAGAGGAGGTGAGTCACTAGGACCGCTTAATTACCAAGCTCTTCCGGATCCAATCCTAGACATGCGTACAAGGGTTACCACACCCTAACTCGGCGACTTAGTCATGGGTTTGTTTAATTAGGCAATTATAAATCTTATGCGATTGTTTGGGGTAAACTAGCCCTAGGGTTCATATACCTTTCATACTATCTACGTTCCATTTCTACCCCTTTACAGATAATCATTCACACATAGATTAGAAATACTTACACGAGCGGATCGGTGCCGGAGACTCGATGCCATGTTGTTCAAACAAAACCATTTTCATAGAGATTCTCAAAAGCCTATCTAGGAAAACATTTTTAGGCCATGGGCCCTAACAGCCGAGTTTTGAACCGGGCTCTGATACCAAAATGTAACACCCTAAACCCGGCCCACAAGCCTTGACCAGATCTGGTATGTCACGGAGTAAAAACGTTTTGAAAGGTTCAATGGAAATTTTCAATTTGTTGGGGTAATAAAATGGTATTTGCTAAAACTCAAGTGGATTGATTTAATAAATACGATTGAGATGAAAGCCCCTTTCTTCTTTTGAAACCATTTGATCATTTAAATTTTTAAAACATTAGAGTTATAGGTAACTTAGAAAATTTTGTTACCCGATGGTAACATTTTTGAAAATGCATACGAGTACTTATTTTGAAAACGTTACTTTTTAACCGATTTGCTTAACAGTTCATAAGTTCATCAGTCATATGATAAAGTAAAAACAACTACCTAAACATCCAAAATAATAAACGGCCATATTACAACCCAATCGAAATTTAGTGAATAATAAACTTAAAGCGGGGCAAAATAAGATTTCAAGTCCACAAAACAAACATGGCCGCCTCGAGTCCTTCCCGGCTCCGCCTCCGTGATCTACTCACCTGCAAGATGATATGGGAAGGGGTGAGTCACCAAGACTCAGTGTGTAAATCCCCAACCCTAAAATACCACTCATACACAAGATATTAGTATGACATGCAATTATGCAACCCAACCTAGCCATCCATGCTCCTTTTTCTACCCCGTGTGGTACCAAACCACTGGTGGTGCCAAACCACTGGTGACTTAAAGTCACGATATTCGTCAATACTTGTGGTGCCAAACCACTGGTGACTTAAAGTCACGGTATCCGTCAATACTTGTGGTGCCAAACCACTGGTGGTGCCAAACCACTGGTGACCCGAAGTCACAATCAAATGATGGGGCCAACCCATCGTGTGATACCAAATCACTGGCGTCGATCCCGTATCTCAAATGTGGGGCCAACCCACGGTGGAATTAATCCACAGGGACGAGACGCTATGAGGTGCCAAACCTCTGGAGGTGCCAAACCTCTGGTGACCGTAGTCACGAAATGTGGTACCAAACCACTGGTGTCCGTCGACACGATTATTACTTCCTCTCATCAATCCCACCATCATCATGCTCACATAACAAGTATCATGATCCCATATATCATGCATTTGTATATAGCATAGCATTTAACAGCATATGATGGCATACACAACATATATTATAGATCGAGTAATAGGGGACTTACCCGAAAAACCAAGCTTATGCCCACAAGGCAAAATTACTACATGAGAGGTTATAAATATCATCATGATAACAATCTATACTAATAAAGTGTGTAAGAGCTTACACACCTATTTAATTAGAGATTTAGAGAGAAATCCCGAATCTACGCGATATCACAAAAGTTCCAAAACGTAAGCCTTTACTCCTCCTACAATCGGTCACTAAGGTTAGTATTAGGCAGCCTTATTCGGCCAACTACTAATCCCAAAGGATCAATCGCACTCAAGACAGAATAGGGTCCTAGGCCGAACCTTTATTAGCACGAACCAACGTGATTTGAAATCCCGAGACCTCTGATTTCCTTAGCTGATTTGCCCCCCTAAAAACATAGTGTAAATTCAGTTACTCAAAAATACCAAGAATGGCTTGTGGCCGAATATGCTTAAACATTTATTTTCTCACCGAAAACCCGAAGTGGTCACTTGTTAAAATTGGCTACGAGCGAAACTATGAGAGATGGTCCAAGGCCAAACACCTTAAAGGCTTTCTTTGCAGACTTGAAACTTACGAAAGGCTCTTTCTCTCTCTCTCTCTTAATGCACCTTGTCACTAGCTACAACAAAAGAAACAACCACTTGTGATTCTATGCATATTCGGCCATCCCCCAAAAAGAAAAAAAGACTTGATTGCCTTAACAAAATAAATGCTTACCACGACAAGCTCAAGAAGACTACTAGAAGAAGAGTTTCGGCCATAGCAACAACGGCATGTTTCGAAGTATAACCAAAAATAGCATAAGAGGAGGAGAGGGTTTTGATTTGATCAAAATGAAAGAAAAAGAAAGGGACATGAGCTAGCCGAAATATCCCTTAACTCCCTATTTCGGTCATGAACAAATGGGGAAGGAAGAAAACAAATCAAAGTCTAGGCACCTCTTTGCCAAAAGAATCTGATTATCCAAGTCCTTCAACTCTCCTTCACTCGGCCATACATAAAGGGAAGAAGCAAAATTACGTTAAAGAAATTTGGCCATGCTTCTCTCTTGTCTTGCATAGGGCCGACCAAGCTATTCCCTAGAGGAAGCCTCCATTCGGCCATGCTCCCCCCTTACTAAATTCTATTTTATTTTCCAATAAATCCATTGTTTAACCATCCTCCATTACTCCCCCATTCCTATACATAATATAAAAATATAAAAACAATAATAATAATCCATGCTCCTAATAAAATAAGGGAATTTCACCCCATACTCATGCAGCAAAATGACAAATAAATGAGCAAAAGAAATATGGCAGCCACTAAGCTTGGTCTCCACGCGTGCATGTGCCCATGCACAGGCCAAAAATTTGCGCCAGAATTAAAAAGGAAGACAAATTCATCCAAGTGCTGCCCTTGAGTCTCGAACCCGAGACCTGGGGCAGAAACTCCCACGCCTCAACCACTCGACCGACTTGACTTTCATGGCATAATCTGTCAAAACTTTCTTTTAACCTTTGCTTCGTTGGTCCCTTATGCTTTAACGCTAAAACAAAATAATTTGCGCTTCCTTCAAGGCTCGAACACGAGACCTCTATGCCGTAGTCCTTCCCTAGCGCCTCTAGCCACTCGGCCCAGGCGTTTATTTGTGACATGCACTCATCACAACTTCTTTTAATCACTCCTCCGCTCACAACGCTAAAACAAAAATAAAAACCTGCACATGCGCTACCTCTAGGATTCGAACGCGCGACCTCATCCCACAGCCCTCCAGCAGCGCCCTTAGCCACTTGGCCAAGGGGTTCATTTGTGCTATAAGCTTGCCAATTTTATTCTTAAAGCCTTCTCATTAAGTTCTCCTTCACGCCAAAATAAAACTTCCACCCACGCGATTCGAACCCTTGCCTTGCCGCATCTTCTAACGTTCTGGTAGCGCCCTAACCACTCCGCCAGCCATTTCCTTGGGTCATGATTTGCCCCTAAATATGCATAAGGCTTCCTCACTTACCCCTTTTCTTCTCTAGCACTTAAAGAACTTTTTAACCCTAAACCCGATTTAACTCGGGATTTTGGCTAAACCAAAACACATACATTTATTTAGGAAAACACACAATAAATAATCGTATAGCAAACGACCCCTAATGCAGGATGTTACATAAGCCTTACTAATGTCCAGTTTTAAGGCCATGAAGCCTTTTCTTCCCGACCTTTTATTCTTAAAAGAATGAAGAACTTCATATGTAAGTAAAACATTATCAGAAATAAGTCTACCAGGAACGAATGCACTTTGAGCAACATCAATACACCCGTCCAAAACCTTTTGAAATCGATTAGCTACTGCCTTGGCAATAAACTTATAAATAACGGTACACAAACTAATAGGGCAATAGTTTTTCAAATTGGTAGGATTAGCAGTTTTGGGAATCAGCGCCAGTTGAGTCCTGTTTATTTCTTCTAAAGAATTTCCATTATTCAGAATATTTAAGGAAAAGTCACAAGTATCCTTACCAATGATGTGCCAGTACTTTTGGTAGAAAATTGCTGGAAAACCATCAACACCTGAAGCTTTTGTAGGCCCCATCCCTTTCAACGCCTTAATAATTTCTCCCTCTATGTGAGTGGCCATCAAATTTCAATTCATGCTTTCCAAAATACACGAATGAACCCAGAAAGCATGTGCTCTAAACTCCCAGTTCCTCTAGACGTAAAAAGATCAGAAAAATACCTCCGAGCAATGTTCTCCACCTTCCTACTATCCATAGCAAGAGAGTCATCATCTCTTTGTAGACCCTGAATTCGGTTAATACGTCGTCTCTGGGAAGCATATTTATGGAAGAACGAAGTATTCTTATCTCCCATTTTCAACCAATTAGCACGAACATGTTGCTTCCAATATCTCTCCTCCTTATCCATCTCCATATTCAGATGAAGTTTAACTTCGACAATCTCTCCCAAGTTCTCCTCCGATCTCTCTTCGCAATTCAATTCCTCCAACCTCCTATCTAATCGTTTCACTTTTCGTCTTCTTTTATCCCTAATCTTGCTCGCCCAAACTTTCAAACCATTAGCAAGAGTATCCATGCGATTTAAGAAATAGCTTGAACTATCCTCCCATAACTTATTTATCTCCTCCTCGCAAGAATCCTCTAAAGTCCACCACGCTTCAAAACAAAACATAATCGTAGGGGTGTGCAAAATTCGGGTAAAACCGAAAAAATTCGGTTAACCGGCCGAATTCGGTTAATCGGTCGGTTAACCGAATTTTTTCGGTCGGGGGTTGGTTAATTATTTTGTGATTTTTCAGTTAACGGTTAATTTAGTTCGAAACCAGTCGGTTAACCGAATTTTTTCGGTTTAACCGAAAAAATTAATAAATAAAATTATAATATGTAAATAGGCCCACTATTCACCTAAACCCAATCCAAACCCAAATATCCAACCCAACCCAATTACCCAATCCAACCCAATCATAAAAATTACAAATAATTTAATAAATAAAAATAAAATTCTAAAACTAAAATTATGTAATCTTTTTAATTATGTAGTGATTCATTTGGGTAATTCGGTTAATTCGGTTAATTTTTAACCAAAAATAAAAAACATATAATTTTCGGTTAACCGACCGAATTAACCGAAAAAATTTTGGTTCGGTTAATTTTTTTTGAAAAAATTTTGGTTCGGTTAATTCGGTTAATGTTATTTCCAGTCGGTTAACTGACTGAACACCCTTACCTAATCGGTCTTCTTCTCAAAGCAGCATTCTCTGTCTCAATGAGCAATAAACAATGATCCGAGAAAGAATGCGGCAGATGTCTCAAAGAATATGTTGGAAAAAGTTGGAGCCAAGTGTCTGTAGCCACTTTTTGATCGATTCTTTCTTTAATATTTCGTTCCATTATTTGACCCATTTCCCATGTGAACCAGGCACCCGAGAAACCTATATCCTCCAAAAACACTCTTCCAACGTTCTACGAAAAGCCTCCATCTAACCCTCTTCTCTTAGTAACTCTCCTTGTTTTTCATGAGCAAAGAGAATATCCTTGAAATCGCCACCAACTAGCCATGGAAGCGAATTATTTCTTGTAACGACCCAAAATCCGTGGGCACCAGAAAAAAAATGTGTTATCGGGCCTCCATCTTAGTAAATCGAGTTAGTAAATAATTATTAGGAGTAATTATGAGTCTAATAGTGTGTTTAATTAGATTTTTTTAGTGACTTTAGCTTAATTTAAAGTAATTAGGAAAAAGGACTAAAGTGAATAAAGGGTAAAAGTTGAATTGTAGATTAAAAGAAAATAAAAAGGACTAAAATGGCAAATAGACCATTTAGTATATTTGAGGCGGCATAAGCATAAAAATCTGAGATTTTTATGTGTTAAAATATTATTATTATTATTATTATTATTATTAGATAACTATATTAATATTATATTATATTATATAATAAAGTAAATAGAATAAAAGAAATAAGAAAAGAAACAAAACAAAACAAAGAAACAGAAAAAAAGAAAGAACAGAGAGCATACAAAACAGGGGAAAGGAAGGAAAGAAAAGAAAAAGGAAAAATTAGGGATTTGAAGCTTTAAGCTTTGAAAGCTAAAAAGGAACTCGAGGCATCAACCCACAAAGGAAAGGAGAAGGTTACTGAGGAATAATCAAGCGAATTCGGGTTTGTATTACTATAACTCAAACTATTTATTTATTCATCAAATGTTAGATTAATTTATGTATATGGTAAGTAAATTATAAGGTAAGTGTTTTTATTGAATTGTATCTGGATTGAACTGGAAAAGTGTAATTGATATTGAAATTGAATTTGTTATGGAAATGAAAATGAAATTGAGAATTGAAATACCCTATTAACTAGTCGGGCTGAGTCGGATATAATTGGCATGCCATAGGATTTGGAAGAGTACGGGATTTATCGGCTTTGCTGATCAGGCACTTTATGTGTCGTAAATCAGGCACTTTATGTGTCGTATTTTAGGTACCTCGTGTGTCGTATCAGGCACCTCGTGTGTCGTTTCAGGCACTTATGTGTCGTATACTGATCAGGTACTATGTACCGTTTTAGGCACAATGTGCCGTACTGGTGTGTTTGGGTTGGAATCCGTGTATCCGTTAAAGTCTGAGTCTGTTAATAGGGGTAAATAAGGAAAAGGTTAAATTGAATATAATGAAATGGTTGAGCCATTGGAAGAAATGCGAAAATAGAACATGAATTGAAAAATGTGATTAATATGAGTATGAGAATAGAAAGTATGAACCATTGGTTCAAGAAATGGATAGTGGCTCAACATGATTGTGTATTATTTCAATTGTTGGATAGCTAAAATTGAATTGTATGAATATATTGAGAAAGACAAACTTATATGAAAGTTATGTTTGAATTCGTTTAGTAAAATTTAATTATATGATTATTATGTTTATAATTTGAATTATGGTAATACCACTGAGTATATGTATACTCAGCGTACGGTTGTTTCCGTGCGCAGGTTGTAGAAGTCAAATACTGAACCAGCATCCGAAGCCAGACCCGACTTCAGCAAATTTTTGGTGATGTATATTTCCTTTTGATAATGTGGCATGTACGTAGGTTGTGTATAAAGGTTATTATGTTTTGAATGTAAATGGTTAAAAATGTTAGTATTATAAGTTTAAGAATTATAATGAAAGAAGTTTATCTATTTTAATCTAACTAATACTTTGATAAATTTAAGTTGATATTATATTGATTGAGTTTAATTAGAAGGTATTTAGAATAGAAAATGAATATATGAAATAAATTGGTTGAATTGGTTATGATTGAAATGAATACGGTTTAATTTACAGGGGGTTTTATATGATAATAAGCAGAAATGCTGCCGAAATTTATAATAAACAAAATATATTCTGAAATACTTAAACGAGTCCCATTTCACTTTTAATACAGACTTTAGACTTTGAAAGTTCATAATAGAGATCAGTTATTAAAATTATACTATGAATGTTATTTTTTTTAGAATATTTGCAAATTGTCTGATATGTCTGGTAATACCTCGTAACCCTGTTATGGCGATGGTTCGGGGTTAGGGGTGTTACATTTCTTCCAATCTTCGAAGTAAATCCCAGATCTCCTGTTTATTTCTGACCTCCGGAGCCCCATAGAACCCGGTAAAACGCCAACGAGACACATCTTCATCTGCTTGAATTTCAACGTCAATATGGTTCCTTGAAAAACTCTTTAAATTGACTAAATTACTCCTATTCCACCCTAGGCTTAAACCTCCTCGAAAACCGTCGGAAGGAACATCAATACCATTGAAAAAGCCACAACGCCTCCTAACAATCTCCATTTTTGTCGAACTCTGTTTAGTCTCCATAAATAAAACAATTTGGGGATGATAAATCCTCAGCATATACTTAAGTCGTCTAACTGCTCGCAGACTCCCCAATCCACGAACATTCCAACACAAGATTTTCATTTCTTCTGGCCGGCTTGCCCAATGGCAGCCACCGATATCTGTTTAAAATGAGCTGAATGCCCACCTACAGCTTCCAATGAATCCTGATCAGTAGAAACATTGGAGCCCAAAGTATTAAACCTCTGTCTTTTTTTACCATCTTCATGGAGAAAAGGTTCTCCTTCTAACTCACAATCCATATTTGCCACATCCACTCCATTCATCTAGCCCAGCCCATTTGAAAATGTTTTTGGAAAATCACCCTCCAGTGAACACCCCACCATTTGATTTTTTTCACCACTCAAATCCTTTCCAACATTATGACTCAAATTATTTCCTTGTTGAGAGCCATCTAAAACAGTTGGAAATTTGATACCTTCCAAACTAATCCCCAGAACAGGATTAATATTCCCCCCATATTCACGTCCTTGATTATGGCTAGAGTGTTGGCTGGATTGATGCCCACCTCTAGACTTTCCAAAAATGCTATTCTCTACATTCCCTCTCAATCAGGTACTGTTGACAATGGATGCTTTCCTCCCCTGAGCCCTCAACGACAAATCCCAACCCATCTCCAGTTCCTACATTCCATATTGAAGCCTCTTCGGGAAGAAACTATCTCCATGCCCAAGACATCCACATAAAAAACAAAATAAAGTACTTAAACTTAAGTGGACTTCATTGTAGAAATCATAACTTTCTTTCGTCTTTTCAGAGGAATTCAAACATCAAGTTGAACACGAATGCGCATGTAATTCATATACCAATTTGACAATTGCTTCATATCATACTCCAAAAATTTTCCAATAAAATTTCCAAACTGCACTGCCATTGATTCTTTAAAAAAGCCTGGGGGCAAATCATGAATTTGGATCCACCAATTTGAATACACCAAAGGAACATACATCGGGTCTTCATTCTCCCCAACCCTATGAAAATCAAAAGATGATTGTTGAAGGTCCAAGGAGCATCTGTAATAACCCTTGAAATATCAGTCTCATTAAATTTTGAAAAGAAAACGTTTCTCCCCCAGATCTGAAATTTGCACACCCTCCAAAGGATGCCAAATATTTGCCATGGTATTTCTCATTGCTGGAAAATGTACCACGCTAGTAGTAAGAAAACATCCCACCAAGCAAAAACTATACATAGCATTTTGTTCTTCTGCATCCCCCGGTATAGAGAATGCCTCTTCTTCACCATCATCTAAACTCAGATCCGCCATATCACGCTCCATGATCTATCCCAATAAAGGCAACTAAAAAATACTCAATAACAAAGATCGCCGACAACAACAGACAACAGAAAAACAAAGAAGAGAGAAACAAAATAGTAAAAAAAGAAAGAGAAACAAAAGAAACAAAAACAAAAACGTGTCATGAACGACAGACAAAGACGTGCCAAAGCGGCAGACGGATTTCTTTCTTAGAAAAGTTGGTAATATATTAAAATTCTTAGTTAGGCTTGTTTCGTTTGTTTCAGTGTAGAGTCGTTGGAGGGGCATCATTTTGTAATTTTTATATTTTTAAAGATTTTTAATTTTTTTAGATGATGACATCATATTGGCATCAGCATATGGAGCGTGATAATTTATGATTGATTAGATATCTCAATTTTATTTTTCTTAACGCCCAAAAAATCGAACCTGAAACATCTAATAACTCCAGAGATTAAGCCATATACTTTAAAAACAAAAGTGTGCACTAAACCAAACCGGGAACATCATGCGACTATTGTTTCATGCTTACACCAATTAAGAATTAAAACATACGATAATTTTTTTTTAAACTATAGTAATACTTTTAATAATTAAATATTTTAAAAAAATATTGATTCCCTTTGTCCCATTAATCATGAAAAAAATTGAATTTATTATCCCAGAACAATGTAAAAGGCTATGAGTAAACTATGTTCCTAAATAACTGCAAAAACATTCCTCTAAATCAGTATATCCCGTTGTTGTTATTTACCCATAATCTAAACTTACAACTTAATATATTAAATTAAAACAACATATTTCTTTTTATACTTTTTAAAATTATAATCTCATTTAATGCAAAAACTTCAACTGTTTTAAGCCAATAGATTCTAAATGCATCCGGCTGGAGGCATTGACTGCAATAGTTATTTCTCATGGCTGAAGTCAACGACAATAAAAAAGAGGTCAAGTTGGTGTACAATGTCTACATCCTACGATTCCCCCTTTCATGATAAACAATGGCCGCATCTATTTTTTACTTACAAAATTGGGGTTCAGTGTCTCTGCTCTTTGATCTAAATGTTCAGCAATTTCCCACCAACCTCATCCGAATATATATCAACTTTCAAGCCATGCCCATAATATATAGCTGAGTATGCTATATTTATAATATTGTGATACTGTTTCATTTGTGCCGTCTAGTTCCCGTCTACATCTTTTGGATTGATGTTTGGTTACAATGTTGTTGGTGCTTGTATAAAATTTGAGATTTGGTTAGTTAAAATTCAATTCTCCTTATTTTTTCAATTTCTAAATTATTGTTCAATTATTATTGACAAAATTTATCAATTTAGCATATTTATTTTATATCAATCATATGTCACGTCAAATTTGAACAGATTTAATTATAATTTTAAAGATTGGATTAAGATTTTTAAATAAAAATGTAAGCCTTAATTTTAACCATTTTAAATACAGAAACTAAATTTTAAATTTTATCAAAGTATAAGGACTAACGACATGTCTTAACCTCGATATTTCCTTGGTTGAATTAGAAAATTCATTTATTTACTAGAAAATGATTGCATAAAATGAATATTAAAACCGACCTTTGAGGAGTCTTTCTAAATATAAGATGTAGTAACAAGTAAGGTCATGCAAATTCTTCGCATTACCTCATGAGGCTCTCAAACTCTAAAGAATGTTTTCGTATATAGCCTAATTAAGGTCACTTAATGCAACCCCTTTAATTCCATCCACATTCCAAAAAAACACATTAACCCTAAACACGAATTGCTTTCACATCATATTTGCCCAGCCATCACCAACACAAATCCTTCAAAATTTCAACACCCAAGTCTAATAATAATAATAATAATCAAAGAGGCTTTCCTCAATAGGGTCTAATTGATAATTAAGGCGTTCCGAAGCATCATTTGAAAGTGAAGTTTGGAGGTGAAAAGGAAGCAGGCAACGCTGATCAATTTCAAGGCCAAGGAAAAAGTTGAAGGTATGAATATTAATTTAAATGCCTCTCATATGCAAATGCAGCAGATTCCAGTAATTAGTATTTGCAAATAATCTCAAATGTGAGATTCATCAATTCACTAATATACCCGCAATTAGTCATTCATTTAATGACTTGATGTCGTTTAAGTTTTTGTTGACAGTATGTCTCGGTTCAAAATTAGGCAACTCCTTCCTTTATCTTCGATAAAAAACTTATTGATAAACCAATTAGAGGGTAAATTATTAATTATCATGTAGGAAAATAGTATTAATAAATTTATCCTTTAATATTTATTTTTTGAGTTTAATTTTACTTTCAACATTTTAAAAAGAGTTAAATTTTGTTGTTAGTCTCCATTGCAAAAGCTGTAGGTTTAGTCCATCTACTTTAATTTGATCAATTTTAATATTTCTACATTTTGAATTGATCAATATTAGTCTCTGAATTTTTCGAATTTTGAAATGTTAGTCTTAACTTAAACAATAGTAGTTAAATTCATTTGATTAATTCCAATTACTAGTCATATACTTGCATACAATTGTGAATTTAGTCTATATCATCTAATTAAATATCATTCCAAGCTCCTATACTTTTTCAAATTTTGAAATTTCAGTCTTGACGCAAAGGACAATCATTATCCATTAATTGTTATTTTAGTGAATAATATGCGAAAAGTTGACATGGCATCACACATATGATAATATGTTTTCCACATTAGATTTTGGAAACAGTATAATTTAATGAATTTAACTATTATCATTTGGAGAGGACTGAAACTTTAAACTTTGAGAAGTACAAGGACTAAAATGACCAAATTAAAATATAGAGACTAAATCTACAACTTTTATAATGTACAAAGAGTAATAGTAGAATTTAACCATTTTAAAAAAAGTCAAATTTGACTATCAATCTTTCAAAAAGAGCCGAATTAATTTTTGGACCAAAAACACGGGCTAAAATAATAAATTTTGGGTTATATACAGTTTAGTATCTAAATTATATCTCATTTCTTAATGTGCTAGTTATGATTTTTTTTTTTTTTTCATTCTCAACTTGGTACCTATAGAATCAATTTACCAACCAATTTATCCCAAACAGTCACAGAAATCCGACATGGCACTAATGAATCAGCCTGTATTTGACACGTGTCAACATTTAAAAATAAATAAATAAACCGTGTCATTTTATAATTCCATGTAACATTGCATGTGGATTTTATGGAAATAACATTAAATAAAAAATAAAAATAACATTTTATTAAGATAAAAATCAAAACTTTCTCTTCAAAATTATCAAACTTTCTTGAAAGCCAAACACCCTTTCTTCATCATTTTCGTAAAAGTTTCATGAATTCTCAAACCAAAAAACGAAATCCACGTGTTCCTTTCCGCTTCATTTTCATTTTCTCTTTCTTCTGCTTTGTTTTATTGGGTTTTCTATATTTTATTTTCACTTTGTTCTTGAGTTTCAAAAAGAAAAAAATGATATCGAAGAAGGAATTCCACAGAAAAGATAGAAAAGAAAGAAAAAAAAGCTTAGAGAAGAAAGAAGACTGAGAAATTAGTTCTGAAATTCCATAACCAACCAGCAACATTGATTGGTGCTTAAAAATGGAAAATAACAACCATCTGACAACTGGCATCTATTAGCCTAAGGATAAAATGCACCGTTTCACTAAACAATTTCCCCTCCCCAAAACACAGCGTTTTCATTAATTCTAGCAAATCTAAAATGTAGCATTTCACAAGCAAAAATTAAACTAACAAAATTAACAGAAATAAAAGAAAAGACACCCTTGCTCGTCTAATATATTGATGCTCGACCCCTACCAACTTTTATACCATAACAAATACTCCTCACCTAAAGCAGATCATTATCCTCAAAGATTAAAAGAAGGATTTGCTGCTGAAACTCTGTCTAAACCTCCCAAGTCAAGTTTTCTGGAAAGGTGTCTACCCATTCCACTAACACTTCAGTGCCGGTCTGATTGCCCTTTTTGGTCATCCTTCTATCAAGAATTCTCATTGGTTCCTTCAACAATAATCCATCAATAACAACAAGAAGTAGTGTAAAAGAGGTAGAGGTTGTTCCAATGTGCTTTTTCAACTATTAGACATAAAAGGTAGAATGAATGCAAACCCCTTCATGTAATCTCAATCTGTAAGCCACCTGTCCAACCTTTGCTTCCACTGGATAAGGTCTAAAGTACCTTGGAGAAAGCTTTTGATTTCTCAATTTCCTCAATAAATGTTGTCTGTAAGGTTGAAGCCTTAGATACACCAAATCCCCCACCTGAAACACTATATCTGACCTTCTCTTGTTTGCCAATTGCTTCATTCTTTCTTGTGCTCTCTTCAAATGGAACCTAAGTAGCTTCCTGAATTCCTCCCTATGTTGGAGACTTCTGTCAACCTTAACTACCAACGATGAGCCTACTAGGTAAGGTAAATGAACTGGAGGGTCATGTCCATATAAATTTGCATTGGGAGTGGTGTTAATAGCTGAATGATAAGTGGTGTTATACCACCATTCTGTAAATAGTAACTAGTTAGCCCATTCAGTAGGTTTATCTCCTGTCATACATCTTAGATAACCTTTTAAACGCTTTTTCAAAACTTTTGTTTGCCCATCTGTTTGGAGGTGATAGGTAGTAAACATATGTAGCTTCATGCCTAGACATTTGAACAATTCCTGCCAAAATCGACTAAACAAAACTTTATCCCTGTAAAAAACAATGGACTGGGGGACTCCATGCAACTTGTACACTTGGTCCAAGTAAACCTGAGCCATAGTTGCAGCAGTATAAGGATGTGCCAATGCAAAGAAGTGTTCATGCTTACTCAATCTATCCACTACCACCAAGATAGTGTTTTTACCCTTGGACAATGGTAAACCTTCCACAAAGTCTATACGAACAACTGCCCAAACTCTATCAAGTGTGGGAAGTGGTTGCAACAATCCTGGTTATACAATATTATCATTCTTACACTGTTGGCAGATGCTACACTCCCTAACCCAAGCCTGGACATCTTTGGTAAAGCCCTTCTAGTAAAGCATATTTACTATTCGATGCTTGGTGGCATGGACCCCAAAGTAGCCACCAATTACTTCTCCATGTAACAGATCAAATATAGCTTTTCTTAATTCCAACTTACTCCTCACTACCACTTTCCCTTTTCTTCTAAGAAATTTCCCATCCCACTTGGAATGCAATTGTGGTTGCTACTGAATTCCTTACACAACTACTGGATCTTTGAATCCTCTAGCCCAACTATTACAATTTGGTCCTAAAGTTCAAACCAAGTTAGTGTCACACTCCTTAAACACTGAATAAACTGACCTACCTACTCATGAGCCCTCCTGGACAGGGCATCTGCAACAGTGTTTTGCAACCCTCTTCTGTAAACAATAGAGTAGCCATACCCTAGCATCTTAGACACCCATTTCTGCTGGTAAGGTGTGATATCCTGTTGTTCGGACAAGAACTTCAAACTCTGGTGATCAATTTTCAACAAGATAGGGGTGCCATTTTTTTACTGCTAACATTTCCTTGTCATAGATAGACAAGGCTTGGTGTTTGACCCTTAGAGCCTTGCTAAAAAATGCCACTGGCTTGCCCCTCTGCTGCAGCACGGCCCCGATGCCCAAACCACAAGCACCAATTTCTACATAAAACGTTTTTTAGAAGTCAGGTAAAACTAGTACAGGTGCTTGACAGATAGCTTCCTTGAGGTTTTGAAAAGCTCTTTATACTTCATTAGACTGTTGCCATTGAGCTTCATTCTTCAACAATGTTCTGAGTGGTCGAGCCATGACACCATACCCTTGAATAAACCTCATATGATAACCTGATAGTCCCAAAAACCCCCTTAAGTCCTTGGTGGATTGTGGTGTTGGCCAAGACAGAACTTCCTCACCTTTGATGGGTCTATGCTAACTATACCAACAGAAATGATATGGCCCAAGTAATCCACTTGGTTGGTGCCAAAATTACATTTGCTCCTTTTGGAATATAATTAGTTATCTCTTAAAAGCTGAAGGACCTCCTTAAAGTGCTCCAAGTATTCAGACTAGCCCTTAGAGTACACTAAAATGTCATCAAAGAACACTAAAATAAACCTCATCACCAATGGCTTAAAAACAATATTAATCAAAGGTTGGAATCTAGATGGGCCATTGGTTAAGCGAAAAGGCATGACTAGGAACTCATAGTGCCCCTCATAAGTCATAAATGTTGTTTTGTGCACATCATTGTCCCACATCTTAATCTGATGATAGCTTAACCTCAAGTCCAATTTGGAGAATAAGGTAACTTGGCCTAACTCATCCAACAGTTCATCAATGACAAGAATAGGGAACTTATCTTTAATGGTCATGTGGTTAAGTTGTCTATAGTCAACACGTAGTCTCCATCTACCATCCTTCTTCATCATCACAATAGGTGATGCAAATGGGTTGTTACTGTCCCTAATGATCCCTACTTGTATCATTTCTTGCACAAACTTTTCAATCTTCACATTCTGAACTGTAGGATATCTGTAGGGTATCACTTTCACTACCTTTTGTTTCATCAATTACGGGAATCCTGTGATCTTGTAGTCTAGTAGGTGATAGGCCAAATAGGGCTTGAAATACATCTTCAAAAGAAACTAATAGTCTTTGCAGCTTTGGATTATCTATGGAAGCTGGCATGGTCAAAATTGTCTATTGGCTAGAAGAGAGTAACATGGGATGATGTCTATAACCCATCATGCTAAAGTATTTGCTCAATTGATCACCTGATAGCAACTGTAGACTTTCAGGTACAACCCTTGGGTGGAAAACTTGACCCCATTAGCCACCATAACCTTCAATGTGCTAGCTTGTTCCACTAGTAGGCTCAATTTTCACACCAATTTGGAGTCTAAGAAGTTATGGGTACTTCCTGAGCCCATTAAAATAATCACCTCAACTTGGCCTATCTAAGTTGAAAGTTTCATAGTGTTCTGCCATTGGGATCATTGGAGGGCATGCAAGGACAACACTGGTGAAGTAGAGTCTGGTTCCTAATCCCTTAGCTCCAATTGCTCATTACAGTCTTGAAACTCCTCAGAATTAGAGCTTTTAAGTTCAACTTCTGGCTTGGCCTATGCTTCAATCACCAACTGAAACATCCGTGATTTAACACATTTGTGGCTTAGTGTGTACTTAGTTGCACACCAGAAACATAAACTCTTCATCATTCTGTTATCCATCTCTACTTGAGAAAATGATTTGAAATGACCTTTTTGACCTCCAACAGCACTCGAATGACCTCCACTGACAGGTTGAACACTAGAAGATAGTGGTACATTGGCACTAGGCAAGAGGGATTTAAGTTGCCCCACTAACCTTCATCTAGAGACTTCTTTCCTTGCTGGTCCCAGAAGAATACCTTCCACCTATCTAGCCAATAAATAGCCCTCTACCAAGGTCAAAGGTTTAAACAACTGCAGGTATTGGCCAATGTCAGGTTTGAGGTTACTTATAAAAACACTCGACGCGTACACCTCAAGTAAGTGAAGTTGATTCAACAAGTTGAAAAAACGATCATGAAAGTGGTCCACATAACCCTGTTGCTTAAGGGAAACCAACTCGAACATAGGATCGAGAAAGGTATCCTATCCAAATCATTCCTTCAAGCCCCGAGCATACACTTCCCACATCAGCTATTGTATTCCCTTTTATCTTTGAGCAAAGAAGTGATGCCAACGAAGGCCTTTCCATCTAAATATAGCATCACCACCCTAACCTTAGTACCATCTCCCATATACTCCGCCTCAAAAATCTCTTCCAACTTAGACCACCAACCCCTAAAATCCACTCCATCAAAACGTGGGCAATTGAATCTAAAAGGTTTACTAGTCATGTCCAACGGTGTCTTTCAAGCAGTGGCTCCCACATGCCTTAACTTTAGTATGGAAGATATGGCAAGTTACTCCTTGGGCGAAAATCCAAAAGGGGGACTCCCCAAAATCCCCTTGCCCTTATTCACTCCCACTTCAACGGTACTAGTGGACGATGAATGGCCGAAATATTTTTCAAACAATAAGTGAAGTTCAGATCTAATCTCACCTTTGATAGTGTCATGGAAGTCCTTCAAACATGAGTCAATTTTAAGTCAAGGTTTGGTTGCAATTGGTTGAACTCCTGTTACAACAATCTCATTTTCT
This sequence comes from Gossypium australe, assembly GCA_005393395.2. Classification (NCBI taxonomy): domain Eukaryota; kingdom Viridiplantae; phylum Streptophyta; class Magnoliopsida; order Malvales; family Malvaceae; genus Gossypium; species Gossypium australe. The sequence goes on along the minus strand of CM016625.1, from coordinate 17,943,067 downwards.
TTTGAAGCCTGGTGGTAACTCCTTCGTTGGCCATGAGAATCGAAAGGCTCTGATACCTTTGATGCAAGAAAAAGAAAAAAATTCTACAGAAAAGATAGAAAAGAGAGAAAGAAAGCTTAGAGAAGAAAGAAGACTGAAAAATTAGTTTTGAAATTCCATAACCAACAACCAGCACTGATTGATGCTTAAAAATGGAAAATAATGGACATCTAACAACTGGCATATGTGCACCATTTTACTAAACGGTTTCCCCTCTCCAAAACACAACTTTTTCATTAATTCTAACAAATCTAAAACACAACGTTTCACAAGCAAAAGTTAAATTAAAAGAATAAACAGAAATAAAAGAAAAGACACCCTCACTCCTAATATATTGATGCTCGACCCTTGCCAACTTTTATACCATAACAAAAAGTTGCTTTGTTCTTTCTGTAGCCTTCTACCGCACTCAAACTCTCTTTCTTTCTCCTTAGACTTTAGTAAACCCACCCCCAATTTAGCCCCTTTCTCTCTTTCCCTCTCTATCAAGTTGGTGGGTTTTAGTTAGGAAAGTAAAAAGATCAACATGGGGTTTAAAAATGAAAACTATCATCATTGAAATTTGGAAATAGTCACTGACAAGGGTAAATATTAAAAAAAACTTAAGAGAATCAAAATTTAGTATAAATTTTTTTAATGTCAAAATATAATTTTAGATTAACATGGAGTTTAAAAATGAAAACTATCATTATTGGAATTTGAGAATAGTCGCCACAAGGGCAAATTTTAGAAAAAAAAATTAAGATGGGCCAAAATTTAATTATAAACTTTTTAGAGGTTAAAATATAATTTTATCATATATTAATTTATGATTTCATCATTTTTTTAAAAATAAATAAAAAAATTCATTTTTGGAACCAAAATACAATATTATAATATAAATTTATAATTTAATAATTTATAATGGAGCAAAAATATAATTATCTATTTTTAAAGGCTCACTTGTACCATTTATATTCGCCCCTAGTTTTATTGTCGAGTTCATGATTTTAAGAACATGGGTAAAAAAATAACAGATTTTTTTGTGTTTTTGAACCAACAAACAGTTAACCGATAATTGAAAATCATGATTTTAGAGAGAGAGATTGGTGTTTCTCTGTAACTTAAACAAGGAAAAAAAATAACAAAAGATGTTGGGAAGAAATGAACAAGAACATAACAAACGGAAATTGAGGGAAAAAAACTATTCACCTGTAAATAAAAAAGAAATAAAGGGAAAATAAAAAAAAATTTAAAATATGATGTCATGTGTCAAACCGGACTACTCCATTAGTTCCACATCAGATTTCTATAACGACTTGAGGTTAATTGGTTGAGAGAATGATTTTACATGTATAACCAAAAAAAATTATAAGTACCACCTCGAGGAATGAAGTATAGTTAAAAGTATCAAATTGTATATTAAATTCATAAATTTTTAAATATAATAGTCTACATCATAATTCACGTGTACTTTATGTTATTTTTTTAAAAAAAATTATGAATTTTTTTTAACTTTTTTAGACTTTTTATAAGTTTTAAATTATTTGTCGATGTATCATATAGAAGAAATAATATAATGTCAGCATGAATTACACGTGAATTGCTATACAACTTGTCATACCAACATTGTTAAAAGATGCTCACAAATTGATACCTGAACTATATTCATTTTCCCATCTTAGTACCTAAACTTTTTTTTTGTCACAAGTAGTACATAAACTACTTTTTCCCCCAAGTTGGTATCTCGTCAAATTGTTAAGTCTATTTTTTTATTAAAAAAAAAGCTTAATTCATAAATTGGTATATAAACTATGTCATTTTTTTCCCATTTGGTACCTAAACTATTATTTTCCCAAGTTGATTCATCTATCGTTAGTCAAACAGATAAATCTATTATATATATATATATAAGTAACCAATTAAAAATTACCATGTAACAAAAAAAGACAAAAAGTATTATTTTCTTTATATATTTAAAAATTATTAAAATTCATAAATTCCTTTAGAGAGAACTAGTTCAATTGGCTCAATAGGTTTTTTTAGCTCTATTCAACTAATTTGTATTGGTTCACGAGTCAGTCAGTTCAACCTCATTTTTGGTTTGATTCTCAAATACAACCGGTCAATCCAGTCTGGTGCCAAAAACATTAATTTTGATCGATGAAATAACTTTTTCGATCCTGTCAGGTCGAGCAAATAAGTGGTGAAGTTCAAAAAAATAATTAATCACCAGTGTCTTGACCTCGGGAAGGCCAATTTCGAGCATTGTTGGTATTGCCAAACATTATAAAGGAAGAAGGAAAAAAATAGAAAATATATAAATAGGGGAAATAATGTAAAATAAAAAAAAATAACTAAAAATATTTTTTAAAGTTTATATGTTGTGACAGCCTATTATTGGCTAAAAATTTTTTTAGCAGATATAATATTTTTGTGTAAATTGGGTAAAGGAATAATAGTTTAGGTATCACTTGTGACCAAAAACAAAAATTTAGGTACTAACTTGATAAAAAAAAGTATTGTTTAGGTACTAATCTGTGAGTTAAGCCTTTTTTTAAGTAGACTCAATGGTTTACTATAGACTTGAGGAGAAAAAATATTCAAGTACCACTTGTGACAAAAAAAAAAAAAGGTTTAGCTAACAAGATGGAAAAAGGGCATAGTTTAGGTATTAATTTGTAGATTAAGTCTTGTTAAAATATTAATGTTTTTAGTTAGCATTTCTATTTTAAAACAAATTTAATTTTTTTTGAAAGATTAATGATCAAATTTAACTTTAAAAAAAATAATGACTAAATTGATAAAAATATATAAAGATTTTGGGTACATTTATTATGCATATAAAAATGTAGTAATAAATTATTAATTATCCGAATTTCTATCACTCAAACATGCGTCTCTCCGAATTAAAAGGGCCGCATTCATCGGCATAAGCTACAACCCAGGGCCTCCAATGGACCGGTCTACCGAAGCAATCATAAACTATATACATGCAATATATTCAGGGAGTAAATTAAGAAGGGTGTTTTCCTTTCTGCTAATTGGTTGCATTTTAATTTAGCCTTTCGTTAAATCATGTTTCTGTTTGTAGTTTACAATGTAGATATCTGCAGTTGCATCGCCATTGATGATAATAAAGAAAACATTTCAATGGAATCAGTTATTCAATTTCTTGATTAAAAGGAGGGTCCGGGTTTTGAGACAAAGAAAAGAACCCAGATTTTGGAACGGAAGACAACATTGCAATAATGCTTTTGAGAATCCAGTTTTTAATGTGATGTAAGTGATTGGTTTGTACCGATTTATGTTATTGTTTGGAGCAGAGAGCAGCAATGTTTCTTCATAAACCCGAAACTGCAATCCCAGTGTTCAGACCAGACACTGAAGATTCGCCATTTCGAGCATACATGACGACGCAGTTGCCGGAAGGATTGTGGACAACCGGTCTTTGCGAGTGTTACGGAGATGTTCCTAATTGTAATCGTAAAAGGAATTCGTAAAATCTCTTAATTCCCTTTTTTTTTTAAATTTATCTTCTGTATTTAATGTCTGGGTTGTATTTGTTTTGTTGAAGGTTTGTTTACAAGTATATGTCCGTGCATCACCATGGGACGCAATTCCGAGATTATCAATAGAGGAGAAATATGTAAGCCAACTCTTGTTTCTATCAAATTTGGTTCTGGTGGAATTTTACATGAGTTTGATAATTAGCAGATTGAGTTGGAATTTCAAAGTGTTGATGCAATAATCTAATATGCGATCATTTTCCTTATTATAAGTTGCATGAGCAGCCTGCAGATCGGCCAGCCTCCTCCACCTTGCTACAGGGGTTGTGCTTTTCGGATGGATATTCGGGTCGAAAAACCGGACCAAGTTGAGGCAACATTTTTCATTGCCAGAGTCACCCTTACCAGATTGGTGCGCTCACCTGTTGTGCATGTGGTGCACTCTTTGTCAAGAACACCGCGAACTCCGAACCCGCGGAGCCGACCCCTCCTTAGGTAAATGATATAATATCAAGATTGGAAGATTTCAACCCTATTCTTTGAATCAGGGATCATAAACCAATCACCACAAATCCTAATTGTTTTGAACAAATTGATGCAGAATTTGATCTAAATTAAGTGTGGATGCAATTGTATCCCAAAACCTTATTAATTAGATAAGTTGTATTTTTGGTTGAATAGGATGGGAGGGCAATTTGTCTAAGTGGCTTAAAGACGGACTGACTCCTCCAATTGTGGTACCACGCATGGTAACGTTAACATTAAAAATGATTGATTAAATTAGTATGATGAGTTAAATAAATGAATTTATCAAAAATAAAACAAATTAAACTTCTTTATCTTATAGCTATTAATGGAACTTCCTAATCATTGCTATGTTTTGTTGTGCGTGGTTTTTTAAACAAAAAATATTATATGCATTTCCATGTATTTAGTATATATGGTTTTGGTTGTTTTTATATTAAGGAGACCGAAGCTTGAAAATAAGAGAGGAGATTGAAGATATTGACATTCAACTTCAAATGTGTTGAATGCCAGAGCAGCTACTAAAGCAGTTGGAGTAAACTATAAATTTGTATATGTACATTATTTTTATAAATCTCAAATAAGTTGAGGCTGTAAGAGACTATAAATCCTCGTTTTGTACCTTCAACTTCATCCAATCCATTATTTTGTGGTTTTTAAGTTATATGCATTATTTTCTTCCTTGTAAGGGGGTAGATTAATAGGGGTTGATCAACTTTGGGGTCCCAAATCTTCAGGATTTTATGGTCTAACCACTCAACTGATAAGCAATCTAGTCTACTTAACCTGCTGGTATTTTGATACCCTTATTTATTGTTTACCTCTAATTTTAAGCAATAAAAAATGAATCATATACACAATGTATCAACTTAAACTCATTTTTTTAGTAAAAAGAAATGTGTTTTTGATAGAGAAATGCTTGAAAAATAAAGGTCCAAGTTGTTATTCTAATCCACTTTGTTCAACAAACCAATCCTTGAATATTAAATAAAATAAAATAAAGGCAATAAAGAGATAGACATGAACTAATGTACAAAAAGAGAGACAATTTGGTGGAGACAATTCAAGTGGTCTTTGGGCCTCAAAAACATATATTGACCCTAAACAATGTAGTTTATCCTCCAGGTTCTACTTTAAATGTCCCACCCATGGAAATGGGAAACCAACCTTTTCCACTTCCCAAGTTTTTCTTATTACCATGGACATGAACAAAGACGACCACGTTTATGAACATGACGAGATTGATGAAGATGATGTTTTCTTTGCTGATATTCAAAGACAGATTCTACTTTTAACAGCAGATGACGACGATCATCAAGCTGCCGGAGCTGGTGTTAACAAACCGGGATCAAGAAGAAAAGCTGTTGAGAATCTCTCTTCTTCATTCCACCATGGATGGTATTTCAGCTGGCCAGAAACCGACTCAGTACCAACTTGGCTTGCTAATCTATGGAGAACTGGCAATGGAACGGGAGTATTCATTCCCCACATCACCAAATCTACAAGACGCCACAGGCCAGGTATCATTTCGAGTAAATCATTTATCTTCTATTATTGTGCAGATTTCAGTGACTAACATTGACACGGTAACTTGCAGGAAGGAAGGATAGGCGAAAAGTTTACAGGCCAGTGGAGACCAAACATTCATGAACAAGCAAGATGCAAAATCAACTGCCTGGGAGTTCAACATTGTATTTCAAAATATCTTGTTTCTTGTAAATAACTTTTGTGGATCATTTCCATCATTTATTACATTAGACATTGTAATATAGGGATATTGCCAATTCAGAGAAAAATTGATGCTAATATGATATGTGGATGGTTAAATACTTGGAAGCATTGAACTAAGTTAGCATTGCACTTAAGGTGATTACAAGATGGTCAAAGTTTTGGAAGATTTGCCTCGCATGTGAGATTACTACACACAATCACAAACACCTTTTGCTCAGATCCTACTTAATATACAGCAATCGTCTAAATTACTGCCATTTCCATAGGCCAGTGAGTGTAAACCACAGCAACCAAAATTTACATTTCACATTATGCTTCACCATCCAAGAATCGTCAATGGGTACCAAAAGGAGAAATAGGGAGAACACTCTGTGCAAAGCATTAATGCAGTCAAGTTGAGCTTTCATGAAATAAAATAATATCAGTTTCTAGGTCGGGCTAACCATAAGGAGCTAAGTGCCCGGAGCCGAGAAGTGTAATCACTAAAAACTAGAAGAGCTCGGGCTGCTTGGCGTGTGGTCAAAATCCGATGCATTTGTTGCAGAGTTTGCTGCCTCAAAAGGTCAGCCTGGAAATTGAAATGTGACCCTTGTAAGAAACTGTTAAGCACATAATTTCATAGTTACCCAATAGGCAAGATAAAAAGTACCTGGTGAAGGAAGTTCTCCAATGTGGCAAGTTTGCCCATTGCAATTGCCATCTGGCCCATGTAGTCTGCAACATTTCCAGAGGCAGAAGGACCCAGAGATGCAGATGAAAGGGTGTCCACTAAAGATTGTTGCAAAGCTTCCATTCCTTGTGATAAGGCATCTTCAGCCTGTTGAGAGGACTGCTGCAGATTACATATGCCCATTAATTGTTGGTCTGTCAAAGGCTCTAGGTGGTTTCCAAGGATCTAAGTTTGAAGATCAAAATGTCATCAACCAAAACAGATAATATTTTTCAAAACACATTAAATTATGATAATAGAATGAAAATATCCAATAATTGATCACCTTCAGAAGTTCGGATGAACGAAATCCTCCCAACCACATAAAGCACCTCTCAGCAGGTGTTTTCCACATACCAGATAGCATGTGAAATACATCTGCCTTGGCACCAATGCTTTTCAGCCTGAAAACCTCATCATAATGTGCCATGACACCCCCAACAAGAATGCACAATTCATTATCCCCCATATGAGAATTTACAGCTGATCTTAAGTCATTTATCAGTCGTTGATGTTCATCAAGCCAGCGACCATATTCCATGTCAAATGCCAGAGCAGCTGGAAGCACAAATAAGGATTACCCACATAAGAAAATCATTATTCAAATGAACAAAACGAACATGTATTCTCCATGGTAATCCACACGCTTCCAACAATCACTAGAACTTATAGCAACCATAAACACTAACAAGACCTAAGATATAGAAACTTTTGCCATAACATTTATGAGCCAGCCACCAATTACATACATTTGAACAAAAGGTAAAGGTGTTTGTGCCTTTTACTGAAGACAAATCAAGCTTGAAATGCAAGCAAAACTACAGATCATAACAATCGACAAATAAAGTATCTTTTATAAGCAATTTTCTTTGTCTACTACAAGCGACCTCCATCATTTATGCCACTCAATTATTTCGGTTTTCCTATAAGCCAACTCAATTGTCTATCTTTTAATATCCATATGAAGAACCTTAGCCTCATTCAATCAAATTGATAACAATCAAATCTTGTGTAGCCTTCAACGACTCTTATGCAAACTCATATCTTAATTGGGTTAACCAGACTTCAATCATTAATGAACAGTATCAATCTAAGTATCTTCAAATGACCAGTCATATGCTTTCTCGATGTTATGATGCCAGGGACCAGGTAATTATAAATTATAATCGTAGGGAAATTACATATATATGAACTGCAACAGAGGGAAAGTTGAAGCCACAACTAAATATTTCTACCAACCTAAAGTACTCTGAACCACAAATTCTTTGGGGATACTTTTAGAGGTGTAAATCCAAAACTAGTCAACAGTTAGAACTATGACTCGACAGACAACAGTATCTAAAATCTCCTCACCATTTCCCGCAACTGTATGGCCATGGTCCCCAGAAAGTCCAGATGCAATAAAAATACCCTACATTAGAAAAAAAGCTGATTAGGAACAAAAATACTTTGGTTTAACCACCAATAATAAATATGTCAACCTTGGAATCTATGCCACTGGATTAACAAAAACAATAGAAGGAAGAGAAGGTGCACCCCGAACAAGAGATCATAAATTTACACTCTTAAACCACAACCTTCAATAAAAAGAATTCATTATCATACCTGCTGCCGTGCCCTTTGAAGCTCTTGCTCTAGTTCTGTAAGCCTGAGCCGACTACTCTCAAGCTGCTGGACATAGGCCTATCCAAAAGGAGGTAGAAGAAAACTGATATTTACATATACCAAAAGCCAAAAATAAAGGTAACAAATGAATAAACAATGAGAGGAAATAAAAACAAGTACTGAATTTCCATAAACATCACTAGAGTCATGCATTAGTAACACCAGTTGATAAGGGGTAAAGTCACCAAGACTTCTTTCTTTTCTTTACTAGCCATATTCTAACCAAGATGTAGAATATGCAGAAGATCAAATATAACCCTTATATATATGCATAGAAGGACAATTAAATACATTTTCACAGAGAGAAATTACATCTGGTAACTTCTACTCATGGTATATTCCCAATGACTTAAGCCACTAGGGTACGTACTCAGCAACCTCCGTTGGATTGTTTAACTACCATTTCAGATATATTTCTAGTTGGATTTAAACATTTAGGAGCGCACTTAGGAACTGGCCTTGCTTTCAGACATAATGCACAAATGAAGCACTGAAACTGAATGCAATGCATCCTACCTTTCCCCTAGATTTATAAGGCATCAACTTTTCAACTCTTTGATAAAGTTCATAGGAAGTTAAAACACTACAAAGTGTCAATGTTATTCCCAGCTTTCATGGTTCACAATTCAAGGCCTATCAGACAGCGCATGTATCCCATTTATCAAGCATAGATATGAAAAAATACAAACAAAAATAATAAACAAGAAAAATACACATTACTTTTTTCCTCAATCTACTCTTCCTTGCAGCTTCTCGATTCTGAGCAAGCCTGCGAATTGTCTGAAGGGAAAAACAAGTAAGAAGTTGCACGGATGTCAAATAGTAAATTGACTGCACAACAACTTTAGTAATTTTAACAACCTTTTGATCACCACTTTTTGACTTGGATTGATCCACCGAATCCACCATTACAGCTCCATGTTGAACTCCATGAAGCTATAACACCATTAAGAATTAGCAATCATTATCAGAACCCAGATTTAAGAGGCAATGCCTTGTGACAAATAATAATGCTTTGCAACCATTCTTTTTTATCAGATTTCTTTGGTTAGTTAACAAGTTCGAGCCAGAACATTTTCAAAATCAGTTCGAAAAATGATCAGTGTCAAACCAGATTTGGGGTAGAAGAAACAGAGACATAACCTGGTTTTTATGGTCAGTGTCAACATCAGTAGAAGTGTCAGTCTGTTGGCTATTATCAGCAAGGCCAGAGTCAGCCCAGTTCTCAATATGGCCATTTCCCAACGAGGCACCAAATGTTGCGCCCTTCTGGTACATGAACTGCCCTGTATCCAAACACCCCGTTCCACTTGAAACTATCGCTGTTGCACCAATGCTCTGAGGGAAAGTAAAACCATTTGCAAAGAGCGTCATCAAAACTATACGAAATATATGCAGCAAAGGCTTATCACTTACGTTCAAAGAGATAGGTTGGTAGAGGGTTGAGTACCGTGTTCAAGGCGCCATAGTGCAAGCTATTAGCAACAACACCAACATTGTTGGATTTTAAACTAAAAATGGAGCCTACAAGGAATTATATAAACAGACAAGGTAGTTAGAGAGGCTTAAAATCCCATAGAGTAGTTAAGAAAAAGGGAAAACCCATATTTATATTTATATAGATATAAAAAGAAGAAAGTATACTTGGGCTTAAATCAAAAGCATCATCGTGATGAAAAGCAGCAGCGGGATGATCAAGCTCTCCAAGATCCGGGAAACGCGTCTGGTTACGGCTGTTACAATCGTCTCCTCTGTTTCCAATTGAAACAGACACCCAAAAAGTAAGAAGAACAAAGCATGTTTCTTTCTTTGTACTACGACAGGGAATATAAAGCAGCCACCTTTCCTTTCTTTTTTTCTTCGACAAACATATAAAACTATAACAGTATAACCATTGCCTTGTAATCAAAGACATGCCGGTTCAACCCAAGACGGTGACTTTAAGTGAAAGTAAATATACCTGAGAAAGAAAGAAGAGTGGCAAAACATGTCTGGGTTAGTAGTTGCGGCAGCTTTGAAGCTCTGCATTTTTCCTTCCCTCTTTTTCTATAAAGTGTGACTCTGTTGCGTTCCTATGAAAGGAAGGTAGAGAGAGAGAGTAAAAAAGACAATGAATGAAGTGGGAGAAATCTTCGTGAGAAGGATCTTTAATGGAGGAAGGGGATATCGTATCAGTACGGGTTTTTCTTTTTTAAATTTTGGTTGATATGAGTTTGAAGAAACACATCAGGGTCTTTTTTTGAAATAGAGTTTCAGAGTTGGGATTTTAGCTTCCCAATAAAACCCCACCGTTTTCCTGCATCATTTCCTCATTCTCTCCTTGCTGTGCGTTTGTTCCACTCTCCCTTTCGTCAACTTTCTATAATTTTGCCTCTGCCAAAATACTTCTCTTACATGCTAAAAGATTTAGCAGCCAACAGATTTGTCTCAATTTCAGTTCATTATTGTGATGCTTTTGTATCCATTCATAAAGCTAGTGACTTACTGATTGTCAGAGTTTTAGTTAAAGAGGGTTACTTAATCCAATATTTTTGAATTAGTAGCTTAGAGTCATTGTTCTTGGCTTGATACACAACACAACAGTTATGAAAGTAGATAAAAATTCATGATCAAGAACCGAAATTTGAACCCTGACACTACAGTGTGAGGCAGTTGGGAAAAGCTCCCATACAACAGTGACCTTACTCTGAGGGAAAACGCTAGGCTTACTTTCAGTGTTGAGTAGTACAAATATTAAAAGTATTTACATGCATGCACCAATAATACTATAGTAAAGACTAGCAATGCATTTGAGGCTGGTCTCGTGATCTTCATTTTTGCACGCTCTTTACGTACGAGTGAGTAGTAAAGAAGCCCACTGCCCAAGACAAGAAACTCCCCTCTCCCAAAAGGCCAAAACCCTTGTTTTCTTTCACTCTCTATCCCCTCAATTGGTCATCTCTCTGCCGGGCATATGAGATGATTCTTTCTTCTCTCTAGACTTGATGAAGAGGAAGTGTGTGCAATGCGGCTACTGGCTGTTTTAGTAGTAGGCTCAGGGAAGGGAAGAGCTAGCTAAGGCTGGGATTCCTTTTCTTCTATTATTATTATATTCTTTTTTCTCTCTCTCTACAGTAGACGACTCTTCTTAATAGCCCTGGGGAAGAGTGTCTGCGCGGCTTAATGATGTGACGGTGATGAGATGTCATCCAATAATTTAATTCCTCCTAACAGTACCTTCTTGGTCTTTGCCTTCTGAAATGGAGAAAAATATAAACATGAACTTTAATGAGGAAGAATGGATTCAATTCCAACAAGGGGGTTTGCTTGAAAGCAACAACTTGGTCATTGTATTGAAGGGACCAAGCCCGCCCCCCGCCCCCCCAAAGGCAGAAGAGCAGGCTATAGTTATTGTTTATCCATTGATAAGATTTTGTTGTCTTGTGGTTGTGGTTTTGTTACTAAGTTTATACGAAAAACATAATAGTAACGTTTCATGATCTAATATTAATGTGATTCTGAGTTCTTCTGACAGTGATAGAAGAGAAAAAAAAAACATTGTGAATTTATGACGCATCTGATACGGCAATCATACAGTTATGACGTGCTTTGGTTGGGTTACTTTCTTTGGGGCGTTTTATTTATGGGATTATGTTATGATGTACTACAAAATGCAGAGTTTAAAAGAGTAAAAATCTTTTCAGCCTGGGTCTTGTCATGTATGTATGTATGTGTATTGTCTGTCACGTGAGAGAGACCAGCCAAGGAAGGGACTAGGGAGGAGCTTCCTCTCCTTCCCTTTGGGAATTATGTGAATACCTTCTGATTAACCTACACCTTCATTGTCTAATTCCCATATGCAGCTACTGTTTTAGCACTCTGTTTAGTTTCCATTTTCTTGCTAATTTAATTTGTACGTAGGATAAGAATCAGTAGCATCTTTACATTACACTCCAAAGCTGAGTGGTGCTTGCTTTGCCTTGCCCAACTTCTTTCACTCGTTTTTCTTTTTCAATTAGGACTATAAACTTAGGGGTGTTATTACCTTTTCTTTTCTGGAGTTTATTTATTACTCTTCTGGTTTATATTTGGGTAGACAAAATCAAGCCATACAAAATGAGTTTTGCTCATCCAAAAATATTGATGCACTCTCCTGGCATGGCTGATGATTATCCAAGTTTGACAATTAATGAAAATTAAAGAAACAAGAGACATATCGTAACAATATTGAGGGTTGAGGAGTGGTTTAGAATGAAGTTTTAACAAAGTGATGAATTGATCTCCTAACATTTATTAAGAGAAATTAGTAATGAATAACTTTACCTTCTTTAAAAGTTGTAGTATCCAAAGCAAAGCAAGGGTGATATTAATAAAAGCAGCACTCTCCTCAAAGTATGCGTACAAAAGGAAGAGGCGTAAAAGCAAAGGAATAGGAAGCTGTATTTGTTGGTTAACCATCATCAGACCAATTGGCAAAGCACTTCCGCATCTGAACGATGGTTGAAACAGTCATGGATCCTCACAATTCATTTTCTCTGGTGTATACAAAAGGTAAGCTTGTGTTTCGCCCCAATATCTGTGCATATCCAGCCCCAGGGTTCAGCTCCTCCACTTTTTGCATTGATATCCAACTCCTATCCGAGTGACGTATGACATGAGCCTTGACCTTCTGACTCCTAAACAAAGCCGAGCCTTTAATCAAGTCCCTATTAAAAGCATTATTTGGAACATGATAAAAACATAAAGGCTTTGTTCCCTTGGCAAGTGAACGGAACTTTCTTTGCATTTTTATTAGGAACATTTCCACCCATGTGCTCTCTACAATATCCAATGAAATCCAAAAATATACTAATAACCTGCTGGAACTTGCAACAAATATTGAAGAAAAAAAGCCATTTGGCAAGTACACTATTAAACAAACTCATCTATGTTTGGAATAGTAATTTTAGAGTATGAATTACACTTGATATAGGTAAGTTTTCAAAGATGGAATGTATCTTGCATGTGGCTGTCAAGTTGGTTCTGAGTCAATACTTCCCTGGCTCGTGCACTCCTATGTTGCAGACGCTGGTGCAGCGTCTCCGACATTTGGTTAAAGAACTGAGGATCCCATCTTCGAATCAAGGAAGGGTCTTCTGCATAACAGATGTATATAGATGTAACGGCACTTTCAACAACCACCATTGCAAGTCCCACCTGCACCAGGCATTTTGCATATCTTAATCTCCAAATAACAAAGGAAGTGAGAATATAACAGATCCTAAAGATTAATTATTAGCAGTAATATAGCTTAAGTACATGGTTTATAATAATCAGTTTGTTATTCATACACATGAAAAACCAAGAACTCAAAGAAAAACCACTAATAACTTGAGCAGAAATTTCCCATTGACTAGCATTTAGTATTTCTTATATTGAAAGAGGACTCTGCTATCTTATAGGAGTGAAGTCACATACAAACTGCAAAAAGACACTAGAAGAGCTGCGTCTACTTTAGAAAGAAAGAGGAGTCAATTTGTCTAAACAGATAAGGTCATTTTTACTGCAAAACAAGGGTGAAAAAGGGAAAAAGAAAACATTGCTGAAGATTAACCCTAAACCAAAATAGGCAACTAGGATTCTGATTGTATTACCAATAGGAACACATGTAGTTGAAGAATAGAAAATGCACTAACCAAGACCATTCCCATCAACATTGCAGTTGACCCCACCATGATCACTCTGTCCCTCCAAGTAATCCAAGTCCAAACACCAGCACAAGTTCCAGTGATAAGACCACCCAAGATAGTACCCATCAGCAGAACAGCACCCGAACAATCATAGGCAACTAGTGCTTCAACTCCAGTTGACTGGAATAACTCCCAGGCATCCCTTGCCGATCGGTTAAAACCTTTCCCATAAACAGCTATCTGGTAGGACCAGAGCATGCAAAACCGTACTATAGTAATGTAATATTCCAGGAACTTATAACAAGAAGCACTTTATATAATCTTACTATGTATCATGCGAAATCAACTGCTCAATTTTTTTTTTTTTTAAAAAGAATCTCCTTTGTGGCTAAACATGTCATCCACCATCCAACTACACAAGGAAAACAAAAAATTCTCTTGCCTAGAAAATTCATGGGATAAATGGACATGTTTCAAATAGGAAGAATCATATGCAACAAATTGACCTAAAACCCTCGGATACCCCTTCACTCAAAAAAGCAATGTCTGAGACTCTAAGTTACAATTCTGATGTGCCCCTAAGATAAACAAATGCCGTAAAAAAGTCGATATCCATGCTAAATTGAAAATGTCGCTACAAAACGGACAAAAGAATTATCATATACATAAGAGAGGTTACCAAGAGAAAGGCATAAAACTACCTGGACGTAGGCATACTTGTTGAAAAATCGAACAAGGGTCTCCACAAGCTGAAACAAAAAATCAACGCAGCAAAGCAAGCACTCATTGTTGCCAATTTTGGACCGGAATCCCCTGATCTAAAATGCATTTGGAAATTAAATAATGAAAACCGGAAGCATTCATTTGATTCTTGAGTATTAAAATAGTGAACCAGTTGAAAAAAGTAAATGCTGGTGTGCTTACTTCCCATCGCAGAGTCCGAATAGCAGCTGTGAAAAGTGACCCGTAACAAATGCTTCCAAAGGATGTTGTTACAGCATATCGTAGGGATTTCATCAAAGAGTTGGGAGGCATTGATGAAGCATTTCGACCACCATGAAGAAGCACGAGAAACACAAGCCCGGACACTATAACATGTACAGTGTTGCAGAGGACAGCACCAGTCCAAAATAAGCTTACAGAGAGAACCTGCAAATATCGGTGGCACATTACTAGCTTTATTAAGGCTTAATTGACCATTTTTCTAATAGCAACCATTGCAGCAACAACAGACGGAATTAAGGGCAAAACTTGCCAGCTCACCACAAGAAGCCACCAGCGTCCTAGGTCACCCCTGCTTGAAGCCACCACACCAGCCGCTCCAAAAGACCATATGCCCATCCATAAAAGCATAACTGCCATAAATGCATATGCTACTCTTGTAACTTCAGGAAGACTCCATACCAGTTTAACAGCTTTTTGCAAGACCAGCATGGTGAATGGAAGTCTGTCAAAAGATAAAGGGAAAAAAAATCTAGTCAAAGCAAACTTCATAAGATCTGATTAGACATATTGACTCCTCTTTCTAAAGGGGAAAAAATCTAGTTTGTCTGAACTCGGTTCAGTGACCCTTCTCCTAATTCTACTACAGGTTACACAACTATATAAACCAAGGCTCCAGTACATTATTAGAATTACCTACTTGTTGTCAATACTAACTATCAAAAAAAAAAAAATTAACATTTCAAATTTGTAAAAGGGTAATTTCAGATCTCAATAGAACCGAAAAGTTGCTTCATATGAAGATCGATCAATTTATTCAATTTTCCAAAAAATGGGGTAATTTCTATACAAACAAGGAAATATTTCAGTCAACAGATGAAATTATTAACAGTAATTAACAGATAAAGACTTGTAATCTGCTTCTTCAATCTTTATACAACATACAAGACCAAGAACCAATATGTCCTAAAAGAAACATTTCATAATTACCAAAAAATTAGTAGTCCTAATTTATACCTGTCTATAACTGCTATAACATACAAGAACTGCAGCGCAGCACCAGTTGCAAAGGCCACGCCCCAGAAAAATTGTTCACACCAGAAACATAAAACACTAATCACAGCAAGGTATGTTGTCAAAATATGAACTGAAACCTTCATCATTTGGTTAGCGCGTGAACCAAGCAACAACAACCAAAGACATCCAAGACCGGTACCAACCCCACCGGCAACAGCATACTTGGGCCAATAAGTCTCCGTCAATCCGTTATTATTCTCCCAAAACCCTTCAGTATATCTATCAATGTTTAGCCTATCTGCTGTCTTAAACCTATTGAGTCCAAAAATGGCGAGCAAAACTCCTAACACAATCAAATGAATTATGAATATTGCTAACCAGAAAACATCACGCCAATGACGCAACTCTGGAGAAAACGTTTGATCAGCATCTATAATTCTTTCATTCCTCCCTACATTCTGAAACCAAAAAGAAAAATGCAATAAATTTAGAGTACACAAATTTTATCAGTGATTCAGTCATTGACCTTAAAAACCAACAGGAAAAAAAAGTTTCCGATTATAAACATATTCAGACTCAAGCTGAACAATTAAAATTGGTAGAGCCATTAATTGATAGAATTTGAGACTTCAAAATCAACATAAACCACTAATTATTAGTCTACATCAAAACCAAAACAGAAAGACTAGTCATATGACGAAGGAAAGACAACGTAATTGAACAACTAAAGATCATGATTTTACTTCAGAAAAAAAAAACTTGGGAATTCAGATTATTAGTTTGTTGTACAAAATTGAAGTCAACAAGAAATATAACTACTCCGTGAGAAAGAAAAAAAAAGGTAGAATGTTTGACTAATGGGACAGAAAATTCGACCAGAAATGTAGTGAAATTAATGGTTGAGGAATACCTGATCGACGGTGGAGATGGAGGCAGAATCAGAGGAAGAGGAAGAGATGTTAGAGTCGCTCATGGAGGACAGAGAGGAGACAAACCCTTTGCTGGAATGGAATTAGAGCATTACGTTTTGGGTCAATTCTGAAAGTTGATGCAAATGTTTTGAGCTTTATATATATATATATGTGTGTGTGTGTGTGTGTGTGTGTGATCAACTACAACTCAAGACTTCGTCAAAGTCGAGGAAGAAAACGTGAAGAAGGTGGTTTGAAAACAACAGTGAAAATAGGAGGAAATGTGAATGGGGTAGATTAGGGTTATTTTGTGAAGAAATTTGGGAAGGATTGGGAGGAAATGGAGGAGGGATAGTATTATTCGTGGCTCTTGCTACAAATAACTAATTATATTAATAACTGAAAGTTAATGAGAAAGTGTAGTAAGAAGTTGTTGATGGCGGATTCGCCTGTTTGTAGTTCTTTGAGTTGCGTTTGGCGGTTGCGGCGGGCTTCTCTCTCCCTCTTTTTGTTAAAATTTGTATTACACATGCTACGTCAATTCGTAAAAAAAAAGTAAATTTAAATCAAACGAATTTATTTAAACTAAAAAATGTAAGTATTAAATTTAACTAAATTTAAATATAAAAATTAAATAATATGTATATACAAAAACTAATATAGTAAAATTTGACCATAAAATAATCACCTACTACCCATATTTTTCACAAAAATATATAAATGACGTGGACTAATCATTATAATAATTATATACTATAGTATCATATAAATCTTTATTTAGGTTGGTCAACGAGTGAATCAAATATTAATTAATTATTATATGATATTTTTATTTTTTTATATTTTAAATAAAAAAACTATTAATAATATTTGAACCATCTGCTCAACCTAATTAAAATTTTGTGTTGGTATTTTTTTATATTTTTTAATATTATTACATAAACTTTTTCACTCATATTATTTATATGTTAATAACGTTATTTATTAAGTTGAGGATACTTAATCAAAAGTAATGAGCTTTTCTTTAAGTAAGCCATCACTCTCTTTATGATCCAATTGTTAAATTTTTTTTATAACTTTACTTTTAATGTTGAATTTTTTTTCACAAACATGATAACATGTTAAATAGTGTTAACTATAAATACAATATTTTAATGTGTTATAAAAAAAATGACAATGCGAATTACAAAGTAAGTAAATTACATTTATTTTTTTTAATTACACATATTTACGTATTTGGGTTTATTTTTAGCAACAATTTAAACTAATTTATTTTATTTAAAATGAGTATGCATTGATTAAACTTTGCGTTGGTTTTCACATAAAATCACTAGTATTTCTTAAATATTAGATGATTATATTTCAAATTTAGACATAAAAGTATTATTATGGTGAAATTATAGAATATTAAGTAGAAAAGATGAAGAAATGTTAAAAACATGTATACAGGTACAGGCGTACAGCGAACGCCGTAGATATTAATTGCAAATAAGAAAAAGCTGATTTTCTATTTATCCAATATATTATCTTCTTTCATTTTGTCCATTTGGCAGACTGTCCATCCCCGAGAAAGGCAGAGTTTACAAGTGTATTTCCGGGAGAGATTTGGGCTGTCTTTGGAGTTGAGCCCTCTAGCCGACAAGAAGCAAACCCATTTCTAAAATAGATGAGAACAGCACAGAGTATCCCAAAGATTCCCTATTTCCCATGCCATCTTATTTATTAATTAAACAAAAAAAAAAAAAAAAGGAAATAGAGGATGCTACTTTCATTTCCTCTTTCCACCTTAAACAAATTTATGTTTTAATTAATTTCAGGATTCTCTTTGTCCAACCCTTTTTTGCCCTTTCAATATTTTGCAGTTTTCTTCCCTTTTTTTCAAACCATGCTTGTTTGTTTCTGCAAAATTTTATCCCATTTTATTCTTAGTTTTGAATGTTGCACCATTTAATGAAACTGGAGTAAACTGAATTCCAACGTAGGTTGGGTGTTGAATATATCGGATGCCAACAATTTAGTCACATACATGTTATGAGCAAGTCGTTTAAGTTACCTCTAAACGCTTTCTCAATCAACACTAATGTCTGTCATCCACTTAACCATAACAAAAGTTATATTCTTGTATTACTCTCTATACTTTAATTTGATCATTTTTAGTTCATGTGTTTTTTAAATTTTAAATTATGAATTCTCACAAGATGATAATTGTGAACTTGATTAAGTTAAGTTCCATTATTTCTAGAATATGATGCAGCAAACATATTATCATATATATAATGTCATGTCAATTTGTTATTTCCACGTATTGCTCATTAAAAATCCAGCTAATGGATTAACAAATGTCAGTTTTGTCGAGACTAAAATTTCAAATTTTGAAAAAGTAGGAAGACTTAAAATGATCTAGTTGGAGACAATTCAATTGAAGATTTTAGACTAAATCTAAATTGCAGGCACAATATAAAACTAGTAATTAAATTTAATCAAATTGAACTAAAATGAACCAATTCAAAAAAGAAATTTAACAATTTAACTCCATTAAAGAATATTAACAACACTTAATACAGGATGACGAGTTATAAGATGTTTCCTCTTTTGGGCCCAAATACTATGGGCGTGCAATTCGAATAATTGTCGACTTCTAAGAAATCCATCAATGTTTGAAGGTATATAATAAAAAAATATAAAATTGAAGTCAAGCTAAAAATCCTCTCTTTTGTTTAATTATGAAAAAGAACATATTTAAAAAAGAAAAAGGCATCCGATGCAGCCAAGTAAGCACTGACACCAAAGTAAATTATGTTTGATACACCAAAGCGAATCTTTCTTCTAATAAACAAACTATGTAACGGTCATATCAACGATCTCTTAAGTCTCTACTGTTTGCCCACTGTTCTCCTCATGCATTCAATTAATTTACTATACATGCCACTACTGCCGACATTGATAACCTCGCCGCCTACCCCATCAGTCGCGACGCTAATCTTAACAATTATTGAGAAATTGAAATGGGCTCACCGCCCCTGCGGTAAAAATCTCTTTTTTTCTTGTCACCAACGTGAAAATCGTAAATAAATCACAAATAGTCCAAATATTTCCAATAAACTTAATTACTTTTAACATTTGTTGGGCACGAATCCTACGCGGGAGTTACCCAGATCGAAACCGACACGCGTCCCCTGTTGTTGCACGTTCCCAATGATTGACAACGACGAGGACGTTGGCGCAAACGCGAAACAGAAGGTCCCAACGGAATCAACCGGTATCATGTAATTCTTAGCCGGTAATGGTAAAACTTTACCCTCTGGGAAGTGCAATGACAACGTTGGCACATCCACGCTACTCTTCGTAGACAAATTGTAACACGTGTCAAACAACGCCACGCTATCAGCTGACGGTAAGTTCTTTGTCCCTTTAGCGAACGCATCACGGAGAACATTATAGGTGTCGCTCTGCAACCGTGTCACGGCGGTTCCCGAGTCGATGATAATCCCACCATTACCTGACTCGTCCATTTGGAATGCTGACTCAGGAATCGGGAGCAACTCGCCACCCACACTGATCCCGGTTAAACCAAGATAATAAAACGTGTTTAGCTGGTGGTTACGAATTAATGGAGCTGTAATGGTGTTAGGAGGGAAAGACGAGTCGAATTCAAGAGTGGATGCGGAGTCAGAGTCACGATCCACGAGACAATAGGAGAAACTACTTGCATTAAGCTGGGAGGTAAAGGAGAGCGGGCCGCCACCGAGACCAAGCAAGCCTCCCGCTCCAACAAACAACCCTTCGTTATTATGGCCACAACCAATGGCTACATTGTTGACAGAATCCGAGCCGAGGGTGATGGTTTCGGTGACAAAGTCACCCACAGTGTAAGACCCGTCACCGTAGGAAACCTCGTAGACGCATGTACGGTCATTTCGACATTCGGAATCGTCAAGGTACTTGCATTGTTGGGTGTCGCACTTTAGCGGAGAGTAGGAAGACGACAAAGATGGCTCGAAGATTGGGTCGGATTGTTGGTAACAATCGGCGCAGGGTGCGCATTGTACCCAGTTGACGTCACTGCCTGTGTCGAGTACCATGTATACTTGACTCGGTGGTTTCCCGATTCCAACTCGGGAAAAGTACTCACCACTTCCTTGACTCGAACCGGACACAATAGGACCTTCCAGATCCTCAGCTCCAAATTCCAATCCCGTATCAAGGGGTTTGAGATCTGACCTTGAAATCCCGTTGACAGCCAGATTCAACCGAGTGACGAGCGAGCTGACTCGAGCTGAGTCACGCTGGAGTCGGGATAAGGTTAGCGCTTTGTAATCAAGGTGGGAGCCTTTATGAATAGAAACTCGGGGATGAATTTGAAGGGAGATGGAAGACGGAGAAGAAGATGGAGATGAAGCTGAGAGGCTTTGGTCCAATGGGGTAAATGCTGGCTTCTTGGTGGGGTCGAAGGAGAGGACATTTTTGGTCTTCACAAGAGCTTCAGCGACGTCGAGAGCTGTGGTGGGTTGAGGAGTTTGCAGCAAACTACGAGAGCAGCCAACAAATGGAGCTGTAAAGAAGAAACAGCCAGCGAAGAGAAGAGCAAAAAGAAACCCCATTTTGTAAAAGCAAGAAAGGAAGTGGGAGGTAATAGGAGCTGGTGATATGGTGGGTTTTTATTGAGAATAGAAAAAGGATAAAGGTTTGAGTGGGAGCTAAAGAGAAAGGGTGTGAATTAGTATTTATCCAACCAATGCAAAGCTTTGATTTGTTTTGACAAAGGTAATTTTAATTCATGAGGGCTGGGGCTGGGGCTAGGGCTGGGGCTGGGGCAGGGGGCTCATTACCTTTGCGTGGTTAGCAATGTTGATTTTTATCCCGCTTAATAAGCAGGATTTAGAGGCTTTTGTTTACCATCTCCAAAAGGGGGAATCCAATAATCCATGGCTTTTGCTTCTCGATGTCTGCATCCATCACGGCTTGGTGGACTACTGTTTCTGTATCAATCAGGTCCGTGAAACTTCTGAAAATTGATAGGTAAAGCGAATGAGGATGGCGTCCACAAAGTTTAATTTAAGTTCTAGTGTTGGGATCTTAACACTTTCTCAACAATAATTAAAGTAAGTAAATAATATGCTATCATCAGTTGCTTTAAGTTTATGAAATGTGATGATATTCCCGTGCATTCCATGCTCATGATTAGGATAGCATCATTTAGTCCAAACTAACTTTTCTCTTTTTTGGTTATCAAACACAGGAGCAGTGGACCACCCGCCCTATGCCTTCCCTTCCCGACGGATTATTAGTGGTGGGGACGGAATGTCACGTGAAGTTTGCAAGTTACCAAATATTTCATTACATTTATTTATACGCCATATTTTTCCCTAAACGTGGGATTACCCATTTTCTATTAAAATCGACAAAATTTACTAAACCAACTCAATTGTTTTAATAGATTTTGGTTTGTACCATTTTGTTGATTATTTCTATCTGTTAATGATTTTTTAATTTAAAAATTAACTTGACCGAAAATTCCACTTATTTTATTTTTTTTAAATTGTTTAAAATATAATATATATAACATATAAAATAAATATATAGTATTTCAAGCCCAATAATTCAACTTAATATTTAAAGTCGGTTAACCAATTAAACCAGACAACCTAAAGTTGGTTCGGTTATATCGGTTCTTAAGCTCTAATTTGGTCAAGTTGATTTTGTATATTATGGTCAACTAAGTCGGTTTAATAAAAAAAATAGTCCACCCAACTAAAAAATTTGAATGCTCTCCCACATCAAATATAATTGTCAATAAAGTTTTTGCTTAATTAGTGTCGTTGTTGCAACATTTTAAAATATGAAGATTAAAAAGCGCTTAAATATGTAATATTTCTTTTAAAACAATATATTTCACTTTAAGGGTCGAGAGTTATTTAGTTTAAGAATTGTATCAAATAAATAATAGAGTTGGTGTCACTAATCAATTTAAAACCAACTCATTTGGAACATAATTAAAATATTCATTCTATTTAAAAGTAAAAATTATATATTATGAGGGATTTTTTAAAAATATTTTTACATTTTATATAAAATTTGTAAAAAGAACAATATAAACTCAAAACAAATCCACTTTAATTATAATAATTCATTTTTTAGTAGTGTCGAAAAATTTGGTTTTGAGGTTGAACAACTAAAGTTGAGTTAATTCAAACAAATTAATCAAATAATTAAAAATATAATTAGCTACTAATTAATTAAATACATTACTTAGTATAGTGTCGGGACTAAGTTGTAAGTGATCTCAACTATTAAAATTAGATTAGGAGTTTAATCAAGTCCTCAATATAACAACCCGAAAGTCAATGATGTCGGAAACTGTAACATTCATTTTTGTCGTCGAATTGAGGTTACGTAGTATTACGACATATATTAAAACATTTAACATCATTAAACTATTCATATATTAATTTAAATATCAATAATCAAAATTAAATATTATTCATAGCATAAATACATTTATTGTAACAACTCGATTTTTAGTGGTAGCGGAAACAGTGGTTCGAGGCCACTAAATCTGGCGAGTAAGTTTGTAAATTTATTATTTAATATTTACGAGTCAAATATAGTATTAAAAAGGTTTTTGAATTGGTAATTTGTATTTTATAATGATTTATTAGTCAAGTGATTTTAAAAAGTGAGGTATTGGAATCTCGTTTCTATAAACCGAGCCGTAAATATTTTTATAAATATTTACGGAGTGTAATTAAGATGGTATTAAAATTTGTTGAAAATTTTTAACGTTTCGATAGTTAATTAATTAAAAATGACTAAATTAAAAAACGTGTAAAACTTGCTAATTATAATAATTAAGTGATTAAATGGCTTGATTAATAAAAGGGGGAGAATTTAAGAAAAAATTATACCTAAAATAAATAGATGAGGCGGCATAAGGAGAGAAAATAATAAAATAAAGCCATTTAATGGAAAAATGGTAATTTAAGTAAAATTAAAACAAACAAATAGAAAATTCTAAAAGTTTCTATTGAATTCATCTTCAATTTCGGTTCAAAAACAGACATAGGAGAGAGCTTAAGCTGTTCTTCATATTTTTGCTTCATGTGAATTCAATTCTTATTCGTTACTTGTTTTTATATTTTTGAGATTGTTACAATTAGGTCCAACTAAATCTTACCTTAGTTTTTTATTTTATTAAAAATTTTGAAAGTTGCCATTGATGAATATTAGATTTTTTTGATGAATAACATGGATTTAGAGCTTTGATTATGTTGTATGATGATTTTATAAAGTGATTTTGTTAAATATTGATTTTAGGATTAAATTGTGAAAAGGTTAAAATATTAGGGTTTGATAGTGAATTTTTGGTTTATTAGGGGATGTATAATGGCTTAGAATATTTTAATAAATTATTTATTGAGGAAAATGAGTTAATTTGATAGATTAACTAATTAAACGATTAAATTGCAAAAATTGTAAACTTTTGAGGTAATTGTGTAAATTTAAAAAATAAAAGAGTATTAATTGTGAAATGAATTGGAAGTGAAATATATGCTAATGAATGAGTAATTTTATATTTTAGATCAAGATCCCGTAGAAACTCGTGAAAAAAGAAAAATAGCAGAATAGTCCCTGGACTTCTGCAATTGCTACAATTCAGCCCAGGTAAGTTCGTACAGTTAAAAAAATTTAATATTTTGTATAAATTGATGAATGATATTCTTTATTTATTCTATTGCTGAAATTATAATATTGAATTGGATTTTGGTTTGAATGGAACACGGGATTTGAGTACGTTCGTATTTTTGTGTATGATGGTATTGGAAGGAGACTGTAACACCCCAAACCCGGCCTAGAAGTTAGGCCCGAATCCGGCATGTCACATTTAAGTGTTTTTGCGAAAACCTTGTTTTCATTCAAAACCCTTCTAAAGAAAAGTTAAGTAAAATCCAATTTGCTTTCAAAACGAGGTGTATCCAAAAAAATCATTTCCCTGTTACTATGTAAAAATTTCCTTTGACAGTGGAAGCTCGTTCTTAAAACACAATTATTTTCAAAAACTTGAAATTCGCTTAAAAGAAATAAATCCAGGTTCCGTTTCAAAATTACAATGCATAGTGGAAGTGATGGAATAATAACTAGAGGGAAACATTGTTACAATTCGAAATGAAATAACTTGAAATCTAGAATTTAGACATTTAGAAAAACTGGTCTAATCGTCTTGCTAGTTGGCCACCTCTGAATCCCTCCATCCGTCGAACCGCCTACTGAGGATTACCTGAGAAAAATAAAAGAGGGAGTGAGTTTTTGAAACTCAGTGTGTACGACCCTCGTCAAACAAATAGCATACATATCATATTATTAACATAACAATATCATACATACAATGCTGTGCAAACCCTCTCCAAATAATCCATCCGGTACACATCGTCTCCGTCCCGCCGAAACACATCTGTGGGGATTTCTAAATTGACCCACCCATCCGATACACATCAAGGGTAGCCTGGTTGCGGTACTACCAAAGGTTGCAGCAAAGCTGCTAATCATATAATGGGCTTAAAAAGCCATCGGTGGATCCACAGTTGTCAAGCAACCATGCGATCCTCATATACTTCCTCCGTTCCATAATTCCCATCCATATGCAACCTAAACAGAATATCACATGAATGCAGCAAATGTACATGTAACATCCATAAATTTTACCTTTAACACATAGGGGTATTTTAGTCATTTTACACATCAAGGGTATTTCGGCAATTCTACCCTATAGGGGTATTTCAGTAATTCTTAACAGTATGGGTCTTAATTACGAACCTTGGCCCGTCAACAAGTCCTCGCGGCTAAAGTGAACAGACACTACACACCAGATAGGATTCCAGAGAAGAGAAGGTGGGTCATTAAGACCGCTTAAGTACCAAGCTCTCCCTAGATTGTAACACCCCTTACCTGAGACCGTTGCCGGAGTCGAGCACGAGGCATTACTAGACTTAACTACTAATTTGGGGCATAAAAATTGAAACTGTCCATCTGCGTCAATTGACTAAATTGACTATAACTCGAGTTACAAAACTCAAAATTTAGATCCATAATTTTTTCTTGAAACTAGACTCATATATCTTCTTACTATATTTTTTTCAGAATTTTTGGTATGGCCAATTAGTACAGTTTATTCATTAAAGTTTCCCCTGTTTCACTGACCAATGGTTCTGACCTCTCTTAACCTAAATTCAAATATCTCATTGTACAGTTTTCATATATTGTTCCCACTTATTTCTATTGAAAATAGACTCACTAAGGAATCTAGACATATAAATTATAACTCATAATTATTTTTGTAAAATTTTTAATGATTTTATAAAGTCAAAACAGAGGACTTCAAATACCATCCTGACCCTGTCTCACTAAAATTCAAATATCACAGAATATAAAATTCCTTTTCCTACCCTGTTTCTTTCACATAAAAATATACAAAATAAGATTTAATTCTATATCTTATTCACTTTCTAATTCTATTTCTCCTATTTTTGGTGATTTTTCAAAATCACGTCATTGCTGCTATTCAAAAATTATTTCATTGCAAAATATTGTTAACTAGTTTATAACATCTTTACTCCATTTCATTTAAACATAAAACAAAAGCTACCGGAATTGATCTGGATAGTGAGCTTTTTTGTGATGATCCGATCTACCAACTTCCCTTTAATTCAATCTACATAAAAATATCTAACACACACAAGTAAGCTTATTGAAGCTTAGTAAGTTCATAGGTTTAAAAGTAATGCTTACCAAACATAATATTTTTAAACAATAACAAAGCATTTACTATAGTTCCCTGCCATTCACAACCATTGTTATGATACTTCACATAGTTGAGCTCAACATTAACAATTACTCAATCTCTTTCAATAGGTTCACACCTCTTGTATTACTTATTATCAAATTAGGAAACGTCTTACGAATTTGAGTATGTCGTTGCTCAGTGCCACGTTTCACAACTCAGTATGGTTTTCCTTATTGAAACACCATACCTACATTTTACAACTCGGTATGGGAAAGGCCATACCTACTTTCTTAACTCAGTATAGTTAATACCATACCTACGTTTCACAACTCAGTATGGATGATACCATACCTACGTTTCACACTTTGCCATGGATCAACTATGGTCTTTTCCGTCAATTCATCACATGTCATGATACGAACGTACTCAATCCTGCGTTTTTCCTAATTTAAATTAACACCTTTATTCTTTTATTTTATCAAAATTTTCACAATCCCACAACAAATTCATATTTAATAACACATTATATCATTCAATCATTCACAAATAAACATGTAAATTCAACCATATGAACTTACCTGGCTGATTTGTAAAAGATATTGAAATTTAGGGACTATTCCACAACTTTTTCTTTTCCTCGTTCTTTTTTGGGTTCTTGATCTATAATGAAAATTATTTTCACTCATTAGCATTTATTTCATTTCTATTTCACTTCATAATTTATGCTCTTCAATTTTTGAAATTGCACTTTTACCCTAAAATTTACAGTTTTTACAATTTAGTCCCTACTCAATTCACCCATCAATTGAACTAATTTTTCTCAATTAACACTTTATTTTATCATTATAAATTATTTCACAACCTTTGATATTCTGAATTTCAACACCAACCTCTAATTCACAACTTTTTCACAATTAGGTCCTAAATATCATTTTCTATCAAAATCACTTAATAAAACCACCTTAATATGAAATTAGAATTTAAATTTCATAATAATTCATCATAAACTTCCCTTAATCAGCTAGGTTAACTTCTAATTTCACCCACTAAATCAAAAACTAATGAATTCTATAAGTGGACCTAGTTGTAAAAGTCATAAAAACATAAAAATTATCAAGAAAAAGCAAGAATTAAACTCACATGATGTAAAAATATGAAAAACCAGCTTTCTCCAGACCTCCTGTGGCATTTTGGCTGAGAAAATATGAAGAGATCTCTAGATTTTTCAATTTTGTCCTTATTTTATATGTTCAAATTATAAAATTTCCAATTTTTCCCTTATTTCCCTTATTTTTCTGATGATTTTATTGCCCTTGCCATCCAACCTATTCACTTTTAGGCTTAATTTTCCTTTAAATCCTCATTCTTTTAACACCTGAGCTATTTAATCCTTCTAGCAAATTTTGCATTTGTTACAATTTAGTCCTTTTTATTTAATTGACTACCCAAATGTTTAAATTTCTCAACCAAACTTTAATACTAACTTAATGACACTCCATAAATATTTCTAAAAATATTTATGACTCGGTTTTCAATTCGAGGTCTCGATACCTCATTTTTTGACATATTTGACATAATAAATTCTTTTAATTCACCAAATTCACCAATTCACAAATTCTTCTAAATTCCTACTTGACTCATAAATATTAAGTTACTATCTTATTCAATCTTACTTTTCGGATTTAGTGATCTCAAATCACCGTTTCCGACACCACTGAAAATTAGGCCGTTACATAAATCCAATCCTAGACATGTATATGCTCGTTGCCACACCTAAACCTTATGACTTGTTCACAGTCGCACTTAATAAATTATTAAAGTTTTATGTATGGTTAAGCAATTTACCAAATACTAAGCCCAAGACCCCTTACAAAGCCCAAACAAATTCACATACGTTCATATGGCCCACCAGGCCCAATCTCATTCGTATGGCCCACTAGGCCCAAATCACAATCATATGGCCCATCTGACCCAATCACATTCATAGGGCTCATCTGGCCCAAATCAATTCCAAGCCATGTAACCAGCATGACTAGTACATCACTTATTACCAAACCATCAAATTCATCTATTTTGAGCCTACAGCCCATCAGGCCCATTTTGCCCATTCTGGCCCGATTGGCCAAAACACGGCCCGATTGGCCAAAACACGGCCCAAGTCCATGAGATCGCTTATGGGGCCTCTGATAACGTATCGATTTTCCCTTACGAGTGTTCGCACACTCGCAAGACTACTGTAGCCAAAATTTTCGACTTTTCGGCATTTCGGGATTTGCCGATCTAGTGTGTGTGTAGTGTATGTACACACCTGATAACAAAACGTGCTGCGATATCCTTAGCCACGATCCTACAAATGACATCACTCAAAAATTAATCACAAATACTTATCAAATACTTTACCAAAAGCCGAAGTCTCACCTTAACCTTACCTGAAACACCAAGCCTTATTATCCCTTCTTTGATCACTAGTCACGCGTATCTCCTAAATCTGCATCATTCTTAATCATTAAAAACAGAATAATAGGTGACTTGTATCCAACACAAGTCCCCATTTCCCTATCTATGACCATTCAGCCAACACCTAAACCATAATTGAGAATATTTACCCAAGAAGCAATCGGCCCAAGAGGTATTTGACTTTTGAGATTAGTATAGTGAAAGGGGTTATTCGGCACAAATAGGAAGAAGGAGAGAAGAAGGAATCAGCTAAAACCAAGGGTGTATCAAAAGAGAATTTGAGAAGAGAAAGTATGGAAGATCAGCAAGCAAAGAAGGAATTAAGCTTCTGAGTACTTAGAGAGAAAAAGTGTTTTGGCAACTCAAAAATGAGGAATTTGGCTAAAGGAAAAAAAACAATTTTGGCATTACCCTAGAACCCCAAAATCGACACCTACTTATAGCCTATAGTCGAATTTCCTATCCCCAAATTCCCAATTCGGCTCAACCTCTTCCACATATCTCATCTCCTAATTTTTCTCCACGATAACTCCCCAATCATTTTCCTAAATTTTCTCTTCTGATCACTCTCCTTAGAGTCCATCATCACACCACTTCCAACCTTCTAGAAGGCCAAAATTAAACTCCTAAAAATACTAAGCTAGGATTCGAACCTAGGATCTCCTTACTAGTCCATAACGCCACCTTCCTATACTCTAAGTAGCGTCATTTAGCCGCTCCACCACAAGGCTCTTTGATGCCATTTTTCCCTATTTTTATTTAAAAGCCCAACTAGTCACCTGATTCCTTTAATGATTAATTAAGAATTCCTTCTCCTCAAAGTTTGAACCCAGCACTTCTCCAACACCCCTAGACACTCCAAGTTCATTAACCTTCAAGGCCTACATGCCAATTGTCACTTTCTCGGTCACTTAAAAATTTTCTAAGACCCAAAGCCCAAAGCCTAATTCTTCTAGGCCTAGAAATTTGGGGCGTTACAGAGACAATGACATTTTTCCCAAGTAAATCGGGGTTCAACATTTGTTGCAAACTCTCGTGTTTTACTTTCTATTCAACTCTTATAAGTTTTTGTTTAGCTCTTACGAGCTTTTGTTCAGCTTTCGAGCTTCTGATTGGCGTATTTGGGAGGCCTAGCTCTTATGAGCTTCTGTTGACGATGTAATCTTATTCGTAAGTCGTTCTTCAATTTGGGAAAGATTTGGTAAGGTGATTTATTTATTGAAATTAAAGACATGTTATTTATTTTTGGTAACGACTTGAAAACGGATGTATTCATTGATTGAAGTTGTAATTGACAGGGAGTTATCGTGAATGATTTTTATTATTTGATTTATTATAGTTAGTTCGGTAAGATATTTATTTTTCCCGTCGAACTTACTAAGCTTCATTAAGCTTATTTGCGTTGTTTAATGTCCTTGTAGATTTCGGAAAGGTTGGACGATCAGACCAACACTCAAGTCACACTATCTAGCTTATTTCGATAGTTTTTAAAATGTTCAATATGGTTTATATAGTATGTATAGGTTTTTGTAAGGTTTAGCCAAGGCTTGGCTTGTGAAAATATTATGATAGATATTTTGTTTAAATAACCAACTTACATATTGGTATGAGAATGAGGTATATTGTGTTATGAGTATGAGTGTTATATGTATGTATGTAATTGAATTATAGTGAACTTTGGTAACTCGGTTGGGTAAATAATTAGGTAAGTTTGGATATTTTTTTTAAAAGTTATCATTTAAGGTACTTAATGGCATATTGGTTGTATGTGGTGATAATACATGTTTAAGACATAATTTTAGCTTGTGTTGAATGCTTTGTTATGGATTGTTGATGTGCAATTTGTTAAGGCTAGGTTGGTGTCAATTTGGGTGAGAAATGTGGCATAGAAAATAACCTATTTTCGTCCACACGAGTAGAGACACGGGCGTATGTCTCAGCCGTATATGACATTTATAAGCCTAAAACCGAGTTTACGGGGCTCTAAAAATAATTTGGAAACATCCGGGGACTAATTTGAATCAAAATAGAAAAACATAAAATTTTGAAAAATGTTAGAAACAAGTCACACGGGCGTGTGAAAGAGACCAGCCTGTGTGGCCTCAAACATGGTCATATGGCTACCCCACACGCCCGTGTAGCTAACTGTGATCGTGAGAAAAATCCTGCACCTGAAATTAATAAGGCACACGACCGTGTGGCTAGGCCGTGTCTGACACACGGCCGTATGATAGCCCATATCCCATGCCGTGTGTACCTTATAAAGTTTCCAAAACAATGCAAACTTTCATCCAACACTTAGGTACCAAGCTAAAT
Organism: Gossypium australe; assembly: GCA_005393395.2. Lineage (NCBI taxonomy): Eukaryota > Viridiplantae > Streptophyta > Magnoliopsida > Malvales > Malvaceae > Gossypium > Gossypium australe. The sequence continues at coordinate 17,911,841 of CM016625.1, read as the reverse complement.
CAAAATCAACCATTTTAATACTTTAAAACACATTCCAACAAGCCTAAAACATGCCAAAAACATTTAACCTAAGTGTCTAACCAATGTGTCTTTATTGACACCATAATTCAATTATCAAACTAAATATACATTTCATACCAAACTAATTTGCAATCAAAGTTCTCAAGTCCAAACATTAAACACATGCCAAACTCACCATAATTCAAACACTTTAATAAAGTCTATACCAAAATAGCCAAAAAAAATTACATGAACATTTACTTTTACACAAAGCCAAAGGCACATACAACTTTATACCAACCTAAGGTACATCACTTGAATTAAGCATTCCAAAATATAGACAAAACACACCTATTACATGCCATATAACCTTAAGATAAACATGTCAAAATCTACCGATAGGTATCTGAATAGTGTGACCTTAGGTTGATCTGATCGCCCAATTCCACAAAACATTATTTACAAAGAAACATGAACAATGACACAAGTAAGCTTCAATAGAGTTTAGTAAGTTCAACGACTGAAACGATAAAACTTACCGTATAGACATATCAAACACCTAATAATAGTTAATAAACAATAATCATGTCAATCACAACCATTCAACATATGAGTCTTTATGTTTATACACATGTTGTATAACCTAATCAATTATACTAAATCAATCAATACCAATTCTCACTTTATACATTCAGAAGATAATGTAAATATTTATAAAATTAAATAAAAAATCATATAACCATTGAAAACCTACCTGATGAACGATATAAACGGATTTGGATTCGCGTTTAACCATCCAGAACACACCAGAACGCTTAAACGAACCAAATCAACCGAGAACACACCTGGGCCTTAAGTGCCTAGCCCATAGGCTAGCATCCCTCCATAACACACTTGGGCACCAAGTGCCAAGCCCGAAGGCATTACATCTACCCCCGGTAACACCAGAACCACTATAAATATAACACGACAGTTCGCAACAAATGCTGGACTCTGTATATTCAGTGGATAATAACAATTCACTTTCTCACATTGTAGCAATTTGCAACAATTCAAATATATATATATATATATATTAACATACCACAATTCACAAAATCAACATAATATTAGCAATTATACCAAATTAAACCGTATAAACTTATTAGGGCTAAATTGTAGAGATAGTAAAATTCAGGGACTAATTAACAACTTTCCCTTTTTCAGGATTATCTATTGGTTCTTGATCTATATATAATAGTTAAATTCAATTTATTAAATTAAAATACTTTATCATATTCATTTTATATATATATATGACTTATAATTTCTATTTTACAAGTTTTCCCTAAACTTTTAGGTTTTATTCAATTTAGTTCCTAAAATTGAAACTATTAAAAATTTCATATTTAATCCCCAATACACCTAACCAATTCTAATTCCATCCATAATCAGCCTTCAATCACTTAAAAATTACAATATTTTCATGCTATATTTAACATTTTTGCATATTAGTCCTTATATGCAAGAGTAAAGAAATTCGCTTAACAATATAGTCCTAAAATACTTCCAAGATTTAAAATCTTCCATTTAACATGAAGGACATCCAAAAATCATCATTGGTAATTTTAACAAATTTTAACAATTTTGAAAACAGAGATACGGATTAGCTAGACCTAATTGCAACGATTTCAAATATATAAAAATTGCTAAAAACAGGATATAAAAAAAACTTATATACATAAACATAAACTTGACCAAACCTTGGAGCATTCATCCATTGTGCATTCAGTCTTGAAACAAAAGAAACAAGAGAGAAGATGATACTTTTATCTTTTACTTAATTTTTACTTAATTATTGTAACATCCTAGATTTTGGGGTTAGAAGTTTTGGGTTTTGTGGTTAAGGTCAGTGAGTTGGTGGTGCTATTGAGTTTAGTGGCGCGTTTAAGTGTCAGAATATACCCGTTGGTCTGGTGGTTGAGTGAGTGTTAGTGAACCTTTGGGTTCTGGGTTTGAGTTGTTGTGTACGCATTTTGGGAGCCTTTATATTGTGTTTTATTTTATTTAGTTTTAAGTTAATATTTTTAATAACTTATTTTTATTTTATTTTATTTTATTTTATTTTCTCTTCTGGACGTTTTTTTTTGCTTTTTGGGTTTCTTCTCTTTTCTTTTTGGGGAAAAGTGGTGGTTTTCAAGGGACCTCAATTTCCTGGTCGTCGGGTCGGCATCTGAACGTTTACATTCGCGAAACAGGTATGGGATACGAAACTTTTCTATTTTACTTTGCGATTATTCGTTTCGGTATCTCTTGAGTGTGCCTTAAATTCCGTCAATTTTGGGCGTTAGAGGTTGAATAACACGGGGTATATGGCATGTTTTGCTATACTCTCGTTATTGTAAAGGTTAGAGACCGATTTGGGTGGCTAGAATGGCGATTTTGGCCTGTTCTGATATGGTTTCGTGGCCATTAGGGTTTCCACACGGGCGTGTTCCAGCCACACAGCCGTGGGCATTTGAGAATTAGGGTTTTCGGGCTAATTTTTGTGCCACACGGCCGTGTGGCCGACTTGGGGATTTTATCATTTCTCGCACAGCCGTGTCCCTCGGGCACACTGGCGTATGAGTTTGGGGATTAGGGTTTGAGTGATTTGGTGTCACATGCCTGGCCACACAGGCGTGTGTTATGGACACATGGCCGTGTGTGGTGGGCACACGGGCATGTGAGACCCTCACACGGCCGTGTCAGCCCTGTACACAAAGTTAGTGCAAATGGATAGAGAGTTACATGGCCCGTTCACATGGTCATGACCCTGGTCTACAAGGGTGTGTGCCTCTTCCACACAGCCGCGTGCCTCCCTTCACACGGGCGTGTGCCACAGTCACACGTCCGTGTGCCCCTTTCACATGGGCTTTTGACCTCCCACACGGCCTAAGCATTTTCCACACAGCCAGAGCACACGGGCGTGTAGTCCTAAGACACTTATATTGGTTCGGTGTGCCTTTCTGATCTGAAAATGTGATCGTGCGCTTCAACCCTTGGCTAGGCTTAAACAAGGGTAGTTAAGAATTCTGATCTGGGCTTCGGCCTGAGTGTATCTGTGTGACTGTCATGTGAAATGTTTGAATCTGAATCTATTCTGTTAGGTGTGTGTGCACAGCTATTCTATCTGACTGTCTGATATTGTGTCTCTGTTCTGTGAGATTGTATGCATACATACATCTGCATAAAATATTTTGGGATTGGATTGTTGTAATACCCTGAAAATTTCTACGGTAAGATATTATCTTTGATATAGTACAATAAGGAAATAAAGTTGCAAAAAGAGAAATTTTGGAGTTTTGACAACATTGGGAAGTATATTATGATATATTAATTCAAAAAAGGACTAAATGGTAAAAGTGAGAAAAGTTTTGTTGCCTAACAGTAAATACTCAAAACTCGAGGGGTTAAAGTATAAATATGGAAAAGTTGAAGGACTAATAGTGTAAATATTTTAAGGGTGAAATGATATACAAACTAAGGAAAATGGATGAATTAGGACCAAATTTAATATGTGAAGAATTTTAAGGGACTAAATTGTAATTTTACCAAATTAAATGATGACTCAAGGATGGAATTTTAAAAGATCCTGAAGGACAAAATGGTCAATTAGAAGGAGAGAGAGATCTAGAAGGCAATGATGATGTTGATGATATTTTATAATTATTTAATTAGATAAATATTATTTATGAAAATTTTAATTAGATATTTTATTATTTTATTATTATTTATTTAGCATATAAGGAAGGAAAGATGAAGAATTACCATCTTCTTTCCCATGGATCAATGTGAGAAGAAGAAAGAAAGAAAGAAAGTTTTACTTTCTTTACAATTTGGTCCTTCCACCAAAAATTCACCATTTTCACTTAGAAATCAAAAGAATTTCCATGGTTACCAAGAGAGAAAGATAACAAGAAGATCATGGGGAGTCAAGATATCAAGTTAGGTTCAAGAAATAGAAGCTAAATGAGAGAGAAAAATCAAGTTAAAGATTGAAATCAATAGGACAAGGTAAGAACATCGAGATTTCAATATATTTTTATGTTTGTTATTATTGAAAAAGCATGGAAATGATGTTATAGTAGAGTTTTCTTATACAAGGTTTTATATTCTTGATATGCTAGTAAAGGGAAATAAGAGAAAGTGATGGGAAATATTTTAGAAAAAGGGAATAAAAGTGTTATAAACTTAGTAATCAACATTTTGCACTAAAACAGTTTTGGACAGCAGTAGTAGTCTAACTTTGAAAAATCACTAAAAATTTTGTAAATCGAATTAGAGGTTGAATAAAATATGAAATTAACTTTTATTGAGCCTAGTTTTTCATAGGAGAAACGGTGTAAGCAATGGAATTGTAAATTATGAGATATAATAAATTTAGTGAGACAAGGTCAGAATGATTTTGGGTTCCCCTGTTTTGAATTTGAAAAATCATTAAAAATTATATAAAAATACTTGGGGGTTTAAATTTGTATGTTTAAATTATTAATGAGTCTATTTTCAAGAGAAACAAGTGGGAACATAATATGAATCTCGTACTAAGAGATAATTAATTTTTAGTAAAGAAAGGTTGAAGCTGTTAAACAGCAGAATAGAGATAAATTTAAAGATTTTACCGTACTTATTGGCTAAATTATAAATTCTGAATTTTTATGGTAGAAATATATTTGAGCCTAGTTTCAAAAAAATCAAGCGGATCTTAATTTGGAATTCTGTAGCTCAAGATATAAATAATTTAGTGACTATGACTCAAGTGGACAACTTTGAATGAACATTTTTATATAAGTAAATAGTGAAATTATAGATAATGTTACATATAAGCAAGTTAGATACATTAAGGATGTGGAATGAAGAGGAGGAGGAGGAAAATATATGAATATTCAACTAGTATGGGTTTACTTTAAAAATGGCTAATTTGCATGTTTTAGGTTCAGGTACTAAATTGAAAAAGAGTAAAACTTTAGGGGTAATTTTGTAAAAATGTCAGAAATGATCAAATTGAAGGAAATGAATTGTTTTAGTGTTTAAATTAATAAATTGAATGAAATTATTAATTTAGATTAAGATCGGGTGAAAAATCGGGGAAAAAAATTACCAAAATGCCTTTGAATCTTGGTATTTTTGTAATTTAGCCAGGTAAGTTCATATAACTTAGCTATGCATGTTTTTATGCTTGAATTGAATTGTGTATGTGATTGTATAAATATATATGTGAAATGATTATGTATCTGATAAAGCCCAATAAATGATAATGTTTGAAAAAAATGATAATACCCGTAAAGTGATAAAAGATAAAAACGATATTTTTATGCTTAAGTTTGTAATAACGAAATTTGCCCGGCCCAAAACCCAATAAACCCGAGCCCAATTGCAAAACCAAAAATTAAATAAAACAAAAAATAAACAAAATAAATTTAACAGTCCAAATGTCCATTTACAGTCCATAAACCCAAGACCCATATTAAAAGCCCATTACAAGCAAATTAAACCCAAAACCCAAAATTAAGCCCAATCTAAAACCAATACCAGACCCAAATCAAAGCAGCCCAGACTATAATTGCCCTAAACCCACCAATCCCTAGCCCGAATTTACAGTGACCCAATTGCCCAAAAAAAAATCAAAGACTTTCGGCAGAGGAGAAACCCTAGGCTTCCTAGGTGCGCCGCACGCCCTGCGCCTTGGTCGTCGTGTCTCGCGCCCCGCGCCTTGGTCCCCACGCGTGGCCCTTTGGCTACCACGTGCGTCCCACGCGCAAGCCTCTTCAGGTCCACGCATCATGCCAACGCCCCTCCCCACTCGCGTTGCACCACCAGCGCACCCTGAACCTCGGCCAGAAACCCATACGCCACTGTCTCCCACTTCGCGCGCCCATACCTGCAAGGAACCAAAGAACGAGAGCAAGACAAACAGGGATGGCAGAGAGATAAAAATATATTGTATTCTATTACCTGTTTTCTTTTGATTTTTGGTTATAAAAACCAAAATAAAACATTGTAAAAAAGGGGGATTTTTTTTTTAGATAGAGCAGAGCATACCCATAGAAATCGAATACAAGAAAATCAGACCGAAAAGGGTTTTCCGATTTTAATTTTAGATTCTATTCTCTCGATTTTCAACATATTGGTTTTATTTCTTCTCCTCGGGCGTGAAATCAGAATAAAAAAGGGGTTTTTGAAAGAAAAAACAGAGATTCGAAAGAGAAAAAGCCACAAATCATCAGAAATCAAAAGCAAGATTCAAAGGTTGATTTCCAGTTTTCATTGAGTATTTTCTGTCGATTTATTATTTCTTTTTCTTAGTCTTTAAAAAGTGAAAATCAAAAGAAGGAGAGGGAAAAGACTCACCGAATCCTTGCGGTCCCCTTGTCGGAAATGCTCCCTCCGTCGTCGGAGGTTGGCTGAAAAAGAGGTACCAAGGGCCCTCCTCCCCTGGTTTCCCAGTATCGGATGCCGAGGTTTCCTAGGGGACTCGAAAATGGATCTAAAGATCCGGCCTCGAGCATAGCTGGCCGTTCGCGCGGTGGCGCGATGAGGGGTGCGAAAGGCCCGACCGACGGGCATGAACGAGGAAGAGAGGAAACTTCCTCTCTGCTTCTGTTTACGAAACGAAAAGGGGGGAGCTTTAGGGGTTTTGCCTCTGATTTTTTTTTAGCCTAGGGAATTAGAGAAATAAATTCTGGGGTTAAGGGAATTAAGTTATGCCGTTTGGGGTACCTGGGGAACCGTCCACACCTCTTTAAATGGGGTATTTACACGATGAGTCCCCCATTCTTGCGGTGCTACTCAATTGAATCCCTTTTCCACCTTTCTTTTTTAAAATTTTGCCCCAATACTCTGCTTCACTTTAATTTAGTCCTTATTTGGTCATTCGAAACGCCTCACAATCAAGGGACTTGGGATATTTTCCATTTAGTCCCCTTATTTTCACGCGCATCACTTCGGCCTCTAACCCTTTTCTTTGTTTTTAATTCGCCTATTTAATCTTATTTCCCTTGTAATTTAGTCACCTTTCTATTATTAACATCATTTTATCACTTAACTGAATTTTATTATTATTATTATTATTATTGTTATAATATTATGTTGTATATATTTTATATTATTTTTTTATTATTACTATTATCACATTATTATCATATTATCATTATATTGTACCTATTTTTCATTATTACTACTACTATTATACTTATCTTATTATTTTGTACATACTTCGTATCATTATTATTATTATATCGTTATTACTATTATTATTATATTTACTATTGCCTCCACCATGACTAACATCCTTTCTTTGTTTTTATTCATTATTTGTTTTTAAATGTTATTTTTCTATTTTTGTTTTATCATTCCATCTTTTATTACCATGTTTTGCTAATTTCTCATGTTCGTTATTTCATTATAACTCAACTTTTTATCTTTCATTTTATTTTTTTTAAAATTCCAAAAAAGGCGAGTTTTCATAAAGGTAATATTCATGAGTTCGGGAATTCAAGATCTTATGCCCAATCGTGCTGGGTGTGACTTTTCGTTTGACCAAACAAGTGGGTATCATTTCAAATTTTGTTTCCATTTTCAAATAAGACGATATTAGTGCATGTGGAAGTTCGAAAAGATCGTGCCCAATCGTGCTGGGCGTGTTCTCTTTCGTATGACCGAATGAGCAAATGCCATTCCCAAAATTTCAAAAAAATATGTACTTGGAGGATTTCGGAGATGATCTTGGACTCAAGGACTTAGATTATCATGTCCAATCGTGCTGGATATGAAACTCTATTCCTTCGAAACAAGGGAAACTCGATATTCAAAAAATAGAATAAAATTTCAAAATCTTTTTTCAGGCTTTGCGACATTAGGACATTAAATAATCAATTTGGTACCAATTTTGGGCGTTGCGAGGGTGCTAATCCTTCCTCGCACGTAACCGACTCCCGAACCTATTTTCTCGAATATTCGTAGACCCGAAAACATTGTTTTAATAAATCAAATGTTTTATTAAAGCAAGGGTGATCCGATCACACCTAATAAAGGGTCGGTGGCGACTCCCTTTTTACTCATTTTCAAAACCCAAGTTCGATTCCCGTTTTTGTCAAAAAATGGTTACGACAGCTTGGCGACTCCACTGGGGACCCTTCGAGAGTCAGGCCGAAAATTTATTATTCTTTGTCCTTTTGTCAAGATTTGGAAAATCATTTTGAAAAATCATGTTTCTTTTGACGCATCTGTTGGTACTATGATTGCAATAATGTCGAGTCTCATAGGATGTCTCTGCATTCATATTTGCATGACCGTTATGGTCACACCCTTAAGTGGGAGCGAGAAGCTATGCCTTCGTGAGGTTTTCACCTCTGCATGGGCTAGGGGACCGCTTCCGGAATACATCCGTACCTATGGTTTCGTGAGGTTTTCACCTCCGCATGGCCATAGGGAAATGTATTCCCCTGAACTGAACTCGATCCGTATGAGCCTATAATGGGTGAGGATGGAGGAATCTGCTGGTTCGGGTACCTCTCTTTAGAACTAAACCACATGTAGAGAAACCTAGGAACCCATCTTGGACAGAACCACGATAAACCCCTAGTAGTCACCCCGATAGGTGTTTTATGTTTGCTTATTTCTCTTGTACTAATTTTTCGCTTGCATTAACGTTTTCTCTTATTTTGATTGCATTGCATGTCATCTCACATTAAAAGGTGTCGATCTCCGTACGGTTACTAAGATAGAAGCTTGTTATGGGGGACGGATTCCTTGATGAAGTAAAGGATAACGCGACTGTGCGTATATGGTCAGAGAAGATACAGCTCGAGAAAGGGGATAGTCTAGCCGAGGGATGTACATCGAAGTTAGGGGGCTTTACTCGCATCAGCATGACACAGAATGAGTTACAAGAATTAAAAGATATATGGGCTCATTGGGATGAGGGGACTAAGCAGCTTTTCTACCTTAATTATGGCGATTTACCCTATTTGCTTGACATCAGAGTGGACAAACACTTGTTTCGGGCCATAACCCAATATTGGAATCCCGCATATAGTTGCTTCACATTCGGGAAAGTGGATTTGGTACCTACCATAGAAGAATACACGGCTTTGCTGCGTAATCGAAGGGCCCAGGTCGATAAAGTCTACTTTAGGGTCGGTAATGTACCAACCTTGGTAAAGAAACTGATGAGCATCACTGGAATGAGTGAACAATGGGTCGTGGCGCGTATTCAGCAAAAAGGTGAAGGGAAATGTATTCCATGGGTAAACTTAAGGGATTTGATATTGACACATCCCGATGCCAAGAGGAAGGTTGACATCTTTGCCTTAAGTATTTATGGCCTAGTAATTTTCCCGAGAGCTTTGAGGCATGTGGACGAAGCAGTTGTTGACTAATTCGATCGTCTTGATAAAGGAGTTACGCCAATACCAGCTATTCTTGCCGAAACGTTTAGATTTTTAAATGCATGCCGGAGAGCGGGCGAGGGTAGATTCATGGGATGTGCGCAATTATTGCTAGTTTGGTTCCATAGCCATTTTTGGAAAGTGGATAGAGCATTTTGTCAAGTTCACTATGAAAATTATTCCCCATTAAAGGAGTTGGTGGATGAGCCCAAGAGAGATGACATATCAGAGGAAAATTGGATCGCACTCCTTCAAAATCTCCAAGAAAAAGACATTGAATGGAGAGCCCCTTGGTTTGTTCCGGATGAAATTATCTACCGTTGTGGGAGTTATGATTGGGTTCCCCTACTAGGAATTTGGGGAGCCATTGGGTATGCTCCTTTGCTTGTGCTAAGGCAATACAACTCAAGACAGTTTATACCGACGACTTACGGCCTAGCTCAATTCGAGTTTTCGTATAAAGGGAATAATTCCAAGAAGAAGGTTCGAGAGATCGCCGATGCTTGGAAACAAGTTTGCCAGATGAAAAGAATTGCTGTAGGTCCAATGGTAACCCTCGAATATAATGCTTGGCGGAGTAAGAGAATAAACGATAACGTCCCTGAACTAACACACGATGGTACTCAACCGATAGAAAAATACTTAGAAGTGGTCCCTTCCGAGGCGGAGATTATGAAGCAAGACTTTGAAAATAAAAATTCAGAGTTGAAAAAGAGGATAGAGCAACTAGAAGAAGAAAAGATGTATTTGATGATGGATATGGATGTCCAAAACTCGGAAGTCAAAAGATTGAAGAAAGGAAAGAGAAAGGCCGAAGAAGATTTGGAGAGCTTGAAGACGGATTATAGAAAGCTGCGTCTGTCAATGAGGACTGCCGGGTTGGGTAAAACTTCAGAACAATGGCGTCAAGAAATTCGAGAAGAGAAAGCCAAGGTTGATCAGTGGAGGGAAAAGTTCCAAGAGGTTCAAACACAAAGAGATGTTCTAAAGAAAACTGCAAGTGAGAACCAAAGGGAAAATGAGACACTGAAGGCTCGATTAATAGAACAAGAAAAGACGTTTAACCGAAGACACGACTCTATGGTGAAGCTAAAATCAAGCCTAAACCAGATTGAAGAGTTAAAAGGGAAGTTAGTAGGGCTCGAAATGGCATTAGAGAATAGTGAGTTTCGGTTCCAACAATCTCAGAATCAGATCAGAGAAAGGGATTACGTCATGGGTGAAGCAGTAACACAGATACGAGAAGTAGCTGAACACCTACAATCCTTAGCGGTCCAAGCCGACGTATTAAGTATATTGTATGAATCAAAGTCAGACCAGGGTCGAGAACTAGCCTCGCTCCTCTAGAAAATTAAAATTCTAGGCATAAGGGCTAGGTCGCTTATATGACTCAATTTCATGTAAAGGATTTTGTTTCTTAAATAAGCTTTCTATAAGAAACTAAATGGGAATCGACACCTTTTGCCTTCATTTCATGCATTTGCATCACATTACATCATCAAAGAAAGAAGGTGTTGATTAATATTTGATTGCTAAATAGAGGAGTTTTTCATAAGGAAACGAATTTCTTGATAAAGTGGGTTGTAATACGGTTGCCCAAATATAGTCCAAGTAAACAACAATATAAGATTGATAGTCCATATACAAGATTTTGCTCGATGATTCTAGCCAACACTGATTATTCAAGAGTCGTCACGTCTTGACCTTTTTAAAGAAATTATGGACACCACGGAGGATAAGCGAGTACGGCTCGAACCAAGCTACAAGGAACTAGAAGAGGCATCTACAAAGAAGGTTCACAAGACATGGCCATGATATCTTGCCACGAAGGAAAAGTTGGTGTTTTGCTTGGACTACGAGGACAAAACCGTATATGCAATCCGTTTTATGTAAAGAGCTTTATTTTCTAGAAAAGTTCTTCTAATGGAATTGAATTTATAATTAGCGCCTCTCTTTCTTTTTGCATTCATTTCATTTGCATAGCATTGCATCATCTTAGAAAGGGGGTGTTGATTCGCGTTTGATTGCTAATGGAAGAATCTGTCGTAAGAAAATGTGCTACTTGATAAAGTGGAATACGATACGGTCATCTGACCATAGCCTAGGAAAACGACGAGACAAGGCATTACTTGAAAATTCGAGTCGACGAGGATTATTTGGGAGCCATCCGAAGATTATGAGCATCACCGAAGGTAAGTGAGTGATGAGGTCAAACAACAAAGAGCCAAAAGAAGCGTCTATTAAGAAGGTTCATAAGACATGACCATAACATCCGGATACGAGGAAGAGGATTCGTCTAAAGATTCAAGCCGACAAAGATTGTTCGGGTGTCATCAGAGAATTATAAGCATCAAAGAGGTAAGTGAGTGATGAGGTCAAGCAACAAAGAGCCGAAAGATTCATCTATTGAGAAAGATCCACGGGACACGACCATGATATTCCGATACAGAGAAGAGGATTGGTGTTTTCACCTAGACTATGAGGAAGAGGCCGTATATGTGGTCTGTTTTATGTAAAGAGCTTTATTTTCTAGACAAGTTCTTCTAATAGGAATTGAATTCATAATCAGCGCCTATCTTTCTTTTTGCATTCACTCCATGCATTTGCATTGCATTTCATGCATTGACATTGCATCATATCATGTGCATTAAGATCTATAGAAAGACCCTGACTAGGCGAAATTATTTCAGTGACCTAGAAAACATGGAACAAAGGTTGGAGAGATTAGAGGCAAGACAGATATTGATCCAAGAGCAATTGATCAGAATTCAATGACAGATGCAAGAACAATCAGCCAGAATTCAACGAGAGATGCGGGAGCACATGCGAGGGTTCCAAGAGAATATACTCCAGCTACTAGCGGGTGGATTTGAACCAAGAAGAGGCCAAGTGGTCGACAATGTGGAGGAATACGAAGAAATTGTTTATTCCCCGATAAATATCCCAACTCAACCAGACGGGCGATCGCATGGGAGACCCATTACTATCAAGCCCCAATATCAGGCTAATACCTCGATCCCGTTGAACTTATTGGCTGGATCATGTTTTAACCCTGAGGAGAGTCGGACTAAACCAATGGTCCAGGCGGGGACAAAAGAAAGAGGGGAACGCACATTGAAGGCCCCGAAGAAAAAGGAAAAGGAAATAGGTAGTGCAAGTAGGGATGATCGAAGACCATTCACCGTGTTCCCACCTAATAACACGCCTACTCCAAACCAACTCAAAGACGAACAAGGGTCGATAAGACCTAAACCCGAAAAACCTCGAGTCACTCCTATTCCTATGTCATACGGAGAACTGTGCCTGAAATTGTTGGAAAAACAATTAATATCACCATATTATATGGCACCGTTGAAGCCTCCATACCCAAAGTGGTATGATCCTAATGCTAATTGCATGTATCATGTGGGAAACTGGGGGCATTCTATAGACAATTGCTTAGCTTTTAAGAGGAGGGTTCAAGGTCTTATCAATGCGGGGATTTTACAATTTGACGGTACTGGTGATATGGTTGGAGATCTACTCCCGAACTACCTTGAAGGGAACATGAGCGCAGTGACAAAAGGGATGGTGCAATTGAAGAGGTTTCACTGATACACCCTTATCCTCTCGGGTTTGTTTTGAACAATGGGACTGCGTAGGGATCCATGTATTTTAGCTAACCTAGAGTGATATGTAAAACATGCTTGTCACTTGAAGCCTAGAGGCAACAAGATTTCTTTCGTGAAATAGGCTTGTGTCCAGAATTGTTATTTCAATAAAATGCATCTTTGTTTTCACTCCTCGCATTTCACACTCTACATCGTTTCATTTTCATATCATGCTTTTAATTTTCTACCTCCAAGCCCACAATGGGCCCCCAGATATCAATGACATGAGCGATACTGTTACTGACTCCCTTTTAGAGAGATATGTGTCTAGAGGATCTAAGAACTTGGAAGATGACAGAGATCGCAACTTGTTTCCTAAAATATCAAGAATGGTAGATCCCAGCTTACGAAATGCCAGCAAACACTACAAGGGACATGAAGATAGAAGCTTAGCTTCCCGCAGGAACAAGGCAAGGAATCATTGAAGTATCCTCAAGAGTTCAAAGATATTTTCGTGTGATCACGTTAAGACGCACCGGGACTACTAAGGCACGAGTATGAAACCCATAAGGATATTTGAAGACCACATGCTGATGGTATGCTCAGAAAAGAAAATTGCATCAAACGCCAAATCGAGGAGGACAGAACTTATGTGCCTCTTTCCTTTTCTCCACGTGGGGCATGGACGTTATCAAGCCAATCTCCTCGAAAGCTTCTGGTCTGCATCGATTTAGTTTTGCGAAAGTTGATCTCTTTACTAAGAGGGTGAGGGTCACTTCATGTGCCAGTATCACAAAGTCGATGATCATTAGACCCAAAAAAAAAAAAGATTGTTAGGAAGATAACCTAAACTTGTGAATGTGGGCATATGGAAGTTATGTACCCTTTCCCAGGACCTCTGCTGGGGCAACGCGTTTTCGGGGCCGGGGGCCAAGCCCAAATTGGGTGAGGCGAAACAGATCCCGATATGATCAAGTGAATGTGTAGAGAAGATGTTGAAAGATGTCCGTCACGATCAGATGAAGTGAGTTTTTAACAAAAAGATCGCCTTAGAAAACTTCATGACAGGGTTTTGAAGAATATCCTCTCCATGCAACAAGAACTTCAGAAGAAAGAAGATGCCGAGCCAGGAAAGGCTTTAGGTAGCAAAGAAGGCTTGTTCTAGGGAAACAAAGATATTGTCTGAGGTAGGCGAGGAGGACCTGTCCAATCTGGTGAATTAAAAAAAAAAGGAACAGAAAAAAACACGAAAAGAAAAAAAAACAAAAAGAGAAGAAGGAAAAAAGAAGAAAAAGGAGAGGCCAAAGTGAAAACTCGCGAAGAGCACTTTGAGACCAAAAGTGGGTTTGAGTTGAAAAAAAAAAGGGGCAGCTCAAATTTGATGGGGCATACAGTAATCTTGCTACGCTTGAAATAACAATGAAGAGGAATGTTGCGTCTTGGGGCATCGACAAAGTACTCCAGATCCCCTAAACACATATTGAGTTTAGAAAGGTCCTCAAGAAGTTAGAGCAGAGAAGCTCAAGCTGCGATATCTGGGGCACCTAGTTTCCATTTCACCTATTTTTGAGTCTACTATCTTTGTCCTTTCAAAATACACTCTAAATAAATTTGCTGCTTCATTGCATATGCTAGCTTTGATTAACTTGTTTGATTCAAGCTATACTCCTAATAAATCCCCATTCCATCCATCATTATGGTCCTTTTCAAGCATTTTGCATCGAAATAACGATTATTGGACTAATAATACTTTCATGAAAAGAGTTTCGCATATTACTCTGGAAACCTCTAAACAATACAGGAATCTGAAACAAGATTATTGTTTAAGATTCACCGAGTTTAAGGGATTGGAAATATCTAAATCCAAATTATGTTGATTGAACAAAATGACAAGGTACCGTGTCAGTGACACCATCCTGAGGGAAAATGGGCATTGTTAACCCAAGTGTAAAACCAGGATCATTCTTGAAAAGAAATGACATTCTGCATTCATGCGAGCATCACGCATATACATCTGGTTGGGTCACTTAAAGAGTGATCGTTAGAAGGAAGCTGATATAGATCCTGCATCGTTGAATAACAAGAGGGTAGGTTGAAGAAGAGACAAATCCTATGTTTCAGAGTCGCAGTGGGACAACTGGAGGATATTCAAATCCTACACCCCCGGGTCACAATGAAATGAACCCTGAAGCTACAGTGGGGCAAAAGGGTGATATACGAGAAATGCAGATTACTCCTGAGGTTTGAAGGATGGGTACAAAACCTGAAAGAAAAGTCAAGAGTCGAAGCAAGGAACGCGGGTTACCATGAAAGTCGCAATGAAAGAGATACATGACGAACAAGCCTAGGGCGCATGGCATAATCATGTAGGCATAAAAAAACATTTAGGACAAGTACACACATATCATGACATCATCACGCATGACACATACAGGTACACCAGTAAAGCAAGAAGTCTTGACGATGGTTGCGCCAAACCAAGGAGAAAGAAGACATCCGAGTTCCACCAGATGATATATTTTGAGATTCCAATTTCAAAATATCAACTCATATCAGAGAGAAGTGAGTTGAGCCTTGGGTCACACCCTGAGGTGTCTTTTAATTTCTTTTCAAAATATCAACTCATATCAGAGAGAAGTGAGTTGAACCTCGGGTCACACCCTGAGGTGTCTTTTAATTTCTGTTCAAAATATCAACTCATATCAGAGAGAAGTGAGTTGAGCCTTGGGTAATTTCTGTTCAAAATATCAACTCATATCAGAGAGAAGTGAGTTGAGCCTCGGGTCACACCCTGAGGTGTCTTTTAATTTCTGTTCAAAATATCAACTCATATCAGAGAGAAGTGAGTTGAGCCTCGGGTCACACTCTGAGGTGTCTTTTAGTTTCTTTTCAAAATATCAACTCATATCAGAGAGAGATGAGTTGAGCCTTAGGTCACAACCTGAGGTGTCTTTTAATTCCTTTTCAAAATATCAATTCATATCAGAGAGAAGTGAGTTGAGCCTTGGGTCACACCCTGAGGTGTCTTGTAATTTTGTTCAAAATATCAACTCATATCAGAGAGAAGTGAGTTGAGCCTTGGGTCACACCCTGAGGTGTCTTTTAATTTCTTTTCAAAATATCAACTCATATCAGAGAGAAGTGAGTTGAACCTCGGGTCACACCCTGAGGTCTCTTTTAATTTCTTTTCAAAATATCAACTCATATCAGAGAGAGGCGAGTTGAGCCTTGGGTCACACCCTGAGGTGTATTTTAATTTCTGTTCAAAATATCAACTCATATCAGAGAGAAGTGAGTTGAGCCTCGGGTCACACCCTGAGGTGTCTTTTAATTTCTTTCCAAAATATCAACTCATATCAGAGAGAGTTGAGTTGAGCCTCGGGCCACACCCTGAGGTGTCTTTTAATTTCTTTCCAAAATATCAACTCATATTCAGAGAAAGGTGAGTTGATTCATCGGGTCACACCCTGAGGTGTCTTTTAATTTCTTTCCAATCAGAGAGAGTTGAGTTGAGCCTCGGGCCACACCCTGAGGTGTCTTTTAATTTCTTTCCAAAATATCAACTCATATTCAGAGAAAGGTGAGTTGATTCATCGAGTCACACGCTGAGGTATTTTCAATTTCTGCCTTGCAATTTCTATTTTTCTTTCAATTCCTGCTTGCAAAAATTAGCTCATATTACAAGAGGTCGAAGTATTTACAACTTCTGTTAAAAAAAAAAAGAAAAGAAAAAGAAAAGAATTAACTCATAATATGAGTTTGAGCCTCGGGGGCACACGCGGAGGTACTTACAGATGAAAGATTAAAGTCGCATTGAGCAAAGTGAATGAAGAAGTTCCAGTGGACAAGGAAGATTGAGCAAGAGCGAAATGAAGCCACAGACTATATCTTTCTGAAGTAGCAGTGGAGTAGAATGAAGGTCGGAGTTTCCCGGAAGATGAGCAAGTTCAAGAATGAACGAGATTGAGGAAAAACGAATCGAAGCTACGGGTCATGTCACGCGGAAACAGCGGTGGAGTGGATCAAAGCAACAGGGTTTGAAGATGTTTGAAGAATCTATACCTGGCCAAGACCGGGCAAAATTGGTTCTTCTATTATCTTTACTCTATTGTCGTTTCACGACAATGAGCAAAGAGGGGCAGCTGTAATAACCAAATTTGCCCGGCCCAAAACCCAATAAACCCGAGCCCAATTGGAAAACCAAAAATTAAATAAAACAAAAAATAAACAAAATAAATTTAACAGTCCAAATGTCCATTTACAGTCCATAAACCCAAGACCCATATTAAAAGCCCATTACAAGCAAATTAAACCCAAAACCCAAAATTAAGCCCAATCTAAAACCAATACCAGACCCAAATCAAAGCAGCCCAGACTATAATTGCCCTAAACCCACCAATCCCTAGCCCGAATTTACAGTGACCCAATGGCCCAAAAAAAAATCAAAGACTTTCGGCAGAGGAGAAACCCTAGGCCTCCTAGGTGCGCCGCACGCCCTGCGCCTTGGTCGTCGTGTCTCGCGCCCCGCGCCTTGGTCCCCACGCGTGGCCCTTTGGCTACCACGTGCGTCCCACGCGCAAGCCTCTTCAGGTCCACGCATCATGCCAGCGCTCCTCCCCACTCGCGTTGCACCACCAGCGCACCCTGAACCTCGGCCAGAAACCCATACGCCACTGTCTCCCACTTCGCGCGCCCATACCTGCAAGGAACCAAAGAACGAGAGTAAGACAAACAGGGATGGCAGAGAGATAAAAATATATTGTATTCTATTACCTGTTTTCTTTTGATTTTTGGTTATAAAAACCAAAATAAAACATTGTAAAAAAGGGGGATTTTTTTTTTAGATAGAGCAGAGCATACCCATAGAAATCGAATACAAGAAAATCAGACCGAAAAGGGTTTTCCGATTTTAATTTTAGATTCTATTCTCTCGATTTTCAACATATTGGTTTTATTTCTTCTCCTCGGGCGTGAAATCAGAATAAAAAAGGGGTTTTTGAAAGAAAAAACAGAGATTCGAAAGAGAAAAAGCCACAAATCATCAGAAATCAAAAGCAAGATTCAAAGGTTGATTTCCAGTTTTCATTGAGTATTTTCTGTCGATTTATTATTTCTTTTTCTTAGTCTTTAAAAAGTGAAAATCAAAAGAAGGAGAGGGAAAAGACTCACCGAATCCTTGCGGTCCCCTTGTCGGAAATGCTCCCTCCGTCGTCGGAGGTTGGCTGAAAAAGAGGTACCAAGGGCCCTCCTCCCCTGGTTTCCCAGTATCGGATGCCGAGGTTTCCTAGGGGACTCGAAAACGGATCTAAAGATCCGGCCTCGAGCATAGCTGGCCGTTCGCGCGGTGGCGCGATGAGGGGTGCGAAAGGCCCGACCGACGGGCATGAACGAGGAAGAGAGGAAACTTCCTCTCTGCTTCTGTTTACGAAACGAAAAGGGGGGAGCTTTAGGGGTTTTGCCTCTGATTTTTTTTTAGCCTAGGGAATTAGAGAAATAAATTCTGGGGTTAAGGGAATTAAGTTATGCCGTTTGGGGTACCTGGGGAACCGTCCACACCTCTTTAAATGGGGTATTTACACGATGAGTCCCCCATTCTTGCGGTGCTACTCAATTGAATCCCTTTTCCACCTTTCTTTTTTAAAATTTTGCCCCAATACTCTGCTTCACTTTTAATTTAGTCCTTATTTGGTCATTCGAAACGCCTCACAATCAAGGGACTTGGGATATTTTCCATTTAGTCCCCTTATTTTCACGCGCATCACTTCGGCCTCTAACCCTTTTCTTTGTTTTTAATTCGCCTATTTAATCTTATTTCCCTTGTAATTTAGTCACCTTTCTATTATTAACATCATTTTATCACTTAACTGAATTTTATTATTATTATTATTATTATTATTGTTATTGTTATAATATTATGTTGTATATATTTTATATTATTTTTTATTATTACTATTATCACATTATTATCATATTATCATTATATTGTACCTATTTTTCATTATTACTACTACTATTATACTTATCTTATTATTTTGTACATACTTCGTATCGTTATTTATTATTATTATATTTACTATTGCCTCCACCATGACTAACATCCTTTCTTTGTTTTTATTCATTATTTGTTTTTAAATGTTATTTTTCTATTTTTGTTTTATCATTCCATCTTTTATTACCATGTTTTGCTAATTTCTCATGTTCGTTATTTCATTATAACTCAACTTTTTATCTTTCATTTTATTTTTTTTTAAAATTCCAAAAAAGGCGAGTTTTCATAAAGGTAATATTCATGAGTTCGGGAATTCAAGATCTTATGCCCAATCGTGCTGGGTGTGACTTTTCGTTTGACCAAACAAGTGGGTATCATTTCAAATTTTGTTTCCATTTTCAAATAAGACGATATTAGTGCATGTGGAAGTTCGAAAAGATCGTGCCCAATCGTGCTGGGCGTGTTCTCTTTCGTATGACCGAATGAGCAAATGCCCTTCCCAAAATTTCAAAAAAATATGTACTTGGAGGATTCGGAGATGATCTTGGACTCAAGGACTTAGATTATCATGTCCAATCGTGCTGGATATGAAACTCTATTCCTTCGAAACAAGGGAAACTCGATATTCAAAAAATAGAATAAAATTTCAAAATCTTTTTTCAGGCTTTGCGACATTAGGACATTAAATAATCAATTTGGTACCAATTTTGGGCGTTGCGAGGGTGCTAATCCTTCCTCGCACGTAACCGACTCCCGAACCTATTTTCTTGAATATTCGTAGACCCGAAAACATTGTTTTAATAAATCAAATGTTTTATTAAAGCAAGGGTGATCCGATCATACCTAATAAAGGGTCGGTGGCGACTCCCTTTTTACTCATTTTCAAAACCCAAGTTCGATTCCCGTTTTTGTCAAAAAATGGTTACGACAAAGTTGAATGTGAAATGTTCTTAATTGAGTATTGTGAATAATGTAACAATATGAAAATTAAAGTGGACGATCAAATTGAGTAGAACACAGGATTGAGTACAATCGTTCAGTGACTAGTGATGAATTGACGGATAAAACGTGGTTGGACCATGGCAAAGTGTGGAATGTAAGACCATAGCTGGGCTATGGCATTTCAATGGAAAGACCATAACTAGGTTATGGCAATTGTGAACGTAAGACCATGGTTGGACCATGGCAATATATGTGTGTACGTGTAAGACCATAGCTGGGCTATGGCATCATAATAAAGTGCAAGATCACGACTGGGCTATGACACTGTGATAAAGTGCAAGACCGTGGCAGGGCCATGGCAATATATGTACAAGACCATAGTTGGACTATGGCATAAAGAAAACGATGTACTCAAATACGTAAGACATTCTCTAATTTGACAAAGATTGGTAAGTGACATATGAAATTAATATTGGAAGACTCATGGTTATTATTGATATTGATATGAAATAAGTGTACCCATTGATATTTAAATGACTTAACGGGTAAAGTTCTTATATGAGATAACATGATTTTGAAATGAATTATTACCGGTATATACGTGAAATATATGGAAATGATGGTACATGAAATATTGATATAATGAAACGAATGATATATGTTTATAAAGAAACGACAAAAGAATGATATGTATCATGACATGTAAATATGTGATTATCTTTAATATGTTGTTACAAGGAAATTATGTATGTTGTAATGAGTAATAAACTCAAGTGTAACATGTAGAGAAAATAAGTTTATCAATGTTGAATTTATATGTAATATATGCAAGTATGCTAACCAGTGTTGTTGCTTGATACTTAGGAAAATGCCAAGCTATTGGTCGAATAGTGATATGTTTATGACTTGTGTGTCATGCATTGGAATGAGTGTGAAAAGTAAAGAAATACAAATGAAAATAAAGAAACTCGGAAGAGTTAAAATTATTTAAAATCTTACTAAGATAGAGATAATATGTATAAGTAATGCTGTGGATTTATTCACCTTGTGAATTGATGAATATAGCTCCATGAGTATTGTGTGAACCACACGGCCTGGCCACACAGTCGTGTGACCCCTGGAGTGTTGAAAAATTTTAAATATTTCCAAAAATTTTTCTAAGTTCCCGGTTAAGTCCCGGTATATATTCTGGGCCTTGATGGCTCACATAAGGGACATTATGATTAAATTTGATTGATTTCAGTTATGAATGTTGTAATAGCCCAAATTTCAGCAATGTAGGAAATAGTGGTTCGAGACCACCAAATCTGGAAAATGAACTCGTAAATTATATTATTTAATATTTACAAGCCAAATGTAGCTTTTAAAAAATTTTTGAAATAGTAAATTGTGATTTATAAAGATTTATTTGGTTAAGAAATTGAGAAAAAGAGGTATTGAGATCTCGGTATTATAAACCGAGCCATAAATATTTTTATGAATATTTAAGGAGTGTCAATAAGGTCATATTAAAATTTTGTCAGAAAATTTTAACGTTTCGGTAGTCAATTAGATAAAAAGGACTAAATTGAAAAGGTACAAAACTTGCTAAAGTGATTAAATAACTTAACCATTAAATAAGGAATGACTAAAAGGGAAAATGGACCATTTTCAAATGGCCGAGGTGGCATAGCGTGAAAAAAATCAAAGATTTTTATGTGAAAAGGACAAAATTGGAATTTTAACAAAAGTTACATGGCCAATGTTGATTTTAATGATTTCTAAGCCATTTCTTCTTCAACTTTTTGTCAAAAACAGCCATGGAAGAGGATTTTTAGCTGATATTTCATATTTTAGCTTCAAGTAAGTTCAATTCTTGCTTTTTCCTTGAAAGTTTTATATTTTTGGACTTTTACAATTAGGTCCAACTTAGTATTCTATTAGTTTTTGATTTTGTTGAAAATTTTGGAAGTTTCCATTGATAAGTTCATATGATTTTTGCTATTTTATGATGAAATTGAGATATTAATGGATGTTTAAAGGTGTTTTATTAAAGAATTTTGGATGAAAACATGTTGTAGGGGTTAAATTGAAAAGTGTTGAATTTATGGAAAATTCTGAAATTTCATGGAATTCATGGGCTGTGATTGGTATGTATGAGAATAATTAGGCTTGGAATAAGGATTAAATTGCAATAATTTCATTTCCAAGCCTAGGGACAAAATTCTCATGTATTAAAAGTTTAGGGGAAAAATGGTAATCAACATTTTGCACTAAAATAGTTTTGGACAGCAACAGTAGTCTAACTTTGAAAAATCACAAAAACTTGTGGGAATCAAATTAAAGGATGAATAAAATATGAAATTAAATATTATTGAGTCTAGTTTCTCATAGAAGAAACGGTGTAAGCAATGAAATTGTAAATCATGAGATATAATAAATTTTGTGAGACGAGGTTAGAATGACTTCGAGTTCCCCTGTTTTGACTTTGGAAAATCATCAAAAATTGGAGAAAAATAATCAGGGGCTTAAATTTATATGTTTAAATTCTTAATGAGTCTATTTTCAAGAGAAACAAACAAGAATATCATCCAAATTATGTGTTAAGATATAGTTAATTTTTAGTAAGCAAAGGTCAAAGCTGTCAAACAGCAGAACATGGATAAATTTGAAGATTTTACTATACTAATTGGCTAAACTATAAATTTTGAAATTTTTATGGTAGAAGGATATATGAATCTATTTTCAAAAACATCAAGCAGATATTAATTTAGAGTTCTATCGCTCAAGATAAAAATAATTTAGTGACTATGACACGGATGGACAGCTTTGAATATACATATGAGTAAATAGTGAAATTATAGATAATGTTACTTATAAGCGTGATATATATATTAAGGATGTGGAATGGAGAGGAGGAGGAGGAGGAAAATATGTAACACCCCTATCCTGTGTCCGTCGCCGGATTAAGGTTAGGAGCGTTACCAGACAGATAGGAAACATTCACAGACAAAATCATACATTCAATCATCATTCTCAGACATAATGTCCCTTAAACGGGTCCTCGAGACCTTAATCATGCTTACAAACCGAGTCGGGACCAAACCGGAACATATACAAAATTCACGGAAAATTTAAAACTTTTCTAATATACGGAGGAGACCGTGTGCCCTCCACGGCTTCTAGACACCCCCGTGTGTCCATCCGTGTCTATATACTGACTTAATCCCACAGCCACCAGACACGCCCGTGTATCCTGACCGTGGTACTATACTGACTTCCCCACCACGGCCACCAAGCACGCCTGTGTGCCTTGGCCGTGTACTCTTAGCTAGCTACTGACTTGCACACCACAGCCAGATGACACGCCCGTGTCGAGGCCGTGTGATACCAAATTGCATCTTACAATTCACCCACGGTCGTTAGGCACGCCCGTGTGCCACAATCGTGTGACATTATAGGCCATTTATAAGGCCAATATGCCACCCATAAGGGTCAAACCTACAAGCCATATTTAACAAGATATCTCATGCACATTTAACTATCAAAACATACCAAAATAATCAACCAATTCATGCATATTTGCCCACTAAGGTAATCACACTACAATCCATTCAAACCAATTCCAAACATGCCAATTTGCATGACTAAATCTCAATTATACCCAAGCTCCTTTCATCAATATATACTTACCACCTCATAACCATTTCATATATCAATAAATCATACCAAAACAACTTCACATATCACAATCATTAAAGCATATTACCAAAACATAACTAGCCAAATCACATGGCTAAGTTCACTTTACAACATATACCAAAACTAGCCTATACATGCCATATTGAGCTATATACATTTTCAAAGTGTACCAGAACGAGTTTAGAAGTGTGATGATGATCCTTGACGGTCTCAAGCTTACAGTAGCTATGACGACCTATAAAACAGAGAAAACACATACACAAAGTAAGCTTTACAATAGCTTAGTAAGTCATAATACCAATAAACTTAGCATATAAACACTCAAAACATAAAATCAATCTAAATTCACTAATGGCTCAATTTCACCATCATAATTCTTCTTAGTACATTCACTTAGGTTTTTCATTCTTCAAAATTGCATATTAGTACAAACTTTATTAGTTCATAGCTTTTCTATACATATAACATACTTACAATCCTATATTCAAATACATAATTCATCTAGGCAAGTTTAAGGAATTACTTACCTTCTTATACACACAAGGTGTACTTATCAAATTTACCTGACACAAATATATAATTTACATATTCCTTGTTTCTCGAACTTGACGATTGAATCGTTTGTAATCTAATAGAATAGGTAGAGTGCTCGGAATAGTTATACAATGCCAACGTCCCAGACGTGGTCTTAATTGTAATCAAATATTGATGCCACTGTCCTAGACAGGGTCTTATACGAATAAATACGAAGCTGATGTCCCAGATAAGGTCTTACACGTAATCAGATATCGATGCCACTGTCCCCGACAGGGTCTTATTCGTATTCAGATATTGATGCCACTGTCCCCGATAGGGTCTTACTCGTATTTAGATATTGATGCCACTATCCCCAACAGGGTCTTACTCGTATTCAGATATCGATGCCACTGTCCCCGACAGGGTCTTATTCGTATTCAAATATTGATGCCACTGTCCCCGACAGGGTCTTACTCGTATTCAGATATTGATGCCACTGTCCCCGATAGGGTCTTACTCGTATTCAGATATCGATGCCACTGTTCTAAACATGGTCTTACACGAAAAGCTCATATCGTTGCCAATGTCCCAGACGTGGTCTTACATATAATCAGATAAGGATGCCTACGTCCCAGATATGGTCTTATATATAATTAGACAACGATGCCTACGTCCCAGACGTGGTCTTACATGTAATCAGATAACGATCCCTACGTCCCAGACGGGGTCTTACACGATTATCAAATCAATGCCAACGTTCCAGACGTGGTCTTACATGATAAAACAGAACAGATACCTTTGTATTCCTAAGTTCATACAAAACTTATCCGACTTATCACTATGTCGATCTTATCCCAGAATTCATATACATAACATCACAAATGCAGTCATTATCATTGATAGTCATGTAAATAAACTCAATTCAATACAATTACATTTATTAGCAATATGACTTACCTTGGATTCGGCTTATCGGAATAAAAACGGCTACTCGGTTACTTTCACTTTCCCGCGATCTAAGTTTATTTTCTTCGGTTCTTGATCTAAACATATTCAGAATTAATCCTTTTATTCACTAATCATTCAATTCAATCCATACACACATATTTTGGGCTATTTACAATTTAGCCCCCACATTTGCACATTTTATCAATTTAGTCCTATTTTCTCAAAACATCAAATATACACAATTTGTTCACATATATGCATAGCCGAACCTCCCTAGGGACTATATAAGTCAAAATGTTTCATCAAATTCACACATTAGCCCTCCAAAATAATATTTTCACCATTTAGCCTTATTTAGCTAAATTTATCAAAACTTCAAGAGCAAAGTATGTTCATCTAACTCATATCTTTCATTTAACACCAAAAATTATCAAAAAGCTTAACATATCATCAATGGCATCTCACACAAACATCATCAATAATCAAAATTAATACATGGGTTTTGTAGCTTTCAAAGCAACGATTGCAAAAACGTAAAAATTATCAAAAAATGACAGAAAACATACCTTGAATTTTGGCTTGAAATCAACCGAAAATACAAAGCTTCAAAGCTTTATTTTTCTTTCTTTGAGTTTCAGCCAGAAAGTGATAAAAGTAAGGCCACTTTCCCATGTTTCTATTATTATAAAATATCTATAATATAAAATAAATAAATATAACTTTTAACTAATGTTTTTAATATATAAAAACATATAATTATGCATTCCATCACTCAATGCCGTCCACTAACCATAGAATTGGCTTAATTACCACATAAGTCCTCACATTTTATAAAGCTACAACACATAGGTGCTTTAGCAAATAGCAAGCAACTTTCACATTTAATACAATTTAATCCATTTGTCAAATTAAACACACAAACAGTCAAATTAGCTCACAAAAATTTACCACATGTTCAGTCACATAATAACGGCACAGAAAATAATATTAAAATATTAGAACTTGGATTCGTGGTCCCGAAACCACTGTTCTGACTATGGTACAAACTGGACTGTTACAAAATAATGAATGTCTTATGTATAAATTGATCACATGCCCGATTATAATCGATAAATGTTGAATTAGAAACGATATAATGTTTTATTTCAAATATTTATTATGAAATTAAGATTATCGTTATGGTATAAAAATTGAATTGTAAGTTTGTGTAACTTGAATTGTATTCTTAAATGTTTGAAATGTATGTTTATGTGATGAAAATGTGATTTGAATGCTCAATGTATGATTATTGATGTTGATAATATTCAATATAAAGGGAAATAAATCCCGATTGAATGGAATGGAATTTGATGGATCACTGAAAAAGATTTGACGGTAAAAAGGATCTAGCCCGGACGGGTAATCCTGATATAAGCCCTCCCGAAGAATATGTGTGCAAAGGATCTAGCCCGGACGGGTGATCCTGATATAAGCCCTCCTGAAAAATATGCGTGAAATGGATTAGCCCGGACAGGTAATCCAAAGTAAATGTAAGCCTGGATTTAGCCTGGATTGGTAATCCAAACAAGGCTCTATAGAGTATTTGTCATTGCAGGGGATTTAGCTTAGACTGGTAATCCTGACAATACTCTTTGAGCATATGTTACAGGGATTTAGCCTAGACTGGTAATCCCGCTGTAAGAAATGAGGTTCGCGGAAGTGTGCTCTCTTATAGGGGATTTAGCCTGGACTGGTAATCCTGCTGTAAGAAATGAGGTTCACGAGAGTGTGCTCTCTGAAAAAGACTTATGTATATATATGTATGAATTGACAGTTAATGAGATTGTACACCATGAGTATACTACAGGAAATCCATCGAAATTCCGAAGGATTCAACGGAATAAATATGGAAAACGGTAAATACATGGAATTATGAAATTGGTGAGCGTATTCACAAGAATTTGTCATTTGAAATTGCGATTGACGGGAAGAAATAGCGAATTGCATACCTATGTATGGTTACAAGTATTTATCTGAAATACAAGAAAATGATGGTTATTGATATATGGAGACATAAGACTATGATATATGAACATGGAATATGTTTGACAAATATGTTCATTCATAATTATGGAATTATATACCTCATGTGTACTATTTGCATAAAGATGATATTTCAAATACTTTAATGAGTAAAGCTCAAATATAAAATAGTATGAAATCAAGACAAGTTGTTATGAAAATGTATTTAAAATACAGAGATATGGTTGCTATATGTTATGTAACACCCCAAACCTGGCCCATACACCACGACCGAATTTAGAATGCCACTGTGGAAAACATTTGAAAAGATTTTGTCTTAAAGATAAATCATGAAAGTTTACTGTTATTTGTAAAGCATTGCTCGTTTAAAATGTCAAGTAAAAATTTGATTGTTACAGAATATCCGGATTTAACACTTATGTATATATTTTTAAAATATAAGTTGCCAAAAATAAAATCATTTCCAAATAGTAACTTAATCGTCAATCCAACTAAAACATAATAACAACCTTCAAATACTTTAAGTGGCCCTTATTACAATAAATGATTATTTAAAAGTACTGAAAATATAAAATGTATAAAATAAGTAAAAGAATCTTCTGCATGGGCCACCTCGTATCCACTCCAACCCGGTCCAAGCATTATGAATCACCTGCGATGTTGGTAAAAATTTGGGTGAGTCAAACAGACTCAGTGTGTAATTAGTCCACAGATTTCCACCCACGTGGCTTAGCCCACAACCACACTAAACCACATATCAGATAATAAGGCAATTAATCCACATGATTTCACTTATTGGGCTTGGCCCATTACCACACCACATATCATATAATAATGCAATTTATCCACATCACATTTTGGGCTTGGCCCATTACCACACCAGTCCACATACCACACAGGTTTATGCAAAATGCACCCAACCCAGCCTAGGGTCCATCCTCTACACACCCCCGTATCCAGCAACCACACACCAGGGGATTACTAAATCGCCCTCCAACCTCTACACACCAATTTGGCAATTAATGCCGTCCATGCGAACTAAATCGCAAATAATCCACAATGCGACCTCAGTTAGCGCCAATCCACGATGTAGCTCATTGCTAACATCAAAACCACGATGAGGCACATAGCTACTCATCAAACCACGATATAGCACATAGCTGATATCAACCACGATGAGGCACAGAGCCACTCATCATTCCACGTGAGGCTCGTAGCCATCACTAAACCACGTACGTAAAGTACACCCTGTCCTTCTTTTATATTCATAACCCATCCCATGCACATGCAACATACCATAATGTCATGATGAGCAATGCATGTACATGTTATTCAGCATACTATCACATTTTCATTGGCATATACACGGTCTCATCAAAGGTTAACACATAATTAACACTGACCTGATTATCGGCATACCCTTTACGATTATCCATTTCATAATTGCCACTGCATTGATTAACACATACATATCACATGCAAATATAACATAAACCCGGAAGACGGTGGGTTAATCACACACCTGATAACTTGAAGAACTACGCTCTCAAAATCGACGCTATCACTTATCAAAACTACAGCTATCTGCCTATGCTCCTGCTCTGACGCTGGTCCACACCCCGGTGGCCAATCCCGCACTGCAGAGACTGATCTCTTCTTAAACTTAGGGATAGGGACTACCCCTTTATCCTCTTGACTGGTATTCGCCTCCATCAACAATACTTAATCAGAATCAAAAGGTTAATCATCAATATCAAAATCTAAAGATATCGACTCTAAACTATACGTACTAAATACCCTTACCAAAAATGGACTTGAATCTCGAAACTCTGCTTACTTCTGTCGATTTGTCCCTAAATAACCACAGTCAAAATCGGTCAACACTTAAATACCCATGATATGGCCTATGGCCGAATACTACAAACCACCTACCTTGCTTATCCAAAACCCGAATACTTGCTTGCTCCTGAAGTTATCGAAATCCCTATTAACCACTGTTAGAATCGGCTATTAGCAATAATCTAGGAAAATGGCCCTTGGCCGAATAGTACCTATCACTTACCTTGGGTAATCGAATCTTGCAAGACTCCTTTAATGCTCCCTTATGCTGGCTACATACAAACGAAACACGAGGTTATGGCACTATACACATTCGGCCATCCCTAACCAAGGCCAACCATTGATTTCGGCACACCAAAAAATAAGAACCCAAACTGATTACTTAAAGTGGAGATTACTTACCACCACACACGATGGAAAGATCAGGAAAGAGTAGTCGACAACCCCTCCTTAGAGACTTGGCTTTTGAGCATAACAATGGTGTTTCGGCACTTTTATTGGTAAAGAGAAAAATACACAAAAGTAGAGAGAGAGCTTTTAGGGGATTCGGCCAAAAAGAGGAATAGAACTAGATCAAAGTTTCGGCTTCAAGGTTTCAAGAAAAGAAAAGGGTAGAGAGGACCACAAGATTCGGCTATGGCTCTCCAAATGAAGTTGGAATATTCGGCCTCCAAGGAAATAAATGTAGAGTTGACGTTTGAGAGAAAGAAAAAGAGTATAAAAGAGTGTTAGAAGATTTCGGCAATGGTGAATGATGATGGAGTTTCGGCCTTAGCAAAATAAATGAGAAAATGAGAGGATTTTTCTTGACTACAAATTTCGGCAAGAAGCACTAGAGAAGAAACAAATAAAATTCGGCACTTAACCCCCTAAATGACCGAAATTAAACACCACCAAGAGCCCCACTGTAACGGCCTAATTTTCAGTGGTGTCGGAAACGGTGATATGAGTTCACTAAATCTAACAGGTAAAATTGAGTAAGATAGTAATTTAATATTTATGAGTCAAATGAGAATTTAGAAGAATTTGTGGATTGGTGAATTTGGTGAATTAAAAGAATTTACTAAGTCAAATGGGTCAAAACGAGGTATCGAGACCTCGAATTTGAAAATCGAGCCATAAATATTTTTAGAAATATTTATGGAGTGTTATTAAGTTAATATTAAAGTTTGGTTGAGAAATTTAAATGTTTGGGTAGCCAATTAAATAAAAAGGACTAAATTGTAACAAATACAAAATTGCTACAAGAATTAAATAGCTCAAGTGTTAAAAGAAAAAGGATTTAAAGAGCAATTAAACCTAAAAGTGAGAAGGTTGGACGGCTAAGGCAAGGGAATCAGCAGGAGATAAGGGAAATGGGGGCAAATTGGAATTTTTGTGATTTTAATATGTATAATAAAGATAAAATTGAAAAACCTAGAGATATCTTCATATTTTCTCAGCCAAAACGCCATAAAAAGTCTGGAGAAAGCTGGTTTTCATATTTTTACACCATGTGAGTTTGATTCTTGCTTTTTCTTGATAATTTTTATGTTTTTATGACTTTTACAACTAGATCCACTTATAGAATTCATTAGTTTTTGATTTGGTGGGTAAAATTAAAAGTTACCCTTGCTGAGAAATGGAAGTTTATGGTGAATTATTATGAAAATTAAATTATAATTTCTTATTAAGGTGGTTTTATTAAGTGATTTTGATAGGAAATGATATTTAGGACCTAATTGTGAAAAAGTTGTGAATTAGAGGTTGCTGTTGAAATTCAGAATATAAAAGGTTGTGAAATAGTTTGTAATGATAGAATAAAGTGTTAATTGAGAAAATTAGTTCAATTGATGGCTGAATTGAGCAGGGACTAAATTGTAAAAACTGTAAATTTTGGGGTAAAAGTGCAAATTCGAAATTTAAAGAGCATAATTTGTGAAGTGAAATGGAAATGAAATATATGCTAATGAGTGAAAATATTTTACATTATAGATCAAGAAACCAAAGAAGAAAGAGGAAAAGAAAAAGTTGCAGAGTAGTCCCTAAATTTCAAAATCTTCTACAAATCAGCCGGGTAAGTTCATATGGTTGAATTTATATGTTTATTTGTGAAAGATTGAATGATATAATGTGCTGTAAATGTGAATTTGCTGTGGAATTGTGGAAAATATGATAAAATGAAAGAATAAATGGCGGTAATTCAAATTAGGAAAAACGCAGAATTGAGTACGTTCGTGTCGTGACATGTGATGAATTGACGGATAAGACCATGGTTAATCCATGGCAAATGTGAAATGTAGGTATGGTATCATCCATACTGAGTTGTGAAATGTAGGTATGGTATCATCCATACTGAGATATGAAATGTAGGTATGGTATCAACCATACTGAGTTGTGAAATGTAGGTATGGTATTAACCATACTGAGTTGTGAAACGTGGCACTGAGCAACGACGTACTCAAATTCGTAAGACGTTTCCTAATTTGATAAAAAGTAATATAATATGAGTGAATCAAATGTCTCAACTATGAGAAGTATTTTAACAATGGTTGTGAATGGCAGGGAACTTTAGAAAATGTTTTGTTATTGTTTGGAAATATTATGTGTGGTAAGCATTACTTTGAACCTATGAACTTACTAAGCTTCATCAAGCTTACTTGTGTTTGTTTGATATTTTTATGTAGATTGAGTTAAAGAGAAGAGATAGATCGGATCATCACAGCAAAGCTCACTATCCAGATCAATTCCGGTAGCTTTTGTTTTATGTTTGAAGATTTATATGGCATGTATAGAGTTTAAATGAGATGGAGTAAAGATGTTATAAACTAGTTAGCAATATTTTGCAATGAAACAGTTTTTGAATTCCAGCAGTGACGTGATTTTGAAAAATCACCAAAAATAGAAGAAATGGAATTAGAAAGTGAAGGAGATATGAATTGAAAGCTCTTTGAGTCTATTTTCATATGAAAGAAATAGAGTAAGCAAAAGAAATGGAAATAATGAGATATTTAAATTTTAGTGAAACTGGTTCTGAATGAATTCGTGATCCCCTGTTCTAACTTTGAAAAATCATTATAAATTGCACAAAAATGTTTGTGGTTTAAAATTTATATGTATGAAATCCTGAATGAGTCTAGTTTCAAATGAGCTAAACAATGAGGCCATCTAAGTTCTGTACAAAGAGTAATTTGATTCGTAGTGAAGAGAGGTCAGAACAGTTAAACAGTAAAACAGGGGAAACTTTAAGAAAAATCTGGTATTGATTGGCCATACCAAAAATTCTGGAAAAATTATAGTAAAAAGATATATAAGTCTAGTTTTAGGAAAAATTAACGGATCTTAATTTGGAGTCCTGTAGCTCCAGATATAAATATTTTAGTGACTATGACGCAGATGGGCAGTTTTAAATTTTATGCCGAATTAGTAGTAAAGTTTAGTAATGCCTCGTGCTCGACTCCGGCAACGGTCTCGGGTAAGGGGTGTTACACCCACATTCGGCCACTACATCCTCTCATATCATATCCCTTATTAATCTCCTATTTTATCTCTTTAACACCCATTCAAAATAAATAAAATAAATCCACATTTATCTCCCCTTCCTAGCCGAAATTTAAAAAGAAATCCAAGGCTTATCTTCATCTTCCAAAGTCCCAAATGCCGTCCAACACCTCTCCCTCTCTCTTGACGCCAAACTGCAAAAATAAAAGCACACTCCATGCTGCTAACATGACTCGAACCTGAGCCCTTCTCCCTTGCTTGAGGCGTCATTCACCAAGGCCCTAAGTGGCGCCTCCAAGCCACTTTACCAAGCCCAATCTCATGTCCAAATTCCCTCACAAATTCCCTTAAGGCCTCCTTAGCCTAGCTCCCCCTACTAAACTTAAAATTCAATAATTTCTTGAAGCCTTCTCCTACATTTTCAGATTCCCGAAAGCTATAGAACACATCCAAACACACAAACAAAGCCCCCTATCTCATGAATTATGCCCAAACGCATAACCCCTAAATCTCGGATGTTACATGTTATATGATTACATAATGTGAAACTGTATATATATATATATATATATATATGAGAAATTTAATGAGAATTGAGCCCATACATGTTTCTTCGTGATCAAGATGATTGAATATGCCTTGTATGTTTATATTAAATTTAAATGAGTGAGTTTTTGGAAGCTCGTTGGTTAGGAAGCTCGAAGGAGATCACTCACACTATCCATCGGCCTATTTTGGTATGTATGGTAAATGAATTATGGTTATAATGGCATGTATAGGTTAATTAGTTAATGTTGGCTTATAAATGATCTAACTGTAACTAGCCATTGGTATGGCTTGTATTTAGTAAGTTTTGAGTTACATATAATTATGATTTTATCATGTTTGATATGGGTTTAAAATGAACAAATGATGAGATGGTATAAGTATAGGGATGAAGATGATGGTTAAGAATGCTATAAGTATTTATGAATATGTCTATATATATATATATATATATATATATATATGAATAGTTGATTGATAAATTTAGATATTTAACCATATAAATTGAATATTGAACATATTTAAATGTTGATGTAAGTAAAAAACCAATTGGGCGAGAAATAAGGTTTGGATTTAGCCTTATTCTTGTCCACACGGGTAGACACACGGGCGTGTGTCAAGGCCGTGTGTCCCCTGCATCCAGAAATTGCAAAACAGAATGCCCAGAATTGTAACGCCCCGAATTTGGGCCTAGTAGAATTGGGCCTATTGGGCTTTGGGCTTTGGGTTTCAGAATATTTTTAAGTGAGCGAGAAAATGACAATTGGCATATGGGATTTGAGGGTTAATGAATTTGGAGTGTCTAGGGGTGTCGGAGATATCCTGGGATCAAGTAAGGGTATAGGAAAAATTTTGGTTTAAGCCCCAAGGGAACTATGACTTCAGTTAGTAGGCCTCTTAAACAGATTAAGGGGAAAATAAGACACAATTGGGTCTGTGGTCCAGTGGCAAGGTGGCGTCACTTGGGGAGCTACAAGGTGGCGTTATTATCAGGTGAAGAGGTCCAAGGTTGGAGGCTTAAGAGTGGTAAATTGAGGGGTTTTATTTTTTCACATAGAAGAAAGGTAGTGGCGCTGGAGTGGACTCTGGAAGGGAGTGTTCAGGAGAGAAATTTAAGGTAAAGATAAGAGAGAAAAGATAGGGGATTGATGTGTGGATGTGTTGGTGTCGAATTGGACTATGGAAGGAAGGTAGTTTCAGATTTGGCTATAAAAGGGGGGTGTCGAATTCCTTTGAGAGGTTCCTTAGGTTTTCCATTACTTTTCTTTTCTCCCCCTCATTCTGTTTCTTCTGTTGCCGAATTCTTCCATTGTCGAAAAAGCATCATTCCTTTTTGCCGAAATCCCTATTGGTGCTGCGTTCTTCTTCTTTCTCTGAAAGTCGAATATTCCCTTATAATCAAATAGCCCTATCTTTTTGTTGATTCCTTGTTGTTTTTCCTCCATCACAAATCGGTTGCTGTTATCTACTCTTAATCAAGTTTTAAAAGTCAGATCTCGTTCAGTAGCTATCTAGGCCGCAGGATTAAAGGTTGGATTCGGTAAATACTTAGTCAACCTCCTTTAGTGTGTTTTGGTAAAAGCCGGAGGGCTATCTAACTTTTTCTTGTCATTCACCTTGTATTAACCAGGGTAGGGTTCAAAGATCGCAAGTGTGGTAAGGATCGCTAGCAAGTGGTAAGTGTACTAGTCTCAATTGTGGATTAGTAAGTGGCCGAATATAAGTGTGGCTTATAGAGGTGACTTGTGTGGAATACGAGTCACTTGATTTTTGATAGTATATGTGTGGGTGCAGATCTAGGGGATATTCGTGAATAGTAACAAAGGAAGGGCTACTAGAACTGGTGGCACACAGTAAGGTTATGGTAAGGTTTCGGTTTTTTGGGTAAATATTTTGGTTAAGTGTGTGATTGATTGGAGATTGGTATTGGTTGTAGGTTCAAGGCTAGGGATAGTGTAGCACAGCGCATTAACCAGGTGTGTACATACACTTCACATACGACAAATCGGCAAAAGCCGAAATACCGAAAAACCCGAAATGCCGAAAAGCTGAAAAGCCGAAAGGTTGGCACCGGTAACCACACGAGCGTGCGAACATTCGTGTGGGAACACCGATACGATTACTAGGGCCAAGAGAGCGATCTCATGGTCTCGGGCCACTATTTGGCCGACCGGGCCAGACGGAGCTAAATGGGCTTGTCGAGCTCGTGGGCCCAAGTCAGCAAGAGTTGATATGTGTAACTGAATGATGGATGGTTGTATGATTTGATTGTGACCAGGCCTAATTGTAACAGACCGAATTTGACCTTAATCAGAACAGTGGTTTCGGGACCACGAATCCGAGTCCGAGAAATGTTTAAATATTATATTTTGTGTTTATTATATGTGAATTAATGTGTGTGGAAGTTTCGTAGAAAAATTAAATCGCTTGTGTGTTTAATTTAAAAAAAAAGGACTAAATCGCGTAAAGTGTAGAAGTTGCATACTATAGTGGAAAGTACTTAAATGATGATTTTTTTTATATGGAGTATTAAATGGGCAATTAGCCCATTTTAAAGTTAGTGGGTGGTATATGTCATAAATAACCTTAAGTTATATATTAGTTTTATTTTATTTGAAAGTTTAAATTTGTAATTAAATAATTACGTAATATATGTTAAAATAACATAAAACAAAGCCATCATCTTTTTCACTCTTTCTTGGCCGAATATTGGAGGAAGAAATAAAGCTTTGGGTTCTTTGATTTTCGGCACTTCTAGGCTAAAATTCAAGGTGAGTTTTTAGTCGGTTTTTGTTAATTTTGACGTTTTTGAGATCGTTGCTTCGAACGGTAGCTTACCCATGTTGAAATTTTTGAATCTAAGAATGCTTGATATTCAGCCATTGATGTGTTCATGTAGTTTTTTATGTTTGATGATTTTATTTTAAAGATATGTTAAAGATTAGTATATTTTGTATTGGAAATTTTGGTGAATTTGAGTATTTTGGGCTAAATTGCAAAAATAAATTTATGAGGGGGATAAAATGCAAAATAAATGAAAGAAATGGACTTGTAGAGTCCCTATGAATATTCGGCCCTTGTATAGTTTAGTGAAATTTTGTGTATTTTGTGTTTTATGCAAATAGGACTAAATTGTAAAAATGTGAAACATTAGTGGTAAAATGGTAATTTGCCTGTTTATGTATTTTGGGACTAAATTGAGATGAAATGTGCTTGAATGAGCTGAATTTTTATGTGTTTAGATCAAGAACAAAGAAAAACAGATTTGGATCGGGGAAAGACGAAGGTTATCGAATAGCCGGTCTACGCGGTCCGTCGACAGTCGAGGTAAGTCCTTAAGCAAATATATATATATTAAAGAGTTAATTATGAGCATGTTAAATGATAATGTTGATAATTTTGAGTATAAATTGTGGGTTAGCCGAATGTAAGAATGTCAAATTGGATTGAATATATAATTTGTTAATATGATACGAAATAGTATATTCGATATGATATGTGGTTGTAATATGAGGTATATGATTTGTTTGTGATGTTCGCATTAAGAAATGTGTATTGAAGAGATATTTCGGGCTTAATGCCTAGCAGGCCTCGTGCCGGTGAATATATCGGGCTTAATGCCTAGCAGGCTAAATGCCGGTGTTTTAAATCTCAGACTTTAAGTCTAGCAGGCAAGGTGCCGGTGTATGCGGTTTGGATTATTGCATGGCTTGTTATATGCTGGTGAGTTTTCGATTTCCGAACTTTGATTGCAAAATAGTAAAGTTATGAAACAAATCATGGAAGTTTAAGTCTATGAAAATGAAATTGTGAGTTCGGCCATAAGGTATGTATCAAGCTTACTTTAATATTATGATTTTATGTTATGTTGATAAGTGAATAAAGTGATGAGAGAAAGTGATATACATATGATAGATGGAAATTGGTTATAACCTATACTATGAGAGAATTTGTTATAGAAAAGCATGGGAGAAGTAAGGTATTCGTACAGGTATAACTATATGCATAAGTGTGTGAATGTTTACTTGATATATGATGTACTGTGGTAAAGAAATAAAAGTTTATATATATATATAGTGAGATGAGATATTCGGTTTTGGTAAACTATTTATTAAGTCATGAATGGTTAATGTTAAGAAATGGTTATTTAGATGCTTGTATATTCGAATGCTATATTGTGGTAGCTTAAGGCTTACTAAGCTAGCAAGCTTACCTTGTGTGTGTACATTGTTTGTTTTATAGATTTCGTTCAAGCTACGGACTCAGGGGATCGTCAGAAGAATCAACCATACTATCGACTCTTTGGTACTCATAAACTTAGTTTTTGATTCGAAAGGCATGTAATAGCTAGGCTAAGTTGTAAACCAATGTTAGTTAATCTTGTATACAAGTATAGCCTTGCGAAAATGGCTATTACTTTCGGACTAAGCTTTACTTAGGTGTTTTGTTATAATGACTTGCTTGATTGTTAATGGTTATGTGTTTTAGTCATGTTTTAAGCTTAGATTGGAGGTATATATATATATATATATATATATATATATAGCACGACTTATATGTTGAGATGTTAGTTATGGTTCGGTGATGACATTGAAATGTTTATGTATTTTTTTTTGTTTAGGTTGATCGTTGGAGTCTTAATTTGAGATCCGAATATGTGGTCAATGGTTTAAGTATACTTATGTATTCGGCTAGATATATAGCTCATGTATTGGTAGGTTAATAATGATTTTTGTGTCCATAATTAGTTAACGTGGCTTTGATTAAATGAATGTGGAAATAGGAGTATTGACTAAATTTTAGATATATATATATATAGTTATGTTTAATAGGTATGTATATTGTTCTTGAAAAATGAATAGAGTTTTGATGCATGTTTCAAGATTATATGATTCGGTTTTGAGGGAGGAAATTTCTATAAATATTTGGGTTGATCATGGAAAAAGATGTTGTATAGATGATCGAATGTATGGTAATGAATTTGTTGTACTTTGGTATTTTAGGTTAGTTATTGAGCATATATTTTTGATATATTATGTAATGATCTTTATGTCAAAGAATTTTCAGCGTAGATGTGGTTTAATAATTATAATTGAATATGGCTTTGTCTTTGAGAAATATGCGCATATTACCTTATATCACGAACATGTTCGGTTATACTATAGTGTATTAATGTCATATGCGAATGGTTAGACAACAGAGTTCTGTGGGTTTGTATGTCTTAATAGGCAAATTATTTATAAGGTAAGAAATGATATGGAGATAATTGACTAAGGTAATAGATGTGTGTATAATCATTCATTTATATTTTTATAAGGTGAATGGTAAATGTTTGAACGTATATTAAATATTTGAATGACATATAATTGATGATTCAATGTTTTGAAATGTACAAGCATGAATTTAATTCCTTTTGGTTCGATAGAAGTATGAATTTCAATAAATGACTGCGATGATCTGAATTGGGTTGGTAATGCCTCATAACCCTAATCCGGCAACGGGTACGGGTTAGGGGTGTTACACTAATGGGCTACATAAGCATGATTGGGCTTAATGGGCTATATGGACATGATTAGGCTTAGTGGGCTTTATGGGATTTTAGAAATGCATGCTAGGGTTTTAATGGACTCTAGGCCTAGTTCTGATAAATTCTTAAATAGCATAAAACTTAATTTAATAATCAAACATGTCTGTGGACAAGTCGCTAGGTTAGAGTGTGGCAATGGACATATGCATGTCTAGGATTGGATCTAGGGAGAGCTTGGTACTTAAGCGGTCCGAGTGACCCACCTCCTCTTCTCTGGGATCCTACCTGGTGCATAGTGTCTGTTCACTTTAGCCGCAAGGGCTTGTTAATGGGCTAAAGTTCATAACTAAAACCCGTGATTTGCAAAATTACTAAAATACTCCCGATTTGCAAAATTACTGAAATATCTTCGGATTACAAAACTACTAAAATACCCCTGATTTGCAAAATTACCAAAATACCATTGATTTGTAAAATTACCAAAATACCCCTGTAGTGTAGATTTACAAAAATACCCCTAGGTAGTGAAATGACTAAAATACCCCTAGGTGCTTAATGTGCTTAATGTGTATGTTGTATTCATGAGATATATGTTGCACTTGGGTGGGTTTGATGATACGGAGGAAGATATGTGAGGATCGCATAGTCGCTTGACGACCGTGGATCCACCGGTGGCTTTAAGCCCATTATATGCTTAGCAGCCTTGCTGCAACGGTTGAGTAGTGGCACTGTTGGTGCTACCTTTGGAGTGTAGAGATGGGTGGGTTGATATTTATATCCCCACAGGAGTGTAGGGTTGGAAGAGAAATGGAGTGCAAGGTTGGATTTGGGATGGGAACATTGCATTCATGTGATACTGATGTGATATGAGGTCATTGTGGGCTAAGACCCAAGACCACCGTTTTTGTTAGGGCTTAGGCCCAATGTGATAATTGCATGTTAATTTGGATTGCCAAGGGTCATACACACTGAGTTTTGAAACTCACACCATTTTATTAAATGTTTCAGGTGACCCGTAGTAGACTGCTTGACTTGGGAGAGGACTCGAAGATGGCCACAGTACAAGTTACTTAGAAGTTTTTGTTTATTTGTTTTCGAATGACTTATTGTTAATTATTTCATTTGTAATAAGGCATTGTATCTCCATTTGACTTTACATTTGGGTTTCCTTATGTTTTCAACTGCGTAATTGTTAAACTTGAATAAATTTCTTAAGTTTAAACATGGTTTTCGAAATACTTAAAACATGGGCTTTTATTATTACTTAACAAGTTGCTTAGATTTTTGGGTTTCTAAGCCTTAAACTTAAGTTTTAACTAAGCAAAGTCGTTTTGAATTATTCCTTTGATGTGACTTCACCGGATTTGGCCATAACGTCTAGGCGGAGTATGGGGGTGTTACAGTATTGAGCACACGGGCTCCCACACGGGAGTGTGCCTTGCCCGTGTGAGGTACACGGCCTGGATACACGGACGTGTGATACGGCCGTGTGAATCCTGCACCTAATTTAAAAATAAAAATTAACCACACGGCCTAGCAACACGGGCGTGTGCCTTGGCTGTATGAGATCAATTTGTTCATGAGTTGGAAGTCAGAGAGTTACACGACCTAGGGACACGAGCGTATGAAGCCACACGGCTTGGAGCCGAGGTAAGTCACATGGGTGTATTGGTCACACGGCCTGAACCACACGGGCATGTCCCTATAACACATGGGCGTGTGACCCCTGTAATAGAGAAAAAAATTTTGGGATTATGCGAAAAATTCCCTATGATCCCGATTTAGTCCCGAATCATTTCTAATGTATGTTTTGGGCTTCGAAAGCCCAATAGATGGAAATTACAATTACGTTCGGAATATGAATAGTAAATTGACTCGGTTTAATAAAAATGGTTCTGTAAACTCCGGCAGTGCCTCGTACCTTATTCCAGCGACGGATATGAGTAGGGGGTGTTACAAATGTTATATGAAGCAAAATTTCTGTTAAATGATCTGTAAATTCTGGTAATGCTTCGAAACCCTGTTTCGGTGATGAATACGGGTTAGGGTGTTACAATTGTGAAGAAAAGAGAGACTGATTCTAATCTGATCTGGCAGTTAAGCTGTAATTTACCGATATAGCGGTTTACCGCATCGCACTGTACCATATGTACGTTAGCTATGCTACGTACCCTTATTTGATCTAGCAGTTTAACTGCAAATTCACCGGTATAGCGGTTTACCGTATTGCACTGTACTGCATATACATTAGCTATGCTACGTATATATATATATATATATATATCTGATCTGACAGTTCAAACTGCAGTTTGTCTGTACTGCGGATTTTCGCACTAAACTGTACAACACATACGTCAGCCTTGCTGCGTATATTTATCTGATCTGGCAGTTCAATTGCATTCTGATAAGTCATTGTTGCCGGGCAACCCGAGATTACTCTATATGGTGTGTAGGGTTGGATGGGCCTACTTGGTCCTAATTGGTGTGTTTGGTTGGATGAGCTTTAACAGCTCTTTTGGGGTGTGATCGGGGGACGGAGAGGTGTGTTGGCTGGATGGGTGGGTTTTTATTAGACTGCATACATCCGCATCTGTCTGTGGATTCTGACTAAAAGACTAGTTGTCTGTGGTCTGTTTGTCTGATTAGCATTTGTGCTGAGACTTCTGTGTGAACCTAATGTGCTCTGATTATTAAGCTCTATTTGGACACCAGTTCCGGTGTGATTTTTGATTTTGTTTGTGTTTGAAATTCTGTTGCGCTTCTGATGTGAATACCCTAATTCTGTCCCTTGTTTTGTTTCGAACTCACACCGAGCCCAATTAGCTCACCCCCTCTTAGTGTTTCCTTTTCAGGTACTCTTTTGAATTTTGTCGCTGGCTCGGTATGTGGAGGTTTCGGACAGTCTCAGAGAAAATTTAGTAAACGTTATATGTTCAGTTTCTATTTTTATCATTTAGAGTTTTGGAAATGTAAGGTTTTATAATATCGTGTACAGATTTCGAGATAAGTTTCAAATTGTTTTAATTCCGCTTATTATATATTAAACTTAATGTATTTTAACTGCCCATATTTTAAATGATTAAATGTTTTGATCCGTCGTTATAAATCACTTGTAAAAAGAAAATTTACCTACGATCACTTCGGTGATCAATGTGACACCCGGGATTCGATCTAAACTTCTAGGCCGGTTTGGGGTGTTACAATTATCTAATTACAAATTTTTAACCTTTAAAATAACCAAAAATTTCATACGTCCACTACAAATTTATATGGTATAATTTCCATTTAAAACCTTTAATTCATGCTTTTATATTCATTTGACACAATTAAACCTATAACAACAAACTTTAGCAACTTTTACGATTTAGTCATTTTCATTTAATTAACTATATAAATGTTAAAATTTCTGGACCAAATTTCAATATACCTATTTAGTAACTCTGTAAATATTTAATAAAAATATTTATGGGCTCAGTTCACCGAAACGAGGTCCCAATACCTCATTTTTTGAAATCACTTAAGTTTAAGGACAATCCACTTGTACTTAATTATTCGTTCAAATAGCAAAAATTATTAGATCAAAATTCTATATAATACTATATTTGACTCGTAAATATTAAATAATAATATTTACGGACTCACTCGTCATATTTTTTATCTCAAAAGCACTGTTTCTGACACCACTGAAAATAGTTGTTACACAATGAACTTAATATTCTTGACAAGGAGACACTAGTGAGTGAAAATAAGTTGGTGAGCAAGTGAAATGAATATTATTTGATTAGTTGAATGGAAATTATGTCTATATGCAAAATAATGTGCTTAATGCAATAAGCCAAAGGAAATAGCGAATGATTTTCTTGTGAGTTACATGAAAGATATGTATTTTGTATTAAGTTATGACTTGTAATCTATGAGTTATGGAATGAGACCCGTACTTGTTAAAATTTATATATGTTCGTAAATGGTAAATATTCATGTAAACTTGGTAGAAAGGTTAGGATACAACTTATATGACAAAAAAGTCGTATGTGCATTTTTTTACGGGTTTGATAGTAATGCGGAGACTATG
Source organism: Gossypium australe (assembly GCA_005393395.2). NCBI lineage: Eukaryota > Viridiplantae > Streptophyta > Magnoliopsida > Malvales > Malvaceae > Gossypium > Gossypium australe. The sequence continues at coordinate 17,869,282 of CM016625.1, read as the reverse complement.
TTATGTCATTGTATGATTCAACATTTATTATGAATCATTGTATATGCACTATCTCTACGGAAACCTTAGTGTGGTGGAGGGATGCGTTTGTATATGTATATGCATTTGTTGTCTATGGGCTTTACATTTATGTGCTTGGGTGTGGTGTAGTTCATACTCTTTTGAGCTATCTAGGGTGTGGTGTAGTTTACATGTGTGTCCAAATCCGTTTTTACTAAGGTTGTATCAGGTGAAACGTTAAATTAAATATGAATTCGAGTAATGAAAATGAACTTGATATGTCATGCTATAAACCTTTGTAAATATAGTTATTATGGCATAGATGAGTGGTTTAGCCTTGGCTCACTGTTGCAATAATGTTTAATAGCGTAGCGAGAGGGAGACGAAAATAGCAGCTAGCACAGTGGCGAATCCAGGGGGGGCTAGCATGGGCCCCGGCCCCCCCTAAAAGGTAAAATTTTCATTTAGGCCCTTCAAATTTTTTAAAAATTTTAAATTAACAAAGGTAAAATTGCACTTTGCCCCCCCCAAATTATAAAAATTCGATTTAATCCTTTACAAATTAGAAAGATATAAACTATAAAAAATTAAAATTTCATCCGGCCTCCCCTAAAAAATTTTCCTAGCTTCGCCCCTGAGCTAGCATAGGTAAAAAGAAGGTCCTATGATATAACTAAAGGAGTTTTGTTCCATTACCGAATCAGTAAAGCTTATGAGAAGAGAATTCCACAAAATTTCAATTTGTTTGGTCTGAAATTGGCTTTTAACTATGACTTTTTACGTTGGTAATTGGAAACCAACTGGTTTAGGAAGCTTGCAAAGGACTGTTTACATTGTATGGATTTAACACTATTTATTAACGCAAAGCGTGAATCTATCCATCGATGTAAGCATAGAGACAGTTGCTGGAAATTGAAACTAAATAGGAGGAGACCATCATCAATATAGCTTCTGCTTTATCTGATATCTAATACGTTATTTCTCCCTACGTAGAGTTTTTTGTTATTAGCTGAGAGGCAAGAAGATTTAGGCCCCGTTCTTCATTCATTTTCTGATGAATTTTTGCTCAAAAAAGTGCTTTTTCTTTAAAAGCAATAGAGAATAAATAGTAATGTTGAAATTTTTTAACTTAAATTAAGCACTTTTGCACAGATAAAAAAAGAGAAATTTTTGGCTTTTCTCAGTCAAAAGTGCTTCTTGGCTAGTATTTTACTATTTTAATATTACTGCTTTTTCTATTTTACTATTTAATAAATAATTAATATAAATTACTTAGAAATATTTAAAATTAAAATTATATATTAAAATATTAATAATAAGTTATAATAAATTATTTTTATATTTTTGCTAAAATACCATAATATTAACTAATTTGAACATTATTTAAATGCATATTTGTTACTTTATAATATCATGTCTAAAATGGACATTTTACTTCTCAAAAGTACTTTTTGACAGCAATACCAAACACTTAAACTTTTCCACAACACTTCTCAAAAGCATTGCCAAACTGTCCTTAGTAAATCCAGCCAATCAAACAAAACTAATAGCCTTAATCCATTAGGCAAATAGATGAGATTAACAAAAAGTTACTGTTTTGTGATTATTAGTAAAGAAAATCTATATTTTCATATGTTCAATTTAATTTGAAACAACTAAATTCAATACATCATTTGGATTATTCAAAGATGAAGATTATAGGTTTCCACATTCGGCCAAGCTTGCTGGTTTGGTCGAGGACAACGGAAATTAGGGCCAGTTTAGCATTGCTTCTTAGAAGCAGTTTTGAGATAAATATATTGCTAAACAAGATGCTTTTGAACTTTTCAAAAATACTTTTGAAAAAAAAAACACTTCGTAAAAACACTTTTTTTTTTACCAAAAGCAGAAGTAAAAAATTTTAATTCTACTTAAAAATAATTTTTGATCCAAAAGTATTTCTGAAAATTAATGCTAAACTGAGTCTTAGTCTATCCACAACCTCCACAAGTAAAATGTAAAAGTGAGGTATTTCCTTCGTCTCCACCTTTTTACTGTTACTCTGCCAGAGCTTCCTTATTTCCTCCTATTTTAACTGTCACATTTCGGAATTCAATCAGTGATGCCTCTCATATTTCGCCATATTCTTCTGTAACTCTTAAATAATTTAAGTCCCAACTCCATTTTCACTAACCAAAATCTCATCTTTAAAACTCTTAGTATTTATTTTTTCCATAAAAGAATTTAATAATTTCACTAAAAAAAACTACTATTATGTAATTTTTTTCACTAATTATTGAATTTATCAATATAATTTTAATTGTTATGTATGTAAAATTTTAAATTAATCCGATATCTATATCTTGTTGAACTAAAATATTATCTACATTAATATATAATGAACAGTTGAAAGTTTTATACATAAAATAAATAGTCAAAGATTTTCAATTTACACCAAGCTTGACGTATGATCTATAATATTGAAGCATGAAATACGATGGTTGGATTGTTAAAATATTAATCGTATGCAAAACTATTTTAATTTTACACTAAGGCTCTGTTTGTTTCACTGAAAATGACTTTTAGAAAATGATTGCTGGAAAATGACTTACTTTTCTGGAAAAGCTAATACTTTCTGGTGTTTGGATGAATCTGTGTAAAATATTTTTTGTTGTTTGACAAAATTTTTAAAAAAAATTCATAAAAGTTGTTTTCAATAAAACAAACATACATTTGGAATTTTATTATCTTTTCATTATTTAATTGAGTTTATTTCATAAAGCTTCTTTATATTTTAATTAATCATGTTTTAGTTTTAATCCATCTAAATTTACTTAATTAAGCTTAATTGTTAGTTTCGTACATTAGGGAATATAAATTTATGTTTAATTAAGTTGAAAGTGATAGATATTTATTTTGAATATTATTTGGAAGAGTAAGTTGAAAATTGATTTAATTTAATAAAAATTGACGTAAGGACCAAATTGTAAAATTTATAAATTTTTAAATTCTAAGGGTTGGAGTAGTGAAATCTAGAACATTGATGTAGTAACTAAATTATATGATTATGAAATATGAAAATTTGGAAAGTTGAGCGTAAAATAGTAAAGTTTGAAACTATAGGGGTTAAATTGTAAAATTTTCAAATTTTCAGTTTTAGGACTAATTTACATTATTTGAGAATTTAAAATTCTGAAAAATAGAATATGAAAGTTTAACTCTTCAAATCAAGGACTAATTTTTGGAAATTTTGACAATTTTAGTTGTAAGGACTAAATTATAAAATTTAAAAATTTTAGAAAATGGACTGCTTTGCAAAACTATACAAAATGAGATTTAGGACTGAACTGTAGAATAAGAAAATATGTTTTTGAGGAATTAAATTGTAGAATAGTAAAAATTTAAATTTTAGGGACTGAATCATAAAAATAATAAATTTAGAATCGACAGTGAAGAAAGCTTTCCTTTTTTGTTTCTTCAACAATAAAGAAAGTAAACAGAGCCTTATCTGTTTAGAAAATATTTTACAAAAAATATTGGTAAAATGTTTTAATTTTACTTTTCTTTAGAGAATAATTTCTTTTAGTAATTCATTTTCCACCAAACAAATACAGTAAAATAATAAAAATATTTTATAGAAAATATATAAAAAAGATATAACATTTTTTATTACAACATTATAAAAACAAATTTCTTAAAATAATTTTGTTTCAAAGTTATTTCTCATAGTAGATGTTTAGGAGACGTCGACATCCAAGATAAATATAAAAATCTGATTTTCAAGCTCGACCGGAAAGTTTCACTTTGTAGAGTTTTTCCCCCCTTTGTTTTCTCATCTGCAACCGCTCAAGAATTAATATTTTATTCTGATCGAACTTGAAAGAAAATACTATATTTTTCACTTGCATTATTATAATAAAAAAATATCTCATACGATTTTATACTATTTTTAAAAATTTTGATTTATTTTATATTTCCATTTTCACAAATTTAATTATTTTACTTCTTAGATTTCAATTGTTAACACTGTTAATTTTTTTTTTGTAAATTAAGGTTAATTATAACATCATTTTTTAATTACATGAAAATAAACATTTTTTATTTCATAATATCACAAATTTAATAAAAATTAATAATGTTACCAATTGGATCTAATTTTGAAATATGAAAAAGAAGATAGACTAAATTCCTAGAAATAAAAGTCTAGAGATTAAATTCTAAACTTTTGAAAAATATAGCAAATTTTAACCTTAAAAACCATGTATATGTAAGGGTGAGCAAAACTTGATTCAATTCAAAAAAATAATAAAAAATTGAACTTTGAGTTATTCGAGTTTCGAATTCGAATCAAGTTGAGTTTTACAATTCAATTAACAAATTAGTGTAAATACCTCTTTAGTTCTTATCAATTTTGAAAATGAGCAATTTGATCTCTCTCTCACCAAAAATTACAAAAAATTAAAAATAATTTTTTAAATTTGTATAAAAGTTCTAAAATTTATATTTTAAAAAATTATTTAAATGATATATATAAAGAAAGTTAAAATTTTAAAAATTTTTTAAAATAATAATTTTAGGATCTAAATAAGATAATTAATGGTTCAAGTATGCTTTTTTTTTTGCTTTAAAATAGTTTTCAAATATATATGATTTCAAATTTATGTGTTCAAATATGAAATTAGTTATATGATAACAATATTTTAATTTAACATGTTTAATTTTTTAATTTAACTCGATTTATTCGACTCGAATTCTACCTGACTCAATTCGAAAAAAATTTAAATTAATTTAAAATATAAAATATAACTCATCAACTCGATATTTTTTTTACTCGATCCAATTGAATCCGTACATATGTATACGATCCGAGAGAACTTTTATGAAAGATCAAATCCGACCCGAAAGCAATAAAGGTCCGGATTCGGCGGGAAGCCAGCGGAGCGGGACCCGAAGACTTCGCATCGCTCGCTCTCTTGTTTCATTGTAAAATCGAAGTCTTAGCAGAGAAGGAATCCAATCGAGAAGCCGAGAAGAAAATACCTTGATAACGACCCCGACCATAAAAGGCTTTTAACTCTTCCGTTCCCTACGTATAACAACTACAACCAGCGAAAAACACCCTTTATACCCTTTTGGTGTTCTCCCCTTTCGTGTTGGGATTTTGTTTACCCTGTCCTGTTTTTTAATCCCATTTTCTGGGGTTTTCTGAAGGTCTACAGAAGGGAAAGATAAGTGTTTTGAATTTTTTGTCCGTCTTTGGCCTTTTGGGTTTTGTTTTGCGTATTTGGAAAAGATGATGCTGCATTATCTTCAGCCCGCTAAGCTCCAATCCAAGAAGGTAGTGTCACTCACACGGTCTCTTGATTCTGTTTTAAGTTTATTAAAAAAAACTGGATTTTGATTGGAAATTATGGATTTTAGTGGTCTAGGATTTAACCCTTTTAATTGGGGAAGGAAATGATGCCCATTTTCTAATACAGTTAGCAATTACCAAGTCTATAAAAAAAGGTGCATCGGATCAAAGTACCTTATGTCTTATATGAAATTAACATACTTATTTGATTGCCCATTTTTATGGCATAATCCTAGTTTTCAGCTTTATTTTGATGGTTTGATAACCGAATATATATAGTGGGTGCCTGTTGAGACAAGATGATGTGATTTTTTTATAAAGGATGGTCATTTATCTGAGTGAAGGTCTTTGTTATTTATTCTTCCTGGTAGGTCTTCCCGGGTTAAAGAAATGTAATCTTTTGTGCATGTATGTTTCATTCTAGATAATGGCTTTCCAATTTGGTTACTTTTCGGGCTGTTATTGATGTGTTTGCTGTACTGGCAGATTGTTTTTGAGGATGTGTTCTCTGCCCGTGATCCTGCCACACTTGAACATCTCAAGGAGTTGAGCTCTAGGCGCAGAGTAATTGAGGAGTCCATTAATCAAAGTAGCTTCATTACTGAGGCTATTGCAAGAGAAATGTCTGGAGGCTTAACTTCTCATTGTCTAAGGGTAATTTCTTAATGTAGCTTAATTCACATTTTAGCTGTTGTAATCAATACAAACCTTTCTTTAATGTTGCTTAATTCACATTTTAGCTTTTGTAATCAATACAAACCTTTCTTTTTCACTCCATTGCTATAATCCATAAATTATTACAGGCAGAAACTTGTTTTTGATTGCCTCTGGTTTTTTTTTCTATAACCACATGAGGTTTCAACAGGTAATTCTGATTGTTTTTCTTTTTCTTTTCCCTTTTTTATATGAAATGCATCAGGACCTTCAGAAGCTGGAGCAATACCTGCCTTTGTTGGAGAACTTGATTTTTCATGTTGATTTGGTATGCAGCAACCACCGTGTTGTTCGTTGGATTTCGGAACTTAAGATCCGTTGGAGTAGTGCTCTTAGCTCATCTTCTCTCTTTAACCTCAGGGGTCCAAAGTTTTTTCAAATTGATAATTTGCGTTATGAGCTTGGTATGACCCTTTACCTTTATGCCGCATTGCTTCGGGAGAGGGCTATAGAAATTCTTCCAGCAGGTAGTCATTGACATTCTCACATCATGTTTTTTATTAATTACATGAGTTGTGTTCATAATATTGCATTTTACTTTGCATCGTGCCAGACTTGGTGCAATCTGCCACACTTTTCAGGGAAGCTTCTGGTGTTTTTCAACACCTTGCTAATGAGGTATTTCCCTCTTTACAATCTGCACAGTCTGTAGAAAGGCCACTGGAAGCAACTCCATCCATGTGCACAGTTATGAGCATAATTTGCTTGGCTGAAGCCCAGGTTAGTTTTAAGGATTTTGCATTTCAATATTCTAGGATATCTATCCTAGGTTCCTGTCATCTTGGCCTGAAACTGAATGGAAAATCTTTTAATATTCAAGGGTTTGTTTTTTATCTGCTTCTTTAGTAATTCCTTTGTCTCTGATAATTGTTAATGTTATATTGTGAAATTTAACAGGCTGTAACTATAAGGAAGGCTGAAGAAAAAGGAACCACTGTTGGTCTTCTGGCAAAACTGCACTATGGTATTACAGAGTTGCTTGGTGAAGCCACTGCTATTGTATATTCAAATACTAAAGAGTACAAAGATATTTCATCGAGTTTCTTGGTATTTACACACTCTTTTTCTGTCTGAAAATCATTGACATCTCTTATTCCATGATTAAGTAAGCTTAATCAGTTTGATCACTTGATTTTGCCTAATTTAGTAATTGCAGTGAATAGCATAAACTTAACGTGATATGATTAGCCTTTCTCCTCTCTTGATATTTGATGACTTGCCTGAATATGTTGATTTCCTTTACAGTTTTTCATTGGCGATTTCCTTTCATGTCTTCACTAAATACCTTGCTCCATGTTGTTAATCCATATATTAGAACGAAGTAAATGCAAATACACAACTTTTCTTTGTTGTTGTTTGTTGTTGCATTAAGAGATATCCTGTAAGAAGGAGCTGATACTATGATGTCCTGTGTGAACTGTACAGGAGTTTATATCATCTTGCAAAGCTCTACATGAGTTGAGAAGTCGGAAATACCTTGCAGAAAGTGTAAAGATAGGTGAGCAAGTTGGGGTTGCAGTTGGAGTTCTTCGTGATGCACTAATCAACGGAAAAAGGGAACTTCCAGGAGAAGAATCCTGGAGATCCATCTTTGGGAAAGAAATTGATGCTGCTGCTGATATGCTAAGGAAATTTGAAAACGAGAATGAATTTGTTTGGCATGAGAAGATCCCCAGTGGAGATGAGTTGCCACGGCTACAAGGTAACAAGATTGCCAACGCTTTACCTTACCACCCCAAAAGATGGGAGAGGGAACTTAATTTCAAGATATAGATGTACATAACATTTTGTGTAGTCATTGTTATATTTTTGGGGAGGAATGCTCGCAAGCTTCTTCAGCTTCCTCGCTTCTGGATTTACCAACAAGCTTTTTTTACCTAAAGAAAGTTAAAAAAGTCGATGTAAACAAGAGATTAGGGGTGTGTTAAATTATGAAGCTTAGTGTTTAAGTTGTATAGTATGAAGGCCTTTGTACCAATTTAGTAGATTAGCTGCGAACATAATACCAGAAAGCCGCTTTAGAATATTCATCTAAATTCTGCCATAATTTGTCACTCACTAATACCGAATTTCAGCAGGAATAAAGGCATGGTGATTTTTGTTTTCTAGAAAAATATATTTTCTATTTTCTTTAAGAAGATTGAAAACAAATTTCATTTTAAATTTAATGAACATATTTTGTTGCGACAGAATGTAATTTAATGAATTTAACCTTGAAATTTTAAAATTCGAAAATGCACAAGGACTAAATCCATAAATTTATAATGTACATGGACTAAATGCAGAATTTAAGCTAGTAAATTACTATAGAAAAATAATATGTTATTTTGAAGAAAAATAAGGGTCGAGAGTGTGCCAAGTGGTGGAGTGAAAACAAGTAGAGCAAATGATGAATTAGCTCGGATACGCAGGTCTCTCGATGGTTTGAAAGGGTCAGGACACAACAAAATGGGTTAAATAAATCCCCCACCCAGTTGGCCAAAGCATTAAACTAAAGAAGCAAAAGCAGCATGGGCATGGCAGTTCATTGCAATTCCGCTCCCTTGTCTTGCAAAACGTGGAGAAACAGAGGCCCCACACTCTTACCCGCCCGTCTCTGCTCACTTCCTCAAACCCCATTTAGCTTCCGTTCAGATACATTAAAGCTCTCAACTTGCAGGTATAACAACTTCAATGTACCATTCTTTTTGTTTGTTTCAAGTGCTTGACTTATTTTTTAATTGGTTAATTGATTTTCGATTTGGATTGGTTTTACAGGTGGGATAAGGTGGCTTCTGCTGTTGCTTCTGAAGAAAGTGCAGTTGGGTCAAGCTCTTCTGGGACTGATGTATTCAACCTCACTTACCTAGAGGTGGGTATTATTATTATTATTATTATTATTATTGTAAATTCAGTTATATTGAAACTTTTTTTTTTTTTTTTTTTGAAAAAAGAGTTGTTGACAACATGGTTTATATTATTGGTATATAGGGGAATAGTTGGCTGTGGGATATAAGTGGGGTGAGAGTTTTGGTTGATCCAATATTGGTGGGTAACTTGGATTTTGGTATTCCATGGCTCTATGATGCAGCCAAGAAATTTTTGAAAAATTTCCAGGTTTTTTCTTCTTCTTTAGTATCCATGTTTCTGATCTTTGTAGGACTTCTTTCTTTATTTATTTATGGTTAATCATCTTTGGCGTTCTACTCTGTGTGTGTTTGTTATAATTGGAATCTAACTTTGTTTGTGTAGCTTACTGACCTTCCTCAAGTTGATTGCTTACTCATAACACAAAGCCTTGATGATCACTGCCATTTAAAAACCTTAAAACCGCTCTCCGAGATGTCCCCAAATCTCAGAGTCATTGCTACTCCAAATGCCAAGCCTTTGCTGGATCCTCTTTTCAGAAATGTGAGTTAAAAAGTTTAATTTAGTTTTCAGAGCTGCTTCTTGTAGGCATCTGTTTGCACTTCAGTCTCCACTGCATTTTTGCGGTTTCATTCATGGAGTATATCATCATAAATAGATGCTAGTGTTAAATGTAGACAAGTTAGGACAGAACTTGTCATTTCATTAAGCTATTTTGTAGTAAAGCACCTGGCTCTAAACTAATTTGCAAGCTTATGATTTTACACCCAGTTCACCTTAGCTTTAGAAATTTTCAGGTTACATATCTAGAACCTGGTCAGGAGTCTGAAGTTGAAGCAGAGAATGGTTCCAAAGTCAGAATTCGAGCTACTGCTGGGCCAGTTCTGGGTCCTCCATGGCAACGACCTGAGAATGGGTAAAGCTTTCCAAGCTTCAACTTGTCAATTTGACTTTGCATCCTCCGTTACTAACCATTGGTATCTTATCGATGTCCCTTCTAGAGTTCTATCTTCACATATTAGGTTTCTTGCCCCAGTGTCTTGGAATTATGTGTTTCAGGTATCTAGTCATTTCTCCACAGGGCCAATTGACTCTCTATTATGAACCTCATTGCGTATACAATAAAGATTTTCTTGAGAAGGAGCATGCTGACGTTGTTATCACCCCAGTGATCAAGCAGCTTCTTCCAAATTTTACTCTGGTTTCTGGACAAGAAGATGCAGTGCAATTAGCTAAACTGCTCCATGCCAAGTCATTACCTGAACTAGTCCTTGAATCTTTGCCTAATCAACGTTTTACTGTTCCCATGCATATGACCTTTCCTTGATTCTTTTTTAGGTTCATTGTGCCAATGAAAAATGGAGATCTTGATAGCAAAGGATTTCTTGCCAGCATAATCCAGGGTGAAGGAACAATTGAATCATTCAAGGTCAATTCCATTCCCCTTTCTTGAAAAATAAATGAACCATGGTATCTGCATTGGCTGGCGCCCATTTGATATATTCATCCAGAAATGGTTTTAGGGTCATTGGCAAACACTTTTTCTTGTATTGGGACCTAAACTCACATATCCACCTCCTGTGGTGTTCATCTTCATGACTTGGTCCGACTTATCTTCCAATTTGTATCACTCAGTAAATATTGTTATTTTGATGTAGTAGATATTCAAGTGGCTGAGACAAGTGTTTTTTCCATTTGAAATACAGGAGCTTTTGTCGAAGGAACTACCAGATGCAAAGACTTTAGAGCCCACACCTGGTGAACCATTGCAAATTCCTCCCCCCTAAAATCTCTACATTTGCTAGTAAAACTAAAAAGAAAAGGGTAAAAGTGGATAGGTTAAAATATGGTATGTCTTTGTACTCTTCACAAATTTAGAATTTAATCTGTGTCGAACATATGTTTGAATCTGTATTGTATCCGAATTATACTTGTATTAGTGAAACTTTATAAAAAATACAGTTATATTAAACGGTTGATATATCCCATTTCAATTATATATGTATTTATATTTCTATTTATAATTCTATTGAGTTGCCATTACTTCTCTAATAACATCAAATTTAAGCAAAGATATAGATTTATCAGAGAAATTAATTCAAATTTAGTTTAGAACAAATGTACCTGTTTGTGGAACTCTGGGCTGTGAAAAAGGAATGCATTGTGTATGTATGGCCTGACCCCAAACTTGGTATGTTATTTTTGGGTAAATATATATTTTTGGTACCTATGTTTGGATTCAATATTTTATTCGGCAATTATATTATTTTGTTTAAATTGGTACTCATAAAATGTTAGGCTTCCTTTACATAAAATGGCACATGAGTCCAACAATATTAATTTTTACGTGTTCTAATGAATATTTGACATGTGGTGATAGTGATATTATCATGACGTCATCATCCAAAAATTAAGAATACTATTAAAAAAAACTAAATAATTATAGTGTAAAAATAGAATTTTTATTTATTAATTTTTATCAAATCAACCCTAAAGCTCAAATTAAGTATTAAAAAGTTGACAATTTTATGTTTGGATACCAAAATATAACTCCTCGAGACCACATTTACTAGACACATGAGAGATCTCAAGCTCGTTAATTACTCAATTGTTTTAAAAGTCATATCCTAAAACATCACATCATCACCACTACAAGGAAATAATATATAACTCCACTATTACTAAGCTCAGGACTAATACACAAAAACCACTTCATCTTCTTCCTCAAACATCCTCACAAGATCCTTTATTCAATGGTTCTCCACCTCAACCAAAGGTGAACCACCATCTCTTCCTCCTTGTTAATCTTAGTAATTAAAAAATATAAAATTCTAATTTTTTTTAAAAAAGAGTTATTTATTTAGATAAAAATTAAAAAATATAGTATTATTTGGATTAAAAAGAGATTTCTTAAAAAAAGAAAAAGAGAAGAAGTAAATTAGAAATAGGAAAGGGATTTGGAATATATATTTAACACATTTATAATTCGTTTGACTCCAACTCTAGCCTGTGGGCGTATGGTAAATCTAATATTGAACAGAAACTCTATTAAAATGGGCATTGACTATAGGTAATGCAATTGAGTGTATTCATTCATTACTTACTCTGCTAATCTAATCAACCCTTACAAGCACCTTTTAACCCCTCAACTCAGTTAACAACAACAAAAGAAATAATGAAATTTGGTAGCCAAATTAGAATTTAAGATTTAATTTATTAAATATGAAATTGGGCAATTTCAAGTTGAAGAATATTAGTCAGCCATGACATTGCAACTCAATAGTTTTCAAGATTCACAAACCATTGTGTTATTCTTTCTTAAAAAAAAAAAAAAACTGTATACTCTATTCTTATAATAATAATAAATTAAATAAAAGAAAAAGAAAGTAAATGTTATGGGTCTTAGCTGTAATCGCATAGATGGTATATATTGGTGTATGACAAATTTCATATTCAGAAAAGATGGTTAGAAATGTTGACCTAACTGATGAGCATTTCTTAAACACCGAGCAATATGTTTGGTCAGTCGAATATTCTCAAAAATTTACCCTATCATCATCAACAATGAATAAACCAAGAAATGACTTTTGTCTACTCTTCTTCCAACTTTGGTTTTTAATATGTGAAGGGTCATTTGGCCTTAGGTTCACTCAAGGGCCGCTTTTCCATCACGAGGGAATTCTCTTTTATATAACCAGACAAACAATCCCCCCCTACTCCATGATCCATCTCTCTCTCTCCCAAATCACTCCATTCTGCCTTACATTATTCTCATCATTACTATTTTTTTTTAGTTGGATATATATTCTAAATTGCAACATATAAAATCAAAATAAAATTTAAAAAATACAACTAAGCCTTCATTGGTTAAATGGAAAGACCCACATGCACCGGATACCAACTTAAATTAATAAATAAAAATGAAATGTGGGGAATCTTGGACAAAGTAAGATTCTTTAATTTCTTAGGATCTGGTAACTAAAATTGATGTTGCTTTCCTAGTTTCCTAGATGGCTGTAACAATAAAGATAAGTTAAACAAATAGAGAATATACTTTGGACAATAAGATGATAACATTTCCATTTGTATTCAAAATCTGAACACAGCATAAATTATTCTTCAAGAATGGAAGTGGACCCTTCCATTACTCCATAAACACACACTGTCTCTTTGATTTTTTATTTTTAATCCCCAAGTAAAAATAATAATTGGGTTGGCAGTGACAAAAAGTCGTACATAGAATATTAGGAAATGGCCACTTGCATCAAACCCCTAACCTGGATTTCAGTTTTAATATTGTTTTGGAGTTGGAGCCAATGAGCACCGTTGGACTTAGATTCTTCCCAAACCCATCACGTTTTTTATTTACCCCCATGCAAAATTCATCCATGCTGGGCTTTCTCATTATTACCACCATTATGTTCCCCACAACAGTAATAACACTTTAATTACTGGACATGGTAATTAATAGGGTTTAATCCTGATCTCTTTGATTATCGATTATGATTTTTTTTCTTATTATTTTAAATGGACCCACTCCTTGTTAGATTATGACTTGAGTTTCTAATCACACTGACTTCCAAATGAAGCTAATTAACAATTATCAGATAAGATGTTTTAAATATGGGTTTAACATTTTTTTTTTTTGTTAATTATCTCATACATTGTCTATCCCTATCCATAAGATATGAATAAAGTTGGTAGTGGACTGGTGCACAAAATGCCAGAATAATAGTAAACCCTGATGCTATATTACCATATAATTATTTCATCATGCATGTCAAACGTGCAGTTTGACGATTTCAATTTTCGGTATCTCTTAAACATTCAATAATTTTGTAGCTTCAACTCTGAATTTCTTTTAACATATCAGAAAACCAGATTTCAACTATAATGATGTTTTTAAACATCTTTGATTATTAACATGTTATGCATCTACATAGATTTTTTGAAGCCATTCATTATAAAGAGAGACAGAGAGAGAAATTCAGAAGGGTTGAAACTTTAGGTTTAACTTAATTGTAAAAAAGGGAGAGGGAAGAATGATTATATGGTTGATAGTGTCAAATTTTGTAAAAGTCTATGGTGGCGGAAAAAACTGGCTTCCACGCAACCAATAGTTTTAACATAAAAGTATTTGAATAGCTATCCAAATCCCATCCCCTATTTTCTTGAATTACAAGATACCTCATTAATCAACATCTCTTGTATGTTTTCATTTGATCATTGATAAAGTTTACCATTTGTTAGAGGGAGCCAACAAGAACCATCATTCTGTTTCTATCAATAAGGCTTTCAGTTCCTTTAACAAGTAGTAATGGTACCTTCTTTATCAAGTCAAGATGGTGCCCACAACATAAATGTTTTTCCAACTACAAATTGACCCCTTTCTATTATTAGTCCCCTAGTTACCAAATACTGCACATTAGCATCGTACATTCCGGGGTTGTCTGGAACATTTTGGATAAGATCTATTGGGGCAAATTATTATTCTGCGCTGGAACCATCTGGATTAACCAGGAATGAAATGAAAACCCTTTCTATGCATTCATTGTATCACACTTTAAATGACCAATGGGGGTATTAAGATATATATGTGGAACAAACATGGCTTTTGTTTAGATTCCAGTAGAAGTTCCTGTTGGCTGAAGATTCCAAATTTATTCGTTTAACAAGATGGATGGTTTTATTCAAAGGCTGAGTCTGTCCGTCACTATCCATGTTTACACTCCAAAAAGAACTTAACAACAGTAGATTAAGGGGACAAAAAAATCAAAAAAAAAAAAAAAAAAAAACCTCACGATTGCTGTTTCTATATCATATAGAACTTTCTACCGAGATTTTCTTACAAAAATTGTACACCCTATTCTCGTGTAACGAGAACTAAAACGCAGGAGAATCCGTGGTGGTGTGTGTAGAGGAAGATATTGATGGTGAATTTGATTGAACTCTCCCTTCACTATGGCTGTCCCTTTCTTCGGAATGTGATTGTTGTGGTCTCTGGGCCATCGTTCCTGATGGTTGAGGAAGTGCAGGCAATGGAGCGGTAACCGGGGTGTAGATTCCACTAGTTGGTGTCACGGTGGCTGTTTTAGTTGAAGTCGTGGTCGTGGTCATTGTGGAATAATCTGGTGGAGGTACCCATATGCCTCCAACCACCACAAATTGAGGTGCCTGTGGATTGGCATTGTTGTGGACGGTTGGGCTTGGTCTCCTTGTGTGCAATCTATATTTCTGAAATAGATAAAAACACATGAAAGATTAAGGCTATGCCTATGCTACAACTTAAATGTATAATTTTGCAGATAGATAAAAATTTTAGACCACAATTTACACCTAAAATCTATAGAAAACTTGGTCGACATTGATAAATATAGTAGAACACACACTAGTCCGATTGCTGTATTTTCTCAAAAGCAGATCATGGATTTGCTAAAACAGAAACCCTATCGATTTATCCCTAATATATACCAAACCATCAAAATGTAACAGCATGTTCAAGAAAAGATTACCAACGAGAAAACGGTAAACCAACCATTACACCCTTTTTAATTTACTGCAAAAAAAAAAAAATGGTAATCAAAGATTTAAAAAGATGAAATAATCAGTAGTAGGAACCTGTAAATGACTCTTGACTTCATCATTCGTAAGTCCATCGACCTTCATCAGCTCCCTAATTTGCTTTGGTGTTGCGACTGCAAAACAAAACCCATTTATAATCGTCGCCTAAATGAACAACATAAATGATAGGAATTCAATTACAACGAAATAATAGTAATACAGACCGTGTGAACCGCCGAGTTGCTGGAGAGCATGCAAGAAGCGCCTATGCAACTCCGGTGACCAACACCGCCTTTGCTTTCTCGAAGCCTGACCTTCTTTTTCTTCTGTTTTACTTGTATTTGCATTATTGGCTTCTCCTCCTCTACTCCCACTTTCTGTTGTACAAGTACTTGTAGCTGAACCAATGGTTTTTCCTACTGCAGATTGACCACTCATCTCTACAGTTTTTTCTTTCTGGAATGGTTGAAATGCTCCCCCGTTTTTCTTCAATTCCACCGCACTTCTAATTTTATCATCATCCTGTAATTTAAAAGAAAAAAAAATCCCAGGAATTGTTAACCCTTTTTTTTTGGGGGGGGGGTTCTATTTCTTTGTTTGGAGATTTGTAAAACATTAAGAACAAAAGGGTACGTACCTCATTCAAGGGTAGATCTGGGGATTGATTGTTGTTCCACAACTGCACGGATCTAAGCCAATCAGATTTCCTTTTATCAACAGCAGCAGGAACATTGGTTTCTTTGGATTTATGCGATTCTTGTTCATCGTCTTCCTCAGAGCAATTAGAGCTTCTTTTGATCGGAATAAATTCTTCCAAAACAGGAACATCACTAGTTGTCTGCTCCGAACAATCCGATTGTCCTTGCATGTAATCCGTCGTAGTTGAACCTCCCGACATCTCTTTCTTGTGTGCTTCAATCGCTATTAAAAACAATCCAAAACAAATTTTAGCACCCGAAAAAAAAAAATTGGAATGAAAGGGTGGTGGTGCAGAAGGCCAAAAAAGAAAAAGAAGAACAAAACAAACCTTGGGTAACAAGCTCCAAACACAAAGGAAGCTCGCGTTGAAAGACTTGAATTTTACGTCGTTCTTCCTCTAAAGCTTCTACATATTCGTGATATCTGCGCTTTTTCTGAGCGTAATCCATCTCTATCATTACCCTTTTTTCTATAAAAGAATCTCTCTCTCTTTTTTTTTTTTTTTTACTTAAAACTTTGTTCTTCTTCCTCGTTTCTCCACACCCAGAGTACAGAAACAGTGGAGGATGAATTTATGGGGGAAAGGGTTGGTTTTCAGACCAAATAGCATAGATAGATCCGAAGAAGGTGAGGGGGGGCAAAAGAGAGCAGTTATGATGAAATAAATAAATAAAAAGGATCTAAACAGAATCAGGAGAATAAACTTGGGTACCAACAAAAAATAAATCAAAGGATGAAAAAGAATAAGAGAGTTTATATTTAAGGTTGAGGAAGAGGAAGGGACTCAAAAGGAAATTAAGAGAGAAAATTGAAGACAAAAGAAATAAAAACAACAAAGTCGGGGCGTCGCGTAACAAAAAAAATGAATCTTTGATGTTAGAGAGAGAGAGAGAGATTTAAGAGTTAAGCAATATATAAAGGAAATAAGAGAGAGAGAGTTGAATATTCCAAAGAGTGATTCGGTTTTCGTCGTTTCTGGATGGGCTGGCAATGACGTCACCCTATCTCCCACACCTTTTGGCCTTTATTTTTTTTTTTTGTTTCCAGATTAGATCAATGACTCGTCCTTTTTTTCCCTCGTGTTTTGTTCGGGAAAAAAGAAACTGTGCTTATCTTGTAATATTTGTATTTTTAAAATACTGAATTGAAGCTAAACTGAACCAAATACCAAGTATAGAACCCAATTCTAGTGGTTCAGTTTTAGTATGGATTTTTATAAATCTCAGTAATTTTAATTAAATTAAAAAGCAACAATCTTTCATCTTGTAAACTGAAAGAGACTAGAGTGAGAGATAGGGTAAAAGCGTTGGTGGTCTGCAGAATGAATGGTTGCCACGTGCTCAACAATGACAAGGCCAGATGCGTTTGTTTTGTTGGGTGTCCTACTTGGACAAAGGAATATCCGGTCGGCATTTTGTTTGAGGACAACTAGTAACGATAAATAAGTAAATTGGGGGCGAATATCCTTTGGAATAATAACAATGAAAATGGTGATTTAGCAAGTGCAGGTTTGGTGTTACTATTTATGCAAGTGTGAGTGTTGTCTTTATTTATAAAGAAAAATGTAAATCAGCATATACCATTTATCATATTCTTCTACAGTTCAACAAATACTATAAGGTATTAACAATAACAATGTATATATATATATATAAGCTACTGGCATTGGTGTTGGTAGTAACTTGGGATATTCTGTAAATCGTCCTGGATAATTCAAAACGGTGTATGATTTTAATAATGTGGCCTTTCAGAGCTTCCAAGGGCCACTTTTTTCAGTTTGTCTGATTCTATCTTATTTCTCAAGTATTTTAAAAACACAGTGTTATTGTTGCGGGTATATGAGAGGGCCCGACTCTTATGTGTAGTTTGACAGCTAAACCAAGCAGCTGCTAATTACTAATACCAATTCATTGAATTCCCTGCATTTCTATTCTTCATTTTTCCCCTTTTAAAAATATTACTCCCTGTGTTTTGCTCTTCAACATTTTTATCAAAACTTTGTCGCTTGCCTCATAAATTGATAAATTTTGATAAAGTTACCAACAACGATGATTGAATTAATATCTTTAAATTGAAATAGGCATTTTTGCAGAATTGTTCCCAAACACAGTCATACATGTTTTACAAAACTGGATTTGACAAGAGGCGTTTTTCGCCTATTTGGCACATCTCGTCAGCAATTTTGTAAAACAAATTTAATAAAAAAACATTTTTAAAGTAATGTGAATTATCCGATTTATATGAAGAGACTGGGTTCGATCATTGGCAAAAGCAATGTTTTTTTTGAATTAAGTAAAAATTTTATTATCCAATTTTTTTTCTTGGCTTTTAGGCAATTAAATTAATTACTCAAATAATAGAATCAACAAAATACTTGCAGATGTTATATTCAATCAGATATAAAACATAAAATATAAAAGAAAAACCCATTTACAAGGTGTTTCAGATGGAAGAATGGTTGGATCTTTATACTCAATATTTGTTTCTAACTTTCTTCAAACAAAAACAATGCATGAATGCAATTAATCCAACAAAAGGTTATAACTGACCGATTTTCTTATAAACAATGTCAGTCGAATAAAAGCCTTTTCACAAATGCCTTCACAAATATCATCAGTCTTGCTGAAATTAGACATGATTCTTCTTTAGAAATCCAATTCCAATATCTCTGCTCATCAATTCCAGTTATTGCCATCTCTTTGACAGATATTGCCATGCATATACCCTCTCGATCACTCTGTCCAAACATATTTATTGGACCTGCTCTGCCTTGATCCCTCTAAAACTCATAGTCCATGATTTTGGTAAATAACATTCCTGAGCTCAGTCCAAGCTCACCGCGACAGTTGAGTATGCATGGGACTTCACGATGACGTGACGTATTCTCCATAGGTTTTGACTCCAAGTAGGACTTTTTCTCCTAGTCGAATTTTGATTATTCTAGGGATATTTTAGTGTGATTATAACTTTAATCTTAGCCTATTTAAAAAAGGGGGCATTGTATCCCTATTTTTAGAGGCCAAAATTAACATGCCAATTAGCAAGGGCTTTTCTTAAGGATGACAAGATGTAGTCGCATATGAGTTTTGTAAGAGTTTCGTGGTAACTATGGAGACTGGAGATAAGTTTACTCTCGAGTTAAGACTTTATTTTCAGGGTTTGAGTTTGTATGTTTAGTACTTTTAGGTTTATTTCTCCATATTGTACTCTTGTTTGTTTACTAATTTAGTGAAAAGCCGAAACTTCCTTTACCCGTGGTTTTTATCATCATCGGAGGAGTTTTTCACGTAAAAATTTGTGTGCTTGATCTTCTCTACTTTATTTGTCCATTGTTTATACGGTTCAATTCCTAGTAAGTCGAAATCAAGGTATTTAGTAACGATAGCAGTGACTAATTTTTTTGCCGCGAGTGCTCCCTAAAAAAGTAAATGATTGGTCACAAAATATATTCCATTCACATGAAAAGATAAATAAACTAATCTTTTAAAAAAAAATTGAAACCTCTTACTTTTATAATTTACTCACTTCTAATGTTACATGCATTGCATGTGATTTTTAAGTGTTTAATATTTAATCAAAATTTTAAAAACTGTATTTTTAATTATAGTAATTAATCGTAAAATAACATTTCTTATTTTAATTATTGAATATAATTAAAATATATTAACTTATCAATTTAAATATTATAATAGAAAATTTTAAAATCATGATTAAAACATTTTTTAAACATATTTCACATGTAATATAGTTTTACTTTATGTAATTAATGCAAAGTAACATTATTCAAAATAATAGTCAATTAACATAGTTAACTCTAATATTAATTTAGTTATGGTTAAAATGTTTAGAAATTTGTTCAACAATAACTCTATTTTACATCAATAAAATTAGCACAACATATTATAAATTAAATTATAATTATTTTTAAATGTATAATTACCACAATTTCTATATTTTAAAATTTTATTTTAAATGTTAATTTAATAAATATGTTAAAAATATTATATTTAATTTAAAAATTTTCCCAAATTATAGATAAATTCCTATTTTGGATCCTAATAGAACTATTTTATACAAGCAGCTCTTGCATGCTCAAAGGACAAAACCGGTGAAACTTGAAAAAAGCTGGGAAAAGAAACTGATCCAGTGTAAAATTTGATATATAATTTCAAATTTGCCAAGAAAAATATTTAGTATATGAAAAAAAATAACCTAAATTATACGGTGGTATCGAATTAGGCATATCTCACTATCCTTAGTGATGCCAACTAGCGGATTGTGATCGGAGACTATGGATAGAGGAGAGGTCTCCACGTGTGGATAAACTTTCCCACCCTTTGTTGACTTTTTGCGCCTTCAAAATTATTATATTCAACTACAAAATTCAACATAAGATAAGAGTTCCATTTTCTTTACCCCAAAGAAGCAGAACTTTGATGATCATTTGGTACCAACCTCATTAACTAAATTTTGCTATTCTTAGATATAACTTTTTTTTTTTACAATCTACTTCCTCTCTTTCTATAGTTTTACAATTTTGTACTTCTTTAAAGGACAATGTGATTTTTTTAAATAAATTATATTTTACAATTTCGTAACTCACTGTTTATCTTTCTGAAAAGTATTCTTAAAGTTTAATTATAGTTACAAATCATGGATATCTTAATTTGGACAAAATAAATATTAACATAAAAATTATTTGATAACAATATGATGGTTTTTAATTAAAGATTTGTCTAATTATATTTTAAGCAAAAGGGTCCGAGTTTAATCTTATTTCCCCCTATGATGGGTTGATATAGTGATTATAAAATTTTATTTTTTAATACTTGTTTTGACTCCTGTAGTATAGTAAAATTCTCACTTTTATCATTGGTTAAGTTACTTTCTTTCTATCCATCAGACCATTTTCCATTAAACAAAATATGATGTAACACTTTAGACCAATCAAATGCAAAGACGTGATCACTCTAATTACTAAAATTCCAGGAAAGAATTTTGGTTGCTTTTACTTAATAACATGAAACATAAAATAGTAATTGAAGAAAATATTATAATTTCCCAAACCCTGTAGGGGAAGATTTTTATTTTAATATCAGCAATCAAAATGTCAGTGGAAAAGAGAAGGTGATTGGAGATAGCCAGTTGGAAGACATATCCACACCACTTGTCATAACTTTTTATTCTGTTTTCACCACTTTCTTCTTCTTTCATTACCTTAAATTTCGTAACTGGGGCTGACATCCTAACTTTTCAGTAAAAACATTTCTCAAATGTCTATTGTGGAAACATTTTTTTTTTTTAGAAAACGGCTAAATTTTGGTTTTAAAAATGAAAACGAAAAATGAGAGTCGCCACCAATCTTTTTTGAAGATGTGTGATCGGGTCACCTCGTAATTCAATCATTTTAATAATAGATTTGGCTTATTAAAACAACAGTTTTGGTCTACGAAATTTAGAAAAAACAGATTCGAGAGTCGATTACGCACGAGGAAGGATTAGCACCCTCGTGACGCCAAAAATTGGTACCTAATTGACTATTTGATGTCTTTATGTTGAAAATTTGAAAAGATTTTTTAAATACGATCCTCTTTATTTAAAAGAAAACTTGAATGAATTAAACTGGATATCGAGACCTGCTTATTTTGAAAGGATAAAATATTATACCTAGTGAGTTAGGATATGGCATTTCGAGTTCCCGCAACCGAGCTTGTCTTTTGACATTTAAAACTTGTATATTTAAATTTAAGGATGATATTCGATTATTTGGGTTAAATGAGAAATCGAAACCCAGTAAGTTAGGGCACTATTTCTCAAAATTCCCGAATACAGAATATTGCCTTTGTTTTTGGAAATCTTTATCTCGAGATAACAAAACGTCACATCCAATGAGTTAGGACACAACATTTTGAATTCCCGAGAATAAATTTTTATTTAACCCATGCGCTTTGATTTTAAAAGGAAAATAATAGGTTCTTTAGATTCAATGAGAAAAATCCAAACCCAGTAAGTTATGGTACGATTTCTTTTGAACCTTAGAATGCGGAATGTTTGCTTATTTCAAAACGAAAATTTTAACGCATCGAATAATATGTGATATTATTGTAATAAAATGGAAGATGGATTATAATACACATGCATAATAGAATAAGACAAGGGTAACAATATAAATAATAAAAATGGAGGCAAAAGCAAAATACATTAAAATAAAATTTAAAACCTGTAACAGTCCGATTTAGACCTTAATCGGAACGGTGGTTTAGAGACCACAAATCCGAGTCAGAAAAATATTTTAAAATTATTTTTGGTGTTTATAATGTGTGAATTTGTGTGTATTAAATTTTTGTTTTAAAATTTTCTCGTTTGGGTGCCGAATTATTAAAATGGGCTTAATCACGTAAAATAAAAATTTGATAGTTTAATGTGCAAAGGCTGAATTGTTGTTGTCTTTTTAAATGGGAGTATTTAAAATGCAATTTACCCATTTTAAAGGGTAGTGGACGGTAGTGGACAATAATGGCCTTGATATATGTAAATTTTTAAGTTTTAATTAAGGTTAAAAATGGTATTTAATAATTTATGTTAATATTAATAAAAATAAACATAAAACAAAGCCATTATATGTTCATCTTTGCCGAAAATAAAAGGAAAATAAAAGAAGAAAAGCTATCTAAGGTTCGGCACTTTGGAGGCTTAATTGGGTAAGTGATTTTGTTCGGTTTTCGATAATTTTTATGTTTTTGAGATCGTTGCTTAGTATATTATCAAGCCCATACCCTAATTTTAGAATTTAATGAAGATTTTGAGATATGCCATTGATGATTAGTTTTGATTTTTGTTGTTAGTTGATGAAATATGAAATATATGTTTTAGATTAACATGTTTTGTATTGAGATTTTTGGTGATTTTGAGTAATTAGGACTTAATTGCAAAAATAATAAATTGAGGAACTAAAATGAAAAATAAATGACATGTATGGATTTGTGTGAATATGGATAAAATTCGGCCCAACTATAGTGTAGTCAAATTTTGAATATTTTGTGTTTTGTGCAGTAGGGACTAAATTGTGAAAATGTGAAATATTAGGGGTAAAAATGTAATTTTCCCATTTATGTGTTTTTGGACTAAATTGAATGAAAATATGTTTGAATGAGTTTAATTTGAATATGTTTAGATCAAGAACCAAAGAAATCAGACTTGGATCGGGGAAAAATAAAAATAGTCGAATAGCCGATTACATCGTTTGTCGATATCCGAGGTAAGTCTTTAAGCAATTAAACATCGTTAATTTTGAATGTAACTTAGTAATATGCTGATTTGGAAATTGTGGAATTATTGTTGAGTTAGCCGGATGTGAATAAGCATAGAAATAATGTGTTTGAGTTTAATTCGATTGAGATATAATGTTTGAAAGTCCGTATAAACTATATGGAATATCTGAAATGTTCGATCTATTAATTTTTTTTTTTATGAGTCAGCTATATAATAATGGGATTCGGGCTTTGAGTCTAGCAAGCCTTGTGCTGGTGAATTAAATCGGGCTTTATGCCTAGCAGGCTTATTGCCGGTGTATAAAATCAGACTTTAAGTCTAGCAGGCTTTGTGCCGGTGCATGATACAGGCTTAGGTCTAGCAAGCTTTATGTCGGTGATTACGTATAAGCTTATGCTTAAAAGATTTCATGCTGATGTGGTATTTGAGTAGGTTAATCAATCTAAATGGCCAAGTATGAATTAACTTCTTATCAATTTAAAATAAGCTAAGCAAGTAACTCAGTTATTTATTACAAATTGTATGTGATACAAATGAAGTTTAAATGATTATAATATGTGTTCTCGGTTTTATAAATGAATGATATGAATATTGTGGTCTTGGTCTTTTAATATGTGTATACAAGACCAGGTATATTCGACCACATGGATAGTTTGTGTATGTGATGCTATATTATAATAATTGAGCTTGAGTATATGAATGTTTATACATTTGGTTATATAATGACATTTTGATTTTGGAAGGTTGGATTATGAGTAAATATTTTGATTATATAAGCATCCGGTTAAAGAGAAATTGTTCTATGAATTTATATGTTATATAGGTATGGAATTGAAAGCTTAAAATTAAATGTGATTACAAATGTACAAGTTGAATTATTTGATTTAAATGATTTAGTATTGAAATGATATTAAGCATTAATTGTTTAATTTGCTTAAGGCTTACTAAGCTAAAGTAGCTTACTTTGTGTGTTATGTTTATTCTGCTTTATAGATTTTTTTGGACTCAAGTTACAGGCTCGGGGGTCGTCAGCAAAGTTCACCACACTATCGACTGCTTCGGTACTTTTATAAATTGAAATCGGACTTATGGCATGTATAAGCTAGCCTTGAAATTAAATTATTTTGGAAGTGTTTGTATATATAGCCATGCGAAAATGGCGTAACATATTAGTTTGAATTTGGTTTTGTTTAGTTGAGTTTGAGTATGTTTGATTATGATGTTTTGTGCTATGGATAAATGATGTTTATGTTAGGTATATATGTATATTTGAATATGGTGAATGAGTATAGATTAAAATGAGTATAGTTCCGCTATCATATGTCAAAGTGATATTGTTATATGTTAAGTTATGGATAAGTTGTGGTTTATGAAATAGACTTGAGATGTTTTAACTTGAATTGATTAAAGTACAACAAAAGTTGACATTAAATAGAGTATAATTATTAAGCTTGTTTAATATTAAGTTTTAAGTTTATGAAATGACCATATGAATAGTGATTTATGTTTTAATAAATAAAATAGTTAGATATGAGTTAGCTTGAGACTTTGTTAATGTGTTTTAATTATTAAATAATCTTTATATTATATTTAATGTTTATTATAGGAGTATCAAATAGTAATTTCGGTTTATTTTAATATTTGATGATTTTTGAATGATTTAATTTTTATATATGTTCATAAATATCCAGAAGTTGTGTTTTGTTCGGTAATACCCCGTAACCCCATTCTGGCGACGGATACGGCAATACTAAGAAAAAGAACAAATAAATAAAATAACAAAAATAAAAGCTAATGGTAAATCAATAACTAAATAAATACAATATAATTAATAATAATAATAAAATAATAATAGTAAAAAATACAATAATAATAGCAATAAAATATATTAATAAACAAATAATAATAGTAATAATAAAAATAATATTAGTAATAATAAAATAATAGAAATAATAGAAATAGCGATAATAATGTTGATAATAAAAATAATAATAACTATTATAATGATAATAATAATAAATATAATTATAGTAATAATAATATAAAAAATAGTGGTAATAATAAAATAATACTAATGAATATAATAATAATAATAAAGTTAATTATAAATAAAAATAAAAAAATTAATAGTAGTAGTAATATTAAAATAATAATTACAATATTAAAATTAATAGTAATAAATAAAAAATAATAGTAGTAAAATAGAAATAATAACACTAGTGATATTAAAAGTAATAATAATAATAATATTAAAAATAATAACAATAATGAAATAATGACAATAATAGCAAAAATAATAAAAGAAAATAAGAAAAAGGACTAAATTAAACTTAAAAATGAATTTCGGGGTAAATTGGGAATAAAAAGAGAGAGGGAGGATCAAATCGCAGTGCGCGAATAAAATGGAGGGACCGGAAAGGTAAATATCCCTTCCCTCCAAAACGCGTCACTTTGTGTGGGACTAAATTGGAACAGAAGGAAAATTATAGGGCAAAATTAAAAACAGAAATAAGCTATATTAAAAAGACAGAAAACGTGGAGGGACCAAAAGCGCAATAAAACCATCGCTTAAAAAAACGCGGATCTACCTCCATTCGGGTCGGGTAATCGGGTTGGTCTCCCCAAAACGACGCCGTTTTGGCGTCTGGGGAGACCTAATGAAACGGCGACGTTTTCTGCTATTATAAAAGCCCAAATTTTCTTAAAAACTTCATTTTTTCCCTTCTTTCAAAAAAAAAATTGAAATCCTCTCAAAACACTCTCAAACCCTCCCCCTTCCGGCCAAATCACGGTCGCCGACGACGGTGCCGCCATCTGCGGTGGCTGAAAAATCACTCGAATCCCCCTTTTCCCCTTTTTTCGAGCAGAACCCAAATATAGGGTTTAAGTAGTCCCCAAAAGCCCTCAAAATTCAAGAAAATGCCACAAAACTCTTCGATATCCTACCCACTTCCGTCGAGACCATACATCGGACTCCCAAGGGTCCGTCGATCTTCCGGACTAGAGGGATAAACCACGAAAACAAGGTAAAAAGGCTTACTTTTTATTCGACTTGTATTCTTAAAAAAGAGAAATCTGAAAATCACCTTTTTGAAGGTTTTTCGATCTGTTCTTGTATCTGATTTCTATTGATATTGAATGTGTTTGTAAAAAAAAAAGTAATCCTTTTTCATACACGGCTTTTATAGCCTTTTACAAATGGTCTTCCCCTGTTTGTAGGTACGTGATGGAGAGGGGCACGTTACACGGGCGTGGCGGACGGTGGAGGGGTGCACGACGCGAAGAAGCGAGACGTGCGGCATTGAGGAGGCTGTTGGAGGCGCAAATGTAATAGCCCAAAATAGGGCTTAGTCGGAATAGTGGTTTCAAGACCACAAACTCGAAGTAAAAATATTTAATTTATGAATGTTTTAGAGTCTATGACATGTTGGGTGATGGTGTGCAAATTTTGTTAAGTAATTTTATCGATAAAGTGCCCAATTTTATTATTTGGATTAAATTGCAATAAGTTGCAAAATATGAGGTCCAAGAATCTTTAAGTATGAAATAGCTTGGATTATCAATTTGAGGTCTATAATGTGATTAAATTGTTGTGTGGAAACTTCGTTGAGAAATTTTATCGAAAAAGTGTTTAATTTGGTTAGTAGGATTAAATTGTTATAGGTGCGAAGTGTATGTTCCAGATGATAAAGGGTGTGATTGTGATGGGTTTTTAAAGTGAAGGTCCTTATGAAGAAATTAGTCCACTTATAAGTTGATGAAGATATTTGTTTGATATTTTTGAAGTTAGTTGAAAAGAAAAAGGGCAAATTTGGAAGTTAAGTTAAATGGTAATAAGACAAAAATAGTAAAAAAAAATATCATTCTTTCCTTCTTCTCCAGCCGAATGTGAGAAGAAAAATGGCAGCAGCCATGGGTGAGCTCCATTCGGCCAAGCTTCTATGGCTTATATAGGTACGGTTTTTGTCCCGTTTTTAATGATTTTCATATTTTTGAGATCCTCAAAGCTTAATTTGTCTATTTCTACCATTAATTTGAAGTGTAATCAAAGTTTAAAAAAATATACCCATGCTAGATAAGCATGTATTTTGATATCTAATGGTAGAATATGGATGTTTGAGGTTAGGAGAGCGATGTTTGCTAAATGATTTTCGGCGAAAACGAGTAAAACGAGTTAATCGGTAAAAGTTGTTATTGTTCATAAGTATGTGTTATAGTAAGAATTTTAAGTTGCTATAGAAGGGAAAAATGTCCAGCATGTCATAAAACATAAGAAAAAGGAATAAAGTTTAATTTTCGAGCCTAGGGGCAAAATCGTAATTATGCAAAAGTTTAGGGGCAAAATTGTAATTTTGCTAAAATTTGAGTTAGGGACTGTTTTGAGTAGTATATTAATAAAATAAGTGAAATGTGATGTTTTAGATCCCGAAAAATGAGATTTGGACCTAGAACTGGAGGAAAATCGAAAATCGAGAAAGTTGGTAAAATGGTCGTTTCGGCATTCGAGGTAAGTTCGTGTGTTAATAATAATGCAACATCGTGCTTGAATTGTAATTTTCTATTGATATGGCATAAATTGTATGATTTAATATGTTTAGGAGAAGTTGATGTATGATATGGAAAATGTGATGTTGGTTGTGTTATGTGAAATTGAATGGCAAAATTAATGTTAAATGAATTGAATTTTAAATTAATATTACATGGGTTGTATGAGTTGCTACACAGCTGTACCTGACGAGATTTCGGCAAGTAAGTTCATATGGTTGAGTTTACATGTTTATTGGTGAATGATTGAATGATATAATGCGTTGTTAAATATGAATTTGCTGTGGGATTGTGAAAATTATGATAAAATGGAAGAATAAATGCGGTAATGCAAATTAGAAAAAATGCAGAATTGAGTACGTTCGTTTCGTGACATGTGATGAATTGACGGATAAGACCATGGTTAATCCATGGCAAAGTGTGAAATGTAGGTATGGTATCATCCATACTGAGTTATGAAATGTAGGTATGGTATCATCCATACTGAGATATGAAATGTAGGTATGGTATCATCCATACTGAGTTGTGAAATGTAGGTATGGTATTAACCATACTGAGTTAAGAAATGTAGGTATGGTGTTTCCATACCGAGTTATGAAACGTAGGTATGGTATTTCAATGAGGAAAACCATACTGAGTTGTGAAACGTGGCACTGAGCAATGACGTACTCAAATTCGTAAGACGTTTCCTAATTTGATAATAAGTAATACAAAAAGGAGTGAATCAAATGAAAGAGATTGAGTGATTGTTAATGTTGAGCTCAATTATATGTACAAGAGAGTTATGAAATGGTTTTGGTCACATGTATAGTACTAAGTGCAGGCTACTATATGTACCAGATAGCTTCGGCTACAAGGGTGGTACCATGTGTAGGCCACCATGTATCTGTTATCATTACGATGAGTTCAACGGAAAATTGACTAAGTGTAATTGAAAATGATCATATTATGAATAGGTGCAAGTGTGAATGTGACCAATTGAGAAATGTGGCAAATGTATGTATGAACAATATGTTCAATATGTAATCGGAATTGGAAAGATTGGTATAAGCAAGTGAAGAACACAACTAAAGTGAAAAAGAGCAAACATTTACAATAGAACTGCTTTGGGCAGTAGCAGTGACGTAAATTTGAAAAATCACCAAAAATAGTAGAAATTGAATTATAAGTTGGATGAGATATTTATTTAAATCTTATTGAGTCTATTTTTATATAAAAGAAAAATAGAAAACAAACGATTTTTATATTTTGAGATATTTGAATTTCGGTGAGACTGGTTCAGAATGATTACGTGATCCCCTGCTCTGCATTTGAAAAATTATTAAAATTTGTACATAAATAATTATGAAATATAATTTATATGCCTGAAATCCTGAATGAGTCTAGTTTCAAATGAACAAAACAAGGAGGCCATATAAATTCTGTACAAAGAGAAAATTGATTTATAGTGAAGAGACGTCAGAGTAGTTGAATGGTGAAACAGGGGAAACTTTAATGAATAAACTGTACCAATTGGCTAAGCCAAAAATTCTGAAAATTTTATGGTGAGAAGATAAATGAGTTAAGTTTCAGCAAAAATTAACGGATCTTAAGTTGGAGTTCTGTAGCTCCAGATATAAATTATTTAATAACTATGACTCAAGGAAACAACTTAGCTGGAATTTGAATGAATAGAAAGAATATGAAAATAGCATGTTATCGTATTGCTTATTATTTTCATGCGAGCTTACTAAGCGTAAAGCTTACTCCCTCCTTTCCATTCTTTTAGTTTTGTTAGGTCAGCTCAGGGTTGGAGATCGTCAGAGGCAGCATCACACTATCGAGCCATTATCCTAGGAGTATTGGCATGTATAAGGATTTAGTTTTTCTATGACAGATGTTGTTGTGATTAGCCAAATGTATTAGCTTATATTGATTTGTTAATTACAGCCATGAGATGTGGCTTATAATGATTTTGGCTCGTAAGCCTATTTGTCCATAGTATAAGTGATTAAATAGATGACAATGTCAAATGCATGTGTCTGAAAAGTTTTAAATTTTGGGCGAAATTTGGTAACCCGGTTTTGTATGATTGTGAATTTTAAGTCCGATAATGCCTCAAACCCTATTCTGGTGTTGGATACGGGTGAGAGGTGTTACAGCAAAGCTGGCTGCTAGGGTTTCAAAGTTTTTTAGAGTAATTGGGCTGCTATTGGGTTATTTTTTGTTGTTGTTTTTTTGGTTTAAAATTGGTTAACGGGGTTTGGTTGGGTTTGGGTAAAAAATTGGGTCACACAGTCATTAAAAAAGTAGTAATTATTTCATATGTTAAAACAAACCAAAATTCCTTGGTGACACTTTAGTGATTAGAATGACGTGGATGTGTTTTAGATAAAAACCTTTATATTTAATTTAATGAAAGGTAACTAAAATCCTTAATATTAATTTTCATGTTATAAATTAGGTTTGAATTGTATATGAAATCACCAAAATGGTGGTAGATGGGCCACAATGAAATGAAAGTAGGAAGCTGAATACCAGTTTTGTTTGAGTTTTCTTTCTACTTAAAAAGCTGGACTTCATCCTTTTGCTTTCTACTTATTGAGGAGGATTTGGGTGTTGTTTATTTGGCCTTTAACACCACTCACCCTAACTATATATTTGAAAACTATAGTATTTCCAATTATTTATAATTTTTTTTATGGTTAACAATGTTGATCACACTTAATAGTATTTTTAAAAAATTGAGATCAAAGTATTCTAAAAATTAAAACCATTTTTTTACTAAAGTAAAAATAATAAGTCAAATTCTTTAATTGAAACCATTTTAAGAAATTAATATAAAGTTTTTGTGAAATTTAATTTTTATTTTATAAATCATATATTATAAACATAAATTTTACAACTTAATAAAATTTTCAATATTAATGAAGTAATTGACTTAAATAAAAAATATTTTTTTCTCCCTTGTCTTTAATATTACCGGTAGAAGTGGCGGAGGCACTTGAATGATCATGGGTCAATTGACCCAAAAAGCAAAGGAAAAAAAAATAGTTATATATATGTAATCCTACATCATTTACTCTCACAAAAAAAAAAAATTGAATAATATCCATTAAAAATTTGAATTTCTAAAAATTTTAAAATCACCAATAAAAAATGTTTTATATAAAAATAAATAAATCTCTCATTCTTTTAAATTCTTTTAACACTTATCAATTTTCTCTCAAATTTATATTATTCTCTCACACAAATTTTCTAGAATTTCTTTAAGAAAGTGATCAATTTTTTTATTACTTTCAAGTGATTCTCTCTAATTTGGTAACAACTTTCTTTTCTTTTCAAGTTTTATTGATTAATCTCTAAAATTTTAGGTCATCCAACTGTTTTCCTTTTTGTCATCCAAGTATGAAAATTTTTAATTTAATCATCTAATTATTATCCTTTTATTTTTGGTCACCCAACTATATTTTTTTTTTTAAATTTGATCACCTAACTAATTGAAATTGTATTTTTTTATCCATTTCCGTTAAGTACCATTCAATCCCTAATGAGAATATGACGTGACAGTTAAAAATTAATAAAATAACAAATTTAACCCTCAATTTTATATATTATATCAATTTAATCATATTTTTCCTGTGACTAACCTTTTTTTTCTTTTACATTCTCTCTATATCATTCATTGAATTTGACATTTGACATTTTTCCTATTTAAAATACCATTGAAACCCCATTTTTTTCTATCTTCATAAACTCTCCAAAGCCACCAAAAATGAATGTTTCATCTTGTTTTTACACACGAGATATTTCTATCACTGGCAATCTTGTTCCTTGTTTTGATTTACATATTGTTGGGTGCTTTGTGGTTTCAGTGGAACAATCACGACATTCTTCATTTCTTTGTCCACAATTATGCCATAACTAAGATTTAATTAAAGCAATCAAAGTAGGTGGGCAGGGTGAAGGTGTAAATGGTATTGGATAGATTCCCTCATCGGTGTTGGTAGCCAAAATAGTAACACAAGGGTGACATTCCAACTCATTCTAAAATACAGGCTGTTGTACACATTAACTGAAACAGATGTGGGTGTTGTATGAACCCAAAAATCAAACCAACCAGATGTCCCTGTTTAGTTAGCTTAGCTGACATTGACATTTTATTAACACAACTTTAGATCCAACCACACACGCTAATGCTAGCTCATCAAAATGAACATTACATCGGAGAAGAAAGATTTATTTATCTAATTCTAACTGCATAATTATAGGAGTAGGTCGCTCAATAAACATTAAGAACTGTATGTATCAGTTGGTAAAATTTGGAATACTACCATGGGGCTCCGTAGCTTTAGCAGCCGCGCTGGGCTCCACCGCAGGCGATGGTGGCACTGGCTTCCCTAGAAGCTCAGCTGGCAAATCACCTATCCCTTTCAAGTAGAATGTATAATACAGCTTCATGGGAAACACTATCTGATGTAACTTCACCTGTCCGTAGGCTCCTTCGAAAATCCCAGATCCTCCCGTCACCGCCAAGTAGGTATCCTCATACGTTAAATAGGGTCCCTGGACAGACAAATGGCCGTAGTCACCAAAGTAGAAGCTGTATATGGCTTCATAGCGATCGCCTTTTTTCTCCGGGACATGTTGGATCAGCACACAGAGTCCAGCCGTGATGCCCACCCTTTTCTGCAAGTCTCCAGAGTAGAGCTTGTTGGTGAAAGGAACAAGATCACCCAGAGAGTTTACGGGTTTTTGGCTTAGTTTCAAAACTGCAGGGCTGCTTCTGTCTCTCTCGTTCATTTCATAAACGTGTAGCTCTTGAACTTTTGCTGAAACCCCAAACGTTAAAGTCAATCAAATAAATATTTGAAATTGAATAAGAAAAAGAACAATCAGGAAGTGTTCTTACTGGGCTTGGGAGTATGTGGAGCGGCCTCCTGCTTGATCTTGTTGAAGAAGAAGGCAGTGGTAGTGAAGGGGTTGGAGGATCTTGATGAGGTGAAGGAACTGGTTTCAGTGACCGATGAGAGGTTGAGGCCATAGAAGGGAAAAGGCTTTGAATAAGAGAAATTGGAAGCTAAAGCTTTGTGAGATTGGGAAGGCAAGTTGATGGAAGGGATGGGTTTGAGGGAGGTGGTGGATGCCATTGAAACCGATCCAAACCTAAGACTAGGAAGATGATGCTTATGCTACCTTATTCTTCATTAACCTAATACTAATACAAACAAACTTTTTATAAAATTACAAATGAAGTCATGAAGGATCCAAGATTGTTCTTTGTTTTTTCCTCCCTTTTTCTATGTATTTAGTTATACACTAATTTGTTATTATCTTTAGCAAATCCGATAAATAAAACTTATAAAATCTTTTTGTCTAAATATCTCACCCTATCATATGGAATAAAACTAAAATATATAATTTTTAGACATATTATAACGTAATCTAACTCTTAACAAACATGTTTTATTTTATAATTTCCAAATCATTTTTAGTTTTTTTTTTAATTTAGTTGTCTTTTATTTGTTTGCTTTCAAATCCTGTTTTATTTTTATACAGTCTATTTTGTTAATTCTGTTAATTTCTAGGTAAGAAATTTTTGTCTTTCCTTTTTCAATTTTTTGATAAAATCACGAATGGTGGCTATAATTTTTTTAAATTTTAACATTTTACTAGTGTTTTTATTCTCGATTTTAGTTTTTTTTCTCTCAATGTGTGCTTATAATTTTTATCAGTTTTTTTTAAAACTTATTATTATTTATTTTTAGTTATGTTTTTCTCAGGTATATCTTTTGTATCAAAATTAAATTAAACTAAAGATGATACCGTATGTCTTTAAAATTTAATAATATAATATTATTTTATTAGTTTTTAAAAAACTATATATTTTAAGATGATTTTAACCTAAGTTATTTCCTATGTAATATCTTTTTATCAAGTATGTAATTCCTACGTAAGAAATAAAATAGTTAAAAATACAAATAATGGAAGCGATCAGATTATTTACGTCGTATAAATGTTGGTCGTTAAAGAGCAGCTGCAGGAAACTAAATGGAATAACACCCGTTTAACATGCTTAAGTAGTTGAACTATGGGTGATGGTTAATGCTGAGGCAAACGATAGTTGTTTTAATAGACAATTACTTTGGCGTCTGAATTGCTTTCCATCGAGCTTACATTATGTCACTTTACAGGGAGTCAATCTTCACCTTTTGCTATATATGCATGATACTGAAAAGCATGTGCCAAATACAATGGAGTCTCAACATTTTGTCAAAATTTCCGCACCAGTTCTAGTGATTAAGATGGTATGTTCAAACTGTGCAGCAGGGCTGCCATCAGAAGTCACGGTTGTCCAGTTGTCGGGCCATGTGTTACACTCGATGCCTCCCAGTGTAAGAATTGGTTCTGCAGTTCAAAATGCATCAATATACATTCGGGAATTTCTTATATAAAACCTTGGAGACGGCATTGTTGGGAGGGGCAACCACAAACCCCGAACATGACATAAAACAGATGTGAAGAATGCCAAAGAAAAAACCATTATCTTGGTTGCTCACTCACTCTATCATAAAACAGAGTAAAATAATGAACTTTAGACTTCACCTGATAACTTGGTTGCTCACTCACTCTATCATCAATAGCTCTAAAATCTTAATACGTGCTTTAGGGTGACATATTCAAAGACAATTACTTTGGGGTATGGTAACGTATAGTTGATTAATAATTGTTCTCAAGTTCTATGCCATATAAACTAAACAGAGATGCTTGTTTCATCCTCTGCTCATCCATTCTCGTATAAATAACCAAAACAAACCAACCAAAGCATTTCTTGACCGACTGATCGAAATATCTCCTATGGATACTTTGAATTAGAGCCCTCGACTATGTAAAATGCATGTAAATAAAGTTAGAAGCATGCTCACCAATGGTAAATGTTTGACCTTCAACCATGACGCCAGGACTTTCATTGCCTGTCAAATAATTAATAATTACATTTAAAAAAGGTTCGTTTTGCAGGGAAAAAAGATCAGTTATTATACAAATTACCACACCCTGCCACCCAAGCGAGGGAGAGAGAGAGAGATTTGGATCTATTATCTGATGAATACTTACGGTGATGCAATATAATTGGCTCAGAGTGAAAAACAGTCCCAACACCATGCCCAACAAAACGCTCCACCACTCCATAACCATATTTTTCTGCATGCTCACTGTGATGATATTAAGAATATACAGTAAAAATGAACAAGGGGTTCAGGGAAGGAAACCATTCAATATGTCACATACAATCAGAGAATTGAAGCTATGACATGTAAACCATTATGTCACTTTACCCACACCATAAGGCAAGAAGCAAGCCTAAGCTATATCTCAGAAAGCTTGTTCTTTACACTGAATAATTATGAAGTTGGGGATAAAGAGCCTAGACAAAGAACTATTAACACCGTAAAGTGCTAATCATTTGAAAGCTTTTGCTTCAATTAATTTACTTTTAAAATTTATTAAGCTATAAGGAGTTTAAATTTTTCATGTAATTGAATAAATTCTAACACTAACAAATGACTCTTGATCAGTTATCATACTTTAACCAGCATCTATGCATCAGCCATTCTGTAGATAAGATTATCATATAATTTTGCGTGCAGAAAGAAATCTTTATTCCTTTCAAACCCAGAACAATAAAGAGGGAAGGTAGAGAGAGAAAACCTTATTCTTTTTCCTATTTTTTTGAAACTAGCACCATCCTTGCAAACAGCTATACCTTTCTCCATGCATTCTTCAGTTACCTTCAAAAAAGGCAAGAATGAATCCAATAAGTCAATTACATCAATAATATTGTTAAAAAGTTGTACTTTAAAATTGGTCATATTTTACACACAGGTACAAATAGATACTACAAACTATTTAAATAATAGTAAAGTTAAAAACAACTAGAATTCTCTATGTTCAAACAAATCATAGTAAAACTTACTGTTACAAGGCGCTGTAGTGGGCCACTAACATCTCCACAGAGAAATGTCTTTGATGTGTCTCCATGATAACCCTATGAACCAAAGGATATGCCACACAATTTTCTAATCTTAAGATATTGAAACTTGACTAGAAGGCAAGAAGTTCATGACCATATGTGCACTAATATAAGTAAATAAACAAACAATGAGATTGATTCCTAAGAGCATCAACCACATGTTTTAATTGAGGACATACATTTAGGTACACTGTGACGTCTATGTTAATTATGTCTCCATCCTGCAGCAAAGAGTTAAAGGACAAGCATTAGTGATGAAATATTTAGCAACATATTACTAACATGAGGCCCATGCACCAAACCTGTAGCTGGCGAGAATCAGGAATTCCGTGGCACATGCACTCATTAACTGAAGTGCATACACTCTTAGGAAACCCACCATAGCCAAGAGGAGAAGGATAAGCACCCGCTTCTATTATCATCTCGTGCACAGCTTTGTCAATTTGATCTGTTGTCACTGATGGCTGATAAGATTTTTCAAAAAAAAAAAAAGTTGATGAGTGCATCTACTTGAATAGAGTCAGCAGTTAAATGATTTTAAAGAATATTAAGTGCTTAAAAGAGATGAATCATGGTGATAAGTTAGCATATTCATTAGTAAGCAAATTCTGATATCTAAAACAATCAAGAATGTTACAAACTTCAGATAAACAGCAAATTTTGACAAGAAGATGATTCTTCTGCTGTTAAAAAAAGGGGATTGGGGAGGAAGCAGAACCAAAGAAAAACAGTAATATCTCACCCTAACTAATGTCC
The DNA here is from genome assembly GCA_005393395.2 of Gossypium australe. Classification (NCBI taxonomy): domain Eukaryota; kingdom Viridiplantae; phylum Streptophyta; class Magnoliopsida; order Malvales; family Malvaceae; genus Gossypium; species Gossypium australe. The sequence continues at coordinate 17,832,545 of CM016625.1, read as the reverse complement.
CTGCATAGTCTAAGACACGAGCGGCAAGCTCGCAGGCAGCTCTCATTTGAGCAATGCCTTCAGCATCATGAATCTGATGCTCGCTAGAAATTTCAGGCAATATATTTGAACTTAAATAAGGAGGCTTTGGTATGTGATCAGGCACGGGAAGACGTGGTGACACCTTCCCACGTCTTAAAGGTGGCCTTCTTCTAAACTTTGTCGTACCCTGAAGTTCACGCTCTCTGCATAAGATTGAATAATCTCATAGTCAAACGACCAAGTAAAATGAACCCTTCAATTATATACTAAATCATGCCAGTATCAAGCAATTTCAGTTTCCCACAACAAGGAAACAGTTTGAATTATTACCTTATTGTGGAAAATAATGCACTTAGACCTTATTCTTAGTTAGAGAATGAAGCAGGCGGGCAAATTTCTGGCTCTAACATTAGTACACTGAAACAATAAACTTTAATACACAATGGTGACTATAGGATGGACATCTGAAGTCCCTAAAATTTTATGCATTATGTTAATGAAAAATGAAGTGCAGTATGATGTGCCACTTGCTTTACTTGAACAAGTCCTTAAAAAACCCTATGTCTGCAATTTACCCCCGAAAGTCATACTGGCCAGTCTCCATGGTTAACAAAGCATCAAAGGAGAATGAAGCCATCCAACAGCGTAATTTCAACTTGAATGAAAACATAGGATTCTAATACATGGATGATTAAACAAAACCTTTGGACAATTACAGTAAGTTAGAGCAAAGGAATAATTTTCATACCGTCGAACAATTCCACATAAAAGTAATTACTTCAATCCAGAAATACCAAATGAAAACTGTATATAGTTTTAAAAGCTACCCCACGAAAGAAACTTGTATAGAAAAGCGACAACTTTTTTTTAACGCGTGAGAAGAGGAATAGCAAACCTCCTTATTCTCAAGGCCTCCTCTAAACCGGATACCCTCTTGGAAAAAACAAGAAGGTGTGGTTGAGAACGGCACTGTTTCCCTGAAAGATTAAAACTTGTAAGGTAGTGAAGAAAGAGTAGAGCTAGCAGAGGTAAATGAATTGAGTAATAGAGATTGAGGAGATGAGAGGCAAACCGTGGAGAGTAGAAGCATAGGAAGTGAATGGGAACCCCACGAATAGAGTTGATTTTGATGATGAAGAAGACAATTGTTGGGCATGCAATGATGAAGATGAGAGTTGTGAAGAGAGGCCATGGCCATGAGAGACTGAAACTGAGAAACCCATTTCAAGATAATGCTTCACAATCACTCACTACTCACGCTAGAAGGGTTTATGTTTTGGGTTTTTCAATTTTTTCTTTTTTATTTAACCAAAAAAAAAAAAAAAAAACAGCAGATGAGTTTTTGATGATGGAATGGGATGGGCTGGGCTGGGGGTGAACAGACAACGGGAAGAAAGGCCTTTATCCATGATGGAGTGATAAGAGTTATAGTCTCCATCATGGCTTGTTATCGGCGTTAGCTTTTCATCGAATTGAGTTAGAATTAAATGAAAAATATCTGATTTGATGAATTTTATTTTATCATTTTAATTTGATTTAAAAAATTTTTTAGTTGATAAAAATTTATTCATTATAGATATATTCATCTTTTTTGTTCTTTTATTCAAGAACTCTAGTGACAAAAATTTCGAGAAATTATCAAAAAATTTATTCAAACCTAATTTTCGACGACAAAAATTAGATTTCAAAGAACTTCTTTCTATTTTTAAATCTCGATTTCGATTCATTTCTCACTCTGACTTAAAGTATTATTTTCTTAAAAATAATGTTCTTCTTTGCATAAAATAATTAATACTAAGTAAACCTTTATAATGAAAAAAGAGTTTAGATAAAACATAAAATCCAAATATTAAGAATAAGCTGAGTAGAAAAAAATGATAAAATGATTGCAAACAAAAACTATCTAATAGTTAACAAAAGTGTTAAAGAAAAGAGAGAATCCTAGGGTGAGAAACAAATTGAAAGTTTTTTTTTTAAATTTGAATTTTTACAATTTAATTTAATTTAATTTTTTAAAATTAATTTTAATTTAAAAGTGTCACCTACCACCTTAATTAAGAGTTTTTTTTTTAATAGTTGAGATAATTTGGATAATAAAATATAGTTTAAATACCACTTGAGGTGATAGAGTATAATTTAGTAGAGAAAAAAAATATTAAATATCAACTTGAAAAAATGATGTAAACCAGGATAAATTACACATCTCTCAACTTTAAAAATTTTTCATTTTAGGCAATTAAAATGAAAGTTTACAATTTAGACATTCACGTTACATAGTTAGATTATTTTGGTCACTCCCGTTAAAATTGTAAACAGAAATCTGAATGGAATTATTTCTAAAATTTTGATTTTTCATCTCATTTATGTAAAATAAAAAATTATCATTTTTTAAACAGTATAATCCCTTCAATGGATTCAAATTGAATCCCTTCAACGACACTCTCATTTATGGAACCCCAACAAACAATTGTCCCATTCGATCTCCTAATCCCACAGCTAAATCCATCACTAAGAGCTAACCTTGAAGCAAAGTTCAACCTTTTTTAAAGGAACATTAAGTTGACCAGCTGAGTTATCTCCTCTGCAAACTAACTCACCATCTGAGTTAACCCCAGAAACATGGTTTCCCCAGCTTCAATGTTCATCGTTGGCATGTTCCTGAATTGTCTTTCTATTATTTCCACCACTGAGTTACTTCCCCAACAGATTACTCGTCTATTTTGACTTAGTATGATCCCACATGAAAACTCGAACCCGGATGTGATTTTACCCATTGTGAGATTACCGTTGGGTAACTCTTCAATGTTGTTCTCCATTCTCCAGCATGTTACCGACGATGTATTGTTCGTCTCCGTAGCACATATTTGTTTGTCGCCGATGGAGAAGGATTGGAAGAGGATGCTATCGTTATTGTACAGGCGTTTACTAGTAAAGATGGGATGCTCGTATCCCAACAGAGAAGGCTGTAAATGTTGGCCCGTAGACCGCAAAAGCTAGTTTATCCACCGACCATTGGTTTGCTCCCTTTGGATTGAATTTTACCCTTGGATGGAATATTGGTTGAATATTCTTTTTCACTAGGCTAGTTTCTTGTTTGGAAGATTTGAGGTGCGGTGCAACTGAGCACGCTCACCACACTGTTCCTCTCAATTTTTACTGGAGCCAAAACTACCAGTGAAGAAAAAGCTGAGGTCAATTTTTTTATTACCCAAGTTCTCTTTTTTATTTTATTTTATAGAAAGTAAAAGTATTATTGGGTATTATTATATAATTTTTATATAACAATATAATAAATATATAAATTTATTATCATAAATATATAAGTTTAATTATTATTTAATAACCGATTGAGTCTTAGCTCGTTTGGCATGAATATTGTTACCAATGTAAGACGACGTGGTTTAAGGTGCTTTGAAGCGCATTATCCTCCTATTTATGGGTTGGGAGGATTTATGAGTAGTTTTATACATTGTATCGAAAAGAGTAGATATGGTCAAAACCTATAATGAGATTGTTCAAAAAAAATACTATTTAATATAAAATAATTTAAATATATTTTCTTATTTATTTTGAATATAATTTAAAAATATTTAAATTTTTATATATTGTTTTAATATTTTTAATTATCATTCTATAAAAATATAATTTTAATTTATGTTATATTATATTATTTAATATAAATATAAATTTAATTATTATTTGTATTATAAATGCATTACAAAATGTCTATAATGGTCATTTTTTTAAATCTCACCTCATCGCAACATTTGAATCCAAATACATATCTTACCATTGATTTTAATCTTATCGTTACAGTACTCAATCTTACTATTACAATAACTAATTTCACCGCGACTGATTTTTTAATCTCACTAGGGCTTATCTCATAGCCCATCTAAAAGAAGCAGACGTTAATGGCGATTGGGATGACGGCAAGGGAGGAGGAGAAACCACGCCGGTTCAACATTATTTCATTTTATTTAAATTACGTAGAAAATAAAAATTTTACAAATAATTTCATATTTAATTTTTGTTTACAATTTTAACGGGAGTTGTCAAAATAATCAAACTATATAACATTAATATCTAAATTACAAAAAGGAAAAATCGAAAAATTTTGAAAACTAAATAATTATCTGTGCAGTTTACCTTATAAATTAAATATCATTTTATTATGTAATCCTTTAATAATTGTTTACCAAATTGACACAATGGTTGGGGTATTGTACAAGAAAGTGCTCATTTCTAACATTATTTACGGAAATGGGTCAATTCCCTGATTATTTACCGGAAAGGGCCGACTTCGGCGAAATCGCGTCCACGTCAACGCGTTCTCGGGTGATGTGTCAACAAAACGCGTCCCTAGGGGAGCGTTTTGCCCCTTTTTTAGGGTTAGGGTTTTCTGCTTGGTTTTAGGGTTTTTAAGGAAAAAATTAATTAAATTAGGGTTTAGAGTTTTAGGGTTAATTAATTAAATTATGTTTTAGTTTTTTTTAAAAATAATTTTGTGTTTAGGGTTTCGAAAAAAATATATTAGCAATATAAAAACTTTTTTTTTCTACAGTAGTATCTGAAAAAATTATTTTGAGAAGACGTTTCTGAACAAATAGTGCCCAAAACACTTCAAGCAAGATGCACTGTCAGCAAGATTACTGAAAAAAGCTCCCAAGTGGACGCTTTTTTTCTACAGTAGTATTTGAAAAAATAATTTTGAGAAGACGTTTCTGAACAAATAGTGTCCAAAACGCTTCAAGCAGGATGCACTGTCAACAAAATTACTAAAAAAAGCTTTCATATGGACGCTCTTTTTCTACAGTAGCTCCTATTTGGCCTTAGACTATAAATGAGCCAAATTTTATTCTCAGGTTGTATAAGTTACAGCAAGAGAAATTGAGGCTAAAGTAGAATAGAAACTGAAGATGAGTGAACGTATTAGTGCTGTTATTTACTATGATGGTGAGGTCCGTCACACCGAGAACGGCGTTGTTTTTTTATCGAAGAACACAACGCGACTAGTTTTTAACCAGAACATAGATTTGACAGAACTTCGTAAAAGATTTAGGCGTAAAATCTTCGGAACGACGCCAATGAAAGTTTTATCTATTAAGTATCGATTTTGTACTTTGGTTGATCCTGTGAGATATGACTCATTCGACATCAAAGGTCCTCGTAGCTTGGAGGCAATGGTGCAGACTCATCTTGCTAGTGGATCACCCTATCTTGAGTTATATGTACAATTTTCATCGCCAAATGATGCATTTGTGACTTCAACATCTACTGCTGTTCGAGAGGAATACACGACCCCTACCCGACACTCCGTTAGTGGGTGGAAAAACACGGAAGCGCACATGTTTGGTAGCAGTATGGAAGACACAACCCCTGCACGACACTCTGTTAGTGGATTGGACATGCACCTCGGTGGGTCCATGTTTGATACTAGAAATACGTACTGGGGAGTGACATCAATTTCTAGTGGTTGGCAATCCACATCTGATTGGGGACGTTATGAAACGTCTACAATAAGGGATGATGTACTCCCTACGACGTCCACCGGTGAGGGGATCTCGTTCGTTGCAGATGATGGTGGGTCGAATGATGAGTCCGATGTGGATCCATGTAATAGCCCAAATTTCAGCGATGTCGAAAATAGTGGTTCGAGACCACTAAATCCGAAAAATGAACTCGTAGCTTATATTATTTAATATTTTTGAGCCAAATGTAGCTTTTAAAAGTTTTTTTTTTGAAATAGTAAATTGTGTTTTATAAAGATTTAATTGGTCAAGAAATTGAGAAAAAGAGGTATCGAGATCTCGGTGTTATAAACCGAGTCATAAATATTTATGGAATGTCAATAAAGTAGTATTAAAATTTCGTTAGAAAATTTTGACGTTTGGGTGGTTAATTAAATAAAAAGTACTAAATTGAAAAAAATGTAAAAGTTGCTAGAAGGATTAAATAGCTTAATTTTCAAATGAGGAAGGACCTAAAGTGCAAATAAGTCCAAAGAAGATATTTTGGGCGGCAATAGCTGAGAAAAATCAGAAAATGGGTGAAATAAGGGCAAAATTGGAAAATTGCCAAAATTAGCTAAATAAAAAGGGGACCAAATTGGAATATCGAGAATCCTCTTCATTTTCTTCAGCTGAAAAACAGCCATGGGAGAGAGTTCAAGCTAGTTTTCATACTGAAGCTTCATGTAAGTTTAATTCTTGCTTTCTCCTTGAAATTTCTATGTTTTTGGACTTTTACAATTGGGTCCAACTTATTAATTCATTAGTTTTTAATTCTATGGCAAATTTTTAAAGTTGATGTGGATTAGTGCTGGAAGAATATGATGAATAAATATTTAATTGAAGCTTTAATTTTGTTATATGATGATTTTATCAAGTAAAATTGATGGAAATTGGTTTTAGGACCTAATTGTGAAAGAGTTGAAATTAAGGCCTAGTGTTAAAATTCTGATTTTCAAAGGTTATGAAGTAGTTTAAAATGATAGGGAAAAGTATTAAATGAGAAAATTAGCTCAATTGAGGGGTTAGTTGAGTAAGGACTGAATTATATGAATTGTGGAATTTGGGACAAAATAGAAATCAACATGTTACTGAAACACCCCAAACCCGGCCCACGAGCCCTGACCGGATCTGGTATGTTCTTTGAAGAAAACTGATTCAAAATTCTTTTGTTACTTAGGAAAAACTTGTGTGTTTTGAAAGAAAGATTGTTTTGGGTTGGGCTTGAGTTAAAAAAACCAATTCGATTTTCATATTAGAAAACCCTTTTTAATTCTATGTGATAAAACATATAGAGTATATTTTAACATAAATTTACTTAATCTTATAACCATGAAAAATTCGTAACATAATAATTAAAAGAAAAATAAAGTAGTTCAACTATGGCCTTATTACATCAAATAATTCCCAAAATAAATTAAAATGCTTAAATAGAATAAAAGTCCAAATTATAAAATTTGCCTTGCTGTGCATGGCCACCTTTAAGCTCCTGCCGACCCGGTCCAACGGGGTGAGTCAACAGACTCAATGTGTACACAACACTAAATCATAATCGAATCAGGCATAACAATTATTACACATTCATATCATAGCATACAAGTTATGATGCATTCCCAAAACCCAAACCTATTAAGCCATCCACTACACTCTCCCGTACCAACCTGTACACCGTGGGGACTACTAAGTCGACCCTCCTTCCGCTACACTCCATATCGCGGTCTTAGGTCACCGCATTCGTGGTCTTAGGTCACCACGTTCAGATTACTGTGGTCTTAGGTCACCACATTCAGATTACTGTGGTCTTAGGTCACCACATTCAGATATTACGGTCTTAGGTCACCGTGTTCGTGGTCTTAGGTCACCACATTCACTTCCCCTTCAAAATAAAACCCAAATGCCCCATGTAATAGTAATATGCATAAATATGCCAGAGTTCACATTCTTATTCTTATTCTCATGTTACAATTAACATATTTCATAATCCTAGTAGGAGTAGGAAACGTACCTGAGTACTTTGTACCATAACATGGTACCTTAGCTACTTTCATATTCTTAATACCACATATATTAATTAAACTTAGCCATATAAGGTAGTATGAAATAGTGTGGGGTACACACCTGATTTGTTTAGGGTTTCCAATCCAAATCCCGAAAAGCTTGATCTAATGCCTTAGATCTTAGATCTCTACATTTAATCAATCATTCAATACTTAGTAAAGAACCATTCGGCCATAAATCCAAATCCTAGTAGGATTAGTACACTAAAACTTACCTTGCCAAATCCCGAAAGTATTCCTTGCCTTATATGTCTGCCGAAATCCCTATAACTTCATGTTAGATCAATTTCTAACATTTATTCATAACAAATAACCCTTAGCCAAATGTTAAATATGACTTACCTTGTGGATTTTAAATCCCGAAATTCACAGAATAACTAGGGAACACGCGGCCTATGGTGTACCTTCGGGAAAAGAACTTCTCCTTCCTTGTAGTTGACACTTAGTAAATCTCCAAAGATCTTTTCAAGGTTTCGGCAACAAGAATATTGATGGGATTAGTCCTAGATTTCGACAAATCTAAAAGAAAAGAATAGAAATCAAACTTGTTCTTACCTTTGAAGAAATCGACAGCACCTAAGCTTGAAGCCACTTAAGATATTCGGCTATGGCCTTAAAAGGCTTACTTCCGGCTTTTGGTGGGATAAGAAATAAAAGAGAAAAAGAGAATAATGGCAGAGAGAATTCGGCAGAGAGAAGAGGAGAAACTTTAGAGAATTTCGGCAGAGGTTTTCTTGAAGAGAAAATAATGAATGAAGAATAGCCTTACTCTTCCTTTTATAGCCAAAATTACTAGGCTAGAGTCCCTTACTTGGCCACCACTCTTCTATTTTGATAACTTTATCCCTTGATTTATCACTTTAATTATCAACAAAACTTAATCCAATATTTATCTCTTATCTCCTGATAAAAATAATACTAATAATAATCCTCTATTATCTCTTCCTTATCTATCAAAATAAAAGAAATAATATCCACATTTATCACCCCTTTTAGCCGAATTTTAATAAGAATAAAACCTCATCTTAAACTCCTCCCAAAGACTCCCCAAGCCGTCCATCTCTTCCTCTTGTTGCCGGAAAAATAAAAGCTTTCTTCTACTTCCTAAGTGATTCGAACCCTGGCCCAATTGCACATGTAGGTGGCGTCACATGCTGAGCCTTTAAGTGGCATTTCCAGGCCACTTTTACAAGCCCAATTTCATGTCATATTTCCTCCATAAATTTTCTTAAGGCCACCTTGCCTTAATTTCCTCTTTTTAAACTTTAAAACTTATCATTTCCTTACATTTCCAAGTTTCCAAAAATTTTCGTTTGCCTCCTTTAAACTTAACATTTCCTTACATTTCCAAGTTTCCCGAAATGTTTACTTTCCTCTTTTGAATCATTTCTAGATCATTTCCTTACATTTCCAGGACATTTCCCTACATTTCCAAGACAAGACATTTCCTTACATTTCCAGGACATTTCCTCACATTTCCTCACATTTCCTTACATTTCCATACATTTCCTTACATTTCCATACATTTCCTTACATTTCCATATATTTCCTTACATTTCCTCATATCTTAGGGTTCCTAAAACTCCTCAGAACACATCCAACACACCCACTGAGCCCACTATCTCATGAATTACGCACGAACGCATAACCCCTAATCTAGGATGTTACAGTTACACTAAAGCAGTTTTGGACAGCAGCAGTTGTCTAATTTTGAAAAATCACAAAAAATAGTATAAATTGAATTAGAAGTTGAGTGAGATAGAATTAAATCTTGTTGACTCTATTTTCATATAAAAGAAACAAAGTAAGCAAAGGAAGTCTACATATTGAGATATTTAAATTTTTGTAAGACTGGTTTAGAATAACTTCGTGATCCCCTGTTTTTACTTTAGAAATTCACTAAAAATTGTACAAGAAGAATTATGAGTTATAATTTATATGTTTGTATTCCTTAGTAATCCTATTTTCATTAGAAATAATCAGAAACACTATATGAAAATTGTACTATGAGATAATTTATTTTTAGTGAAGAGAGGTCAGAGCCATCAGACTGTGTAATGGGGGAGAACTTAACTAATAAACTGTACTAATTGGTCACACCAAAAATTCTGGAAAAATTATAGTAAAAAGATATGTGAGTCTAATTTCAAAGAAAATTAACGGATCTTAATTTGGAGTTCTGTAGCTCAAGATAAAAATAATTTAGTGACTATGACACGAATGGACAGCTTGAATATTCACATAAGTAAATAGTGAAAATTATAGATAATGTTACTTACTAAGTGTGATGGAGAGGAGGATGTAATATATGAACGAATTGTGTATAAATTGATCACATGCTCGATTATAATTGATAAATGTTGAATTAGAAATGATATAATGTTTTATTTGGAATATTTATTATGAAATTATGATTATTGTTATAATACAAAAATTGAACTTGTGAGTTTATACGACTAAATTTTAGTGATCATTTGTTAATTTTATGAACTTCATGATGTGTTATTTCATATGTAATGATGATAAAATCGTGAATAATGTAAAAGCACGAAAATTGAATAAATGATCAAATTGAACACTTCAGTTCAGTAACAAGATGAATTGACGAAAAGGACCATGGATGAACCATGGCAAAGCGTGATAAGTGATAGCTTCGGCTACACTTATCTGATCAAGGACAAGTGAAAGTGATAAGTGATGGCTTCAGCTTCACTTATCTGATCAAGGACAAGTGAAAGTGAAAAGTGGTAGCTCCGACTACCTGTTCAGTGAATAGTGGTAGCTTTGGCTACAAGTGATAAGTGATTTCCGTGTAAGACCATATCCGGGATATGGCATCGGTGTGATACGTGTTTAAGATGTAAGACCATAGCCGGGCTATGGCATTCTAGTGAAAAGTGATGAATTGACGGATAAGACCATGGGTGATCCATGGCAAAGTGTGAAACGTAGGTATGGTATCATCCATACTGAGTTGTGAAACGTAGGTATGGTATCATCCATACTGAGTTGCGAAACGTAGGTATGGTATTAACCATACTGAGTGAAGAAACATAGGTATAGCATTTCCCATATCGAGTTGTGAAATGTAGGTATGGTATTTCAATGAGGAAAAACATACTGAGTGGTGAAATATGGCACTGAGCAACACCGTGTAGCTTGTCATGATCAACAGCTTGTGTTAGCAGACCAATTCAATAAGACGTTCACTAATCTGATAAAGTTTGGTAAGTGTTACATGGAATTATGTGATATACGGAAATACGAGTTGATGAGACATGGATATAGAACTTGGTTGATGAATGAGTTCATTTTTGATTATATATTTGTACACCCTTGAGTGTATTATCCGTATGAATTGGTATTCCAAATGAGTTAATGAGAAAAGTTCTAATTTGAAATAATCTGAAATTTGAATTGAAATATTATGAAACCGTACTTGAAATACATTGGTATATCTTGTATATGTTATTTGAGTTCATAATGTGGAAAGTAAATGCATGTGGAAATTTGAGATGATGAAATTGTTACATAGAATCTATTGGTGGATACGTACATCCAAATTTATATGATAGATTTTAGTGAACATTGAAATTGGACTCAATAAGTGATTTGTCAATTTAAATTGTGATTGGTAAGAAGAGTTAGTGAGTTGTGTGTCTAGGAATTGTTATACGTATTTGTCTGAAATACGAGGAAATGGTGGTACTTGATACATGGAAATATGAGATTGTGATATATAAAAACATGGAATATGTTTGATAAATGTGTTTATTCATAATTATAGAACTATACACCTCAAGTGTACTATTTGTGTAAAGATAATGATTTCAAATTATCTGTAAGTGTTCAGTACTCTTTGGTAATGCCTTGTAACCCTGTTTCGGCGACGGATACGAGTTGGGGATGTTACAATCCACCTCGAGAGCCCAACCCCGATGGTGCAGAAGTTGCATTATTTTCTGAACCGAAGCTTGTTCCAACCATACCTGAAGATGTTGAAGGGGGTTCAGATAAAAAATAAGAAGATCCGCGATTTAGGGCGTACTCACCTCCAGCCCACATGCATAATGTCAATCTATCTCAAGATGATGCGTTGGAGTTTCTAGATCTACAACACAGAAGGCATGACCGTACAAGTTCGTCATTGGATTCAGATGAATTGGAAGTTGGTAAGGAGTTTTCCAATAAGGATAGTTTTCTTGGTGCATTGAAACAACATAACATCATGAACGGGGTTAACTACAACGTGGTTAAATCCAAATCCGATAAGTTTGAGGCCAAGTGTGCAGTGCAAGACGGTACATATTCATGGAAAATCATGGCCTCGTTGAGGAAAATAACAGGCTTGTGGGAGATAAAAAAGTACAAAGGTCCACATACATGTGTTGGCAGTACAGTATCACTAGGTGTTTAGGGTTTTTAAATAATATTGTTATTACGTAATGTTGCATTATTTAACGTACTTCATTGACAGGTGTTTCACAAGATCATCCCAAGATGGATTCAGATATGTTAGCTAGCTCAATACTACCGACGGTGAAGGCGGATCCTTGGACTTCAGTGCCGGTCTTAATTGCCAATATTCGTAGCCAATTGAGATACACGCCCTCTTACCGCATGGCTTGGATAGCTAAGCAGAAGGCGTTGGAAAAGATGCATGGTGGGTGGGATGCTTCATATAATGAATTGTGACAGTGGTGTCAGGTGCTGGAGAGATATGTCCCAGGTTGCATAACAAACCTTGAAACGGCACCTACGTACTACAACGACCGATTGCTCCGTGGATGCCAAGTGTTCAAGCGTCTGTTCTGGAGCTTTAAGTAATACCGAGACGCATTTCTATACTACAAGCCATTGGTAAAAATTGACGGTACCTTTATGTATGGTAGATATACCCATCGGCTATTGCTAGCTGTGGCATAGGATGACAGTGGGAGAATCCTTCCAATTGCATTTGCAATAACATCGGGGGAGTCAGCTGATGACTGGGATTTCTTTCTTTCTAGGTTAAGGTGGCATGTCTACCCCCAACCTGATATCTGCGTTATATCGGATCGAGGCACTGGAATACTACCCGCAATTGAGCGACAAGGAATCCTATGGCATCGCACACACCATCGGTATTGCCTAAGGCATGTTGCGTCCAACTACTACGAGCAATATTAATCTACAACTGAACGACGGCAAGTGACCAACATGGGTATTTAATCTCTATTAATATAATTTCTGTTTGTAATATTCAATTTATTCTGAATGGAAGAGTGGTATGTAATTTTCGTTATCAACTTATATTGGCAGGGTATGAGATAAGTAATGACCGTTTTCATGGGATGTTGGCGATTTTGTGTTCAATTAACGAAGAAGGCACAGACTACCTCTGTAACATACATTTTGAACAGTGGACACAAACATATGATAGCGGCCTACGATATGGTCATATGACCTCAAACCATAGGAACGCGTCATTTGCCGATAACATCGTTTGTGCGAGAGACATATTTTCATTTAGCGGCACTATTTCCAAAGCGAGCAGCGAGTTATAAAGGCCAAATGTAGGGAGGCCATTTATGGTGCGCGAAGGTATTGCAAGAAATTAACAAGGCGAAGGCACGGGCCAACATCATGCACACAGTGTGTCACAATCATGACAACCTATGGTTTCGTGTAACGGAGTTTGACAGACCGAACCAAGGTATTATTGGTGGGCAATGTCGTGTACACTTGAGAAATAGGACCTGCGACTATGGGATGTTTGACGCACTTCCTTATCCATGCGCTCATGTAATTGCATTTTGTCAGAATCTCCGTTTGGATCCCATGAGCTATGTCGAAGAAGTGTACAAAATAGAATGCATATACAACATGTGGAGACACGTATTCCCACCATTCCTAGATGAACGTAAGTGACTGTCTGTATCGCTTGCTCCGTTTAAGCTGTTACCAGATAGAGAACTGCGTCGCAAACCAAAGGGTCGACCTTGCTCGACTAGAATACGTAACAATATGGATATCCGAGACACAACCAACCAACAGAAGTTGTGCGGATGGTGTAGGAACCCAATCCATACAACTCGATCATGTCCAAATGGGAATAGTTGATAGTTGTTGTAATAAAATTATGTTGCATTATTTATATTTTATTAAAAACATAAAATGTTAAAAATATTGCCTTATTCAAAAGAACTTTTATTTTATTAAAAATATAAAAAGTAAATTACAATTAAAATATTAAAAACAACTTTTATTTTATTAAATGAAACAATATAAAAAAGTTTGTACAAATATATTAACAAAAATCAATGTTGGTGCCAGTCGGTATTAGTGCCATATAGGGGTCGTTGATGGTTACGCGCTGGATTCCTCATTGGTTCAGCTTCCGGCAAGGGTTGTGGTTGCTCCAGTGGGGATTGTGGTTCCTTCGGCAGGGGATCTGGTTGTGGGTGTTGGGAGGATGACCCACCTTGATAGAATAATGACTACGGAGGTGTTTGCATCACCCATTGCGAAGGTGTTTAAATTCCATAAGGCGACGGGGATTGGTAAAAAGAAGAGCTCCCCGACGGTGCCTCGTGCAATCCCTCATGCAACGGCGGCCTATAGATTGATGGTTGACTCGGAGTAATCAGGAACGGAGATGAACCGGGCCATGCATTCCAACCTGCCATAGGATTGGAAAAAAGAAACATATAAGGGTTAGGATATAAGGGTTGGGATACGCACCTGGCATAATCTGAAAAGGCTGTGATATGGGTGTCGTCAGTTGAAGTGTTGGGCCCGGTGACTGCGTGGGCGCTATTGATGGGCCCGGTGATTGTGTAGGCGTTGTTGATGGGCCCGTGTTGTCATCAATTCTTCTTAGATTTAAAGGGCCCCGTCATTCCCTTTGGACACGAATTTGCCTTCGTCTCTCCTCTTCCGACAGTAAATATGTGTAACATTCCAAACTCGGCCTAGACGTTATGGCCGAATCTTGGCGATGTCATTTGGTAGTGTTTTCGAAATAAATGAGTTGTCGTAAAAACCTCTTTTCGAATTAGTCTCATTACAAAATCTTATGTTAATTCTAGGATGTGTCGTTCATTTTCAAAATGTAGTTCATTATCACAAAAGTATTTTCTTTCAAAACGATATTAATTTTCAAAACGTCACTTATCGCGGAAGCTTTTTAAATCAGTTTGCGTACTTGAGTGTATTTTGTTAAAACATTTGATTTATTTTGACAACTTGAGTAACCCTACTACTAGCATTTGTAAATCAAAATAATAGAAGTCCCAAATTAACCATGAAAATAAAAAAAGGCAATTATTACAATAAAATACCCCAAAATAAAATCAAAATTATAACTAAGTACTAAAATAGAACGAAATGGGTCATGTGGCCACCGTTGAGTCCTTCGTCGCACCGATCCGCCTATGTTTGGGGATTACCTATACAGTTAAAACAGAAGGGTGAGTTTACGAAAACTCAGTGTGTAATCCCAAATAGCACAAACAGACAGACAGAAGGCAATCACAATCTGGGCCTAAGCCCTATTCAGAATCAGTGACAGTATCAGTTTGGGTTTTAGCCCATCTCAGTACAGAGGCAGTCATGCATTTGGGTCTTGGCCCATTACAGTATCAGTGATCAGTACAGTATCACAATATGCAGTATACATGTCCTACCCAGTCAGCCTTTACACTCCATCTCCGTCCAACCCTACACTATATGTGGGGATATAATCAACCCACCCATCCCTACACTCCAAGTAGTACCGGTTGCGGCACTAGACAGTAGTTTGCAACTGGGCTGCCAATAAGTTAGGCTCGAAACCTTTCAGTACACTTCCTTCGATCCATATTAACCCATCCCCATGCAATGCATCATACAATCATGTCATGCCAAATCATGGTATCATATATGTATTCAGTACAGTTTTAACAGCATGCTCACAATACAGTCATACATGTATATATATAAAGTACATGGGTATAATAATTGTACGGGCCCAATTTAGCTCGGGCCTACTACACCCAAATCACAAACAATGAAAAAAACAAAACAATAAAATAAAAGTCCAATAAATAATCAGCCCAATTTCAATATCAGAAACTCTAAGCCCAAATCAATAGACCCAACAAGCCCAAAAGCTAGACCGACTAAGAAACCCTAGGGTTTTTGAGTCCAAAAGCGTTGTATCCTCTCCCACGTGCCTCCTTCGGAATGCACGTCGCCTGAAGGCCACCATCCTCAGCGCCTTGTAGAGGTGATCATGGGCCGGGCCGAGCCGAGTTCTGGCCGGGCCCAAACAAAATTTTAAACCCGTTTTCTAGGCCCGAGCCCGGCCCGGTCTGAAATATGGCCCTAAAAATTTGTCCAAGCCCCGCCCGAAAGAAATTTGATAAACCCGAGCCCGATCCGGCCCATATTAATTTTTTTTAGTTTTTTCATTAAATAAAAAATTTTAAAACAAATATTAAAACAAATAAACAAATAAAAAATATGTAATTTTTTTAGCTTTTTTCATTAAATAAAAAATTTTAAAACAAATATTAAAATAAAAAATAAATAAAAAATATGTAAATTTAAAAAGTATATTTTATTAAAAATAAAATATATATTTAATATATACTTCGGGTCGGGCCGGGCTCGGGCCAAAAAAGTTTTACTCGAGCTCGGCTCGTTTTCTAAACGGGCCTCGTTTTTTTGCCCAAATCCATATTTCGGGCCTATATTTTTACCCGAACCCTCCCATTTTTCGGGCGGGCCGTCCGGCCGAGTAGCCTAACCCATGATCACCTCTAGCGCTTTGCACCAAAATGGCAACCCCAGTCTCGTTGACCCCTAGCAAACCTGCAAATGGAACACGGAAAGGACAACAGCCACAAAGAACAGCAAAGACGAAAACCAAATAACAAGCAAGCTAGATAATAATATTTGTATTTCTCTCGGCTATAAAAGCCTTGATACCGAGCATTGTAAGTTTTTACGGTGAAATACTCACACAAAAAACAGAATCAAATACAAGAACAAAGAGAAAAACTTTGAAACGGGTTCAAGTGTTAAAGGTGTTTTTTTATATATTTTTTTATTTCAAAATATAAAAAAATAACAATAATACAAGACTTACCTTGTTTTGCTTTTCGGTTACCGCCAAAGGCCATCATCGGCTCTTGGATACCTCGAAACCCATTGGTGTTTCCGATGAGGGTCCGTCAAGGGAAGAGCGAGGCCAGAACCATTTTATTTATTCTTTATTATTTTTATTTTTCCTTTTTTTGTTTGTTTTGGGGGTTTAAAAAAAGAGGGAAAACCCAAATCGGGTTTGAAAAGGCTAAAAAGCCCGTTTTCGGGCGCTTATGACCGCCGTACACGGCGGATGCCACGACTGAGTCACGGTGGAAGACCGCCGGACCCTGGCCGGCCCTATGTTCCCTCTTTAGAGAAAACCCTAAGAACCCCTCCCTTTTTTTTTGAAAAATAAACAGCAGAAATGAATTCTTTTTTAGAAAAAAATCGCTTGCATAAACAGTCAAAACAACGTCTTTTTGGGCCTTCAATCTGTATGCCAAAACGACGTCGTATGACCCTGACCCGCGCGTGACCGACCCGAACCGCCTAGGATCCGCGCGTTTTGGATTGAGGGTCCATTTGCGCCCTCAGTCCCTCCCATTCTGAGGCAATCTACGATTGGACCCCTATTTCTTTTTTCTTTTCTTTCGAATTCCCCTTTTTATTTTATTTTATTTTTAATTTAGTCCTTGGCCTGGCAAACCGAAACGCAACGCATCAGACCAAGGGTATTTTCCCATTAGGTCCTTGGAAGTTTCAGATTATTGCAATTCGGTCCTTGTTCGCTTTTTATTTTTTATTTTTATTTTTTATGTTTTTGGGTTTATGTCTTTTAATTTTATTTTAATAATGCTTAAGTCTTTTTTATTGTTATTTGATTTTTATTTACTATTCGTTAATTTATTTATTTAATCGTTTGATTATTGTTTATTATTTACTTTATTTACGTTGTTTATTTATTTATATTCCTACCCATATTGTTCATTTTGTTTATTCATCTTTATCCATATGTATTGTTGTGCTTTTATTATTTTATTTTCTTTCTTTATTTTAATTATGTTTCTATTATTATTATTGCTATTGTTTATCTATTTTTATTTTTGTTTTATTTTAGTTTACTTTATTTTTGTATTTTCACTATTATTTGTTTATTATTATTGCATTATTATTACCTAATGTTCCTATTATATTAGTATGTTATTTTACTACTATTATCATTATTATTGTTCTTGTTATTATTATTATTATTATTATTATTATTATTATTATTATTATTATTATTATTACCTAATGCATTTTGGGATTTGGTTTCATAATTGCTTTAAAAATTTCTCAAAACAAGATAATATTTGGCGTTTGGAAATTTGAGAAATCATGCCATAACGTGTTGAGTTTCGATTTTCCGTTTGACCAAATAGCTAAATATTCCTTCGGAAGTTCATCTATATTTTCTTAATAAAAAAACAAGGCAATATTTCACGTTTGGAAATTTGAGAAATCGTGCCCTAACGTGTTGGGTTTTTGATATAGGTACCCATTACTTAGAACCAAACCACATATAGCAATCCTAAGAGCCCACCCTAGGTAGAGCTATGCCGAACTTTAGTGGTTACCCAGATAGGTGTTTGATAATATTTTGCTTGTTCTGGATTTTATCATGCGATACTGACTTGTTGTGTTTTGATTTGGTTTTCATTTTGCATGTCATTTCATATTAAAGAGGTGTCGATTCCTATTCGGTTGCTAAGTTAGAAAGTTTGCCATGGAAAACGAATTTCTTGATAAAGTGGAGGACAATGCAGTTGTCCGCACATGTCAGAAGAGTTGCAATTGGAAAAAGGGGATAGTTTAGCTGAAGGATACACGTCGGAACTGTGGGACTTCACCCGCATCAGTGTGACGCAAAACGAGCTACAAGAATTGAAAGATATTTGGACTCATTGGGAAGACGAGACTAAGCAGATGTTCTACCGCAGCTATGGTGATATTTCTTATTTACTTGATATCAAGATAGATAAGCACTTGTTTCGGGTTATAGTTTAGTTCTGGAATTCTGCATATAGTTGTTTCACTTTTGGGAAGGTGGATTTGGTGCCTACTATAGAGGAATACAGCACTTTACTTCGCTGTCCAGGGGTCTAAGTCGATAAAGTTTACATCAAGCCTGCTAATGTTCCTTCTTTTGTGAAGAAGTTGATGAATATTTACTAGAATGAGTGAGCAGTGGGTTTCAGCTCGAATTCAGCAAAAGGGCGAGGGAAAATGTATTCCTTGGGTGAACTTGAGAGATTTGATCTTGGTACACCCTGACGTAAAGAAGAAAATTGATATCTTTGCTTTAAGCATTTATGGATTAGTCATCTTCTCTAAAGCTCTAAGGCATATAGATGAAGTAGTTACGGATTTATTTGATCGGTTGGATAAGCAAGTTACACCTGTCCCTGCAATTATTGCTGAGACCTTCAGATCCTTAAATGTGTGTCGAAGAGCATGAGAAGGTAGGTTCGTTGGATGTACACAGTTGTTAATGGTATGGTTTCATGGTCACTTCTGGAAGGTAGATAAGGTCTCTTACCGATCTTTTTGTGAGAATTATTCACCTTTAAAAGAAGAAATGACTACGTCAAGGCGCGAAGATATATCAGAACAAAAGTGGATGATGATTTTTCAGAATCTCCAAGAAGAGGATATCGAATGGAGAGCTCCATGGATGGTGCCTGATGAGATCCTTTACAGATGTGGAAGCTTTGATTGGGTCCCTTTACCTAGAATTTGAGGAGCTATTGGATATGCTCCTTTGCTTGCAACAAGACAGTATAAGTTCAGATAGTTTGTGCCGGCAACGCATGGGTTAGCTCAAAGTGAATTTTCCTATAGTGGAGAAAATCATAAGAAAAGGATTCGAGAAATTGGTAACGCTTGGAAGCAAAATCGTCAGATGAAGAGAGTGATGATAGGCAAAATGACAACTCCTGAGTATAATGTGTGGTTAAGCAAAAGGGTTAACGATAATATTCCAGGACCAAATTTAGAAGGTGCTCGATCAGAGGAGGAATGCTTGCAAGTAGTCCCGACAGAGCTAGAGTTTATAAAGCAGGACTTTGAAAAGAAGAGCTTCGAATTCGGGAAAAAGATTGAGCAGTTGGAAGAAGAAAAAATGCACTTAAGATTAGATGTGGAAGTGCAAAAGGCAGAGGATGAAAAGTTAAGAAAAGGGAAAAATAGGATTGAAAAGGATTTGGATAGTTTAAAGACAGACTATAAGAAGATGCGTCTATCAATGAGGACTGCTGGGTTAGGAAAAACTTCAAAACAGTGGCGTCAGGAGATTCGAGAAGAAAGGACTAAGGCTGATCAATGGGAAGACAAATTTCGAGAGGCACAATCATGAAATGAAGCCGTGGAAAAGTCTCTCAGAAAGCAGAAATGAACAAAGTGAGTTAAGGGCTAGAGTAGCGAAACTTGAGAAATTTTTTTATCATCATTGAAATCGTAATTCAGTGATGGAACTAAAAGCAAGTTTGAGCAAAATCGAAGAAATGAAAAAGAAAATTGAAGAATTAGAGATGGCATTGCAGAATTGTCAAAACCGTATTGAGTCCCTAGAGGTGAATGAAGGGCGATGGAAAGAGGAGCTTCACTACTCTTAGAATCAAGTTAGAAATAGGGATTACATCATGGGAGAAGCCGTAACCCAAATTCGAGAGATAGCTGATTACTTGCAGGCTTTGGCGGTACAAGCTGATATACTGAGTGTGAAGTATGAGTTGCAGTCAGATCAGGGACAGGAGCTAGCTTCACTGCTTAGGAAAATTAAAGCTTTAAGCATTAGGGCAAAGCCTTATTTGTAACTTGATTTTATGTAAAGAATTTTGTTGTCTAGTAAAGTTTTTTAAATGAAATTGAATCATAATCAATGTCTCTTTGCATTCATTTCATGCATTCGCATTACATCACATCATGTGCACTTAAATTTCACAAAAAGATCCTAATTAAAACAAAATTATTTTAGAGTGAATCTGGACGACAACAAGAAACAACCTATTGAACACTATTATACTAACCGTGCCAAATCTAAAGTGATGGATCAAAGGTTAGAAAGACTAGAACAAATGCAAAAAAGAGATACAAGACTATTTGCAAGCACAACTATAAGAGCAGGTAGCGAAGGTGCAACAGGAGATGAGAGATCAAATCTTGGAATCCCAAAGAAGCATGGTAAATCAATTGGCACAGTTGCTAGTCGGAGAGCGAGCAAAGGGGAAAGGCCATGCGGTTAACTCAGGAGATGATAATGAAGATCCCACCCCTCAAGATCTACCCCGGTGAATGTTCAGGCACAACCGGAGGTGTACCCGCAAAGGGTGCCCGTGACAATCAGACATTAACAGTACCAAGTGGGTACCTCGGCACCCTTGAATTACCCAACTGGCTCAGACTCTAACCCGGGGGATAACCCAACCAACCCTGTAACCCCCGACCTAGATGACGTGACAGAAACAGAAAAGGCAAGGGCAGAACTACCAAAACAACTCGAGGATAGGTGCAAATGGTTAGAATAAAAGTTCAGGGCCATGGAAAATGCTGATTGCCATGGCAGAATTGATGCCAAGGATTTGAGCTTAGTTGCAGACCTAGTGCTCCTGCCAAAATTTAAAACTCCGGAGTTCGAGAAATATAATGGGACAAGTTGTCCTGAAGCTCACATTACCATGTTCTGTCGAAGGATGACAGGATATGTTAATAATGATCAACTATTGATCCACTGCTTGCAAGATAGCCTAATCGAGTCAGCAGCCAAATGGTACAATCAGTTGAGTCGTGCCCAAGTTAACTCCTGGAAAGACTTAGCACGGGCTTTTATGAAATAGTACAGTCATGTAACACATAAGACACCCGATAGGCTTACATTGCAAAACATGGAGAAGAAGCAGAATGAAAGCTTTAGGCAGTACACCCAAATATGGGGAGAGGTAGCAACACAAGTCCAACCACCTCTTCTAGAGAAAGAAACCACGATGCTTTTCATCAATACCTTGAAAGCCCCATTTATCAACCACATAGTGGGAAGCGCAACGAAGAGCTTCTCAGACATAGTAATGTCTGGTGAGATGATCGAGAATGCAGTGAAAAACAGCAAAATAGATGCGGGGGAAAGCACTAACAGATCAGCCCTGAGAAAAAAGAAGAATGAAATTAATAGTATGGGTGTATACAACAAGGGCTATTCAAAGCAAATTACTGTTGGCCCACCGAAGACGGTAACCACCGATTTTCAAGCCCCTCAGAGACAAGAATCCAATCAGAGGCCGAATGTAGAGAAACTCCAGTTTACGCCCATCTCGATGACATACAAGGAGTTGTACCAAAGTTTATTCGATGCACATGTTGTATCCCCTTTTTACCTAAAGCCGATACAACCCCCATACCCTAAATGGTATGACACAAACGCCCAATGCGAATATCACGCGGGAACTACGGGGCACTTAATAGAAAACTACACCACTTTCAAGAAATTAGTCGAAAGGTTCATCAAAATGGGCATTGTAAAATTTGATGATTCATCTAGTGCAGAAAACCCATTACCCAACCACGCGGATAAAGGGGTAAATGCGATAGTCGAGAATATGGGGAGGAAAATTAAACGAATATTACGGAAATAAAAACCCCGTTAAGAGAAGTCTGAAAAAAGATGGTAGAAAGAGGGTTGATCAAAAAAGACTCGGGGAACGAGTCTGGAAAAGTAAAAAATTAATGCGAGTTTCATGACAAAGAAGATCATGAGATTCAAGAATGTAATGAATTCGGGGCTTTAGTACAGGGTCTAATGGACAACAAAGAGCTTGAATTCTTTGAGTATGTTAAAGAAGCAGAGGTGTGCGCCTCTGAAGGAGGATCGACAAAGAGGGTCTGTGAGGCCAATCATCCAGTGCTACTCATCTCACGACCAAGAAGCAGTGAAGCTGGAGTGCAAATGACACCAAGGGTCATAATCCAAAAACTTGTGGCTTTTCCTTACAATGATAGCAAGAAGGTTCCATGGAATTATGATTGTAACGTGACGATTCCGGGTGAAGAGAGCCCGATCAACGCTTCGGAAGAAGGTCGAGAGGTTGGTTTCTATATACGCAGCGGGAAGCGCTATGCAGGAGCTGAGCCTGTTAAAGGGAAAACCCCCGTGGCTGAACAAAAAGGGGAAAAGATGGTCAGGTCCAAATCACCAGTCAAAGAGCCAGTAACTGAAAATGAGGCTAGAGAATTTCTAAAATTCTTAAAGCACAGTGAGTACAGTGTTGTAGAACAGTTACATAAGCAACCGGCTCGTACCTCAGTGTGCTAGCCTTACTTTTAAGTTCGGAGGTACATCATGAGGCATTAATGAAAGTGCTGAATGAAACCTATGTCACCAACGATATCTCTGTAAACAAGCTGGACCGTCTGGTCAACAACATAAGCGCTGACAACTTCATCTTCTTTAATGATTATGAGATACCTCCAGGGGGCATGGGATCCACAAAGGCCTTACATATCACTACCCGCTGCAAAGGGTATACGCTGCCAGGGTGCTGATTGATAACAGATCTGCATTAAACGTCTTGCCCCTATCCACGCTAAATAGGTTGCCCATAGATAGCTCTCACATGAAAACTTGTCAAAACATAGTGAGAGCATTCGACGGGACCGAAAGAAAAGTGATGGGGAGAATTGAGATACCCCTCTTGATCGACCCAAATACATACGAAGTGGACTTACTGGTGATGGATATTAATCCCTCCTATAAATGCTTGTTGAGGAGACCCTGGATTCATACTGCTGGGGCAGTGCCGTCATCGCTACACCAGAAGCTAAAGTTGGTAGCTGAAGAGGATATTATCGCATCGTAACCAGCGATGCACCGTATGTAGGGACGGACAATGAAGCGCTAGAATGTTCATTCCAATCGTTAGAATTTGTGAATACAACCTTCATCGTCGAAGGGAATAAGATCTCGGTGCCCATAATATCCAAAACCACAAAGATTGGTCTGCAACTCACAATGGGTGAGGAAGCCTTGCCTGGAAGAGGACTTGGAAGATGCCTGCAAGGAAAGGCCGAGGCACCAATGTTGAAAGATAAATGAGATCGCTACGGTCTAGGGTTTAAGCCAGACGCCAAGCAAATAAAAAATGAGATAGAGTAGAAACAAGAAAGGAGAAGGGCGAGACTGAGCGGAGAAGAGGTCGAATGGGAACCGATGACCTTTCCCCACATATCCAAGACTTTCGTATCAAGAGGGACCATTCACCCTGAAAAAAAAGCACCAAGAAAGGAGACTGCAGAAGAAATATTGGAAAACCTGAACATCAACGCCATATCCGAAGAAGGAATCAGGGAAGATAATCTATCAAGTAGCTGCCCCTATGTACCTAGAAGCATTTTAAACAACTGGATTGCAGAAGAGATTCCTGTAGTTTTTAGAGCC
Source organism: Gossypium australe (assembly GCA_005393395.2). Lineage (NCBI taxonomy): Eukaryota > Viridiplantae > Streptophyta > Magnoliopsida > Malvales > Malvaceae > Gossypium > Gossypium australe. The sequence goes on along the minus strand of CM016625.1, from coordinate 17,808,441 downwards.
AATACAGAGTAATGTTCAAAACATGCTTATTGCTCTAAGCCTAGGAGCAATAAGAGTATTTGTGAAATAGGCATATGTCCTAAATCTTTACTTTAATAAAAAATGCATTTTTACGTATAATTTTGAGAAAATATTCTTTTATTCTTTTCATTCATAATCATACCATACAAATAATTATTCTTCGATTCTTTTATTCCGTAGATGTTTTTTTCTTTATCCTTATAACAAGTCTCCAAATATCAATAATATGAATGATATTACTACTGAGTCAGAATCTCCTTTTGAACAAAATTTGTGCACGGAAGATTCCCAAAATCTTGAAGATGATCGATACTATAGTTTATCTCCTGATTTGTTGAGGATGGTAGAAAAGGATGAGAAGCACATCTTACCTCATAAAGAGTTAGTGGAAATTGTGAGCCTTGGAGAAGAAAAAGAGGTGAAGATAGGAGCCTACATTGCTGCAGAGACAAAGCAAGACCTCATTGAATTACTCCAAGAATTTAAGGATGTCTTCGCTTAGTCGTACCAAGACATGCCCAGGTTAAGTACTGATATCGTGGTGCATCGACTCCTCATAAAAGAAGAATGCAAATCGGTTTAACAGAAGCTCCAAAGGATGAGGCCTGACGTTTTGTTAAAAATAAAAGAAGAAGTCAAAAAGCAATTCGATGCCGGGTTCTTACAAGTGGTTAAATATTCAGAATGGGTAGCCAATATTGTCCCTGTCCATAATAAAGACGAAAAGGTACGAATGTGTGTGGATTACAGAGATTTAAGCAAGGCTAGCCCAAAGGACAACTTCTCATTGCCTCACATTGACACCTTGGTGGATAATATGGCGAGTTTCTCGTTGTTCTCCTTCATGGATGGTTTCTCTGGATACAATCAGATAAAAATGCATCCTGAAGACATGGAAAAAACCATATTCGTGACCTTGTGAAGAACCTTTTGCTATAAGGTAATGCCATTTGGGTTAAAAAACGCAGAGCGACGTACCAAAGAGCCATGGTAACCCAGTTTCATGACATGATGCACCAAGAAATAGAGGTTTATGTTGACGATATGATTGCGAAATCCCGAACAGAAAAAGAATATATACAAGTTTTAAGAAAATTGTTCTTGAGGTTGAGAAAATTTCAGCTAAAGCTCAATCCAACAAAGTGCACTTTTGGGGCTAGATCAGGAAAACTGCTAGGCTTTGTAGTCAGCGAGAAGGGAATTGAGATCGACCCGGACAAAGTCAAGGCTATACAAGAATTGCCTCTGCTGCGCACTCAAAAGGAAGTTCGAGGTTTTCTAGGAAAACTAAATTACATCGCCCTGTTCATTTCACAGCTAACTGAAAAATGCGACCCCATTTCGTCTCCTCAAGAAACACAACCCAGGCGTTTGGGACGAGAGTGTCAGAAGACTTTCGATAAGGTCAAACATTACCTATCTAATGCCCTAGTATTGATGCCACCTAACCCGGATAGACCACTGATACTATACTTGGCAGTATTCGGAAATTCCATGGGATGCATGCTCGGTCAGCATGACGAGTCGGGAAGAAAAGAAAGAGCAATATACTATCTCAATAAGAAGTTCACTGAATATGAAACAAGATATTCACCGATCGAGAAGTTATGTTGCGCCTTGATTTGGACAACCTGAAGATTGAGACAGTACATGATGTACCACACGACTTGGCTCATCTCAAAAGCTAGACCCTCTGAAGTACATGATGGAATCAACTGCTCTAAATGGAAGGATGGCCCGATGGAAAATTCTGCTTTCTGAATTTGACATAGTCTATGTGAACTAGAAGGCAGTTAAAGGAAGCGCAATAGCCGATTTTCTGGCCAGTAGAGCTCTAGAGGATTACGAGCCTGTGAACTTTGATTTTCTAAATGAAGATCTGATGTATGTTGCAACATGATACCCATGATCTTGCGAACTTTGATTTTCTAAATGAAGATCTTACGTTCTATGGCTGCACGGATACCCATGATGTTCTTGGAAGCTAAACTTTGACGGTGCCTCAAACGCTGTGGGTAATGGAATTGGAGCAGTCCTGGTATCCCTGAACGGAGATCATTATCCCTTCATTAGCAAATTAGATTTTGATTGCACAAACAATATGGCAGAATACGAAGCATGCATCATGGATATCCGTGCAACCATAGAACGTAAGATCAAAGTACTAGAGGTTTATGGAGATTCTGCTTTGGTAATCTATCAACTCAAAGGAGAATGGGAGACAAGAGATCCTAAATTAATCAAGTATCGGAAGTTGGTTCTTGAGTTAATTGAGGATTTCAACGACATCACTTTCTATTATCTCCCACGATATGAAAATCAGATGGCTGATACCTTAGCTACTTTGGCTTCAATGGTCAGAGTGAACAAACAAGAGGATGTACAGCCTATCCAGATGAGTATTTGTGAAACTCCGGCTCATTGTTACAACATCGAAAAAGAGGAAAAAAAGGACGACCACCCTTGGTACAATGATATATTGCGATATATGAAAAATTGTGAATATCCAGAACAACCAACTGAGAATGATAAAAGGATGTTGAGAAGGTTGGCCAATGACTGTCTTAGATGGGGAAATTCTATATAAAAGGAGAAAAGATCAGGAGCTACTAAGATGCGTAGACGCTGTTGAGGTTAAACAAATCTTGGAAGAGGTTCATGAGGGTGTTTGCAGGACACATGCCAATGGTTTTACAATGGCCAGACAGATCATGAGATTCGGGTATTATTGGTCCACCATGGAAGGAGATTGCACCAATTACGCTAAGAAGTGCCACAAGTGCCAAATTTATGGAGATAAAATCAATGTACCTCATTCACCTCTTTACGTTATGACTTCTCCTTGGCATTTCTCTATGTGGGGCATGGATGTCATCGGGCTAATTTCGCCTAAGGCTTTTAACGGGCATCGGTTCATCTTTGTGGTCATCGATTACTTTACCAAATGGGTAGAAGCTACTTCATATGCCAATGTCACGAAATCAGCAGTCAGTTCTAAAGAAGGAGATCATATGTCGATATGGAATGCGAGAAAGAATCATGTCTGACAACGCATTAAATTTGAACAACATCACGATATCAAGCGTCTGCAGTCAGTTCAAGATCAAACACCATAACTCATCACCATATCGGCAAAAAATGAATGGTGAAGTTGAGGCGGCCAATAAGAATATCAAGAAGATTGTGGGGAAAATGACTGAGACTTATAAAGATTGGCATGAGAAGCTACCATTCGCCCTCTATGTCTATCGAACATCCGTCAGAACCTCAACCGGGGCAATGCCTTTCTCTTTGGTTTATGGAATGGAGGCAGTTTTACCCATTAAAGTGGAAATTCCTTCTATTCGAGTTTTTGCAGAAGTAAAGTTTGATGAAGCGGAATGGATCCAATCCCGTTATGATCAGCTAAATTTGATTGAAGAGAAAAGGTTGAAAGCCATCCGTCATGGTCAGATGTACCAAAAGCGAATTTTACGAGCTTACAACAAAAAGGTTTATCCTAGAGAATTCCATGAGGGGGACCTAGTGTTGAAAGAGATCTTGCCAATGCAGAAGGATTTTAGAGGGAAATGGATGACAAATTGGGAAGGATCATATGTGGTAAAGAAGGCCTTTTTAGGAGGAGCGCTGATCCTAACGGAGATGGATGGTAAAAGCTTGCCCAATTTTGTAAATTCAGACTCAGTCAAGAAATTTTTCACCTAAAAAAAACGGGAGGAGAGGCCAAAGGGAAAACTCGTAAAGAGCGCCTTGAAACCAAAGGGGTTTTGAATTGAAAACCCACAAAATGGGCAATTCAAATCTTGATCAAGAATGGGGCATGTGGAAGTCTTGCTATTCCTGAATGAACAAGGAAAAGAAATGCTACGTCTTGAGGCATCAACAAAGTGCTTTGGATCTCCAAAACACACATCGAGTTCAAAAGTGTCTTCGGGAAGTTAGTACAGAGAAACTTATGCTATGATATCTGGGGCACCTACTTTCATATTATTCACTTTGTATTTAAGCAAGTTTTCTATGTTGACAAATCTATTCATTTCGAGCCTTACTCTTAATAAACTTCGATCTTGTCCATTTCTACAATCTTTTTCAAGCATTTTTACATTGAAATAATGATTAATGGACTAATAATATTCAAGTAAAGGAAGTTTTGCATATTACTCTAAAAGGTTTTCTTAAAAGATACAAGGATCTGAGAACAGGACCACTATTCAAGAGCTAACCAAACTTAGGGGTTAACATTTGAGAATAGATAATCGGAATGATGACTATTTCTTCGGATTCTCTGTTAAAGATACCAGCTGGACAAGAAGCCGTGATAACATATCAGTAATAGAGCTTGGACGAACATCGAGCAATGATAACCCAAACTTTAAAAAAAAAGGGAACCATTCTCATTTTTGCATTCATCATTCATAACACCTCTAGTTAAAAGCATTTGATTCATTTCGATCATAGCATCCTAATCTTTTGGCATAAGCATAGATACATAAAATCGATTCTACAGATTGTATCCCCAGAGGACAGTGTAGCAACATCGGTGAGTTCACAAATCTTATCTCCCTAAGCAGTAGTGGAGCATGTCAAATTTGGAAAATCTTATCTCCATGTATCGGCAATGGAGCAGATTCAAGCCACCAACCTTATCTCCCTGAAGTCGCAATGGAGCAGGTTGAAGATACCAGTCCTATCTCCCCGACCAACAGTGGAATAGGTCAAAGATTGTAGATCTTGTCACCCTAAGTAGTAGTGGACCAAGATCGAACGACAAATCTTGTCTCCTTAAGTAGTAGTGGAATAGATTTAAGCCACCAGTCCTATCTCCCTGACCAGCAGTGGAATAGGTCGAAGATTGTAGATCTTGTCACCCTAAGCAGTAGTGGACCAAGATCGAACGGCAAATCCTGTCTCCCTAAGCAGTAGTGGAACAGATTTAAGCCACATTTCCTATCTCCTTGACCAGCAGTGGAATAAATCGAAAATTGTAGATCTTGTAACCCTAAGCAGTAGTGGACCAAGATCGAACGGCAAATCTTGTGTCCCTAAGCAGTAGTGGAACAGATTTAAGCCACATTTCCTATGTCCTTGACCAACAGTGGAATAGGTTGAAGATTGTAGATCTTGTCACCCTAAGCAGTAGTGGACCAAGATCGAACGGCAAATCCTGTCTCCCTAAGTAGTAGCGGAACAGATTTAAGCCACATTTCCTATCTCCCTGACCAGCAGTGGAATAGGTCGAAGATTGTAGATCTTGTCACCCTAAGCAGTAGTGGACCAAGATCGAACGGCAAATCCTGTCTCCCTAAGCAGTAGTGGAACAAATTTAAGCCACATTTCCTATCTCCCTGACCAGCAGTGGAATAGGTCGAAGATTGTAGATCTTGTCACCGTAAGCAGTAGTGAACCGAGATCGAACGAAAAATCTTGTCACCCTAAACAGTAGTGGAACAGATTTAAGCCACATTTCCTATCTCCTTGACCAGCAGTGGAATAGGTTGAAGATTGTAGACCTTATCTCCTTGAAGATACAATGGAACAGACTAAAGATAACAAATCTCATTTCCCTGAAGTTGCAGTGGAACAGATGGAAGCTACAAATTACAGCAGACCTTATCTTTCTGAAGATACAGTGAAGCAAATTGAAGCCACCAGCTTTATCTTCCCGAAGTTGCAGAGAAATAGGTTGAAATTTCCAATTCCTATACTTCTGAAATTGCAGTGCGTCAAAGCGAGGCTACTTGAAGAAGAAAAGAAGCGCCGAGACTCAGCAAGACCGGGCAAAATTGGTCATTTTAAAGTCTTTGCTCCATTCTCGTTACACGACAATGAGCAAAGAGGGGCAGCTGTACGGGCCCAAATTAGCCTGGGCCTGCTACATCCAAATCACAAATAATGAAAAAAAAAAAACAAACAAAACAATAAAATAAAAGTCCAATAAATAATCAGCCCAATTACAATATCAGAAACCCTAAGCCCAAATCGATAGACCCAACAAGCCCAAAAGCTAAACCGACTCAGAAACCCTAGGGTTTCTGAGTCCCAAAGCGCCATATCCTCTCTCAAGTGCCTCCTCGGCGTGCACGTCACCCGAAGGCCACCATCCTCAACGCCTTGCACCAAAATGGCAACCCCAGTCTCGTTGACCCCTAGCAAACCTGCAAATGGAACACGGAAAGGACAACAGCCACAAAGAACAGCAGAGACGAAAACCAAATAACAAGCTAGCTAGATAATAATATTTGTATTTCTCTCGGCTATAAAAGCCTTGATACCAAGCATTGTAAGTTTTTATAGTGAAATACTCACACAAAAAATAGAATCAAATACAAGAACAAAGAGAAAAACTTTGAAACGGATTCAAGTGTTAAAGGTGCTTTTTTTATATATTTTTTTTTATTTCGAAATATAAAAAAATAACAATAATACAAGACTTACCTTGTTTTGCTTTCCGGTCACCGCTAAAGGCCATCATCGGCTCCTGGATACCTCGAAACTCATTGGGGTTTCCGATGAGGGTCCATCAAGGGAAGAGCAAGGCCAGAACCATTTCATTTATTCTTTATTATTTTTATTTTTCCTTTTTTGTTTGTTTTGGGGGTTCAAAAAAGGGGGAAAGCCCAAATCAGGTTTGAAAGGGCTAAAAAACCCGTTTTTGGGCGCTTATGACCGCCATACACGACGTGTAACACCCCCTACCCGTATTCGTTGTCAGAATAAGGTACGAGGCATTACCAGAGTTTACGAATTTTTTTTAAAAACCGAGACCATTCCAATTCAACATATTTTCAAAATAATTCATGCATATTTATAAGATAACTTAAACACATAAGCCATACCAATGGCTGACCTTACATTCCTTTCATATTAACATTTATTTTATTAGCTTATACATGCCATTCATTTCCAAACTAAAGTTTCTTTAAATACCGAAATATTGGGGTTGATAGTGTGATGAGTCTCCCACCGATCCGACCTCCGAGCTCTTAACACTACAAAACAGGGAAAAAGGAAATAGGGTAAGCATTTTGTGCTTAGTAAGCCCATGTAACAAGAATTATACTTACCTAGTATTTTCAATACAAGCGATAAACATTCATATACTCATTCAATGCATTATTACCCTAACATTTCCAAACTCAACATTCAAGTTAGTTCAATAATTTCCATGTATCAATAATATATATATACTATGATTGATGAGCTCATCAATATCATGATTTCCATTTCCTTGTTATTTTTCCATATTTATCCCGTTGAATTACTCGAAATTTCGATGGATTTTCAGAGGTACACTTTTGTGTACAAATCCGGGTCCGTCAATTCATATTCATGTGCGCACATTTTCATTTCAGAGAGCACACTCCCGCGAACCTCATCTTTACAGCGGGATTACCAGTCCAGGCTAAATCCCCTGTAATATAAACTCATAGAGTATTGTCGGGATTACCAGTCCAGGCTAAATCCCCTGCAACGACAATTACTCTAATGAACTTGGATCTGAATTACCAGTCCAGGCTAAATTCAGACCCTAATTCGAATTACCCGTCCGGGCTAAATCCATTTTCCACATATTCTTCGGGAGGGCTATATCAGGATAGGATCACCCGTCCGGGCTAGATCCTTTTTACCGTCAATTCCTTTTCAGAGATCCATCAAATTTTCCTTTCATTCAACCGGGATTTCTTTCCCTTTTTATCAAAAATATCAATATTGCATAAATTTTCATACAATGAACATTCAAACTATATTCACATCAATAACATACATTTCAAGCATTTAAGAATATAATTCAAGTTACACGAACTTACCTCGATACTAGTTCGTTTACAAAATCTACTAATCCGGGACTTTTTCCTTTCCTCGATCTAGCTTCGTATTTGAGTTTTCCGGATCTAAATAAATAAATTCAATCATCAATTTAATACATTTCATGTTCACATGTAGCATTTTCTATAATTCTATTATTATTTTTAGTTTATTCAAAGCTGTCTACTTGAGTCACAGTCACTAAATTATTTATTTCTCGAGCTACAGAGCTCCAAATGAAGAACCGTTAATTTTCCCTGAAACTAAACTCACATTTCTTTATACCATAAAATTTTCAGAATTTTTAGCCTAGCCAATTAATACAGTTTATTCATCAAAGTTACCCCTGTTCTGCTGTCTGGCAATTCTGACTCTTCTTCACTAAAAATTAATTATCTCTTCATACAGAAATCAGATGGTGTTCCCGTTTATTTCTATAGAAAATAGACTCGTTCAGGATTCTAAAAATATAAATTTAAGCCCCTAATTATTTTTCTTAAATTTTTAATGATTTTATAAAGTCAAAATAGGGGAACTCAAATTCATTCTGAACTAGTCTTACAAAAATCTATATATCTCAAAATACAGAACTTCTTTTCTTTCCTTGTTTCTTTCATATGAAAATAGACTCAATAAGTTTTAATTTTATATCTCACTCAACTTCTAATTCCACTTCTACGATTTTTGGTGAATTTTCAAACTTACTCTACTGCTGTTGCCCCAAAACTGTTTTCTTATAGCTTGTTTTACAATTAAGTCCTTTATCCAATTCTAACTTCAAATTCTTTCAATTAAACCACTAATTCATCATTTTATTCATCATATGTTGTATTCAAAAACTCTAAAACTTCAAAAACTTCAACTTAAATTCATCAAAACTTTGTTCTAAAACTTATAAAGTATCAAAATTAAAAGAAAAGGACTAAATTAACTTACCAAATTAAACTCCAAGCTTTAAAAGTTCTATTATCCCCTTTCTTCTTTCTTTTCTCTTTTTCTTTCTTCCCTTCACGTTTGCTCTCTGTTCTTCTTTTTTTTTTTTTTTTTCTTTCTTTTTATATATATAATAATATAATAATATAATATACTTAAAAAAATCTCAGATTTTCATCAATACACCGCCTCAACTTTACACAATGGCATAATTGCCATTTTGGTCCTTCATAATTTCTTTTAATCTATAATTTAACTTTTACTTTCATTTCAATCTAGTCCTTTTCATTTAATTTCCTACCCAAACGATAAAATTTTCTAACGAAAATTTAATACCACATTACTAACATTTTATAAATATTTATAAAAATATTTCCTATCATACAAATATTCATGCAAATATATTGAAATAAATTTCTATTTAAATCGGATTTATGGTTGCGAAACCATTATTCCGATAACCTTGAATTTAGGCCATTACAACTCTCCCCCCCTTTTAAGGATTTTCGTCCTCGAAAATCTTACCAGTAAAGAGGTTTGGATATTGTTTCCTCATTGCCTCCTCCGGTTCCCATGTCGCTTCCTCAATCCCGTGTTTTTGCCACAATACTTTCACCAAATTTATTTTTTTATTTCTAAGCTCCTTTGTTTCCCGTGCCAATATCTTGATTGGTTCTTCACTGTAACTCATATCTGGTTGAATCTCCACTTCTATCGGAGAAATAACATGTGAAGGATCTGACCTATATCGTCGTAGCATAGACACATGAAAAACATTATGGATTCTATCAAGTTCTGGTGGTAATGTCAACCGATAAGCGACCGGTCCAATTCTTTCTATGATCTCATATGGCCCGATAAATCTTGGACTCAATTTACCCTTTCGACCGAATCGGAGAACTTTCTTCCAATGAGACACTTTCAGGAATACTTTGTCACCAACCTGAAATTCAATCTCTTTTCGTTTAAGATCGACATATGATTTTTGGCTATCAGAAGCTGCTTTTAAACTATCCCGAATATAACTGAGCTCTGTCCAATATAACGGTGTTCTACACTTTCTACCATACAAAGCTTCATACGGAGCCATTTTAATACTGGACTGATAACTGTTATTATAAGCAAATTCAATCAAAGGTAGATACCTCTCCCAATTACCTTCAAACTCTAGTATACAACATCGGAGCATATCTTCCAATACTTGAATTACACGCTCAGATTGGCCATCTGTCTGAGGATGAAATGTAGTACTGAAATACAACTGAGTACCCAAAGCTTCTTGCAATTTATCCCAGAAACGAGACGTAAATCGGGGATCTCTATCTGATATAATGGAGACAGGCACTCCATGTAGCCTGACAATCTCAGATATGTACAATTCAGCCAGTTTATCTAAAGAATAATCCATACGTACAGAATAAAGTGTGCTGACTTTGTCAGTCGGTCAACAATCACCCAAATAGCATCTTTTTTCCTCGAAGACAATGGTAACCCCGATACAAAATCCATAGTGATTCTTTCCCATTTCCATTCCGGTATAGTAATTGGCTGAAGTAACCCCGAAGGTACCTGATGTTTAGCTTTGACCTGTTGACATATCAAACATCTTGATACAAACTCAGAAATATCACGTTTCATACCTGGCCACCAGTACATCTTCTTCAAATCATTATACATTTTATTACTTCCCGGATGTACAGACATAGTACCACTGTGAGCCTCGTGTAAAATTTTCTGTATGAGCTCTGAATTCTTGGGTACACATACCCTACCTCTGAATAATAAACAATCATCAACCCCAGCTTGAAATTCAGAATCAGTACCTGACTCACATTGTGCCCGTTTAACCTGTAACTTCTCATCATTCTTCTGAGCTTCACATATTTGCTGTAGAAATGTCGCTTTAGCTCTCAATTCAGCTATGATTGAACCATCATCAGTCAGTGACAATCGGGTATTCATAACTCGTAAAGCAAACAGAGATTTTCGACTCAAAGCATCAGCCACAACATTAGCCTTACCCGGATGATAATTAATAATCAAATCATAGTCCTTTATCAGTTCAAGCCACCTGCGCTGTCTCAAATTCAAATCTTTCTGTGTCATCAAATATTTCAAGCTTTTATGAACAGTATAAATATGACATTTCTCACCGTACAAATAATGCCGCCATATCTTCAATGCAAAAACAATAGCAGCTAACTCAAGATCATGTACCGGATAATTTCTTTCATGTGGTTTAAGTTGTCTTGAAGCATAGGCTATTACTTTACCTTCTTGCATCAAGACACAACCTAAACCATTTAATGAGGCATCACTGTAAATAACAAATTCCTTACACGGTTCAGGCTGCACTAATACTGGTGCTTTCGTTAGTAAATCTTTCAATCGGTTGAAACTCTGCTGACATTCATCAGTCCACTCGAACTTTACATCTTTCTGCAATAATCGAGTCATCGGAGGAGCTATCATAGAGAATCCTTGTACAAATCTCCGATAATAACCAGCTAAACCCAAGAAACTTCTAACTTCAGATACAGTCTTCGGTGGACTCCAATTGACAATAGCTGAGATTTTACTTGGATCTACCCTGATGCCTTCAGCGGATACAATATGTCCAAGAAAACCCACTTCTCGAAGCCAAAATTCACATTTACTGAATTTAGCATATAACTATTTCTCTCGCAGAATTTGCAACACAATTCTCAAATGTTCTGTATGTTCTTCTTCATCTCGAGAATAAACCAAAATATCATCAATGAATACTACCACAAATCTGTCTAAGTACGGTCTGAATATTCGGTTCATCAGATCCATAAATACTGCAGGTGCATTAGTCAACCCAAATGGCATAACCAGAAACTCATAATGCCCGTACCTGGTTCTGAAAGCTGTCTTTGGCACATCTGACTCCTTTACTCGTAACTGATAGTAGCCCGATCGGAGATCTATCTTTGAAAATACAGTAGCACCTTTCAACTGATCAAATAAATCATCAATCCGGGGCAACGGATACTTATTCTTTATAGTTACCTTATTGAGCTGTCGATAGTCAATACACAATCTCAAAGACCCGTCTTTCTTTTTCACAAACAGAACTGCAGCACCCCAAGGTGAATGACTTGGTCGGACAAAACCTCTATCAACAAGTTCCTGTAACTGTGTCTTTAATTCCTTTAATTCTGTAGGAGCCATTCGGTACGGAGCTATAGAAATCGGAGTAGTTCTCGGAATCAAATCTATAGAAAATTCCACTTCTCTTTCTGGTGGCAACCCTGGTAACTCCTCTGAAAACACATCAGAAAATTCACATACCACTGGCACTGCTTGAATCTTCGACTCAGATACCTTGGTATCTAATACATAAGCAAGAAAAGCATCATACCCCTTTTTGACATACCACTGAGCAGTAATAACTGAAATCACATCAGATAATCCCTCTGTCTGATCGGATTTAACCCGAAGTAATTCACCATTTGACACTTCAATACAATTTATTTCTGTTTACTGTTTACTACTGCATCATGCTGAGTTAACCAATCCATGCCCAATATCACATCAAACTCATCAAATGGCAGTAACATCAAATCAGCCAGGAAACAATAACCTCTTACCATCAGTGGACAATTTTTACAAATTTTATCCACCAAAATAGATTAGCCAAAGGGGTTCGAGACTTTAACCGCAAATTCAGTAGGTTCAACAGATAAATCTTTAACGCATGTAAGTTTTACACATATATATGAATGCGTAGAACCGGGATCAATTAATGCAGTAATATCAGTTTCAAGTAAAGAAAATGTACCAGTAATAACATCGAGTGCTGAGGCATCTTCTCTGGTACGCATGACATATGTCCTAGGAGGCGCTCGTGTCTCAGGCCTACTTGCAGTATCTTTTGTAGCTCCTCGGCTACCACTGACATTACCGGATGGTCGAGATGGTCTACCCCTCAAAGATGGATTACTTGGCTTCGATATATATTCAGCTTCTTTTTCACTTCTTTCTGGACAATCTCTGAGGAAATGGTCAAAAGAACCACATCGGTAACAAGCCCCGCTCTTAAATCGACATTCACCAAAATAAGCTTTATTACAATACTGGCATCTCGGCTTAGGGGTACCAACATTGCCAACACTGGTCACTGATGGAGTGGAAGGTCTTGAATTAGTGCGCTGTGAACCTCGCACTCTATCCGAATACCCAGTGGTTGAGGTAGAACGATCCTGGTACTTCTTCAATTTCTTTGGAGCAGAAAACTGAGATTTTTCCATTGGTCTTTTACTAAAAATTCGAGCTTCCCTCTCAGCCTGTTTCTTTTCTTTGCTCCATTCTTCTGCTTTATAAGCTCGTTCTGCTAGTGTAGCAAACTCTCGAATTTCAAGAATTCCAACAAGGAGCTTAATTTCTTCATTCAACCCTTCTTCGAATCGTTTGCACATTTCAGCCTCTGACTGTACCCATTCTCGAGCATATTTACTCAGCCAAACAAATTCTCTTTCATACTCAGATACTGATCTATTGCCCTGTTTCAGCTCAAGAAATTCTTTTCTTTTCTGATCAAGGAATCTCTGACTGATATATCTCTTTTTAAACTCGGTCTGGAAGAATTCCCATGTAATTTCTTCTTTCGGAACAACTGAAGCTTTAGTATTCCATCAATGATAAGCTGTGTCTTTTAGCAGTGAAACAGCACATTTCAAACATTCTTCTGGCGTGCAAGATAATTCCTCCAAAACCCGAGTAGTATTTTCTAACCAGAATTCAGCTCTTTCGGGATCATCATCAACTACTGCTCGAAATTCTTTGGCCCCATATTTTCGGATTTTATCGACCGGAGCTTTTCCTTTTCTGACAAATTCAGTACCTGTACCCTGTGGAATCTCAGGAACCGGTGGAGGAACAGGAGGGGGAGCTTGAGTTTGCTGCACTGTAGGGTTAGTTCTTATGTACTGGGTAAACCATTCATTCATCATTTGAAAGAAGGCTATTTTTGCCTCCTCCCCTTGACCCTCTATACCGGGCCTTCTACTGCTAGTTTCTACTCTTTGTACTGAAGCCGGAGCATGACTCCCAGCTTCCTCAGATTGAGCTCGGTCAGATGACATTACTATAAGGAAAACATAATTTAAATGGTCAGGAGATATCACACTATCAAAAATAATTTAAATGGCATGTATAGCTAATCCGTATTCGCTATGTCGGTCCTAAAACCGGCTAAACCGTGGCTCTGATACCAACAAATGTAACACCCCCTACCCGTATTCGTTGTCAGAATAAGGTACGAGGCATTACCAGAATTTACGAATTTTTTTTTTAAAAAACCGAGACCATTCCAATTCAACATATTTTCAAAATAATTCATGCATAGTTATAAGATAACTTAAACACATAAGCCATACCAATGGCTGACCTTACATTCCTTTCATATTAACATTTATTTTATTAGCTTATACATGCCATTCATTTCCAAACTAAAGTTTCTTTAAATACCGAAATATTGGGGTTGATAGTGTGATGAGTCTCCCACCGATCCGACCTCCGAGCTCTTAACACTACAAAACAGGGAAAAAGGAAATAGGGTAAGCATTTTGTGCTTAGTAAGCCCATGTAACAAGAATTATACTTACCTAGTATTTTCAATACAAGCGATAAACATTCATATACTCATTCAATGCATTATTACCCTAACATTTACAAACTCAACATTCAAGTTAGTTCAATAATTTCCATGTATCAATAATATATATATACTATGATTAATAAGCTCACCAATATCATGATTTCCATTTCCTTGTTATTTTTCCATATTTATCCCGTTGAATTACTCGAAATTTCGATGGATTTTCAGAGGTACACTTTTGTGTACAAATCCGGGTCCATCAATTCATATTCATGTGCGCACATTTTCATTTCAGAGAGCACACTCCCGCGAACCTCATCTTTACAGCGGGATTATCAGTCCAGGTTAAATCCCCTATAATATAAACTCATAGAGTATTGTCGGGATTACCAGTCCAGGCTAAATCCCCTGCAACGACAATTACTCTAATGAGCTTGGATCTGAATTACCAGTCCAGGCTAAATTCAGACCCTAATTCGGATTACCCGTCCGGGCTAAATCCATTTTCCACATATTCTTCGGGAGGGCTATATCAGGATAGGATCACCCGTCCGGGCTAGATCCTTTTTACCGTTAATTCCTTTTCAGAGATCCATCAAATTTTCCTTTCATTCAACCGGGATTTCTTTCCCTTTTTATCAAAAATATCAATATTGCATAAATTTTCATACAATGAACATTCAAACTATATTCACATCAATAACATACATTTCAAGCATTTAAGAATATAATTCAAGTTACACGAACTTACCTCGATACTAGTTCGTTTACAAAATCTACTAATCCGAGACTTTTTCCTTTCCTCAATCTAGCTTCGTATTTGAGTTTTTCGGATCTAAATAAATAAATTCAATCATCAATTTAATACATTTCATGTTCACATGTAGCATTTTCTATAATTCTATTATTATTTTTAGTTTATTCAAAGCTATCTACTTGAGTCACAGTCACTAAATTATTTATTTCTCGAGCTACAGAGCTCCAAATGAAGAACCGTTAATTTTCCCTGAAACTAAACTCACATTTCTTTATACCATAAAATTTCCAGAATTTTTAGCCTAGCCAATTAGTACAGTTTATTCATCAAAGTTACCCCTGTTCTGCTGTCTGGCAATTCTGACTCTTCTTAACTAAAAATTAATTATCTCTTCATACAGAAATCAGATGGTGTTCTTGTTTATTTCTATAGAAAATAGACTCGTTCAGGATTCTAAACATATAAATTTAAGCCTCTAATTATTTTTCTTCAATTTTTGATGATTTTCTAAAGTCAAAATAGGGGAACTCGAATTCATTCTGAACCAGTCTTACAAAAATCTATATATCTCAAAATACAGAACTTCTTTTCTTTCCTTGTTTCTTTCATATGAAAATAGACTCAATAAGCTTTAATTTCATATCTCACTCAACTTCTAATTCCACTTCTACGATTTTTGGTGAATTTTCAAACTTACTCTACTGCTGTTGCCCCAAAACTGTTTTCTTATAGCTTGTTTTACAATTAAGTCCTTTATCCAATTCTAACTTCAAATTCTTTCAATTAAACCACTAATTCATCATTTTATTCATCATATGCTGTATTCAAAAACTCTAAAACTTCAAAAACTTCAACTTAAATTCATCAAAACTTTGTTCTAAAACTTATAAAGTATCAAAATTAAAAGAAAAGGATTAAATTAACTTACCAAATTAAACTCTAAGCTTTAAAAACTCTATTATCCCCTTTCTTCTTTCTTTTCTCTTTGAATAACAAGGTGATAAATTCGGCCATGCACATTTGGGAAGGAACGAAATACAATCTAAAAAGATTCGGCCTTGCTTTTCCAAGCTCAAAGCTGACCAAAAAGCTCCTCAAAGCTTCATTCGGTCAAAACAATTGCAAAATCAGAAATTTTGGCACTTTTTGCTACTAGAAAGCCGTTCATGAAGGTGCCTAGGAAACTCTTCCCTCCATTTGGCCATGCTTCCCACGCCAAAAGACCATCACCATACACAATATTATTATTTAATAAAAGTCCCCATTCTAACCCATCATTCCTTACATTCAAAATAATAAAACAACATAATTAATCTGCTCCATGATTCCCAATGGCCATGCTTCTCCTTTTTATCAAAACCAAGGCCGGCCAAGCTTCCCCAAAGCATGCTCTCCCTTCCATTTTCCCATACATAAAAAAAATTATCAAAACACAACAAAATACCAACCCATGCCGCACATGCTCTCCTTTTGTTAAGCTCAAAATTGTTTATTTTATTATTCTATCACCTTTCCTATATTTTCATAGAAAATGATAATAATAACAATATTATATATATATATATCCCATTATCCTAAGCAAATAATAAAACAATGGTTTAAGCCCCCATACTTTCCAAAACAAATAAATTAAAAGAATAATGCTCCATATTTCTAAAACAAATAAAATAAAAAGAACAAAACAGCCCTTTGCTTCTTGCGTGCCAGCGTGCATGTGCCATGCAGGGCTTCCCACGCCGGCCAAAATAAAACAAGGCCAATGCAGGTGCTGCTCCCAGGTCTCGAACCCGAGACCTGGAGAAAAGCTCTCCATGCCCCAGCCACTCGGCCTTTTGCGCGTTTCATGCAATTAATCGCGCAGAATTTCTTTTAAACTATCCTTGGCGGGCTTCTTAAGCTTTAGCGCTGAAAGCAAAAACAAACGTCTCGTGTGCGACTCCCAAGACTCGAACGCGAGTCCTCCTAGTCGCAGCTTCCCAGCAAGGTCCTTAACCATTCCGCCAATGTTCATTTCATGTCATAGACGCATCATGAATTTCTTTTAAGCCATACTTCGCTGGTTTCCTCACTTTAAATGCTAGGAGTCAAAAATAAAAGCATCCGCACCCCCCAATGGGACTCGAACGCCTGACCTTGAAGCCGAAATCATCACCTCACGCTCTTAGCCACGCTACCACCGGGACTTTCATGTCCATTTATGCTTCGAAAATTCTTTTAAAACCTCCTTTAAAGCACACCATTTTTCCAAAAACAAAACACTTATGCCGCGCCCAGTGTTGCTCGATCCCCTGACCTGCTTAGCGCCCAAGCCAAACTTTAAGTGGCACATGACGACCACTTTACCAGGGCATTTTATATGCCACAACTTTACAAAATTTTTATTTAAGGCCTTCTTCCATATTTTCCTCTTTTAACCCTAAATTTTCAAAAATTTTCAAATTACTCCCTTTTTATCCTCGGGCTTTGGGAACCCCAAAAACACATCGAAACCACTCTTGAGGCCTACTAACACTCGAGTTATTTACCAAACTCGCAATCCCTATTTCGGGATATTACATTTTATATATCACAATCTCATATTTCCACATGCATTTACTTTTTACATTATGGACTCAAAAAACATATACAAGATATACCAATGTATTTCAAGTACAGTTTGATAATATTTCATTTCAAGTTTCAGATTATTTCATATTAGAACTTTTCTCATTAACTCATTTGGAATACCAATTCATACAGATAATACACTCAAGGGTGTACAAATATATAATCACAAATGAACTCATTCATTAACCAAGTTCTATGTTCATGACTCATCAACTCCTATTTCCTTATATCACATAATATATACCATGATTGATGAGTTCATCAATACCATGATTTCCATTTCCTTGTTATTTTTCCATATTTATCCCGTTGAATTACTTAGAATTTCGATGGATTTTCAGAGGTACACTTTAGTGTACAAATCCGGGTCCGTCAATTCATATTCATGTGCGCACATTTTCATTTCAGAGAGCACACTCCCGCAAACCTCATCTTTACAGCGGGATTACCAGTCCAAGCTAAATCCCCTGTAATATAAACTCATAGAGTATTGTCGAGATTACCAGTCCAGGCTAAATCCCTTGTAACGACAATTACTCTAATGAGCTTGGATCTGAATTACCAGTCCAGGCTAAATTCAGACCCTAATTCGGATTACCCGTCCGGGCTAAATTCATTTTCCACATATTCTTCGGGAGGGCTATATCAGGATAGGATCACCCATCCGGGCTAGATCCATTTTACCGTCAATTCCTTTTCAGAGATCCATCGAATTTTCCTTCCATTCAAATGAGATTTCTTCCTCTCTTTTTTAACAAATATACCAATGTTTCATCAATCTTCATACAATGAACATTCAAATTATATTCACATCAATAGCATTCATTTCAAACATTTAAGAATATAATTCAAGTTACGCGAACTTACAATTCGATTTTTATACCATAACCATAATCTTAGTTTCATAATAAATATTTGAAATAAAACATTACATCATTTCTAATTCAACGTTTATCTATTATAACCAGGCATGTGTTCAAATTATACATAAGTCATTCATATATTTTCCTCCTCCTCCTCTCCATTCCACATCCTTAGTATAAACAACACACTTGTAAGTAACATTATCTATAATTTTCACTATTTACTTATGTAAATATTCAAGCTGTCCATCCGTGTCATAGTCACTAAATTATTTTCATCTTGAGTTACAGAATTTCAAATTAAGATCCATAACTTTTCTTTGAAACTAGACTCTCATATCTTTTTACTATAATTTTTCCAGAATTTTTTGTGTGGCCAATTAGTACAGTTTATTAGTTAAGTTCTCCCCTATTACACAGTCTGACGGCTCTGACATCTCTTCACTAAAAATCAATTATCTCATAGTACGATTTTCATATAGTGTTTCCAATTATTTCTAATGAAAATAGGGTCACTAAGGAATACAAACATATAAATTTTAACTCATAATTATTTTTTTACAATTTTTAGTGAATTTCTAAAGTAAGAACAGGGGATCGCGAAGTTATTCTAAACCAGTCTTACAAAAATTTAAATATCTCAATATGTAGACTTCCTTTGCTTGCTCTGTTTCTTTTATATGAAAATAGACTCAACAAGCTTTAATTATACATCTCACTCAACTTCTAATTCAATTTCTGCTGCTGTCTAAAACTGCTTTAGTGTAACATGTTGATTTCTATTTTGTCCCAAATTCCACAATTCATACAATATAGTCATTGCTCAATTAACCCCTCAATTGAGATAATTTTCTCATTTAATACTTTTCTCTATCATTTTAAACTACTTCATAACCTTTGAAAATCAGAATTTTAGTATTAGACCTTAATTCCAAACTCTTTCACAATTAGGTCCTAAAACCAATTTCCATCAATTTTACTTGATAAAATCATCATATATCAAAATTAAAGCTTCAATTCCATGTTTATTCATCATATGCTTCCAGCACTAATCCATAGAAACTTTAAAAATTAGCCATAGAATCAAAAACTAATGACATAGTAAGTTAGACCCAATTGTAAAAGTCCAAAAACATAGAAATTTCAAGGAGAAAGTAAGAATTAAACTTACATGAAGCTAGAGTATGAAAACCAGCTTGAACCCTCTTCCATGGCTGTTTTTCAGCTGATGTAAATGAAGAGAAAATGAAGAGAATTCTAGATATTTCAATTTGGTCCTATTTTTATTTAGCTAATTTTGGCAATTTTCCAATTTTGCCCTTATTTCACCCATTTCCTAATTTTTCTCAGCTATTGCCACCCAAAATATCTCCTTTGGGCTTATTTTCACTTTAAGTCCTTCCTCATTTGACAATTAAGCTATTTAATCCTTCTAGCAACTTTAACACCTTTTTTAATTTAGTCCTTTTTATTTAATTAACCACCCAAACATCAAAATTTTCTAACGAAATTTTAATACTACCTTATTAACATTCCGTAAATATTTATAAAAATATTTATGACTCTGTTTATAACACCGAGATCTCGATACCTCTTTTTCTCGATTTCTTGACCAAATAAATCTTTATAAAACACAATTTACTATTTCAAATTTTAAAAGCTACATTTGGCTAGTAAATATTAAATAATATAGTCTACGAGTTCATTTGTCAGATTTGGTGGTCTCGAACCACTATTTTTGGCATAACTGAAATTTGGGCTATTACACATATTAACATCAATTCACATTTCATAACCAAGAGAAAAGAAAAACTTTCCCATAACTTTACCAAAATATAGTCATCTTACCTACTAAACGAGTAACAGCAGAACCACACTACTCCAACGCTAATTGAATCGCTCCAACCCTTAACCTTCATCAATGAAACAGTCGATCGGTTCACCAAAAATCCATAAACCAAAATACATCACAGTTACGCCACTTACCAACAACGTAAGAATGAACAGAGGTGACAAGTTGCGGCAACGAAAAAGGGATTAAGGAAGGCATGGATTAAAAGAAGAAACCAAAGTAGTGAAAAGAGAAAATTTAAATAAGCAGTCGGTAGTAACAAAAGAAGACAATGAAAGTCGGCAAGGGATGAGTAGGAGGGAAAGGTTGCTGTGGGGGAGAACAAAGCCAAAAGGGAACAAAAGAAAAAGCAGAGAATCACCTAGCCAATTTTGGCAAAGGCAAGGAGCAAGATGATGAACAACAGACTTGAGGGGAGGGGAAACTAGCGTAAAAAAAATTGAGAAAAGTATGGGGAACCGAATTTTTTTGAAAAAGATGACAATAATCAAAATACAATCCCCAATTTTCCTCCTAAAATTCGGCCACAACAATCCCACACTCCTCAAACACTCCAACCGCCCACTAGCATCGGAATTCTACTAGCACACAAACACTTACACGGCATCTGGCAAAATAAAACACTCCTCTGCATCGCCAGGACTCGAACTCAAGACCCCTAGCATATTGACACTCCACTTAACCACCAGACCAGTAGGTTCATTCTACATATTTTTCCAATATTTATTTATAAGCCTACTGGCTAAAGATAAAAGTTTACTCAATTAAAAACAAAATTTTGCCTAAGCTAAGGCTTGAACCTAAGACTTCTCAAACACTCCCAGAACACTTAACCACTGAAGCAGATACACACTAACTCAGGAACGATGATCGGTTCCCGAGTAGGTATATAATTATACGGATTTTCCCACATTTCGATATATTCTTACCAATATCTCGGCCAATCCGTATTCAATTGCCATAAGTTGACTCTGTGCTAATCATCGAGCACCTCAAGTGCCACCGGAATCGGTTGTCGGAATCCAAATTGCCGCAATACCCTATCTGACTGGTGCATCTCCACGGTAGCATAATTGACCAATGGGACCTTCACATGCCAAATGTTTGAATTTTGAAAGAATTCATCCTGAATTATTACCAAAATTGTCGGATCCTCGTATAGTGTCCATTGAAACTATATGAACATGATAAAAATATTAGTTATATACATTATATTAAATACTAAATACTAAATACGAAACGACTATTTTATTATGTATATATAAAATAATACTTACTTGTGCTTCCGACCGTTGGTCTAATAGAAGCCGTATATCTTCAAAAGAGGTAGGTACTCCAACATAACTCGCCGAATGGTTCCACATAATTAAATAAATTTTTAGCATACAATTATATTTTAAATCTACGTAATAATTGTAAAATCTAATATAAAATTTACCTCGTTATGAATGGGAATGTATATCGGTGGTCCACTCGAGGACGTAAAAATGGAAAGCTAAATCGTGCCCATGATTGCAGTAGTGATAGACAACCTCTAATTTTGGCTTTATTCGGTCGTGTCGCCCCGTACATCTCCCGATACAATGTTGCTAACACGGTAGACCCTCAACTAAATTCACTAACTACTCTAAAATCAATGAGTTTCAGCAGCCATCTCAGATGTACGAGGTTTCGTGACAAGTCCAGCATCAGATAACCTCCAATCATCTCAAGAATGTATGCTTGAGCATATCGTATTCTTTCTAGTTCAGTCGAATCATTATCCGGCTCCGGGAATATGTCTTGTAACCAGCCCATCTCGATCTGACCTTTGTTAATATTATCCGGAATAGTACCCAAAAGCTCGTAGCATACAGCTCCCCAATCAGCAGATTGAGCAGACCCGGTGACTGCGTACCCATCCACTGGCAATCCCAATTGCAACTGCACGTCTTCCAGAGTGATAGTACACTCTCCGCATGAAAGATGGAGAGTGTGCATCTCGGGTCTCCACCTCTCTATCAACGCACTAATTAGTTTCGGGTCTAACTTGCACCTCCGGCCTATCGTGGCCACGTGCCAAAAACCCGTTTCGCGTAGGTAATTCTCTATCAATGGCGATGGAGGACCAGACATATTACGAATATAGCATTGCAACACCCGATCTACAGATTGTTATAAAAAATTATAAAATAAAAATTAATTAAAATTGCATAAATGAAAAAAAATTAAATAGTATTGAAAAATTAAAATTATCACTTACCATTGTCATTTGATCGACGAAGATGTGTTTATTATTGAAATGAATTAATTCTTCGGCCATTGCTAACACGATCGAATATTTTTTAATTTAAAAAAAAACTAATTCAAAAAAAATTTAAACAGAGCTTTTTTGCAAAAATTAAAGAGAGTTTTGAGAAAATTTGAGAGAAGGACTTTTGTGTGAAAAAATAAAAGGGGGCCTTTTATTGTTTTTTTTTTTTGGACCGTTGGAGCCCAAACGGTCAAAAAAAGTAGTCGTTGGGCGTCAGCAAAATGCGTCCCTATGGGAGCGTTTTGTCCACGTTAGCAAAACGCTCCTTCAAGGAAGCGCTTTGTGCTGACGTAGACAAAACGCTCCCCCAGGGACGTTTTTTGCTGACACATCACCTGAGAACGCGTTGACGTGGACGCGATTTCGGGAATTCGGCCCTTTCCGGTAAATAATCAGAAAATTAGCCCATTTCCGTGAATAATTTTAGAAATGGGCATTTTTTGGGTAAAATGGCCCAATGGTTGTTAACAACTAACAACTTTTCTTTTAGCTTTTATTCTTATCATGATATAATAATCTATTGTTATTATTATAAAAATAAAAGAATGAAATCAAATCAAATATTAAAATTCGATAATATCTTTAACTTTTTTTTTTTTTTAGAAATGGAACTAATATATATTAAAAGCGAAATTAAAATATTGTTGAATACAAAGTATACCCATGCTTATAAGCTAATAACGAGGAGAACTACAAACACAAAACAAACACGGGAAATTTAAAACATCTATATAATCTAGAAAGTACATTTGCATATCTATTTCCTTCTTGAAAGATATGCTTTAAAGAATTATTCATAGATTGGAGGAACTTTCTATACTTATCAATTAAAAGTGACAATTATAAGAGATTAGAAATATATTCGAATTTCATAAAGTAAATAATAGTAGTACCATCTACTTCAAAATCAATATTATTTAGGGATTTGTTAAGCTAGAGACCGTCTTGGAGGGCCCATAGTTTAGCTTCGACACTAGTAGCTCGAGGTATGTGTTTATATGAACCTATAATCCATTTCCCATAATGTCTCGTATTAAAGCATTGAGACTCATTCTGCTCAAGTTTTATAGAAACGAGTCATTTGTGTTTAATTTAACCTAACCCTTAAAGAGGATAATAGCTTAATGAAAAAGAACAAATGTTATAATTACAATAGTATAAATATTCTTTTTTTTTAATTTTAATTTTAACTAGATTTTGTCGTATTTTATTTAAAATTTATTTAATAATGAACATACATAGAGCCGTAACGAACCTATATTTTAATACTATGAAAAATATATATGACCCTTGAATTGATAAAAATGTTATAATTATAATTTTATAACTGAATTGGTGAGTTAGTTAAGGATGACTTTAATTTAATTAAATATTAGATGAATTTGACAAATTATGACATCATATGCAGGATTGTGTATAAAAATACTAGTTATGAACACCAAATTGGGGGGTGGGCAATGCGATGGACCCTCACAAGGCAAATTGGTTGTTTGATTTCGACCATCACTATTTATTTATTCATTCAATTAATTAATAACAAGAATAAGAATATGTGGGAGAAAATATTAAATTAATATATTGTTTAATAAATTAAAATTTTAAGTGTTAAGAAATTATATTTTAAATTTTTAATATTAAATTTATATTGTATAATTATTTGGTATATTAGTAAAATTTAAGTATTGTATATGATTATTTAGTTTGATAAAATAAATTTCAATTAAAAATAACTTATCATATTTAACATGAAATGATAATTATTTGTTAACTTATTTATTCTATTCAATACTTTTTTTTTCGAAAATTTCGTATTAATTAAAAATTTAATATCATATTAAACATGTTTACAAAATAAGTAATGAATTTTTTTAATAAAATCAAACATTTTAATGATTTACCAAATACATAAACTTAAAAAGAAATAAAAATCTTTCAAAATAAGTAGTTGTTAGAAGAATGTGATGCTTATTATCAATATCTATCATGAATGGTTTGGTCCCTATGTGAAGGCATATGGCATATGGTACATGTCATTGGAAGTGTAAGTTATAAGTTTTAATTAATTAAATATTAAATTTAAAGATGATTTTCGTAAACGCCTTTCGAAATTTACGTATACATATAAATTTATATTTGTTCTATTGAGGATATATAATTTTATATACTATTAGTTGATGATATATCGCGAAAAAAATCAAAATTATCTTCAATTAGTTTTAATTATAATGGTTAGACATTATCTAATTTATACATTGGCATCAAATATTTTGGTTTCTTAATTATCCCAATGCTCATCCTAACTCATAGGTTTTCCGTGCAAGAAGGTGTAACACTCCACACTCGACTTGATTATCTGATCCGCACGCGTGATGTCACATTACGTTATCGAAGCAATTCAAGTTATCTCATTTACATAATCATAAAATTTAAACCATAACTATCATTCAAACCAATTAAAATTATCAATTATACTCACACACATATGCCATCTTAGTATTTAGGATTCAAATAATCATGTTTCAAGGTTAAGCAAGTTAAAATTAAAGTTAAGACTCAAATCCTTACAATGTTGTGTCTTGAAATGGACTCTTGTTTTAGGACAAGAGATTATTGTCTCGAAACCTAGAGTAGGGTGAAACTAATTTAACTTCGAAGTTTACATGTCTCGAGACGATCTAATTTAACTTCGAAGTTTACATGTCTCGAGACTTAAATAGAATCGTCTCGAGGCTAGCTTTCCAAGTCTCGAGACACTAAACATAAAGGTCAAAATATGAGGTAAATTTTGTTCTTATGGTCCCAAGACATGATCATATTGTCTCTAGACTCAATGGCAAACTTTGCCCTAAATGCACATTTTCAAGGGTCCAAACTAAACCAAATGGCACTGTACTTAAACTTTACATAAAAGTAACACAATCAATCTAACACATCCCAACATAAGTCATCACAAGTCATACCATAACTCTTAACCATTTCATACCATAAGCTAGATCATATGCATATCATCTTCTAAGCTTTGCCATTCACATTTGCATTACTATATACCAAAACTTTACAAACAACCATTCATTACATAAGGCCAAAGCCCATCATCTTTCATTCATCCGCAAATTGTAGAGCACTACTCTAATCAACATACTCCAACCATTAAGAATAATCTATTCAAGCATATGAAATTTTGATTATATTGGTAAAAGTTGAGATTTTGGGATTTTAAGTTAGTATAACTTTGTGAAAAATATGTGTAGTAAAATTTTTAGAAAATATTTTCTTCAACCTCACCATACCTTCAATGGAATACCTTTAGCGGAGGAAAACCACCTCCCTAGAGTACAAATTTCTCAATGTGACGTGCAATAGCCTCCATTGAAAGGGAGTAATCTCGTTTTTCCTCGTCAACTTTCTTTTTAAATTTTAATTATTAATTTTATTATATTATTTTTAATATAAATATAATTTTAAATAATATAATTTGTGTAAACAAAAAATATAATTTGAATATATTTTATTAATCAATAAAAATATATTTTTTTGAAGTTATTCTTTTAATAACTTTTAATGCAAGTGTAATTTATAATTGTCATCTAATATAAATATTATTTAATATAAATATAGTTTTAGCCAAAAAAATTAATTTTTATTGTAATTATATATATATATATATATATATATTAATTTAATGTCTTTAATGATTATTTTTCATATTCATCTCGCCATCATTGCTGCACTTTAATTCAAACATATTTCACTCTTAATTTTAATTTTATAGTTAAAGTAACTAATCTCATCATCATTGCTGTTTACATGAGAAAAAAAGAACATAATTTTTTGTTGCATTGTTTATATTTTTTAATATGGTAGTATAATATTCTTATTATTGGATGAAATGTGGTATTGCCATATTGAGAATAAATCTACAAGTTCTTTGATGAAATGTGGTAGTGCCATATTGAGAATAAATCTACAAGTAAATATTGTAACTTTTTAAAATAAACACATAATTAATTTGATGTTATAGTTTACTTATGCGTAATTAATGTATAAAATAAGTTCATATAAAAGATTCCATTCAATTCACAATATGAGTGTAGTTGAAAGTGAGGGTGAATCTGATTCTTAAAGTTGACATATTGCTATTATTTGCTAATGTTCCTTTATGATATTTTCTTGTCAACAATTGACACCCTCTTGAAATTGATATAATGGTCACAACAGGGTAGATATCTAAAAAGTGAATCAATGGTAGAAATTACAAAATTTACTTTTATTGATCAAAAAAATATGTTTCAGAAATAATCACATTATTTGCCCTATATGTATGTGTGTGTGTGTTAATGCCATTTGCTAGCTAGTTAGCTAGCAACTAACATATTGGGGCTACAACCTCCATTCAATCAATTGCTGGTTATATTTTTGTCGTTATAATGAATCGTAAGCCTCATGTTGCAGTGCTTCCAAATCTTGGGCTTGGGCATCTCATCCCTCAGTTGGAGTTCGCTAAGCGCCTGGTGGTTCACCATGGTATCCATGTCAGCTTACTCCTCATTACCACCAACGAACCCTCGCCTGCACAGGACCAACTCCTTTCCTCTTCTCACCTCCCTCCTGATCTCCACATCGTCCCACTTCCTCCCGTTGAGGTCGATAAAAAGATCACCAATGACGGTGATGTTCTAGTCCTAACCCGACTCTGTGTCATTACAGACCACAGTCTTCGATCTCTCAAGTCAGTCCTCATTGCCTTAGGCAAACCAAATGCTCTAGTTACCGACATATTCGCTACACAAGCCTTTGATGTTTGTAAAGAATTGTTGATTCCTACTTACGTGTATGTTACTACCTCTGCTGCTTTCTCTGCCTTCATGTTATATTTGCCAAAGCTTGATAGTGATGTTAATTGTGAATTCATTGATCTTCCCGAACCGATTCAGGTCCCGGGTTGTAGTCCCATACGAACCCACGACCTGTTAGACCAGGCTCGGAACAGGAAGATTGATGAGTACAAATGGTTGTTGCATCATTTTAGTAGGTTGCCATTAGCCTCTGGTATATTTGTCAATTCCTGGAAGGATCTTGAACCTGTGTCAATCAAAAGTATAAAAGAGAACCCCTTCTTCAAGCAGATACCAACGCCTCCTATTCACCCCATTGGACCCATTATCAAGCAAGAAGAAACACTAAGCGTAGTTGATGTAGAATGTCTAAAGTGGTTGGACAAGCAGCCACCTGATTCTGTTATCTTCGTGACATTTGGCAGCGGTGGGACTTTGTCATTCGAGCAACAAACTGAGTTGGCATGGGGCTTAGAACTCAGCCAACAAAGATTCATATGGGTGGTGAGGAAGCCAACGGATTCCACTGGTGCAGGTACATTTTTCAATGCTGGAGAAGCGAATGAGAATGACCCCAAAGTTTATTTGCCTGAAGGGTTCTTGGATAGGACTCAAGGTGTGGGATTCGTGGTGTCATCATGGGCTCCACAAGTTACCATACTTGGCCACCATTCTACAGGTGGATTCTTATCTCATTGCGGCTGGAACTCAGTATTGGAAAGCATTGTTCATGGTGTGCCATTAGTCACATGGCCTCTTTACGCCGAGCAAAGAATGAACTCAACAATGCTAGTGGAGGATATTGGAGTGGCTATCAAGCCAAAAATGGATGCAGGGCAGCATACCATTGTTGGACGAAAAGAGATAGAGAGAGTGGTGAGGATGGTGATGGAGGGTGAAGAAGGGAAGGTTATTAGGAGTAGGGTTAAGGAACTGAAAGAAAGTGCTACCAAGGCATTGGATTCTAGTGGATCCTCTTATGAGTGGCTTTCTTGTGTTGCCAACTATTGGAAGACTAACCATAACTAGTCAATGAAACCATTAGACGCAAAGAAAAAGGAACATCTTCTTGCAATCAACATAAAATGTTCCTTATTCCGTGTTGTTTGCTATCTATATGGTTGATGGCCCAAAGGGACATATATTACCACCTAGCATAATAAATAAATGTCCATGTCGGTTGGTTTTATTATTTTGATATTCCTAACCATAATTTGCGCGCCATTATAGTATGAATTTTAATTTTGTGTAATGTTATTAGTACAATTTAAATTTAATCCAATTCTTACAAATTACTAATACAATTATTGACATAACATTATTTTATATTTATATATTACATGCACAAATAATTATATTTAACCCATATAAATTGATGTATTTATTTCTTTAAATATGTATGATTGAGTCAAAATTAAAAGTCCATGTATATTTTTGAACCACAACCAAAATTTCATATATATAATTGTATCAAATAAATATTTATGTATCAAATTACATATTAAATTAAATTTCATGTGTAATTTTTAAAATTCATCTCCGGCAAAAGACCATTAATGACTAATAAAGTGAAAATTTTGGCTAATTTATGCTATTAGTTATTATTAATAATATTATTATTATTATTATTATTATTTCACGAGTGCTTTGTACAAGTATTGTTAATAATTTAATAAAACAGAGCCTATGAAAATGAAACTCGGGATATTTGAATTGAATGCAACAAAATAGAAAATAGTCATCAGTGGGCTACAGGGCTTCTTCTGTACATTTGATTGCGTGCTTGATATCCAAATGAGTCCTCTCACTCCCAATTGGGCTTATGCTTTTCTCCACAGCATTTATACTTTGAAATATAATATCTACTTGCGCTCTCATAACTTAAAATATATTAAAATATAATAATAACAAATTACATCGATACATGAATGGTGCGTCAAGGAATGACAGATTAAATTTCGTTACATTTCGAGGGATAGTAATAAAGTTAATAATCAGCTAACTAAGATGGGTGGCGATAGAATTAATTGCTTGGTTATAGTCGAGGATCCACTGCTTTCAGTGCGAGATCTGTTAGAGAAAGACATCTGTCAATCATGAATAGATGACAGTAGAAGATGTTAAGCTGCTGGCAGTGCAAACAGTGACTAGGGTTTCCCTTTGTTTCTGATTTGTCTTTGTTTTGGGCTTAGGGTTAATGTTTGAGCTTGGGTAGTTTAATTTGGGCCTTTTTGTAATGGACTCTGCTGGACTTCATTTTTGTTTATTTTAGTTATTTCTGGTATGGTATTGGGCCAGGGTTAAAATTGGGCCTACATTAAGTTTGCTTATTTAGACATATTCTAAGCTATTCTTGTACTAAATAATAATAATAATAATAAATCGGGTGAGAAATAATACAAGTAATAAAAAAAAGTTAGAAATAATTGAGGGTGATGAATTTGAAAGAAAAGAGAAGCCAAGAATCATGTGCGGCAACTTCTTTTGGAACTCGGAGGAACATTCATGGAAAATTCTTAATCATGAATAGATCTTTCTCTCTTTCAATAATAAAACTCAAGGAATCAAATCTTTGTATACTTTTACATTATTATAATATAGGTTTCCACCTCAAGAAATTAAGGGGGAAATGTCAATGATCTCTTTTGGATTTCCGAGTGATTAATGATTTAAGTAATGTATTATGAACTTCATTTCAAGTGCCAGCTTTTACTACAATTATGTCCACCTGAATCCCATTGGGTTTTGACAAGTTTTTTTATTTATTCCCAGTACAAAAACAACGTCCAATGGATTTTATTATGCCCCATTGCCATCTTAATATATATATATATATATATATGGCATGTTTGCATTATTCTACTGAAGCCCAACCAAAGACCACATTCATTACCAAACCCCTTGAATAATAACAATGACCTCAATCTTGATGTATTATTGTAAAGTTCCCCCCCTTGCATGTTTTGAAGTGATTAGTCAAGATTCATGACCTGCGCTTTGCATCAGTGCAGAGCCATGTGCACATTACCACATTCTTGGACATTCATAGCCCCTCACCTCTCTTTCCTGATGGAAGAGATTACATCATCTCCACAACCAGCCTAGCTAGCTGGCTCCATGTTTTTTGTCTCATTTAATTTAACTTTATATTTATATAGTTTCCAATTTCCAACTTGTTTGCCCTTGCCAAAAAAACCAAACCCATTTTCTTAAACTATGTATTGTCAGTAAACAAACCTTACTAAATTAATGTTTAAATCAACACAATTTATTGGGCAAAAAGAAAAGAAGATTTCAAATCATCTCTGCCTCCTTATCCTCTTACAACAACTTAATGGTTCGATACCTAATTGTTGGTTTGCATCATGTAAATAATAAATCTTCAAAGATCAAGACCCCTAATCTTATATATATATATATATATATATATTCTTTAGTGTTGTAGTTCCAAATTAAGATCCAAAACCAAACTCATCAGTTCAGATCATCTTTCACGGACATGTGTTTTTTAAGGTAGATAGGCACAAAAGTGTACCAACATGTTATGTTATGAAAGGGACAAACTACATCTTTTATTTAATGGACAAATCATGAAATAGTAACCAATTAGGCTGTTTCATTGCATACCTAATTACTTGCTATTTCTCCTTATCCCAATCTATGATGAAATGAAGCCTAATTTGTCAAGAAAATCAGCATTGAGATATTTTGGGGAAAGCAACAACACCACAAAAAGGCTATTAAGGTCTAAAGAGCTAAACATGGAATCAATAAATATAAAAACAGAAGAAATTGACAGTTATTTCATATTTTTTTCTTGGACGAAATGTATTACACCTAATTTCAGCTTTCTTCAGCCTTTTGTCTTGTAATATACAATTCAACTTTTACAACTTGCTACTACAGCCCCTCCATGTCCCCCACCCCCTTTCTTTTTCTTCCTACACCGTCTTTAACATTCACAAAGCTCCAAAAACAACAAAAGAAGGGGAAAAAAAAAAAAGGGAAATTAATTAGGTGATGTTACAAAGCATCAATTACCCTTTGTTTCTTGCTGCACTCTAATTCTAAAAGCTCCATTTCTCTAGTCCTTTTCCCATTACAACCACCAGCTAGACCAACATTTTCACTGCCAGGCATTTTAAATATGTTGACCCCAAATAGCCTGACCATTTGAACCGGGTTCTCCAAACCAGAACCCAACCCGGTTCTTGCCTTCCAGTCAATGTACAGCTGCTTCTCCGTCCCTGTTGATCTCTGGAAGCTAACAATGTCACCGGCTTTCAGGTTCTTCTCCTTAACAAAGCGGCTCCACCCTTTTGTTAGGACATAACTCTGGCTACTGTTCCAATAGGAATACCTAAACCTCCAAACTTTGCCGGTCACATCTTCGAAGTTCAAAAGAACTCCTTTGGAAGAAGCACTCCCGCTTTGCAAAGGGAAGTACTTCTCCGCATGTTGCTTAGGTATCACAAGTCGGTTCAACTTCCCTACATCGCTTGGGGTCACAGCTTTCTCGAAGAGCTGTTCGCGTGCTTTGAGCTCAAAGCCTAAGGTGCCAAAACCATCCTCCTTTCTGACAATACGTTTCCCATTCCCATCGAAACCATAGCTTCTCCGACTCTGCTCAAGTTCATCATTGTAGGTATGCTTACGCAACATGTCCACGATTTCAGCCTTGGAATGCGAATTGAGGAAGGCAATTTGGATGTCATCATCCTCCATTTCGTGGAGGTGTTTGAAGTTAGTGACAGCATCACGACCCCTAAACTTTTGAGCTGCTATGTCATAGGCTTTGGCCGCCTCATCTTCTTCATTGAAAGTGCCAAGCCAAACACGTTGGTGCTTCTCGTATATCTGAGCACCCCACCGACCGTTGGGTTGAGGAACGACACCTTTGTACTTGGAAGAAGGGAGCTTTCTTGATTCGGCTTCGACCCCAGATTCAGAATCCACAATCACGCTGGTTCCACTCCCAACGCGGTAGAGGGAGTCAGGAGATTTGGTGAGCTGAGGCAAAGGTGAAATATTTGATGGGGCAATGGATACGGATATGGAATCACTAGTTGTGCTTTCATCTATGCTGCTTCCTTCCATTTTTTTTACTTTCATTTGCTTTCGAGTTGTAGACAGAGGATGTTGTTGTTGCAGTAGTAGTAGTAGTAGAACAAGGGTTGTTAATTTGTTGTTTGTGTTGTTTTGACCAAAAAAAGGTACAACAAAGAGAGGTGTGAGTTGGGTTTGTTTGAAGGTTTGTGGTGTGATGTGTTGTGTATATATAGGGGATAGGTAAGTGTTGTGAGATAAATTTTATTAAATCAGTCGTATTGGTTAATTTGACAAAAAAAACAGAGAAGAAATAAAAGAGATATAAATCCATAGGGTTTTTATGGTAAGAGAGTAAATATATAAGGAGATGTGGGGGGGTCAACCCGAGGAGGGTGGGAAGGGATGTGGTAAGGAACTAGGAAGATTCATTTCATGGGGGGTGGGGACAGAGACGGGAGAAAAATTAAAAATAGATATTTATGGGAGAAAATAGTTGGAATTGGAGTGGGAGGGAAAGGGAAGGAGAGGAAGGGGGAAGATAACAGTATGCGGATGTTGTGGGCTGTGTATGGTGAGGTGGGACCCCACTGAGCAAGTTGATGGGGTTCACATGACTGTGGACCGTGTATTAGTTAAGTTCATCCCCCCTGAGCTTTGGTGCTGACCAGTGACCACCCCGGGATCAGCATGGCATAATGCCTTTTTTTTTTTTTTCTCCATCTGTTTATATTACACTACATTATTATTATGGAAATTGATTATAATCTTATCTGCTACTGCTGCGGGTTTCATAAAACTTGCGTTGTTGTATTATTTGGGTTTGGCTTTTTATTACAACCAATAAGAATGAAGATAAACATCTGAGTTCTTGAGTTCCACTAGGATGGGTAGTGGGCCATCTGGATTTGGAAGCAAGGGTTTGGATGGATAGACATTGAAGACAAAGGCAGGCGGGCAGCAGGCTCATCCAACAAGAAAATTCTCATAAAGTATTACCTGGCTTTAAACTGGTTCGACCCAAGCTTTGGTTTGTCTTTATTGGCTAGGTTCTTCACCTTGCTATCTTCCAAACAACCCATCCCACCCCTCCCTTCACTTCCCAGTTCCCTCATTATTATACTATTATTATCATTATTATCCAGCCAATCCCAAGTGGGTTTCCCTTGTCTCTTTTACCCTTTCCTTGTTCATGCACTACAATAATGCAATACCAAAACAACCTCTTATATATCATCAACTATTCCCATTTCATATTCCTATCCTCAGTGTTTAAATCTAACCAGTTTTCAAATCTTACTATTGCAAAATCAAAATGGACACAACCGTTGATTGTTACGAATTAAATATAGTAAGGGTTTATTTATTGTTGAGTTCAAAAGGTATTTTTGAAAATTTTGATAGTGCTTTATTATTGTTATTCATAAATGCGTTTTCGGAGATAAAAAATCAATTTTAAATGTGATACTGTAAAGTAGAATATTTAATTAAAAATACTTTTCTAAAAGTTAAAATTTTAACTTAAAAATTTAATTTAAAAAAGTTGTTTATTTATTAAAGTTTTTAAATTAAAAAATACTTTTTAACTTCAATGATAGGCATATCTAAATAGAGCATAACATGTGTTAGGGTTAGGAATGGAGTAGTGAAGATGAAAGAAAATGGTGTGTACTAACTATTGTACGGAGTAGTTCTGATCCTAAGAAGGAGGATGAAGTTACAACCACAAAACCCAGCGGTAGAGACGGTGGGTCTCTTGGTTTTGGCTTTTGGTTAGGGTCCAGGGTCCTACCTACCCTCAGATTCCTCTTTGATTTTTCTTCATTCATTTTACTATTATTATTGTTACATATAGATAATAAATATATATAGGAGACAGTAGTAGACCGAGGGATTGCGGATTAACATGGAAATTGGATCCTATTTTACGTGAAAAAAATGCTTTTTCTCCCGTGGTTTGTAAGTTTTTAAAATTGTTTAATTTATATAAAGAAAATGAAAAAAAAAAAAAAAGACACAGAGAGAGAATTTTCTACGATAGAAATATAGAACAAAAACAGTAAGGTGTACGGTATCATTTATATAATGATACGGAAAAATAAAAGGAAAAAATCCATGAACATTTGTAGATATTTTAAAAAATATATATGAGTGTCCTCTGATATAGTAACGATACTAAAATAATTTTATTTTTAAATAATAATGATTGAGTGATAATTAAAGAGAAAAGAGGTGCTGTTGTTGATGTGTCAACAACATTGACCAGTATTAATGCGATCGAGTTATTTTTGTATATAATTTTTAATTTAAATTATTTTCATAATTAATTAATATTTTTAAGTTATTTATATGAAAAATCGGAATAATATATATGAAAATAAATGGGGAATTTAAACCTAAAATCAATTACAAGGTTTAGGCCTTAGTGTACATACAAGTACAAGATACATTAGAACTTGATTATTTTTTCGAAGAAAAACACTAGGTTGATTTCCATTAATGATTTAAAAAAATACATATGTATTCCTATGAGGGTGATGAAAAATGCACTATGCCACGGTAAGATTTATTTACTTTGTATCTAAAGTTATTTTTAGTATTTTTTTATAAGTATTTGTATTTTAATCAATGAGAAAAAACCTGCTACAAGAGTTGTGTATAACAAACTAAAGAATCAAAAATCAGTTCAGTAAATTCCAATTTAAACAAAGTTGCCTATTATAAGGATCTAATTGAATTAATAAGCCTCCCATAATATGACATCAGACTATTTCTCAAATTC
Organism: Gossypium australe; assembly: GCA_005393395.2. Classification (NCBI taxonomy): domain Eukaryota; kingdom Viridiplantae; phylum Streptophyta; class Magnoliopsida; order Malvales; family Malvaceae; genus Gossypium; species Gossypium australe. Next base: position 17,773,023 of record CM016625.1, on the reverse strand, counting down.
TTGTTAATAGATAATCTATAAAAGTTGCAGGTCTACCAAATAATCCATCATTTCTTTCGCACCAAATAGAATGTACATAAGCATTCCAAGCCAACTTAAAAAGATATTGCCCAACATAGTTCTTGATCCCACAAGCCAACCGTTCTCTCGATGCCACATAGTTCCAAAATTAACTGCTAAAGTCAGTAAGAATATTCATATTCAAATAATGATATGATTTCGAAATTCAAAGCCAGAGGATCACAAGACGAATCTATTCAGAAGTAAATTTTTTTTAGTAAATTTTCAATGATGACAATTACATTTTTTTACTTCCCCTTTTTATTGTTTAAAGAAAATAATTAATAACGTATTCTAATAATTAAATTAAAACTTTAAAAATATATTAGTTTGATTAATAAAATTTTAATATTAGCGTAAGAAGATAAAAATGCGTTTTTCATATTAATATGTAAGTTCTTTCATAATTTTCTTTTATTACTATGTTGCTGCTTTCTTCATAAATTTATTTATTATTAAAATATTATAAAAAACAATTTATATAGTAAATAAAATTGTGAGGTTTATGTGTGTGTTTGATCAAAGGAGAAGTAAGTGTAATTTTTTGTAAAATCTTGAGTGAGTGACTGAGTGAAGTTGAGAAATAAATTTAGGAGGAAATGAATGCATAAAATTGAGGATGAAGGTGGTTTTTAGTTTCCCATTTCCAAGAAATGGTAGAAAGAAATCCAGATTGATTTTGTATGTGGTTGGTAAGGTAAAGGGTTAGTGTTCATCAGCTTTCCACGTTTAGGTCGGCTAGCTCATGGTAGGCCCCACCCCCATTCCATTATCCTTTCTTTTCTTTTTAACCAAATTTATCCCCTCCCAACATCATCTCCATGTCATGTACAAACATTTCATCCTTTTGCCTAATTGTTTTTTGGTTTTAAGGATTAATCTATATTATCTTCCTCACTTATATCACATGTTTGATCCCACTAAACAACCATTTAACTGGTTTAATTACTTCCTAGTTACAAATTATAATAAAATTACTTACTCCATGGGGTAAAGTTCATCATCATCATAATGGGTTTTTGAGTATACTCAGCCAATGGATAGCATCATCATCATCACTACTTGCCCATACCTACCCTTTAATTATTCTAAAACAAGATTTACCATGAAATCCTTTTCAACGTAAAACCCTTTTTTTATATCAGTACTATAAATTTGATTCCTTATCGCCAAAAAAACTTTGATGAGGTTTCTGCCAAATTGAGTAGAGGATCATCACGAATTTGTGTAAGATAGTGCCGATGTGTTCATCTACTTTTGCATTAAAATAAAATCCCTTGTGATTATCTCAAATATAATTTAATTAATTCTACCAGGATTCCACTTTCCCACCAGTTAGGGCATTTTCGGTTGTAGATGACTTAATATATATGACTCAAGGCGGCTCCACCGACGCCTATGCCATGTCACCCTGCTTTATAAAGTTTCAAAATTTTCCATTTCTGACGTACCAAATCATAATTATGTATTTATGTGGAGGAATCTTGAATTTGGATGTGTATGGTTTAGGATAATTTTGGTTAAGCATGCTTTTTTGTAGTGCCTATTGATCCCAAAGCTAACATCCAAATTAGTATATGACAAAAGTTAATCATACATAATACCAACCATTTAAAACTTAAAAAAGGGAACTTGACTACGTATATATGCCTTTTAGTATTTTTGATGTTTGATGATCTCATGGTGTTTACTTTTTTATTTTTATTTTTTTAAAATATATAATGTTGAGTGTTCTCAATGTTAGAAAAATCAAATATTTATAAGACATAATTACTGTTCATCGAAGTGACATCCTAAATAGGTTCCATATATTCAACATGTATGTTGTCCTAAACTTAACACGTGCTCATTGGTTCACTCGTTTAACTTTGCAACCTCTACCTACAAACACCTAGGGACATGCGAGCACTCCTCGCGAGCCCCCCACAAGCCTTTAATATAGGGGTCCTAGGTCGGTAGTTCAAGTTATATTTAGGTTTCGGGTCGATAAGAAAAAATATCACAATATATATGATAATAAAATTTAAAAGCGTAAATTATTTTTGACTAATGGTGTGGGTTAATAAATTTCGTTAACTAATAGCAAATTATTTTATGGATGTTATCTCATAATACATCGCTCATACTTTATTTAATATTCAATGGAAGAAGGAGAAGAGAAGATATGCACAGCACAGCCATATTAAATAAAAATGAACCAAAAAAGCTAAGTTTGTTCTAAGAATATTGGGCGGATAATGCCACATTAAAAGTAACTCAATCCTAAATTTACTTTTTCAATTTCAACCTACGTCATAACAAATTAACTCTAATTATTAATATTATCATAAAAAGTGGGCAACTGCCCTATAAGATTTGAGGAATTTGTATGACATGTTATACTAGTGCCACATGTCTCATTAAAAATAAAAAAAATTAAATAAAACTTATCCTAAAGTTACATTCACATGCCAAATGCAAGTTAAGTTATAGTTACAGTTGCATTTGGCACAATAGATCCAAATGATTAACAAGTGTTTGATGTAGTAGTTAGATATATTACATTCACGTGAAGATGAGTTATGTGTATGAATCTTAAAAATAACATTGTTAGAATGGATATGTATAAACTCTAAAAGATAAATTTATAATTTCATACATGATAGTAAAATTTATCAAACGACTTTAACAACTATTGTTTAAGTTAAAGTTAGAATTTTAAATTAAAAAAATAAATTACTTAAAATTAACCAAATTAAAATATATAAAATAGACTCACAAACAAAATTTAACCATGAAAATCTAACTTTCTTTTTTATTTATCAAAAAGAAAAGGGGAAAGTATCGGAGAAAAATCAAAATATTGATTTGAGATGTAATGGAACTTTCTGCCTCGTCAAATACACGCATGACTCAATGCCACTTTTGTTTAACTTCTTATCCCTTATTCCAACTTTCACACTGTTCACACACGCAACTGCTTCTCAATTTTTGGAGCGTAATTTAATATATTTTTAACTACATCTTATTATTTTAATACTACAATTATTTTTAATTATAAATAAACTGAAAAAAAAAAAAACAAAAACCGAGTGATGAATTATGAAATGATTGACTGTTGCTCGATCCTGTACCGACGTGGACAACGGCCCAGCTTTTTGGGTCAACCCACGTGATTTTATCATCTCTACAAGTAACCCATACAATTAATTTTGTTTCGTTATATAATAAGGAAATAGATTATCACTATCATTAGGAATATTTTGGTTATAGAATATCATAAAAGAAACCATCTTCAGTTTTAAATATAAAATATGTATTTAGCTAGTAGAGAGAAAAACTGGAATTTGGGAATGCTTGGATTGAGATGGGGAAAATAATACATACATTTTGGTAAGTTAAAAAGGAAAATATGGGAGTGGTTAATAACTAACCAATCCAAGGGATGCCTAACTTTGGATGGAAGTGTCCAACAGGAAATCTTGGTCAAGGATAAGCTATTTATGTACATACAAGATTGTCAACTCTACTAATATTCTACTACTGGTAGCAGTATTAATTAAGAGGGTAAAACAAGTTGAAAGCAGAAAAAAATCAAAAGAGACAGAGAGGCAAAGGCAACATAGTTTTTATTATAAAATGGAAAGAAAGTAAGTAGTCGTAAAGAAGGGGGTTACTGTTTCATGTACCCGGAAGTTGCTTTTGTTGACTAATTGGAAGGGGGGAATCAGAGAAAGGAAGCCATTGGGTTGTAATGGGTCCCACCAAGCAAGACGGCATCTGTCTGTATGGCATTTGCTCTGCCCTCATCTCATTGGCTCACAAGTTAAGAGAACTGGGGGGAGATAAGGAGTAGCACAGTTGTCTTTTCTCTTTCCATTTGCGCCTCTGTTTCTCCTTCCCATTTAGAATTGCTTCATCCTCGTCAACCATTGATTGATTGATGCGGTATATTGTAGGGAAAGTAGACTAATATTATTTGTCTTAATCTACTAGCTAATGTTTTACGCTTGATTTAGTAATAATTTTTTTCTTTATTTAGGAGTCTAATTTTAAATTAAATTAAAGCTTGATATTAAAATGTTTCAAATCAAATTAAAAAAAAAAAAAGGCTAGTAAGTTGTAGAATTTACACTAAGAAAAGGAGAAAAAGAGAGTAGATATTTGATTTTAACGACCTTCTAGAGTTCAATGACTGGGGCTGGCTGGGTTCTCATAAAGTAGATCAACTGGGTCTCGTTGATCTTGACCAAATAAATAAAAATAACTTGGAATAATAGTAATAGTGGGTCAAGGAACAACAAAATTAACTACATACAGGATTTTTCAAAACACTACGAATGCGGGACCATTTAATTTAGACTAAATCAAGTGGCTAACTTTCTAGATTTTCCCATCAATCATCGTTAAAAAAATTATTACGTTTTTATTTTATTTTATTTTATAATTTTAAAGATAAAACAAGTGAAGTAACCTTTCTTTTAAATTTATTTTTAGTGTTGCTAGCAAATAAAAAAGAAGAAGAAGATGAATTCACATGTGAATTACATAAGAAGAGAAAGAGTGGGAATATATCTGATGCCAAAAATTGAAAAAAAAAAAAAGTTGAGGTTGCTAAATTTAAGTCACATGCTTAAATACTAATTAATTGAATAAAAAGAGTGGGGGAAAGAAATGGAAGCGGCCAGCGTAAGACTACGAAAAAATAAAAGAGATGAAATGCAATTATGTTGCGGAATGCGGACAGGGCGATGCGTAAACTGAATACAGTCCGGTGGGGACAAAATGGTTGGCTGGATGGCATTTGGTATTCGCAAATTGGTCATTTGAAAATAATCTTTTTGTCGTTTCTGGGGGTTTTTATTTTTTTCTTCTTCACTTTGTGTATCTTCTGTTACAGATAAGCTCTCATCTTTCTTCGTCAATCCTCTGTCACTACTACTTGCTTCACTACTTAATTACTTGCCATTTCTGATTTAATATCTATCTTTTATTATTATCAACTAATTGGGTCATAATTTAGTAGTATTATATTATGTATAAATAACTAAAAAAGGTATTGCCACATAATTTAAATGGTTCAATGAAATATCATTTTTATGTATGGATTACTTATTTATATCCTTTAATTGCAATTTACAAAAATGGGGGAGAAATTTATTGTATGAGAGAGAAGATTTGATGCAAAAGTCGAGGTCAACCAAGTAAATGATAATATCTGAATGTTGCCAAATTTGTACGCAAAAATTAAATCAGTGAGTGCATTTGGGATATAGATATAAGGAATTTAAACATTGGATCAATGTGGTAGAGTAGAGGAGACTTGGAATTAACTAGTCAATAAAAATGAGATTGGCAAAAAATAAAATAAAATTCAAGGATATGGTGGAGCTGCCGATGGCCATCGCCATTTGCCAATAAGGGTGTAAAGAATTAACAAGTGGGATGGCGATGCTCATAATAATGTCCTCATTCATATTCATCGTCCAATGTGGACAATGAGACGCCCCATGCTTTGATGGTTACCTTTCTTATCATCCAATTTTTAAAGAGTTTAGCTCAATTCAATAATAAATTATTTCTTAAAAGAATGTATATGAAAACAAAAACAAGAATACATGAAAATCTTTTAATCCATTTTGTAAAATTGAAAATAAAAATTCGTATGTATCAAAAACCATATGATTAAATAAAACAGAGATATCTTGAATACATAATATAAATCAATTTCATATTACTACTACATGTAGATATATTAAGCATATACATCCTTTGTCGTATGCATGTGTATGTAATAACTATATATTTAAAATATAAGGTTGTGTTTAAAAATAACACACAAACATAAAATATATGATTTGAAGCTAATTAATAATATAACACATACAATATGCACTATATTAAAATGAAAATATTAGATTTAATTGTGAGAAAAATAAAATTTAAATATATAAATTTATCATATTAAAATATTAAATACACTACCATTATTAATGTGAAGTTGAGTTGAGAGAAAACATTTTATATAAAAATATTACTCAATAATAATTATTGGTTTAGTGATAAATAACTTATTTATAAATCCATTGAACATAGTTTAATCTTTGGACATGTTAATTTTATTTCTTTTATTTAAATATTATATAAAAGGAATGAAAAAGAGAAAAACAGTGATTGTAGTAATCATTTGATAAAGAAAAAAAGTAAATTAATCTTCAGTTTAGTCATAAATTTAAATAATGGTAAAGAATAATAAGACATTTACTTTTTTTTATCTACGAAACGAGTCTCTCATCTGTAGACTAACATTTCTTGCTCTTTTTAGTTTAGCCACGTTCCAATTAAAAAAAAAAAAAGAAAGGGTAAATTGATGTAGATATAATTGTTAAATTATGGATTGGACTGGGTTGATGGAATTATCCTTTGTAGAAGTGATTTTTTGAATCTAAAAGAAAAAGGGGTTGAGTGCTTGTTGAGCACTTGCATTCATTAGGGCGAGCCACTTGTGTGTGGAAATTGATGGTTTTAAAGAAAAGATTGAAACCTAAATAAATTTGTTTGTTTTTATTGGTTTAGGTTTAGAGAAGAAAAGTCACGAGTCTAAAACCTGTGTTAATAGTCAAATACCTCCAAAACGGGGGAAATTTTTAATTTGGAAAAACATGTGCTACCTAACATCCGTTGGGGACCCATTTTCTTTGCACAAACCAACAATTTTATTATCATATGTCAACTATGAAGTTAATTGGTTTCCGGGTTAACGGTAGTATTATTGAAAACAATATATATATATATTCCTTTGGGGAAGGCTACGTGGATTTGTTTCTCCCGTATACTTTCACTTTAAACATTTCAAATTTGCATTAAAAATAAATAAAGCCATCAGATCGCAGAATGCAAGACTTCATTTCTGGGTATTTATTAAGTTGTTTTCCTTAAGAAAGCGACTATTGTGAAGGTCATGGGTCAAAGTGCATGCAGTTTGATTGGGAAGCTGAAATCTAAGACCAAAACAAGACTGATGGAACTGAAAGTTGTGGTAATGCTTGCTCCTACCTAGCCACTCAAGACTTACCAAAGCTTCATTGACTATTCATTTCATACTGGAATTGTGTTCATTAGTAAATTACATTTTCATCACTAATACAAGTGGGATGGAGCAATGTGGAGGATAGCATCTAAGGGATATAGATTCATGCAAATGTGAGACGTTGATGGCACTCCATTCTCATCCTAAGCTTATACTTAACCATTATTGATAATATTCTATGTTATGGTAATGAAACATTAAATCGAAATAAATACTCAGAATTCTGCAATAAACAATAGTCAACTCGACGGGGTTTAATGGCTTGTATGTAGGGGTCAATGGCTGCATTTTCTATGTGATGTGAAATTGACAGAGTGAAATTATGAATTTCTATTCATGTAATTAATTATAACCAAAGGCCTTCTTTAAACACAAACTCCATCCATGAAAACACCATACGTAGATCTACCTTTATTTTAAAATTAAAATTCAAGATTGGAAGAAAGACTTAGACTTGTCAATATTCAGAAAGAGAGCGCAGTAAGTCAACAAACGACGACCAAGTTGGCTTATGGATATATATATACACCGCTTAACAAGCAGAAGGTGCCCATTTACCCCCTAAAAGTAGTTATAAAAGTATCCCAAGGAACTCAAAGTCCTCCATCGCTTGCTTTTGGGTTTTGTTTGACTTTTTTTGGCTGAGAATCAAATGTGAAACAATCGCAGATTCTCTTCCCTCAATTATCTCTTAATCTATCTGTCTTATCTTGAACGTGACAATATTACTACTGCCATTGGATTTCTTTAAACCTCGGACCCCTTAAAAACTGAGCTAAATATATATTACTGGTTTGTACTTGTAGTGATAGTATTGTTACAGGAATGAGCTAAAAGTTGATCAGGCATTGATATCAAACCTGGGACCTCTTGCTACACATTAGTGGTGTCATTTACATGATTTAAGAGTGGATTTATGATATATGCTGGCCAAATGTCACACAACGGTTTATGCTACATCGGTGATCTTATCCATTTGTTAATCGGTGACAAAAAAAGAGAGATACATTGCATTTTACCAGAGAAGGCAACTTTCTAAGACCCCATTTGGCTCAAATTGTTGAAAAGCAGCCAAATGCTTGGGAACTCTCTGTTTATGAAGCAGTAGTGCAATTGATTATCTTTTATGGTATATACCCTATAATTGCATCCATGGTCCCCTCTCTATGCCCTCTTGGTGGTTAGTGGACAAGTATCGAAAACTGTACTCTCCCTTTCAATTGGAGAAGGATGCTAATTATGATTCCTGCACCATTTTTAACGTTAAAACTAAAGTGGGAATTGAAGTTTACAATGAAAACAGAAGAGTCCTAGCAATTTCAGATAATCAGATTTGTAGTTTCATCATACACAATGAATAGTCCGGAAATGCTGATGAATTTATATTATAGGAATGTATGACAGCACTGCTCAAGCCATTCGAAACCGTTTTATGACAAAACATTAGCGGAAAATGGGCATCCTCTGAAGAACATAGGCAGGCCCATTCCTTGTAACAAATTAAGAGACAAATCATGTCTACATACTCACCTGTTTCTGCTAAATGAACTCCATTTCATGTGGTTGCTGTAGTAGTCCATCAGCTCTAATTTTGGGCTGTGTAAGTGGGAGACGACAAAGCAGTTCAAAGTTGTCAGCTTATTGGACTTCTTCTTTTATTGTAACGTTGTTTGGACAGTTTCAGCCCATGCTGTGAACATCTCTTTTGGACCATGACTTAAGTTCATAAAGAAAGGGAGCCTGATGGGGTCGTAAAGCCCATAAACTTCGTTGACTCATTTCTGTCAGCGCATGATATGTGGTGCGCGGGACTTCTTTTTGTTCAATGGACTCTTCAATCCTGTTAAGCCCCCTCTCTTCCACAAAAAAGGGAAAAACAAAGCTGAAATAATCGTGAACAAGCCCAGGAAAAAAAGACCATAAACTAAAAAACAAAGCAACTAGTGGTCTAAATTTGAAGCCGATTCATGCCTTTCCCTCACTTTCTAGGTTCTACCTTTCAGTGAGGCTTCCCAAATTAGCCTATCTTTGATACGCAGGTGTCTGGATTGGTTAAAGAAGGGCCATGACGCTACAAATGGCTTAAATAAATCCCACGCCCAGTTGGCCAAAGCTTTACACCGAAGAAGCAAAGCAGCATCGGCATGGCAGTTTATTGCAATTCCGCTCCCTTTTCTTGCAAAGCCTGGAGAATCAGAGACCCCACACCCATATCCGCACTCTTACCCACCCGTCTCTTCTCACTTCTTCAACCCCCATTTAGCTTCCATCCAGATAGATTAAAGCTCTCAACTTGCAGGTATATATATCAACTTGCAACCAAGAAGTGTCATTCTTTCTGTTTGGTTAAGTGCATGCTTTCTTTTTTAATTAATTTTCGATTTGGGTTGGTTTTGCAGGTGTGATAAGGTGGCTTCTGCTGTTGTTTCTGAAGAAAGTGCAGTTGGGTCAAGCTCTTCTGGGACTGATGTATTCAACCTCACTTACCTAGAGGTGGGTTTTATTATTATTATTATTATTATTGTAAATTCAGTTATATTGAAACTTTTTTTTTTTAAGAAAGAGTTGTTGACAACAGGGTTTAAATTATTGGTGTATAGGGGAATAGTTGGCTGTGGGATATAAGTGGGGTGAGAGTTTTGGTTGATCCAATATTGGTGGGAAACTTGGATTTTGGTATTCCATGGCTCTATGATGCTGCCAAGAAATTTTTGAAGAATTTCGAGGTTTTTTCTTCTTCTTTAGTATCCATGTTTCTGATCTTTGTAGGACTTCTTTATTTATTTATTTGTGGTTAATCATCTTTGGCGTTCTACTTTGTGTGTGTTTGTTATAATTGGAATGTAATTTTGTTTGTGCAGCTTACTGACCTTCCTCAAGTTGATTGCTTACTCATAACGCAAAGTCTTGATGATCACTGCCATTTAAAAACCTTAAAACCGCTCTCCGAGATGTCCCCAAATCTCAGAGTCATTGCTACTCCAAATGCCAAGCCTTTGCTGGATCCTCTTTTCAGAAATGTGAGTTCAAAAGTTTAATTTAGTTTTCAGAGCTGCTTCTTTGTAGGCATCTGTTTGCACTTCAGCCTCCACTACATTTTTGTGGTTTCATTCATGGAACATATCATCATAAATAGATGCTAGTGTTAAATGTAGACAAGTTAGGACAGAACTTGTCATTTCATTAAGCTATTTTGTAGTAGAGCACCTGGTTCTAAACTAATTTGCAAGCTTATGATTTTACACTCAGTTCACCTTAGCTTTAGAAATTTTCAGGTTACATATCTAGAACCTGGTCAGGAGTCGGAAGTTGAAGCTGCGAACGGTTCCAAAGTCAGAATTCAAGCTACTGCTGGGCCAGTTCTGGGTCCTCCATGGCAACGACCTGAGAATGGGTAAAGCTTTCCAAGCTTCAACTTGTCAATTTGACTTTGCATCCTCCGTTACTAACCATTGGTATCTTATCAATGTCCCTTCTAGAGTTCTATCTTCACATATTAGGTTTCTTGCCCCATTGTCTTGGAATTATGTGTTTCAGGTATCTAGTCATTTCTCCACAGTGCCAATTGACTCTCTATTATGAGCCTCATTGCGTATACAATAAAGATTTTCTTGAGAAGGAGCATGCTGACATTGTTATCACCCCAGTGATCAAGCAGCTTCTTCCAAATTTTACGCTGGTTTCTGGACAAGAAGATGCAGTGCAATTAGCTAAATTGCTCCATGCCAAGTACATTACCTGACCTAGTCCTTGAATCTATGCCTAATCAACGTTTTACTGTTCCCATGCATATGACCTTTCCTCGACTCTTTTTTTAGGTTCATTGTGCCAATGAAAAATGGAGATCTTGATAGCAAAGGATTTCTTGCCAGCATAGTCCAGGGTGAAGGAACAATTGAATCATTCAAGGTCAATTCCTTTCCCCTTTCTTGAAAATAAATGAACCATGGTATCTGCATTGGCTGGTGTCCATTTGATATATTCATCCAGAAATGGTTTTAGGGTCATTGGCAAACACTTTTTCTCGTATTGGGACCTAAACTCACATATCCACCTCTTGTGGTGTTCATCTTCAGGACTTAGTCCAACTTATTTTCCATTTTGTACCACTCAATAAATATTGTTATTTTGATGGAGTAGATATTCAAGTGGCTGAGACAAGTGTTTTTTCCATTTGAAATACAGGAGCTTTTGTCGAAGGAACTACCGGATGCAAAGACTTTAGAGCCCACACCTGGTGAACCATTGCAAATTCCTCCCCCCTAAAATCTCTTACATTTGCAAGAAAAACTGTGTATATATGATAGTTCCACTCCCAGGCCTGCATGAACTTCCAACCACTAGGCATCTTCATCTACTATCTGTTACGTATTTAGCTATGACTAGATTTGGACTCAAGTGAAAATTAATAGTTTTTAAAAATAAAATGGGTGAAAATGTATATGTAATAAGTTTACAGTTATTATACGAAGTGGTGGATAAAATGATATTTTAATGATTGATTTCCATTTCAAATTTGTGATTTTATGGACAGAGTTGGTAACACTTGTCTAATAAACATCAAATTTACTCAAAGATTAAAGAAATAGATAAAAATTTTGTTTAGTGCAAACAAATGACCTGTTTGTGATTGAAACATTAGGTTTAACTTGATTGTAAGGAGAGGGAAGAATCATTATATAGTGAGTCTTATACCATCTCTGCCAAAAGTCAACATTGTTTGGAAGGCATTACTTAAATACCATCTCCGCCCGAAAATGATTATGCTCAAATTGTACAACGGAAGAGGATACCTCATGTTATACCAAATTTTAAAAAAAAAATTATTATTATTATTGTTCTAGTTACACGAGTCTCTCATAAACATAAATCAGCTTTATTTGTTTTTATTTTTAATGTTTCAAACCTTTTTTATGAAAGCTAACAAAAGGCCTCCTCTTATTAGTTTCACCAGATAAAAAAATAACCCTTTAGTTGCAAGCTTCACTTCTTGCTAGTGAAGTTGCAAGCTTGTTAGCTGAAGCTTGTTTAATGCCATGTCTTTGAATCTTCTTAGCAAAAGCTTTTTTCTTTTTATCAAGGATTTTGTTGTTTGCCCAGATGAAACAACATTGAGTGCCCTCTTTGTTGGATACGAGGATTTCATGCAAGGTATAGTGAGCCAAGAAAGTAACATTTTGTCTTCCATCAGACTAGTTCCTCCTCCTCCATGATCAAAACTAAGAACATATTTTTTACTTTTTCCATTTTACTACCTGTTTTTTTTTGTTCAATTTTCGGTTTCTGGTTCATGTCGGTTTTTAAGGGATTTGAATCGGCTTGTGGGATTGGATTTTTTTTGGGCCAGAAAAGTTTAGCCAAAATGAACCGGTTTTTTACTGGTTTGTCCGGTCACGATTCACGATTCAGATCGATTCTACTCCTTTCTCTGGATCGGTATGCCGGTCGGGTTTCAACAAGCATTGAGGTTATTGGATTTCTTTTTTATTATAACTCTGTCTGGACAGTTTCAGCCCGTACTTTGAACCATAAAGAGAGCCTGATGGGGTCGAAAAGCCCATGAGTAATACAGTAATAAAGGGTTAAATATAAAATTGATCCCTAAATTTAACCACTTTTCTCATATTGGTACTTAAAGCATTTTTATACTAGATTGGTACTTGAACTTTTTTCCAAAATTGGCACGCGGCGTCCTATTTGGCAGTGACAGTCAACGATTTTTTTTGTTCTTCGCCAACTTCATCTCCTTCCTTCCTCAGTCTTTTTCAAATATCTTTCATTTATCTTTTTCTCAGATTTTCAAATCTAAAAAATTTTCAATTTTTTAATTAAAAGCTTCTCTCTCTCTCTTTTTTTTTTCTTTTTGTTTAATCAAAACCCTTTTCAATATATGTTTGGAAAAGGGGCATTTTGGGTTTATAGAGAATGAGGATAGGTTTTGTTTCGGGCAAACATGGAACTTGTTTCAAAAAGGGTTTTGAGGGTTCGAGTTGAATCGTTGAGTGGGAACTGACTTTGGGTTTGGGGGTTGTTGCAGGGTGCTGTAATGGAAGCTAATGGGGTGAATTGGGGGATTTTGGTGCTGGGGTTTGAGGGTTTAATGGAGAGAGAAAAGGGAGGTGAAGATTGGGCATTAATGTTTCGTTGAGGAAGGTTTATTTCTGAATTCTTTGAACCTTTGTAATCATGGAACATAACCTGAAAAAAGAAGAAGAAATAATAATCATTGCTTAAATGCACTTAACATGGTATTAAGAAATAATAATCATTGCTTATCTGCACTTAACAGGGAGAATCTTCATTTGTCGCTAAAGTTATTAGGAATAGTTTTCCCTTAGGAATTTATATGGTAGGAAATGTCCTTTTCTTTATCCTCTCAGTTCATATGCTGTATTATTTAAGAAATTTTTTATTATGGTTGAGCATAATGCACCCCGTGGTTCTACGATTAATCTTGCCATTATTTTTCTCCATATATTTGAATATGGTAGACAAGGAACTGAAGTTATGATAGTATGAAGTTCGTGGTTGCTAAGCATTGATGCAAAAGAAAACTATTATCTGTAGTGATTCTCTGCTTTTTATCATACCTGCTAATAATTTCTATCAGTTTCTTGTCTTGAACGATGATTGTCGGTTGCAGATAGTTGAAGATAGCACAGCATTACGAAGTGCTTTGCGATCTATATTTGAAAAAAATATGTTTTCTTTTTGGTTTCCCGCTTCCTGAACATATAATCTTACTTTATGGCAACAAATGGTCATGATTAAAGCACAAGCAGGGGTGAAGAACAACATCAGGAAATTGAACAAGAGTATAATCAAGCATGGGTCAAACCATATTGTTCATGTGGTTCTTTTTGCACTGTTTTGCTTCTTTGCTGTCTACATGTGGTCCAAAGTATCTAGGAGATGAAGTTCGTGAGATTGCCGGATACATTGTTGAATGGCGATAAAATTTTTTTCAGCAAAGTTGGTTGTGAAGAAGAAGGGTTTGGTTGAGGAAGCAAGGTTAACTGAGTTTTTTTTTTCTTGAGAAACAAACAGAAAAATAAAATAAATTGAAGAGAAGGGTTTTGAGGTTGAGAAAGAAAGAAAAAAAAATCGTTGACTGTACTTGCCAAACAGGATGTCACGTGGCACCGTACGATTGGCCAGCATTGTCACCTCATAAAAAACTAATGAGATTAGATTCAGTATCGATTTAGTTGACAAAAAAAATAAAAAATTCAGGTAGCAATCCGATATAAAAAAAACTTTAAGTACCAATATAGAAAAAGTAGAAAAGTTCAGTTACCAATTTTACATTTAACCCAATAATAAATGGACATGGATGTAGTTTCCAAATAAAATCAACTTGGTTGAGTGAATTCTGTGAGCGTGTAATATGTGGTGCGCGCGACTCTTCAATCCTGTTAAGCCCCCTCTCTTCCACAAAAAGTACCTGAAATATCTGTCACTGTAAGAAGAACAAGCCCAAAATTGAAATCAAATATAAAAAAAAAATCGTAAACTAAAAGACAAAGCAACTAGTGGTCTAAATTTGAACCCGATGCATGTAAACTGCAGTGTCTCTTTCTCTGAGTTTCTACTCTTTCGGTAAGGCTTCCCAAATTAGCCTACTTCTCTCTCTTCTATAGGCATGGCCACGGTTGCATCCGGTGGAGCTTCCATCGCCCTTATCAATCCTTGCAACTCCCAGCAACTAATAAAACATCCATCTCCATTTCTTGGCACCAAGTTCAAACTCAAGCTCTCTTCCAAAGGCAGCCCCTCAATTCCTAAAACGCCTGGAGTTTTGTCCTTGAAAGCTCAACTCATTGATGCAGTTCGTGATCTCTTTGTGGGAGTGGGGGTGGGGTTGCCATGCACCGTCATGGAGTGTGGTGATATCATATATAGAAGCACTTTGCCGAAGCCCGATGGGCTAACCCTAACTGTGCCCGGTGCTATTTTGGCTGTGGGTGCTCTGTCTTATCTCTGGGCCACTCCAGGTGTCGCTCCTGGTTTTTTCGACATGTTTGTTCTTGCTTTCCTTGAGAGGTTGTTTAGACCAACTTTCAAGAAGGTGAGTGAATTCATATCTAGTTTTTGGGCGTTCATATTTCTCAATGAGGATTTGATTTATGGTCAAAAAGCGTTGTTTCTGGTTTTGCAGGATGATTTTGTTTTGGGAAAGAAGCTGGGCGAGGGTGCTTTTGGTGTCGTCTATAAAGTTTCATTGGCTAATAAGAAGCCTAATTCAAAGGTTAGGCTGCGTGTTTGAGAAATCCTCTGCGTAAACAACTGTGTTCCTTTCATAATTCCTTTATCTTTACTTGCATGTGACAGTTAATTATCAATCTACTATCTGAATTGGGATTTTAAGCTGTTGAATTTGGTTGCGTTAATTAGAAAGTAGTTTCAGATATTTGGTTTTGCAAACAAAAGGAATTGGTGTATGTTTACTTCGGCTTGCATGGCCACTCCTTAGAGACAATTGAATAGGCTCTTTGTTTGTTTGAAATAGTGGAACTGAATATGGGATGTCAAATAGTTAACAAAATTAAGGGTTTTGTTCATTGTCAGAAAGAGGGCGACTTGGTGGTGAAAAAAGCTACGGAATATGGTGCGGTGGAGATCTGGATGAATGAGCGTGTTCGAAGAGCTTGTGCAAACAGTTGTGCTGATTTTCTATACGGCTTTCTTGAGGTCTTAATCCTTATGACTACTCTCAATAGATAAAGTTTAGTTTGATTTCTGAGGGTAAAATCATTTAAGCCTTTTTCTCTTCATACTGAAACTGTTACCCTTAAACCTCTTGTAGGGTTCCTCAAAGAAAGGAGGAGAGTATTGGCTTGTATGGCGATATGAGGGGGAGGCCACACTTTCAGATTTGATGCTGAGCAAAGAGTTCCCTTACAATGTTCCTACTTTCTCTCATTAGCTTTTTTTTTTCCTTGGGAAACTTGTTTATCAAATAGCATGTTAATCCTCAGAGAATTTTGCCCCTTCTCTGCCTTTGTGGTGTAATGCTATAGGTGGCTAGTTAGATTATTAGATGATATTGAATGTTAACTGCTTTTCTTGCTAAGGAATGGCTTAGGAATTTAATACTTTTGACTTTCATAAATCAGCACTTTATCTTAGTTCAATTTAAGCTTTTTAATTGCCAACTCCTTTTGTATAATATCAGGTAGAAACAATGATACTTGGGGAGGTTCAGAACTTGCCCAAGGGCTTGGAAAGGGAAAATCAAATCATCCAGACTATCATGAGACAGATCTTATTTGCCTTGGATGGTCTTCATTCAACTGGAATTGTGCACAGGGATATTAAGCCACAAAATATTATTTTCTCTGAAGGTAATGGTAGTAAGCTTGATTTGGTTGATGAAGATTTTTCTAATGCAAGAATTCCTAGATTAATTCTTTGCTGTTTTGGAACTTGAGCAGGGTCTCGTATATTTAAAATCATTGATCTAGGAGCTGCAGCAGATTTGAGAGTGGGCATCAACTACATTCCAAAGGAATTTCTTTTGGATCCAAGGTAAATTCCCTATCTATAAGCAACATAGATATTATCCAGAATGGTTGTCGTTGTAATGCAAGGCAGTTAGGGCTTTAACCTAAGAATAAGATTTGATCCATGGCATGCTGCAAAAGATATTGTGGAATACAAACTTATGAAGTTCATCCTTTATAAGCTTCCCTCCCTATTTCACTACTTCAACATTTCATGCTTTAACCCTAGTTTCATTTACTATATATGTAGGTGGGTTATTCAACAGTACAGAGAACTCAACAGCTCAAACATTCTTTAAAAGTCTACATGTTTTAGGCTCAAAATCCAAAACATTTCAAAGCAACGAAGTAAAAAAAAAAAAAAAAATTCAATTATAACCATCACATAATGCACAAACCCTCCATAGTTCCATCCTTTGTTCTTGTTTGTAGGTATAACATTATTGTATAGCATTTGTTTTCATTTGATATTGATTCATTTGTCCTGGCACCAGTAAATCAACACCCAAATGATAAGTGAATACAAATCAAACAATGCGATATTGCACTATTATCAGATCATGGACCTTAAGTTCGTGTCAACAGATTTTAAGCTAAAAGTTGACAGGATTACTCCTCTATTTCGCATTTGCATAGAAAGATTAACTACTCTGATGACAATTACTCCTCAGTAATAATTAATTATCTGTATTACTTGGTTCTAAAGCAATGGTTGATCAACACTGAAGCAGAAATTAACTGCGGATAGGTGCAATGGGGGTGAAAGGGCAAAGAGTCGTTTATGGTTTTGTGTTTGGAATGAGTGAGCTGAGACCAATTTCTGTTGGAGTATTGCAGTTTTCTACAAGAAACTCTTTAAATTGACATCTGATTGATACTTCAAAACATAGTATCCAATTCCATAAAATTTCTTCTTTAGGGATTCAATTTTTTGTGTTTTCTTAGATATGCTGCACCAGAGCAATATATCATGAGTACACAAACTCCTTCTGCACCTTCTGCTCCAGTGGCAACTGCACTTTCCCCTGTTTTGTGGCAGGTTTGGCCCCAGTAGATACTCCCAAGTCTATTTTCACCTTTTGCTTTCATTGACACAGATTTCTGTTGTTATTTGCTAACAGATGAATCTGCCGGATCGATTTGACATCTACAGTGCTGGTCTCATTTTCCTTCAAATGGTGAGTGGCAGATAATGCTCAAGTAGTCATCTTTATTATTGTTTTGTTTTCTTCTTGAAAACCTTTTTAACGTTTTGCTAAATTGATGCAAAAGATGATGCTGAAACCAGTTAGAAGTCAATCTTATCTAAATTAACATCACTTTTGATATTAAATTTTTAAGTGACAAATCAAAGAGAGTTTGCAAAAAGCAGCGTTGGTGGATTTGTGCTGGTAAACTTCAAGAAATGAATGGATTTCTCCAAGTGAAGTTCTGTACTACGATTGTAGTCTGGTTTTAAGTTGATTTCTGCTGTATCAATGGGAAACATGGTCAAAATTAAAAAAAGGAAATCTCAAAATTTCATTAGTGAATGAAAATCACATACAGAACATGTGAGAAGTGTGAAGATGATATGCTCAAATTGTGCTTACTTGAGAAAAAAAAAAAATTCTTTTATGGGAAGTAGTTATGCACCATCAACAATCTATAGCTTCCAATGTATATAGTTTAACTTTTTAACATCTTTGGTTTAGTAACCTTCTAAAGTAGAAGAACCCATAATGCATGCTACTTCTGGCAAATGTATAATTTCTAGTTGTGACATTCGTAAATAGTAAGACTGTTGTGTTATAAGACACCGAGGTTGCAATCAAAATGCATTTAACAGTTTTCTTGAAACAGGCATTTCCATCTTTAAGGACGGACAGTGCATTGATTCAATTCAACCGTCAGCTAAAGAGGTGTGATTACGACTTGGTTGCATGGAGGAACACCGTCGAGCCTCGTGCAAGCCCTGACCTCCGCAAGGGGTTTGAGCTGCTGGATTTAGATAATGGGATAGGATGGGAACTTCTGACATCAATGGTCCGCTACAAAGCAAGACAAAGAATCAGTGCAAAAGCAGCACTGGCTCACCCTTACTTTGACAGGGAAGGGCTATTAGCTTTGTCCTTCGTACAGAAATTGAAGTTGCAAGTCTTTAGGGCTACACAGCAAGATTATGGGGAAGCTGCCAAGTGGATAATAAATTTAATGGCAAAATCTGGAACAGAGAAAGAGGGTGGTTTCACAGAAGCACAGCTTCAGGATCTCAGAGTCTGTGTCAAACTATAGTTAATTACAAAAAAAGCATTTTTTTTCAAACATCATTAACTGGATAACCCTTTAAACTGATTTTTCTCCTCATGGTGTAGGATATAGAGCCTAAGAAGAAGGCGAGTCCACAAAGAAATGCTCTTGCTTCAGCTCTTAAACTTCAAAGGAAGATTGTTAGAACATTGAATGAGAGCATGGATGAGCTTAGCAGACGCAGTAAAAGCCTATGGTGGAGCAGGTGGATCCCCAAACAGGAATAGAGTTTGTATATGTACATAATTTTTTTCCCTTTCTGTTAACTGACCATTCTGATGATAAGGAACGTAGCTGGAATACTATAGGAGTGTTTTGTGAATGATATAATTAGTTGAAGTCTATATAGTTCTGAATGAACCGAAATTGCTATGAAGCTTGCTGTGTCCTTTGCATTAAATTCTGAAGATAATAAGCCAGCTGCCAAGAGTTTTTCGAAGCAGTCAGTGAAACATCCTGCTCTCACACTTCTTATTCAAGAAACCTAGATTTGAATGATTTTTCCATGTATATCAAAAAGACCCATTTGCATTGAATCGGAAATGGTCATACGGGAAATTAATTCAGGTGATGTGCTAAAACCTACCATTGTACAATGACCAGCAATGACACCACGATCATCTAAAACACATCCATCCGTACAAGATTATTTTATTACTAGATTAAATGAATTCTCATGCAAGCTTCTTCCTAATTAAGCAAAGTCAGTTGTAATTAACTTATTAGACAACTGTAGCTTTAGTATCAAAGGCAATAATTAAAGTGGAACCAGAATTATTTTTTCCCCTTCTAATAATCTCTCATTTTCTTAGATAGTATTTTGATGTATATGTTAATTTGAAACTATTAGCCATTGGATTTGAATGATTGAAGTGTAAATTTTTACTGCAATTTCAAGGGAGGTGGGATCACCACGTGGGTAAAGAAAGTTGCAACATAATAAAGAAGCAGGTGATGGGACTAATGAATAAACAAATTGATGGGGTGCTTCGTGATTCAAAAGAATATGAAATGAATATAAATTATATCTATAATGTTGAGCCTATTAGAGGCAATGCCATTTGCAAATCACGATAACTTCACGTGCAAGTCTGACCTCCTTGCTCAGTACAATACAAACAAGCCAAACCATTTTTATTATAAATGTGCTGTCGCAGCTGTAGCAATGCTGCAGGAGCCATCACTTTGATCCAAACCCTGTTAAACTTTGATCACAGTACGCTTGACGGATTATATTATGTAACGTTGTCTCTAATCTAGTTGTAATTCCCAAAGCTTTGGGTGTCTAAACACTCCATATATAATAACCATTTTGATATTCTGCTAGGAAACAACTGCTGAAGTTGACCACAGAGAAATACCCCTGAAGTTGGAACTAAGTACAGCTTTCAACATCAATAATTTATATTTTATATAAGAAACCTTACCTTGCGCACGCACAAAGTGAATACAGATCCCGCTTCGTCTCGCTTTAATAGAACCGCGCCAGACCTTCATTCCACTAAGGTCTGTCATCTCATTAACAACGTAAATTTCGTCATGTATATTTTCCACTTGTAAAGTACATTAATCCATTATCATATATAGTAAGAAAGTCTTGAGAAGAAACACGTGATTTAGGAGCCAAATCTCAATACACACACTTATGACTCGTCTCTAGAGTATTGATAGAGAAATACTGATTCAAGGAATATGTATATATGCTCCTACTTATTAGGAGAAAGGGAAATGCTCTTTTTCTCTCCTTTTAGATTCTTTGTACATCAAATTCCGTCTGAACTTCCTTTGACATTTATTTTCTCAGATTTGTTTTTCATTTTCTTCAATCCTGCACCAGCAATTGGTGTGCTTACTGCCATGACGTTCAAATCTTCAAATTAAATGGCTGATCCTAATGAAACTATCCCTAACTATCAATCCCTAAACCAAGAAACCCCTAGCTACTAGCTACTAGGTACTAAGGGCTAGTTTGGCAATGTTTTTGAAAATTGAGAAGTGCTTTTGAGAAATAAAATATCCATTTTAGACATATTATTATCAAGTAACAAATATGCATTTAAATAAAATTTAAATTAGTTAATATTATTATATTTTAGTAAGAATATAAAAAAATTACTATAACTTGTTAATATTTTAATATATGAAATATAAATTTTAAATATTTTTAAGTAATAAATATTAATTACTTATAAAATTTAATTAGAATATACATTTTAAATATTTAAATATAACCATTAAATATTTGTAATTAGCATTTTAAAAATATTTTTTTATTTTTAATTAATAATTTTAACACATTTGTAATTAAGCACCAAGAAAAAAAAAGGGGAAAGAACTATGTTATTGGAGGGTAAAAAAGTAATTAAGCACAAAAAGTGCTTTTGGGAGAGGAAAAGCTAAAAATTTTAGCTTCTCATTTTCAAAAGTGCTTTTCAAAAGCACTTCTGAAAAACCAAAAATTCCATCCAAAAGCAGCTTGTTCTGCGCAGCTTTTCTTCCAAAAATACTTTTGAAGCCAGAAGTACTTTTTTTAAGCACAGAAGAACAGGCCCTAACTATTCCCCAACTAACCACCAACATTACAATCCATCACATCCATAGGATTAGAAAAATGCCATACCTAGAGGAAATACTAGGACCCTTCCCAAATATCCTACCTACCACAACCAAAAATTCAACCTTACCTTATGTTTAATTTATACAACAACTTTTCGAGTTCCAAGAGCAAATAAAACGATGTGTTAGAACATTTTTAAATATTTATAGTGTTTCAATAACTATAAATTAATGGGTGTAATTAATCAAAAGATTATATTATTTGATTTTTTGAAAAAGAATTATAACTATTTAAATAATATTATTTGAATAATTATAATTAAATGAAAAATTATGTGTTTATTTTAAAGACATTATTATTCAGAAAGACACCTATTGATGAAAGATGTCTCTATAAAGATACATGAAAATTCCTATAAATAGGAATGAGATTTCATTTGGAAATTATACCAACAAAATCTAATATTCTTTCTTTCTTTCCTTCATTTTCAAATATTACTAGATTATTCTATAAAGTATTACAACAGAAATCCTTTATAGAAATTGAGTTTCTTGTCATACATTGCTCAGTGTGTAGTGGGCTATTCTTGTCAGTGCAAAACGCAAATAGTCATTGGCTTTATTGTATCCTCGAGGTTAATTTGCTTGGAACTCATTTGCATACTGAAGATAGGTGCGAGCGAATATAACCTTAAAGATAGTGGCTTGATACACACCTTGGAGCCTTGTCCTATTTCTTCTTCTGTTCGAGTTCCGTTCGTGTGTTCGAGATTTTCCTCACCGGAGATTTTTACTAACAATTTTAAGGTTATATTTCATGATGACTACCACAACACATGAAAATGGAACACTAAGGGAGTTGGCTCCCAATTTTATCAAACTTGATCGGTTTGATGGTGGCAATTTTCGACAATGGCAGAAAAAGATACACTTCTTATTATCAACTTTGAAGATTGCTTATGTTTTGGATACTCCAAGACCTGAAGAGAATGAAAACAAATCTGTTGCTACAACCCGAGAAAGACAAAAATGGGACACTGCTGATTACATGTGCATGGGCCACATATTGAATGATTTATCTGATGGTTTGTTTGACACCTACCAAAATGAGGTCATCGCTAAAGAATTATGAGATAAATTGGAGACAAGATACATGACCGAAGATGTTACAAGTAAGAAATTTCTTGCCAGTGTTTTCATAATTATCAAATGGTTGATGGTCGTTCTGTTACGGAACAATTCCATGGGATTGAAAAGATGCTAAATCAATTCAAGTAATATGATATGAAAATGGATGAAATGATTGTTGTATCCTCCATAATAGACAAACTTCCTCCATCTTGGAAAGACTTTAAAAGAAGTCTAAAATATAAGAAAGACGAAATATCTCTTGAGGCTTTGACAAATCATCTTTGTATTAAAGAAGAATATCGAAAGCAAGATCAGAACCTAAATTTTGAAAATGCCAAAGTACATGTTACGGAGGAAGTACAGACTACTAAACCATTCAAGAGAAAGTTCGAACAAATTGATAGAGCACCTAAGTTCAAAAGAAACAAAAGGACTCATGCTATCATTGTGGTAAGCCGGGACATTTCAAGAATGAATGTCTATTTTGAAAGAAGAAATCATCTTCTAAGGCTGATAATAACGAAAAGTTCATTGCAATGATATCTGAAATTAATATGGCACAAGATGATAATACATGGTGTGTAACACCCCTAACCCCGAACCATCGCCGGAACAGGGTTACGAGGCATTACCGGACATATCAGACAATTTGCAAATATAAATTTTGTTTACTATAAATTTCGGCAGCATTTCTGCTTATTATTATATAAAACCCCCTGTAAATTAAACCGTATTCATTTCAATTATAACCAATTCATTTCATATATTCATTTTCTATTCTAAATACCTTTTAATCAAACTCAATCAATATAATATCAATTTAAATTTATCAAAATTATTGGTTAGATTAAAATAAATATACTTCTTTCATTATAATTCTTAAACTGATAATACTAACATTTTTAACCATTTACACAACCTACGTACATGCCACATTATCAAAAGGAAATATACATCACCAAAAGTTTGCTGAAGTCGGGTCTGGCTTCGGATGCTGGTTCAGTATTTGACTTCTACAACCTGCGCACGGAAACAACCGTACGCTGGGTATACATACACTCAGTGGTATTACCATAAAGCAAACTATTTAACATTAATAAATAACAAACATCAACCATAAGCTTTATAAATCATTAAAACTAATTATACATAATTATATATCACTTCATAAATCTTAAATTCACATTTCATTTTCATATACTAATTCAATCCATAATTTAACTCATCCATTCTTTCTCATATCTTTCAATAGAGCCAAATCAATCAATCTCATTTCCAAAATTTCATTTCAATTATTTACCCTATTAACAATACTCGGACTCTGATAGATACGCGGATTCCACCCAAACACACCAGAGTATCCAACCCAATCACACCAGAATATCCAACCCTATCACACCAAAGTAATATAAATCCTCCATAACACACCAATATAATATAACCTCCCAAACACACCAGTAAGGCATTGAATGCCTCTTCGGATAAACCGAAGTATATATAACAGAATTATCTTCTCCACCGAGCTACAAATCTCCTCATCACATCACAAATCCAATGGCATGCCATTTGTATCAAATCTAGTCCGAAAAGTTAATAGGGCGTTATTTTACTTTTCCAATTTCGAATTCATTTCCACAACAATTTCAAAAACTTGATCAATTCAAAAATCTATTATATTGGTTCACATATAATTCAATATTCACACATATTCTTACTAAATTTCAAATATTATTACTTACCTTGTCTTAATTGCCCCATAACATATATTATAAATACAATATACATTTAATAAATAGTTTGAGTTATAGTAATACAAACCCGAAATACACGTTTACTCCTCAGCGATCTTTTCTTTTCCTTTGGATGCCGATGCCTCTTTTTCCTTATTAGCTACAAAAATAATAATAATTTACATTATTAATTACAGCATTAAATTTCAATAAATAATAAATTTTATTCAATTTCTACTCTTCCTCTTCATTCTACATTCTTTATACACAATTCTATTATTTACTTATAAGTTCTTTTAAAGCTGTCTACCTGAGTCATTGTCACTAAATTATCTATATCTTGAGTTACAGAATTCCGAATTAAGATCCTTAAATTTTATATGAAACTATACTCACATATATTCTTGCCATAAAATTTTCAGAATTTTTGGTTTAGCCAATAAGTACAGTTTATTCTTTGAAATCACCCCTATTCTGTTGTCTGACAGTTCCGACCACTCTTTGCTAAAATTTAATTATCTTTTTATGCAGAATTCAAATGATGTTCTAGTTTGTTTCTTATAAAAATAGACTCATTAATAAATCTAACCATATAAATTATGTTCCCAAATTGTTTTTATACAATTTTTAATGATTTTTCCAAGTCAGAACAGGGGAACCCAAAATCACCCTGAACCAGTTTCACTAAAATTTAAATATCTCATAATACAGAACTTATTTGCTTTCTCTATTTCTTTCATATGAAAATAGACTCAATAATATTTAATTTCATATCTCACTCAACTTCTAATTCCACTTCTACGATTTTTGGTGAATTTTCAAAGTTGCTCTACTGCTGCTGTCCAAAACTGTTTCAGTGTAACTCATTTTACAATTTAATCCTAATTAAGTTTACTTATTTTCTTAACTTAATTCATACTTTGATTCTACTTAAATTCCTTCCATATTCAACTTGATTATATAATTTTCATAATAAAGCCCTAATTCATAATTTCTTCCAAATTAATCCCTATAACACAAAACTTATAGCTTACTTTATAATTTAATCCTTCTACTAATTCTAACTTAAATTTCATTCAATTTAGTCTCTAATTCATCTTTTTCTTCAACATCAACTATACTTGAAAACCAATAAACTCTCAAAATATCAACTTAGTTTCATCAAAATCTTGCTTTAAAGCTTCTAAAACATCAAAATTAAGAGAATAGAACTTGATTGACTTACCTAATTAAACTCCAAGCTTTAAAACCTCAATTTTCCCTTTTCTTTTTCTTTCTTTCTTTCCTTTCCCCTGTTTCGAAACCTTCTCTGTTCTTTTCTGTTCTTCTTTATTTCTTTTTATTATTTCATTTACTTTATTTTATAATATAATATTATATTATTATAGTTATCTAATATAATAATATATTTTAATACATAAAAATCTCATTTTTATACATGTATGCCGCCTCAACTTATGCTAAATGGCATATTTGCCATTTTGATCCTTTTTATTTTCTTTTAATCTACAATTAGACTTTTACTCCTTATTCAATTTGATCTTTTTTCCTAATTACTTTAAATTAAGCTAAGTTCACTAAATAAAAATCTAATTAAACACACTATTAGACTCATAATTACTCCTAATAACTATTTACTAACTCGGTTTACTAAGACGGAGGCCCGATAACACACTTTTTCGGTGCCCACGGATTTTGGGTCGTTACATGGTGGATTGATACCGGAGCAACCAAACATGTGTGCAAAGACAAAAGCATGTTCACAAAGTTCACACAATGTGAATCATTTATCAAGTGCTTAAGATCGGATAGAGGTAGAGAATACTATAATCCAAGTTATTTTGAATCCACTGGGATTGTCCATCAAGTTTCATCCCCTTATACACCACAACAAAATGGTGTAGCTGAAAGGAAAAATAGAGTATTAACTGAAATGGTAAATTCAATGTTATCATATTCAGGTCTTACACAAGGTTTTTGGGGAGAAGCTGTTCTAACAGCTTGTCATATATTGAATAGAGTTCCTAATAAGGAAATTAAAATAACCCCTTATGAACAGTGGAAGAAAAGGAAACCAAACCTTAATTATTTGAAGGTTTGGGGTTGTAGAGCTATTGTCAAAGTTCCAACACCTAAGCGTAAAAAGGTAGGTGAAAGAGGAATTGAAAGCATATTTATAGGACATGCACATAATAGCAAGGCATATAGGTTCATGGAAATTGAACCAAACGATTCAATTTCAATTAATACTGTTATTGAATCAAGAGATGCTATTTTTGATGAAAATAGATTTAATTTTATATTAAGACAATTACAGCTACAACAATTGATTCATTCTTCAAATGAAAATGAGATTCCATTGGAACAAATTGATAATAATGATGAATCTTGTCAAGAATTAAGAAGAAGTAAGAGGATTAAAAAGGTCAAATATTTTGGACCAGATTTTATCATGTTTCTTGTAGAAGGAAATGGTGAAAGTATATACAATAAGATACCTTATTGTTATAATACGGAATCTAATCCTATTACATTCGAAGAGGCAATGAAATCTCAAGACCCTGCTTTTTGGAAGCAATAAATGATGAGATGGATTCAATAATGGGAAATCAAATTTGGATCTTAGTTGATCTTCCACCAGGTTCCAAACCAATAGGCTGTAAATGAATCTTCAAAAAGAAAATGAAGGTCGATTAAACCATTGATAAATTTAAAGCAAGGTTGGTAGCCAAAGGTTTTACACAAAAACAATTTATTGATTACTTTGATACCTATGATCCAGTAGCAAGGATTGCTACAATTAGACTCTTAATATCACTTACCTCTATATATAATTTGGTTGTTCACCAAATGGATGTTAAAACTGCTTTTTTAAATGGTGAATTGGAAGAGAAAGTGTACATGGAACAACCGAAAGGATTTGTTATTCTAGGACAAGAGAATAAGGTATGTAAACTTGTTAAATCTTTATATAGACTTAAACAAGCACCAAAACAATGGCACCAAAAGTTTGACAATGTTGTTTTAGCTAATGGTTATAAAATAAATGAATCTGATAAGTGCATATATAACAAATTTGAAAATGGAAAAGCTGTCATAATTTGTTTATATGTAGATGACATGTTCATTTTTGGTACGGATGTGGAATAAATAGAAAACACAAAGAAATTCTTGTCAAACAACTTTGCTATGAAGGATATGGGTGTAGCAGATGTTATTCTTGGGATTAAAATAACCCAATATGAAAGCACTATAGCTTTATCACAATCACATTACATTGAAAAGGTGCTTAAAAAGTTTGATCTTTTCAATTGTATACCAGCATCTACACCCATGGATCCTCAAATAAAATTAGTATCTAATGCTGGTAGGAAAATTGATCAATTGGAATATGCAAGTCTAATTGGTTGTCTTATGTACATAGACTTGTACAAGACCAGATATTGCATATGCTGTTGGGAAATTTAGTAGGTACACAAGTAATCCAAGTAGTTTGCATTGACAAGCTTTGAATAGAGTACTTAGGTACTTAAAGAAAACTATTAACTATGGATTGTGTTATAATGGATATCCTCCAGTTTTAAAAGGGTATTCGGATGCTAGTTGGATTACAAGTTTGGAAGATCATGCATCTACTAGTGGATGGATCTTCATCTTGGTGGAGGAGCCGTTTCTTGAGGTTCCAAGAAATAAACATGTATTACTGATTCCACCATGACAGCAGAATTTATTGCATTAGCCGTTGCATCTAAAGAAGCAGAATGGTTAAGAAATTTGCTTTATGATGTACCTTTATGGCCTAAGCCAATTTCACCTATATCTATCTGTTGTGATAGTGGGGCTACTCGAGCAAAGGCATATAGCCAAGTATATAATGGAAAGTCTAGACACATTGGATTAAGACATAGGTATGTCCAACAATTAATCTCTGATAGAGTGATCACTATTAATTATGTGAGGTCAAGTGAAAATTTGGCAAATCTTTTAACAAAAAGTCTTGCTAGAAATGTAATAAAAAGGACCTCAAAAGGGATGGGACTCAAGCCCATTAATTAGAGTCACCCATGATCGAAACTCAACTCAACGCTTGGTATAACGTCAAGTCTTGAGTTCAATGAGACAAAGTACATAATTAGTATGTGACTGTTAGCACTATAAATAAATCCATCCTAAGACTAAAGTGCTAGGTACCCGTAATGATAAGGGAATGATGAGTAATGCACTCTTTATGGACCCATAACATAAATATGTTAGAGTGTTATAATTACGAGAACACTCTTGATGAGATCTACCTATGTGAGTGGAAGTGTGGCCGCTTCAAGGAGCTCAAGGGCTTGGCTCTGACAACACTCATGAAAAGAGGGCACAGACACATGGCCATAATAGTGTCCCTAGATACTATGCATTGACCGATGTTGAAATCATTGTGTGAGATGTGTTCGGTTAATCAAATGAAATAGTTGATTCAAAGCTTAGTCTACCATGCAATTTCGATTAACTTTAACATGTTTTCATTAAGTGAATGTTCAATCGTATGATACCTTCATTTATGCAAATTGATTTCCAAGAATATCAAAATCTAAAATATTTTGAAAATGAGGGGAGATTGTTGGAACATTTTCAAATATTTATAATGTTCCAATAACTATAAATGAATGAGTGTAATTAATCAAAAGATTATATTATTTGATTTTTTGAAAAAGAATTATAACTATTTAAATAATATTATTTAAATAGTTATAATTAAATGAATAATTATGTGTTTATTTTAAAGATATTATTATTCAAAAAGACACCTATTGATGAAAGATGTCTCTATGAAGATACATGAAAATTCCTATAAATAGGAATGAGATTTCATTTGGAAATTATACCAAAAAAATCTAATATTCTTTCTTTCCTTCCTTCATTTTCTAATATTATTAGATTATTCTATAAAGTATTACTGCAAAAATCCTTTATAGAAATTGAGTTTCTTGTCATACATTGCTTAGTATATAGTGGGCTATTCTCGTCAATGCAAAACGTAAATAGTCATTGGCTTCATTGTATCTTCTAGTTTAATTTGCTTGGAACTCGTTTGCACACTGAAGATAGGTGGGGGTGAATATAACCTTAAAGATAGTGGCTTGATACACGCCTTGGAGCCTTGTTTTATTTCTTCTTCTGTTCGAGTTCCGTTCGTGTGTTCGAGATTTTCCTCACCGGAGATTTGTACTAA
The DNA here is from genome assembly GCA_005393395.2 of Gossypium australe. Classification (NCBI taxonomy): domain Eukaryota; kingdom Viridiplantae; phylum Streptophyta; class Magnoliopsida; order Malvales; family Malvaceae; genus Gossypium; species Gossypium australe. The sequence goes on along the minus strand of CM016625.1, from coordinate 17,743,464 downwards.
CATGATGCAAAAACAACTGCAATGACAATAAGAACAAAATCAACCAACAAAACACTTGTGCAAGAATTGAAAGCCACTCGAGGTCTCCCCAAAATCAAACACCCCAAACAAATGAAGAAGCAAACTGATCATGTCTTAGCCATCACCAAGAGAGTCCCATGGATAATCCTCCAATTTTACCACAAACATTGCCTACATCCTTTGACAATCAAATGGAAGTTCTCAAAAATCAACTACAAGCACCACAACTTGCAAAACTAGATAATGTAGAATAAACACTTTCCTCAAATAACCTTTGGCTTCAAATGTTGCAACAGAATGCATACGCCCTACCTTTAGACCTCCCAAAAAGAAATATAATGGAAGGGCGAGTGAAAATGTAATGGCAAGTACATCAATTTGCCATAATCGAGTTCTTTAGTGTTGCTTAAGGACCTTAATCCGTTTAGGATAATAAATGCAAACTTGGTATTCTTTAGTCCCAATCCCCTTATGAGCAATATATGCCTCATAAAATTAGGATTGGTATGACATTGTAAAATGTATCTCCTGGGATATCAACATCCCTTTGTATCACCCATCTATCCCCTTCGCTAAAGGCTTCCCTCTCCCTCATAACATTTCTCCTAACCTTACACTTCTTGCTAACCTCTCTACTATCACTCCTTTTTCCTCTAGCCATTTTATCTACAAAGTTTCATTGTTAACACCCAGTTACAAAACCCCAACCCTATCTCCATAAGAAATTTCACAAATGGCCTCTAAATCACAAACTCTAAAACCCGAAATACCTTATAATTTTATCTATCCAAAAGCAAACAAGACAAAGTAAAATACTTCCCAAAATTATTTCTCTTAACCAGATTAAATGTTTCACCAACTCAAAAGTACATTAGAAGATTTAGAAAGGAAAAAGAATTCTTTTAAAAAGCCAAGAGAATTTTTTTTATTCTAAGCACCTTGAACACACAAAATTTGAATCATAAATTGATTTAAAAATTCAAAGTCAAATTTACCTCACTCCACCTCGCTTTAATGGAACCACTCTAGATGTTTATCTTACCAAGGCCCATCACTTTGACAATGACAAAAACCCCACAATGTATCATTTGTCGGTTATAAATTATGTTAATCTATCATTATGTAGACTAAGAGGACCTTATGAAGGGACACATAGTTTAGGAATCGAATCCAAACACACATATAAGCAAGATTTTATGACTCATCTCTCGAGTGCTGGCAAAGTGATGCTCCTACTTACAAAGAGAAAAGATATTACTCCTTTTCTCTTCTTTAATACTCTTTACATGTTAAACTCCATGTGAACCTCCTTTGACATTCTTCTTCTCGACTTTTTTTTTTTTCGTTTCATCAACAAGATCATATAAAGAATTTGATTAGATAAACATCATGGGTTGATTGAAAATTCTTCCAACTTAAAATGTAAACTAAAGAAATAATGCCATTGAGTACTTCAATTATTTATGCAAATAAAGTTTTTTTTTTCTTAAGTGAGCGCTTGATTCAGATAATGTAAAATTACTTAGTAGATTATTGAGTATGTTTCTTTTTTTTTGGTTCGACGGGTTAAATGTAAGATTTTATGTTTGATTGATCAGTTTTAAGATTACTTAAAAGCAGATTTTATTAATTGTCTTTAATCATAAATAAGGATGAAAAAAAAATTAGTAAACTATATTGAGAGAGAAAGTTAAGAGAGATAATAATATAGAAAATGATAATTTTTTTCTAACTAATAAATAATTACTTCAAAACAATTAATATTCATGTATCATAAAACCAGACATATAATCAAATTAATAATACTTGAAGACAATCTTTTTCATCTAAAAATAAAAATATAATTCCAAAATGTAAAAAGTATGAAGAAAATATTAATTTTGATCCTAAAATTTAATTAAAGGAAGAAAACAAGGTTAACTACAAATTGATGAAAACAAGTGAGATAACAGTGCCAGTGGACCATAAAAAGAAGGGAGAGCTCATAAACCGATAATGACAGCCTAAAAATATCTTTCGAGTAATTATTTAATTACAAGCTAGGGTTAATGGAAGTTGAGGTTGGGAGGAACACGAGAGCAAGCAAGTGGTGCTTACTTAGCTTTGCTTTAATGTTTTTTTTTTTTTTTTTCTAAATTGACCACTGAGTTGGGTTTTGACCCCTTACCTTACTATTATTATAATGGAAGCTGTGGTCATAACCTTGAGGCTTGAGTTTTATTTCTTCCATGAAGGGTTAGGAGAATTTTGCTCTACTGTTGTGATCATCCATTTTATTGCTAGATTTACCAAATTAGAGGAAAATTTTAACATCATGATTGGGTTTTGGAAATGCAATAAATATTTTCATATTAAATAAATAATGATCTGTCAAACAGTTCATCAGGATTTCAACCGATTTCTTTCAAATGAGGTTAGCAAATCTTAAGAATTACAAATGTGGGTGCAGTGGGATCTTATTCTTATTCGGTCGCCTCTCAACTTTACATATTTGATCTCTTATATATTTTATATATATATATATATATATATATATATATATATCCTTGAGAGTAATTAACTGCTTAAAGGAATATAGTTTTCTGTTATATTTTATTTTAATTGTTTGTGCCAAAAAAGATTATGCTATATAATGACAACCCTATTTATGTTCTGTGATAATGGGATTTTCTAAAATATTTCTTTTGGGCATCTCACATTCAGCAAACTAGTTACAATAAATTTAATTGTCTGCTTTAAAGTTAATTATCATCATGCATGATTGTTAATTAGATTGATGGCCCCATGTCCCTAAATAGATAGATGATGTTAAATTAGTCTAAAAAGACGATGAGGTATGCTCATTATCAAACCTCAAGTTTCTAATATTAAAATGAGTGGAAATTAATTATTAAAGAATGGTTGGTCCAAACAGAAGAACAAAAAGAGCAATATGGTCTCCTCATCAGCCATTAATTATCTCCTCGTCATCCACGAATTGGAAGGCAATAGCATAAAATCATAAATAATTGAAAACAAAGACAAATTTGCTAGCTTATTGAAAATTATGACTGACCCATTGTGCTGGTGGCTGATACCCTACAAACGCTAGGATATAAATGTGACATGGCAATGAAAATGAAAGAGAGAGAGGTCACATATAGGACTAGTTTGGCTTTCTTAACCCTTGAGTCACGGAATTATGTTATTCATAATTCCATGTAATATGTAAATTCTGCTTTATTAGTAAATTGTTCAATTGAATTTCTTGAATGGTTGGACTTTTATAGTATATTTCTTATTGTTTTCTATTATTTTATTAAATAATGATGTGGTTAGTTTTTTTTCCTTTTTTCTTTTTTTGAAGATAAAGATGTGATTAATTACATTAAGTAGTTTAACAATAAACTACATTTGGATATTGATATTATAATATTGGAGTATGGCGCGAAAGGGGACCGGTAGGGTCCAATAGGAGTTGTCCTGTGGGTTAGGGGGGGCACTGCACGCTGCCCTTTCATGCCCATCGTTGGGTCTTTACTAGACCAATGTTAAACCAGGACCACAAACCCCCCCCCCCCCTTCCCTTCCTTCCTATAAGAAACCCCTCATCCAACATTGCCCTTTCACTTCCATCACCCACACTTTGCTCTCTTTTAGTATTTTCTCTCCTTTCATATTAATCACCAAAACTCATCAACACCACGTACGAGGTAAAGATGAAGATGAGCAGTTCTGCTACCATGGGGGCCTCAAAGAGAAGGCTATCAAGCAGAGGCCTTGGAGGGGTTCTCCGAGAGCAAAGGGCTAAGCTTTATATTATACGAAGATGCGTTGTTATGCTCCTTTGCTGGCATGATTGAAACTCCTACTCCTAGCCATGCTAATGATCATGGACGATCTTGGGGGCTCCTCTTCTTTTCTTCTTCATTTGGTGGAGTGTAAATACTGGCAGCGGTCGGCGGATGTTATCGGAGAGTTAAGAACAAATTTTGTATGCATTGGTCTTATGGCCTAGATGTAAATTAGATAGCTTGAATTAAAACTTTGATATTAGTTAATTACTTAACAAATTACATGGGCGTTTATTCTTTTACATATGCTGCTTTCTGTGTCATGAATTACTTTATATGTTCACCGGCTTACCATAAACAACATCATTAGGTAACCCTAACTTTGAGTGCTACTATATTCCAACAATTTCTCATTGAATAATTCACTTTTAGTTATGCTTGGACGATGATGTTTTCTTTACTATTTGGTGATGTGAAGATTGATTGAGAGTACGCAACTCCCATCTTTTTTTCTTTTGGACAAAATGAAGTAGAATTAGGGATTACTAAGCTATCGAGGATTTCAAAATTGGAATGCAACTCAAAATATATGTTGCTTTGGGAAAAGAGTTGCAGTCAACCTTCATGAGTTTCATTAGAGGACAAATTCATGAGGAGGATATACCCCAGAGCTTTTGCCCAACTTGCCAATTCTTTTTGGACTGGCTTTTCATGAACTGCTCCAAGTTGTTTTGACTCTGGGGTTAGTTGCACAAGTTTAATGCATACAAATGGAAACGCCAAACAACTTGAGCAAGGATGATTGCTTGTAATTTTACTCACTTCAATTGGCAAATAAGCATACTCTTTGTTATGGGTTTTATTTGAAATTGTTTCTTAGTTAGGAATTAGGGTGATGGTTGTAATAATTGAAAATTACAAATCAAAATAGTTAAAAGAAAAAAAAGTGGGTTTTGTTTTATCATCTTGATCTTAGACCCAAAACTATACTATAGAACATGATGAAAGTTTTGACCAGTCCCATGTAGGTAGCATTTTAGGGGGAGGGGCCGGAGTAATAAAGTAGGAAACAAACAAGCAACTAAAAGTGGGTACGAGTTGCAGATATTTGATTAGATCCCTGTTTATGGGCATCATGATTCATGACTACCTGATACTAAAACTAATGATGGTAGAATGCATTGCAAACTAGTTTAATTCTGCAATTATTTTCATTCTTTACACTCCCTTCCCAAAAACCCGGACCATATTTTATCAATAAACATATAACAAGCTTAGGGGTAAGCTAAGGTTATAAATATTATTAACTAACTAAATTAGTTAAAGAGGTCCCCATCATAATCCTTGTTTTAGTTTTCCTTGGACCAAACAGCATCAGCCCATGTTTCAATCTCTAAAGTTAATACTTGATTAATAAACTCTACTAAACTTAAACAATTTAATGGTAAGTTGAAAATAAAAGCATGGAGAAAGGGGTGAGTTGGGGGGCAGGTGAATTATTGGATCACAACTCAGAACCCACATTCACGTGCGCCAATGGCATCCCAAGGGTAGAGACGGTCCTCCCTCACCGTTTTGTCTTTTATAAAACGTGGGATGCGGATGGGTGGGTGAAAGTGAAGAGGTGAAAAAGGGAAGAGAAGTTAGGGAATTTGGTGGTGAGGAGTCAGCACAGCAGTGAGCAGCAGCAACACATAGGCAGCAAAGCTTTAATATTCTATTGTCGGCCACATCTAAGACGAGATTAGGAAGGTCAAGGTGCCACTTTTTTCAAACTCAACTGCCACTCACTATTAGAGAGGTACATGGCCGGGCATAGAGAGGAAGAAAAGAAGCAATTGGGCATAGGGCGGGCCTAATGGGATACCTAATTGCTTCCTATATAGTATTAAATACTATATAGGAAGCAATTAGGTATTGGGCATAGAGGGGGGAGGACAAAAAGCCTAATGGGATGGGGTGAAATGTGGTCAAAAGACATAAGCCCACGTGCGCCTCCTTATCCACAAACCCCACCACCACACATGGGTGTCTCAATCCTTTTCAACCTACAATAATATTAAATATATCATAACATTGGGGTCCCCGCTTTCCCCTCTCTCTATTATTTTTCCGTTTATTTTTTTGAATTGGATGGATAGTTAAATTGGTTAAATCACTTATTTTTATTTTGACTGAGTTAATTACTGGGTAAATTAGCAGAATATACCAATTTAAAAAGATAATGAAGAAAACATGTTGATTTTTATCATATTTAGAAGAATAGATTAATTTTAAAGAAGAAAACTAAAAGTGCATGCAGCAAGATGTGTTTTTAGCTGAAGTGATAGAAAAGCGTCTTGTAAGACATGTTTTTAGTGTCCCTGTTGCCACCTCAACTGAAAATGTACTCAGCATCCAACGGTAAATTTTTTCAACGGCAATTTTTTTTCTAACGGCTAAAAACGACTAGTTTATTTGCTATATAAATCCAAGTCATTTTCTTTCTTTTGCATTCAAATTTAATCTATCAATTCTCTCAACTATTCAGTTCTTAAATTTTCATTCAATTTCTCTCAAAGTCTTGTTGTTTTAATTTTATATTTCTTAATTTGTTTGATTTTAATTAATTTTTATAATGATAATTTTGCTTATGCTAACATTATCAGATCGAAAATCGAATTTTAAAGACGTACATACTTAATTTAACTGCATTAATAATATATCAATATTTACAATTTACCAAAACATGAGAAGCAATGAAAAATTTGGTTATTGTATTCTACGGCCATGTGACTCTTATTTGTTTTTTCCAAAATTTTCTGTTTTGGTTCAAAATGATCCCTGAACGTTTCCAAACTATTTTTAGGGTCCAGTAGGCTCGGTTTAGGGCTCGTAAGTGTGTTTTTACTTTAAATAAAATGTGTTTTTGAATGTTATTATTATATTTGAATGATTGTTTCTGTTTGAAATTAAATGTTTCTAATTGTACTGTAATACTCTGTAACCCTAATTCAGCGACGAAGACCGGTTAAGGGTATTACAACCACTGTCAACTAACTTCAACTCGTGATCGCATAACCACTGTCAACTGGAAGCCTTAGTTATACTTTAACTCGTGACTGTATAACTACCGTGAACTGGGAGCTTGAGTTGCAATGCGATGGGCTTCTAAGGTGATCGTTACATCCCCACATGACAAATGAAATATGTGGGTCTCCAAACGTTATCCATTACCGTGAACTCAAACATACTTTAAAACTATTATAATGTCTAACTCGAACACGAACACAAAAAAAATTCTCTCCTCAAATTTTCAACACCCAACACAACAACAAAACAATTTTTTAGAACAAAAAGAGTGTCCTATAGGAAGCGTTTTCTGTTTCTCTCGCCAAAATCGACATATTTCCATAAATATTAGAAAAATAAACTTAAATCCCTAATTATTTTTTAAAATTACCCTTTTCTTCAAATTTACCCTTAATTATCAATTTAATTTTAAATAAATGAATTGTTGAAATTTTTATAAAAGCAAAAAATTATTAAAAATTATAAAATTTGACTTAATTGGTTTAATTGTTGACTCAATTATTATTTTCTTTAATTCGATTTAACTAATTAAAAAATCGTAATCTAACTAATTTAATACTTTGATTAAATTTAATATATTAATCGATTTTAAATTTAACAGATCTAATTTCAATTAACTATGTTTAAAATCGTTTACGAATTTTAGGGCTTTGCCCTCTTATAATTAAAAATAAAAATACACGTCTTATAATTGTGGTATTGAAGTTGATTTCATTGACATGGTTGAGAAAAATTTTGAAATGCATATATTCGTATCTTTTGCATGATTTTCGCATGTCAACTCAAGGTACTTCCAAGTGGGGAAAACAAGTATACATATTATTTTTGTTTTATTATACGAGTTTTACATGAAATTTCACTAGTTGGTGCAGTATTTAAGTTTTTTCCTAACCAGATATTTAATTGTTTTCCAAGTACAATTAATTTAGCTTTAATTAATAGCACGAATAAGATAATTTGGATGACTGATACACAAAGGAGAAGATGAAAGACTTGTTTCTGTGGTTTGATCCTTTTTTTTTTTTTTACTCTCATCGAGGCAATTTTTATGTTTATTCTCTTCATTGGGTATGCTTTATTTATGGTTTTGTCAGTTTTGCTTGCCTTTTAAAGGATGTGTAGACAAACACGTGTGTTTGGATTTGGTGTGGTTTATTTTTATTTTTAATTGAAGAGGTGTCTCGATATTTTCTCTCAAACTTATAAATTCTTCTTTACGCTCTGATGGCTTCAAACAAAACAAAACTCTCATTCACTTTTAATTTCTCCGATTCAAAGACACCAATAGGAAAGAAAACATGAGCAAATTAAGTACAACACCTTTGAAGACCAATTGACAATAATTAAGTATAAAAATTAATAATTAATACTTGAAACAAACTATGTGAGGTAATTAGATTATATTTGAAGGTGCAACAATAAAATTTTGAGGCTAACGACAACTTTGGACGGGAAAAACAGGGCAATTGATTACTAAACCGACTGCCTTTGAAGGAAACAACCACGGTAGATGAATAGAAAACCTAACCTCTTTCGATCAAATTACCCCATCTGAGACTTGTACAATTTTTGAAAATGGAAATACCTTATAAGACTAAATTGATACCTAGAAAAATTAAGGAACCCAATGCGTATGTTATTGGCTTCTCTCAAATCCAACTCTGTCATTTTCGAAAGGATTTCCATCATACTGAGTTTCTGCTCTTTCTCTAAAGATGGAAGTTGATTGGGTAAATCATAGCTTTAAAAAAACAAAACTAAGGAACTCTCTCTCTCATCATAACCCAATAAGCCATGGGAGACTAATGAAGGAAAAGAAAATTGTAATTGATTTTGTTAATTAATGAGGTGACAAATTTTAATTTAGCACGGTGCATCAAATATAATCCATAAGATAAATTCTAGTATGTTTTTACTCCATTCCATTCTGGATAGATACTAACAATATAACTACTATTTATAATGGCGAATTCACGAAGGCATGGTGTTAGCTCCTATTTATTTCGTTTAATTAAAATTTTTAACACTAAATATAAAATTTTAGTTTTAAATTTTTTTTTAATTGTCGAAACCATTTTTTTTATCGGGTTTGAAAAATGAGAATCGACTTTTAAAAATATGGAGTTGCCACCAATCTTTCTTGTTTAAGTATGATCGGGTCACCTAAAAATAAATTTTGGTCTACGAATTTTTAGAAGAAAACGGGTTCAGGGAATCGGTTACGTGCGAGAAAGGATTAGCACCCTCGCAACGCCTAAAATTGGTACCAAATTGATTAATTGATGTCCTAATGTTGAAAAGTTTGAAATGATTTTGAAATTTTATTCTTTTTTTTTATAATTTCAAATAACTTGATTGAATATTGAGATTCCCTTATTCCGAAAGAATAGAGTATCACATCCAGCACGATTGGACATGACAATCTGAGTCCTCGAATACAAGATCATCCCTAAAATTCTTCAAACACATGTATTGAAATTTGGAAAGGGTATTTGGTTATTTGGACAAATAAAAAACCACACCCAGCACGATTGGGCACGATTTCTTCGAATTTCCAAACGCACAAATACTACCTTATTTTGAAAATATGGACGAAATTTGAAAGGATATTCGTTTATTTGGTCAAACAAAAAACCACACCCAGCACGATTGGGCACGGTTTCTTTGAATTTCCAAACGCACAAATATTACCTTATTTTGAAAATATGGACGAAATCTGAAAGGATATTCGTTTATTTGGTCAAACAAAAAAACCACACTCAGCACGATTGGGCACGATTTCTTCGGATTTCCAAATGCACAAATATTACATTATTTTGAAACTTTTAAATAAGTGATTTTAAAAACGACTTAAAAATGCTTTTATTGAGTCATGAGAAACAGAAATATAATATCGAACATGAAGAAATAATATACTAACACAACACTTATACAGATGGATGACAAAAGTAATAATATGAATATACAATTCACCATACGCAAAGTCAATGCAACTTGTATTTTGGAAATATTAACATTATTAATCAAGAAATAATCAAAAGTTAAAAATATAACTAATTGAAAACAAATTAAAATAATAGACGTATATAAATAAAAATTTTTATTATAAAGTGATGTACATATAAGGATAATAATAATATACAAACATATATAGAATAAGTACATAACATTTAGAAGAGATAAATTATACACATAATAAATATATGTATATATATATAAATAATATAAAATAATATATAAAACAATTTAATATAAATTATATGTATATGTAAAAAATATGTATATAGAACCAATGAAAATATCATATAAAAATAAATAATAGTTAAAACAATTTAAAATATTTAATATTAAACATTAATTAAAAGAATAATTAAGGAGATCAATAAACATACAATTAACAAAATAATTCAAAGATTATATTGAAAAAGATTAAAAGGTTAAAAGGCAATAAACTAGAATGAAATCTAAAAGGATTAGAATACAATGCGCATAAATTAATAAGGGTCAAATCAGTAAATAAATAAAATATTAAGGCCGAATTAGGGACTAAGATGAGGCGCACATAAACTGGCGAGGACTCACTAGGAAATTATCCGAGACATTCAAAACGGCGCCGTTTAACGCGGGGTTAAAGTGGAATTGAGGTGAAATCAAAGGGGCGAATTTGAAAATAAAAAAAAAACTGAATTTAAAAAGTAAAAATTGCGGAAGGGCCAAAAGGGAAATTAACCCAATCGATGAAAACGCGCGGATCCTCTGGTCGGTTCGGGTCGCGTGCGTGGATCCTAGGCCAAACGACGTCGTTTTAGGGCTTTTTGACGCCGGCCAAAACGGCGTCGTTTCATCTTGCTATATAAGGCACAATTTTTTGTTAAAAATTCATTTCTCCTTAGTTTCTTAAAAAAAACTAACTCATTATCTCTCTCACTCTTTGCAGGTCTGAAAAGGGGCGGTAGGGGTTCCGGTGGCTTGCCACCATGCCGGCCGTCAATTTTCGGCGCCGGCGCTGCCGTATGTGGCGGCGAAGAATAAAAAAAATCACCCTTTATTAATACCAAGGTCACTTTTTTTTATATGTTTTTTTATATATCTATATGTATATTTGTGAATAAAGGGATGAAGATTCGAAATGGAAAGGAAAGAAATATAAATAAAATCACCTTCGAATCACTGATCTGATTTTTATCCGTTTTGGATTCTTCTTTGTTTGATTTCTACTGATATTTTCGTGCTTTTGAAACTATTCCCCCTTGTATTCATAAAAAAAAAATCCTCTATTACATTCTTTTCCTTTGGTTTTTATAACCGAATTTGAAGAAAAAAGAAGCAGAAATAAAAATATAGTAGATTTCTCCTTTTTTGCTGCCATTGTTGTCTGTTGCGTGTTAATGGAGGTAGAGGCAAGTGGGGAGAGCGGCGATGGCAGACAGAGGCAAGTGGGGTGGCGCCTAGGGTTCTTGGAACCCTAGGTTTCTTCTGAAAATTTTCAGTTTGTGGGTTTATTGGGCCGTTTGGAATTGGGCTTGATTTTGGGCTGGAATTTTGTAATTGGACCGGGCAAATTTGGGCTTGTACATTAATAATTTTACATCAACCCTCAACACAAAATTTCTAACTATACTAATTGTTTTAGAGAGAGCTGGGAGGAAAACATTACGTAAGCAATTAAAAATCAAAGAATAAAGCACAAAAAAGGAACCCTAATTTCGAACCACCAATTTTGCAAGGCACAACAAGTCTTTTATTCGACAAAACTACATAATAAAGATGAGTTTTTTTTAAGTACACAACACTCAAAGTCAATAAATTATAAGTAAGTTTACGTTTTAGTCATTCAACTCTGGAGCTTGTGTTTAGTTGGTTCGAGAAGGATTTTCAAGTTTGGAGATTCGAGTAACAATTTAGGTGAGTATTAGGTGAGTCTTTATCCTTGTAACGCCCCTAACCTGTATCCGTCGCCGGAACAGCATTACGGAGCATTATCGGAGTTTACAGATTAAATTAACAGACATTTTCATATCATATTACATTCATGTTAGAAACCAATCAAAATCAAACATATTGTCCCTTATACGAGCCCTCGAGGCTCAAAATATGCATTAAAAACAAGTCGAGACTAAATTGGGTACTCAAAGAATTTTTCAGAAAACATTGAAATTTTTCAAAGCTGCAGAGGACACACGGCCGTATGGCCGGGCCATGTGACTCACACGGTTAGGAGACACACTCGTGTCTCAGGCTGTGTGGGCATTTGAAATAGGGACACATGGCTGTGTCTAGCCCATGTCCGTACCCATGTAACTCTCTGACTTGGGTCACACGACCAAGTCACATGCTCGTGTGCTAGGCCGTGTGAGCATATTGACTTGCGCAATTTAAAAGCTACAGGGGACACACGGCCGTCTCACCTAGCCGTGTGTCACACACAATTGAGACTGAGACACACGCCCGTGTCTCTGCTCATGTGGACGAAAATAGGCCATTTTCCAAGCCACATTTCTCACCCATATTGTTACCAACTTAGCCTCAACAAATCACACATCATCAAGCCATATCAAGACATTCAACACAAACTAAAATCATGTCTTAAACATTCATCATCACCACAGTCAACCAACATACTCTTAGACACCTCAAATGACAACTTATAAACATGTCAACCAAATATCCAAACTTACCTATTTAATCCATCTAACAATTCTACTAAGGTTCACCACAAAATAATTACATACAAACATATATCATTCACACCAACATCATTAATATGCCTCATTCTCAAACCGATATATATAAGTTGGTTATATAAACAAAATATAATTCATAACATTTACACAAGCCAAACTTTGATCCAATCCACACAAATGCCTATACATGCCATATAAACCGTATTGAACGTTTCAAAAACTACCGGAATAAGCTGGATAGTGTGACTTGAGTGTTGATCCTATCGTCCAACGTTCCGAAAATCTACAAGGACATTAAACAACTTAAATACGCTTAATGAAGTTTAGTAAGTTCGACGAGGTAAATAAAAATCTTACCGAACTAACTATAATAAATCAAATAATAAAATCATTTTTGATAATTCCCTGTCAATCACATCTTCAATCGATAAATACATTCGTTTTCAAGTAAATCACCTTACCAAAAATAAATAACATGTCTTTCAATTTCAATAAGTAAATCACCTTACCAAATTTTTCCCATTCGAAGAACGACTTATGGATAAGAGAACATCATTAACAGAAGCTCATAAGAGTTGGTCCATCTGAATATGCCAACAGAAGCTCATAAGAGCTGAACAGAAACTCATAAAAGTTGAACAGAAGCTCGTAAGAGCTGAATAGAAGCTCGAAAGAGCTAAACAGAAAGTAAAACACGAAAGTTCACATCAAATGCTGAACCCCGATTTACTTGGGTAATTTTCTGACATTTTCCTCCAATACCGTCATACGCCAAGTCATGAATGTACTCAAATCCGGCGTTCAATTCAAATCGAATATCCAATTCAATATCATAATTCGTACAATAAATTATTTCCAAAAATAAAATATATGCTTAATACTAATCATCAATTTATACAAATATTAAAGTTTAATTGTACAAACTTACCTAGATTGAATTGTAGTAATTGTAGAAGTTCAGGGACTATTTCTCTATTTTTCTTTTTTTAGAGTATCTACGGGATCTTGATATGAAGCAAAAATAGGTAAAACCAGCTTAAACCCCCCCTCCTATGGCTTTTTTGACCGAAAAATTTAAGAAGAATGTCTAGAAAACCTTAAAATTTCAATTTGTAATTTTAATTTCATAAAATTTACAAATCTACCATTAAATGGCTTTATTTTATTATTTTTTTCTCCTTATGCCGCCTCATCCATCCAATTTGGGTTAATTATTACTATTAGGTCCTTCTTTATTTATTATTCAAGCCATTTAATCACTTATTTATTATAATTAGTAAGTTTTACACCTTTTTCAATTTAGTCCTTTTTAATTAATTAACTATTGAAATGTTAAAATTTTTCAACGTAACTTTAATGACACTTCGTAAATATTTACAGCTTGATTTATAGAAAAGAGGTCCCAATACCCCACTTTCTAAAATCACTTTACTTAGGGTTTTACCACTCGAACCTAATAATTCATTATAAAATATAAATTACCAATTCAAAAACCTTTTTAAAAACCCTATTTGACTTGTAAATATTAAATAATAATATTTACGACCTTACTCGTCAAATTTGGTGGCCTCGAGCCACTATTTTCGACACCACTGAAAAATCAGGTTGTTACAATCGTAGCTTTTGCATGTAACCTGTTCAAGTAGAGGTATACAAAAAATGATAATGGCGTCTCGAATAATTGGTAAATGTATGAAGCAAAGTAAATATGATATATTTGTGATGATGATATGTATGAAGTACTGCATGAATAGAAAATTGAATGGTAAGTGTGCAGGTTAAGTATGATATAGGAGAGTACGAACCAATCAGGAGTGTGAACAAATCCTGGTAAGTGAATTTTGAGTAAAACGTTCCTTTGTGATGCCTCTGGCAGGCCAGTTATATTGCTGATCAGACTGGCAAATCACGATACGAAAATAAGCGTTTGACCATGTGGTTGAGACCCATGGCATCGTGTGATATGAAAACACTCATGGTGATGCCTCCTGTAAGATGGAGATTGGACTGGCAGATCATAACATAAGGATATGTAAGCCCATGAAGCTGAGACCCATGGCATAATATGATAGTATGAATATTCATGGTGATGCCTTCGGTAATATGTAAACCGAACTAGTATGTCACGACATGAATATATGTATAATTCAATGAGGGAGAAACCCATGACACTTTCTATAAAAATTCGTCGGGATGGTAAACACATGATTCTGTATATTACCTGTGTGGCGTGATCTGCTAAGCCTTTGTGGCTCTTTTGTATGGCCTTTGTGACAAGTTCTGTATCATATCATTGGCGTATTTGGTGAGGCCTGTGTGGTAGAATATGGTTATTCACCTTTGTGGTAAATTTTGGGTAACCTTGAAAGTTCTTTAATAAATAGTTCCATGATAAGGGTATGATACGTTTGAAGTTAATTTGATTGAATTAGTTCAATGGTGTAATCGAATGAGTCTTAAGGGAAGTTTCCTGAAAGAAAGTATGTATTTGTATTTTTAAAGAAGGTATCCACCATAATAGTCTGCCAGCTTAGAATACGGGTGTATTCGTTGTTATGAGAGATATAAGTATCTGTCAGTTTGAGTTTGCCTGCGCTATGTAGGGTTGAAATTTGAGTTATCTGGTATTTGCCATATCTGCCATGTCTCGTTCTGGGATTTTGTGGAATCTGAGTTATTTATCACCTTGGTTATTCTTGTGTCTTATAACAAAGATGTGTGGAATTCTTTTAAGTAATCTGGATAGTTCATTATCAATATGAACATGTGTTGAGTTTTGAACTAGGATATGATTTGATTGATAGACTGATAGTATTGAACTCAGCATGGTAATCCGCCAAATGTGAATTCAAATAGTAAGTAACCACCCGTGAATAGTATCTGTGAACAACCATTTTGGGAAAATATTAAGTGTTGGTTTGAATAGAAAATCTGTAGGAAGTGGACTCTATAAAGATATTCCTTAGAGAAATACCTTCGTTGTTTTAAGGAAAAAGTTAATAAAATATTGTCCGGTAAGATCTGAAGTCAGCCAAGTAGTGAAGTGAAAGTTGATATGTTAAGTATGGTAGATGGCGAATAAGTGCAAGTTAGATATTATGAAAGTATTCGCCCAATTCAGAAATGATATGTTTATTATGGAAATTGGAATATAGACATATATCCGATATTGTGAAAGTACCCACCAAGGTATTCTGTATTAAAGTTCACTGATCGTTGATGCGAAGTCTTAAAATTTATAACTAGAATGATAGAACCTGAAAACTAACTATGACAACGATTTGAGGCAAGTGCGCCTATCAAACAATAGTATAGTTAATGCAAGACCGGAATGTCAAACCCAAAGGAACTAAAAGTACTAATACTAACTCTCTTTTTATTATCTAGCCTAAGAATTAAGAGAATTGTTTATCTAATCTAAAATTAACTAATCAACTAATCTAAAGATGCAAAGACAAAGGGAATGAATTGGGAAAATAACTTTAGGAAAAACCAATTGATTAAGACGATACCCAAGGAAGAATCCACCTAGACTTCATTTGTTATCTAACTCTGAACCAGACGATTTATTCACTTGACTTGATCCGTAAGATTTCCTAATTTATATTAATCCCTCTCTCGAGGTGACTAACGTCTAACCCTAGGTTGATTAATTGAAATCTCTTTCTAATTAAAACCCCTAGAATTGCATTAACTCGATCTATGGACTCCTATATTAGGTTTCACCCTAATTCGGCAAAATCTCGTCACCCTATCTCTAGGCATGTGATCAACTCCGCTTAATTATGCTAGATCTACTCTTAGGCAGGGACTTTTGCTCCTCCACCTAAGCACATCATACTTGAATTAATATATCGAAAATATCAACACAAAAATTAAGAACACATAATTAAGAACAAGTCAAATATTTATCATATAGTTCAGCAAACGATAACAAGATTCATCTTAGGTTTCATCCCCCTCAGGTATCTGAGGGTTTAGTTCATAACAATAAAAGAGAAAATCTCAGAAGAAAAGATAAAACAAAACATAAGAAATCCCTAAAACCTCCTGAAGGAATTGAATGAGAGATCCTCCGTCTTGAGTATGATTCCGGCTTCTTGAGATGAATCAACTGGCTATTTTCGAGTAAATTCCCACAAATCTGCCCTCTTTGGCCTAGCTAGAAGCCCCCTGACTAAAGCCTTGGGTTCCCCCGACAAAAGCCCTAGCAGAAGGCTTCTGCCGAACTCCCCCTCTTTAGTTGCCCCCTAGGGTGTTTATATAAGCTTTGAGATGCCTTACTTGGCCCCTAAGTATCCTAATCCAAGTGGAATTCCTACTAGGGTATTTAAATAGGCTTTGGAATGTGTTTATTTGCCTCCAAGTATCCTATTCCGAGTAAAACTCCTCTTGGCCGCGGTAGGGACACGCCCATGGCACACGCCCGTGTGAATCATGGTCAGGTCGTGTTCTAGGCTGTTGAATGAGGCACGACCGTGTGGTCTTGGGCCCAAGCCGTATGATTCGTGATATGGCCCATTTACTCCATTTTGGGCCCTGTTTTCTGTTCTTTTCATCCTCCGGTGCTCTTCTGAGTATAAAACATGAAAACAAAGGATTAAGAGCACCAAATTACACAATCCAAGGCTTAAATCATCCAAAAGTATGCTAAATGTGGCCTTAAAATATGTTACTTTTACGGTTTATCATTCACTAAGTTCTCTTGAACTTACACATTCTTGTTCTTATTTCAGGTGTTGCTATATGAATGAGTACACCAGGAGGGACAAGCCAAGAGCACGCCATGGAAACGGTGAGTTAGATTATTATGCATACAGAAAACATCTTAGGAGTAGGGTGTATAGCAAGTTACGCTTTAATGAGTCTATTTTTTAATAGAATTTTATAATGTTGTATACTTTTTCAAATATTATTGTAATTATTTGATATTTCCTTAATATAAAGAAGAATTGTACAAAATAATATGAACTATGTTCAAGTGTTTAATTTACACGCCAATTGTTTAAATTACAGGAAATATTATTATAATTATTTGAATTACTTTGCGTTGTAGCATTTGATATTCGAACTCGGTGAATCGGGTTGGGTAGAGGGTGTAACAACCCGTTTTCAGTAAGATCGGAACAGTGGTTTCGGGACCACAAATCCGAGTCAGAAAGAAAATTATTTTAATATTAGTGCATGGTCTGCATTATGATAGAAATAACGTATGAAAATTTCATTAAGAAAATTTTACCGATTACATGTCTAATTTAATAAAGGACTAAATTGCATAAAATGCAAAAGTTGAGTTCTAGGAGCTATAAGTATCAAATAGCTATGGAATTAAAAATTTGAGGTCCTTATATGACAAATAGACCATTAAGAGGAGTTAGTAGATAATTTCGATGAATCATCCATGGAAAATTAGAAAAAGAAAATGATGAAATTGGAAAGTAAAAGATGAAAAGATGATAAATTGATAAAATAAGAAAATTTCATCATTTTTATCATCTTTCCTAAATAGAAAAATATGGAAACCCTAGCCATGGAGAATTGAAGAAAGAGAAAACTTATTTGGCCAAATTAGGTGAGTATTCAAGTCCCGTTTTTAGTAATTTTTATATTTTCGATATCGTAATAGCTTAATTTAGCTATCTCAGGGATTAATTTGCAAAGTTATTAAATTACTATGGTTTGCCATGGATGAATATGCATGAATTATGAAATTTATGGTAGAAAATGAAAGGTTGTTGATAGATAAACAATTTTTGTAAAGTGAATTTTCATGAAATTGTGATTTAGGGACTAAATCAAAAAGATGTAACATTTATGGAAAAATTATAATTTTTGTGAAATATATGGGATGTAAATGTTATATGTAAAAATCAGCTAGGCTTGGAATAAGGATTAAATTGCATGAATTTCATTTTTCGAGGATAGGGATGAAATCGTAATTAATCAAAAGTATAGAGGAAAAATGGTAATTTTGCATAAGATGTGAATTGAACGTGAATTTTTATTAAATTGAGTTAAATTTACTCGTGTAGATCCGGATAGACCTAGTTTGGAATTGGATTGAGGAAAACAAAAAGTTTTGGAATAGTAGTCTACGAACACGAACATTATCGAGGTAAGTTCGTGTAACTAAATTGTGTATATTTATATGTTTGAACTGAATGTTGTTTATGTAAATTGTGTAAATGCTATATGTATGGAATTGATCACATATCCGATAATGTCTGCTAAATGATAATTCCCGTTTGAATAAATGGAATTTGATGGATACAAAATTTTCCCATATTGGTTGTGGTCCTACATATATTGCGGACAGATATAGCTCAAAAGAGCATCATATTATAAGCCCTCTAAAGCTTCCCGTTATATGGTTCTTGCGAGCTTCCAGTTAATAGCTCTTCAGAGCGTCCCGAATGGTTGTGATTCTGCATGTGTTGTAGACACACCACAGCTCTTATGAGCATCCCGTTATATGGCTTTTCATGAGCTTCCCGATTAAAGGCTCTTTGTTAGCTTCCTGATTAATGGCTCTCCGAAGCTTCCTGATATGGCTCGCTTGAACTTCCTGATATATGGCTATCCGAAGCTTCTTGATTAATGGCTCTCTAGAGCTACCCATTATTGGCTCACACGTGCTTCCTGAATATGGCTCTTATGAGCTTCCCGTTATATAGCCTGGATAAGCTTCCCGTTACATGGCTCATATGAACTTCCCGTTATATGGCTCGAGAGAGTGCTTCCTGATTATGTGCTTTAATGAGCACTCCCGAATATGAATTGACGAATTACAGTTTGTACACTTCAAGTGTACTACCTGTGTATTCATTGATATTTCTAATAACTTCAACTGGTAAAGTTTCGACATGGAATAATCTGAACTTGAGATGAATTGTTATGGAAATGTACATGTTATATGGATATATGATGTGGAAAGCTTATGTATATGAAAATTGTTACATGATAAGCTTATCCTTGATTCTTGATGTTTACATGAAATACATGACTAACAAGTTTCTTGAGATTATATGTGATTAGGTTAATTGCAAAGTTTCTTTGGATAAAGTTTTGCATGCTTAATTTAAATGTAAATAAATGGTAAGTTAATTTCCCGTTATACGAACTTACTAAACATCAAATGCTTACTCTGTTTTATTTTATTAGTTTTATATTATTCGGAGGCTCGTAAAGGTTGGAAGCTGGTCGGAGTTACATCACACTATCCCTCAGATTTTTTGGTATAAATATAGCAACTAATTTTGGTTATAATGGCATGTATAGGTTAAATTTGGTTTGTATGTGTGTGCTTATAAATGGTATGTTTTGATATGTAAAATGGTTTTAATATGCTTGATGTGTGTTTGAAATGGATGATTAATGAAAATCATATAGGTATATTGATTATGATAGTAAAATTGATAGAACATGCCTATATGTACATATGGTATTTTGGTAAGTATAGATACTTGAACATATGTGTTGATATGTCTTACATAAAAAATTATTTTGGCTTGATTTGAATGATTTATATTGGATTGGGAATGTGTTTAAATGTTAATGTAGGTGAAAGACAAGTTTCGGTGAGAAATAAGCCTTGAAAAATGGCTTATTCACGTTTACACAAGCAGAGATACGGGTGTGTGTCTTAGCCGTGTGTGACACACGACTAGCACATAGGTGTGTGATCGGGCCTTGTGTCCCCTGCATCTTTAAAATTTCAAAATAGAATGCTCAGGTGTTTTTACATGAGCAGAGACACGGGCATGTGTCTCAACCGTGTGTGGCACACGGCCTGGCACACAAGCGTGTAACTTGGCTGTGTAGCCCCTGCACCTAATTATTGTAAATTAAAATGTTTACACGGCCTAGCACACAGGCGTGTGGCTTAGCCGTGTGACCCAAGTCAGTAACCACTCTAATTTGGACACAGGCTGGAACACGACCGTGTGTTCCTATTTCAAATGTTCATACGGCCTGAGGCACAGACGTGTCTCTCGACCGTGTGAGCCACACGGCCTGACCACACGGGCGTGTGTCCCCTACACTTTGGAAAAATTCTGGAATTTTGCAAAAAATTCTTTGAGTACCTAGTTTAGTCCCGACTTGTTTCTAATGTTTATTTTGGGCTTCAAGAGCTCATAAAAGGGACTATATGATTGATTATGAATAGATTCTAATATAATGATAAATTATATGAAATGTCTGTTATACATTCTGTAAATTCTGTTAATGCTCTGTAACCCTGTTCTATCGATGGATATGGGTTAGAGGTGTTACATTTTGGGTCTTATGGCATGTACCTAGGTTGGTTCGAGCTTGTTGTTTAAATTAATGTTTTGGTACTTTTGATAACTTGACCTATAAGGTTTTCATGGTTAGATTTTATCCTTTGATTATTAGTTATTTATGCTTGCTTATATAGGTTTGAATGTGCAAATTAGTGGATTAAGAATTTATGCATTGAATGTTATGATTTGGTGATGTTTGAATGTGTTTTCTTGTGTTGAATTGATGACTTTATATTGAGGTAAGGTTTAGGTAAGTTTAAGTGCAAATTGGTAAGGTTTTATATACTTGAAAATGTGCATTTTTTGCTATATGACCATTAAGTCTAAAGACAACAAGAGCATGTCTCGAGACCATTAGAACAATATTTACTTCAATATGCATTCAAGTTCTTAATATCTCGAGACATGTCAAGCTAGTCTCGAGACAATCTCATCTAGATCTTGAGACAAGGGCACATCAAAGCTAAATAAATTTTGCCCTGCTCCAAGTCTCGAGACAAGAACCCCTTGCCTCAAGACATTCAAACATTAAAGCTAAAGTAGAAAATAAGGGAGATTTGTCTCGAGACCAAGTCTCGAGACATAAGGGACCTTGTCTCGAGACATTATGTAATACCCTGAAAATTTTTACAGTAAGATATTCTATTTGATATAGTAAAATAAGGAAATAAAGCGACAAAAAGGGAAATTTTGGAGTTATGACAACATTGGGAAGTATATTATGATATATTAATTCAAGAAAGGACTAAATGGTAAAAGTGAGAAAATTTTTGTTGCCTAAGAGTAAATACTCGAAACTTGAGGAGTTAAAGTGTAAATATGAAAAAGTTGAAGGACCAATAGTACAAATATTTTAAGGGTGGAATGATATAAAAACTAAGGAAAATGGATGAAATAGGACCAAATTGAATAGGTAAAGAATTATGAGGGATGATAAACCATAAAAGTAACACATTTTAATCCCATGCTTAGCGTGTTTTTGGATGTTTATTTATACAATTATATGAATTTGATGCTCCTAATCCTTTAAATTCGTATTTCTATACTTAGGTGAGCATAGGGAAGCGAAAAGAGTGGAAAATGGGCCAAAATCGGACAAAATGAACCATCTTAAGGAACCACACGGGCAGGGCACATGCCCGTGTGAACCACATGGGTTGGACACACGCCCGTGTGCCAGCCCGTGCCAATCACGAGCCATGCAAATTTTCACACGGCCTAGACACCCTCACACGGGCTGAGCACACGCTCGTGTCCCTATCGCACCCTGCTTTGTTTTCACGCAGAAAAAGCCAATTTTTAGGGTTTTTGAGCCTTCAAAAATCTATAAATACACGCCAGAGGAAGACCGAAAGGGCTCGCAGAGTAGATCGAAGAAATTACTCGAAGGAAGTCGTCAGAATCATCTCGGAAGCAAGATCTCATTCAAGATTAAAGATCTCCATCAAGATCGAAGAACTATTAGTTAGTTTCGAGTCCATCAAGGGACTAAATCGTAATTTTACCAAATTATGTGATGATTCAAGAATGAAATTTTAAAAGATCACAAAGGCAAAATGGTCAATTGGAAGAGAGAGAAATGTAACACCCCTAACCTGAGACCGTCGCCAGAACAGGGTTAAGAGGCATTACCGATCAAATAGAATATTCAACATCTAAGATTTTACGATACAAAGTCGATCATTTTCATTCGCATTCATTTACAATCATGTCGTCCCTTGATAAGGTCTACGAGGCCTAACTCACAAGTTTAAGAGGGGTCGGGACTAACTGAAATACATGAAACATTTTATGAAAATTTAAAACTTTTCTAAAATTCAGGGGAGACACGGCCGTGGGAGGAGACCGTGTGCCCTCCACGGCTTCTAGACACTTCCGTGTGTCCAACTGTGTCTATATACTGACTATATCAACACGGTCACTAGGCACGCCCCGTGTGCCTTGGCCGTGTACTACTAGGCCATATACTGACTTCCCCACCACGGCCACCAAGCACGCCCGTGTACTTGGCCGTGTACTTTTAAGCTGTATTCTGCCAAATTACCCACGACCTTTAGGCACGCCCGTGCGCCTAGATCATGTGACATTATAGGCCTTTTTGCAAGGCCAAAATGCCACCCACTTAAGGTCAAACCTACAAACAACACATACCAAAACATATCATGCACATAAGGCAGCCAAAACTTTCCAAAATGACCATTCAATCAAAGCATTTTATACCAATTCCAACCATGGCAAGACTTATCTCATCACAAGCATAATACATTCAATGCCAAACATCATTCCTTCTCAATTTCACTAATTCATGCTAGCATTTGATCAATACAAAGTTACCATTCAATAATCAATTTCTCAACCCACAAACCATACCAAAAGATGCATCACATATACCAAGTTCATTCATGTTAAAACTAGCACATATCTAGCCACATCTCATGGCTACTTACAAACATTAAGCATGAACCAAAAGACCAGCCTATACATGCCATATTATTACTATGTACATCTTTCCAAAATACCCCAAATTAGATTGCCGATAGTGTGATTGAGAATATGACGATCCCCTTATCCGAGCTAGCTTTACTGACACTGCAAAGCAGAGAAACAAATCACACAGTAAGCTTTATAAAGCTTAGTAAGTTCATAACGTAATACATAATACCAAATGGCATCACATAGATTAATGTTTACTACCAAAAATATAATACTATTCACAACCAATATGTTCAATAAACTCATCCACACCCACATTAATAGTTTCCACCAATCACATAGATTCCGAGCGTACCTTAGCCAACACTTAGTTGTCAAATACTTTTGCTAATCAATAATCACGATTCATTTCGATCCACACTCGTTTCTTCCTCGATTCATTTGCACACTTAGTGCATAATTAATTAGCCAAAGCTTAATTAGCATCATACACTTAGTACATCCATCCCAAACCGATTTTAAATCGGCATCGCACACACAGTGCCAACCACCAAGCCGAAGCTTATATTACTCCGCACACACAGTGCTATAATTTCCGATCACATTTTCTAATACGCACACTTAGTGCCATTTAACTCAATCTATCACAAAGAATTCACAATTCAATAATATCTCACTATTCATTTCATAACATTAAATACAGTTAAATACTCGTATTATGTCCGAACTTACCTCGGACGTTGAACTATCGATACGGTCGGTTAATCGAGCACTTTATCTTTGCCTCGATCTCGATCTGAACCTCTTCTCTCTTGGTCTATACACATTTAAATTCAATCCATTCAATCATCATTTCATTCAATTTAGTCCACATACACACATTTAAGGCATTTTGCATAATAGTCCTCACATTTTCACATTTCGACACTTTAGTCCTTAATTCACAAAATCATCAAATTCACCAAATTCCATCTAGTACAAGCTCAGCCAAATTTTACTATTGTCCATACAAACCCACACATTTCACCTATTTCACATTTTAACCCTTCAATTTACTATTTTCACAATTTAGCCCTAATTAGCTAAATTCATCAAAATTTCAAGAACAACACATGTTCATCTAACTCATATCTTTCATTTAACACCATGAAACATCACAAAGCTCAACATAGCTTCAATGACATCTCACACAACATCATCAATTCATGAAATTACAACATGGGTTAGCTAGAGCACAAAGCAACAATTACAAAAACGTAAAAATTATCGAAAACCGACTCAAAATCATACCTTAATCAAGCCAAATTCTAGCCAAAATTTTCAAAGCTTTTCTTCCTTCTTTTCTTTTGTATTTTCGGCACTAACTAAAGATGATAACCTTCATCTTTTCTTTCATTTGTTTCATTAATATTATCATATTAAACATTCTACCATTTTATCCATCCATTAAACATATAAGACAATTTTTATACTAAGGTTATTTAGTCATTCAATCAACCACTATCTCATAGATGGCTTATTTGCCATATAAGGCCTCCACAATATAAAGACATCAACACTTTGATATTTATAAATCAGCACACAGCTTTTACTCTTTACGCGATTTAATCCTTTCTCTTAATTCGACACATAAACGATTAAATTATCATACAGAATTTTCACACAGACTATATCATATAATATTCACACAGAAATTAATATTAAAATATTTTTACGACCTCGGGTTTGTGGTCTCAAACCACTGTTCCGACTAGGGTCTAAACCGGGATGTTACAAGAAATCTAGAAAGTAATGATGATGTTGATGATATTTTATAATTATTTAATTAGATAAATATTATTTTATTAATATTTTAATGAGATATTTTTTTATTATTTTATTATTTATTTAGTATATAAGGAAGGAAAGATGAAGAATTTCTATCATCTTTCCATGCATTTCACGTTAGAAGAGAAGAGAAGAAAGTTTTATTTTCTTTGCAATTTGGTCCTTCTACAAAAAAAATCACCATTTTCACCTAAAAATAAAAAGGATTTCCATAGCTACCAAGAGAGAAAAATGTTAAGGAGACTATGGGGAGTTAGAATATCAAATTGGGTTCAAGAAATAGAAGCTGGGGAAGAGAGAAAAATCAAGTTAAAGATTGAAATCAATATGACAAGGTAAGAGCATCAAGATTTTAATATATTTTTAAGTTTGATATTATTGAAAAAGTATGGAAATGATGTTAATGTAAAGTTTTCTTATATATGGTCCTATGTTCTGGATATGTTAGTGAAGAGAAAATAAGAGAAAGTGATGAGAAATAGTCTAGAGAAAGAAAATAAGGGTGTTATAAACATGGTAATTAATATCTTACACTAAAACAGTTTTGGACAGCAGTAGTAGTCTAACTTTGAAAAACCACCAAAAATTGTGGAAATCGAATTATAGGATGAATAAAATATGAAATTAAATTTTATTAAGTCTAGTTTTTCATAGAAGAAGCAATGTAAGCAATGGAATTGTAAATTATGAGTTATAATAAATTTTGTGAGACAATGTCAGAATGATTTCGGGTTCCCCTGTTCTAAGTTTGGAAAATCATCAAAAATTGGAGAAAAATAATTAGGGGAATAAATTTACATGTTTACTTAATGAGTCTATTTTTAATAGAAATAAACGGGAACATAATCCAAATCCCGTACTAAGAGATAATTAATTTTTAGTAAAGAAAGGTAGAAGCTGTCAAACAGCAGAACAGAGTCAAATTTGAAGATTTTACTGTACTTATTGGCTAAACTATGAATTCTGAAATTTTTATGGTAGAAAAGTATTTGAGTCTAGTTTCTAAAACATCAAGCGTATCTTAAATTGGAATTCTGTAGCTTAAGATATAAATAATTTAGTGACTATGACTCAAATGGATAGCTTTGAATAAATTTATAAGTAAATAGTGAAATCATAGATAATGTTACTTATAAGCATGTTATATAAATTTAGGCTCAAGGACTAAATTGAATAAAAGTAAAACTTTATAATTTTGTAAAAATGTCAGAAATGACCAAATTTCATGAAATAGATTATTTTACTATTTAAATTACAAATTTGAATGAACTTATTAATTTAGATCAAGATCGGGTGAAAACATGTTTTAGGGATTAAATTGAAAAGTGTTGAAATTATGGAAAATTCTGATATTTCATAGAGTTCATGGGCTGTTATCAATATATATGAGAATAGTTAGACTTGAAACAATGATTAAATTACAAGAATTTTATTTTTCTGAGCCTAAGGACGAAATCGTCATTAATTAAAAGTTTAGCGGCAAAATGGTAATTTTGCCTATAGCATTAATTGAATGTATCAGAATATGAAATGAACAAAAATGATGATCAAATTTATTTATAAAGATCTGAATGACTCAAATACGAGACTTGAACGTGGAAAAGAAAAGACATAGGATTAGTGAGATTATAAACACGAACAAGCAATGAGGTAAGTTCGTGCAACTTGAATTGAATTCTTGAATGCTTGAATTGTATATTTATGTGACATGAATGTGAATTGAATGTTTAATGTATGATAATAGATGAAATGTTGATAATACTTGATAAAAAAGATAAATAAATCTCGGCTGGATGGAATGAAATTCGATGGATCACTGAAAAGGATTTGACGGTAAAAAGGATCTAGCCCGAATGGGTGATCCTGGTATTAGCCCTCCCAAAGAATATGTGTGAAAAGGATCTAGCTCGGGTCCTGATATAAGCCCTCCTGAAGAATATGTGTGAAAAGGATTTAACCCTGACGGGTAATCCGAAGTAAATGTGATTCTGGATTTAGCCTAGATTGGTAATCCAGACAAAGCTCTATAGAGTATTTGTCATTACAGGGGATTTAACCTGGACTGGTAATCCCGACAATACTCTTTGAGCATGTTACAGGGGATTTAGCCTGGACTGGTAATCCCGCTGTAGGAAATGAGGTTTGCGGGAATGTGCTATCTGAAAAGGACTTATGTATATATATGTACAAATTAACGGTTAATGAGATTATACACTATAAGTGTACTATTGGAAATCCATCGAAATTCCAAGAAATTCAACGGGATAAATATAGAAAATGGTAAGTACTTGAAATCATGAAATTAAACTTGAAATACATAGAAATGATAATTATTTGATATATTGAAATATGACATGAAAAATACATGTATGTGAAACTTGCTGGATAATTATGCATATTCAAGATTATGAATTGCTATTGGAATAAATTTACACTAAACTCATGAAAATGATGGTACATGAAATATTGTCATGTAACAGCCCGGTTTAGACCTAGTGGGAACAGTGGTTTCGAAACCACAAATCCGAGGTCAGAAAAATATTTTAATATTATTTTTGGTGTTTATAATATGTGATTGAGTATATGTGAAAATTATGTGTGAAGATTTTATCTATTGTGTGCTTAATTTGCAAAAAAGACTTAATCGCATAAAATGTAAAAGTTGTGTGCTGATTGTTAAAGTGTTTATTTGTCATGGCTTTCTAAATGAGGAGTCCTTATGTTGTTATTAAACCATTTCATAAGTGAGTGAATGTTAATGAACATAAATGGCCATATATTACATGAATTTTAAATGTTTTCATTAATGGTAATTTGGTAATTGGTAAATAATGTCATTAAATTAAAACAAAACAATATCTTTTTCATCATTTTAATGGCTATTGTTGAATGTTAAAGGAGAAAAACACCATTGTTGAGCAAGCTAGGTTTCGGCCATTATCTAAGCTCAATCAAGGTATGTTTTGAGCTCGGTTTTTGATAATTTCTATGTTTTTGTGATCGTTGCTTTGTGTTCTTTCAAACCCATGCCTTAATTTTAGAATTTTATGGTGATCTTGAGTTATGCCATTGATGAATATTTGAGCTTTGTGATAGTTGATGATGAAATATGAAATATATGTGAAAGATTAACATATTTTGTCTTGGAACTTTTGGTGAAATTGAGTAATTTGGGCTAAATTGTGAAACTAAGAAATTGGAGGATTAAAATGTGAAATAAATGAAATGTGTGGGCTTGTATGGACATAGGGAGAATTCAGCTAGGCATGGGTGAAGTGAGATTTTGGGTATTTTATGATTTTGTGAAATAGGGGCTAAAATGTCGAAATGTGAAAATGTGAGGGCTATTTTGTAAAATGCCCTAAATATGTGTGTTTGGATTAAATTGAATGCTTTGGTGATTGAATGAGCTAAATTTGAATATGTATAGACCAAGAAAGGAGAGATTCAGATCTAGATCGATGCAAAGACAAAGTGCTCGATTGATCGACTAATCTCGGTATTTCTACGTCCGAGGTAAGTTCGGATATAATACAAGTTATTAAATTTATATCTATGTGATGTGAAATGAATGAATGTATAATTATTGAATTAGAAATGTTATATGTGATAATGAGAAATGTGGCACTAAGTGTGCGAAATAAGAATCGGGATAGAAGTGATTAGCATTGTGTGTGCGAAATAAAAGAAGCTACGGTTTTAATGATTGGCACTGTGTGTGTGATACCGAATTATGTTCAGTTTTATATTGTGGCACTAAGTGTGCGATTGAATGGAAAAGATAGGGAACAACGAATAAATTATTGTATCGAGCATTGAATAGCAAGAACATTAGGTAACTAAGTGTTGGCAAAGGTATGTTTCGAACCTATGTGGTTGATGTTATTGTTTAAAGTTGAGTAGATAGATGTATGAGTATATGGTTGAGGATGATATTGTGTTTAGTTGTGAACTTATCTAAGTGATGGTTTATTATGTATTGATATTGCATTATTGAGTAATATGTATTATATTACTAACTTACTAAGCTTTAAAGCTTACTGTGTGATGTGTTTCTCTGTTTTACAGTGTTAGTAGAGCTAGCTCGGATCCGGGGATCGTCAGCGACTCAATCACACTATTGGCTATCTATTTTGGTACTTTTGAAAGATGTGTATATTGAATATGGCATGTATAGGCTTGTTAATATGGCATGTTTTGAAATGTTTGAACCTTGCCATGTGATTTGGCTTGGAAGTTGAATGATGTTGGTTTTTATGTATGAGTTATGAAAATGATGAATATGGCACGAGGTAGTGAAAATGGAAATGGTATGTTTCATGCTTAAATGGTTGATGAGTATTGTGGTTTGAATGTGAACTTGTGGTAAGGTATATATGATGCATGACCTATATGAGTTGGGATGTGAAATTTTGGTATTTTTGATGAACTTATTGGAGGTGAAATTGAGTATGAAAATAGATGATGTAGCTGATGGTTAATTGGTGCATATATTGATAGGTTTTGGTTGCCAAATGAGGTATAAATGCATGTGATTTGAGGCTTGTAGGTGAACCTAAGTGTGGGTGGCAAGTTTGGCCTTGAAAATGGCCTATAATTGCCCACACGGTTGAGCACACGGGCGTGTGGCTCGACTGATGTCCTTCGAGGTTGTGTTTTAAAACAAGTCAGGCTCGACCATGGGCTGGACACACGGGCGTGTGACTGGCCGTGTGGTGCAAGTCAGTGTCGACCACAGGTGAGGCACACGGGCGTGTCTCAGGCCGTGTGGACAAGTCAGTATGTATGCCCTGTTTTACCACGACTTGGACGCACGGACGTGTCCGAGGCCGTGTGAGGCACATAGCCTACCCACACGGGCGTGTGACCTCTGCAGTTTTGAAAAATCTTTAAAATTCTGAAAATTTTCGTATGTGTTCGGTTTAGTTCCGATCCCTTTCTAACACATGATTAAGGTCTTGTAGACCTCGTTAAGGGACTATATGTTTATATTGTTATATGTTTCAATGATGATTGACTTTGTGTTGTAAAATGATATGAAATATTCGAAAATGATTTAGTAATACCTCTTAACCCTAGTCCGACGACGGTTACGGGTTAGGGGTGTTACATGTCATAATGAATTGAATAAGTTATATTTATGAAGAAACAACAAGAGAATGATATGTATCATGACATGTAAATATGAGACTATCTTGGATACGTTGATACAAGGAAAATTATGTATATTAAGATGAGTAATAAATTCAAGTGAGACATGTCGAGAAAATAAGTTTGTCAATTTTAAAGTATGCTAACCAATGTTGTTGCTTGAAGTTTAGGCAAGTGCCAAATTACTGGTTGAATGGTAATATGTTTAATTATAAGGTGCATTGAAATGGTAAGTGCTTAGATGAAAATATAATTGAGCTTATGAAAGAGTGGAAATGTTCCAATTATGCAATTTCTTATGAAATGATTTGTTATGTGATACGACCGTATAAATCCTGCACCTAATTCGAAAATAAAAAATTAACTACACGGCCTAGGGACACGGGCGTGTGAAGCCATACGGCCTAGAGCGAGGTAAGTCACATGGGCGTGTTGGCCACACGGCCTGACCACACAGGCGTGTCCCTGAACCACATAGGCGTGCAACCTCTGTAGTTGAGAAAAATTTTAGGATTTTGTGAAAAATTCCTTATGATCCCGATTTAATCCCGGTTGGTTCCTAATGTATGTTTGGGGCTTCGAGGGCCCAATAGAGGGACGTTATGATTATTTTCAGAATATGAATAATAAATGACTCGGAATTATTTGAAAATGTTCAGTAAACTTCGGTAATGCCTCGTACCCTATTCCGACAACGGATACGGGTAGGGGGTGTTACACATGAATTCTAATGTCTCAAGACATGTTATCATCGAAGTAAAATTAACAATAATGAAATGAGGTTTGTCTCGAGACAAGGACAAAGAGTTCCTTGTCTTAAGACATAATGGTGAAATTTAACTAAAAGAGTTTGAATTTGTATTCTAATCTTGTATGAGACCACATTCAACCCCTAATTTTGTAAATCATATTTTGTATGTATTTATGTGATATAATTACATGATGTATTGAGTATGTTTGATATGAGTTGCTTCGGCAACATAATGTCAATCAGGTCGGGTGTAGGGTATCACAAAAAATCTCTTAATAAAAAATGGAAAAAAAATTTAACTGAGCCTTTATAAAAGATAAGCCCTTAATGACCCAAAAAATCAATTAGGTCCTTTCGCTAACGGAAATTGTTAGTTGATTAGTTTGATTGTTAATAGCGCCGATGATATTATCGATAGCCACCAAAGATGATATGTGGTATGACACATATGTGCATACCACGTGGATGATGCGATGTAGCATGCCACATCAACAAGAATTTTAAAAATAATTAATAGGAAATATACATCTAAAATGAGTCCAAACAATTAATTATCTAGGTTCACTATTAAAAAAATTAGAAATTATAAAAATATTAATAATTTTAAAAAATTATATAAAAACTCATTTCACTATTATATATGATAAAACTTAAATTATAATTTTATGTCATATTATCAATTTGCATGTTCCAAATTGGAACTATTTAAAAATATGTTTCATATTTGATTTTTTTTCTTAAATCAATATTCTTTTTAATTTTTAATTTTTTATCACATTTAATTTTTTTAATTTTTAAATAATTATTAATAATCTTTTATAATTTTTAATTTGTTTACCGTTTTACACTCATCCAAATGAATATTTTTAGGGTAAATTGTAGTGGTGGTCATCCAATTATCGGTAATTTTTTTTGGTCACCCAATTATGAAAAGTTATAAAATAATTATCCAATTTTGGTCAGTAGACGTTAAAAGGCTGACAGAAAAAAATGACATGTTAGTTTTTAAAATTGCATAATAGCAACTTTGGCGTCAAATATTTATACATTGTGTCAATTTAATCTCGAGTCTAAAAAATTTAACAATCAACGTTTACGTATTGTATAACTTGGTCCTTGTAGTTTTTCTTTTTTTTTTTTTTTTTGTGACCATTTCACCTAAAAAGCTTTAAAAACCAAATTTATTAGCTAAATTTGAAAATAAAAATATATGAAAAAAGAAACACCCAAAAATCCAATATCATAATTTTTCACCTTTTGTCATTCTTTTCTCTTGAAACTTCAATTCTTTGTCATTAGATGGAAAACTAATTGCTGAGATGATTCAGTATTCATCAATTCACATTTCACCAGTTTTATTAGATTCGCACTCAAGGACTAAAGTAGGTAAGTAAACGTTGAGGATTAAATTTTATTTTTTTTGCCAATTTTAAAAGTTGACATGTTATCTTCCCGTTAGTATATAACGGCTGGTGACTAGAAAGAAAAAAGTTAGATGACCATTTGTAACTTTTCATAATTGAGTGACTAAAAAGAAAATTTACTAATAGTTAAGTGACTACCAATATAGTTTACCCATATTTTTATTAAACTTTTTTTTAAATTTCGTTGACATCCTTCCACAATGACACGTGTCATCTCTTGGTGGTTGTCTTCAGTCACATCAATGTTGTTAAAAGTGAAACCAGTTAATTAATGATTTCCGTTAACAGAAAGATCTAGTTAATTTTTTTTTCAATTTTTAGTAAGAGGTTTTTTATTTACCGTTTTAATAAGTGTTTTTTTTTTAATTAGGACACGAGATCAAACACGACCAAAAGCGGAAGGAGTGAGAAAAAAGGATCAAAACTTGGAGGTGGTGAGCAACGGCGCTTAGGATCGCCAGTATAGGCCATCTTGGCCATTTGTTCGTCTAGTGTAACGTGTCATGACACTTCAATTTGGTCTAGTGTAACGTGTAGGATGAATTAAACTATAACTACTTAATTGAGCAACTCTTTTTTTTTTTTTTTAATAGATATAATTCAAGCACATTAATCTAAAGTAAAAAAAAAAACGAAAATAATTGTAAACCAAGTTTTCCCCTAAGATGTATAGAAATGTAGAAGGAAAAGGGATTTTAGGTGATCTGTCTGTCGTCCAAATGGATGAACTCGCAAAGGGATGGGCATGTGCAATCTATATGCATGTATGATGTATCGACCAAAATTCTTCAAGCTCTTATTAAAAGGCTAAGCTGAGTGTTAGATACATCAGTCATGTTTTGCAAAGTTGGGGCAAGTATTGCCCCCACTAAGATTCACAAAAGGATTGGAATATTGGTTTAAATTATTTAAAAGGTTATCTATTTTCTACAATGTTTAAAAAGTTCCCAAAACATCTCATCAGTTTGATCCCAATATTGAAACTAAGATGCAATAATGTAGGATTATGGGGTGATTTAAAGTGGCTTCTTTTCATGTGGTTATCAATTTTGATTAATACAATATTAGGAATGAATCTTTTCAAATAATTAATTAGGTGAACCTATCGTCGAATATGGTATTCATTAATTTATTAATATGTATGTATGTTTGGTGCTTGTCAACAAACATAAAATAGATTAGGTAAAATAAATTCATTACTAAATAAAAGAAAGAAAACTAGTTGATATGTCAAATCTGTGTGAACATGAAATAGACAATTCGGCTGCTTCATAATTTCTTGTCTCCTCCGTTAATTTTATTACTCAAAACTATGAAAAAATGTTTCTCATACGGACTGCAGCCTGCAGGGCACAGCAGGTTAGGAGAATTAGAATGATTTTGTTTCTCATTGCCAATCATATAATTTCAGTTATCAGAATATGTATAAAAGAAGTATATTGTGGTGATTTGAGCCAACAAAACATGGATTAAGATTCGTTAGTTAGATGTTATAATTATTGTGTTAAAACTAAGGTTATTAGATCAAAATTGACACCATCATCTGGTGGAGGAGCAGTTAAAGAGCAACCCTTGTGTTGTTCCATTGATAAAACAACTCGGATCTTTTGGCTTTCTGCTCTTACATTACACAAGTACAATAATGAAAGTGGTGTGGTTAAAAGAAGGAATAAAACAAGTTGAATGGAAGGCCTGAGTATTGACCTCGCCAAAATCAGCATGTTACCGATGGAGATACTGGGCAGGTTGTGGTGGTCCTTCATGTCTCTTGTTCAGCCTGCATCGTGGCATTCAACGGGTTTAAAATACCGCGACTTATAAATGAAACTCTTCAATAACACCCTGTGGCCCATTCCCTAACCTCGTGTATGCTTACAAAATCTTTAGTGCAGACACCTATGTAAGTGTCCTGCACTCATTTAGCAACCCAACAAGCTGCCAGCAAACACGGGTTTCTTGCAGGAGTCGCGTATATACATTATAACTGTGGGAAAGCAATTATGCTCCCTAAAGAAGGATAGAATAAGTTCGTTGGGACCTTTAGATCAGTTTTTGTAACCAGAAAAAGTGGTGTCTCTCTAAGCCATTTTCAATCTAACTTCTGTGATCTGCAAAGCTCGCAAGGTTCATGAACCTTTCTTCACCTATGTGAGTGTGATGCCATATTGGCTTGGTTGGTTTGGGCAATCATCCGTTTAACGTTTCGTTGATGCTGACAGCTCCTGACTTCCCCTATTGATTAAATGGTCCACACGGCATTGAATTTTACTTGTACAGTTCTTTTCCTTCTTTCTTCAACACAACCTTTAGATGGATAAGCTCAAAGCAAGTCAAATTGCCAGCCAAACTTCCACCATACAATTAAAGACATGAGCAAATTTCTCCCTTTGCACAAATGTATGTTTGTCTTGTCTGCATAATGGTTCTTTGCTAAGAATTTTGTAGCTGCTTTAGTTATACCAAAGGATTAATAGATGCTATGGATTATGCCCAGAATTCTACTTCACGTTCTTTGCCTTTCTCACTTCCAAGAATCAACTTGGTTTTACTAGTGCTGTTAGAAATAGTTGAATTATAAACTTGGTTTTACCAAGGGAGATTGAAGAACCTTGGGCTCTAGACGAAATATTAGGTCTTAGTACAGTTGCACTGGAAGAAGAATTAATTGCGGAACCAACAAAACATTGAATGAGAAAATTTGAGATTATCTTAAATAGTAGCACTGAGCTTGTATACGGGTGTTTTGAGATTGACAGAGATTCATCATTACTCATGTTTTATAAGCCAAGGAATGCTCAATTTTTAATTTTCAGTGCTTTCTGTACAATTGACCGAGTTGAGGTGTTCTGTGAATTTTCTTGCTGCAAGGTTTCTAACTGAATTTTAGGTTAGTTCTATCTTCTCGGGTTTTAATATAATTTTACTTTGATAGGAAAAAAAATAACCCTGCCAAGCCAACAAACAAATGAAACTACAAAGCGAAAGAAATCACCATTTATATGATGCACAGCACAAACAAATGGTGAACATAGATTTATACACCAAACTAACACAAAGCTTCATTGCTACGATAAGAATACAGATCATAGGGGCATTAGTATCCCATGTTCAAAGCTCTTAACTGAAGGGTTACATTTGAAGTCACAAAAACAGCAACTCCCACAGGCAAAATGTCAATAGTATCTCCGCCATCATTAGACATGGTTCAAGCTTCCCACCAAAATTTACAGTTGACATAGCCCCAAAATAATGATGATTCATAAGGTAAAGTGTCCACAAAATATTTAACCACGTACTTCATGATCCATGACAAATGTATTTAGTCAATCACCTTGCCCACACCCCAAGCAGTATAGCTATCTTGTGATGCAAAGTCCTACAAGACCAGTTAACAAGTTTATTATAACTAGAGAATATAATAGCCAAATTAGTGAAACAAGTTAGGAAAAGATGTAACATACAAGCTGACTCAGGCGGAACTCAGGTGGTGTATCCAGCTCTATGTTGGTTGGATCATCTTCCAGGTTTTGACACTCCTCCAGATCCTTCTTAAGATGCTCTGCTCCTAACTGAGCATAATCAGAAAGACGAGGTTTGCCGTCTAGTATTCCTTCATTACCATCAGTATCCCTCCTTGGAGACTGACTCTGAAGAAGCTCATCACAAAGAGACAGCCCTTCCACAAGCTGTTGTGAATCCAACAAAAACTGCGACTCACCATCCCACCACTTTGAATCTTCCTCAGCATGATTATCATTATTATCATCATTATCTAACATCTCATTAAGATGATTTTCTGGAGCAGGTAGATCATTTAGACTGGAATTTTCACATTCAGCTTGAGCTTCATCTTCAACATAATGCGTTGTAGGGTGCTTTGCTGAAAATACCTGAGAGAAAGCAAAAATCACGGCCCATCTAAATTACCACTTACACTAGAGAGCATAAGATTGCATGGCCTCTAACCACAATTCATCCAATGACAATATCCTAGAAAACAATTTTTGTATATTATAGGGAAATGTAATCCCAAATCTCTGACGTATGTTTCTTGGCTGAGGAAAGCTGGCTGCAAAGAATATGGTCTCAAATATAACCCAACTACAAGTAGATAAAAAGCAATCTACAAAGAATTCCAAGGGATATAATTAGGAAAACAAGAACGAGAAATTACCTGAGCAGAGGGATCGATGCAAGGAATGGTATACTCCTGTCCTTGGTCATATTCATGGCATTGCCTCCCTGTTCGTGGTGGGTCAGGTGTCACAGACTTTGGAGTCACAGGATCTACTTTAACAATCATTGTATCAGTTGTTTCAGGTAAATCTTGCTCAGTTTTATCACCCTGTTTGGGTTGTTGCTGCTGATGAAATATTTTAGAAATAACATACTCCCCATCTTTTTCATCTTCCTCAGTTCCTAGATGATATTGGTGCATCACCCAATTTGTTTTCTCAGATTTTCCACCTTTGACAGTGGTCATATAGAGAACCATAATCTTCTTGCATCCTTCCTGAACACCATCCAAAAAGACTGGTTTGGTCCTACCAGTCTTGTGCCAGCGGACATCACCAAAATCGTCACCATGGATCTTTCGACGTTTCCGAGTTCCAGTATTGTAAGCTTTGATTGCTCGATGAAAGAAGTGGGATACACTTCCATCTTCCTTAACCCCTAAAGTTTCAACTTTCCGTATTAATATTAGAAAAAAGATGCTTAAAGAAATGGGTAGAAAAAAATCCTCAATCCTTACCAACCTGGTAATTTTTGGGGATGCGTATAACAGATACCATCATCATTTTCAATGGTTGGGATGAATTCGTTAATGAATGGATGGGGTTTTGAATCTTTCACGCCAACTTTTGTAAGCAAATGCCATATGATCTCTTGATCAGATGGATCAAATTTGACACCTCGAGGTAACCCTGGCCATGCTTGATTGACCTAGGAACACGCACTTTTAGTTGCTATGTACATGTACTAATGTCCTACAGTTCATAGTTATGAATATTTAACCAATGCCATTATATTTATTTTTATTAGAAAGTCAAGCAAGATAAACAATCATTAAACTAGTGAAATCAGAATATCATGAGTTCCGTTACATGTCCATGGAAGCACTAATTACTTGAACTTATGATTGTCAAAACAATTACAATCCACAATATCTTCGAATGTCATTGAATATAATTGGTATATTAATAATAAATCTAGACATCCGATGCCAGACATAAACCACATCACAAGTAAATAGCTTTATGGTCATAGGCAGATCCTGTTTCTATACGAGTGATAAATTGTTGTAAGACAATAGTTCAGCAGAGATTAGGATTTTTTCCAAGTTAGAGTCAAGCAAGTATTGCAATACAGAGCACTTAGCTTGACAGATAGAAAAGATGGGCAGAAGACTGACATTGGACCTATTTGCTTGGACTCTTAATTTTCTCGAAGTACCCATGACTGACACTCATGTTCTGACCTTCAAATACATGGAAAAACTTGGAAAAGTCTAAACATACCTTTGCCATATACATATCTGTATCCGACACTCACACCCAAGTCCAAGTAACTTAGTTTTGGAGACCATATGGTAAAATCCAAGGTTCTATTAAGTAGCAGCAATGTAACTGAGGTTAAAGTTTTAAGGCATTGCAGTCGAACATTTCGTTTTGTTGTTTCTATCATATAAGATGTTAAGATAGCAATAAAAACTCAAAAAAGCTCCTGAGCTACTAATGTAAACTTAAGATGCATTATGATGGTCAGCACAAACCATATTATGCTTGTTCAACTAATCTCTTTCAGGTACCAAAAGCATATAACATAAAACATTGGACAAGATAGAAGTCATACATCACTGTTGTCAATAATATGATGGCAATTAGGACAAGATCTGGTTGGGTTGCTGTTCCATGTCACCCTTCCAGGATCAGATGCACTCCTGATTTTGGACGCAATTCTGTTACCATCCACCAACCATGTTCTGCATAAAACACCCAAAAGTGAGCAAACATCATCATTATTAGCAGTTCTCCCCTGCCTAACAACGCAAGTTCTCTTATTTATCTATACTGGAAAATCAAAAACCCAACCCAACGTCATCTATATCTATTACATAAATCTAATACAACAGAAAGCCCTAATCATAAACATACAGATGAATGAACTAACAACTGCCCAGATGGTCTTTTCACTTTCCTAGCAAATACCCAGAAAATGAACATAATTTTTTTCCAAAAAGAGAGGGATTTCAGCTAAGGATCCCAAAACAACATGCTAACCCCATCAAATATACGGAACAGAGACATCAGAAACTGCCCTAAGTACCCAAAGTAATAATTTTTCTTTATAAATCAGGAAATTCCAAAGCAAGAGAAATGAAGGATAGTCAACTTACCCAGCCATGACATAAAAATCAAAGCATCTATTCTTCTCTCTCAGCTTTCGGTTCTCGTAAAGGATTTGAATATTCTAAACAAAATAAACTCTTCGTTCTCAATTTGTTTCTAGTACCATTAACAAAAATAAAAGTCCTTTAAAAAAAATGTACCTTTTTAAGTTTTGAAAATTGAAACCGGATTAGTGGGATTTCTACCGTTGCTCTGTACGAAAAGGAATAAGAAAAGACAGTAAAAGGTAGTTTCTTTGCTGTAGAAATTAAAGAGAAAACTTGGTTTTATTATTAGTAGTACTGAAAATGGGTAAAAGCAGTAACAGAGGAGATGAATAAAAGGAGGTTTTGGGTTTTTCTCTTGACTAGAAAAAAGTAAAGTTCTGTCGAGGTTAGTGTAGGGTCGACTCTGTCATAAAAGGACTTCCGTTGACTAGAGTTTTGTATCCTTCAACCTCCATTATTGCCATGGTTCAGAATTGAAAAGTCTCATGCATTTCCTAACAACTAAAATTGAGATGCCAAAGCCCACATCTAGTATGTTGGGCTTCCACTCGAACCCACAATTTCAATCTTGAATACTTTACAGACAGCACAGAATATCCAAGTTCATGCATCAATTTTCTAACGCCAACTCAGATATGTACATACTACAAGTTATATAACCAAAACAAAATGGAAAAAGTACCAGGGAAGCGGCTGTACTTGGGGCAGATTGCTTTTTGGCTCTGGACAAATTAGTCCTTTTACATTTTGGAATGTGCAAATTAGTCCTCCCAATTTTATATGCTAAAATGATGATGTGGAATGTTAATTCAAGGATTCATATCTAATTTTATCTTTGACCTATACTTAAAATATTCAGCTCGGTCCTTTTACAACATTTTATAACGATAATTCTAAAAAAATTCTTTAAATTTTTAAAAAATTATTTATTCATTTTGTGAAACCATAAAATATATTTTGCAATTGATAATTATGTAAAAAAAAAATTTACCCACAATTATAAACAACAATAACTCATTTCTTTAAAATTGCTAAATTTTCACAAGTAGGTGGAATTGGAATCCATTGGTATGCTTTAAGCACATCGTAATAAGAGCATTAGATGCAATGTAATGTTTTATCATGTCATGTTTCATAGTTGAATAAGCTTTTAATGGCTGATCTGGTCAATGCCAAAAGCTTCTTCCTTTTCCATAGAGTTTTAACTCTAACAATTAATGCTTAAGCTAAAAACATCACTTCGCAAAAATATTAACACCACAAAAGATTGTAATTGCAGCAGAAATAAAAATCGAAACTTGGACCTGACGATAATATGTACATACAATCTCTCTTAAAATTATTACTCTATAATTTTATCTGTTCGCATTGTCTGCACCTATCGAAAGTTCTTATTGAAAGCTTTCATTTTATTTCTCTTCTATAATTTAATTTTTTTTCCATAAAATAGTTTTAAATATCACGAATCAGCAAATTAAAATCTAAATAGTTTTCTTTTCCAATCTTCGACACTAACCTTTAGATCGACTTGAATCTAAGGTATATTCTTTTACTCATTGATAGGTACTGCCATTATACCAATCATGAATCGTCGCTTAGAGCTCACTAGCCAAATTTTCTTTTAAAAAAATTTTTAACAACCCAGTGATTTAAATAAAAAGTTTTAAATAGTTCAATGACTTAAAAGAAATCTTTTGAATAATTTAATGATCATTTTATAATTTTTTAAAGTTGAGTAGTTAAAATGTAAATTTACTAATGATTTAATAACCTTTAAGTGTAATTTACTCTAAAATTTAAGAAATGATTGTGTCACTAAAATTTAAAAAATTACTTTTTTAGGCTAAATGTTAAAAAGAGTAAAAAGAACAAAAAAAGAGCTATTAATCGAGCATATCGTATTTGAAAATTATTTAGGGCAATTTATTAGAAAATACCAACTTTTAAAAAAATTACGGAAAAGGGCCAAAAATTTTATTATTTACGGAAAATGGCCATTTCCCCACAAAACGCGTCCACGTCAGCGCGTTTTGTGGGGATAAAATGCCACATCAGCCAAAAAAGCGTCCTTGAGAGCGCGCTTTGCTGACGTGGCAAAAACGCTCCCCCAAGGACTCGTTTTAGCCCATGTTTTTTTTAAAAAAAAAACTATTCTTGAATTTTTTAAAAATTTACGAGAATAAATCTTTATAAATGCTCAAAGTGACAACACCATTTTTTTAAGGTGCCATCAATTAATAAGGAAATATAACTTACAAAGGAAATCTTTATATAGACCCAAAGTCTCATTTCTCTTGTTTTTTTGAGCAAAGTGGGATATGAGATATGTGTATATATAGACTCATGAATAGTTTTGCAGCTTGTTCCTAAACAATGTGGGATTCCTTCCTCTTTTAACTAACAACATGAGATGAAATACTATACTATATTTGATATTTTTTACTTAGAGTTTAAATTTTTTTACAAAAAGTTAACATTTGTTATATTATAAATAAAACTTTTAAACTCTATAAGTAAAAAAAATATAAAATATAAAATGAGTATGGTAAAATATTAAAAAAATAAATATTTAAAAATTACTAATAGTTGAGTGATCATTTTGTAAGTTTTTATAATTCGATAGCTAAAAATATAGTTAAGTGACTACTAATGTAATTTAATCTAGATATAAAATATGAAAAATAATTATTATATTTTATGTATATATATATTTCTATAAAAAAAACTTATTTAACATAATTATATACTATGTTTAAATAGATTATCTATCTAGTCAAAATATCTGAAATAAATTTATCGACATTCATTAGGTGATGAAAATTAAATTAAATTAGAATTAAAAAAATTAATTAGTATAATAAAATATTAAAAATAAATAAATATTTAAAAAGATATATCAATTTTTTAAAATTACAAAAAAATACTATTTGAGTACCAAATACTCACCATTTATTTATTAATCAAACATTCATAATATAAAATAAAATAAATAATAAAAAATTAAAAGTATAACTTCTAAATTTAAATAATGGAAAATTATTTTAAAAATTAGAATTGCATTGATATTAACTTCAAACATTTAAAATTGAATAGAAGACTATTGCATGTACAAGTTTCATATGTGTAATTTGTTCTCTTTTTTTTAATAGTTTTTTTTTTTGTATATGTTAACAATTCTAAAATGCAACAAGATTAAAGATCTCAAAAGATAATTTTATAATATAAGAAAATGTTAACAAAATATAAAAAAGAAAGAAATTGTTTTGTAAAAAAAATATCAAATATAGTGTAGCCTTTAATTTCATGTTGTTAGTTAACAGAGGAAGGAATCCCACATTGTTTAGGAACAAGCTGCAAAACTATTCATGAGTCTATATATACACATATCTCATATCTCACTTTGCTCAAGAAAACAAGGTGTCGAAACCATTTTTATTCGAGTTTGAAAAATGGGGATCGACTTTAAAAATAAGGAGTCGTCACCAATCCTTTTTTGTTAAGGTGTGATCGGATCACCTATAAAAATATTTTGGTCTGCGAAATTCAAGAAAACGGGTTCGGGAGTCAGTTACATGCGAGGAAGGGTTAGCACCCTCGCAACGCCCAAAATTGGTACCAAATTGATTAATTGATGTCCTAATGTCGAAAAGTTTAAAACTATTTTAAAATTTTGTTCTTTAAAATTTTAAATAACTCGAATTGGATATTGAGATTCCTTTGTTCCGAAGGAATAAAGTATCACATCCAGCACGATTAGATCTGACAATTTGAGTCCTCGAATTCAAGATCATCCCAAAATTCTTGCAATTCATGTATTGAAATTTTGAAAGGGTATTTGGTTATTTGGACAAAGGGAAAGTCGAAACCCAGCACGATAGGGTATGATTCCTCGATTTTCCAAGCACACAAATATTGCCCTATTTTGAAAACATGGACGAAATTTTAAAAGGATATTTGGTTATTTGGTCAAACAGAAAACCGAAACCCAGCACGATAGGGCACGATTCCTCGAATTTCCAAACACACAAATATTGCCTTATTTTGGAAATATGTACAAAATTTGAAAAAGATATTTGATTATTTGATCAAACAGAAAACCGAAACCCAGCACG
The DNA here is from genome assembly GCA_005393395.2 of Gossypium australe. Classification (NCBI taxonomy): domain Eukaryota; kingdom Viridiplantae; phylum Streptophyta; class Magnoliopsida; order Malvales; family Malvaceae; genus Gossypium; species Gossypium australe. Next base: position 17,700,534 of record CM016625.1, on the reverse strand, counting down.
ATAGGGCACGATTTCCTCGAATTTCCAAATATCAAATATTACCTTGTTTTAAAACTTTTAAATAAGTGATTTTAAAATCGACTTAAAATGTTTTTATTGAATCACTAGATAATGAGAAACAAAAATATAGCATCGAGCATGGAATAATAATATATGAATACAATCTTTGTAGAAATGGATGACAAGAATAATAATATGAACATACAATTCAATATATACAATCAATAATCTCACAATTTCTATTTTGAAAATACCAACATTATTAATCAAGAAACAATAAAAACTAAAAATATAACTAATTAAAAACAAATTAAAATAAAATATAGCAAATAATATGTATCGGTTTAAGTAATATATACGTAAATAAAAAACTTGATATAAAATAATGTATATATAAAAATAATAATGATATATAAAAGTGTTTTGAATAAATAGAATTTAAAATAAGATCTTTTAAAAAGAACAAATGGGTATATTTATATATATATATAGATTAACAGTAAATATATACATAGATAAATTTAAAAGAAAATACATACTTAAAATAATAATAATAATAATAATAATAATAATAATAATAATAATAATAATAATAATAATAATAATAATAATTAATGAGAATAAACAACATGTAAAGAGAAATTTAAAATAAATAGTATCTAGAACAATTTAAAATAAATAATATATAATATTAATTTTAAAAAGGATAATTAAAAAAAAAGTAAACAAATAATGAAATAAAATACTTAAGGGACTATATTAAAAACAGAACAAAATTAGAGAGCAAAAAGTAATAAATTAAAAAAGAAAACGAAAAGGACTAACACGGCATGCGTGCAAATGATCGGGCATTAAGATAGCAAATATTAAACCAACAAAGGGACCTAAGTGGAATGCGCACGCAAAGAACAGGGGCTGAACCAGCAAATATTTTCGAAGCCCAGAACACAGCGTATAGGCTAGACTAAATCGAAATAGCGCGCAAATTATAGAGACCAATTAGGAAAAAAAGAAATGTATGGCAGGTCTAATCGAACAACAACATGAAAAAGAAGGACCAAACGTGCAAATTAACCATTCATCGCAGAACGCGCGGATCCTGAAAGGCATCGGGTCGGGTTGAATTAGGTCGCCCAATACTGTGTCGTTTTGAGGCTATGGAGATAAACCCCAAACGACTCCGTTTCTTTAATAGGGAATAATTCCCTTAAAACCGAATTAAAAATCAAATCGGCCATTCCCTTTTTTTTTCTAAAACACAAAACCCTAGCCTCTTTTATTATCGTTCTCAGCCGCAAAGAAGAAAAAAGGAATCCGGCCGCTTCAACGCCATAGAAATCGGCGATCAGTGACCGACTCAGGTCCGATCGATCGACCTATTCTAAACCAGACCCGATCCTGACCTCGACGACCACCTTAACTTCGATTTCGACAAAGAAGGCAGACCGTCGATTCAACTACAAAGGTAAAACCTTTCCTTTCCGTTTAGACTTTCACACGAACAATCAAAGTAAGGATTCCAAAAAAAAAGTGAAAGAAAACGAGTATTAAGAGCCACTGATCACCTTTTGGAAAGTATTTTTTTTTCGCTCTAATTCACTGTATTCAATATGTGTAAAAATAGTGTTCGTAAAAAAAATACATTGATTGGCCTTTTGTTTATATAGCCGAAACAAAAAAGAAGGAAAAAATACAATGTTCTTCTTTTTCTTTGCTGTCGTTTGTTCTCTTGTTCAGGTATGGAAGGGGCGTGGTTGTAGGGAGGCCGTACAAGCGGACGTGGGCTACGGGGTGTGCGTGGGGACACGCTCGATGGAAGCTGTTGCGGCGCTGGAACCCGTTGGAAGCTCTCCTAGGGTTTCTGCTGAAGCTCTTTGGTTTTGGGTTGGGATCTGGTTTTGGGCTTCAACTAGGTCAAGGGTTAGGTTTAGTGATTGGGTCTTAGGGTAATGGTTTGGGTTTGGATTCGTTTTGGGCTGGGGTTGGTTAGGCTGTAATGGGCCTTATTTTTTTTGTAATGGACTAATAAACTGTTAATTTTGGATTTTATTCTATTTGTTGTATTTTTGGTTTGGTTTAATTGGGCCCCGGGCATAAATGGGCTATTATAGCTGCCCCTCTTTGCTCATTGTTGTGTAACGAGAATAGAGCAAAGACTATAAAAGGGCCAATTTTGTCCTGTCTTGTCGAATCTTGACTTCATTCGATGCTTTTCTTCTTCGAGTAGCTTCATTCCATCCCACTGCATTTCAGGGGCCCGAGAACTAGCGCTTCATGAAACACCCCAAACCCGGCCCACGAGCTTTGACCAGATTTGGTATGTTCCTCAAGTAAACCGGTTCAAAATTCTTTTGTTACTTAGGAAAAACTTGTGTGATTTTTAAAAAAAATATTGCTTGGGTTGGGCTTGAGTTGAAAACAAATTTATCTTATGTTAAAACCCATTTATTTAAGGTGACAAAACATTTAGAGTTAATTTTAAAAGGAATTTACTTAAACCTTTAATTGATAAAAATCCATAAACATAATAAATAAAAGAAAAAAAATAAAGTAAACCACAATGGCCTTATTTTATCAATGATCCCAAAGTAAAACTTAAAATACTTAAAATAAATTGAAAGTCCAAATCATAAATTTCTTGCTATGCATGGCCACCTTTAAGCTCCTGCCGACCCGGTCCATTACTGCTCATCACCTGAAAAATATTCCCCAATGGGGTGAGTCAACAGACTCAATGTGTACACAACACTAAGTCATAATAGAATCAGGCATACAAATGATACACATTCAAATCATAGAATACAATTAATGATGCATTCCCAAACCCAAACCTAATTGTCCATCCGCTACACACCACCCGTACCTGCCAGTCACACCGTGGGGACTACTAAGTCAACCCTCCATCCGCTACACACCATCGAAGGCAGTCGCTGCAGTCGACGTGCTCATCGCCCATATAATTTGTGTCATTAGACACCATATTCAAATAATGTAACCGAAGTTACCAAATTTAGATAATGTAACCGGAGTTACCATATTCAAATTTTGTGACCGTAGTCACCATATTCCGTTGGTGAGACCGAAATCAACACCTTCTTCCCCTTTCACATATATCCCGTATGCCCCATAAATTTATATCATGCATAACATACTTAATTTCTTATTATTCACATGTTAAAATATAACATATTCGTAGTCCTATCGAAAGTAGGAAACGTACCTGGGTACTCTTACCATATTTGTGGTACTTAGCCATATTCACATTCTTATGCATATTCATATATTAAAAATAATTGCCATATGATATATCGAAAATTAATGTGAGTACACACATTCTTAATAATACATTTAATTTAAACATAGCCATGAACCTATCAAAACTTAGGGTAGGGTACACACCTGATTTGCTTAACGAATTCCTTGAAATCCCGAAATCTGATCTACTGCCTTAGATCTCAAATTCCTACATTTGATTAATCACTTACTACTTTAATAAAAAGCCATTCGGCCATAAATCCAAATCCTAGTAGGATTAGTATTCTTAAAACTTACCTTGAAATTCTCAAATCCCGAAATCCTTGTATCCCTCTGTCGAAATCCCTATAACTTCATGTTAGATCAATTTCTAACATTTATTCACAACAAATAACCCTTAGCCGTATGTTAAATATGACTTACCTTAGATTCTTAAATCCCAAAATTCACCGAATAACTAGGGAACACGCGACTTATGGTGTACCTTCGGGAAAAGAACTTCTCCTTCCTTGTAGTCGACACTTAGTAAATCCCGAAAGATCTCCTTACTTTAGGAATCGACAATCCTTGCTTGAGCCTTTAACAATATTCGGCTATGGCCTTGATGTGGATTAAAATTTCGGCTTCTTGATGAACAGTAGAGGATTTTTGGTTTTCAAAGAAAGAAGAGGAAGATATAAAACTTAGGAAAATTCGGCAAGACTAGGGGGATTCTGCTTTCGGCTTTGTGAAGAATTGAAAAGAGAAAGAAGAACAATGACAGAGAGAATTCGGCAGAGAGAAGAGAATTTGCTTAAGAAATTCGGCAAAGGAAAAGTGAATGAATGAATGGCCTCTCTTTTCCTTTTATAGCCAAATTTACTAGGCTAGAGTCCCTTACTTGGCCAGCACTCTTCTTTATTTGATAGCTTTATCTCTTTAATTTAAAATAATTAAAGAAATATCCTTTATTATCTCTTATCTCTTAATAAAAATAATATTAATAATAATCCTCTTTTATCTCTTCCTTATCTATCAAAATAAAAGGGATAAATCCATATTTATCCATCTATTATCTCTTCAAAAAATAATCCAATAAAAACCTTTATTATCACCTTATTAATCACATATTTATGAAAATAAAACACCTCCTTTTCTAGAAGCATGTGCCGTCCATCTCAGCCTTCTGGAAGCCAAAATAAAACCTCATTTATTTGCTTCCCAAGTGACTCGAACCCAGGCCCATTCCTCTTGTACATGGCGCCATTTCCATAGGCCCTAGGTGGCATCTTCAGGCCACTTTTCCAAGCCTGTTTGTGTGCCAAATTTCTCTAACTTTTTCTTTTAAGGCCTCCTTGCCCTAATTTCCTATTTTAAACTTTAAAATTTGACATTTCTAGGTCATTTCCAAGTTTCCTAAAATTTTCGATCGGCTCTGTAAACTTGCCATTTTCTTACATTTCCAAGCTTCCAAAAATGTTCACTTTCCATTTTTGAATCATTTCCATTTTCATTTCCATACATTTCCAGGTTTCCAAAAATATTCATGTCCATGCATTTCCAGGTTTCCAAAAATGTTCATTTCCAATTCATTTTCATACATTTTTGAGTTTCCAAAAATATCAAAAATTTATTCATAGTGCTTAAGACTTGTCATTTCGTACAGTTAGACTAAAAATGCATAGGCCCTTTCCAGGATGTTACACTTCGATCCCATTCCGATGTAACCTCAGGGAGAAGGGATTTGTAGCCTCAACCTACTCCACTGGGACTTCGAGGTGATAAGAATTCAGAGAGAAGAGATTTGTAACTTCGATATTCTTACTGAAACTTCTCGGAAATAAGGGTTGATCCTCAATATAATCTCTGGGAGAAGGGATTTGTAGCCTCCACCTACTCCACTGGGACTTCGAGGTGATAAGATTTGTATCTTCGATCCGCTTCGCTCAGGAAGACAAGATCTTCTATCTTCAATCTGTTCCGCTGCAAACTCAGGGATGCCAGACTGGGATCTTCGATCCGCTTCGCTCAGGAAGGCAAGATCTGCTATTTTCAATCTGCTCCACTGCAAACTCAGGGATGCCAGACTGGTATCTTCGATCCGCTTCGCTCAGGAAGGCCAAATCTGCTATCTTCGGTCTGCTCCACTGCAAACTCAGGGATGCCAGACTAGTGGCTTAAATATATTTCACTACTGCTTAGGGAGACAAGATTTGTCGTTCGATCTTGTTCCACTACTGCTTGGGGTGACAAGATCTATAATCTTCGACCTATTCCAATGCTGGTCATGGAGATAGGGCTGGTGGCTTAAATCTGTTCCACTACTGGTTAGGGAGACAATATTTGTCATTCAATCTTGGTTCACTACTACTTGGGGTGACAAGATCTACAATCTTCGACCTATTCCAATGCTGGTCATGGAAATAGGGTTGGTGGCTTAAATCTGTTTCACTACTGCTTAGGGAGACAAGATTTACCGTTCGATCTTGGTTCCCTACTACTTAGGGTGATAAGATCTACAATCTTTGACCTATTCCAATGCTGGTCATGGAGATAGGGCTGGTGGCTTAAATCTGTTCCACTACTGCTTAGGGAGACAAGTTTTTTCGTTCGATCTTGGTTCCCTATTGCTTAGGGTGACAAGATCTAAATCTTTGACTATTCCACTGCTGGCCCGGGAGATAGGGCTGGTGGCTTAAATCTGTTCTGCTACTGCTTAGGGGGATAAGATTTGCCGTTCGATCTTAGTTCCCTACTGCTTAGGGTGACAAGATCTACAATCTTCGAACTATTCCACTGTTGGTCAGGGAGATAGGGCTGGTCTCTTCGATCCGCTTCGCTCAAGAAGGCGAGATCTACGAATTCACCAATGTTACGATACCGCCCTCTGGGGGACCTATCCTATAAAATCGGTTTTACGTGTTTATGCCTATGCAAAATGGTTAGGATGCAATGATCAGAATGAATCTAATGCTCCTAACTAAATGTATTATGGACGACATTTGTATGAATGCAGAATGTCATGAGAATGGTCTTTTTACAAAGATGAGGATGCAATGATCAGAATGAATCGAATGCTCCTAACTAAATGATATTGTGGATGACATTTGCATGAATGCAAAATGTCATGAGAATGATCCATTGTTAAATGTATAAGGATCAGGATGCAATGATCGGAATGAATCAAATGCTCCTAAATAAATGTGTTTTGTATGAATGCAGAATTTCTTGAGAATGATCCCTTTTTAAATGGTTAGGGTTGTCATTGCTCATCGTATTATGCTGCCATCTTGTTCGGCTGGTATTCTCGACAGAAAACTCGAGGAAACAATTATATCTTGCTCGACAGATTTGTCCCACTGTAACTTTATGGTTCATCTTATCGTGACTTAGGGGTATAGGATCTGAATCTTTTCCCATCCATCCCACTGCGACTTCAAAATGTAGGATTTGTTTCTTCTTCAATCCATCCCATTGCTATTCAAAGGTATAGGATCTATATCAGCTTCCATCCTTCCCACTGTAACTCAGGGGTATAGGATCTGTAGCTTGTTCTATCAACTGATCACTCCCCGGGTGACCCAACCGGATGTGTATGCATGATGCTCGTATGGATGCAAAATGTCATTTTTTTCGAGCATGATTCCCGTTTTACACTTGGGTTAACAATGCCCATTTTTCGTCAGGATTGTATTACTGACACAATATCTTGTCATTTGTTCAACCACCATTTTTTTGACAAAAATCCGAAGTGATAGTCTCCGTTTAGATTCTTCCTTAAACTTGGTGAGTTTTAAACAATAGTCCAGTTTCAGTTTCTTGTATTATTCAGAAGGTTCTAGAGTAATATACAAAACTTCTTTCATGAAAATATTATTAATCCACTAATCGTTATTTCAATGCAAAATGCTCGAAAAAGATCATAACCATGGACATGAATGAAATTAATTAGGAGCATAGCTCGAAACAAATAAGTTAAGCAAAGATAGCAATCGCAATTAAGAAGGAAATTTATTGTGAACATATTTTGAAAAGAATAATATAATCAGAAATAACAAATGAAAACTAGGTGCCCTAGATATCGCAGCTTGAGCTTCTCTGTTCAAACTTCTTGAGGACCATTTTAAGCTCGATATGTGTTTAGAGGATCCGGAGTACTTTGTCGATGCCCCAAGACGTAGCATACTTCTTCATTATTAATCTAAGTATGGCAAGACTACTATATGCCCCACTTTTGTTCAAAATTTGAGTTGCCCTTTTCAGGTTTTCAACTCAAATCCCCTTTGGTCTCAAAGCGCCCTTTGCGGATTTTCACCTTAGCCTCTCCTTTTCTTTCTTCTTTTTGATTGAAAAATTTTGATTGATTTTTTTTAGTGCCCCTTTGCCAGTTTTCACCTTGGCCTCTCCTTTTAGACAGAAATTTGAATTCACCAGCTTGAGCATGTCTTTGCCATCCATCTTGGTCAAAGTTTCCAGAACAGATTTTTTTCACTACATAAAGTCTTTTCTAGTTTGGCCTCCATTTTTCTCTGAAATTCTTTTGTATATGAAGGATCTTTTTCAATATCAGGTCCCCCTTTGGGAATTTTCTAGGATGAACCTCTTTGTCGTAAACCCGCATCATCTGACTGTAACAGATAGATATTAACTTTTCTTTACAAATTTGATTGATCACATCGGGATTGGATCCATTCTGCCTCATCCATCCTCAATTCCGATAAAACTCAGAAAAAAAGAATTTCGACTTCAATGAGAAATGTGTTGCCCCGGTGACAGTCCTGGCCATAGAGGGTTAATAGTAACTTCTGTATGCCAATCTTTACAAGTCTTGGTCTTTTTTTGGCTGCCTTTGCTGCACTGTGATGTGGCACTTGATCTTCGAACAGACCGCAAACTTTTGACATTGTGTGGTTAAATATGATCTTTTCGACATTTTTTCGGTATTCTTTTTTTTTGTTCTGATGACTATCAACTTTGTAATATTGGCATATGAAGCGACTTTTACCATCTTAATAAAATAACCGACATCCACGAAAATGAATCGATGTTGGCCAGAAGCTTTTAATGAGACTGGCTTGGTAACATCCATGCCCCACATATAGGAAATCTTATTTCTGCATTGAGCTAGGCTTTGATCTTCATCTCCTTCCTTGGCTCGCGAAGTAGGATATGTTTTTCATCCAGTTCTATCATCCTTAACAAATCAGAAGATAGGTTAGAAATTTCTGTCATCTTCAAAGTCCTGAGATCCCTTAGACCCATATTTCATTCAAAAAGGGAGTCAGTAACAACGTCGCTCATGTCGTTGATATCTGGGTACCTAGGTATGAAGGCAGAAAATCCAAAGAATAAATGATTCTAAGGATGATTATTCATATGGTATGATCATGAATAAAAAATGAAAGAATATTTGAATAGAAATCCAAAGTACCAAAGAATCTATAGAAAGAATGGAAAAATATTTGCTCAAAAAGATGCACTTTATTGAAATAAAGATTCTGAACACAAGCCTATTTCACAAAATGACTCTTATTACTTCTAGGCTGAAAGCAATAACTTGTTTTGAAGATTACTCTAGATTAGCCTTGAAAATACATGTCTCTTCCAGAGTCCTATTGTTCAAAACACTCTCAAGTATATAAAGGCTGATGCTTGGAAAACTTTTATTCCTTGGTTTTCTCTTCGGATACGCCATTGGTGTTCTGGTTTCCCGATTTCTAGGCTTCTGATGACTTCTTCAAAGAATCACAGCTCTCCTACCTCCTCCTTCAATTATCACAATTCAATGCTTCGTTTGGTTCATCGAACTTCACAACCTCTATTTTAATAAGCCTTTCGACCAATTTCTTAAATGCTATGCAGTTATCAATCGAGTGACCCGTTATTCCCGCGTGATACTCGCATTGAGCATTTGAATCATACCATTTGGGGTATGGGGGTGGTCGTAACCATTTTTTGAAAAATGGGGATCGAATTTGGTTTTGAAAACGAAAATAAAAGTGGGAGTCGCCACCGATCTTTATTTGGTGTGATCGGATCACCTTTGTCTTAATAAAACCTTTGGGTTTACTAAAACAGTGTTTTTGGTCTATGAAATTTGAGAAAAACGGGTTCGGGAGTCGGTTACGTGCGAGGAAGGATTAGCACCCTCGTCACGCCCAAAATTGGTACCAAATTGATTAATTAATGTCCTAATGTTGAAAATTGGAAGAGATTTTAAAATACGAACCCTTTAGAAAATGTTTGGATAATTCGGATTTGGATATCGAAATTCCCTTGTTCCAAAAAGATGAAATATCACATCCTGCACAATAGGACATGATATTTCAACCCTTGATGCCAAGATCATTTCATGATTTCCAAAATTTATACATTGCGATTTTTAAAAAGGTATTCCACTATTTGGCCAAACCAGAAAACCAAAACCCAGCATGATTTAGCACGATTGGGCACGATTCCTCCAATGTCCGAACACGAAATATTGCCTAAAAAAATCTCATCTCAAGGTAACAAATGTCACATCCAGTAAGTTAGGACGCGACATCTCGAATCCTCGAGAATAAGCTTTCTAAAACTTATGTATTTTAAAATTAAAAGGGTATTCGATTATTTAGATTCAACGAGAAAAATCGCAACCCAGTAAGTTAGGGCACAATATTTCGAATTTCCAAATACCGAACATTGCCTCTATTTTAACTTATCTTGGGGTATCTAAATGTCGTGTCCAGTAAGTTAGGGCACACATTTCGAATTTTCGAGAACAAGTATTTTATTTAAAACTTATATTGCGATTTTTGAAAAGGATAATCTGTTGTTCAGATTAAATTAAGAAAACCGGAACCTAGTAAGTTAGGGCTCGATCTTCTCGAATCTTTAATACGAAATATTATTTAAAAACCTGATGCATCAAGAAAGATTAGTGAAATACGATTTGATTAAAAGAGATAAATTATGAAGCTATGTTGCGTAATGAAAACAAGAATGATATATGTAATAATACTAAGTTGACTAATTTAATGATAAAATGATGATAATAACAATAATAATGCAATGATAAAATAAAGAATAGTGATAACAATACATTTATAATAATAATAGTAATAGCAGGGATGATAATAAAAATAGAAATAATAGTAAAAATGATAAAAATGATAAAAATAAAAATAATAAAAATAATAATAATAATAAATAGTAATAAATAGTAATAAAAATAAGGTAATAGTAATAATAGGTTAATAATAAGAATAACAATAATAAAATAATAATGAAAATAATGATAATAATAATAATAGAGAAAGCAATAATAATAGTGAGTATAGTAATGGTAATAATAATGTATAAAAATAATAGTAAAAAATGGAAATAATAATACTGTAAATAAATACAAAAAATATTAATAGTAATAACAATAAGATTAATAATAATAACAGTAATATTAATAATAATAACAACAATATCAATATTAAAAATGATAAAAATAGCTAAATTAACAAAAGAAAATAAAAGGGGACTAAATCGGAATAAGAATAAAATTTAAAGCCCAAATCGTAATAAATTCAGACAAAATGGGACCAAAATCGAACACGCTTTTAAAGAAAGAGGGACCGATTGGGAAAATATCCCAGCCCTTATGCGCATCCATGGGTCAAAGACCTGATTGAAAACTGAATAAAGCTATTAGGTAAAATCTATGAAGACTAAAATAATGAAAAGGGGCCCGATTGAAAGTCAAAACAGAAGCAGGGGACTAGAACCGCAAATAGCCCGTTTGGGCTTTAAAACACGCGGATCCCTCTAAATCTGGTCGGGTCGGGTCGCACCAATAGCCTTATATGGCGCCGTTTTACTGATCTTATATAAAAAAAATTTATAACAAAAAACAATCTACTCCCCTTTTTTTTTAAAAAAAACTCTGGAAATCTCTCAAAGCCTTTCCACTCTCTTAGCCTCATTCCTATCAACCGATTGGTGTTCCTCCAGCGTTCGTCGCACCACCACCGCACCTGGTGGTTGACGGCGCACGAAGGTGGGCTTTAATGCCCTATTCAAGGCCGTTACTCGAAGGCAAGCCCTGGTGCCCCGAAACCTGAGAGAAGGAGCCTCCCTTTTTTAGGTTTCGGTTCGACTTCCACGACGGAGAGGAGGCTCCGACGTTGCACCTCCGGTGTTCAGGTAAGTTCCTCTTGGCTTTTCTTTTTCGATTTTGTTTGCAAAGGTTTGGAAATAATAATAAAAACGACAGTAAATAATAGAAAATAGAATGAAATCAACCTTTAAATCTTTGCTTTTTGATTTCTGATTTGGTATTTGATTGTATATCTCTGTTCCTTTTTTGTTCTTTTTTTGATTCAAAAAAATCTCTCCTTTACATTCTTCTTGGTTAGGCTTATATAGCCAAATGACAATGAATAAATAAAAATACAGTGTTGCTTTTTTTGCTTCTGGTGCCTGTCTATTTGCAGGTTAATGCGACTAGGGGCATGGTGGAGCAGGTGGCTTCGGCAGGGCAAGTGGATGGTGCCACAGGCAAATGGCAGGGGCGGTGTCAGAAGGCCAGACACTCTAGGTGCGGTGCACCTAGGGTTTGCTTATTTTGTGTCTTTTTTTTGTTTTTGGGCTAGGTTTTAATTGGGCTGATTGGGTTAGGGTAATTTAGTTTAGGTTTGGGTTAGTGTAATGGAATGGGCCCTGGGAACTTTGGGTTGGTTTAATGGGTTTGTAATTGGGCTTTGGGTTTGGGTTTAAAATGGGCCCGGGCAAAATCTGGGTCTTACAGCTGCCTCTCTTTGCTCATTGTCGTGTAACAAGAATGAAGCAAAGACTTTAAAAGGACCAATTTTGCCCGGTCTCACTGAGTCGCAACTTGTTTTGGTACTTCTATTGTTAGGTAGCTTCATTTTAATCTGTTGCATCTTGTTGCTTTAATTCGCACCACCGCCACTTTGGAGAGATGGGACTTGTAGTTTCAATCTCCTCCACTGCCACCTCAGGAGATGAGATTTGATGTCTTCGACCTGCTCCTGCAATTTCAGGAATGACAGATCTGCTATCTTCGATCTGCTCCTGTAACATCAGGAATGCCAGACTTGCTAACTTCGATCTGCTCCTGCAACATCAGGAATGCCAGACCTGCTATCTTCAATCTGCTCCTGCAACATCAGGAATGCTAGACTTGCTAACTTCGATCTGCTCCTGCAACATTAGGAATGCCAAACCTGCTATCTTCAATCTGCTCCTGCAACATCAGGAATGCCAGACTTGCTAACTTCGATCTGCTCCTGCAACATCAGGAATTCCAGACCTGCTATCTTTAATCTGCTCCTACAACATCAGGAATGCCAGACTTGCTAACTTCGATCTGCTCCTGCAACATCAGGAATGCCAGACCTGCTATCTTCAATCTTCTCCTGCAATATCAAGAATGCCAGACTTGCTAACTTCGATCTGCTCCTGCAACATCAGGAATGCCGGACCTGCTATCTTTAATCTGCTCCTGCAACATCAGGAATGCCAGACCTACTAATATTCAATCTGCTCCTGCAACATCAGGAATGCTAGACCTGCTATCTTCAATCTGCTCCTGCAACATCAGGAATGCCAGACTTGCTAACTTCGATCTGCTCCTACAACATCAGGAATGCCAGACCTGCTATCTTCAATCTGCTCCTGCAACTCAGGAATGCCAGACTTGCTAACTTCGATCTGCTCCTACAACATCAGGAATGCCAGACCTGCTATCTTCAATCTGCTCCTGCAATATCAGGAATTGCAGACTTGCTAACTTCGACCTGCTCCTGCAACATCAGGAATGCCAGACCTGCTACCTTCAATCTGCTCCTGTAATTTCATGGAGACAAGATTTAATGTCTTCAGCCTATTCCACTGCTGGTCAGGGATATAGGACGGTGGCCTAAATCATGTTTCCCTACTGGTTAGGGAGCCAAGATTTGCCTTCGATCTTGCCCCACTACTGTTTAGAGCTACAAGATCTACAATCTTCAACTTATTCCGCTGCTGGTCAGGGTAATAGGACTATGGCTTTAAATCATGTTCCCTACTGGTTAGGGAGCCAAGATTAAGTTTCGATCTTGCCCCACTACTGTTTAGGGCGACAAGATCTACAATCTTCAACCTATTCCGCTGCTGGTCAGGGTAATAGGACTATGGATTTAAATCATGTTCCTTTGTAACATCCTGAATTTTTGGGTCTATGCGTTTAATGTGTAGACATGTTTAATTAGTTAATTTGAGAATTAGAGGTGCAATTGGGCTCAAGGATTGAGCCGAGGCTTTGATTAAATATTTTGTATAGACACTTTAGGGGCTTAAATTAAAGTTGTAGTAGTTAAATAGACATATTGGGCTTATGGCCCAGCAACTAGGGGCACAGTAAGGTGAGCTATAAGTGGCGTCACTAGTGCATGAGGAAGGCCTAAATTTTGGTTGCTTGAAGCCCAAGTTATAGGGCTAAATTTCGGCACTTAATTAAGTAAGGGGGGACGGCACAAGGCTATTTTTTTGGGGAATTTTATTATATTTATTTTATGTGGATAATAAGTAGATAAAGGATATTATTTAGGGATTTAGTCTTTAAGGATAATAAGTAGATAAAGGCTATTTTTGAGGAGATAACAGATTAAGATAAGGGAAAAAGGATAGGAGCTATCATGTGTGGCAGTGTTGGACGAAAATCAATCTCTGCTAAAGGGAGGAATCGGTTTTCTATATAAAGAGGGGGTGTGTCGAAATTTTGAAGCCTCTCTTCTATTTTTCTTTTCTCATCTTCTTTCTCTCAAAAGCCGAAAGTTATTATCTTCTTCACCCTTTCTTTCTTTCTAAAATTTCTTAACCACTATTGTTATTCTTCTTCTAATATCTAAAAGCCGAAACTACACCTGTTATTCTTCTTAATATTCATTGGCCGAATCACCCTTAGCCACCTTTTCAATTCTTAAATCTTCCAAAAGCCGAAATCACTAGGATCTCACCTCCTGAAGTTGCCGAATCTTCTTTAGTGGAGTCTACTTGTGCCGAAATCTGAAGGAAACAATAGGTAAGTGTTGATTTCGGGATTTCAATGTTCTTTTGGCTTTTCAAAGTCCTTAGCTGAATGGCTATTTAGAAACTAATCCTTTATTTTACTATTATTTTCGGCATTCTGGGATTTGAAGAAGGAGTCAATCGCATAGATCTCTAAGTTATAGAATCGTGATACTTTCGAGATTTCAAGGTAAGAAATTTTGTTGATTTTAGTATAAAAAATCGGGTAGAATACTAACTATGGCCGAATATAGGAGAGGCCTATTTTTCACATCTTTTCTGGCTTTTCGAAGCAAAGTGTAGATTGGTTTAGCAAGGGGTATCTGCATTAATTAGGTGTGTAATTCTCCACACTATCTAGATCTGTTTGAATAATATATGATTATAAGTTTTATATGTATTGATAAATGCCGAAGACCCGGCATAAAGACGGAAACCTAAAAAGAAGGTCAAGGTAAATCACCAGGTTAGTGAATGCTTTGATTAAATGTTATAAGTATATTGATTTTACGTGATTGCATGGGTTGGGTTTGATGAAAGAAGGAAGTTATACGTTGTAGCGGTTTTACCGTGATCTGTTGTAGCGGCTTATGCCGTGATCTGTTGTAGTGGCTACGGCCATGATCTGATGATGAGCAGCACGACTGCTATCAAGGCGTGTAGCGGTGTGGGTTGATTGTAGAAATCCCCAATGGTGTGTATGGCTGGTACGGGGGCGTGTAGCGGATGGACACCTAGGACCTGGGTTGGGCTTTGCATGTTATTTTTTTGTTATTTATATTCTGATTAATATGTTGTATGGGGCTAAAGCCCAAATCTAATGGTGCATGAGGGTTGCACACTGAGTCTCGCGACTCACCCTTTTATTTTAACCATCTCAGGTGACACTTAGGGTATCAGACTGGGCTGGAGAGGAGAGCAAGGTGGCCATGCGACAGAGCTTTGAGGATTCAGCAAAAAGACTTAAATTAATATTTGATTTTTATTTAATTAATGGGTTTAGAATTTCTTGTAATAAGGCCATGGGCCACTAGACTAATACTTAAGTTTTGGGTTTTATGTTGGGCTATTATTATTGGGCTTTAAGGTTTTATGTTTAAAATACATTAAGACATGGATAATTTTTGGGCTATTATTTTTAAGTCCACCAATGCATTTTATAACTTTGTATTTTATACTTACTAATAAATCACTGAGTTTTCGATTTTAGTATTAAAACCTGACAATTGCTTTCCTAAGTGCTACATATTTATAAAACCACTCAAGTGACATACCAGATCCGGTTGTAGTGTTTGGGCCGAGTTTGGGGTGTTACAAATTGGTATCAGAGCCCGGTTCAAAACTCGGCTCTGGGGGTTTTTGGGCTCAAAACGTTTTTTAAAAATGGGTTTATGAAACATGTATATTTATAAATGATACAGGATGGTTTCCTCGGCATGGCACCTGCGTCTCCAGCCCAAGTCCGCCAGGTAAGTATTCTGAACCATTGTGTGATATATTTATGTGGGCTTAATGGGCTTTATGGGACGTAGGATAGTTAGATTAGAACTTGATGGACTTTAGGCCTAGTTGAAACAACTCCTAAAATCTCATAAGACTTAATTTCACTAAACAAACCTGTGAATAAGCCGCAAGACTAGGGTGTGGTAACAGGCATACGCATGTCTAGGATTGGATTCAGGAAAAGCTTGGTATTTAAGCAGTCCTAGTGACTCACCTCCTCTTCACTGGAATCCTACCTAGTGCGTAGTGACTGTTTACCTTAGCCAAGTTAGGGTGTGGCAATGGGCATACGCATGTCTAGGAGTGGATTCAGGGAGAGCTTGGTACTTAAGCAGCCCTAGCTACTCACCTCCTCTTCACTAGAATCCTACCTGGTGCGTAGTGACTATTCACCCTAGTTACAAGGACTTGTTGATGGGCTAAACCTTATAACTAAAACCCGAAAGGGACCAACCACCCTATTTTTGAAAAAAAAAATCCCAAGGTTTTGTAAAATTTTCAAAACATATTTGATTTGTGAAAATTTCCAATCAACCATGAACTTATAAAATACCTATGTTTCGAAAATTTACCTGAAAATCTCACGTTTACAAGAATAATCGGACCATGAAACTAGATTTTACCAAAAGTACCCCGGTTTAAAAAAAAAACAACATCAAAGTTTGAAAAATTACCAAACTACCCTTGTTTTGCAAAATGACCAAAATACCCCTAGTGGGTAAAATTATCGAAATACCCTCGGATTTCAAAATTATCGAAATACCCCCGAATTTCCAAATTACCGAAATACCCCTAAATTTTGAAATTACCGAAATACCCCCGGAGTGCAAAATTACTGAAATACCCTCGGGATTGCAAAATTACCAAAATACCCATATTTCACAAAATCACCAAGGACCCTATTTTGAAAAATTATGAAAATACCCCTATAGGATGAAATTACGAAAATACCCCTAGGTAGTGAAAACAACAACAACACTACTTTTCTGTAATGAACGTGAGTTCATGGATGTTAATGATTAAATGTATGCGTTCCTTAGAGGATATGAACTTGAGACTGTATTGTGAGTGCGAATTCGAAAGAACTACTTTTTAAAAACTATAATTCATAAGACTGTTCACGATAAATCAGTGGAAAGAATTAATGATTCATAAAATTCTTAATCAGATAAACGCAAATCGGAAGAATGAGTACAAGGGGTCGAGGACGTCCGCCGCGTGGACGCGGTAGGGGTAAGATGGCTTTGCCTGAGCCAGCAGGGTCTGGCCACGGGTCAGGAAACGAAATGCTGGATCCTCCAGCTGTGGAGGGAGAGTTACAGGATCAGGCGACCAGAGACGATGCTGTATCTCAGGCGATGTTGTGAGTCCTTGAGAGAGTTGCTGGAGTAGGCATGGGCACAGGAGCCTGGAAATCTGTGCCGGAGCGACTTAAGGCCAATGGGGCAGAAGTGTTTAGGGGAGTTTCTGGTGTAGCCTCTAACACAGCTGAGTATTGGATGGAAGCGACTGAGCGCATAATGGATGACTTAGATTTCACGGTGGAGGAGAAGTTGAAAGGGGTCGTGTCTCTTCTTCGAGACGAAGCCTACCAGTGGTGGCTCACGGTGAAAGAAGGTACTGCTGCAGACCTGATTGACTGGGATTTCTTTAAGGAGTCATTCTAGGGAAAGTATGTTGGGGCCAGCTATATGGATGCACAAATTCTTGAACCTGGTGCAGGTAAGTAAGTCTGTGGCTGAATATGAGGCAGAGTTTTTGCGTTTGAGTCGCTACGCTCGGGGAATGGTAGCAACAGAGTATGAACGTTGTGTTCGGTTCGAGGATGGGCTACGAAATGAGTTAAGGGTTCTGATAGCACCGCAGCGAGAGAGAATTTTTGCTGTTTTGGTGGAGAAGGCTAAGATAACCGAGGAGGTAAAACGGACTTAAAGACAGGAAAGAGATAAGGATAAGGATAGGAATGGGAATAAAAGGAATTTTGGGCCGTCGGAATCATCTGGAAGTTTTCAGAAAAGGCCTAGAACTGATGGGCCAGCTCGTGCTCCGACGGGCCAGAATTGAGCGTGTTCCACATGTGGGAAGATGCATTATGGAGAGTGCAGAATGAAAACTGGTGGATGCTTTAGGTGTGGATCCACAGAACATCTGATTAAGGACTATCCTCAGATGGATCGGGTACAGCCAGCGGGCCGAGGTTCTGATCAGGCTAGGAGAGGAGGTCAACAACCGCCAAGGGGCCGTGGTCAAGTCAATGGTGGCAATGGCACAGGACATTGTCGTGGAGGTGCAGGTTATGCTAAGGTGAGGCAGCCAGCTTTGGTCTATGCAGCACGTCGCCAGGGGAACGAGGACACTTTAGATGCGAATGCGTACTCTACCATAGTATACTGAGTGTTTCTTTTGGCTTTAGAATTAGAGTGCGCAGCGAAAGCATAGTGGTAAGACTTGGGTAGTACGATTAAGTTAGTTGGAAATTTCGAGGACGAAATTTCTTTAAGGGGGTAGAACTGTAACATCCTGAATTTTTGGGTTTATGCGTTTAATGTGTAGACATGTTTAATTAGTTAATTTGAGAATTAGAGGTGCAATTGGGCTCAAGGATTGAGCTGAGGCGTTGATTAAATATTTTGTATAGACACTTTAGGGGCTTAAATTAAAGTTGTAGTAGTTTAATTGACATATTGAGCTTATGGCCCAGCAATTAGGGGCACAGTAAGGTGAGCTATAAGTGGCGTCACTAGTGCATGAGGAAGGCCCAAATTTTGTTTGCTTGAAGCCCAAGTTATAGGGCTAAATTTCGGCACTTAATTGAGTAAGGGGGGACGGCACAAGGCTATTTTTTGGGGAATTTTATTATATTTATTTTATGTGGATAATAAGCAGATAAAGGCTATTATTTACGGATTTAGTCTTTAAGGATAATAAGCAGATAAAGGCTATTTTTGAGGAGATAACAGATTAAGATAAGGGAAAAGGGATAGGAGCTATCATGTGTGGCAGTGTTGGACGAAAATCAATCTCTGCTAAAGGGAGGAATCGGTTTTCTATATAAAGAGGGGGTGTGTCGAAATTTTGAAGCCTCTCTTCTATTTTTCTTTTCTCATCTTCTTTCTCTCAAAAGTCGAAAGTCATTATCTTCTTCACCCTTTCTTTCTTTCTAAAATTTCTTAACCACTATTGTTATTCTTCTTCTAATATCTAAAAGCCGAAACTACACCTGTTATTCTTCTTAATATTCATTGGCCGAATCACCCTTAGCCACCTTTTCAATTCTTAAATCTTCCAAAAGCCGAAATCACTAGGATCTCACCTCCTGAAGTTGCCGAATCTTCTTTAATGGAGTCTACTTGTGCCGAAATCTGAAGGAAACAATAGGTAAGTGTTGATTTCAGGATTTCAATGTTCTTTCGGCTTTTCAAAGTCCTTAGCCGAATGGCTATTTAGAAACTAATCCTTTATTTTACTATTATTTTCGGTATTCCGGGATTTGAAGAAGGAGTCAATCGCATAGATCTCTAAGTTATAGAATCGTGATACTTTCGGGATTTCAAGGTAAGAAATTTTATTAATTTTAGTATATAAAATCGGGTAGAATACTAACTATGGCCGAATATAGGAGAGGCCTATTTTTCACATCTTTTCCGGCTTTTCGAAGTAAAGTGTAGATTGGTTTAGCAAGGGGTATCTGCATTAATCAGGTGTGTAATTCTCCACACCATCTAGATCTGTTTGAATAGTATATGATTATAAGTTTTATATGTATTGATAAATGCCAAAAACCCGGCATAAAGACAGAAACCCAAAAAGAGGGTCAAGACAAATCACCAGGTTAGTGAATGCTTTGATTAAATGTTATAAGTATATTGATTTTATGTGATTGCATGGGTTGGGTTTGATGAAAGGAGGAAGTTATACGTTGTAGCGGTTTTACCGTGATCTGTTGTAGCGGCTTATGCCGTGATCTGTTGTAGTGGCTACGGCCATGATCTGATGATGAGCAGCACGACTGCCATCAAGGCGTGTAGCTGTGTGGGTTGATTGTAGAAATCCCCAATGGTGTGTATGGCTGGTGCGGGGGCGTGTAGCGGATGGACACCTAGGACCTGGGTTGGGCTTTGCATGTTATTTTTTTGTTATTTATATTCTGATTAATATGTTGTATGGGGCTAAAGCCCAAACCTAATGGTGCATGAGGGTTGCAGAATGAGTCTCGCGACTCACCCTTTTATTTTAACCATCTCAGGTGACACTTAGGGTATCGAACCGGGCTGGAGAGGAGAGCAAGGTGGCCATGCGACAGAGCTTTGAGGATTCAGCAAAAATACTTAAATTAATATTTGATTTTTATTTAATTAATGGGTTTAGAATTTCTTGTAATAAGGCCATGGGCCACTAGACTAATACTTAAGTTTTGGGTTTTATGTTGGGCTATTATTATTGGGCTTTAAGGTTTTATGTTTAAAATACATTAAGACATGGATAATTTTTGGGCTATTATTTTTAAGTCCACCAATGCATTTTATAACTTTATCTTTTATACTTACTAATAAATCACTGAGTTTTCGGTTTTAGTATTAAAACCTGACAATTGCTTTCCTAAGTGCTACATATTTATAAAACCACTCAAGTGACATACCAGATCCGGTTGTAGTGTTTGGGCTGGGTTTGGGGTGTTACATCCTTACTGGTTAGAGAGCCAAGATTTGGTTTCGATCTTGCCCCACTACTGTTTAGCGAGACAAGATCTACAATCTTCAACCTATTCCGCTGTTGATCAGGGCAATAGGACTATGGCTTTAAATCATGTTCCCTACTGGTTAGGGAGCCAAGATTTGCCTTCGGTCTTGCCCCACTACTATCTCTAGGGTACAAAATCTGAAATCTTCGATATTGCTACACCGTTTTCTTGGGAACCTGTCCTGTAGAATTAGTTTTATGTGCTTATGCTTATGCAAATGATGCGGATGCTATGATCGGAATGACTCAAATGCTCCTAACTACATGTGCTATGGATGACATTTACATGCATACAGAATGTCATGAGAATGATGATTTTTTCATAATGATTAAGATGCAATGATCGTAATAAATCGAATGCTCCTAACTAAATGATATTGTGGAGGACATTTGCATGAATGCAGAATATCATGATAATGATTCTTTGTTAAAAATGTATAAGGATCAAGATGCGATGATTGAAACGCTCCTAATGATGATGTATGAATATAAAATGAAATGATCCCTTTTTAATGCTTAGGGTTGTCACTGCTCGTCGTCCATCAGAGTCTTATTGCTGACATATTACGCTGCTATCTCGCTCTGCTGGTACCTTTGCCAAAAACTCAAAGAAACAATCATATTTTGCTCAAATAACTTGCGCCAATGTAACTTCAAGGTCCATTCCACGATACCTATAGGACTTTAAGGCTTATACCATCTTCAGACCCCCTCTCTGCAACTTCAGGGGGGTATAGGGTCTGTGTCATCTTCATTCCATCCCATTGCGAATCAAGGGTATAAAATTTGTATCATCTTCAATCGATCCCACTACGACTCAGGGGCATAGAATTTGTAACTTATTCAAACGATTTGGTCCGCTACACCTTTCCATTCTCTGGGTGTCATGACTAGGTGTGTATGCATGATATTTGCACGGATACAGAATATCATTTTTTCTCGCGAATGATTCCCCATTTACACATGGGTTAACATTGCCCCCTTTTTTGTCAAGATGGTATTACTGACGTAATATCTTGTCATTTTGTTCAATCACCATTTTTGACAAAATCAGAAGAGATAGCCTCAGTTTAGACTTTTCCTCCACCAATATTTCTATCCCTTAAACTTGAGGAGTTTTAAGTAATAGTCCTGTTTCAGGTTCTTGTACTATTTAGAAGTTCCCAGAGTAACATGCGAAACTCCTTTTGTGAAAATGTCTTTAGTCCATTAATCATTATTTCAATGCAAAATGCCTGAAAGAGATTGTAACAATAGACAAGAAGGAAATTGATTGGGAATATAGCTCGAAACAAACAGGTTAATCAAAGTTAGCAAATGCAATCAAGAAGGAAGTTTATTGGTAGTGTATTTTGAAAGGAATAAAATAACCACAAATAACAAAAATGGGTAAAATGGAAACTAGATGCCCCAGATATCGCAGCCTGAGCTTCTCTGTTCAAACTTCTTGAGGACCATTTTAAGCTTAATATGTGTTTAGGGGATCCAGAGTACTTTGTCGATGCCCCAAGACGCAACATACTTCTTCCTTGTTAATTCAGGCATAGCAAGACTGTTGTATGCCCTACTTTTGATCAAAATTTAAGCCGCCTTTCTCTGGTTTTCAACTCAAACCCCCTTTGGTCTTAAAGCGCCCTTTGCGGGTTTTTCGCCTTTGGCCACTCCTTTTTCTTTCTTTCCTTTCCTTTTTTGTGTTTTTTTTCGTTTTTTTGGAAAACTTTTTTATCAAATCTGAACTCACAGGATTGGGCAGGTCCTTGCCATCCATCTTGGTTAGTATCCATGTTTCCACAGAACAGACCTTCTTTTCTGTATAAGGCATTTACTTTTCCTCTGGAGTCCTTTTGGATAAGAAGAATCTTTCTTAATGCCAGGTCCTCCTCCTGAAATCCTCTTGAGTGAACCTTTTTGTCATAAGCCTGTATCATCCATTTTTGGTACATTCGACTATGAATACTTTCAATCAAGCTTACTGTAGACATTATGCTTCGTCTAACCTGGAGAAAAAGAATCTTAACTTCTAACCATTGCTCCCATTTTGTGAACCAACGAGAAAGACGTCGCCCCGGTGAAGGTCCTGAACGATGTTCAGGAAGCATAAAAGGTAAATGGTAATTTCTCTATGCCAACTTTTACAAATATCAGTCGTTTTTCAAAATTTTTGAATGGTTTTTGGCTGCCTTTGCTGCACTGACATGGTGTTTGATCTTTGAACAGACTGTAAATTTGTGCCATTATGTTAAACACATTTTCTTCTGGCATTCTTTATTGCCACTCTCTTTTTTCTTCTATTATTTTTTGAATTTGAATTTGATAACTGTTGACTTTGTAACTTTGGCATATGAAGTGACCTTCACCCTTTTAGTGAAGTAATTAACAACCACGAAGATGAATTGGTGTCGGCTAGATGCTTTTGACGAGATTGGCCACGTAACATCTATGCCCTGCATAGAGGAAAAAAGGGGAGGAGGCACATGAGTCTTGTATTCAATTTTCCTTTCTTGGTAAAACAATAGCTCAAACCTCCTGGCTATTGTAGAACCATTAACATGGGTTCTTTAAACACCAATCTTAACAGCATACCCACGTTTCAATAGCCTAGGCGTGTCTTGATGTGATCATGCGATAACATCTTTGAATTCTTGGATATAACTCAATGATGCCTTGCCTTATTCCTGTGGTGGGCTAAGCCTCCATCTTCATCTCCCTCGTTAGCTCGTAGTGTCCGCTGTCAATTCGTAAGGTAGGATCTACCATTTTTAACAAGTTAGGAAATAATTTGCAATCTCTGTCATCTTCCAAGTCCTTAGATCCCTCTAGACACATATCCCACTAGAAAGGGAGTTAGTAACAACGTCGCTCATGTCATTGATATCTGGGACCCATTGTGGGTATAAAGTTAAATTCCAAAGAATAAATGATTCCAAGAATGATTATTTATCAATGAAGAATAAAAGAATATTCAATAGATTGTATAGTATGAAAAAGAAAAAAAATATTTGTTCAAAAAGATGCATTTTACTAAAATAGTAATTCTGGACACAAGCCTATTTCACAAAAGAAATCTTATTGCTTCTAGGCTTAAAGCAACAAGTACGTTTTGTACATTACTCTAAGTAAGCTTCTAAATACTACAGGAATTTTTTTCGCAGTCTCATTGCTCAAAACGATCCCAAGTTCATATTTCTGCATTTGGCGCGTCATCTATCTTCACCATACCCATGTTGATGAATTTTTCCACCAATTTCTTGAAAGTAAGGCAATTTTCTATCGAATGCCCTGTGACCCCTACGTGGTACTCACATTGGGCATTTGGGTCGTACCATTCTGGGTATGGAGGTTGCATCAGTTTCATGTAATAAGGAGCTACAACATGCATATCAAATAAGTTCTGGCATAACTCCCTATACGTCATGGGAATAGGAGTGAACTGGGGTTTTTCTGAATTCAATCTTGGATTAGATTTTTGCTTTGGGGGGACTAGATAACTGGTAACTGCCTTCTTTGGCTGGTTCACTATAAACGGCTTCGAATAACCCTTGTTATACCCACTCATGTTATTCACATCCTTGTCTTTCCTCTTCGGGGCCTTTGAATCCCATTCTCTCTTTTTCTTTGTCTCTGCTTGGCCAAGAACAACAAGATTAACTCGATCATCACCAGGACCTATCGGAAAGTGTAGCAGTACCGAGGTATCAGTCTGATATTGGGATCCGATAATGATAGGTACCGCATGTGAATGCGTGTCTGGTTGAGTCGAGACACTTATTGGGGAATAAACGATGTCTTCATCATCATCCACACTATTGACCACTGGGCCACTTCTTTTTCAAGTCTTCCGGCTAGTAACTGGGTTAACTGGCCCATCATATTCCTTTGGAAATCTAGCATTTGTTCCAGCATTTCTTGTTGAATTTTTGTCAATTGCTCTTGCATCTACATTTGCATCTGCTCTATTCTTTCCAACCTTCGGTCCATAGCTTTCTAGGTTAACTGAAATAATTTCACCTAATTAGGACCTTTCTACAAATGCATATGGCGAGATGTAATGCTAATGCATGAAATGTAATGCAAATGCATGAATGCAAAGAGGCATCGATTCTGATCAACTTCATTTTAGAAAACTTTATTAGAAAACAAAATCCTTTACATAAAACGGACTACAAATATGCTTTCGCCCTAAGTCCTAAGGTTTTGATTTTCCCAAGCAATGAAGCTAGCTCTTGACTACGATCAGACTGTAGCTTATACTTCATGCTCAACGTATCAGCCTGTGATGCCAAAGCTTATAGATGATCAGCTACCTCTCGAATCTGAACTATTACTTCACCCATGAGGTGACCCCGACTTCTAGCTTGGTCATGGGAATGATGAAGCTCTTCCTTCCAATTCCCTTCTCTTGTTTCAAGGAGCTCGATCTGAAGTTCACATTTGTGCAATGCTGCTTCTAACTCTTCAATCTTACCTTTCAGGCTTGATCTTGTTCAGGCTTGACTTTAACTCGATCGCGGAATTATGGCTTCGATGGTGATGAAGAGACCATCTAAGATTAGCATCGATTTTCAGAAGAGTATTGATCATTTACCCTAACTGGTGCCATACACCGAGTCATGAGGCCATACTCAGAAAGATTCTTCCACTTCCATGGCCCATAAAGATCAGAATTTTTTCTATCAGGGAACAGACAAAGAAGAAATTGCATAGCTCTAGGGAGTTTAGATTGTATCTGTTCAACCATTTTTCAACTCTAACCATAGGTGAAAGGCGTCTATTCTGGTTCATCTCATTGAATATATCAAATGGGGGATCAATACGAATTTCTCCACAACGAATCAAATCCCTTGCAATGTTGTTTGAATCAAATCTCCCTTTTCCACGTCCATTTGGGCTATCTTGGCCATCAAGGCTTGCATTTCCATTGTTTCTGGTAGGCGCCACATCCTCAAGTACAACAGTAAACTCAAGCTTGTTGTTTGGTAGCAGACCTATAATAAATAAACCTTTTTTACCATCAAAGGCAAAATTCTTTCCATCCAAATCATTTTTGTAGGTCTTATGGACTCTGTCAATCACTTTCTTTCCAACACCCTTACTATCCACAGGGCGACCATCTTCATATGAAAGAAAAGTGTTGTAATGGTAGAAGTGTCCATCCGTACTTCCCACGTTCACTTTGAAGTGATTGGTGAGTATAGTTACCTTCTACCCTTTAGTTCCAACACCACGCCTTGCCATAGGGTGTCGTATAATCTTCTTGGCATCCGATTCTGCTTTGATCAGAACAACATCAGGAAGCACAGGCGGTAGGGATTTTAGCGTTGCCTCATTTCCCTCTTGCTCAAATGAATCCATACCCTTTGTTCTCTAATTGCCTTTGCTACATACAAACGACTGCATTGTCTTCCACTTTATTAAGGAATTCGTTCTCCATAACCAGCTTTCTAACGTAGAAACTGACCGTGAATCGCTACCTCTTAAAATACGAAATGATATGCACAAAAGAATAAAACACAACAAGTTAGTGCTATGGAATATAAAGTAAGTAAAATAAACAAAAACCTATCTGGGTGACCACTAAGGTTTGACATAGTTCTACCTAAGGTGGGCTCTTAGGGTTCACTATATGCGGTTTGGTTCTAAGGTAAGGGTACCTGAACCAGTAGATTCCTCGATCCTCACCCATTATAGGCTCATACGGACCGAGTTCGGTTTAGGGGAATACATTTCCCTATGGCCATGCGAAAGTGAAAGCTTCACGAAGCACATAGGTACGGATGTATCCCGGAAGCAATCCACTAGCCCATGCGGAGGTGAAGACCTCACGAAGGTGTAGTTTCTTACTCCCACTTAAGAGGGTAAAAATCAGGCGATTATGCAATATGATGCGCGAAAGTGAACTAAGTGTGATGAAAATGCCATTCAATTAAAATAAAACAAAACAAGTCAGTATTTCACACACAGCTTAAAGCAAGCAAGAAATAAAGCACCTACTCGGGTAACCACTAGGGTTTGACATGGTTCTACCTAAGGTGGGCTCTTAGGGCTTGCTATATGAGGTTCGATTCTAAAGTAATGGTACCCAAACCGGCAGATTCCTCGATCTTCACCCATTATAGGCTCATACAGACTGAGTTCAGTTCAGGGGAATACATTTCCCTATGGCTGCACGGAGATGAAAATCTCACGAAGACATAGGTACGGATGTATCCCGAAAGCGATCCACTATCCTGCACGGAGCTGAAGACCTTATGAAAGAGTAGTTTCTCACTCCCACTTAAAAGGTGTGACCACGACGGTCATGCAATGAAATGTGCAAAGGTTTCCAAAAGCTTGAAGCAAATAAAGGAAATATGAATACAATGATGAAGATCGTAACACAAAGCAGATGAAATGCAAAGAAAAGATCGTATATTAAAACCAAGTTTTCAATTTTCGAAAAAAAACAAGAAGTAATCAACTCGTGGTTTGACTCTCTTATTCGATATCCCCAGTGGAGTCGCCAAGCTGTCGTAACCATTTTTTGAAAAACGGGGATCGACTTTGGTTTTGAAAACGAAAATAAAAGTGAGAGTCGGCACCGATCTTTATTTGGTGTGATCGTATCACCTTTGTCTTAATAAAACCTTTGGGTTTACTAAAACAGTGTTTTTGGTCTACGAAATTTGAGAAAAACGGGTTCGGGAGTCGGTTACGTGCGAGGAAGGATTAGCACCCTCGTCATGCCCAAAATTGGTACCAAATTGAATAATTAATGTCCTAATGTTGAAAATTGGAAGAGATTTTAAAATACGAACCCTTTAGAAAATGTTTGGATAATTCGGATTTGGATATCGAAATTCCCTTGTTCCAAAAAGATGAAATATCACATCCTGCACTATAGGACATGATGTTTTAACCCTCGATGCCAAGATCATTTCGTGATTTCCAAAATTTATACATTGCGATTTTAAAAAGGGTATTCCACTATTTGGCCAAACCAAAAAACCGAAACCCTGCACGATTGGGCACGATTCCTCGAATGTCCGAACACGAAATATTGCCTAAAAAAATCTCATCTCAAGGTAACAAATGTCACATCCAGTAAGTTAGGACGCGACATCTCGAATCCTCGAGAATAAGCTTTCTAAAACTTATGTATTTTAAAATTAAAAGGGTATTCGATTCTTTAGATTCAACGAGAAAAATCGCAACCCAGTAAGTTAGGGCACAATATTTTGAATTTCCAAATACCGAACATTGCCTCTATTTTAACTTATCTCGGGGTATCTAGATGTCGTGTCCAGTAAGTTAGGGCACAACATTTCGAATTTCTGAGAACAAGTATTTTATTTAAATCTTATTTTGCGATTTTTGAAAAGGATATTCTGTTATTCAGATTAAATGAAGAAAACTGGAACCCAATAAGTTAGGGCTTGATCTTCTCGAATCTTTAATACGAAATATTATTTAAAAACTTGATGCATCGAGAAAGATTAGTGAAATACGATTTGATTAAAAGAGATAAATTATGAAGCTAGGTTACGTAATAAAAACAAGAATGATATATGTAATAATACTAAGCTGACTAATTTAATGATAAAATGATGATAATAACAATAATAATGCAATGATAAAATAAAGAATAGTGGTAACAATACATTTATAATAATAATAATAGTAATAGCAGGGATGATAATAAAAATAGAAATAATAGTAAAAATGATAATAATAATAATAATAACAATAACAATAATAATAATAATAATAATAATAATAATAATAAATAGTAAAAACAATAAGGTAATAGTAATAATAAGGTTAATAATAAGAATAATAACAATAATAAAATAATAATGAAAATAATGATAATAATAATAATAGAGAAAGCAATAATAATAGTGAGTGTAGTAATGGTAATAATAATATATAAAAATAATAGTAAAAAAATAGAAATAATAATACTGTAAATAAATATAAAAAATATTAATAGTAATAACAATAAGATTAATAATAATAACAGTAATATTAATAATAATAACAATATCAATATTAAAAATGATAAAAATAGCTAAATTAACAAAAGAAAATAAAAGGGGACTAAATTGGAATAAGAATAAAATTTAAAGCCCAAATCGTAATAAATTCGGACAAAATGGGACCAAAATCGAACACGCTTTTAAAGAAAGAGGGACCGATTGGGAAATTATCCCAGCCCTTATGCGCATCCATGGGTCAAAGACCTGATTGAAAACTGAATAAAGCTATTAGGTAAAATCTATGAAGACTAAAATAATGAAAAGGGGGCCGATTGAAAGTCAAAACAGAAGCAGGGGACTAGAATCGCAAATAGCCCATTTGGGCTTTAAAACACGCGGATCCCTCTAAATCTGGTCGGGTCGGGTTGCACCAATGGCCTAATACGGCGCCGTTTTACTGATCTTATATAAAAAATTTTATAACAAGAAACAATCTACTCCCCTTTTTTTTTAAAAAAAAAACTCTGGAAATCTCTCAAAGCCTTTCCACTCTCTTAGCCTCATTCCTATCAACCGATTGGTCTTCCTCCAGCGTCCGTCGCACCACCACCGCACCTGGTGGTTGACGGCACACGAAGGTGGGCTTTAATGCCCTATTCAAGGCTGTTACTCGAAAGCTAGCCCTGGTGCCCCGAAACCCGAGAGAAGAAGCCTCCCTGTTTTAGGTTTCGATTCGACTTCCACGACGGAGAGGAGGCTCCGACGTTGCGCCTCCGGTGTTCAGGTAAGGTCCTCTTTGCTTTTATTTTTCGATTTTGTTTGCAAAGGTTTGGAAATAATAAAAAAACGACAGTAAATAATAGAAAATAGAATGAAATCAACCTTTAAATCTTTGCTTTTTGATTTCTGATTTGGTATTTGATTGTATATCTCTATTCCTTTTTTGTTCTTTTTTTTTATTCAAAAAAAATCTCTCCTTTACATTCTTCTTGGTTAGGCTTATATAGCCGAATGACAGTGAATAAATAAAAATACAGTGTTGCTTTTTTTGTATATGGTGCCTGTCTGATTGCAGGTTAATGCGACTAGGGGCATGGTGGAGCAGGTGGCTTCGGCAGGGCAAGTGGATGGTGCCACAGGCAGATGGCAGGGGTGGTGTCAGAAGGCCAGACACCCTAGGTGCGGCGGACCTGGGGTTTCTTATTTTGTGTTTTGTTTTTTGTTTTTTTTTTTTTTTGTTTTTGGGCTAGGTTTTAATTGGGCTGATTGGGTTAGGGTAATTTAGTTTAGGTTTGGGTTAGTGTAATGGAATGGGCCCCGGGAACTTTGGGTTGGTTTAATGGGTTTGCAATTGGGCTTCAGGTTTGGGTTTAAAATGGGCCCGGGCAAAATCTCGGTCTTACAGGGGTTGTATTGGTTCCATGTAATGAGGAGCCACCACATGTGCATCAAATAGGCTTTGATACAACTCCCTATATGTCATTGGAATTGGTGTAAACTGGAGTTGCTTGGCACTGGATTCTTGTTTTGATGAGCCCTGATGACTAGTGGTCACAGCCCTCGGTTGACCTGCAGTGACCGATTTGGAATGCATGCTCGAGCTGTTCACTTCATTTTCCCTATTTCTCTGGGTTGATCTTTTGACATTTTCTCCCGCCTCTATCCTTCCACTTTTTATGGCATTCTCAATCATTTCTCCAGTCATTACGATGTCTGAGAAGCTCTTTGTAGCGCTCCCTAGCATATGAGTGATAAACGGGAACTTCAGTGTATTAATAAAGAGCATTGTGGTCTCTTTCTCCAAAAGTGGTGGCTGGACTTGGATGGCAACCTCTCTCAACCGCTGCGCATACTGTCTAAAACTTTCATTCGCCCTTTTCTCCATGTTTTGAAGAGTAATTCTATCGGGAGTCATGTCTATCACATGACTGTACTGTTTCATGAACGCTTGGGCTAAATCTCTCCATGAACCAATTCTGTCACGACTCAACTGGTTATACCATTTGGCTACTGCTCCCACCAAGCTATCTTGGAAGCAATGGATCAACAGTTGGTCATTATTAACGTACCCCGTCATTCTTTTACAAAACATAGTGATGTGAGCCTCGGGGCAACTTGTCCCATTATATTTCTCAAATTTAGGCATTTTGAATTTGTATGGGAGCACCAAGTTTGGGACCACCATAACAGCTATCGGCGCTTTCTATCGCTTTAAACTTTTCCTCCAACCATTTACATCTATCTTCTAGCTGCTTAGGCAGTTCTGCTTTTTTCCTCTCTCCTTCAGCTATTTCATCCAAATCAGGGACATTAGTAATGATTGGATTATCTTCTGAACCTCAGCCAGTTTGGAGGTTCACTGAAGCGTCCGCTTGGAACTGTTGAGGCCTAATCATGACAGATGGCCTTTCAGGTCGAGTTTGCACATGTAGTGGAGTAAAACCAAGGGGACATTGAAGATACTCAGTATTCTCCTCAACATTTACCATGGGGTTCTTTCCTTTATCCATAAGCCCCTTTAACAGCTGCGTTATCTGAGTGATGATATTTCCCTGAGCTTCCATCATTTTGTCCATCATATCCTGCTGAATCTTAGTGAGCTGCTCTTGCATTTGCTGTTGAAGTTTATCTTGCATCTCCCTTTGGAGTTGTTCAAGTTTTTCTAATCTCTGATCCATGTCTTTCGTCTTGGTTCGGGTACCGTAAGGATGTTTGGTGTCCAGGTTAATGCTGAAATAATTTTTATTCAATCAAAAACTTTCTACGAATTGTAATGCATATGATGCAATGTAATGCAAATGCATGTAATGAATGCAAAAAGAAAGAGAGACGTTGATTCTAAATTCAATTCCATTAGAAGAACTTTTCTAGAAAACAAATTTCTTTACATGAAATGGGTTACGTATGCGGCTTTGTCCTCATAGTCCAGGTGAAGACACCAATCCTTTTCTTCGTATCTGGATGTTATGGTCGTGTCCTGTGAACTTTCTCAATAGATGCCTCTTCTAGCTCCTTTAAGAAAGTCAAAAAGTGACGGCTCTTGAATAGTCTTTGTCGGCTTGAATCCTCGAGCAAGGTCTTGTATTCTTCTGCGGACTTCTCTCGTCGTTTACCTGGACTATATTTGAAGGACTGTATTATAACCCACTTTATCAAGTAATTCATTTCCTTATGACAAACTCTTCTATTTAGTAATCGAATATTAATCAACACCTCCTTTTTATGATGATGCAATGCAATGCAATGCAATGAAAACAAAAGAAACACGTTAGCACAAGAGAAATAAACAACAGAATAAAGTACCTAATAGTGTGACCACTAGGGTTTGGCGTGGCTCTACCTAGGGTTAGCTCTTAGGGTTCACTATATGTGGTTTGGTTCTAACGAGAGGGTACCTGAACCAGCAAATTCCTCAATACTCACCCATTATAGGCTCATATGGATCGAGTTCGGTTCAGGGGAATACATTTCCCTATGGCCATGCGGAGATGAAAATCTTACGAAGCACATATGTACGGATGTATTCCGGAAGCAGTCCACTAGCCCATACGGAGGTGAAAACCTCACGAAAGCATAGTTTCTCACTCCCACTCAAGGGTGTAACCACAACGGTTATGCAATGCCGATGCAAGTATTTTACCAAAAACATCAAATGCATCAAAGGAAACATGATTTTTCAAAACAATTTTCCAAAATTTCAATAAAAAAGACAAGAGTTAATCAATCTATGGCCTGACTCTCAACCAGTCTCCAGCGGAGTCGCCAAGCTGTCGAAGCCATTTTTATTCGAGTTTGAAAAATGGGGATCGACTTTAAAAATAAGGAGTCACCACCAGTCCTTTTTTGTTAAGGTGTGATCGGATCACCTATAAAAATATTTTGGTCTACGAAATTCAAGAAAACGGGTTCGGGAGTCGGTTACATGCGAGGAAGGGTTAGCACCCTCGCAACACTCAAAATTGGTACCAAATTGATTAATTGATGTCCTAATGTCAAAAAGTTTGAAACAATTTTGAAATTTTGTTCTTTAAAATTTTAAATAACTCGAATTGGATATTGAGATTCCTTTGTTTCGAAGGAATAAAGTATCACATCCAGCACGATTGGATCTGACAATTTGAGTCCTCGAATTCAAGATCATCCCAAAATTCTTGCAATTCATGTATTGAAATTTTGAAAGGGTATTTGGTTATTTGGACAAACGGAAAGCCGAAACCCAACACGATAGGGTACGATTCCTCGAATTTCCAAGCACACAAATATTGCCCTATTTTGAAAACATGGATGAAATTTTAAAAGGATATTTGGTTATTTGGTCAAACAGAAAACTGAAACCCAGCACGATAGGGCACAATTCCTCGAATTTCCAAACACACAAATATTGCCTTATTTTGGAAATATGTACAAAATTTGAAAAGGATATTTAATTATTTGATCAAACGGAAAACCGAATGTAACATCCCTAAATTGGGCCTAGTAGGATTGGGCCCATTGGGCCTTGGGCGTAGGAGTGTTTAAAAATTTTGAGAACAAGAGAATTGCATTATTTCAAGTTGGGCTTATTAAGAAGATGATTTTAGAAAGTTACGGGGTTCTATGAAGGTTCCA
Organism: Gossypium australe; assembly: GCA_005393395.2. Classification (NCBI taxonomy): domain Eukaryota; kingdom Viridiplantae; phylum Streptophyta; class Magnoliopsida; order Malvales; family Malvaceae; genus Gossypium; species Gossypium australe. The sequence goes on along the minus strand of CM016625.1, from coordinate 17,667,454 downwards.
GTTCAAGTTGGGCCTTAGTAAAAGTTTGTGTTTAAGCCTATTAAGGAGAGATAGTAAGTGACATCAAGGCTTATGGAAATAAAAGAGTAAATTGCTAGCATAAATGACCATATGGCAAGGAGGTTATGGCATCAAGTGAAGTACCTTGAGGGAAGAGGTTCAAATCCCATCTTTTGCAAATTTTGGATTTATTTTTGTGTGCTCTTCCAAGTGTCAACCATGACATTATTAAAGGAAAGAAATAAAAGAAAAATGAAATGATGACTAAAAAGATAAGGTAAGGAGGAAAACAAGGAAAAAGAAAGGAAAGAAATAAAAGAAAAAGGATAATAAAGAAGTGGGAAAATAATAATGATGGAATTTGAAATAATGGAGTAGGTAAAAAAAAATATAATGATTGGATTTGAAAAGAATGGGGTAGGTGAAAAAAAAATGCATGGAGGGTGTAATAGCCCGATTTAGGGGATAGTCGGAACAGTGATCTCGGAATCACTAAACCGAGGATAGAGAAAATTATTTTCATGTTATTCTATGTGTATAACATGTTTATAAACATGCATGAAATTTTTGGTGTCTCAATTTTTGCGATTGAGGGCTTAATTTCGAAAAAAGGACTAAATCGCATAAAGTGCTAAAGTTTAATTTTAATTGCTATAGGTGCAAATTGACTAAGAAATATTAATTGGAGGTCCTTAAAGTACAATTTGGCCTTGTCTAAATGAGTAGGCCGGCCAAAAAAAAAAAATATAGGGACAAGAGTATTTATTTTGGTCAAAAGTAGGTGATGTTAGGTGTTTTAAATGAATAGAATAAGAGGAATAAAGATGTTATCATCTTTTCACTATTCCTACATCTTCATCCACCGAAAATTGAAGAGAAATAATGGTTATGGAGCTCAAAATTTTCAGCAAACATTTCTCCTCACAAGTAAGTGATTTTTATGATCTTGCTTGATAAAAAATTGTACTTTTGGAATCCCCAAAGCTTAAGCTAGCTAATGAGGGGACTAATTTGTAACATGGTTGAGAGTCTAGGGACTTGCCATGAGAGATTTTATGCTGGTTCCAAGGTCTCGAAGTACTTTATCAAAGGTTCAATCAAAAACCTATCCCTCGTAATATATGACTCGGATTTTTGGTGTCGCGGAGAGCATCGCGTTACGGATTCCGAATAAGGTGTGTAATCTCATACCCTTCCATATACATATCTGAAATGGTGTGTAATCTCACACTTCTCTGAAAGTTTGTATGAAATATGCTGTTAATCGGTGGAAATACCGAATAAAACTAAAAACCGGCATCCGTAATCACTCGGGTGTGCGTATGATCGTAGTGGTAATCGTATTTCGTAATAAAACAGTTTCGGTTAGAAGCAGTGACATGTTTTTGAAAAATCACTAAAAATATAAGAAAAGGAATTAGAAAGTGAATAAGATATCAAATTAAAGCTTACTGTGTCTATTTTAATATGGAAGAAACGGAGAAGGAAAAGGAATTTTATATTCTGAGATATCTTGATTTTAGTGAGACTAGTTCTGATTAACTTCGGGGTTCACTGATCTGTTTTGGAAAAATCATATAAAATTGTACAAAATGAATTATGGGTTATAATTTATATGTATGGATTCCTTAGTGAGCCTAGTTTCAAGAGAAATAAGTTGGAATAGTATATGAAAACCGTACAGTGAGATATTTGAAATTAAGATAAGAGAGGTCAGAATCATTGGACAGTGAAACAAGGGAAACTTTAATGAATAAACTGTACTAAATGGCTAGGCAAAAAATTCTGAAAAAATTACAGTAAGGAGATATATGAGTCTAGTTTCAAGGAAACTTTACGGATCTAAATTTCTTATTTCCTAACTCGAGTTATAATCAATTTAGTCAGTATGACGCAGATGGACAGTTTTAAATTTTTATGCCCAAATTAGTAGTTAAGTCCAGAATTGCGAAATTACCCCGTTTGGGCCTAAAATGGATTTTTGACCCAATAGCTCCGAAGAGACCCAAATAGAATTCTGTGCCACTCGAGGCGATAGTAGGCCTTTGGAAACACCGTTGAATCGGAAATTACCCTTGGAAGGTAAATTACCGAATTACCCTTGGTGGGTAAAACTATCGAATTTACCCTTGGAAGGTAAATTACCGAATTACCCTTGGTGGGTAAAACTACCGAAATTACCCTTGGAGGGTAAATTATCGAATTACCCTTGGTGGGTAAAACTACCGAAATTACCCTTGGAGGGTAAATTACCGAATTACCCTTGGTGGGTAAAACTACCGAATTTACCCTTGGAAGGTAAATTACCGAATTACCCTTGGTGGGTAAAACTACCGAATTTACCCTTGGAAGGTAAATTACCGAATTACCCTTGGTGGGTAAAACTACTGAATTACTCTTAGAGGGCAAATTACCAAAATACCCCTGGGTTGTGCAAATTACCGAAATACCCCTGGGTTGTGCAATTACTGAAATACCCCTGGGTTGCAAAATTATCGAAATACCCTTAGAGGGTAAATTACCGAAATTCCCTGGGTTGCAAAATTACTGAAATACCCCTGGGTTGCAAAATTACCGAAATACCCTTAGAGGGTAAATTACTGAAATACCCCTGGGTTGCAAAATACCCTTGGTGGGTAAAATTTCTGAATTTCCCTTAGAGAGTAAATTACTGAATTATCCTTAGTGGGTACGATTACCGAATTATGAAAATGCCCTATGGACCGAATTACGAAAATGCCCCTAATGGGCCGAATTACGAAATGTCCCTATGGACTGAATTACAAAAATACCCTTTATGGGCCAAATGTGATATTTGATATATGGGCAGTTTGATATTTGTGATATGGGCCAGAGTGTGTAATTTCACACTTATCTCATGGGTTAGATATTATACCGTAAGCATTAGAATAAATCGTAAAATTTGTAAAATCGAAAAATACGGTATAGTAACACTTTTTGTGTAAATGCATGAAACCGGTATTAAGGTTGTGGAATTACAGATTTGCCCTTAATGGGTTATTTTGTTAAAAAGTGATATTTTGGGCCATATGAATTATTTTGATAAATTGGCCAAGTGTGAAATTTGAAAAAAAAAAGGCCTCATGTGATTAATGGGCTAAAATTTGCTAGATCGATTAATGGGCCAAAATTTGCTAGATCGATTAATGGGACAAAATTTGCTAGATCGATTAATGGGCCAAAATTTGTTAGATCGATTAATGGGCCAAAATTTGCTAGATCGATTAATGGGCCAAATTGTTAAGATTGATTAATGGGCCAAATTGCTAGATTGCTTAATGGGCCAACTTGTATTATGGGCCTTATGATGAAATTATTCTATGAATATTGTTATGCTTTGTATATGCATACATGATTGCATGGGTTGGGATAAAATTGAAGAGAAGTGCTAGTGGCTCTGCCACAATCTAGTTCGGTGACTCTGTCACAATCCAGTTCGGTGGCTCTGCCACAATCTAGTTCGGTGACTCTGTCACAATCCAATTCGGTGGCTCTGCCACAATCTAGTTCGGTGACTCTGTCACAATCTAGTTTGGTGGCTCTGCCACAAACATTTTAAATGGCTTTATGCTTGCGATTGGTGTGTTCGCGGGGTGGGTTGACTTGATCCCCACAGGTGTGCTGGTTGGTACGGGTGGTGTGTAATGGAAATTAGGTTTGGTTTGGGATTTGCATATCATATGCATATTATATACATGTTATTATGTTATAATTGTAAATGGGCTTAGGCCCAAAATATTGCTATCTGTGTTCCGACCCAGTGGATGATGGTAAGGGGATTACACACGGAGTTCTTGTAACTCACCCCCTTTCTCTTAACCTTTTCAAGTAATACTCAGTGACGTGGACTTGAGCCTTGAATAACTCGATGGAGACCATACTTTAGAAATGGTTTATTTGGACTTCGGACTACTTTCTTGTTTATTTTATTACTCTACTATTTTGCGTTAAATGTTGTAATCAGGCCTCGGATTTTCTTTCAAAATGCTTCTGCAACTCTATTCCCAAACGTCCCATTTTCGTAAATTGTTTATTTCAAATATATTTTCACAACCAAAAAGGTTTTTAAAGAAAATTACGTTTTCAAGTAAATAACAATTGCTTAAGTGTTTTGGGTTTTAACAAAGAAGCTGTAATTAGAGGTGTGCATGGGCCGGGCGGCCCGACCCGGCTCGAAGGCCCGCCCGAAATGTGGGAGGGTTTGGGCAAAAATATAGGCCCGAAAAATGGGCTTGGGCAAAAAAAGAGGCCCGTTTAGAAAATGGGCCGGGCCTCGGGTATGATTTTTTTGGCCCGGGCCCGGCCCGGCCCGAAATATTTTAATAATAATATTTTTTTATTGTTAAAATGTTAACTTTAGTATTATATTTGATTTATTATATTTTTATTTTTTTTTGTTTTAATATTTATTTTATTTTTTAAAATGTATTTAATTTATTATATTTTATTTTTTAATAAAATAAGTAAAAAAAATTTTATATTAGACGGGCCGGGCTCGGGTCGGGCTCGGGCCTACCAATTTTATGGCGGGTCGGGCCTGGACAAATTTTCAGGCCCATATTTCGGGCCGGGCCGGGCTCGGGCTTACCAATCGGGCCAAAAAAAATTTTTGGACCCGACCCGAACCCGGCCCGGCCCGGCCCATGCACACCTCTAGCTGTAATTCTCAAGCAAGTTTTTAACAATCTCAAAGATGGTTTAAAAAAAAAAAACTTCCATGTGACACACCAGATTCGGGCTTAACGTCTAGGCCGGGTTTGGGGTGTTACACCGAAACCCAGCACGATAAGGCACGATTTCCTCGAATTTCCAAATATCAAATATTGCCTTGTTTTAAAACTTTTAAATAAGTGATTTTAAAATCGACTTAAAATGCTTTTATTGAATCACTAGATAATGATAAACAAAAATATAACATCGAGCATGGAATAATAATATATGAATACAATCTTTGTACAAATGGATGACAAGAATAATAATATGAACATACAATTCAATATATACAATCAATAATCTCACAATTTCTAATTTGAAAATACCAACTTTATTAATCAAGAAACAAAAAAAAAAACTAAAAATATAACTAATTAAAAACAAATTAAAATAAAATATAGCAAATAATATGTATCGATTTAAGTAATATATACGTAAATAAAAAAACTTGATATAAAATAATGTATATATAAAAAATAATGATATATAAAAGTGTTTTGAATAAATAGAATTTGAAATAAGATATTTTAAAAAGAACAAATGGGTATATATATATATATATATATATATATATATATATAGATTAACAGTAAAATATATACATAGATAAATTTAAAAGAAAATACATACTTAAAATAATATGAAATTAATAATAATAATAATAATAATAATAATAATAATAATAATAATAATAATAATTAATGAGAATAAACAACATGTAAAGAGAAATTTAAAATAAATAGTATCTAGAACAATTTAAAATAAATAATAAATAATATTAATTTTAAAAAGGATAATTAAAAAAAATAGTAAACAAATAATCAAATAAAATACTTAAAGGACTATATTAAAGACAGAACAAAATTAGAGAGCTAAAAGTAATAAATTAAAAAAGAAAACGAAAAGGACTAAAACGGCATACGTGCAAATGATCGGGGATTAAAATAGCAAATATTAAAACAACAAAGGGACTTAAGTGGAATGCGCGCGCAAAGAACAGGGGCTGAACCAGCAAATATTTCTGAAGCCCAGAACGCAGCGTATAGGCTGGACTAAATCGAAATAGTGCGCAAATTATAGAGACCAATTAGGAAATAAAAGAAATGTATGGTAGGTCTAATCGAACAACAACATGAAAAAGAAGGACCAAACGTGCAAATAACCATTCATCGCAGAACGCACGGATCCTCAAAGGCATCGGGTCGGGTTGAACCGGGTCGCCCAAAACTGTGTCGTTTTGAGGCTATGGAGATAAACCCCAAACGACGCCGTTTCTTTAATAGGGAATAATTCCCTTAAAACTGAATTAAAAATCAAATCGACCATTCCCTTTTTGTTTTCTAAAACACAAAACCCTAGCCTCTTTTATTATCGTTCTCAGCCGCAAAGAAGAAAAAAGGAAGCCGGCCACTTCAATGCCATAGAAATCAGCGATCAATGACCAACTCAGGTCCGATCGATCGACCTATTCTAAACCAGACCCGATCCTGACCTCGGCGACCACCTTAACTTCGATTTCGACGAAGAAGGCAGACTGTCGATTCAACTACAAAGGTAAAACCTTTCCTTTCCGTTTAGACTTTCACACGAACAATCAAAGCAAGGATTCCAAAAAAAAAAAAACGAAAGAAAACGAGTATTAAGAGTCGCTAATCACCTTTTGGAAATTTTTTTTCTCTCTAATTCACTATATTCAATATGTGTAAAAATAGTGTTCGTAAAAAAAATACATTAATTGGCCTTTTGTTTATATAGCCGAAACAAAAAAGAACGAAAAAATACAATGTTTGTAACATCCTAAATTTATGGGCCTATGCATTTAGTGTAGGAATATGTTTAATATGTTAACTTAGGTGAAAGGGGTCTAAATTTGGGCTTAGAATTAGGCAAAGGCCCAGATTAAATTATTTTAAGGTGGCATCATTAACAATTAAAAAGGAACGAGTTTTGGGTCGCAAGGAGCCCATGTTTTTAGGCCAATTTCAGCACTTTAAATGAAGATAGGGTGACACCACACACAAGGGATTTAGGGGCCCAAAAATGTAAGTTTAATGAAGCCCAAATTTTAAATGAGTTAAATTTCGGCATTTAGAATTAATGAGGTGGACGACTACAAGGCTTAAAAATAGGAAGATATATATGGATTTTTATGTGATAATATCATAGATAAAAAGGAGAAAAGTTAGGAGCTTATCTTCAAAGGAAGTGTTGGCCGAAAATCCACCACTTAGAGGAGTGTAAAATTCGGCTATTGCATGGCACAGAGGGTGCCGAAATTCTCCTCTCTTCTAGCTTAAATTTTAAGGGCGTTTTTGGTATTTAGCAGTAGGTGTCAAAAATCTATAAATAGGGGGGCTAGCTCCTTGTTTCTGACATTGAAAAACCCTAAAATCCTCTCCCTTGGTGAAACACCCCACACCCGGCCCACGAGCCTGGACCGGATCTGGTATGTTCCTTAAGTAAACCGGTTTTCAAATTCTTTGTGACTTAGAGAAAATTTGTATAATTTTTGGAAAAATGTTGTTGTGGATTGGGCTCAGATTGGGAGCCTATTTAATCTTATTAAAAAAAATCCAATTTGTATTAAGGTGATAAAATAATTTTTAAGGTTTATAAAAATATATTTCACTTAGAATTTAATCCACCATTCGTTTGTAACAAAATGATTAACAATAAAGCAGAAATAAAGAAAATCCACTGGGCCTTATGGCCTTATTACATCAAGTAAAACCCAATAATAAAAAAAAGTACTAAAAGAAATAGAGTCCAAATTAAATAAAATCTTCAAATGGATGCATGGCCACCTCAAGGTCTACCGTCCCGGTCCGTCACTGTTCATCACCTGAAAATAGTTCCCACAACGGGGTGAGTCAACAGACTCAATGTGTACACAACATTAACATTCAACAAATCAGGCATACAAGTTCATATCAAGTTCATGTTCATATAAAATGAATGATGCAACCCAAACCCAAGCCTAATGGTCCATCCGCTACACACCACCCGTACCTGCCAGTCACACCGTGGGGACTACTAAGTCAACCCTCCATCCGCTACACACCATCGAAGGCAGTCGCTGCAGTTGACGTGCTCATCGCCCATATAATTTGTGTCATTAGACACCATATTCAAATAATGTAACCGAAGTTACCAAATTCAGATAATGTAACCGGAGTTACCATATTCAAATTTTGTGACCGTAGTCACCATATTCCGTTGGTGAGACCGAAGTCAACACCTTCTTCCCCTTTCACATAGATCCCGTATGCCCCATAAATTTATATCATGCATAACATACTTAATTTCTCATTATTCACATGTTAAAATATAACATATTCGTAGTCCTATCGAAAGTAGGAAACGTACCTGGGTACTCTTACCACATTCGTGGTACTTAGCCACATTCACATTCTTATGCATATTCATATATTAAAATAATTGCCATATGATATATTGAAAGTTAGTGTGAGTACACACCTGATTGGCTTAATAGATTGCTTGAAATCCCGAAGAACGATCTACCGATCTAGATCTTTATCTCCTAAATTCGGCCAAATATTAAAACATATTAACAAACCTATTTGGCTTAAAAACCAAATCTTAGTAGGATTTGTATTACTTACCTTGTTGCCGAATTGGATGATCAAGTCCCAAAAATTTGCTAGTATTCTTTTTCCTTGAAATCGGCTATCACTAGACATGTAACCATGTCAGTTTCCGGCTTTTGAAATAATGGAAAATAATTCTAAATACCAAAATTAAGCCTTGGCCGAATATCACTTACCATACAAATTCCAAATCTGAAGAGGATTCCTTGCCCTATATGTCTGTCGAAATCTTCATGTTAGATCTAATCTAACATATACATCATAACCCTTAATCAAATAAATTTATCTTACCTTAGATCCTTGATCCTTGTATTCGACAGTTGTAGAAACCCTTTTGATGTTGTAGTTGATTGCTCCTTTACTTAGAATCAACAAAGATTCGGCTTTGACAGTAGAAACAGAGAAGAAAATAGAAGAAAAGAAGATGGATCTTGCTTAAAGAAAAATTCGGCAGAGATGGGGAGAGAGCTAGGAAAATTTCGGCAAAGAGGAAGCAAAAGTGAATGAGTAGCCCTCCTGCCCTCCTTTTATAGCCAAAGTTATCAGCCTAGGAGTCCCTTACTTGGCCACCACTCCTCTTTTTGATAATATTATCTCTTTTATTTAAAAGATAAAAGCCTTTAATCCATCAATTATCTCTTCAATTATCTTAAAAGAAAATCCTTATTTATCACTTATTATTCACATATTTATGCAAATAAAACTCTTCCTTTTCTAGAAACCCATGCCGTCCACCTCAGCCTTCTGGAAGCAAAAATAAAACTTATTTATTTGCTTCTCAAGTGACTCGAACTCAGGCCTATTTCCCTGCATGTGACGCCATCTCCTTAGGCCTTAAGTGGCATCTTCAGGCCACTTTTCCAAGCCTGTTTGTGTGTCAAACTTCTCCATCTTTTTCTTTTAAGGCCCTCTAGCCCTTATTTCCTATTTTGAACTTTAAAATTTGACATTTCGGCATCATTTCTAAGTTTCCTAAAATTTTCGATCGGCTCTGTAACTTGCCATTTTTCTTACATTTCCAAGTTTCCAGAAATGTTCACTTTCCATTTTTAAATCATTTCCTAGCTTCCAAAAATGTTCATGTCTATGCATTTCTAGGTTTCCAAAAATGTTCATTTCCAATTTATTTCCATTCATTTCCGGGTTTCCAGAAATGTTCGAAATTTATTCCTAGTACATAAAACATGTCACTTCGTACAATTAAACCGAAAATGCATAGGCCCTTTCCAGGATGTTACAGTTCTACCCTCCTTAAAAATAATTTCATCCTCGAAATTACTTATTAACAGTCGTACAATCCTTCTCACCGCACTATGCTTACGCTGCGCACTCTGATCTTAATAGAACCATCATACTTTCTAGGCACAATCTCTAAGTTCACGTCCCCTAGAACTCATTTCTAACGTCGCGATTTAATCTGATTAAAAAGTTATATGCATTAGTACTTGTTTCACTTATTACCCGCGAAGAAATTTTATGAAAAGAGTTTTAGGAGTGGTTCTTTTGTATTCATACATACACACAGTCTTTCCATTCATTCATACATCCATCAAACAATCATGAACTTTTGTTCATTCAGAGAAAGGTTGTAGTTTTCATTGTTGTTGCTTTTGCACTACCCAGGGGTATTTTCGTAATTTTGTCCTACAGGGTTATTTTCGAAATTTTCAAAAGAAAAAGTTCCTTGGTGATTTTTTCAAAAAGTATTTTGGTAATTTTTAAATTTTCGAGGGTATTTTGGAAAATTTTGAAATCCGGGGTCATTTCGGTAATTTTGAATCTTGGGGGTATTTTGGTAGTAAACTAGGGTAAATTTGTAAAGCTTAATAATTCAGGGGTATTTCCAAATTTGCAAAACTTTGAGGGTTATTTTTGAGAATTTTATTTTTCCAAAACGGTGACGTTGCAAAAATTTTGAAAATCAGGGTCATTTTGGTAATTTTGTAAGTTAGGGGCAATTTTGTAATTTTCCAAAATCAAGGTATTTTTGATAGTTTACAAATTAGGGTTTTTGAACTTGGTATAAAATAGTGAGATTTTGGTAAAATTGTTGGGTACTTGGGCATTTTATAAACTAAGGGCATTTTTGTAATTTTACCACTAGGGGCATTTTAGTAATTTTGTAAACTAGAAGTTTTTGGAAAATTTTCGAAAATAACAATTTTCTCAGTTCAAAAGAGTGATTTGTTGAAATATTTTTTTTTAAAAAAAACTAGGGTTTCCATAAAAAACACGGCTAGTTCCCTTTCGGGTTTTAGTTAGGGGTTTAACCTATGAATAAGTCCTCTTGGTTAGGGTGAACCGAAGCTACGCACCAGGTAGGATTCGAGTGGAGAGAAGGTGAGTCACGCGGACTGCTTAAATACCAAGCTCCCACCGAATACCAATCTTAGACATGCGCACAATGGTTGCCACACCCTAACTCGGCGACTTAGCCACAGGTTTGTTCAATTAAACATTTAAAATCTTATGTAACTGTTGGGGTAAGCTAGTCTTAGAGTTCAAGTACCTATCATACTATCTACGTTCCATTCCATTTCTACCCTTCTACAAATCACAATATAAATCACACAAAGGATAGGGGTACTTACCTGGTGGACTTCGGGTCGGAGACTTAGGTGCCATGCCAAAAAACCTGCTTAGTTAAAAATACTTTCATAAAAACTCATTTGGGCTCGATTTGAAAACGTTTTGGGCCTTAAACCCAAGGCCGAGGGTTTGAAACTGGGCTTTGATACCAAGCTGAAACACCCCACACCCGGCCCACGAGCCTGGACCAGATCTGGTATGTTCCTTAAGTAAACCGGTTTTCAAATTCTTTGTGACTTAGAGAAAATTTGTATAATTTTTGGAAAAATGTTGTTATGGATTGGGCTCAGATTGGGAGTCCATTTAATCTTATTAAAAAAAATCCAATTTGTATTAAGGTGACAAAATAATTTTTTAAGGTTTATAAAAATATATTTCACTTAGAATTTAATCCACCATTCGTTTGTAACAAAATGATTAACAATAAAGCAGAAATAAAGAAAATCCACTGGGCCTTATGGCCTTATTACATCAAGTAAAACCCAATAATAATAAAAAAGTACTAAAAGAAATAGAGTCTAAATTAAATAAAATCTTCAAATGGATGCATGGCCACCTCAAGGTCTACCGTCCCGGTCCGTCACTGTTCATCACCTGAAAATAGTTCCCACAACGGGGTGAGTCAACAGACTCAATGTGTACACAACATTAACATTCAACAAATCAGGCATACAAGTTCATATCAAGTTCATGTTCATATAAAATGAATGATGCAACCCAAACCCAAGCCTAATGGTCCATCCGCTACACACCACCCGTACCTGCCAGTCACACCGTGGGGACTACTAAGTCAACCCTCCATCCGCTACACACCATCGAAGGCAGTCGCTGCAGTCGACGTGCTCATCGCCCATATAATTTGTGTCATTAGACACCATATTCAAATAATGTAACCGAAGTTACCAAATTCAGATAATGTAACCGGAGTTACCATATTCAAATTTTGTGACCGTAGTCACCATATTCCGTTGGTGAGACCGAAGTCAACACCTTCTTCCCCTTTCACATAGATCCCGTATGCCCCATAAATTTATATCATGCATAACATACTTAATTTTTCATTATTCACATGTTAAAATATAACATATTCGTAGTCCTATCGAAAGTAGGAAACGTACTTGGGTACTCTTACCACATTTGTGGTACTTAGCCACATTCACATTCTTATGCATATTCATATATTAAAATAATTGCCATATGATATATTGAAAGTTAGTGTGAGTACACACCTGATTGGCTTAATAGATTCCTTGAAATCCCGAAGAACGATCTACCGATCTAGATCTTTATCTCCTAAATTCAGCCAAATATTAAAACATATTAACAAACCTATTTGGCTTAAAAACCAAATCCTAGTAGGATTTGTATTACTTACCTTGTTGCCGAATTGGATGATCAAGTCCCAAAAATTTGCTAGTATTCTTTTTCCTTGAAATCGGCTATCACTAGACATGTAACCATGTCAGTTTCCGGCTTTTGAAATAATGGAAAATAATTCTAAATACCAAAATTAAGCCTTGGCCGAATATCACTTACCATACAAATTCCAAATCTGAAGAGGATTCCTTGCCCTATATGTCTGTCGAAATCTTCATGTTAGATCTAATCTAACATATACATCATAACCCTTAATCAAATAAATTTATCTTACCTTAGATCCTTGATCCTTGTATTCGATAGTTGTAGAAACCCTTTTGATGTTGTAGTTGATTGCTCCTTTACTTAGAATCAACAAAGATTCGGCTTTGACAGTAGAAACAGAGAAGAAAATAGAAGAAAAGAAGATGGATCTTGCTTAAAGAAAAATTCGGCAGAGAGGAGGAGAGAGCTAGGAAAATTTCGGCAAAGAGGAAGCAAAAGTGAATGAGTAGCCCTCCTGCCCTCCTTTTATAGCCAAAGTTATCAGCCTAGGAGTCCCTTACTTGGCCACCACTCCTCTTTTTGATAATATTATCTCTTTTATTTAAAAGATAAAAGCCTTTAATCCATCAATTATCTCTTCAATTATCTTAAAAGAAAATCCTTTATTTATCACTTATTATTCACATATTTATGCAAATAAAACTCTTCCTTTTCTAGAAACCCATGCCGTCCACCTCAGCCTTCTAGAAGCAAAAATAAAACTTATTTATTTGCTTCTCAAGTGACTCGAACTCAGGCTTATTTCCCTGCATGTGACGCCATCTCCTTAGGCCTTAAGTGGCATCTTCAGGCCACTTTTCCAAGCCTGTTTGTGTGTCAAACTTCTCCATCTTTTTCTTTTAAGGCCCTCTAGCCCTTATTTCCTATTTTGAACTTTAAAATTTGACATTTCGGCATCATTTCTAAGTTTCCTAAAATTTTCGATCGGCTCTGTAACTTGCCATTTTTCTTACATTTCCAAGTTTCCAGAAATGTTCACTTTCCATTTTTGAATCATTTCCTAGCTTCCAAAAATGTTCATGTCTATGCATTTCTAGGTTTCCAAAAATGTTCATGTCTATGCATTTCTAGGTTTCCAAAAATGTTCATTTCCAATTTATTTCCATTCATTTCCGGGTTTCCAGAAATGTTCGAAATTTATTCCTAGTACATAAAACTTGTCACTTCGTACAATTAAACCGAAAATGCATAGGCCCTTTCCAGGATGTTACACTTGGTGCCGAAATTCCCTAGCCTCTCCCTCTCCAAATTTATTTCTTCAATTTCTTCAAAACCTGAGACTTTTCCCTACTTTCTTTTCCCTTGTGCCGATTTCTCTAAAAAGCTGAAGCATCCATAGCTTTTTCTTTTATTCATCCTATTTGAGAAATTATTCTATACTTCCGGCATTTAAATCTTCCATTGGCATTGCCGAATCCTCTCTCTAGTGCTAGCTGAATCTCCTAAGCTAAGGTAAGAGTCGATTTTTGTTTAGTTCTCATAATCTATTCCCAGTTTTTGAAAAGCAAAAGCCGAAAGCTAATAGTTTAATGGTTTTCGAGATTTGAAGGAAGCTTGGTCGACTAGATCTAAAAGCCGAAAATCATTAGTCTTCAATTTCGAGATTTTAAGGTAAGAAGAGTTGTTTATTCAAATACATAAAATTGGGTAGAACACTAACCATGGCCGAATATAGGAGAGGCCCTAGTTTCACATCCTTCTGGCTTTTTCAGCAAAGTTGTAGATCAGTTTAGCAAGGGTATCAACATTAATCAGGTGTGTAGACCTCTAACACACTACTAATAAACCTGTATGTATATCTATTCAAGTATGTTATGGGCTAAAAAGTCGAAATAAGGCTGTATAGACAGTCGAATGGAACCCTAAATGGGTTAAGCAATGATGCCAGGTACGTAAACATAGAGCTCCCTATGTGTATCGAAAAATATATATATGACTGCATGATGTTTCCTTTATGTGTGTATGCATGGGATGGGATATTGATATGATGAAGGGGAAGTGCATGATAGGTCACGCAGTGATCGGTGGTAGAAAACCCACAAATATAAATGCTAGGTCACATTGTGATCGGTGGCTATGCCACGTTTAATGATTCCTACCTAATAGGAATAGGCAGTACGGCTGTCGTTTTGGTGTGTAGCGGATGGAGGGTTGATTGTAGAAATCCCCCAAGGTGTGATGGTTGGTACGGGTTGGTGTGTAGAGGATGGAAACCTAGGATGGGTTGGGTTATTCATTCTTTATTATTTATTATGTGATTATGATTGATGCCTTCCTGTATGGGCCAGGGCCCATAATGTGTTTGTGGGCTCAGGTCGATGTGTGTTTTGAGATTTATACACTGAGTCTTTGTGACTCACGCTTTCCTTTTCTCTACTCTTCCAGATGAACAGTAGATCGTGGACATGGGAGCCGAGACGGACTCGAGGGGCCATCAAGTTCTATTTCTACAAGTTATTTTCTTTTGAGATTTCTTTAGGTTTAATTTATTTCAATGTTATTTCGAGAATATTTATGTAATAAGGCCCCCAGTTTTCATGCAACTAAGTCGTTTTCAATGTTAAGCACTTTATGAATTTTATGATAAGGTTTATTTATACTTAATAATACTTAATACAATGTTTCATTTTTAAAATGTCGCTTATTTACTTAAATATTGTCTAATTAACTCACATATTTCAAAAACCATCAAAGCAAAGGTTTTCAAAGCAAATATGTCACTCATTTTATGTTGATTTATTTTACACTTAATTTTGCATGTAAAGTTCATATTTACTTAGGAGTTTTTTGTATCTTTCGTTGTTTACTGTTTTATACCTTATGTTTATTTATCCACGTTTTTTTATTTGTTTATGATTTTTATGTTTGCTTTAGTATAGTTATTCTATTATTTATATCATTGGTTATTTCATATTATTCTTTCTTTAATTATCTACATTAGTATTATTTGCTAACATGACTTGTAATTATATTTGGTATGTATGTTGTAATATATTAATGCAATATCTTACTCAAACCATTTTTAAAAAAAAAAACACATTTTGTTAAATTGTCGCAGTTTATTTAAAAGTTTTTTTAATACAACGATGAATGATATTTGGGGACTTTGGGAAAGACTATAACTTAACTCACTGGGTTTTAATTTTTCTCATGGAACTTAAGGTATCAAGTATCCTCTTTTTTAAAAACCCATAAATTTCAAATCAAAACTTATCGAAAATTCAAAATGTTATATCTTAACTTATTAGATATAATGTTTCATATTTTGAGGTAAGGATTTTCTGCAAATAAAGGTAAGCTTAATTTCGAAGCCTTAAGATGTTACATCCTAACTTATTGGGTGTGACATTTTATTTCTTTGAGATAAGTGAGTTTTAGTTTTCTTTCAAATAAAAGGATCGTAGTTTAATTTTTCTTTAAATCTTCAACATTAGGACATGATTTTATCAATTAGGTACCAATTTTTGGGTGTTACGAGGGCGCTAACCCTTCCTCGTACGTAACTGACTCCCGAACCTATTTTTCTCGAATTTCGTAGGCCAAAATTAATGTTTTAAATAAAACATGTTTTATAAGGTGGTCTGATCATACCTAAGCAAAAAAGATCGGTGGCGACTCCCATTTTTGTTTTTAAGTCGATCCTCGTTTTTCATAAAACTTTAAAAATGGTTTCGATAGCTTGGTGACTCCGCCGGGATCAATAAGAGAGTCAAGCCGTAAAATTGATTATTTCCTGTCCTTTTGTCCAAATTTAAAAATTTGATTTGAAAAACTATGATCCTTTTTATTGCATGTGGTTCTAATTTTATAAAATATCTCTGCATTGCATTGCATGACCGTTGTGGCCGCACCTTTAATGGGAGCGAGAAACTATGCCTTCGTGAGGTTTTCACCTCCGCATGGGCTAGTGGATTGCTTCCGGGATACATCTGTACCTATGTCTTCGTGAAGTTTTCACTTCTGCATGGCTATAGGGAAATGTATTCCCCTGAACCGAACTCGGTCCGTATGAGCCTATAATGGGTGAGAATCGAAGAATCTGCTGGTTCAAGTACCTCAGCTTTAGAGCTAAACCACACGTAGAAAACATAAGGACTCACCCTAAGTAGAACTATACTAAACCTTAGTGGTCACCCAGATAGGTGTTTTCTTATTTTATTTGTGTTATGTTTCATTTCATGGTACTAACTTGTTATGCTTTATTTTTGGTGCATGTCATTTCATATTTTAAAGAAGTATCGATTCGCGGTCAGTTTCTAAGCTAGAAAGCTGGTTATGGAGAATGAATTCCTTGATAAAGTGGAAGACAATGCAGCTGTCCGCATGTGGTTAGAGCAAACGCAATTAGAGAAAGGGAATAACTTAGCTCAGGGGTATGTGTTGGAGCTATGGGATTTCACTCGTATTAGTATCGCGCAAAATGATCTCCAAGAGTTGAAAGAAATTTGGAACCAGTGAGATGATGAGGCTAAGCAGCTGTTCTATCGTAATTATGGTGATCTGCCCTACTTGCTCGACATCAAGGTAGATAAGCATCTGTTCTGGGCTATGACTCAGTTTTGGAACTCTGCCTATAGCTATTTCACTTTCGGAAAGGTAGATTTAGTGCCCACGGTGGAGGAATATACAACCTTGCTTCGCTGTCCAAGGATACAAGTCGACAAAACTTATTCTAGGGCTACTAGTGTCCCAATTTTTGTGAAGAAGTTAATGAATATCACCGGGATGAGTGAACAGTGGGTTGAGGCCAGAATGCAGAAGAAAGGTGAAAGTAAATGCATTCCTTGGGTAAGTTTGAGAGACCTGGTCTCAGCACATCTAGATGTAAAGAAAAAGGTCGACGTCTTTCCCTTGTGTATTTATGGTTTGGTAATTTTCCCTAAAGCTCTCAGACATATAGATGAAGCGGTGACTGATTTATTTGATCGACTTGACAAAAGGGTCACACCTATACCTGCGATCTTAGTCGAGACGTTCAGATCTTTGAATGCATGTCAGAGAGCAGGAGAGGGTAGGTTCATTGGATGCGTGCAGTTGTTATTAGCTTGGTTCCACAGTCATTTTTGGAAGGTGGAGAAAGTTTCTTATCGGGTTTTCTCTGATAACTATTCTCCGTTAAAAGATATAGTGGCTACACCAAGGAGAGAAGACGTGTCTAAGGAAAACTAGATGGTGCTCCTTCAAAACCTTCAAGAGGAAGACAACGAGTGGAGGGCTCCTTGGATGGTTCCTGACGGAATTCTTTATCTGTGTGAAAGTTTTGACTGTGTTCCTTTACTTGGAATTTGGGGAGCCGTTGGATATGCCCCTTTACTCGTACTAAGGAAATATGGATCAAGACAGTTCGTACTAGCAACATATGGGTTGACTCAATGTGAGTTCTCATACAGAGGGGATAACTATAAGAAGAAGGTTAAGGAGATTTTTTGTGCTTGGAATCAGATTCGTAGGATGAAGAGATTATCCTAGGCCCAATGATAACCCCAGAATACAACAGATGGAGGATTAGAAAGATTAATGATAACATCTCGGAGCTGAATCCAGAAGGTGCCCGATCAAGAGAGGAATACTTGCAAGTGGTCCCATCAGAATTAGAGATTGTAAAACAAGATTTTGAGAGGTTAAGTTCAGAGCTTGGAAAGAGGATGGAGAAGTTGGAAAAAGAAAAAATGTATCTGAGATTAGATGTGGATGTTCAGAAATTGGAGGCCGAAAAATTAAGAAAAGGGAAGAAAAGGGTCAAGAAGATCTGGACAGCCTAAAGACAGAGTATAAGAAACTGTGTCTATCAATGAAAAATGCCAGATTGGGGAAGACTTCGGAGCAGTGGCAATAGGAGATTCGAGAGGAAAAGGCTAAAGCTGATCGTTGGGAGAGGAAGTTCCAAGAGATGCAAATGCGAAATGAGGCCCTAGAAAGGAGTTTGGCAGAAAGCCAAAAAGAGAAATGTGGATTAAAGGCTAAAGTGACTGAACTGGGACAGTCTCTTCACCACCATCGAAGCCGTAATTCTACAATCGAGCTAAAGTTAAGTTTGAACAAGATTGAGGAAATGAAAGGCAAGATCGAAAAATTAGAATTAGTGTTGCAAAATTGTGAACTCCAGATCGAGCTTCTTGAAGCAAGAGAAGGGCATTGGAAGGAAGAGCTCCACCATTCCCATGATCAAGTTAGAAATCGGGATTATCTCATGGGTGAAGCAATAGTTCAGATTCGAGAGGTAGCTGATCACCTACAGACTTTGGCAGTACAGGCTGATACATTGACCATGAAGTATGAGCTACAGTCAGATCGTGGTCAAGAGTTAGCCTTGTTGTTTGGGAAAATTAAAACTTTGGGCCTTAGGGCGAAAGCATATTTGTAGTCCGTTTTATGTAAAGGATTTTGTTTTCTAATAAAGTTTTCTAAATGAAATTGAACCCAGATCGATGCCTTTTTTTTTGCATTCATGCATTTGCATTACATCACATCATATGCATTTAAGTCCGTAGAAAGATCCTAATTAGTTGAAATTATCACAGAGAGAAGAAAGAGAGAGGGGGAAGGAAAAATCTGGAAACTGAACACCGTTACGGTACACGTGTTAAGACAAAGAAAATGGATCAAAGACTAGAACAGTTCCAGTGAGACATACAAGACCAGATGCAAGAGCAATTGGCAAAGCTCCAACCAGAAATGAGAGACCAAATGCTGGAAGCTCTGATAAATCGTAATATGAACATATTTTAATCCCACATTTAGCATATTTTTGGATGATTTAAGCCTTGAATTGTGTAATTTGGTGCTCTTAATCCTTTATTTTCATGTTTTATATTCAAGAGAGCACCAGAGGATGAAAAGAATGAGAAACGGGCCCAAAACAAAGTAAATGGGCCATATCACGAAATCAACACGGCCTGGGCCCAAGACCACACGGCCGTGCCTCATCAGCAGACTCAAACACGACTTGGCCACGATTCACACGGGCATGTGCCATGGGCGTGTCCCTGTCGTGACAAAGAAGAGTTTCATTTGGATTAGGGTACTTAGAGGAAAAGAAAGTCATTCCAAAAGCCTATATAAACACCCTAGAGGCCAACCTTCAAGGGAAGTCCAGTTGGCCGTCCAGCTAGGCCAAGGAGCCGAGCCAGAGAGGCCAGAATTGTGGGATTCACTCAAAGAAAGCCAGTTGATTCATCTCAAGAAGCCGGAGTTATACTCAAGACAGAGGATCTCTCTTTCAATTGCTTCAGGGGGTTTTAGGGTCTTCTTATGTTTTGTTTTATCTTTTCTTTTGAGATATATTCTTTTATCATTATGAACTAAACCCTCAGATACCTGAGGGGGATGAAACCTAAGATGAATCTTGTTATCGTTTGCTAAACTATATGATAAATACTTGATTTGTTCTTAACTATGTGTTCTTAATTCTTGTTTTGGTATTTCTAGGATATTGATTCAAGTATTGATGTGCTTAGGTGGTGGAGCAAAAGTCCCTGCCTAAGAGTAGATTTAGCATAGTTAAGCGGAGTTGCTAGCGCGCCTAGAAATAGGGTGACGAAAATCTGCCGGATTAGGGTCAAACCTAATATCTAAGTCCATAGATCGAGTTAATGCAATTCTAGGGGTTTTAATTAGAAAGAGATTTCAATTAATCAACCTAGGGTTAGACGTTAGTAGCCTCGAAAGAGGTATTAATAAAAATTAGGGAATCCTACGGATCAAGTCAAGTGAATAAATCGTCTAGTTCAGAGTTAGATAACAAGTGAAGTCTAGATGGATTCTTCCTGGGGTATTGTCTTAATCAATTGTTTTTTCTCACAAGTATTTCCCCAAATTCATTCTCTTTGTCTTTGCATCTTTAGCTTAGTTGTTAGTTAATTTAGATAAAAATTCCTTTAATTCTTAGGCTAAATAATAAAAAGAAAGTTAGTATTAGTACTTTTGGTTCCTTTGGGTTCGACAATCCGATCTTGCCACAGCTATACTATTGTTCGATAGGTGCACTTGCCTCAATCGTTGTTGCAGTTAGTTCTAGGCTCGATCATTCTTTATATAAATTTTTAAGACTCTGATGACACACGATAAAGTTTTTGGCGCCGTTGTTGGGGAACTGAAATATTAAGAACACTTAATTTTTATTATTTTAGCCATATTATATTTATTTTATTTTTGCAATTTATTTTTACTTTTCTAAATTTTCTTCTTTTCTTCTGGCAGGTACCTCTAGTTTATGACTAGAAGGAACCCGACAGGACCCGGACCCCTGATTTACGACAGTGATATTGAAGGTACTGTTCGTAGAAATCGTAGAGAAATAAGGTGAAGCTTAAATTACATAGAAGAAGAGTAAGAAATCGAAACCATTACCACCGAAGAGATGGCTGAGAATAATTCGCTACCTCCAGAGGTGGCCGAAAATCATGCTCCTCGAACTATGTATGATTATGCTAAACCTAATTTAACAGGAACTGAGTCAAGTATTGTTAGGCCAGCTATTGCTACATATAATTTTGAGCTGAAACCTGTAACACCCCCAAACCCGGCCCACAAGTCCTGACCGGATCTGGTTATGTCACTTCGGAAACCGTTTGCGAAATCTTTGACTTTAGAATAAAACTTGAAAATTCTATTAACTTTTGGAAACCATGTCTTTTCTTTTGAAATTATAAATAAAGCTTTGTTATTAAAAATAATCCATATTAAAACTTTAGTATAAAAATATATAAATACCTTGATTAAATAAGTTGCTAAGATTAAAATCATCTTCACATAATAATTTCTTTTAAGTAAACCATAATATCAAAAAATATCAAAAATAGTGATAACAAAAATAATAATAATAATAAGGCCCTTATTACAAAAAAATAATTAACCCAAAACACTTTGTATTAAAAATTGCTTAAAGATAATTAAATTAATCTCCTTCTGCATGGGCCACCTTGCATCCTCTCCAACCCGGTCCGATCAACCTGTCACCTGCGATGTTTGAAAATAATTGGGTGAGTCATAATGACTCAGTGTGTAAGTTAACCACTGAAATCCACCCACATGCTAGCCACATAATATCCCAATTATCAGATGCAATAAATAATATATTCATTTTAACAATTACCACAATCTGGGCTTGGCCCATATTCAAATCATACACAAATACTGGGCTAGGCCCATTTCTCAATAAACCACATATCAACTGGGCTTGGCCCATTTCCACGTATGTTCCCAAACATACCTATCCACATGTCATATTGGGCTTGGCCCATTCTATATTATTACAAAAATAATGCAGCATGATACCCAACCCAAACCTAGGGTCCATCCGCTACACACCCCCTTATCCAGCCTACCACACACCAGGGGACTATCGAGTCACCCTCTCCTTTTCCCTCCAAAAAGGCAACCAATGCCATCCACGATGGAGCACATAGCAACCCATCAAGCCACGATATGGCATAAAGCCGATATCAATCAAGGTAACCACGCGAACTAAATCGCAAAGATCCACAACGCGACCTCAGTCAGCGCCAATCCACGATGTAGCACAAAGCTGACATCAACCACGTACTCGAAGTACACCCGTACCTTCTTTTCATAACCCACCCATGCACATGCCACATAAAATATAATCATGATAATGCATGCACATGCTTATTAATATTCATAAACATACTCATATACAAACAAATAATCACATTGCACAGGTCCGATACTAACCTGATCATCGCTATACCCTTTAGGGTATACATGGCACACTTATTACTGCACTTGTTAGTAAAACATTTAACACATAAAACCCGGAAACAGTGGGTTAGTTACACACCTTATAACCTGAAGCTCTAAACCCTCGATTTCGACGCTATCGCTTAGCGAGACTACCGTTATCTGCCTATCGTTTTCGGTTGTACGCCCACACCCCGGTGGCCAATCACGAACTGCCGAGACAGCTCTTTTCTTAAACTTCGGAATAGGGGCTTTCCCTTTCCCCTCTTGACTGGCACTCGCATCCATCGACACTTAATCAGAATCACACGATTAATCAATCAAAGCCACAATCTACCATTAACAAATCTAAGTTACTTACTAATTTCCTTACCGAAATAAACTGAGATCCCGAAGGCCTTCCTTTGCTTCTGACGATACGCCCCCTTTTGATGAGTCTAACTTTGAGAGAATCCCTTTTTAATCTCCTTGGTGCCGTCTACAATCAACACAAAACAGAGCATCAACTTGGCCCTAGAGATATTCGGCCACACCAAAACTAAGGCCAACCATTCGGTTTTGGCCACTATAAGAGGGGTACATAAATCGATTGATCACAAGAGTACACTTACCACCTACGTGCTTTGAAGAGATTCAAGGGGAGTTTGCCTCGATCACGAACAAAATAGATTCAATGGTGAACAAGGGTTGGATTTTACGCTTGGTGAAATAATAGAGAAGCTCAAGGTTTTGGCTAGGCTTCCAAATGAAAATGAAGCATTCGGCCAACACTAAATAGATGTAAAACCAAGGTTAAGAGGTAGTAGAAGAAAGTTGAAAGAGTTTCGGCAATAGTGCTCAAGGCTAGAGAGGTTTCGGCCCAGTCAAGAAAAGAATAAAAAGGTTGGAAGAATGGAAGTAATAGGAAGAGAATGGTAGAAGAAATTCGGCACAAGAGTCTAAAAGGAAGCAAAAAGAAAGCTGCCTATTCAAAAGAGAATTTCGGCACTTGATTTCCCCTATTTAAAGCATTCGACCACCGCCTGCTAATTCAATTTAATTTGAATTAGTTCAATTCAAAAACAATTTGAATTGTTCTACTATTATCCCACTTCATCTAATAATAATAATCCATCAGCCACCATTATCTCAAATTTTAAACTAATTAAAATACTCCTATAATTATCAAAAACCAAAACCCACCCTTATCACTCCAGCCGAATTCCAAAACCACCAAAACCTCTTTTATTCTAATTCAAATTTCCTTCTTATTCTATACCTTTATCAACTAAAAAAAAAAAAAAGAATAATCTAATAATTCTCCTTCAGCCGAATTAAAACCAAAATTAATCTTAATCTTTATCCATTTAAAGCCCCTCCCCATGTGCTGTCCAACACCCCAATCGGCAGCAACAAAAATTAAAACTAATCCACCTACAGCCCCCAGGATTCGAACACAGGACCTGGGGGAACCCTGCTGCTAGGTAGCGCCCAGGCCACTTGGGCCACCTTGATTTTTATGCTAAAAACCCCCAATAATTATTCTTAACACCTACCTTCTTCAGCCCATCACCAAAAGCAAAACAAAAACGCCCAAATGCAGCTCCAGCCCCTCGAACCCGTGACCTGCACAAAGACCCTTCTCAATTAGCGCCTTAGCCACTCCGTTACCTGCCTTTCATGTCCATAAGGCCCCCAAATTTATTTATAAGGCCTTCCTAGGCCTAACGCCCAAACCCAAAAATAAAAACCCCATATGCTGTCGCTTGGACTCGAACCCAAGCCCTCCAAGGCGCTACTTCCAGCCCCCTTAAGCAGCGCACGGAGGCCACTCTACCACAGCCTCTCTTGTGCCAAAAATTTACAAAAATTATTCTTAAGGCCTCCCTTGGCCCGATTCCCTTTTTGCACTAAAAATCCAAAATTTTCCAAAGCCTTTCATTTTCATCCAAGCATTCTTAGACCTCTAAAACACATCCAAAAACACCCCTAAGCCTTTCCAACACTTGAATTATACTTGAATTTCCTAGCCCCTAAACCAGGGTATTACAATTCTACCCTTCTTAAAATAATTTCGTCCCCGAAATTACTTACTGCCATGCAATCCTAACTCCCTACTCTACGCCTCCGCTGCGCACTCTGATTTCAATTCATCATACTTCCCAATCGTAGTCTCTAAGTTCTCACTCAAGATCCAAACCACACAAGAAAAAGCTAACTTACAAACAAAGAAAATAATTAAAGAGAATTCCATAACAAAGGAGCTTACCCGATATCACCTCCTTGGTTGACTTTGACTAGAATCACGACCCTTCGTTGCTCGAGGACAATTCTTAACCAAATGTGCCTTAGATCCGCACCGAAAGCATTCTTTACTATTTCCCCAACACTCTCCTGAATGAGTTCTTCCACATCGAACACAAGAACGATTCCGATCTACTGGTACCAGTGCACGCACAGGATTCTCGATCTTTGGTCTTTTCTGGACATTACCAAACGATGCTGACGGCTCAACCCTTCTCTTATTCTCGTTCCTATTCTTTTCTCGCTTTTCTCTTATAGTCTTCTTAACCTCTTCAGCAATCCGAGCTTTCTCCACTAGCACCGCGAAGTCTCTCTCCCTCTGCGGTGCAATCAGCATTCGAAGTTCATCTCGCAATCCGTCCTCAAACCGGACGCACCTCTCATAATCAGTTGCCACAATTCCCTTAGCATACTGGCTTAACCGCACGAATTCCGCTTCGTACTCAGCTATCGACTTACTTCCTTGTACTAGATTTAGAAACGCTTTCCTTTGCGAATCCAAGTAGCTAGCTCCAACATACTTTCCTTCGAACTTTGCCTTAAAGTAATCCCAATCCAATCGATCTGCCGGTACACTTTGCTTAACAGTGAGCCACCAACGATAAGCTTCGTCGCGAAGCAACGAAACAGCGCCCTTCAGCTTCTCTTCATTGGTGCAGTCCAAGTCGTCCATGATTCTTTCGACTGCTTCTAGCCAATACTCTGCTACATTCGGAGCTACTCCTGACACTCCTCTAAAGATCTCGGCTCCGTTCGATCTAAGCCTTTCGGACACCGACTTCCGAGTTCCATTTCCCTTACTAACCCCGGCTACTCGTTCTAGCACTTGCAACATGGCTCGCGATACTGCGTCACATTCTCCTGTTTGGTCTTGCTCCCCTATGTCCACTGCTGGCACTTCACTTCCTGACCCATGGCCAGACCCTGCCGGTTCCGATGCTGCCATTCTACCTCTACCGCGTCCCCTAGAACTCATCTCTATCGTCGCGATTTAATCTGGTTTAAGAATTTTTATGCATTAGAAATTTTGTTCCACTATTTAACCACGAGCCCATTTTATGAAGGAAAGGTATTTAGAAGTAATTCTTTCGATCACGCAAAAGTTCAGTTCGAGTTTTACTACTCTAATTCAAGAATCACATTCACACACACATTCATTCATCCACAAGAACACATTTCTCCCTCAGTAGAGACACATTCAGTGGTATCCACCACACACATCCACTATTCGAACCTTTCTGCCCGTTTCTACCCCAAGGGTATTTCCGTCATTTTCCTACCGGGTATTTTCGTGAATAATCAGAAAAATTTTGGAAGCCTTAATAAATCAAGATATTTTGATATTCCAAAACTTTAGGGGTATTTTCGAAAAATTCTCAAATTAAAGGTATGACAGGATCTTGCAAACCAGGGGTATTTTGGTAATTTTTTCAGTTAGGGGCAATTTTGTAAATTTTCAAAATCAGGGTGTCTTGAATTTTTACAAAATAGCATTTTTGAATACTTTTGCAAGGTAGGGAAATTTTATTAAAATTGGGGTTAAACGGGCATTTCTGAAAGTCAGGGCATTTTAGTAATTTTCAACATAGGGGTATTTTCGTAAATTTCTGCAATTCGGGGTATTTTGATATTTTGAAAACTAAAGGTTTTGGTATTTTGCAAGGTCAAATCAGTTTATCCAAAAGTTAAGGGTAGTGTGGTAATTTTACAATACAGGGGTATTTTTGTAATTTTGCCGCTGGGGCATTTTGGTAATTTTGTAAATCGGAAATCGTTTTTCAAAATCAGATTTAGGGTTTACAAATAAAAGGGTAAGTTTGAATTTTTTTTTTTTTTAAAAAAAAATTAAAGGTTTTAAAACAGCAAGGCCAATCCCTTTCGGGTTTTATTCAGTACGTTTAGCCTATGACCGAGTCCTCTTGGTTAGGGTGAACCGAAGCTACGCACCAGGTAGGAATCCCGCGAAGAGGAGGTGAGTCACGAGGACTGCTTAAGTACCAAGCTCTTCCGGATCCAATCCTTGACATGCGCACAGGGGTTACCACACCCTAACTCGGCGACTTAGTCGTAGGTTTGTTTAGTAGCTTTAAGTTTTATGCATATGTTTGAGTAGACTAGTCCTAGGGTTCAATAGATCCTAGTTCACTAATCTACGAGCCCAACTAAGCCCATAACAGTTCATATAACAAATTACTTCACAAGTCTGAAGTACTTACCTGGTGGACTCGGGCCGGAGGTACAGGTGCCATGCCTGAAAAATCTCTTAAAAGCCCATATTTTTGAAATTGTTTTTGGGCCCAAAACCCTCAAAGCCGAGTTTTGAACCGGGCTTTGATACCAATCTGTAACACCCCCAAACCCGGCCCACAAGTCCTGACCGGATCTGGTTATGTCACTTCGGAAACCGTTTGCGAAATCTTTGACTTTAGAATAAAACTTGAAAATTCTATTAACTTTTGGAAACCATGTCTTTTCTTTTGAAATTATAAATAAAGCTTTGTTATTAAAAATAATCCATATTAAAACTTTAGTATAAAAATATATAAATACCTTGATTAAATAAGTTGCTAAGATTAAAATCATCTTCACATAATAATTTCTTTTAAGTAAACCATAATATCAAAAAAATATCAAAAATAGTGATAACAAAAATAATAATAATAATAAGGCCCTTATTACAAAAAAATAATTAACCCAAAACACTTTGTATTAAAAATTGCTTAAAGATAATTAAATTAATCTCCTTCTGCATGGGCCACCTTGCATCCTCTCCAACCCGGTCCGATCAACCTGTCACCTGCGATGTTTGAAAATAATTGGGTGAGTCATAATGACTCAGTGTGTAAGTTAACCACTGAAATCCACCCACATGCTAGCCACATAATATCCCAATTATCAGATGCAATAAATAATATATTCATTTTAACAATTACCACAATCTGGGCTTGGCCCATATTCAAATCATACACAAATACTGGGCTAGGCCCATTTCTCAATAAACCACATATCAACTGGGCTTGGCCCATTTCCACGTATGTTCCCAAACATACCTATCCACATGTCATATTGGGCTTGGCCCATTCTATATTATTACAAAAATAATGCAGCATGATACCCAACCCAAACCTAGGGTCCATCCGCTACACACCCCCTTATCCAGCCTACCACACACCAGGGGACTATCGAGTCACCCTCTCCTTTTCCCTCCAAAAAGGCAACCAATGCCATCCACGATGGAGCACATAGCAACCCATCAAGCCACGATATGGCATAAAGCCGATATCAATCAAGGTAACCACGCGAACTAAATCGCAAAGATCCACAACGCGACCTCAGTCAGCGCCAATCCACGATGTAGCACAAAGCTGACATCAACCACGTACTCGAAGTACACCCGTACCTTCTTTTCATAACCCACCCATGCACATGCCACATAAAATATAATCATGATAATGCATGCACATGCTTATTAATATTCATAAACATACTCATATACAAACAAATAATCACATTGCACAGGTCCGATACTAACCTGATCATCGCTATACCCTTTAGGGTATACATGGCACACTTATTACTGCACTTGTTAGTAAAACATTTAACACATAAAACCCGGAAACAGTGGGTTAGTTACACACCTTATAACCTGAAGCTCTAAACCCTCGATTTCGACGCTATCGCTTAGCGAGACTACCGTTATCTGCCTATCGTTTTCGGTTGTACGCCCACACCCCGGTGGCCAATCACGAACTGCCGAGACAGCTCTTTTCTTAAACTTCGGAATAGGGGCTTTCCCTTTCCCCTCTTGACTGGCACTCGCATCCATCGACACTTAATCAGAATCACACGATTAATCAATCAAAGCCACAATCTACCATTAACAAATCTAAGTTACTTACTAATTTCCTTACCGAAATAAACTGAGATCCCGAAGGCCTTCCTTTGCTTCTGACGATACGCCCCCTTTTGATGAGTCTAACTTTGAGAGAATCCCTTTTTAATCTCCTTGGTGCCGTCTACAATCAACACAAAACAGAGCATCAACTTGGCCCTAGAGATATTCGGCCACACCAAAACTAAGGCCAACCATTCGGTTTTGGCCACTATAAGAGGGGTACATAAATCGATTGATCACAAGAGTACACTTACCACCTACGTGCTTTGAAGAGATTCAAGGGGAGTTTGCCTCGATCACGAACAAAATAGATTCAATGGTGAACAAGGGTTGGATTTTACGCTTGGTGAAATAATAGAGAAGCTCAAGGTTTTGGCTAGGCTTCCAAATGAAAATGAAGCATTCGGCCAACACTAAATAGATGTAAAACCAAGGTTAAGAGGTAGTAGAAGAAAGTTGAAAGAGTTTCGGCAATAGTGCTCAAGGCTAGAGAGGTTTCGGCCCAGTCAAGAAAAGAATAAAAAGGTTGGAAGAATGGAAGTAATAGGAAGAGAATGGTAGAAGAAATTCGGCACAAGAGTCTAAAAGGAAGCAAAAAGAAAGCTGCCTATTCAAAAGAGAATTTCGGCACTTGATTTCCCCTATTTAAAGCATTCGACCACCGCCTGCTAATTCAATTTAATTTGAATTAGTTCAATTCAAAAACAATTTGAATTGTTCTACTATTATCCCACTTCATCTAATTAATAATAATAATCCATCAGCCACCATTATCTCAAATTTTAAACTAATTAAAATACTCCTATAATTATCAAAAACCAAAACCCACCCTTATCACTCCAGCCGAATTCCAAAACCACCAAAACCTCTTTTATTCTAATTCAAATTTCCTTCTTATTCTATACCTTTATCAACTAAAAAAAAAAAAAAAGAATAATCTAATAATTCTCCTTCAGCCGAATTAAAACCAAAATTAATCTTAATCTTTATCCATTTAAAGCCCCTCCCCATGTGCTGTCCAACACCCCAATCGGCAGCAACAAAAATTAAAACTAATCCACCTACAGCCCCCAGGATTCGAACACAGGACCTGGGGGAACCCTGCTGCTAGGTAGCGCCCAGGCCACTTGGGCCACCTTGATTTTTATGCTAAAAACCCCCAATAATTATTCTTAACACCTACCTTCTTCAGCCCATCACCAAAAAGCAAAACAAAAACGCCCAAATGCAGCTCCAGCCCCTCGAACCCGTGACCTGCACAAAGACCCTTCTCAATTAGCGCCTTAGCCACTCCGTTACCTGCCTTTCATGTCCATAAGGCCCCCAAATTTATTTATAAGGCCTTCCTAGGCCTAACGCCCAAACCCAAAAATAAAAACCCCATATGCTGTCGCTTGGACTCGAACCCAAGCCCTCCAAGGCGCTACTTCCAGCCCCCTTAAGCAGCGCACGGAGGCCACTCTACCACAGCCTCTCTTGTGCCAAAAATTTACAAAAATTATTCTTAAGGCCTCCCTTGGCCCGATTCCCTTTTTGCACTAAAAATCCAAAATTTTCCAAAGCCTTTCATTTTCATCCAAGCATTCTTAGACCTCTAAAACACATCCAAAAACACCCCAAAGCCTTTCCAACACTTGAATTATACTTGAATTTCCTAGCCCCTAAACCAGGGTATTACAAAACCTAACACTATTCAGATGATACAGCAATTTGTTCAGTTTGATGGTTTGCAGGATGAAGATCCAAAGAGTCATTTGGAAAATTTCCTAGAATTTGTGATACCTTCAAAATAAGTGGCGTTTCTGATGATGCCATCCGTCTTCGGTTATTTCCCTTTTCTTTGAGAAATAAAGCCAAACAGTGGTTGCATTCTCTTCCACGAGGATCAATCACTACATGGGATCAAATGACAAAAAATTTCTGTTAAAATATTTTCCGCCGGCCAAAACGGCCAAGTTGAGGAATGATATGAGCCAATGAAAAGAATGAATTAATTCTTACACGAACAGTCACAGGTTGGAGAGTCTATATTGACTATAGAAAGTTGAATGACGCCACCAGAAAAGATCACTTCCCTTTACCCTTTATTGATCAAATGTTGGAAAGATTATCAGGGCATATGAACTACTGCTTCCTGGACGGACTCTCCGGCTACTTCCAAATCCCAATAGCCTCTGAGGATCAAGAAAAGACAACATTCACATGTCCATACGGTACGTTTTCTTATCGTAGAATGCCTTTTGGATTATGTAATGCTCCTGCTACTTTTCAGTGTTGCATGCTGGCTATCTTTGATGAACTTGTGGAAGGCATTATGGAGGTATTTATGGATGATTTTTTCAATATTTGGTAATTATTTTCATCTTTGCCTTAAAAATCTAAAATGAGTTCTGATGAGATGTGAGGAAACAAACCTTATTTTAAATTGGGAAAAGTGTCACTTTATGGTTCGAGAGGGGATTGTGTTAGGACATAAAATTTCTAGTAAAGGGATTGAGGTAGACAAAACAAAGGTTGAAACCATAGAAAAATTACCTCCTCCTAGTTCAGTTAAGACTATTAGAAGCTTTTTAGGACATGCTGGATTTTATAGAAGATTGATCGTTGCAAATCAGAGCTTTAAATATTTATAAAAGAATGATCAAACTTGGAGACTAACTCTGACAACGATATTAAGGCAAGTGTACCTATCGAACAGTAGTATAGCTTAGGCAAGACCGGTTATCGAACCCAAAGGAACTAAAAGTATTAATACTCACATTCTTTTTATTATTTAGCCTTAAAGTTAGAGTGAATATTGTTTTTAAACTAAATTGACGACAACTAAACTAAGGACACAAAGACAAGAAGACGAATTGGAAAATAACGTTGAAGGAAAACTCAGTTGATTTTGATGATACCTTCGGGAAGAATCCACCTAGACTTCACTTATTATCTAACCCTAGATTATATGATTTCTTTTACTTAGCTCGATCCGTGAGACTCCCTAACCTATATTAAACCCTCTCTCGAGGCGAATAACATCTAACCCTAGGTTAATTAGTGGAACTCTCGTTCGCTTATAATAACCCCCAGGACAGCAGTAAATCGATCAATGGATTCCCATATTAGGTTTCACCCTAATCCGGCAAAATCTCGTAACCCTATCTTTAGGCGTTTGATCAACTCCGCTTAATTATGTTAGATCTTCTCTTAGGCAGGGTCTATTCCTCCTCCACCTAAGCACATTAGATTTGGATTAAGCAACATAATTAAGAACAAACTAACTAATTCATCATATAACTTAAAAATCAAATAACAAGATTCGTCTAGGTTTCATCCCCTTCAGGTTTCTGAGGGGTTTAGTTCATAATGAATAAAGAAAACATCGCAAGAGAAAAGATAAAACAAAACATAGGAAATTCCTAAAACCCCCTGAAGGAATTGAAGGAGAATTCCGCCGTCTTGAGTATAATTCCGACTTCTTGGGATGGATCAACTAGCTATCCTCGTGTTATTCCCTAACTCTAACCTTCTTGGCTTGGCTCCTTGGCCTAGCTTTCGATGCCTTTCAAAGGTGGTACTTGGGGGATATATATAGGCTCTTGGAATGCGATTCTTTCTCCCTAAGTATCCTTTTCCGGCTGAAATTGCTCTTTCCAGCGACAGAGGCACGGCCATGGCACACGCCCATGTGGATCGAGACCTGACCGTGTTCGGATTTCTCTTGAGGCACGGCCGTGTGTGACTGAGTTGAGGTCGTGCTCTAGGTGTTCGTCAAGGCATGGCCGTGTGTGCTTTGGGCCAGGTCGTGTCATTTTCGTGCTAAGGCCCATTTACTCCGTTTTAGGCCCGTTTTGTGTTCTTTTCATCCTCGGGTGCTTTCCTGGGTATAAGACATGAAAAGAAAGGATTAAAAGCACCTTTTTATATAAATCGAGGGATAAATCATCCAAAAGCATACTAAATGTGGGATTAAAATATGTTACTTTTACGGTTTATCAAATACCCCCACACTTAAGCTTTTGCTTGTCCTCAAGCAAAATTCTCAACTTACAATTAAAACGAACTTTCCATGATCTATAATTCTTATGAACAATGTCTTATCCTAATTCATAGAAAATTCATACATGGATAATTTGATTCAAAGCATCCTAAAGATTCAAACGAGATAAGTCATAATTTTTGTACCTCGAAAACATAGGTGTCTTCCCTCTTTCAAATAACTACCTTTTTAATCCAAAATCGTAAAGGATTGATATTCTCACTTAGGATTCACTCAAATCACTCTAAAGTGTTTAAGGTTCAGAAAAAGATCGCTCATGAGTCGAACCTAAAAAGTTAATCCCATAGGCTTGCCTGAAAATCAAATCTCCACCAATGTAATATGAGACGACAAACAGATCAAAAGGTCTTTGTATGGGTTGTAACGGGACTAGGGTACAAGGTGTGGTCATAGGATGAAATTAGAGGGTTAGAATCGAGATTGACTTGACAAGTACCTACCTAAAGAAACTTCATTAACTGAAAAGTAATAATCTTACTAATACGAGCTTTTCTTTTGAAAACAGTCTTTTGATTGTGTAAGCTCTCTTTTCACACTACTAATATTGAAATTTATATATATATATATATATATATATATATATATATATTTGAAATAAACTATTATAATAATAAGGAAGAATTTTTACAATTGAAATATAGAACATAGTTAGGAAACTTGTTCAAAATCAAATCTCGACAAAAAGGGTAATTAAAAAAAAATGGTGATAACAAATACAAAGGGTTTTTGGTTACAATTAGTAGGTGAGTCAATAAAAAGGGTTGTTAGGCTCAACGGGGTTCACTAGGGGTTAATTGAAAAGGTGGGCTATTTAGTGGAATTAGTGGGTTAAAACCTAGGTGCCTTTATCATCTCGGTATATCAAATCATAACTGTGGTCTTGACATGTAAAAACGAAGCAAGTTCTTAGAATAACGGTTCATGGTTGACACACTCATAATCAAAAAATGAGCACGAAAAAGGATGTATGCTCTATAAGGTTCAAATACTCACAAAAATTATGGGTGTTTTGACATCATCCTTATAAAATTCGAATTTCAAGGTGATATTCAAAATTGGATCAACAACCTAGCAAAAATTTTAATTCCTGAAAAATAGACTTATCATGCTTGATTCTATAGTATTCTTTAAATTTAATCATCAATGTATAATTAACTATGACTTATTCTAAAACATGTCAATAATCATCACAATTCATCAGAAATTTCATCCTAATTAGTAATATGACAACTTTGCATAACAACAAGACTAAATCAGGGATTTGAGAATAATGAAGAAAGTTTGGCAATTTTATTCCAATTTTACCCTCAGGGATTTGAGAATAATGCAGAAAGTTAGGTCTTTTTACCCCCCACACTTAAGATGTACATTGTCCTCAATGTACAAACATAGATAATGCATATATATTTAAAATCAAAAGGGAGGGGATAGAATACTCCCTGAGGTGTGGATGTTTTCTCGGATGAGTGTCTTTGGTGGCGGTGATGGTCAGTCGAGATAACGAACCTGCGCTAGATGAAGAAATTGGGTAGGGCCTTGAGAAGTAGCTAGGCTTTATTAAGACCTAATAAAAATGAATTTAAAATAAAATAATAGAATAACAAACTAAAAGGAAGGAAACTAAGAGGAAAACTAAAATGAAAAGAAAATATTAATGGACTGTGAAGTCCTTATTGAAGGATGGTTCGCAAGGTGGGTGTGACTTCTCAGGGTGGGGTGGTGCTGGCGGTGGCGGAAGTGAAGAGGTTATCGTAGTGGTCGACGTGATTCCCTAGCAGCATGGCGAACCTGATATTATGGTACTAAATTAAGTTAAACTAAATCAAACATAAGATTATTAAAGAAAAGGAGAGTGAAAGGAAAGAGAAATGAAAAATAAAAACTAATTGGTCTCAAAGATCCTTGGCTTGGTGTTGGGACGAAGCTGCCGACATGAACTCATGTTGATCGTTCTTTGTTAAGGAGTCTATGCGTGGCTTCTTTCGCTTCTTCGGCATGGTGTTGATTTGCTCAAGGATCTAGGGTCTTGAAGAGTCTGAGATAAAAAGAAGAGAAAATAAAGAAGAAGTCAGATGGAGGGAAGGGGAAGATGTGGGGGTTTAAATAAAATTTCAAATTTTGTGCTCCCCCACGGCCGTGGTCACAGGGTGTGTCGATTTACACGGCCACCTCACACGATCGTGTTATAGAGGTTGTTGTCACCCTATGCTCGTGCTTGTGAAGTCTTTTCTTTTGGCACGGTTGTTATCCACAGGCGTGTCTCCCCCGTGTTCGATAAGTCAGTAGCTTCACACGGTTTCCCTGCACGGGCATGGTTCTCCCGTGGTGTTCGCACGATTGCCAGCACGGGCGTGTTCTATCCGTGGTGTGTAAGTCAGTAGCTTCACACGGTTTTGGGCACGGCCGTGCCTTATCTGTTTCAGTGCCCGTGTGGAGGGTTGTTGGACCCGTGACGATGGGGAGGGTGGTTGGGTTGACTGCACAGCCTCTGTCCTGTCAGTGTGGCGGTTTAGGTGGTCCACACGGCCACAGACATGGCCGTGTGTAAGGCCGTGTAGTCTGAAAAGCCTACATTGTTGGTTAGTTTTGGAAAAGGAAAAGACAAATAAAAACAAATGCAAAAAGAAATATTGTTAGTATTCGGGTTGCCTCCCGAGAAGCGCTTTGTTTATAGTCTTTAGCTAGACTTTTCCTCGTTATTTGAAAATTTTAGAGAGGTTTAAAAGTTTGAATATCTTCCCTCGTACTTACTGTTTTATTCTCTTGACAAGGTTGAAGTCGAGAAGTGTTTACTTTATAAGTGCCGAATTTTGGATTGCTTACCTTGACTATTCCGTTTGGGAAGATATCATGTACCTTGAGAAGGATTTCTCCCTTTGCCTTCAGGTCTGTGGTAGTGATTTGGGGATAGGTTTTGTCTAACATTACTTGGTCTCCTATTTTGAAGTGATTCGATGTCTCCATGAGCTCTTCTTGTGGTTCCTCGGGTTTTACTTTGTGTGATTTCGGTTCTTCCTCGTGTAACCCTCATTTTTCCTTGAAGTGTGTTTCCCACTCGTCTGAGTCATTGGGTTGAATTCTTTGCTCATCATGAGTTATTTCTTTGTTGGCACTGAACTGAGGATCCGGTTCAATCGTTCCCTTTTTTGGTGGTTCCTGTAAAGGTGGTGTAATTGAATGATTATCAAAAGAATTTTCTTTCTCACCTTGATTCTTTGATGATCTAGCCGAGTCGAGGGCTTGGAGATTGATCGATTCATCTCCTACATGAAGTATGAGTTCACCTGTAGCAACATCAATTTTAGTCCTGATAGTTGCTAGGAATGGTCTTCCTAAAATTAAGGGTATTGAGTTATCCTCATCCATGTCTAAGACAACAAAGTCTACTGGAAAAACAAATTTATCGATTTTGACAAGAACGTCTTCAATAATGCCCCTAGGAATTCTAACAGTTTTATCAGCTAATTAAATACTCATCCTAGTTTGTTTGGGCTTCCCTAGACCTAGTCGTTTAAACAATGTATAAGGCATGACATTTATGCTTTCCCCTAAATCAGCTAACGCATTATCAATATTTAAACTACCAATTAAACATGGAATTGTAAAACTCCCTGGATCTTTTAGTTTTTGTGGTAGTCTATTTTGTAACATTGCTGGGCACGTTGCGTTCAGTTTCACGTGATGCTCTTCATCTATTTTCCGTTTGTTGGTCAAGAGCTGTCTTAAAAATTTTCTCGAGTCTGGCATCTGAAAAAGAGCTTCAAGAAGAGGTAAGTTAATATGTAATTTCTTTAAAAGTTTAAGGAGCTTACCGAACTGTTCTTCTGAATCGTCTCTTTTTAATGCTTCGAGATAAGGTATGCGAGGTTTGTACTCCTTAATTACCGGTTTCAGTTTTTCTTGTGCTACCTCTGTTGTACCTTTGTCTATCTTACTTTCTGGAATTGGTTTGGGTTTATTTAACTCCTCACTGTCCTGAGCTGTGATG
Organism: Gossypium australe; assembly: GCA_005393395.2. Classification (NCBI taxonomy): domain Eukaryota; kingdom Viridiplantae; phylum Streptophyta; class Magnoliopsida; order Malvales; family Malvaceae; genus Gossypium; species Gossypium australe. Next base: position 17,631,191 of record CM016625.1, on the reverse strand, counting down.
GCTTGAATTTTCTCATTAGGGTTAATCTCTGTATTACTTGGTAGACGTCCTTGCGGTCGTTCTGACATTAGCTTTGCAAGTTGTTCAACTGCATTACTAACTTCCTTGACTGACTTAGCAATTTCATCAATTCGGCTCTCATTGCTTTTGATTGTTCTATCAGCTTCTTGGATACGTTCCTTGAGGGTTGGTTTCTTTTCTTGTGGATAGGGTTGATTCCAGAAGTTTTGAGGAAGTTGTTGCCTTTGATTTCCTTGATTTCCTTGTCCTTCCCACGAAAAATTTGGGTGGTTCCTCCAACCTGGATTGTAAGTATTACTATAAGGATTATTATTAGATCGGAAATTATTACCTATATAGTTCATCTGTTCATCTTCTGCTTCCGGTTGGTAGGGTGGGTACTCAGGATTCGCCACAGTTCCACTTGTGTCGCACTGCATGACTGGATGTGCCTGTGAAGAACAAACTATCAAGCTTTTTATTCATCATCTCTAGCTGCGTTGATAGCATGGTCATGGTATCGACGTTGAAAACTCCTGCCAATTTTGTCGGTTTGGTCCTTGAAGCTTGCCACTGATAATTGTTTAATGACATCTCCTCAATGAACTCATAGGCTACTTCTGGAGTTTTGTTGTTCAGCATTCCACCGGCTGAATCTATCAGTTGCCTCATTGAGGGGTTTACACCGTTATAAAAGGTTTGGACTTGTAGCCACAAGGGTAGGCCATGGTGTGGACACCTCCTCAATAGATCTTTGAATCTCTCCCATGCATCATATAGTGTTTCTAAATCCATCTGCACAAAAGAAGAGATATCATTCCTCAATTTGGCTGTTTTGGCCGGTGGAAAATATTTCATTAAAACATTTTCAGTCATCTGATCCCATGTAGTGATTGACCCTCGTTGTAAGGAGTTTAACCACTGTTTGGCTTTATTCCTTAATGAAAAAGGGAATAACCGAATACGTATGGCATCGTCAGAAACGCCATTTATTTTGAAGGTATCACAGAACTCTAAGAAGTTAGCTATGTGCGTGTTTGGATCTTCGTCTTGCAAACCATCAAATTGAACAAACTGTTGAATCATTTGTATTGTGTTAGGCTTTAATTCAAAATTGTTAGCAGATATAGCAGGCCTAACAATACTAGATTCTGCTCCTGTTAAATGCAGTTTTGCATAGTCGAACATTGTGTGTGGAGCATTATTCTCCCCCACATCACGTGGTGGTAGGTTGTTTTCGTCCATCCCTTTAGTAGGATTGGATCTGTTTTCTTCCTCTCTCTCTGTATAATCTAGGGCTCGCTTGGTTTATCGACGATTCCTACGAGCGGTAGCTTCGATATCACTGTCGTATACCAAAGGTCCTCTCGGGTTCCTTCTAGTCATAAACTAGCGGTTCCTACTGGAAAAAGAAGAAAGAAAAATTTCAGCAAACAAAAAACAAAAAACAAAAATAGAAACGGAAAGAAAAATAAATTGCGAAAAATAAAAGTTAGGGCTAAAGTAATAGAAATAGAGTTTTCTTAATATTTTAGTTTCCCAGCAACGACGCCAAAAACTTGATCGCTGCAAATCAGAGCTTTAAATATTTATAAAAGAATGATCAAACCTGGAGACTAACCCTGACAACGATATTAAGGCAAGTGTACCTATCGAGCAGTAGTATAGCTTAGGCAAGACCGATTATCAAACCCAAAGGAACTAAAAGTATTAATACTCACCTTCTTTTTATTATTTAGCCTTAAAGTTAGAGTGAAGATTGTTTTTAAACTAAATTGATGACAACTAAACTAAGGACACAAAGACAAGAAGATGAATTGGAAAATAACGTTGAAGGAAAACTCAGTTGATTTCGACGATACCTTCAGGAAGAATCCATCTAGACTTCACTTATTATCTAACCCTAGATTATATGATTTCTTTTACTTAGCTCGATCCGTGAGCCTCCCTAACCTATATTAAACCCTCTCTCGAGGCGAATAACGTCTAACCCTAGGTTAATTAGTGGAACTCTCATTCGCTTATAATAACCCCCTAGGATAGCAGTAAATCGATCAATGGACTCCCATATTAGATTTCACCCTAATCCGGCAAAATCTCGTAACCCTATCTTTAGGCGTCCGATCAACTCCAGTTAATTATGTTAGATCTTCTCTTAGGCAGGGTCTATTCCTCCTCCACCTAAGCACATTAGATTTGGATTAAACAACATAATTAAGAACAAACTAAGTAATTTATCATATAACTTAAAAATCAAATAATAAAATCCATCTAGGTTTCATCCCTTTCAGGTATCTGAGGGGTTTAGTTCATAGTGAATAAACAAAACATCGCAAGAGAAAAGATAAAACAAAACATAAGAAAACCCTAAAACCCCCTGAAGGAATTGAAGGAGAATTCCACTGTCTTGAGTATAATTCCGGCTTCTTGGGATGGATCAACTAGCTATCCTCGCGTTTTTCCCTAACTCTGACCTTCTCGGCTTGGCTCCTTGGCCTCGCTTTCGATCCCTTTAAAAAGGTGGTACTTGGGGGATATATATAGGCTCTTGGAACGCGATTCTTTCTCCCTAAGTATCTTTTTCCGACTGAAATTGCTCTTTCCAGCGACAGAGGCACGGCTATGGCACACGCCCGTGTGGATCGAGACCTGACCGTGTTTGGATTTCTCTTGAGGCACGGCTGTGTCTGACTGAGTTGAGGCCGTGCTCTAGGTGTTCGTTGAGGCACGGCCGTGTGTGCTTTGGGCCAGGCCGTGTCATTTTCGTGCTAAGGCCCATTTACTCCGTTTTAGGCCCGTTTTGTGTTCTTTTCATCCTTGGGTGCTTTCCTGGGTATGAGACATGAAAAGAAAGGATTAAAAGCACCTTTTTATATAAATCGAGGGATAAATCATCTAAAAGCATACTAAATGTGGGATTAAAATATGTTACTTTTACGGTTTATCAAAGATTTATTAAGGATTTTTCTAAAATAGCTAAGCCTTTAACAAAACTACTAGAAAAAGATGTATCTTTCAATTTTGATCAAGAATGTTTGGATTCATTTAACATCCTCAAAGATAAATTAATAAATGCTCCAATTATAATTGCACCTGATTGAAATTTACCCTTTGAACTAATGTATGGTGCGAGTGATTTTGCAGTAGGTACAGTTTTGGGACAGCGAAGGGACAAGCATTTTCAGCCGGTCTATTACGCTAGCAAGACATTAACAGCCACACAAGAAAATTACACCACTACAGAAAAAGAATTGCTAGTTGTGGTTTTTGCATTTGATAAATTTAGACAGTATTTGATATTATCTAAAGTTGTCGTTTACACTGGCCATTCAGCTCTTCGTTATCTCTTAACAAAAATCGATGCAAAACCTCGACTCATAAGATGGATTTTACTCTTACAGGAATTTGATCTAGAAATTCAGGATAAGAAAGGAGCTGAAAATCTTGCAGCAGATCATCTATCTAGACTTGAAAATCCACATATCAAAAAACTAGATGAGAGGGAGATAAATGACTCGTTTCCTGCAGAACAATTATTTTCTATTTCTAACTCCGAAGTACCCTGGTTTGCAGACATTGCAAATTACCTACATGCTAACATCCTACCAAAGAGGTTAACACATCATCAAAAGAAGCGATTCTTTTCTTCTTTTCTTCTTTTCTTCTGGCAGGTACCTCTAGTTTATGACTAGAAGGAACCCGACAGGACTCGGACCCCTGATTTACGACAGTGATATTGAAGGTACTGTTTGCAGAAATCGTAGAGAAATAAGGCGAAGCTTAAATTACATAAAAGAGCAAGAAATCGAAACCATTACCACCGAAGAGATGACTGAGAATAATCCGCTACCTCCAGAGGTGGCCGAAAATCATGCTCCTCGAACTATGTATGATTATGCTAAACCTAATTTAACAGGAACTGAGTCAAGTATTGTTAGGCCTGCTATTGCTGCAAATAATTTTGAACTGAAACCTAACACTATTCAGATGATACAGCAATTTGTTCAGTTTGATGGTTTGCAGGATGAAGATCCAAACAATCACTTGGCGAATTTCCTAGAATTTTGTGATACCTTCAAAATAAGTGGTGTTTCTGATGATGCCATCCGTCTTCGGTTATTTCCCTTTTCTTTGAGAAATAAAGCCAAACAATGGTTGCATTCTCTTCCACGATGATCAATCACTACATGGGATCAAATGACAGAAAAATTTCTGTTAAAATATTTTTCGCCAGCCAAAACGGCCAAGTTGAGGAATGATATCTCTTCTTTTGTGCAGATAGATTTAGAGACACTTTACGATGCATGGGAGAGATACAAAGATCTATTGAGAAGGTGCCCACACCATGGATTACAATTGTGGCTACAGGTCCAAACTTTTTACAATGGTGTGAACCCTTCAACTAGACAATTGATTGATTCAGCCGCCGGCGGAACCTTGAATAACAAAACTCCTGAGGCAGCTTACGATTTCTTTGAAGATATGTCATTAAATAACTATCAGTGGCAAGTCACAAGGACAAAACTAACAAAAGCAGCCAATGTTTTCAACCTCGACGCAGTCACCATGCTATCAAATCAGGTAGAGATGTTAAATAAAAAGATTGATGGTTTATGTGATTCTTTACAGGTACGTCCAGTTATGCAGTGCAATCTGAATGGAGTTTGGAGGAACAACAAAGATTATCCACCTTACAACACGAGCGCTGAAAATGAACAAGTTCACTATATGGGTAACAATTTTTTTATCTCAAAATAACCCTTATAGTAACACTTATAATCCAGGTTGGAGAAACCACACCAATTTCTCATGGGGTAGTCAAAGAAACCAAAGACAACAATCCTTCCCACAAGAAAAGAAGCCAAACCTTGAAGGAATGCTGACAAAATTTATAGAGGTGTCAGAAACCTGTTTCCAAAATACCAAAGCAATATTGAACAAACAACAAGCATCAATTCAAGGGCTTAAAGATCAAATTGGACAACTAACTAAGTTAGTTTCTGAAAGGCAACCAGAAAGTTTACCTAGGGAAAAAGAGTAGGTGAAAGCAGTTACACTGAGAAGTGGAAAGGAGTTAGTTGAAACGACGAAGAAGATACCACATGACACAGATAAAACATTAGATGAGAAAGTTGAAGATGTAACGCCAGTACGCAAAGAATGTAAACCACCAATCCCATATCCGGCAAAGTTGAAGAAAGACCGATTAGATGCACAATACGGTAAATTTCTTGAACTTTTTAAAGAGTTACATATTAACTTACCTTTTTTTGAAGCTATTTCACAGATGCCGATATACGCGAAATTCCTAAAAGAGCTTCTAACAAATAAAAGGAAGTTTGAAGAGATATCAACGGTGGAACTTAATGAAGAATGTTCAGCCATCCTCCAAAACAAGCTACCAACCAAATTAAAAGATCCAGGAAGTTTCACTATTCTCTGTTTAATTGGTAGTTTAAATATTAAGAAAGAACTAGCTGATCTAGGCTCCAGTATTAATTTAATGCCTTATAAAATGTTTAAGCAACTTGGTCTTAAGGAACCAAAACCCACTAGGATGAGTATTCAATTAGCTGACAGATCTATCAAATATCCTAGGGGAGTTATCGTAGATATTCTGGTAAAAGTTGATAAATTTATTTCCCTATTGATTTTGTTGTGCTTGACATGGATGAAGACATTGAGGTACCTTTAATTTTGGGGCGCCCTTTTTTAGCTACTACTAGAGCTGTTATTAATGTAGGTGATGGTAAACTTGCGTTAAGGGTAGGCGACGAAAAAATTATTTTCCAAATTTACAATGCTATGCGGTACTCTAGAGAACAAGATGATTCCTGTTATTTTATTGATGCCATTGATCATCTTATTCAAAATTCTTTGCAGGAAATCATACATAACGACACGATGGAACTGTGTTTTACTCAAGGTGAGGGGGAAGATGATGATACAGATGAGTTGAATTCTAAAACATCTACCTCTAGACAAAAGAAAGAAGAGGGCATTAAAATCAATGAGAATTAAAACAAAAACCCTCTATTGATGACCCACTGAAATTGGAATTAAAACAATTGCCAAAACACTTAGAATATGCATTCCTCGGGGATAATTCTATGCTACCAGTAATTATCTCTTCAGAATTGGAACCAAAAGAGAAAGACGAGTTGCTAAAGGTACTAAGGGAACATAAAAGAGCCATAGCTTGGAAATTTTCTGACATTAAAGGAATAAGTCCATCGTTTTGCACCCAAAAAATTTTAATGGAAGATGAGTATAAACCATGTGTGTAACCTCAAAGACGATTGAATCCCAACGTGAAAGAAGTGGTCAAAACTGAGGTAATTAAACTCCTAGATGCTGGAATAATTTATCCTATTTCTGACAGTTCTTAGGTAAGCCCTGTGCAAGTCGTTCTAAAGAAAGGAGGCATGACTGTTGTAGCCAATGAAAAGAATGAATTAATTCCTACAAGAGTAGTCACAGGTTGGAGAGTCTGTATTGACTATAGAAAGTTGAACGACGCCACCAGAAAAGATCCCTTCCCTTTGCCCTTTATTGATCAAATGTTGGAAAGATTATCTGGTTATATGTACTACTACTTCCTGGACGGACTCTCCGGCTACTTCCAAATCCCAATAACCCTTGAGGATCAAGAAAAGACAACATTCACATGTCCATACGATAAGTTTGCTTATCATAGAATGCCTTTTGGATTATGTAATGCTTCTACTACTTTTCAGCGCTGCATGCTGGCTATCTTTGATGAACTTGTGGAAGACATTATGGAGGTATTTATGGATGATTTTTCAGTATTTGGTAATTCTTTTCATTTTTTCCTTAAAAATCTAAAACGAGTTCTGATGAGATGTAAGGAAACGAACCTTGTTTTAAATTGGGAAAAGTGTCACTTTATGGTTCGAGAGGGGATTGTGTTAGGACATAAAATTTTGCAGCAGATCATCTATCTAGACTTGAAAATCCACATATCAAAAAACTAGATGAGAGGAAAAAAATGACTCGTTTCCTGCAGAACAATTATTTTCTATTTCTAACTCCGAAGTACCCTGGTTTGCAGACATTGCAAATTACCTAGCTGCTAACATCCTACCAAAGAGGTTAACACATCATCAAAAGAAGTGATTCTTTGCTGATGTGAAAAACTATTTTTGGGAGGATCCTTTTCTTTTTCGTATATGTGCAGATCAAATAACTCGAAGATGTGTTACAAAAGCAGAAGCAAGCAAAATCTTAGAACACTGCCATTCAGGTCCTTTAAGAGGACATTACAGTGGGATAAGGACAGCACACAAAATACTCGAATCAGGCTTTTTTTGGCCTACCTTGTTCAAAGACGCTAATAGGTATGTTACTTAATGTGATAGATGTCAGAGAACAGGTAATATCTCTAAATGCAATGAAATGCCTCAAACGTACATACTATTATGCTGAATTTTTGACGTATAGGGTATTGACTTTATGGGCCCATTCCCTAGTTCATTTGGGAACAAATATATTTTAGTAGCAGTAGACTACATGTCAAAATGGGTAGAAGCTCAAGCTTTACCTACTAATGATGCCAGAATGGTAGTAAGATTTCTTAAGAAACTCTTTTCTCGATTTGGCACACCAAGAGCAATTATAAGCGATAGGGGTACTCATTTTTGTAATACTCAATTTGACAAAGTCTTAAAGAAATATGGAGTACACCACAGAACAGCTACCCCTTATCACCCTCAAACCAGTTGACAAGTAGAAGTAGCAAATCGAGAGCTCAAGCGTATTCTAGAAAAGATAGTTGAATCAAATAGGAAAGATTGGGCATTAAAAGTAGACGATGCTTTATGGGCTTATAGAACAGCATTGAAAATGCCCATAGGAACATCCTCATACAGACTTCTCTACGGAAAAAGTTGTCACCTACTATTTGAATTAGAACATAAAGCTTTTTGGGCTATAAAATTTCTAAATTACGATCTTAAAACTGCAGGTGAGAAGAGGATGATGCAGCTGAACGAGCTAGATGAATGGCAAGCTAATGCCTATGAGAATTCACGACTATACAAAGAGGCAACAAAGCGACGCCATGATGCTCATTTAAAACAATCAAAGCAATTCAAAGTAGGAGATCTAATTCTGTTATATAATTCAAGGCTCAAATTATTCCTTGGGAAGTTGAAATCAAGATGGTCAGGTCCTTTCGTAACCAAAACTATCTTTCCCTATGGCACAATCGAGGTAACTCATCCAAATTATGGCACGTTCAAGGTAAACGAGCAGCGACTAAAACTTTATAATGGTGAAGATTTTAGGGATATAAAAGAGAAGCTTCAGCTCTGTGAACCTTCATTTAGAACCGAAAATAGGGAAAGTCTAGCTTAAGACTATAAACGAGCGCTCCTCGGGAGGCAACCCGAGTACTAACCCTATTAATTTTATTTTTATTTTTATTTTTCCTTTTTAGAATCCAACTATAAACTAACAAAAAGTGTAGGTTTCTCCACCCACACGACCTCACACACGGCCATGCCCGTGGCCATGTGGATACCACGAACAGGTACATAGGCGTGGCAAAGATGGTGCAGAAACAGGGCAAAATTTTTCCCCAAAGCCACGGGCTACAACTAAACGCCACGGCCGTGCGACGCGATCGTGGTCGAAACTGACTAATAGACACGGATGTGTGACACGCCCGTGCATCTAAACAGTAGGCGATCCTGAGTTAAGGACACGGGTGTTAAACACGCCCGTGCTCTAAGGCCGTGGAGAACACTGACTCGCAAAAACGGGTGTGGGATCATTGACACGGGCGTGGGAGAAACGAACAATACCAGACACGCCCGGGCGATACGGGCGTGGAACACAACATAAACGCGTCTAAAATAAAATTTTTCGAAAAACACGGACTGAATAAAGGGAACACGGGTGTGGCCCCTGACCGTGTATCCCACCCCTATTTAAAGAAACCCACGCCCGTCATCCCAAAAATTTTCCCAAGCCCCAAAACCCTAGCCGTTTCTCTCCAAAACCACCCCCATTTCGGCCACCGGCAAAATCCCCTCATCCTCATACAGACTTGTCTACGAAAAACGTTGTCACCTACTATTTGAATTAGAACATAAAGCTTTTTGGGCTATAAAATTTCTAAATTACGATCTTACAACTACAGGTGAGAAGAGGATGGTGCAGCTGAACAAGCTAGATGAATGGCAAGCTAACGCCTATGAGAATTCACGACTATACCAAGAGGCAACAAAGCAACGCCATGATGCTCGTTTAAAACAATCAAAGTAATTCAAAGTAGGAGATCTAATTCTGTTATATAATTCAAGGCTCAAATTATTCCTTGGGAAATTGAAATCAAGATGGTCAGGTCCTTTCGTAACCAAAACTATCTTTCCCTATGGAACAATCGAGGTAACTCATCCAAATTATGGCACGTTCAAGGTAAACGAGCAACGACAAAAACTTTATAATGGTGAAGATTTTAGGGATATAAGAGAGGAGCTTCAGCTCTGTGAACCTTCATTTAGAACCGAAAATAGGGAAAGTCTAGCTTAAGACTATAAACGAGCGCTTCTCGGGAGGCAACCCGAGTACTAACCCTATTAATTTTATTTTTATTTTTATTTTTCCTTTTTAGCATCCAACTATAAACTAACAAAAAGTGTAGGTTTCTCCACCCACACGACCTCACACACGGCCGTGCCCGTAGCCATGTGGATACCACGAACAGGTACATAGGCGTGGTAAAGATGGTGCAGAAACAGGGCAAAAATTTTCCCCAAAGCCACGGGCTACAACTAAACACCACGGCCATGCGACGCGATCGTGGTCGAAATTGACTAATAGACACGGACGTGTGACACGCCCGTGCATCTAAACCGTGGGCGATCCTGAGTAAAGGACACGGGCGTTAAACACGCCCGTGCTCTAAGGCTGTAGAGAACACTGACTCGCAAAACATGGGTGTGGGATCATTGACATGGGCGTGGGAGAAACGAACAATACCAGGCACGCCCGGGTGATACGGGCGTGGAACACAACATAAACGTGCCTGAAATAAAATTTTTCGAAAAACACGGGCTGAATAAAGGGAACATGGGCATGGCCCCTGACCGTGTATCCCACCCTTATTTAAAGAAACCCACGCCCGTCATCCCCAAAATTTTCCCAACCCCCAAAACCCTAGCCGTTTCTCTCCAAAACCACCCCCATTCCGGCCACCGGCAAAATCCCCTCATCCCTTGACTTCCCCTGTCCCTTATCTCTTCCTCTCTTTCACATACACATTTAAAACCAGCCCACGCCCGTGCTGACGGAACACACGCCAATCCAAAATCGCAACACAGTCGTGTTCACCCATCTATTTAAAACACATGCCCGTGCACCACCGCTCAACGCCCGTGCACCTCGACAAAACTCCACCGGTCACCTCTCCTTTTTACATTCTCCTCCATTAGACTATTTTATCACTAGACTTTTATTTAGTCTCTTATTTAGCCTCTAATTAGTATTGTTTAATATTAGTTATATTCCCTATTAGATAGATTTATTCATTTAGTCGTTGTTTAAGTAATAACGATTAGGATTTATGCAAAATATTAGTTTTCTCTTGTGATTTTTGTCATTGTTATATGGTTGAATTCTTAAATGTGATACAATATGTCTTGGTTGGAAATGTACTTGAATCATTGATTATCGATTATTTTCAAGACCATAATGTCATCGTCCCGAGGTAAGAAAACCGCAGTCCCTAGTTCCAAAAAACGAAAGGGACTCGGTTCGTCATCAGCCAGTGCAACCGCCGAAGTATGACATCCATTTTTACAATTTCCTCCAGGATCTCAAGAGGACCTTTATAAGATACTTCGCACGCGACCCCTCGGTACAGGGAGGTGCATTGATTGGGCCGCTTTGGAGCAGGTCCAACTAGCCGACGATGTACGGGCTCTCCTGACTACCGATCCATGGGACCAATTCTTCAATATCATCGAGCCCACATATCTAGAGCTCACTTTGGAGCTATGTTCCACTTTCCACCTTCAGACGGTGATGACACGCCACGATAACCCCGGCACGTTCCAATTTTGTTTAGGAGGCATTGTATGAGAAATGAATGTACCGCAATTCGGGGTCGCATTGGAACTCTATACCGATGAATTTATAGAGGATAATGATCTCGAGACGCTCCATCGCCATATCCACAACACCCCCACGAGATGCTGGTACAATATAGCACCCACAACGCCTCCTATGACCCCAGTCGTTCCAAGGCGATGGCTCTCACCCAATCCCTGAGGTACGTACACGCTATTTTAGCCCATACACTGACAGGTAGGCAAGAGAGCACCGGTGTCGTCAATACTCACGACGCTTATTTCCTATGGTGTATGACAAGCAGGCACGTTTCCGACCTCGCCTATTTTATAGCTCGTGCCATTCAACATCGAGCGGAGCAACATCGAAGGTGGGTCATATCTATGGGTCCATACCTCACACGCTTGGCTAGATATTTCGGGCTCCTCAACACCGCCGCTACGATCTCCTCCCTCACACTGATAGGTCAGATGTCCCCACAGGGCATCCAAACGATGCTACACATAAGAATGATCCAACATCGACGTGGGACCGATCCCCCCAATATCGGCTAGCACCTACCACCAAAGAGGAGGATCTTGCGGACATTACTGACGATGTCCCACACCCACATGAGGAACCATAACCGAGTCATCGCCCAGCTCATGCGGCGGTTTCACTTTCCGACATCTCTGCATGTCTCACTCAGTTCGAGCATTACTGTACTCTATAATTCAATGAAACCACTCAATGATTTGATGGCATTGAGGCGACTCTTCAGCAGATTTGTCATCACTTTCACATATCGCCGCCTCCACCACCTCATGACCCAGCCGATGACGAGGACCTTTGAGCCCTTTAAATTTATTTTTCAGTTTTTGATATTAGTTTATGTTTAGCTTATTTTCATTGTTAATTAAAACTTTTTACCTTTCTTGTTTAAAACTCCTATTAGTACAGTTTTATTTCTTTTATCACTGGCTATCTAATTTCGAGTATCTCTAACAACACTCAGTAAATAAATACTCCCTGAACATCTAACTGATAACTTTGCAATTTAAAAAAGGTTCAATTTTCCATTCTAAGAACGAATACAGCACCGGAGTATTCACTTACACATTCACCCATGCCTACATCATCATCACTAGACATCCTCCAAGGATTTCATCCGAAATTCAGGAAGTTTCACTTCTCCCTACCTTTTGATTTTTCGTACTATATTGTTATTATCTATCTTTGTAAATTGAGGGCAATGTACATCTTAAGTGTGGGGGGTTAACTATAGTATTATTTGAAAATCCCTGAATTATGCCTTGTTCTTAAGTAATTTTCTCATATTACTATTAGAATGAAATTCCCTGTGATTCATGATTTTCTTTGATATGCTTTGGATTAAGGCATTGATAATTGTGCAGTGATGATTTAAACTTTAGGAGGCTAGAGAATCAAGCATGATAAGTCTATTTTCAAAAATTAAAATTTTGTTAGGTTGTCTATCTGAATCTAACTATAACCTTGAAGTTTGAAATTTACAAGGTTAATATCAAAAACCCATAATTCTTGTGAGATTTTGAGCCTTTTAAAGCATACATTCTTTTGTGCTCACTTTTTATTATGAGTGTGTCAACATTGATTTGTTATTCTAGAACTTGCTTCGATTATACATGTCAATACCACATCATTGATTTGATATATAGGGATGATAAAGGCACCTAGGATTTAACCCACTCACTCCACTAAAAGCCTACCTTCATAATTAACCCCTAGTGAACTCCTTTGATCCTAACAACCCTTTTTATTGACTCACACACTAATATTAACCCAAAACCCTTTGTATTTGTTATCACCATTCCTTGACTACCCTTTCTGTCGAGATTTGATTTGATCGGTTGCCTAATTATTTTATTTCAATAGTTGAATTCATCTTTTATTATGTATTATGGTTTGTTCTTAACTTAAAAAAAATCGAAATATATTCATTATTAGTCCTATATCAGCTGAGCTTATACATGAAAATTACAAATCTTGAAGAAGAAGCTCGTATTATTAGTAATGAAGTTTTCAATTGATGTAATTATTCCTTGTCAGTTCGTTATTTCTAGTTAGGTAATTTGTCAAGTCAATCTCGATTCTAACCCTCTAATTCAGCCTTTATCCACACCTTTAACCTAAGCCCCGTTATTTTAATTGTGAATCAGGGAAGTTCATTTTAATTGTGAGTTAAGAATTTTGCTTGAGGACAAGCAAATGCTTAAGTGTGGGGGTATTTGATAAACCGTAATATAAACATATTTTAATCCCACGTTTAGCATACTTTTGGATGATTTAAGCTTTGAATTGTGTAATTTGGTGCTCTTAATCCTTTGTTTTCATGTTTTATATTCAGGAGAGCACTGAAGGATGAAAAGAATGAGAAATGGGCCCAAAACGGAGTAAATGGGCCATATCACGAAATCAACACGGTCTGGGCCCAAGACCACACGGTCGTGCCTCATCAATAGACTCAAACATGGCCTGGCCACGATTCACACGGGCGTGTGCAATGGGCGTGTCCCTGTCGTGAAAAGAGTTTTATTCGGATTAGGGTACTTAGAGGAAAAGAAATCCATTCCAAAAGCTCAACCTTCAAGGGGAGTCCAGTTGGGCGTCCAGCTAGGCCAAGGAGCCGAGCCAGAGAGGCCAGAATTGTGGGATTCACTCGAAGAAATCCGGTTGATTCATCTTAAGAAGCCGGAGTTATACTCAAGACAGAGGATCTTTCTTTCAATTTCTTCAGGGGGTTTTAGGGTTTTCTTATGTTTTGTTTTATCTTTTCTTTTGAGATGTATTCTTTTATCATTATGAACTAAACCCTCACATACCTGAGGAGGATGAAACCTAAGATGAATCTTGTTATCGTTTGCTGAACTATATGATAAATACTTGATTTGTTCTTAACTATGTGTTCTTAATTCTTGTTTTGGTATTTTTGGGATATTGATTCAATATTGATGTGCTTAGGTGGTGGAGCAAAAGTCCTTGCGTAAGAGTAGATCTAGCATAGTTAAGTGGAGTTGCTCGCGCGCCAAGAAATAGAGTGATGAAAATCTGCCGGATTAGGGTCAAACCTAATATGTGAGTCCATAGATTGAGTTAAAGCAATTCTAGAGGTTTTAATTAGAAAGAGATTTCAATTAATCAACCTAGGGTTAGGCGTTAGTAGCCTCGAAAGAGGTATTAATATAAATTAGGGAATCCTACGGATCAAGTCAAGTGAATAAATCGTCTGGTTCAGAGTTAGTTAACAAGTGAAGTCTAGGTGGATTCTTCCTCGGGTATTGTCTTAATCAATTGGTTTTTCTAACAAGTATTTCCCCAAATTCATTCTCTTTGTCTTTGCATCTTTAGCTTAGTTGTTAGTTAATTTAGATAAAAATTCCTTTAATTCTTATGCTAAATAATAAAAAAAAAGTTAGTATTAGTACTTTTGGTTCCTTTGGGTTCGACAATCCGGTCTTGCCACAGCTATACTACTGTTCGATAGATGTACTTGCCTCAATCGTTTTCGCAGTTAGTTCTAAGCTTGATTATTCTTTATATAAAATTTTTAAGACTTTGATGACACACGATCAAGCTCAAAGGAACATGGTAGCTCAAATGACTCAGCTACTGAATGGAGCAATGGACAAAGGAAAAGGTCCCATGACTATTGCTGGAGAAGATAATGAGTACTTTCCTCCGGATTTTACCCCACCGCATACACAAGCACACCCTGTAAAGTATCCCCAAAGGCCATTCGTCACGATTAGGCCTCAACAAGGGCAAATTGATGCAAGAGTGGCCATGAACTTCCAAGTGGGCACAGGATCTAAACCATGAGATAACCCTGCTAATCCTGTTATCCCTGACTTAGATATAGCAGAAGGGGAAAAGACAAGAATTGAGTCCTCTAGGCAGTTAGAAGATCGTTGTAGATGGTTGGAAGAAAAGTTCAATGCCTTGGAAAATGCTGATAATCACCATGGAATTGATGCTAAAGACTTGAGCTTGGTTCCAGATTTGGTGCTTCCTCACAAGTTAAAAATGCCAGAATTTGAGAAGTACAATGGGACCAGTTGCCCTGAAGCCCATATTACTATGTTCTGTAGACGGATGACCGGCTACATTAACAATGACCAACTCTTGATTCATTGTTTCCAAGACAGTTTGGCGGGGGCAGCTTCTAGGTGGTACAATCAACTCAGCCGTGCTAGGATTAGCTATTGGAGAGATCTGGCCCAAGCCTTCATGAAGCAATACAATCATGTCACAGACATGATGCCTGATAGAATCACTTTGTAGAATATGGAAAAGAAGTCAAATGAAAGCTTCAGATATTATGCACAAAGATGGAGGGAGGTTGCCATGCAAGTTCAGCCACCACTCTTAGAAAAGGAAACTACAATGCTTTTTATCAATACCTTCAAGGCTCCATTCATCACTCACATGATAGGAAGTACCACCAACAGCTTTGCAGATATAGTGATGGCAGGAGAAATGATTGAAAATGCCATAAGGGGTGGCAAGATTGAAGCAGGGGAAACCACTAAAAGGTCTGCTCCTAGGAAAAAGGATAATGGGGTGAATAATAAGAGTACATACAACAAAGGGTACTCGAAGGCAATCACTGTTAGCCAGCCAAAGGTAATTACGGCTAGGCAACAAGGGTCGGCAAGACAAGAATCAGTCGCAAGGCAAAACTTTGAAAAGATCCAATTTACGCCAATCTCAATGACGTATGAGGAGCTATATCAAAATTTATTTGACGCACATGTGGTGTCCCCATTTTATCTAAAGCCGTTATAGCCCCCATATCCTAAATGGTATGACTCAAATGCTCAATGTGATTACCATGCGGGAATATCGGGGCATTCAATAGAAAACTGCACTGCCTTCAAAAAGGTAGTCGAGTGACTCATCAAGATGGGGATTGTAAAATTTGATGATACACCTAGTGCGAAAAACCCGTTACCTAACCATGAAGATAAAGGGATAAACGTGGTTGGTGAAAATGTCGTGAGAAGGATTAAGGAGGATATTGCGGAGGTAAAAACCCCGTTGAGAATGGTCTGGAGAGAAATGGTGGGAAGAGGATTGGTAGAATCGAATTCTATTGAAGGATGCGAAAGAGTAAGGGACTATTGTGAGTTCCACAAAGCAGAAGGGCATAAAATCCAGGAATGTGTTGAGTTTAGGGTCTTGGTGCAAAGCCTTATGGACAATAAGGAATTGGAATTTTATGAAGAAGGCTCAGAGGGAGGAAACGTATGCATGACAGAAGGAGAGTTGACAAACCAAAAAGTTAATTATCCGAGGATCATCATTTCCACAAAGCACGGAAGGCAATCCACAACCTGTTCGCGCCTTTCCTTATGGATAATAAGGTATTGGAATTACGACTGAAGGACAATACAGGAGTGAAAACCAACTGGCACTTCCAAGGAGGACCAAAACAAGAGCACACAGAGCACAAATCGCGCCTAAGGTCGTAATCCAAAAACCTGTTTCCTTTCCTTATAAGGATAATAAAATGGTACCTTGGAATTACGACTGTAATGTGACAATACCAGGAGTGGAAAACTCAACTGGCACTTCCAAGGAGGACCAAAACGAAGGAGCTTACACACGTAATGGAAGGCAATACGACTCGGTAAACGTCAGAACTATGCTCGTAAAAGCAAAGACCTTGGTAGTTGGGCAAGAGAAAGAGGTTGAGGCACTTATCAATGAACCTGTAAAGGAGGAAGAGGCTAAAGAATTTCTAAAATTCTTGAAGCAAAGTTAATACAGTGTGGTAGAACAGCTGCGCAAACAACCGACTCGCATATCAGTGCTAGCCTTGCTTTTAAGTTCAGAAGTGCATCGTGAGGCATTGATGAAAGTGTTGAATGAAACTTATATTACTAAAGATATATATGTCAACAAACTTGACCATCTGGTTAGTAATATAAGTGTCGACAACTTCATTTACTTCAGTGATGATGAAATTCCACCTAGGGGTATGGGATCGACTAAAGCTTTGCACATCACTACTCGTTGTAAAGGATATACTCTACCGAGCATGCTAATCGATAATGGATCAGCTTTGAATGTCTTACCATTGTCTACACTGAAAAGATTGTCGATAGACAGTTCTCACATGAAGACATGCCAGAACATAGTGAGAGCATTTGATGGCACCGAGATAAGAGTGATAGGAAGGATTGACATACCATTATTGATTGGGCCAAACACATATGAAGTGAATTTTTTGGTAATGAATATCAAGCTCTCTTACAATTGCTTGTTGGGGAGGCCCTGGATTCATTCAGTAGGGGCAGTACCCTCATCACTGCATCAAAAATTGAAACTAGTAACAGAAGGTCGGCTAGTTACTATAAATGCTAAAGAGGACATCATAGCTACTGTTACCAATGACGTGCCATATGTAGAGGTGAATGAAGAGGCAACTGAATGCACTTTTCGATCTTTAGAGTTCGTAAATGCAACATTCGATGACATTCCCTCACATATCCCAGACCTTTGTATCAGGAGGGATAATTCACCCGGAGAGAGGATTATTGGAAAATGAAAATCTTTACATCAATACCATACACGAGGAAGAAACTAGGCAAAGAAACCTGTTGGGCATTCGCCCTTATGAACCCAGAAGCGTTTTGAACAATTGGATTGCAGAGGAACTTCCTGTAGTTTTTAGAGATTACACAGAGTAATATTCAGAACACACTTGTTGTTTTTTAAGCCTAGGAATAATAACATTTCTTTTGTGAAATAGGCTCATGTTCAGACATCTTTTGTTTCAAAAAAATATATTTTTAATGATCAATTCTGGCAAATATTCTTTCATTTTTTATTCTTTTGATCTTCTAATTTCAGTCCAAATTTTTTATTCTCATTCATACCATGTAAATAGTTGTTCTCAAATTCATTTGTTCTTTGTACATTCTTTGGTGCCCACCACAGGTCCCTAGATATCAATGACATGAACAACGATACCACAGATTCAGAGGTCTATTTTAAGCAAGACATGTGTTTAGAGGAATCTTAGGATTTTGAAGGTGACAGAGATTGTGAATTGTCTCCAGATTTGTTAAGAATGATAAAGCAAGAAGAGAACAAATTTTACCCCATGAAGAGGTGGTGGAGAATATTATCTTAGAGGAAGGAAAGGTAGTGAAAATTGGAACGCACATAGCCGAGGAGATGAAACAAGACCTTGTTCAGTTACTATGGGAATTCAAGGACGTCTTTGCATAGTCATACCAATATATGCCTGGGCTAAGCACTGATATTGTAGTACATCATCTTCCCATAAAAGAAGATTGCAAGCCAGTTCAGCAAAAGCTATGAAGGATGAGGCCTGACGTGGTGTTGAAAATAAAAGAGGAAGTCAAGAAATAGTTTGATGCTGGTTTTCTACAGGTGATCAAATACTCAGAGTGGGTTGCCAATATTGTTCCTGTCCCTAAGAAGGATGGAAAGATTCAGATGTGTGTAGACTATAGGGACTTAAATAAAGCCAGCCCAAAGGACAATTCCACTTTGCCTCATATTGACACGTTGGTGGATAATACGGTGGGATACCCATTGTTTTCTTTCATGGATGGTTTTTTGGGATACAATCAGATCAAGATACACCCTGATGGAGAAAACTACTTTCATAACATTGTGGGGTACCTTTTGTTATAAAGTAATGCCATTCAGGCTAAAGAATGTAGGAGCAACATATCAAAGGGTCATGGTAACCTTATTCCATGACATGATGCATAAAGAAATTGAAGTATATGTTGATGACATGATCACCAAATCTCGAACAGAAAAGGAACACTGTAACATCCTGAATTTATGGGCTTGTGCATTTTGTGTAATGTGTGCTTAAATTATTAATTTAAGGATTTGAGGTGCAAATGGGGCTCAGGTTTGGGCTGAGGCTTTGAATAAATATTTTATTTAGACACTCTAGGGGCTTAAATTAAAGTTTTAGTAGTTTAAGTGACATATTGGGCTTGTGGCCCAGCAACTAGGGGCACAGTAAAGGGGAGCTATAAGTGGCGTCACAAGTGCATGAGGAGGGCCCAAATTTTGGCAGCTTGAATCCCAAGTTATAGGGCTAAAATTCGGCACTTAAAAGAGTAAGGGGGGACGGCACAAGGCTATTATTTAGGGATTTATTTTATGTTGATAATAAGCAGATAAAGGCTATTTTTGAGGGGATAACAGATTAAGATAAGGGAAAAGGGATAGGAGCTATCAGGTGTGGCAGTGTTGGCCGAAAATCAATCTCTGTTAAGGGGAGGAATCGGTTTTCTATATGCAGAAGGGGGTGCCGAAATTTGCTGCAAAAGCTCTCATCTTTTCTCTTTTCTCTGCCAAAATTTCTACTCTATTCTCCCTCTCCTTTCTTTTTCTTCAGTTGGCTGAATCTTCTCTTTCTCATCTCTTTGAGACACCTTAGCCGAATCATCAAGCCTCTCTTTACTCTCTTCTCACTTTCCCTTGTTAGCCGAAACATACCACCCAGATCTTCTAAAAGAAAAAGCCGAAAATGCCATAGTTTATCTTTTTCAGGATTTTTCATAAAAGCCGAAATCGTGAGATCTAGTCTTTTGTGTGTGCCGAAATCATTCTGTGGTGCCTACTTGTGCTGAAATCTGAAGGAAACTTTAGGTAAGTATTGATTTGAGAAAACCAAATCTTTTTCGGCTTTTCAAAGTCCCTAGCCTAATGGCTATTTAGAAACTAATCTCTTATTTCTCTCTTATTTTCGGCATTCCGGGATCTGAAGAGGAGTCAATCGCGTAGATCTCTAAGTCATAAGTTCAGTAATACTCGAATCGTGTTACTTTCAGGATTTCAAGGTAAGGAGATCTATTGATTTTAGCGGGTAAATTCAGGATTTACTAACCCTTGGTCGATTGTAGGGGAGGCCAAATCTTCGTGTTTTTCTGGCTTTTAAGCAAGGTTATAGACTGGAGGTAGTAGACCCGGGTAGTAGGGATATCGACTAAGAGTATATCAGGTGTGTAACCTTTCACACTATTAGATTGATTGCTAATATGTATGTATAAATCTGTTATACCCTGTTAAATGCTGAAATCTCGGCATGACAAGTGAAAACCCGAGAAGGGTAAAGGCTAAACATCAGGTTACTGATTTCTGTTCTTCTTCAGTGAATGTTCCTGTTAAAATGATATGCTCAGTATGTCGATTTCTCTGTATGCATGGGGTTGGGAGATTGATGAAAGGGGAAGTGATCTGTTCTGGTGGCTTTTGCCATTTCAGCCTGGTGACTCTGTCACATACTCTGTTTCTGGTGGCTTTTGCCATTTCAGCCTGATGACTCTGTCACAACTCTGACGATGAGCAGCTAACTGCAGCATGACTGCCATCGATGATGTGTAGCGGTGTGGGTTGATTGTAGAAATCCCCAATGGTGTGACTGGCAGGTAAGGGTGGCGTGTAGCGGATGGAAACCTAGGATTTGGGTTGGGCTTTGCATATTTTCTTATATATTATATTCTGTAATATGTTCTGTGGGGTTAAGGCCCAAATCTAATGGTGCATGAGGGTTGCACACTAAGTCTCGCGACTCACCCTATTATTTTAATAATTTCAGGTAGCACCTAGTGCATCGGACCGGGCTGGAGAGGAGCGCAAGGTGGCCATGCGAGAGAGTACCTGATCCAGCAGAAGATTTTTCTTAGAATTCTATTTTTAATATTTTCGGATTAAGGGTTTTAAATTTTCGTTGTAATAAGGCCTTGGGCCACTAGACTATTATTTATGCTTTGGTTTTATGTTGGGCTTTTGTTACTGGGCTTTTACAATTTATGTTTAACTTAAGCTAAGACATGTATAAGATTTCGGTTCTTATTAAAAATTCATTAAGGCATTTCTATAACTTTAAATTTTATACGAATTAATAAATTACTAAGTTTTTGGTATAAACATTTAAACCTGATAATTGTTTTCCAAAGTGCTACATCTTTTTGTAAAATTTCCTTAGTGACATGCCAGATCCAATTGTAGTGTTTGGGTCAGGTTTGGGATGTTACAAACATATTGAAGTTTGAAGAAGTTATTTTTGAGATTGAGAAAATTTTAATTAAAGCTCAACCTGGCAAAGTGTACTTTTGGAGCTCGGTCAGGGAAATTACTAGGTTTCGTAGTCAGTGGGAGAGGAATCGAGATTGACTCAGATAAGGTCAAAGCTATACAAGAATTGCCTCCACCATGCACTCAAAAAGAAGTTAGAGGTTTTCTTGGAAGTTTAAATTATATTGCTCGGTTTATTTTACAATTAACTGAGAAATGTGGTCCCATATTTCGTCTTCATAAGGAACACAACCAAGGTGTATGGGACGACGAGTGCCAGAAAGCTTTTGACAAAGTTAAAAAATATTTGTCAAATGCCCCAGTATTATCTCCGCCTAATCCAGATAGACCATTGATACTGTATTTGACAGTGTTCAATAACTCCATGGGATGTGTGCTTGGTCAACATGATGAGTCAGGAAGAAAAGAAAAGTGATATATTATCTCAGTAAAAAGTTCACTGAATTTGAAATGAGATATTCGTCGATTGAGAAATTGTGTTGCGCCTTAATTTGGACAAATCAGAGATTGAGGCAGTATATGCTATATCATACAACCTGGTTAATTTCGAAGCTTAATCCATTAAAATATATGATGGAGTCAACTGCTTTGAATGGAAGAATGGCAAGGTGGCAGATTCTGCTTTCTGAATTTGATATAGTCTATGTGAACCAAAAGGCTATAAAAGGAAGCGCAATAGCAGAATTTCTGGCTAGCAGGGCCTTAGAGGATTATGAACCTTTGAGCTTTGATTTCCCCAATGAAGAGCTAATGTATGTGGCAGCTATTGAAGAATGTCCGTGGAAGGTAAATTTTGATAGGGCGTCAAATGCTATGGGAAATGGAATTGGGGCAATCTTGGTATCCCCTAGTGGTGATCATTATCTATTCGCATGCAAATTGGATTTTGATTGCACAAACAACATGGCAGAGTATGAAGCATGCATCATGGGAATTCGAGCAACTGTAGAACGTAAAATCAGAGTGCTAGTAGTATATGGAGATTCTGCCTTAGTAATCTACCAGCTTAAAGGAGAGTGAGAGGCAAGAGATCCCAAACTAATTGATTACCGAAAAATAGTTCTGGGATTGATTGAGGAGTTTGATGACATTACTTTTAATTATCTCCCACGTGATGAAAACCAGATGGCGCATGCTTTGGCAACCCTGGCTTCTATGATCAAAGTAAACAAACCAGAAGATATGAGACCTATTCAGATGAGTATTTTCGAAGTTCCAGCTCATTGTTATAACCTAGAAGAGGAGGAAAAAGATGACCACCCTTGGTATCATGATGTATTGCGATACGTAAAAAATCGTGAATACCCGGAGCATGCAACTGAGAATGATAAAAGGACATAAAGAAGATTGGCCTCCGATTATGTTTTAGATGGGGATATCTTGTACAAAAGGAGAAATGATTAGGTACTATTGAGATGCGTTGATGCTATTGAAGCTAAGAAAATCCTGGAAGAAGTTAATGAGGGTGTTTGTGCGACATATGCTAAAGGTTTTACAATGGCTAGACAAATTATGAGATTTGGATACTACTGGTCTACTATGGAAGGAGATTGTATCAATTATGTCAAAAGATGCCATAAATGTCAGATTTATGGAGACAAAATTCATGTCCACCGTCGCCCTTGCATGTTATGACTTCCCCATGGCCTTTTTCCATGTGGGGCATGGATGTTATTGGACCTATCTCACCAAAAGCTTCGAATGGGCATCGATTCATTTTTATAGTTATTGACTACTTCACGAAATGGGTAGAGGATGCTTCATACGCTAGCGTTACTAAGTTAGCAGTTAGTCGGTTCTTGAAGAAAGAGATCATTTGTCGATATGGAATGCCCTAGAGGATCATATCAAACAATGCACTGAACTTGAACAACAGTACGATGTGAAAGTTTGTAGTTAATTCAAGATCAAACACCACAACTCGTCTCCGTATCATCCAAAAATGAATGGGGCAGTGGAAGTGGCCAATAAAAACATCAAGAAGATAGTAGGAAAAATGACTGAGACTTATAAGGATTGGCATGAGAAATTACCATTTGCACTCTATGCTTATCGGACGTCCGTCAGAACCTCTACTGGGGCAACTCCTTTCTCATTGGGCTATGGGATGGAGGCAGTTCTACCTATTGAAGTGGAAATACCTTCTCTTCAATTTTTGTCAGAAATAAAGTTGGACGAAGCTGAATGGATCCAGGCTCGATATGATTAGTTGAACTTAATTGAAGAAAGGAGGCTAAGGGCAATTCATCACGGTCAGATGTACCAAAAATGAATGATGCGAGCCTATGATAAAAAAGTCTGCCCAAGAGAGTTTCACGAAGGGGACCTTGTACTGAAAAAGATCCTTCACATACAAAAGGATTTCAGAGGAAAATGGATGCTGAATTGGGAAGGACCATATGTGGTGAAGAAAGCTTTCTCTGGAGGTGCACTAATTCTGACCAAAATGGATGGGAAAAGTTTACCCAATCCTGTGAACTCAGATACAGTCAAAAATTATTTTGCTTAAAGAGGAGAAGAGGCCAAGGTGAAAACCCACAAAGGACGCTTTGAGACTTCAAAAAAAAAAAAAGAAGAATGAGAGGCCTAAGTGAAAACCCGCAAAGGGCACCTTGAGACCAAAGGGGTTTTGAGTTGAAAACCCGAAAAAGGCAGCTCAAATTCTGAATGGGCATGCAGTGATCTTGCTATACTTAAATCAACAAGAAATGAAGCATGCTGCATATCGGGGCATCAACAAAGTACTTTGGATCTTCTAAACACATGTCAAGTTCAAAGCAGCCTTCATGGAGTTTGTATATAGGAGCCCAATCTGTGATATCTAGGGCATCTAATTTTTGTTCTACTCATATCAATTTACTATCTTTGGATTCTTTTTCTTCTCAAAGATATTTTCCTAATTATTTCTTTTTAATCAACGATTTATCCAGTTCGAACTATCCTCAAAGTCAAGTTATTTGTTGTCCATTATTCATAAGCATGTTGCATTGAAATAATGATTGATGAACTAATAATTTCACAAAAGAAGTTCTGCCATAATCAGCGCGCAGATAATGCTCCGTCGCTGGATTCCTCGCCGTTGACCTGCAAAAAGGGAAAGAAAAACACAGCAGATATGGCAAGAAACAGCAAAACATAATCTTTATTTTATTTTCGGGGCTATAAAAAGCCCTAACACAATCTGTAAAGGGGACGGATTTTTTCTTACACAGATACACGCATATACGCTGAAATAAAATAAAAAAAATAAAGAAAAGAGGTGATTTCTCGTCTGTTATATCTTGTTTAACCTATCTTTATTTTTTCATTCATGCAATTTTTTTATATACAAATAATAAAAATCGAAAGAAAGAGTTTACCTTTTTTTGGGCATTGAAAAACGAAGTTTTAGCCTCGGAGCCGCCGCGGACGACGGCGCGTGCGGCACGTGAGGCACGTGCGATGATGGCCGAAGGTCAGAAGACTGATGAAGGCAGAGTGTTTTTGAGAGGATTCTGTTGTTTTTTTTAAAACCTAATTAAAATGTTTTTTTTTTACTGTTATTTTGGTTTATAAAGGCTATTAGAACGGCGTTGTTTTGGTGTAGCCAACTAATGACCAAAACGGTGTCATTTTAAGGTTGAAGATCCGCGCATTGACCAGACCCGGGGAGGATCCGCGCATTTTTATAAAAGGGTCTAATTGCCTCTTAGTCCTTCCGCAATTTTATTATTTTTAATTTAGTTCAATTTAAATTTTCTTTTATTTCTTAATTCAGCCCCGAAAGTTTGTCTCTGTTTCGATTTGGTCCCTCCGGCTAATTAAAGGTCAATATCAGAACGGCGTCGTTTAGGAGATAATTGCCTAATGGGTCCCTACAGTGTGACGCGTGTTTTGATTTAGTCCTTTTTACATTTACTTTTATTTCTATTTAATCCTTGTTTCTTTGTTTTTTTTAATTTCTATTTTATTTTATTTTTAAATTGTTTTAACATTATATCTAATTATTTTATTAAAAATTCTTTATTATTTTAGACTTTAAGATTTGTATAGTATATGTTATTTAAATTAATTTATTAATAATATAAAGTTTTTCTTTTTTGTATTGTTTATTTTAAATATGTATTATTTTATTAAATTATGACTATTTATTATTTATATTAGGTTATTTTATTAAATTCAAAATTATTCATATATCATATATTATTTTAAAATTTGCACATTAGTTATTATTTTACACTTTTTATTTTGCATATTACATATTATTATATTATATATAACATTTAATTTATTTTATTTTGTATAATATTGTTTATATTGTTTATTCTTAAAAACGTGGTTTTTAGGCATATATGTATTAGATTATTGTATTATAAATATTTTTTATTTAAAGTTATATATCATTTATTTATTTAAAAAACGTATTTTATTTATTTTCTCAAGAATATATATACTATTTTTTAGATTTTGCCATATCATTTTTATATTTTTTATTTGCAATATTTATTTATTATTTGATACATGTCACTCATTTTACGTTGATTTATTTTACACTTAATTTTGCATGTAAAGTTCATATTTACTTAGGAGTTTTTTGTATTTTTCGTTATTTACTGCTTTATACCTTATGTTTATTTATCCACATTTTTTTATTTGTTTATGATTTTTATGTTTGCTTTAGTATAGTTATTCTATTATTTATATCATTGGTTATTTCATATTATTCGTTCTCTAATTATCTACATTAGTATTATTTGCTAACATGACTTGTAATTATAGTGAATTACTATTTGGTATGTATGTTGTAATATATTAATGCAATATCTTACTCAAACCATTTAAAAAAAACACACATTTTGTTAAATTGTCGCAGTTTATTTAAAAGTTTTTTTAATACAGCGATACATGATATTTGGGGACTTCGGGAAAGACTATATACCCTAACTCACTGGGTTTTAATTTTTCTCGTGGAACTTAAGGTATCAAGTATCCTCTTTTTTAAAAAACCCATAAATTTCAAATCAAAACTTATCGAAAATTTAAAATGCTATATCTTAACTTATTAGATATAATGTTTCGTATTTTGAGGTAAGGATTTTCTGCAAATAAAGGCAAGCTTAATTTCAAAGCCTTAAGATGTTACATCCTAACTTATTGGGTGTGACATTTTATTTCTTTGAGATAAGTGAGTTTTAGTTTTCTTTCAAATAAAAGAATCGTAGTTTTTTTTATAAATGTTCAACATTAGGACATGATTTTATCAATTAGGTACCAATTTTTAAGGCGTTACGAGGGCGCTAACCCTTCCTCGTACGTAACCGACTCCCGAACCTATTTTCTCAATTTCGTAGGCCAAAATTAATGTTTTAAATAAAACATGTTTTATAAGGTGATCTGATCATACCTAAGCAAAAAAGATCGGTGGCGACTTCCATTTTTGTTTTTTAAGTCGATCCCCGTTTTTCATAAAACCTTAAAAATGGTTTCGACACAAATAATTGTAACATTTCCTTTACAACAATGCTCACACGAGCTGTGAAATAGGCATGCTCACACGAGCTATGGGTCAGAATGTAAGCTACACAATGCTGCTAACTCGAGCTGTGGAGAATCCGCAACAAATGCATGACCTCAGCTATTAGTAGGACATTCAAGACCACCACCCGAAACATGAAATCCCTAATGACATGTCATTTGTATCCTAATAATTCTTAAGGTTCAATCGGGACTTGTTATCTGTCAAATCATCATATCATTGATACATTTATAATCTAATTCATTTATATTACAACAACATGATAAATAGTTAATTTAACTAACATTAAAACGGTCATAGTTCATACAGAACGATGCCCTAATGTGATCCAACGACTAATCCGCTATTTTAGTTTTTTTCGTGACTAGTTTCCGTTTGAGTCGTTTCTTGATCTAGATAAATATTTTTATTCAATTAATCTCATTCCGGCATTTAAAATAATTAATTTAGCTTATAAACCATAATAATAAAAATTTAAAAAATTACCCTCAAAGTTTACCCTTTTGCAATTTAGTCCCAAAACCCAAAACTTGCAATTTCATCATTTTTAATTAAAATTCATACTATGTAACACCCCAAACCCGGCCCAAACACAACAGCCAGATCTGTCATGTCACTAAAAAGATTTTTTTGTAAAAGATGTCGCAATTTCGGGAAATATTTTTCTTGTATTTAATCTTTTGTTCGGGAAAACTTAATAACTCGATAGGTTTAAGTAAGATATAAATTTCATTTGTTGGTTTATGAATTAAAACCAAAAACTTAATGCATGCCTTAGTTTAATTAAAACTCAAGTGTCTAACAATAATGAAAGCCAAAATAAAACCATACGAAGTCTAACAGTCTAGTGGCCCGTGGCCTTATTACAACCATATCTAAAACTCACTTAAAATAAATTTCTTAAAAATAAATAAATGAAGTAAAGTCTTTTGCGGAAGTCCTTGGTTCTCTATCGCATGGCCACCTTGCTCTCCTCTCCAGCCCAGTCCGATGCGCTAAGTGTCACCTGAAATTGTTAAAATAATAGGGTGA
This sequence comes from Gossypium australe, assembly GCA_005393395.2. NCBI lineage: Eukaryota > Viridiplantae > Streptophyta > Magnoliopsida > Malvales > Malvaceae > Gossypium > Gossypium australe. Next base: position 17,603,437 of record CM016625.1, on the reverse strand, counting down.
GTCGCGAAACTCAGTGTGCAACCCTCGTGCACCATCAGATTGGGCCTTAGCCCACAGATCAGAATATAGACATAATATAGAAGATAACATACATAAAACCCAACCCAATCCTAGGTGTCCATCCGCTACACACCACCCTTACCTGCCAATCACACCATTGGGGATTTTTACAATCAACCCACACCGCTACACACCATCGATGACAGTCATGCTGCAGTTAGCTGCTCATCGTCAAAGTTGTGACAGAGTCACCAGGCTGAAATGGCAGAAGCCACCAGAAACAGAGTTGTGACAGAGTCACCAGGCTGAAATGGCATAAGCCACCAGAACAGATCACTTCCCCTTTCATCAATCACCCAACCCAAGGCATATATAAAACAATCGACATATATCACATATCGTTTTATCAGAATCATTCACTGATGAATGGCAGAATTCACTAACCTGATATTTAGCCTTTACCCTTCTTGGGTTTCCAAACGTTGTGCCGAGATTTCGGCATTTAACAGAATATAGCAGATTTATTACATATATATATAAGCAATCAGTCTAATAGTGTGAGAAGTTACACACCTGATTAATGTCGATACCCTTGCTAAACCGATCTACAACTTTGCTCGAAAAGCCAGAAAGTTGTGAAAATAGGGCCTCTCCTATAATCGGCCATGGTTAGTGTTCTACCCGATTTTACACACTAAAATCAATAGGTTTTTCTTACCTTGAAATCCCGAAAGTACCACAATTCGAGTATTACTGAACTTATGACTTAGAGATCTACGCGATTGACTCCTCTTCAGATCCCAGAATGCTGAAAATAAGAGAGAAATAAGAGATTAGTTTCTAAATAGCCATTCGGCTAGGGACTTCGAAAAGCTGAAAAAAAAACATTGAAATCCCAAAATTGACACTTACCTATCGTTTCCTTCAAAATTCGGCACAAGCAGACTCTACTGAAGAAAATTCGGCAACTTCAGGAGGTGTGATCTTAGTGATTTTGGCATTTTGAAGAACAAAGAATTGGAAAAATATAAGCAATGAGTGGATAGAGGGATTCGGCCAAAAGAAAAGAGAAAAAGAATGATGGGGTTTCGGCAATTGAGATCTAAGAAGTTTTTTTGGTTTCTGTCAGAAAAAGAAAAGAGAAGAAAGGGTTCAAGTTTACCGAAAAAAATAAAAGAGAATCTTGAGAGAATTTTCAGAGAACATAATGAAGAATTCGGCACCCCCTTAGACTATACTAAACCGATTTCTCCCCCTTACTAAGTTTGATTTTCGGCCAGCTCTATCCTCTTGGATGAGCTCTCATCTTCTCCCTTATCTTGATCCATTATCTCCTCAAAAATAGCCTTTATCTGCTTATTATCCACATAAAATAAACATTAAAAATCCCTTAAAAAAATAGCCTTGTGCCGTCCCCCCTATTGCTCCCTTTAAGTGCCGAAATTTAGCCCTAAATCTTGGGCTTCAAGCTACCAAAATTTGGGCCCTCCTCATGCACTTGTGACGCCACTTATAGCTCCCCTTTACTATGCCCCTAGTTGCTGGACCACAAGCCCAATATGTTACTTAAACTACTAAAACTTTCATTTAAGCCCCTAGAGTGTCTAAATAAAATATTTATTCAAAGCCTCAGCCCAAACCTGAGCCCCATTTGCACCTCAAATCCTTAAATTAATAATTTGAGCATACATTACACAAAATGCACAAGCCCATAAATTCAGGATGTTACAGTTCTACGCCCCTTAAAATAAATTTCGACCTCGAAATTTACCTAATCAAAAGAGATGGGGATACTGTTGTCGCATAACATCCTCTGGCTCCTACGTCGCCTCTTCTGCGCCGTGATTTCGGCACAAAACTTTGACCAAAGGGACGGACTTCCTTCTCTACATTTTTACGTCTCGATCCAAGATTTGCACTGGTTCCTCCTCAAAGGATAAATCTGGCCTTACTTCAATCTCTTCCACCGGCACCACATACGATGGATCAGAACGATAACGTCTTAGCATCGAGACATGAAACACGTCATGTATCCGCTCCAACTCCGAAGGCAACTCCAAACGATAAGCCACTGGGCCCACACGTTCCAATACCCGATAAGGCCCAATAAACTGAGGACTTAACTTACCCTTCCGTCCAAACCTCATTACCTTCTTCCACGGAGATACTTTCAAAAAGACTTGATCTCCTACTGCAAATTCCATCTCCTTCCGCTTTAGATCCGCATAAGATTTTTGCCGATCAGACGCCTCCTTCAACCGAGCCCGTATTAACTCAACTTTCTCCTCCGTTTTCGAAACTAGCTCTGGACCCAACACCTGACGTTCACCCAACTCCGTCCAACAAGTAGGGGTACGACATTTCCTTCCATATAACGCTTCGTACGGCGCCATCTGAATACTAGCTTGATAACTATTATTGTATGCGAATTCTGCCAAGGGCAAATATTCCTCCCAACTACCCCTAAAATCGATGATGCAACCCCTTAGTATATCCTCCAATATTTGAATTACCCTCTCAGACTGACCATCAGTCTGTGGGTGAAAAGCGGTACTAAAGTCCAACCTTGTTCCCATTGCTTGATGAAGAGCCTTCTAAAATCATGACGTGAACCTAGGGGCTCTATCCGATATGATCGACACCGGTACACCATGTAGTCTTACAACCTCAACCACGTACAACTTAGCCAACTTTTGCAGAGAAAAGTCCACTCAAACCTGTATGAAGTGAGCAGACTTCGTCAACCGATCCACGATTATCCAAATCAAATCTTTCTTAGTGGGCGTAAGAGGTAACCCATTAACAAAATCCATCGTGATTCTTTCCCATTTCCATTGGGGAATCTTTACCTGCTGCAACAATCCCGAAGGCACTTGATGTTCAATTTTCACCTGCTAGCACGTCAAACACTTCTCCACATATTCTGTAACTTCTTGCTTCAAATCTGGCCACCAAAATTGCTCTCTCAAATCCCGATACATCTTAACTCCTCCAGGATGCATAGCATAAGGGCTACTATGCGATTCCCGAAGAATTATCTGCCTTAACTCCACATCTTTTGGCATACAAATCTTTCCACGGAAACACAAAACTCCATTACCATTCCAACTATAGTCCTCTCATTCACCATCCTGTACTTGACGAATTCGAGTACTCAAAACATCATCCAAAAGTTGTTTCTCCTTGATCTGTCTTGTCCACATAGGTCTTACTTGAAGTTCAGCTACCAAACTGCCATCTTCATACAGACTGAGATTAGCGACCATCACCCTCAAATCCGCTATCGTCTTCCTACTCAACGCATCTGCCACCACGTTAGCCTTACCCGAATGGTATTCAATCGAACAGTCATAGTCCTTCAAGAGTTCAATCCACCTACGTTGTCTCAGATTCAATTCCTTCTGGGTAAGGATATACTTCAGACTCTTATGATCCGTGTAAATAACCGACTTCTCCCCATACAGGTAATGCCTCTAAATCTTTAGAGCAAACACTACCGTCGCCAATTCTAAATCGTGCTTAGGGTAGTTCAATTCATGCAGTCGCAACTGTCGAGACGCGTATGTAACAACTTTTCCATCTTGCATTAACACACACCCTAAACCTGTGTATGACGCATCACAATAGACGATAAATTCTTTTCTCGCCTCTGGCTGAATTAACACTGGCGCTTCCGTCAAAATTCTCTTCAGCTTCTCAAAGCTCTTCTGCTATTTGTCAGTCCATACAAACAATACTATCTTTCTTAACAACTTAGTTAAAGGTGCCGCTATTGAAGAGAACCCCTCAACAAATCTCCTGTAATACCCTGCCAATCCTAAGAAACTTCGGCGATTTCCAATCTAATACAGCTTCTATCTTTCGAGGGTCTACCCTAATTCCTTCTGCAGAAACTACATGCCCTAAGAAAGTCACTTCCTTCAGCCAGAACTCACACTTACTGAACTTCGCGTACAACTGCTTTTCCCTCAGAATTTGCAACACCCACTACAGCAATTTAGACTTTTAGCGGCGTTTTTTTAGGCCTTAAGCGGCGTTTTTAAGCGCCACTAATAGTCTTTGCGGCGCTTTTAGAAGCGCCACAAAAAACGCCGCTAAAAGAGGCGCCGCAAAATTTAGCGGCGTTTATGAGCAAAAAACGCCGCTAAAGGTCATGACTTTTAGCGGCGCTTTTCTTACGAACGCCGCTAAAGGTATGACTTTTAGCGGCGCTTTTTTTACGAACGCCGCTAAAGGTATGACTTTTAGCGGCGCTCTTTTTACGAACGCCGCTAAAGGTCATAACTTTTAGCGGCGTTTTTTTTACAAACGCCGCTAAAGGTATGACTTTTAGCGGCGCTTTTTTTACGAACGCCGCTAAAGGTCATGACTTTTAGCGACGTTTTTTTTACGAACGCCGCTAAAGGTCATGACTTTTAGCGGCGCTTTTTTTACGAATGCCGCTAAATGTATGACTTCTAGCGGCGCTTTTTGTTACAAACGCCGCTAATTTTGCCATGAAAAAATAAAAAAAAAAATTCTTCATATTAACAAATTAAAAAAATAAAAATTTTACATTACTATTTGTTTGGCACCGAAATACCACATTTTATATCACATCAATCTACATTTTTTCCTTTAATAAATGTCCAAAAAAGGGAAAAAAAATACAAAAGGAAACCTAGATTTGCTCGGGCGATCATCTACCACATCAGGTTGTCTCTTTGCAATTCTGTCAGATTTAGCATCCTCTCCATTTTCCCTCCCTTCACCAAACCAGCCACTTCACACTCCTTCACCTGCAGATAAAATAGAAAATGCAGCTTCAAACCCAACCAAAAATTTAATAAGAGAACCTTGATAATCCAAAAGATATGACCAAATTAATTAATTTCACATTAATATATTATTATATTAATTAACATTATTTTTTATTATGATCACACAATAATACTAATAAATTATTATTCTTATGTCAATTTAGTAATATAATTAACAATAAAGAGTATTGTTTCTTCAAACTCGTGCTTATAAATATATTATAAATCATGAACATATATTTGCCATATAACAAGGATGAATATGTAAGACTGTTGACAAACACTAGAAAGGAACGTAAATAAAATAAACATACTGCCCAAAGAAAAGGTTCCATGGAAGTAGTTCACATTACAACTTTTTATTATGGACCCTAAAGTATTAGGTTTCATCAGCTTAATGCCAATAAAAAGAAACAATTCATATTTTGTTATTTAAACATCACAAACAGATTCAAATATTCATAAATAAAAAGCAAAAAACTGTGATCTTTGAAAGGATCAAAAGTACAAATATAAACATAAAATAAAAAAATAAACACTAAATCCATATATTAATAATAACATGACCTCCAAAAATTTGGTAACAAACAAGTGTAAAAAAACTTATATATTCGCCCACCTTAAGTATCTCACCCAATGCCTCTTCTGGAGCCATTCTTAGACCACCTTTTCCTAAACCAAGCCTCTGAGATAAAACTACACAACTTTGAAAGCCACGTGAAACTCACATTAACATCTCAAAGTTACTTCAAAATTTCCATATTGAGACCAACATGTGAGACCAATAAACTATTTCCATGCATTATACAAAAAATAAAGCAGGAAAGAAAGTATGTACCTTTCATATCTACTTTCGTATCTGGAAGGGCAGAAGCAACATAGTACCTATGTTTTTTGTCCTGCATGGATAACCATTTGCAATCACTCAGAAAGTTACGAGTAATCTATCAGAAACAATGCCAATATTCATTCGGTGTATACCTTCAAGAACAGATTTTTGCTCAGTGCACCTCCCACATTCCCAACATATTTAGCCTGATGAGAAGAAAAATTTTAGAATCCATGAAACACATGAGTTTGTCTACTCAAAAGGGATTCATCAGCTAAGTTTAGCACTCTTCTTTTACCTGAGCTTCGATTGTCAAAACAACAGGATGTTCATACTGGGAAAAATCAATTTGAAGCTCCTGGAAAAATTCAATGCACATACCAGTCATTAGAGATGCAAAAGAAAAAAAGCAACCATAAACTGAAGCAAGACCATAAATTCTTGAATTCAATCATAACCAGATACAAACAGAGAAATAGTGCCGAATCAAAACTATATATATCATTAACAAATATTATTAACAAATAATTAACAAATATTTCTAGATGAACCCCAATCATAGTAAAGTATCATTAACAAATATTACTAACCCCATATATATCCTCTTAACATAGAAAAAAAATGAAGCATAAATAAAAATGACCCAACATTGTTGGTGAATAACTATCATTAACAAATATAAACAACACCTGTGAAGAGTAATATTGTAGCAGACTCTGATAATTCCAAGCAAAGGTTCCCCATGGACTGCAATTCCAATTAGAAAATTGCAACAAGACTCAGTTCATATACTAGACAAAGAACAAGATAAATAGATCCTGGATAATTTACCTCTGAACTTTGTCGATGCTACAGCAGTAAGAAGTACCTTCAGAACTTGCAGGATTGTACTGCAAATTGTTTTCTGGAATTAAAAAAAGTGTAACAAGTGACATATGCTAAAAACAAGGTTAACAGACACGATAACTAGCATACTCCTACACTCATCCATTTTAACAAGAAAAAGAACAAAGATAACTTAGAACTACTACAAAATGTATAGCATAAGGCATAGAACTACTACAAAATGTATAGCATACAGTTTAGAGCACAAACAACTACAGATATGACATCCAAGTTACTTACAAAGCGAAAGAAGACCACAACTGTTAAAGCAGAAATGCCTCCCAAAAGAATGTGAAGACCACTCTTAGCCGTTTTCTGCAAAACAATGAGTGGCACATAAAAATAAAGCATGCAATAATTATAATACTAAAATAAAGCACTGGATAATTATAAGATAAACTAATAACATAATTTATGTTTTAAACCGCAGCAATTACTAACAAAGGATGCTGATATGGGTTACAAGTGAGACATCTGAACAAATTTAGGTATCACCAATCAACTGCCACTTGTATGTACTTGCGTGGGATTGGATTGATATTCACATTCTCTTGGTCTAAATTCTACAAGTGAATCGCATTCAGCATAATTATAAGATATTCTTAAACTTAACTAAGAAAGAAATAGATTTTTGCAAGAAATCTGATCAGCTCCTAATTCACCATTTTCTCTTTGCATCATGAGTACTTGCTCTCTCTCTCTCTCTCTCTCTCTCTCTCTTTACACACCAAGATTTCTTAATAGACATGTAAAAGGAAAGAATATGCTTTACATGTCTCTATCCAATAATCAATGCATTTGCCCTCATATCCGTGAAACACCTACCCTGTATCCTGAACTTGAACCAATATCAATGATTCAGTCTTTGTTAAGAAACTCATGCTTAAAAATCTTAGGAAACTGATTAATACTTAATCATTATACTAATCAAGGCCTTCAACCAAGTAACTGGTCCAAAAGAAATGTCACACAAGTCTAAACCACACCAAAATGTCCAAAACCATATATTATGAAGGCATACAAGTAGATTTAATCCAGCCTTTTACATAGAAGAATATTATAAGATGCAAAATATTTTGAATTACTTTTAAAGGAGATCAGTACAAAATCCACCACTCTCAATGTTATAGATATTCCTCTAACTAGAACAGAGGGATAATAGAGAAATCATAACAAAAGCAATAGATGACAGTATGCAGTGTGACCGTAAGATTCAGTTGGGATGTATAGAGAATGGTCATAAAGAACTCAGTATAAAACAATATGGAAGAGGTTGTTTACTCTCAAAACTAACAGTATAAAAGACTTACCCGTCGGTCGATGGAGACGGCGACTCGCGACGAGGCAGATTGAGGCGAACGCGATGGCAGAATGGACAATCGAGGGCGCCGTTTTGCTAAAAAATCGAGGCGAACACGAAGCAGGGGATGGTCAGATTCGATTAGAGCGTCAAATGCAAACAATATGGAAGAGGTTGTTTACTCTCAAAACTAACAGTATAAAAGACTTACCCGTCGGTCGATGGAGACGGCGACTTGCGACGAGACAGATGGAGGCGAACGCGATGGCAGAATGGACAATCGAGGGCACCGTTCTGCTAAAAAATCGAGGCGAACACGAAGCAGGAGATGGTCAGATTCGATTAGAGCTTTTGATTTTTTTGGGAAATTAGGGATTGGGAAAATAGGACTTAGGCATTTCGTGAAAACAACTGAGTTAAAACAAACACAAACAAACGGCGTCGTTTTGCTGCTAAATTCTTAAACTTTGCGGCGTTTTTTTATAAAGCGCCACTAAAAATTAGTTTCTTTTCAGATTTTATTAGATTTTTATAGATTTTTTAAATTTTATAGATTTTTTAATAATTTAATGTATAAAAAATTTAAAACATACTGATAATTTTATAGATTTTTTAATAATTTAATATATAAATATTTAATATATAATTTAAAAAATAATAAGTCGACATATATCCAAAACAACTTTAAAAGTATTTTAAGTAATAGTATTTTAATTTTTTTCATTTTTTACATATATTTTTTAATGTTAGTAGTTTTAAATTTTTTATACATGTCATCAATTTTTTAAATTTTTTTTAACAATTACATTACAATTAAATTTTATTTCAATTAATATAAAGAAATTACTTAATTAATTAATAGATCAAATAGTTTAAATTTAAACCCTAAGTCAAACCCTAAACCATAAACCCTAACTCCTAAACTCGTAACCCTAAACAGAAGTCCCTGAAATCTAAATTGTAACCAATCAAAATAAAAAATAAAATTATTCTTATTCCTAAATTAAAATAGAGAATAGTACTTAGGTAATTATTTTATAATTTTTGATTTATTAATTAATTTATTTATTACAGCAAAACTAAATTTTATGAATATTTATTCTAATTTCTAAATTTTAATTAACTTTTTAATCAATAGTACATAAGTGCTTCCACTAATTATTATAAACATAAGATTTTACATTAATATTTACATGTATACACATTAATTGATATATATATCCCTATGAAATAAAGTCTCAAGGCCGTTTAGACTTTTTAGGGTTTAATATTTTGCGATTTAATTGGGTAATGGTTTAGTACTGTTTGCAGTTTAGGGGTTTAGGGTCGAGTATTTCGAGTTATGATTTAGGGTTTAGAATATAAATTTGATATTTAAATTAAAGTGTAGGGTTTAGACTGTGTAGGGTTTATATTTTAGTGTTTACCGTTTAGGGTTTATGGATTAACAGATGCACAGTCAGATTTAATATATAGCATATATTTTTATAATTTTTTAATGATTAAATGAAATTTGATATCCTGTCTTCGTTTAATAAACCCTAAACCCGTATGTGAACCTTAAACCATACACCTACAACAAACCCAAAAACCCTAAACCCTAAATTTTAAATCATAGATCTTGAAATACTGAACTCGAAACTCATAACCTATATCCTCTATCCCATAAACCCTAAATCATAAACTATAAAACCCTAACCCCTGACCCTCAACCTATAAACCCCAAACCCTTAATCATTTACCTTTAAACTCATTAACCCTAACTTTTAACCCATGAAACCCTAACACATTCCCTTTAAACATTAAACCGCAAATCATAAACCATAATCCCTAAACAAATAGTAACTCCTAAACCCTAAACCCTAAACCCTAAACCCTAAACCTTACACCCTAAACTATATATGCTAAACCATAGACCCTAAACAATAATGAGAATTAATTTAATATTTTAAAATTAATATTATCTCTTTACGATTATATAAGAAATTTTTTAATATTTTTTTCATGTTTAACAAATATTTTACTCTTAAATAATTTAAACTAGATTCATAATTTTAATGCATTAAAATTAATGTTATCTCTTTTACAATTATATAAGAAATTATTTAATATATAAATTTAAAAACAATTACTCATATATAACAAAAAAAACTTTCAAATTATTAGCGGCGTTTTTCCCAAAGCGCCGCTAAAGGTCTCACTTTTAGCGGCGTTTTTCACAAAGCGCCGCTAAAGGTCTCACTTTTAGCGGCGTTTTCCCAAAGCGCCGCTAAAGGTCTCACTTTTAGCGGCGTTTTTCCCAAAGCGCCGCTAAAGGTCTCACTTTTAGCGGCGTTTTTCCCAAAGCGCCGCTAAAGGTCTCACTTTTAGCGGCGTTTTTCCCAAAGCGCCGCTAAAGGTCTCACTTTTAGCGGCGTTTTTGCAATAAACGCCGCTATATATCATTTTTAGCGGCGTTTTTATAATAAACGCCGCTATTACTCATTTTTTAGCGGCGGTTTCCTTCAAACGCCGGTAATGTATAATATTTGCGGCGTTTTTCGCTAAAACGCCACTAAAAACGCCGCTAAAAGTCTGTTTTGCTGTAGTGACCATACGAAGATGTGCATCATGCTCCTCCTCGGACTTGGAGTAAACCAAAATATCGTCGATGAACACCACCACAAACCGATCCAGGTATGGTTGAAACACCCGGTTCATCATATCCATAAATGCTGCTGGCGTGTTCATCAAACCGAACGGCATTACCCAGAATTCATAATGACTGTAACGTGTTCGAAACGCCATCTTATGACTGTCCCCTTCTTTCACCTTTAACTGATGATAACCCGACCTTAGATCAATCTTCGAAAAGACCGAAGCTCCTTTAAGCTAATCGAACAGGTCGCCGATTCTTGGCAATGGGTACTTGTTCTTAATCGTCAACTTATTCAGTTGACAAAATAGTCCACGCACATACGCATGGATTCGTCCTTTTTTTCACAAACAGGACCGGTGCTCCCCATGGAGACACACTCGGTCGAATAAATCCTCGATCCAAAAGCTCCTGGATCTGAGCTTTGAGTTCCACCAACTCTTTCGGTGCCATTCGATAAGGAGCAATGGATACTAGAGCCGTACCCGGAAGTAGCTCTATTCCAAACTCCACCTCGCGATCCGGGGGTAATCCTGGCAACTCCTCTGAAAAGACATCCGCGAAATCCTTGACTGTTCGAACTTCATCGGCAGTCACCTCCTTAGCATCCATCGCACTAATAAAAGCTAAGAATGCGTTGCATCCTTTCCGAATCATCTTAACAGCCTTCAATACCGATACTACGTTGGACAAATAGTTTATTCTTTCTCCTAACACAACCACCTCCCCGCCTTCCGGGGTACTCAACACCACACACTTGGTCTCACAATCCAACTTAGCACGATGCTTAGTCAACCAATCCATTCCTAGGATAAGATCAAACTCTCCAAATGGAAATTCCATTAAATATGCCGGAAACACTACCCCTTGATTTTCTAACGGTACATCCTTAAATAGCTTGTCCACTACCCTAGATTGTCCTAGGGGACTAACCACGGTCATCTTCCTAGTAGTTGTTTCAGAGTCTATACTTAGAGTCTCAGACATCGAACATGCAACATAGGAGTGGGTTGACCCAATATCAATCAAGGCAAGTAAAGGGTTATCAGCAATGAGAAACGTACCGGTTATGACATCCGGTGCGTCACCATCCTCCTGTCGATGAACTGCATAAACTAGACTCGGTTGCCTTGCATCCACATTACTTGCACCTCTACCAGGTGCTCCACGTCCGCGACCAGCCTCATTTCCACCTCTACCTGAACCACGACCCCTCGGTCCAGGCTGGTCACCTCTCCTAGTTTGGTCAGAACCTCGGCCCGTTGGCTGTACCTAATCCAGTTGCAGACAGTCCTTAATCAGATGCTCCATGGATCCACACCTGAAACATCCACCCGTTCTTCTTCTACACTCTCCAGAATGTACTTTCCCGCACCAATTACATAATCGATTCTGATTCCCCGCAGCCGGTGTCGGAGCACGAGCTGGCCCATCAGACCTAGGCCTCTTCTGAAAATTTCCAGATGATCCTGATGACCCAAGACTTCTCTTATTCTTACCCTGATCCTTATCTCTTTCCTGTCTTTCAGTCCGTTTTACCTCCTCAGCTATCTTAACCTTTTCCACCAGAACAGCAAAATCTCTCTCTCTCTCTCTCTGCGGTGCTATCAAAACCCTTAACTCATTTCGCAATCCATCCTCGAACCGAACACAACGTTCATATTCAGTTGCTACCATTCCTCGAGCGTAGCGGCTCAAGCACAGAAACTCCGCCTCATATTCAGCCACAGATTTACTTCCCTGCACTAGATTCAGAAATGCTTTCCTCTGTGCATCCACATAGCTGGCCCCAACATACTTTCCCTGGAATGACTCCTTAAAGAAGTCCCAGTCAATCCGATCTGCGGCAGTACCCTCCTTCATCGTGAGCCACCACTGATAAGCCTTGTCTCGAAGAAGGGACACAACCCCTTTCAACTTCTCCTCCATCGTGAAATCTAAGTCATCCATTTTGCGTTCAGTCGCTTCCATCCAATACTCAGCTGTGTTAGGGGCTATGCCAGAAACTCCCCTAAACACTTCTGCCCCATTGGCCCTAAGCCACTCTGGCACAGATTTCCGAGCTCCTGTGCCCATGCCTACTCCAGCAACTCTTTCGAGAACCCGCAGTATCGCCTGAGATACTGCATCATCTCCGGTCGCCTGATCCCGTAACTCTCCCTCCACAGCTGGAGGATCCGGCATTTCGTTTCCTGACCCGTGGCCAGACCCTACTGGCTCAGACAAAGTCATCCTACCCCTACCGCGTCCACGCGGCGGACGTCCTCGACCCCTTGTACTCATTCTTCCGATTGGCATTTATCTAATTAAGAATTTTATGAATCATTAATTCTTTCCACTGATTAACCACGAACAGTCTAATGAATAGTAATTTTGGGAGTAGTTCTTTCAAATCTACAATTCAGTCTCAAGTTCACATCCCCTAGCTCTAAAAACTACATACATTCCACAATCAACATACAGACAACATCCATACATCCATATTCAATACATAGGGGTATTTCCGTTATTCCACTACCTAGGGGTATTTTCGTAATTTTATCCTATAGGGGTATTTTCGTAATTTTTAAAAATAAATTTCCTTGTTGATTTCATGAAATAAGGGTATTTTGCTAATTTTGAAATTCGGGGGTATTTCGGTAATTTTGCAATCCAAGGGTATTTTGGTAATTTTGCAATCTAGGGGTGTTTCGAAAATTTTAAAATCTGGGGTATTTCAGTAATTTTGAAGTCCAAGGGTATTTCGATAATTTTAAGATCAGGGGTACTTTGGTCATTTTACAAATCAGGGGCAATTTAGTAATTTTTACAAATCAGGGATGTTTTAGTTATTTTCACAAATCAAGGGTATTTTCAAAATTTTACAAAACTAAGGGGGTATCTTGGAGAATTTGATTTCAAAAGGAAATAGTAGTGTTCAGGTGTTTATGAGTTTCTGGTTGTTGTCGAGTGTTGGGTGAGGTTTTTTTTTTAAGGAAAAATTTCGTTGACTTCGTAAATCGGGATATATTTGCAAATCATGGGATATTTTTTTTCAGAATAAGGGTATTTTAGCAATTTTTTTGAAAAAAATAAGGTGATTGGACCCTTTCAAGTTTTAACTATAAGGTTTAGCCTGTCAACAAGTCCTCGTGATCAGGGTGAACAGTCACTACGCACCAGGTAAGATTCCAGCAAAGAGGAGGTGAGTCGCTAGGACTGCTTAAATACCAAGCTCTCCCTAAATCCACTCCTAGACATGCGTATGCCCGTTGCCACACCCTAACTCGGCTAAGGTGAACAGTCACTACGCACCAGGTAAGATTCTAGCGAAAAGGAGGTGAGTCACTAGGACTGCTTAAATACCAGGCTCTTCCGAATCCAATCCTAGACATGCATATGCCTGTTGCCACACCCAAGCCTTACGACTCATTTACGGGTTTGTTTAGTGAACTTAAGTCTTATGAGTTTTAGGAAGTTGTTTAAACTAGACCTAAAGTCCATCAAGTTCTAATCTAACTAATCTACGTCCCATAAAGCCCATCAAGCCCACATACATATATTACACACAGGGAGTTCAGAATACTTACCTGGCGGACTTGGGCCGGAGACGCAGGTGCCATGCCGAGAAGACAAACCTATTATCATTTATAAACATGCATGTTTCAAAAGCCCATTTTAGAAAATGTTTTGAGCCCAAAACCCCAGAGCCGAGTTTTGAACCGGGCTCTGATACCAATCTGTAACACCCCAAACCCAGCCCAAACACTACATCCGGATCTGTCATGTCACTAAAAAGATTTTTTTGTAAAAGATGTTGCAATTTCGGAAAATATTTTTCTTGTATTTAATCTTTTGTTCGGGAAAACTTAATAACTCGATAGGTTTAAGTAAGATATAAATTTCATTTGTTAGTTTATGAATTAAAACCAAAAACTTAATGCATGCCTTAGTTTAATTAAAACTCAAGTGTCTAACAATAATGAAAGCCAAAATAAAATCATACGAAGTCTAACAGTCTAGTGGCCCGTGGCCTTATTACAACCATATCTAAAACCCACTTAAAATAAATTTCTTAAAAATAAATAAATGAAGTAAAGTCTTTTGCGGAAGTCCTTGGTTCTCTATCGCATGGCCACCTTGCTCTCCTCTCCAGCCCGATTCGATGCGCTAAGTGTCACCTGAAATTGTTAAAATAATAGGGTGAGTCGCGAAACTCAATGTGCAACCCTCGTGCACCATCAGATTGGGCCTTAGCCCACAGATCAGAATATAGACATGATATAGAAGATAACATACATAAAACCCAACCCAATCCTAGGTGTCCATCCGCTACACACCACCCTTACCTGCCAATCACACAATTGGGGATTTCTACAATCAACCCACACCGCTGCACACCATCGATGGCAGTCATGCTGCAGTTAGCTGCTCATCGTCAAAGTTGTGACAGAGTCACCAGGCTGAAATGGCAGAAGCCACCAGAAACAGAGTTGTGACAGAGTCACCAGGCTGAAATGGCATAAGCCACCAGAACAGATCACTTCCCCTTTCATCAATCACCCAACCCCAAGCATATATAAAACAATCGACATATATCACATATCATTTTATCAGAATCATTCACTGATGAATGGCAGAATTCACTAACCTGATATTTAGCCTTTACCCTTCTTGGGTTTCCAAACGTTATGCCGGGATTTCGACATTTAACAGAATATAGCAAATTTATTACATATATATATATAAGCAATCAGTCTAATAGTGTGAGAAGTTACACACCTGATTAATGTCGATACCCTTGCTAAACCAATCTACAACTTTGCTCGAAAAGCCGGAAAGATGTGAAAATAGGGCCTCTCCTATAATCGGCCATGGTTAGTGTTCTACCCGATTTTACACACTAAAATCAATAGGTTTTTCTTACCTTGAAATCCCGAAAGTACCACGATTCGAGTATTACTGAACTTATGACTTAGAGATCTACGCGATTAACTCCTCTTCAGATCCCAGAATACTGAAAATAAGAGAGAAATAAGAGATTGGTTTCTAAATAGCCATTCGGCTAGGGACTTTGAAAAGCCGAAAAAAACATTAAAATCCCGAAATCGACACTTACCTATCGTTTCCTTCAAAATTCGGCACAAGCAGACTCCACTGAAGAAAATTCGTCAACTTCAGGAGGTGTGATCTTAGTGATTTCGGCTTTTTGAAGAACAAAGAATTGGAAAATTATAAGCAAGGAGTGGATAGAGGGATTCGGCCAAAAGAAAAGAGAAAAAGAATGGTGGGGTTTCGGCAATTGAGATCTAAGAAGTTTTTTTAGTTTCTGTCAGAAAAAGAAAGGAGAAGAGAGGGTTCAAGTTTACCGAAAAATAAAAGAGAATCTTGAGAGAATTTTCAGAGAACATAATGAAGAATTCGGCACCCCCCTTAGATTATACTAAACCGATTTCTCCCCCCTTACTGAGTTTCATTTTCGGCCAACTCTAGCCTCTTGGATGAGCTCTCATCCTTTCCCTTATCTTGATCCATTATGTAATGGCCTAAATTCAAGGTTATCGGAACAATGGTTTCGTAACCATAAATCCGATTTAAAGAGAAATTTATTTTAATATTTTTGCATGAATATTTATATGATAGGAAAATCGTATTAAAATATCGATAGAAAAATTTTACCGATTTAGTGGTTAGTTAGAAAAAGGAATTATTGAAGGAATTGGGTAAAAACAAGGTATCGAGACCTTGATCTCATAAAATTGAGTAGGAAATATTTTTATAAATATTTATAAAATGTTAGTAATATAGTATTAAAATTTCGTTAGAAAATTTTAACGTTTGAGTATGTAATTAGATGAAAAGGACTAAATTGTAACAAATACAAAATTATGAAAAATGATTAGATAGTTTAAATGATAAAAGAAAGAGGGCTTAAAAGGAAAATAGACCCAAGGTCTAATTGGGCTGGACGGCAAGGGTATGAAATCAGCAAGAAGATAAGGAGAAATAAGGGTAAAATGGGAAAAAACAAAATTTGCTAAATAAAACTAGGACTAAATAGGGATATCTAGAAATCTCTTCATTTTTCTTCATTCTCATCAGCTAAAAACGCCATAGAGGGGTATCTAAGCTGGTATATCATAATTTTTGCACCAAGTAAGTGAATCCTTGCCTATTTCTTGTAATTTTGTGTTTTTAAAGACTTTTACAACTAGGTCCTACTATTAAATTCATTAGTCTTTGATTTCATGGATGAAATTGAAAGCCACCATGGTTGGTTTATGTAAGTTTATGATGAAATAGCATGAAATTTAAGCCTTAATTCGTTTAAGAGATGATTTTATTAGGTAATTTCAATAGAAATTGATTTTATGGGACCTAATTATGAAAGTGTTTGGAATTAAAGTCTATTACTGAAATTATGATTTCCAAAGGTTATAAAGTAGTTTAAAGTGATAGAATAAAGTGTTAATTGAGAAAAATAAGCTCAATTGAGAGATTTTGAGCAGGGACGAAATTATCATTCATTGAAAGTTTAGGGGAAAAATGGTAATAACCAGCTTGCACTAAAACAGTTTTTGACATCAGCAGTAGTCTAACTTTGAAAAATCACCATAAATTGTAGAAGTTGAATTAGAAGATGAACAAATATGAAATTAAAGCTTATTGAGTCTATTTTCATATGAAAGAAACAAGGAAATAAAAGAAGTTCTGTATTTTGAGATATTTAGATTTTTGTAAGACTGGTTCAGAATAATTCGGGTTCCCCTGTTTTGACTTTAGAAAATCATCAAAAATTGAAGAAAAATAATTAGGGGCTTAAATTTATATGTTTAGAATCCTGAATGAGTCTATTTTCTATAGAAATAAACGAGAACACCATCTAATTTCTTTATGAAGAGATAATTAATTTTTAGTGAAGAAGAGTCAGAACTGCCAGACAGCAGAATAGGGGCAAATTTGATGAATAACTGTACTAATTGGCTGGGATAAAAATTCTGGAAATTTTATGGTATAAATAAATGTGAGTCTAGTTTCAAGGAAAATTAACGGTTCTTCATTTGGAGCTCTGTAGCTCGAGAAATAAATAATTTAGTGACTGTGACTCAAGTAGACAGCTTTGAATAAGTTAAAAATAATAATAGAATTATAGAAAATGCTACATGTGAACATGAAATGTATTGAATTGATGATTGAATTTATTTATTTAGATCCGGAAAACTCAAATACGAAGCTAGATCGAGGAAAGGAAAAATTCCCGGATTAGTAGATTTTATAAACGAACTAATATCGAGGTAAGTTCGTGTAACTTGAATTATATTCTTAAATGTTTGAAATGTATGTTATTGATATGAATATGATTTGAATGTCCATTGTATGAAATTTGATGAAACATTGATATATTTGATAAAAAGGGGAAAGAAATCCCGGTTGAATGAAAAGAAAATTCGATGGATCTTTGAAAAGGAATTGACGGTAAAAAGGATCTAGCCCGGACGGGTGATCCTATCCTGATATAGCCCTCCCGAAGAATATGTGGAAAATGGATTTAGCCCGGACGGGTAATCCGAATTAGGGTCTGAATTTAGCCTGGACTGGTAATTCAGATCCAAGCTCATTAGAGTAATTGTCGTTGCAGGGGATTTAGCCTGGACTGGTAATCCCGACAATACTCTATGAGTTTATATTACAGGGGATTTAGCCTGGACTGGTAATCCCGCTGTAAGGATGAGGTTCGCGGGAGTGTGCTCTCTGAAATGGAAATGTGCGCACATGAATATGAATTGACGGACCCGAATTTGTACACTAAAGTGTACCTCTGAAAATCCATCGAAATTCCGAGTAATTCAATGGGAAAAATAAAAAAATATATGGAAATTATGGTATTGATGAGCTCATCAATCATAATACATATTATTGATATATGGAAATTAATCGACTAACTTGGATGTTGAGTTTGTGAATGTTAGGGTAATAATGCATTGAGTGAGTATATGAATGTTTTTGCTTGTATTGAAAATACTAGGTAAGTATAATTCTTGTTACATGGGCTTACTAAGCACAAAGTGCTTACCCTATTTCCTTTTTCCCTGT
Organism: Gossypium australe; assembly: GCA_005393395.2. Taxonomy (NCBI): domain Eukaryota; kingdom Viridiplantae; phylum Streptophyta; class Magnoliopsida; order Malvales; family Malvaceae; genus Gossypium; species Gossypium australe. The sequence goes on along the minus strand of CM016625.1, from coordinate 17,584,916 downwards.
TTTGTAGTGTTAAGAGCTCGGAGGTCGGATCGGTGGGAGACTCATCACACTATCAACCCCAATATTTCGGTATTTAAAGAAACTTTAGTTTGGAAATGAATGGCATGTATAAGCTAATAAAATAGATGTTAATATGAAATGAATGTAAGGTCAGCCATTGGTATGGCTTATGTGTTTAAGTTATCTTATAAATATGCATGAATTATCTTGAAAATATGTTGAATTAGACTGGTCTCGGTTTTAAAAAAAAATTGTAAACTCTGGTAATGCCTCGTACCTTATTCTGACAACGAATACAGGTAGGGGGTGTTACATTTGTTGGTATCAGAGCTACGGTTTAGCCGGTTCTAGGACCGATATAGCAAATACGGATTAGCTATACATGCCATTTAAATTATTTTTGATAGTGTGATATCTCCTGACCATTTAAATTGTGTTTTCCTTATAGTAATGTCCTCTGACCGAGCTCAATCTGAGGAAGCTGGGATTCATGCTCCGGCTTCAGTACAAAGAGAAGAAACTAACAGTAGAAGGCCCGGTACAGAGGGTCAAGGGGAGGAGGCAAAGATAGCCTTCTTTCAAATGATGAATGAATGGTTTTCTCAATACATAAGAACTAACCCTGTAGTGCAGCAAACTCAAGCTCCCCCTCCTGCTCCTCCACCGGTTCCCGAGATCCCACAGACTACAGGTACTGAATCTGTTAGAAAAGGGAAAGCTCCAGTTGATAAAATTCGAAAATATGGGGCCGAAGAATTTCGAGCAGCAGTTGATGATGATCCTGAGCGGGCTGAATTCTGGTTAGAAAATACTACTCGGGTTTTGGAGGAATTATCTTGCACGTCAGAAGAATGTTTGAAATGTGCCATTTCACTGCTAAAAGACACAGCTTATCATTGGTGGAATACTAAAGCTTCAGTTGTTCCGAAAGAAGAAATTACATGGGAATTCTTCCAGACCGAGTTCAAAAAGAAATATATCAGTCAAAGATTCCTCGATCAGAAAAGAAAAGAATTTCTTGAGCTGAAACAGGGCAATAATGAAAGAGAATTTGTTCGGTTGAGTAAATATGCTCGAGAATGGGTACAGTCGGAAGCTAAAATGTGCAAACGATTCGAAGAAGGGTTGAATGAAGAAATTAAGCTCCTTGTTGGAATTCTTGAAATTCGAGAGTTTGCTACACTAGCAGAACGAGCTTATAAAGCAGAAGAATGGAGCAAAGAAAGAAACAGGCTGAGAGGGAAGCTCGAATTTTTAGTAAAAGACCAATGGAAAAATCTCAGTTTTCTGCTCCAAAAAAATTGAAGAAGTACCAGGATCGTTCTACCTCAACCACTGGGTATTCGGATAAAGTGCGAGGTTCACAGCGCACTAATTCAAGACCTTCCACTCCCTCAGTGACCAGTGTTGGCAGTGTTGGTACCCCTAAGCCGAGATGCCAGTATTGTAATAAAGCTCATTTTGGTGAATGTCGATTTAAGAGTGGGGCTTGTTACCGATGTGGTTCTTTTGACCATTTCCTCAGAGATTGTCCAGAAAGACGTGACAAAGAAGCTGAATATATATCGAAGCCAAGTAATCCATCTTTGAGGGGTAGACCATCTCGACCATCCGGTAATGTCAGTGGTAGCCGAGGAGCTACAAAAGATACTGCAAGTAGGCCTGAGACACGAGCGCCTCCTAGGACATATGTCATGCGTACCAAAGAAGATGCCTCAGCACCCGATGTTATTACTGGTACATTTTCTTTACTTGATACTAATATTACTGCATTAATTGATCCCGGTTCTACGCATTCATATATATGTGTAAAACTTGCATGCGTTAAAGATTTATCTGTTGAACCTACTGAATTTGCGGTTAAAGTCTCGAACCCCTTTGGCCAATCTATTTTGGTGGATAAAATTTGTAAAAATTGTCCACTGATGGTAAGAGGTTATTGTTTCCTAGCTGATTTGATGTTACTGCCATTTGATGAGTTTGATGTGATATTGGGCATGGATTGGTTAACTCAGCATGATGCAGTAGTTAATTGTAAACAGAAATATATTGTGTTGAAGTGTCAGAATGGCGAATTACTCCGGGTTAAATCTGATCAGACAGAGGGATTATCTGATGTGATTTCAGTTATTGCTGCTCAGAGGTATGTTAAAAAGGGGTATGATGCTTTTCTTGCTTATGTACTCGATACCAAGGTATCTGAGTCAAAGATACAGGCAGTGCCAGTGGTATGCGAATTTTCTGATGTGTTTCCAGAGGAGTTACCAGGGTTGCCACCAGAAAGAGAAGTGGAATTTTCTATAGATTTGATTCCGGGAACTACTCCGATTTCTATAGCTCCGTACCGAATGGCTCCTACAGAATTAAAGGAATTAAAGACACAGTTACAGGAACTTGTTGATAGAGGTTTTGTCCGACCGAGTCATTCACCTTGGGGTGCTCCAGTTCTGTTTGTGAAAAAGAAAGATGGGTCTTTGAGATTGTGTATTGACTATCGACAGCTCAATAAGGTAACTATAAAGAATAAGTATCCGTTGCCTCGGATTAATGATTTATTTGATCAGCTGAAAGGTGCTACTGTATTTTCAAAGATTGATCTCCGATCGGGCTACTATCAATTACGAGTAAAGGAGTCAGATGTGCCAAAAACAGCTTTCAGAACCAGGTACGGGCATTATGAGTTTCTGGTTATGCCATTTGGGTTGACTAATGCACCTGCAGTATTTATGGATCTGATGAATCGGATATTCAGACCGTACTTAGATAGGTTTGTTGTAGTTTTCATTGATGATATTCTAGTCTATTCTCGAGATGAAAATGAGCATGCAGAACATTTGAGAATAGTGTTGCAAATCCTGCGTGAGAAAAAGCTTTATGCTAAATTCAGTAAATGTGAATTTTGGCTCCGAGAAGTGGGTTTCCTTGGACATGTTGTATCAGCCGAAGGCATCAGGGTAGACCCGAATAAAATTTCAGCTATTATTAATTGGAGTCCACCGAAGAATATATCTGAAGTTAGAAGTTTCTTGGGTTTAGCTGTTATTATCGGAGATTTGTACAGAGGTTCTCTATGATAGCTTCTCCGATGACCCGTTTGTTGCAGAAAGATATGTTAAATTCGAGTGGACTGATGAATGCCAGCAGAGTTTTGACCGATTGAAAGATTTATTGACGAAAGCACCAGTATTAGTGCAGCCTGAACCGGGTAAGGAATTTGTTATTTACAGTGATGCCTCATTTAACGGTTTAGGTTGTGTCTTGATGCAAGAAGGTAAAGTAATAGCCTATGCTTCAAGACAACTTAAACCACATGAAAGAAATTATCCGGTACATGATCTTGAGTTAGCTGCTATTGTTTTTGCATTGAAGATATGGCGGCATTATTTGTACGGTGAGAAATGTCATATTTATACTGATCATAAAAGCTTGAAATATTTGATGACACAGAAAGATTTGAATTTGAGACAGCGCAGGTGGCTTGAACTGATAAAGGACTATGATTTGATTATTGATTATCATCCGGGTAAGGCTAATGTTGTGGCTGATGCTTTGAGTCGAAAATCTCTGTTTGCTTTACGAGTTATGAATACCCGATTGTCACTGACTGATGATGGTTCAATCATAGCTGAATTGAGAGCTAAGCCGACATTTCTACAGCAAATATGTGAAGCTCAGAAGAATGATGAGAAGTTACAGGTTAAACGGGCACAATGTGAGTCAGATACTAATTCTGAATTTCAAGTTGGGGTTGATGATTGTTTATTATTCAGAGGTAGGGTATGTGTACCCAAGAATTCTGAGCTCATACAGAAAATTTTACACGAGGCTCACAGTGGTACTATGTCTGTACATCCGGGAAGTAATAAAATGTATAATGATTTGAAGAAGATGTACTGGTGGCCAGGTATGAAACGTAATATTTCTGAGTTTGTATCAAGATGTTTGATATGTCAACAGGTTAAAGCAGAACATCAGGTACCTTCAGGGTTACTTCAGCCAATTACTATACCGGAATGGAAATGGGAAAGAATCACTATGGATTTTGTATCGGGGTTACCGTTGTCTCCGAGGAAAAAAGATGCTATTTGGGTAATTGTTGACCGATTGACAAAGTCAGCACACTTTATTCCGGTACGTATGGATTATTCTTTAGATAAACTGGCTGAATTGTACATATCTGAGATTGTCAGGCTACATGGAGTGCCTATCTCCATTATATCGGATAGAGATCCTCGGTTTACGTCTCGTTTCTGGGATAAATTGCAAGAAGCCTTGGGTACTCAGTTGTATTTCAGTACTGCATTTCATCCTCAGACAGATGGCCAATCAGAGCGTGTAATTCAAGTATTGGAAGATATGCTCCGATGTTGTATACTAGAGTTTGAAGGTAATTGGGAGAGGTATCTACCTTTGATTGAATTTGCTTACAATAACAGTTATCAGTCCAGTATTAAAATGGCTCCATATGAAGCTTTGTATGGTAGAAAATGTAGAACACCATTGTATTGGACAGAGCTCAGTGAAAAGAAGATAATGGGGTTGATTTAATTCGGGAAACAGAAGAAAAAGTGAAGATTATTCGGGATAGTTTAAAAGCAACTTCCGATCGCCAAAAATCATATGCCGATCTTAAACGAAAAGAGATTGAATTTCAGGTCGGTGACAAGGTATTTCTGAAAGTGTCTCCTTGGAAGAAAGTTCTCCGGTTCGGTCGAAAGGGTAAATTGAGTCCAAGATTTATCGGGCCATATGAGATCATAGAAAGAATTGGACCGGTCGCTTATCGGTTGGCATTGCCACCAGAACTTGATAGAATCCATAATGTTTTTCATGTGTCTATGCTACGACGATATCGGTCAGATCCTTCACATGTTATTTCTCCGACAGAAGTGGAGATTCGGCCAGATATGACTTACAATGAAGAACCGGTCAAAATATTGGCATGGGAAACAAAGGAGCTTAGAAAAAAAAAATAAATTTGGTGAAAGTATTGTGGCAAAAGCACGGGATTGAGGAAGCGACATGGGAACCGGAGGAGGCAATGAGGAAACAATATCCAAACCTCTTTACTGGTAAGATTTTCGAGGACGAAAATCCTTAAAAGGGGGGGAGAGTTGTAATGGCCTAAATTCAAGGTTATCGGAACAATGGTTTCGTAACCATAAATCCGATTTAAAGAGAAATTTATTTTAATATTTTTGCATGAATATTTATATGATAGGAAAATCGTATTAAAATATCGATAGAAAAATTTTACCGATTTAGTGGTTAGTTAGAAAAAGGAATTATTGAAGGAATTGGGTAAAAACAAGGTATCGAGACCTTGATCTCATAAAATTGAGTAGGAAATATTTTTATAAATATTTATAAAATGTTAGTAATATAGTATTAAAATTTCGTTAGAAAATTTTAACGTTTGAGTATGTAATTAGATGAAAAGGACTAAATTGTAACAAATACAAAATTATGAAAAATGATTAGATAGTTTAAATGATAAAAGAAAGAGGGCTTAAAAGGAAAATAGACCCAAAGTCTAATTGGGCTGGACGGCAAGGGTATGAAATCAGCAAGAAGATAAGGAGAAATAAGGGTAAAATGGGAAAATAACAAAATTTGCTAAATAAAACTAGGACTAAATAGGGATATCTAGAAATCTCTTCATTTTTCTTCATTCTCATCAGCTAAAAACGCCATAGGAGGGGTATCTAAGCTGGTATATCATAATTTTTGCACCAAGTAAGTGAATCCTTGCCTATTTCTTGTAATTTTGTGTTTTTAAAGACTTTTACAACTAGGTCCTACTATTAAATTCATTAGTCTTTGATTTCATGGATGAAATTGAAAGCCACCATGGTTGGTTTATGTAAGTTTATGATGAAATAGCATGAAATTTAAGCCTTAATTCGTTTAAGAGATGATTTTATTAGGTAATTTCAATAGAAATTGATTTTTTGGGACCTAATTATGAAAGTGTTTGGAATTAAAGTCTATTACTGAAATTATGATTTCCAAAGGTTATAAATTAGTTTAAAGTGATAGAATAAAGTGTTAATTGAGAAAAATAAGCTCAATTGAGAGATTAATTGAGCAGGGACGAAATTATCATTCATTGAAAGTTTAGGGGAAAAATGGTAATAACCAGCTTGCACTAAAACAGTTTTTGACATCAGCAGTAGTCTAACTTTGAAAAATCACCATAAATTGTAGAAGTTGAATTAGAAGATGAACAAAATATGAAATTAAAGCTTATTGAGTCTATTTTCATATGAAAGAAACAAGGAAATAAAAGAAGTTCTGTATTTTGAGATATTTAGATTTTTGTAAGACTGGTTCAGAATAAATTCGGGTTCCCCTGTTTTGACTTTAGAAAATCATCAAAAATTGAAGAAAAATAATTAGGGGCTTAAATTTATATGTTTAGAATCCTGAATGAGTCTATTTTCTATAGAAATAAACGAGAACACCATCTAATTTCTTTATGAAGAGATAATTAATTTTTAGTGAAGAAGAGTCAGAACTGCCAGACAGCAGAATAGGGGCAAATTTGATGAATAAACTGTACTAATTGGCTGGGATAAAAATTCTGGAAATTTTATGGTATAAATAAATGTGAGTCTAGTTTCAAGGAAAATTAACGGTTCTTCATTTGGAGCTCTGTAGCTCGAGAAATAAATAATTTAGTGACTGTGACTCAAGTAGACAGCTTTGAATAAGTTAAAAATAATAATAGAATTATAGAAAATGCTACATGTGAACATGAAATGTATTGAATTGATGATTGAATTTATTTATTTAGATCCGGAAAACTCAAATACGAAGCTAGATCGAGGAAAGGAAAAATTCCCGGATTAGTAGATTTTATAAACGAACTAATATCGAGGTAAGTTCGTGTAACTTGAATTATATTCTTAAATGTTTGAAATGTATGTTATTGATATGAATATGATTTGAATGTCCATTGTATGAAATTTGATGAAACATTGATATATTTGATAAAAAGGGGAAAGAAATCCCGGTTGAATGAAAAGAAAATTCGATGGATCTTTGAAAAGGAATTGACGGTAAAAAGGATCTAGCCCGGACGGGTGATCCTATCCTGATATAGCCCTCCCGAAGAATATGTGGAAAATGGATTTAGCCCGGACGGGTAATCCGAATTAGGGTCTGAATTTAGCCTGGACTGGTAATTCAGATCCAAGCTCATTAGAGTAATTGTCGTTGCAGGGGATTTAGCCTGGACTGGTAATCCCGACAATACTCTATGAGTTTATATTACAGGGGATTTAGCCTGGACTGGTAATCCCGCTGTAAGGATGAGGTTCGCGGGAGTGTGCTCTCTGAAATGGAAATGTGCGCACATGAATATGAATTGACGGACCCGAATTTGTACACTAAAGTGTACCTCTGAAAATCCATCGAAATTCCGAGTAATTCAATGGGAAAAATAAAAAAAATATATGGAAATTATGGTATTGATGAGCTCATCAATCATAATACATATTATTGATATATGGAAATTAATCGACTAACTTGGATGTTGAGTTTGTGAATGTTAGGGTAATAATGCATTGAGTGAGTATATGAATGTTTATTGCTTGTATTGAAAATACTAGGTAAGTATAATTCTTGTTACATGGGCTTACTAAGCACAAAGTGCTTACCCTATTTCCTTTTTCCCTGTTTTGTAGTGTTAAGAGCTCGGAGGTCGGATCGGTGGGAGACTCATCACACTATCAACCCCAATATTTCGGTATTTAAAGAAACTTTAGTTTGGAAATGAATGGCATGTATAAGCTAATAAAATAGATGTTAATATGAAATGAATGTAAGGTCAGCCATTGGTATGGCTTATGTGTTTAAGTTATCTTATAAATATGCATGAATTATCTTGAAAATATGTTGAATTAGACTGGTCTCGGTTTTAAAAAAAAATTGTAAACTCTGGTAATGCCTCGTACCTTATTCTGACAACGAATACAGGTAGGGGGTGTTACATTTGTTGGTATCAGAGCTACGGTTTAGCCGGTTCTAGGACCGATATAGCAAATACGGATTAGCTATACATGCCATTTAAATTATTTTTGATAGTGTGATATCTCCTGACCATTTAAATTGTGTTTTCTTATAGTAATGTCCTCTGACCGAGCTCAATCTGAGGAAGCTGGGATTCATGCTCCGGCTTCAGTACAAAGAGAAGAAACTAACAGTAGAAGGCCCGGTACAGAGGGTCAAGGGGAGGAGGCAAAGATAGCCTTCTTTCAAATGATGAATGAATGGTTTTCTCAATACATAAGAACTAACCCTGTAGTGCAGCAAACTCAAGCTCCCCCTCCTGCTCCTCCACCGGTTCCCGAGATCCCACAGACTACAGGTACTGAATCTGTTAGAAAAGGGAAAGCTCCAGTTGATAAAATTCGAAAATATGGGGCCGAAGAATTTCGAGCAGCAGTTGATGATGATCCTGAGCGGGCTGAATTCTGGTTAGAAAATACTACTCGGGTTTTGGAGGAATTATCTTGCACGTCAGAAGAATGTTTGAAATGTGCCATTTCACTGCTAAAAGACACAGCTTATCATTGGTGGAATACTAAAGCTTCAGTTGTTCCGAAAGAAGAAATTACATGGGAATTCTTCCAGACCGAGTTCAAAAAGAAATATATCAGTCAAAGATTCCTCGATCAGAAAAGAAAAGAATTTCTTGAGCTGAAACAGGGCAATAATGAAAGAGAATTTGTTCGGTTGAGTAAATATGCTCGAGAATGGGTACAGTCGGAAGCTAAAATGTGCAAACGATTCGAAGAAGGGTTGAATGAAGAAATTAAGCTCCTTGTTGGAATTCTTGAAATTCGAGAGTTTGCTACACTAGCAGAACGAGCTTATAAAGCAGAAGAATGGAGCAAAGAAAAGAAACAGGCTGAGAGGGAAGCTCGAATTTTTAGTAAAAGACCAATGGAAAAATCTCAGTTTTCTGCTCCAAAAAAATTGAAGAAGTACCAGGATCGTTCTACCTCAACCACTGGGTATTCGGATAAAGTGCGAGGTTCACAGCGCACTAATTCAAGACCTTCCACTCCCTCAGTGACCAGTGTTGGCAGTGTTGGTACCCCTAAGCCGAGATGCCAGTATTGTAATAAAGCTCATTTTGGTGAATGTCGATTTAAGAGTGGGGCTTGTTACCGATGTGGTTCTTTTGACCATTTCCTCAGAGATTGTCCAGAAAGACGTGACAAAGAAGCTGAATATATATCGAAGCCAAGTAATCCATCTTTGAGGGGTAGACCATCTCGACCATCCGGTAATGTCAGTGGTAGCCGAGGAGCTACAAAAGATACTGCAAGTAGGCCTGAGACACGAGCGCCTCCTAGACATATGTCATGCGTACCAAAGAAGATGCCTCAGCACCCGATGTTATTACTGGTACATTTTCTTTACTTGATACTAATATTACTGCATTAATTGATCCCGGTTCTACGCATTCATATATATGTGTAAAACTTGCATGCGTTAAAGATTTATCTGTTGAACCTACTGAATTTGCGGTTAAAGTCTCAAACCCCTTTGGCCAATCTATTTTGGTGGATAAAATTTGTAAAAATTGTCCACTGATGGTAAGAGGTTATTGTTTCCTAGCTGATTTGATGTTACTGCCATTTGATGAGTTTGATGTGATATTGGGCATGGATTGGTTAACTCAGCATGATGCAGTAGTTAATTGTAAACAGAAATATATTGTGTTGAAGTGTCAGAATGGCGAATTACTCCGGGTTAAATATGATCAGACAGAGGGATTATCTGATGTGATTTCAGTTATTGCTGCTCAGAGGTATGTTAAAAAGGGGTATGATGCTTTTCTTGCTTATGTACTCGATACCAAGGTATCTGAGTCAAAGATACAGGCAGTGCCAGTGGTATGCGAATTTTCTGATGTGTTTCCAGAGGAGTTACCAGGGTTGCCACCAGAAAGAGAAGTGGAATTTTCTATAGATTTGATTCCGGGAACTACTCCGATTTCTATAGCTCCGTACCGAATGGCTCCTACAGAATTAAAGGAATTAAAGACACAGTTACAGGAACTTGTTGATAGAGGTTTTGTCCGACCGAGTCATTCACCTTGGGGTGCTCCAGTTCTGTTTGTGAAAAAGAAAGATGGGTCTTTGAGATTGTGTATTGACTATCGACAGCTCAATAAGGTAACTATAAAGAATAAGTATTCGTTGCCTCGGATTAATGATTTATTTGATCAGCTGAAAGGTGCTACTGTATTTTCAAAGATTGATCTCCGATCGGGCTACTATCAGTTACGAGTAAAGGAGTCAGATGTACCAAAAACAGCTTTCAGAACCAGGTACGGGCATTATGAGTTTCTGGTTATGCCATTTGGGTTGACTAATGCACCTGCAGTATTTATGGATCTGATGAATCGGATATTCAGACCGTACTTAGATAGGTTTGTTGTAGTTTTCATTGATGATATTCTAGTCTATTCTCGAGATGAAAATGAGCATGCAGAACATTTGAGAATAGTGTTGCAAATCTTGCGTGAGAAAAAGCTTTATGCTAAATTCAGTAAATGTGAATTTTGGCTCCGAGAAGTGGGTTTCCTTGGACATGTTGTATCAGCCGAAGGCATCAGGGTAGACCCGAATAAAATTTCAGCTATTATTAATTGGAGTCCACCGAAGAATATATCTGAAGTTAGAAGTTTCTTGGGTTTAGCTGTTATTATCGGAGATTTGTACAGAGGTTCTCTATGATAGCTTCTCCGATGACCCGTTTGTTGCAGAAAGATATGTTAAATTCGAGTGGACTGATGAATGCCAGCAGAGTTTTGACCGATTGAAAGATTTATTGACGAAAGCACCAGTATTAGTGCAGCCTGAACCGGGTAAGGAATTTGTTATTTACAGTGATGCCTCATTTAACGGTTTAGGTTGTGTCTTGATGCAAGAAGGTAAAGTAATAGCCTATGCTTCAAGACAACTTAAACCACATGAAAGAAATTATCCGGTACATGATCTTGAGTTAGCTGCTATTGTTTTTGCATTGAAGATATGGCGGCATTATTTGTACGGTGAGAAATGTCATATTTATACTGATCATAAAAGCTTGAAATATTTGATGACACAGAAAGATTTGAATTTGAGACAGCGCAGGTGGCTTGAACTGATAAAGGACTATGATTTGATTATTGATTATCATCCGGGTAAGGCTAATGTTGTGGCTGATGCTTTGAGTCGAAAATCTCTGTTTGCTTTACGAGTTATGAATACCCGATTGTCACTGACTGATGATGGTTCAATCATAGCTGAATTGAGAGCTAAGCCGACATTTCTACAGCAAATATGTGAAGCTCAGAAGAATGATGAGAAGTTACAGGTTAAACGGGCACAATGTGAGTCAGATACTAATTCTGAATTTCAAGTTGGGGTTGATGATTGTTTATTATTCAGAGGTAGGGTATGTGTACCCAAGAATTCTGAGCTCATACAGAAAATTTTACACGAGGCTCACAGTGGTACTATGTCTGTACATCCGGGAAGTAATAAAATGTATAATGATTTGAAGAAGATGTACTGGTGGCCAGGTATGAAACGTAATATTTCTGAGTTTGTATCAAGATGTTTGATATGTCAACAGGTTAAAGCAGAACATCAGGTACCTTCAGGGTTACTTCAGCCAATTACTATACCGGAATGGAAATGGGAAAGAATCACTATGGATTTTGTATCGGGGTTACCGTTGTCTCCGAGGAAAAAAGATGCTATTTGGGTAATTGTTGACCGATTGACAAAGTCAGCACACTTTATTCCGGTACGTATGGATTATTCTTTAGATAAACTGGCTGAATTGTACATATCTGAGATTGTCAGGCTACATGGAGTGCCTATCTCCATTATATCGGATAGAGATCCTCGGTTTACGTCTCGTTTCTGGGATAAATTGCAAGAAGCCTTGGGTACTCAGTTGTATTTCAGTACTGCATTTCATCCTCAGACAGATGGCCAATCAGAGCGTGTAATTCAAGTATTGGAAGATATGCTCCGATGTTGTATACTAGAGTTTGAAGGTAATTGGGAGAGGTATCTACCTTTGATTGAATTTGCTTACAATAACAGTTATCAGTCCAGTATTAAAATGGCTCCATATGAAGCTTTGTATGGTAGAAAATGTAGAACACCATTGTATTGGACAGAGCTCAGTGAAAAGAAGATAATGGGGTTGATTTAATTCGGGAAACAGAAGAAAAAGTGAAGATTATTCGGGATAGTTTAAAAGCAACTTCCGATCGCCAAAAATCATATGCCGATCTTAAACGAAAAGAGATTGAATTTCAGGTCGGTGACAAGGTATTTCTGAAAGTGTCTCCTTGGAAGAAAGTTCTCCGGTTCGGTCGAAAGGGTAAATTGAGTCCAAGATTTATCGGGCCATATGAGATCATAGAAAGAATTGGACCGGTCGCTTATCGGTTGGCATTGCCACCAGAACTTGATAGAATCCATAATGTTTTTCATGTGTCTATGCTACGACGATATCGGTCAGATCCTTCACATGTTATTTCTCCGACAGAAGTGGAGATTCGGCCAGATATGACTTACAATGAAGAACCGGTCAAAATATTGGCATGGGAAACAAAGGAGCTTAGAAATAAAAAAATAAATTTGGTGAAAGTATTGTGGCAAAAGCACGGGATTGAGGAAGCGACATGGGAACCGGAGGAGGCAATGAGGAAACAATATCCAAACCTCTTTACTGGTAAGATTTTCGAGGACGAAAATCCTTAAAAGGGGGGAGAGTTGTAATGGCCTAAATTCAAGGTTATCGGAACAATGGTTCGTAACCATAAATCCGATTTAAAGAGAAATTTATTTTAATATTTTTGCATGAATATTTATATGATAGGAAAATCGTATTAAAATATCGATAGAAAAATTTTACCGATTTAGTGGTTAGTTAGAAAAAGGAATTATTGAAGGAATTGGGTAAAAACAAGGTATCGAGACCTTGATCTCATAAAATTGAGTAGGAAATATTTTTATAAATATTTATAAAATGTTAGTAATATAGTATTAAAATTTCGTTAGAAAATTTTAACGTTTGAGTATGTAATTAGATGAAAAGGACTAAATTGTAACAAATACAAAATTATGAAAAATGATTAGATAGTTTAAATGATAAAGAAAGAGGGCTTAAAAGGAAAATAGACCCAAAGTCTAATTGGGCTGGACGGCAAGGGTATGAAATCAGCAAGAAGATAAGGAGAAATAAGGGTAAAATGGGAAAATAACAAAATTTGCTAAATAAAACTAGGACTAAATAGGGATATCTAGAAATCTCTTCATTTTTCTTCATTCTCATCAGCTAAAAACGCCATAGGAGGGGTATCTAAGCTGGTATATCATAATTTTTGCACCAAGTAAGTGAATCCTTGCCTATTTCTTGTAATTTGTGTTTTTAAAGACTTTTACAACTAGGTCCTACTATTAAATTCATTAGTCTTTGATTTCATGGATGAAATTGAAAGCCACCATGGTTGGTTTATGTAAGTTTATGATGAAATAGCATGAAATTTAAGCCTTAATTCGTTTAAGAGATGATTTTATTAGGTAATTTCAATAGAAATTGATTTTTTGGGACCTAATTATGAAAGTGTTTGGAATTAAAGTCTATTACTGAAATTATGATTTCCAAAGGTTATAAAGTAGTTTAAAGTGATAGAATAAAGTGTTAATTGAGAAAAATAAGCTCAATTGAGAGATTAATTGAGCAGGGACGAAATTATCATTCATTGAAAGTTTAGGGGAAAAATGGTAATAACCAGCTTGCACTAAAACAGTTTTTGACATCAGCAGTAGTCTAACTTTGAAAAATCACCATAAATTGTAGAAGTTGAATTAGAAGATGAACAAAATATGAAATTAAAGCTTATTGAGTCTATTTTCATATGAAAGAAACAAGGAAATAAAAGAAGTTCTGTATTTTGAGATATTTAGATTTTTGTAAGACTGGTTCAGAATAAATTCGGGTTCCCCTGTTTTGACTTTAGAAAATCATCAAAAATTGAAGAAAAATAATTAGGGGCTTAAATTTATATGTTTAGAATCCTGAATGAGTCTATTTTCTATAGAAATAAACGAGAACACCATCTAATTTCTTTATGAAGAGATAATTAATTTTTAGTGAAGAAGAGTCAGAACTGCCAGACAGCAGAATAGGGGCAAATTTGATGAATAAACTGTACTAATTGGCTGGGATAAAAATTCTGGAAATTTTATGGTATAAATAAATGTGAGTCTAGTTTCAAGGAAATTAACGGTTCTTCATTTGGAGCTCTGTAGCTCGAGAAATAAATAATTTAGTGACTGTGACTCAAGTAGACAGCTTTGAATAAGTTAAAATAATAATAGAATTATAGAAAATGCTACATGTGAACATGAAATGTATTGAATTGATGATTGAATTTATTTATTTAGATCCGGAAAACTCAAATACGAAGCTAGATCGAGGAAAGGAAAAATTCCCGGATTAGTAGATTTTATAAACGAACTAATATCGAGGTAAGTTCGTGTAACTTGAATTATATTCTTAAATGTTTGAAATGTATGTTATTGATATGAATATGATTTGAATGTCCATTGTATGAAATTTGATGAAACATTGATATATTTGATAAAAAGGGGAAAGAAATCCCGGTTGAATGAAAAGAAAATTCGATGGATCTTTGAAAAGGAATTGACGGTAAAAAGGATCTAGCCCGGACGGGTGATCCTATCCTGATATAGCCCTCCCGAAGAATATGTGGAAATGGATTTAGCCCGGACGGGTAATCCGAATTAGGGTCTGAATTTAGCCTGGACTGGTAATTCAGATCCAAGCTCATTAGAGTAATTGTCGTTGCAGGGGATTTAGCCTGGACTGGTAATCCCGACAATACTCTATGAGTTTATATTACAGGGGATTTAGCCTGGACTGGTAATCCCGCTGTAAGGATGAGGTTCGCGGGAGTGTGCTCTCTGAAATGGAAATGTGCGCACATGAATATGAATTGACGGACCCGAATTTGTACACTAAAGTGTACCTCTGAAAATCCATCGAAATTCCGAGTAATTCAATGGGAAAAATAAAAAAAATATATGGAAATTATGGTATTGATGAGCTCATCAATCATAATACATATTATTGATATATGGAAATTAATCGACTAACTTGGATGTTGAGTTTGTGAATGTTAGGGTAATAATGCATTGAGTGAGTATATGAATGTTTATTGCTTGTATTGAAAATACTAGGTAAGTATAATTCTTATTACATGGGCTTACTAAGCACAAAGTGCTTACCCTATTTCCTTTTTCCCTGTTTTGTAGTGTTAAGAGCTCGGAGGTCGGATCGGTGGGAGACTCATCACACTATCAACCCCAATATTTCGGTATTTAAAGAAACTTTAGTTTGGAAATGAATGGCATGTATAAGCTAATAAAATAGATGTTAATATGAAATGAATGTAAGGTCAGCCATTGGTATGGCTTATGTGTTTAAGTTATCTTATAAATATGCATGAATTATCTTGAAAATATGTTGAATTAGACTGGTCTCGGTTTTAAAAAAAAAATTGTAAACTCTGGTAATGCCTCGTACCTTATTCTGACAACGAATACAGGTAGGGGGTGTTACACATTATCTCCTCAAAAATAGCCTTTATCTGCTTATTATCCACATAAAATAAACATTAAAAATCCCTAAAAAATAGCCTTGTGTCGTCCCCCCTATTGCTCTCTTTAAGTGTCGAAATTTAGCCTTAAAACTTGGGCTTCAAGCTGCCAAAATTTGGGCCCTCCTCATGCACTTGTGACGCCACTTATAGCTCCCCTTTAGTGTGCCCCTAGTTGCTGGGCCACAAGCCCAATATGTCACTTAAACTACTAAAACTTTAATTTAAGCTCCTAGAGTGTCTAAATAAAATATTTATTCAAAGCCTCAGCCCAAACCTGAGCCCCATTTGCACCTCAAATCCTTAAATTAATAATTTGAGCACACATTACACAAAATGCACAAGCCCATAAATTCAGGGTGTTACATACTAACCGATTTTTTTTCCTAGTTTTATAACAACGCATATTTATCATCAATTTACAATATTTTCCTTTTATTTACCATTTTCATAAATAAGTCCCTAAATGTAATACCCTTCAACCCTAAACCGTCGCCGAAACAGGGTTACGAGGCATTACCGGACATATCGGACAATTTACAAACAATTCTTAAATAAATAATAATCATATTATAATATAATCATAAATTCATATAATTTTTTTAATTGACTTCATTCAATTTTTTTTAAAAAAAAATTCAATATAACCCCTTTATAAATATTTAACCTTTCCCTGCAAATTTCAAATAGCAACCAAACCAATTCCAAAATCCAAAAATTCAACCAATGCAATTTCATATTTAGTTGTATTCAAATTATACCTATAACATTAATTTTATAATTTTATTCTATAAACATTTATTTTACTAATAAAATTTAACTTATAATTTCATTTATTTCATTCTAAATTTTTTAGCACCAATTATACCATGTATATCATATAAATTTTCATACAATTTCATTAGTTTAAACACCAAAATACCAAATACCATTTTTTTTACAACAAAAGTCATGTAGCATTTTAAAGTGACCAAAATAACACCTATGTACATGCCACTTTTACCAAAAGAAGAATACATCACTGAATTTTTTTGTGTTGGAGTCGGGATCGCCTTAGATGCTGAACTAGGACTTTGAGCACCTATTAACTTGCGCACGGAAACAACCGTATTCTGAGTATACATATACTCAGTGGTATTACCATAATTCAAATTATAAACATATATAATAATCATATCATTAAATCATATAACTTAATTTTTACTAAACCAATTCAAACATAAGTTTGTCATTCTCAATATATTCATACAATTCAATTTAGCTATTCAACAATTGAAATCATACACATTCATGTTGAGCCATTATCCATCTTATGAACCAATGGTTCATGCTTTCCATTCTCATACTCATATTTAAATCACATTTTTCAATTCATGTTCCATTTTCACATTTCTTTCAATGGCTCAACCATTTCATTTTATTCAATTTAACCTTTCCTTTAATTACCCCTATTAACAGACTCGGACTTTGGCAGATACACGGATTCCAACCCAAACACACCAGTACGGCACATTGTGCCTAAAACGGTACATAGTACCTGATTAGTATACGACACATAAGTGCCCGAAACGACACACGAGGTGCTTTATACGACACACGAGGTGCCTGATACAACACACGAGGTGCCTGAAATACGACACATAAAGTGTCTGATCGGCAAAGCTGATAAATCCCCGTACTCTTCCAAATCCTATGGCATGCCAATTATATCCGACTCAACCCGACTAGTTAATAGGGTATCCAGTTCAAATTTTTTTTTCCATATCAATTTATTTCAATTCAATTTCACAATTCAATTCAATATACTTTTCATATCCAATCACATACAATTCAAAATATAATACAATATCAACACATATTCATCATTCAATTCTATTTTCCCAAATTCATTCAATAAAGTCACTTACCTCATATTCACTTACCAACTACATAATCTAAATATAACAATTAATAGTAAATAATTTAAATTATGGTAATACAAACCCAAATTTGTTTGATTATTCCTCGATAACCTTTTCCTTTCCTTTGTGTGCCAATGCCTCGATTTCCTTGTTAGCTACAAAAATAATAATAATTTACACTATTAATTACAGCATTAATTTTTTTACAATAATAACTGAATTTCTATTCAATTTATACCCTAATTCCAATTTAATCCTAACTAGATTTATCTACTTTTCTAATTTAATTCACACTCTATTTCTATTCAAATTTTGACCAAACTTAAATTTAACTATTAAATTTTCAGCATAAATCCTTAATTTTTGAATTTTTATCAATTTAGTCTCTACAACACAAAACTTGTAGCTTCTTTTGCAATTTAATCCATTTATCAATTCTAACTTGAAATTCATTCAATTAAATCCCTAATTCAATAATTTGTCCAACATGAACCATGCTTAAAAACCTATAAACTTCCAAAAACCTCAACTTATTTTCAGCAAAACTTTGTTTTAAAGCTTTTAAAACATCAAAATTAAATACAAATGGCTTAATTGACTTACCAATTAAACTTCAAGCTTCAAATCCCTAATTTTCCCTTTTATTTTTCTTTCCTATTCTTTATTTCTTTTTCCTGCTCTGTTTCGAAGCCTATGTTTCTTCTTCTTTGTTTTTGCTTTTGCTTTTATTTCTTTTTAGTTTCTTTCCTTTTTGTTATAATAATAAATTATTTAATAATTATTTAATAACAAAATTCTTTTAGCTTAAATTATACGTAATTATTTATTTATTTTACAAGTGTACAAATATATGCATTACACATGTATAATTTAATCACCATACAGTTGTCTTTATTTTAATTTATTTATCATATAAAAATCTTATAATATAATTAATATACAAATATCTTTTACTTATTATTTAAGAATATATATAAATATTTTACAAGTGTATAAATACAAACATTACACATTTATTTTATCATCACTATACATTTGGCATAATTTAGTTTATTTTCATAATATAATATTTATAATAACTTAATTTAATAAATATTTTATAATTAAATCATATATAATTATATAATTAAAATCTAAAATATTTAAGATTTTTAGAATGGTTTGCTGCCTCGTTTATGAGGATTGGCCTAATTTCCCTTTTAGTCCTTTTTATTTTCTTTTAATCTAGAATTCAACTTTTACTTTTTATTCACTTTAATCCCTTTTTTCCTAATTACTCTTAATTAAGCTAAATTCACTTAATAAAAACCTAATTAGACACACAACTAGGCTCATAATTACTTCTAATAATTATTTACAGACTCGGTTTACTAAGACGGAGGCCCGATAATGTACTTTTTCTATGCCGTGAATTTTGAGTCATTACACTAAACTTTTAAATCATCAAAATTAATTAACAAAATATGACCATTTAACAACCAAGCTTAACAATCTATCATAAAACTTCAAAAACATATTAAATTGATCAATGAAAACTTTAAAAATTTTTAACAGTTTTGAAAACAAAGATATGAGTTAGCTGGACCTAGTTGCAATAATCTCAAAAATATAAAAATTCTAAGAAATAGAAAAAAAAACGACTTACCAATTGGAGCTTGAAGCTAGTCGTGAGCTAGGTTTCCTTCTCCCCTTTTTGATTCGATTCAGAGGTGAAGAAGATGAATGAATTATCTTTTTTTTCCCTTTCTTTTCTTATTTATTTAACTATTATAACATATAATATAATGTTTTATATTATATTATAACATTACAAATATTACTTTTTAACTAAATAAACACCACTAACCGTCTCAACACTTTTAAAAATGGTATATTTACCATTTAAAACCTTTAAAAATATTTAATTATACTTTTTAGTTAATAGAAATCAATAGAAATTAAGTTTTGTAATTTTTACGATTTAATCCTTTTTCTTTAATTAACTATCCAAACATCAAATTTTCTTAACCAAATTTTAATACGACCATAATAACACTTCGGAAATATTTAATAAAATATTTACGGCTTGGTTTATAGAAACGAGGTCCCGATACCTTATTTTCTAAAACCACTTGACTTTAGGTCATACCACTTGAACCTAATTATTCGTTCAAATAGCATAAATTGCCAATTCAAAATTTATTTTAATATTATATTTGACTTGTAAATATCAAATAATAACATTTACGAATTTACTTGTCGGATTTATGGTCCCGAAACCACTGAAAACGGGCTATTACAAATAAAGCTAGATATAACAAGGTCTTCCTTCACTTCCTTCTTTCACTAAGTTGTTTTCATGATAGAATATATTCTCATAGTGTTCTAAGATGTGAAATTTGGTTATGGTTTTAAGGAAAAACTCGAGAAAAATGTATGATTTTTCTTTTCTTTTCTCGAGCCCGTTATATTTGACTATAATCCTTAAAGTCCTAGGTGACCTTGAAAGCATGTTAAAACTTGATTATGTTCTCTTGATTATTCTAGTACTTCTTATACATTGCACACTATTAGAAAGGATGGTGACACATGAGTATGAAGGTTTATTGTTTCTAATCCTTCCTAATTGTATGAATTAATATTGTTATATTTTATTTAACATACAAGATTTTGATTATATTCATGAAAATATGTTTGCTTGTTCCATTGGTATATAATGATATTTTTAATTGTCGATCTGAGTTGAGTATTTTTTTTATGTTGCAATGCATTTGTATTAGTTTCATGTTTAAGGACAAGCATGAAACAAATATGAGAATTTGATAAATGCGTAATTTTCTAATTATTTGTGATATTTTTATGTTATTTAAGTTGTTAAATATATATAATTTAGAAATGACGATAAAAACATTTTTTGAGTGTATATTTTTCTCTTAAAAATTGAAGTTTTTCTTTTATTTTGTTTCCTTTAGGTAGAAATTAAGTTAAAATTTAAGAGTAGTATTTTTCGCTGACGATGAAAATTAATTTGGAAGAAAATTGAACTACAATTTAGAAGATGGAGGGATTTCGTTTGTGGATGAGATTGGGTTGAAGAAGATGAAGAGTTAATTTATCTTGTTTTTTATGTTGACTAAATCCTAACATAGACAAAAGCTTTGGTCCACGCTTCTTCTACTATGGAAAATGAATATTTAATTTAATGTAAAAAAAACTGAAAAACATTTTTTAAAACTAAAAAATTACGATGAATACTTTTTTTGAGTGTATATTTTTTTGGGCAAATTACCAATAAATGCCTTTTTTGTAAAATTTACGGAAATAGACCTATTATTTAATTATTTACCGGAATGGGTCATTTTCCCTGAAAACGCGTCCACGTCAGCACAAAGTCAGAGGATGCAGCAGGAAAACGCGTCCTTGAGGGAGCATTTTCTGCCACATCAGCATAAATCACGTCCTTGAGGGTGCGCTTTGCTGATGTGGCAAAAACGTTCCCTCGGGAATGCATTTTTGCCCTCCCCTCCCGTTAGGGTTTTTAACTATTTTTAGGGTTAGGGGTTTTGGGGTTTTAGAGTTAAGGCTTTAGGGTTTATGGTTTTAGGGGAAAGTTAATGAATTAGAGTTTAGGGTTAATTAATTAAAATAATTTTAGGGTTTAGGATTATTGAAAAAAAATATATCAGCAATATAAAAATTTTGAGAAGCCGTTTCTGAACAAATAGTGACCAAAACGCTTTAAGCAGGATGCATTGTCAGCAAGAGTACTGAAAAAAGCTCCCACATGGACGCTCTTTTGCTACAGTAGTCTCTGGTAAAATAATTTTGAGAAGACGTTTCTGAACAAATAGTGACCAAAACGCTTCAAGCAGGATGCACTGTCAGCAAGAGTACTGAAAAAAGCTCCCATGTGGACGCTCTTTTGCTACAGTAGTTCCTATTTGTCCTTAGACTATAAATGAGCCAAATTTCATTCTCAGGTTGCATAATAGAAATTGAGGCAAAAGTAAAATAGAAACTGAAGATGAGTGTGAGGTTTGTGACACCGAAAACGGTGTTGTTTTTATTGGAGAACATAGCGCAACTGGTTTTTAACCAGAACATAGATTTGACAGAACTTCGCAAAAGAATTAGGCGTAAAATCTTCGGAACAACACCAATGAAAGTTCAGTCTATTAAGTATAGATTTTGTGCTTCGGTTGATCCCGTGAGATATGACTCATTCAACATAAAAGGTCCTCGGAGCTTGGAGGCAATGGTGGAGACTCATCTTGCTAGTGGATCACCCTATCTTGAGGTATATGTACAATTTTCATCGCCAAGAGATCTTCCTTCGACTTCAACATCTACTGATGTTCGAGGGGAATACACGACCCCAAGCCGACACTCTGTTAGTGGGAGGCAGAATACGGAATCGCCCGTGTTTGGTGGTAGTATAGAAAACACAACCCCTGCACGACACTCAATTGGTGGATGGGACATGCATATCCTTCCTACGATGTTCGATGCTAGAAATACGTATTAGGGAACGTCATCAAATTCTAGTGGTTGGTAATCCACATATGATTGGGGACGTTACAAAAGTTGTTTAAGAAGGGATAATGTACTCCCCACGACATCCACCAGCGAGGGGACCTCGTTCGTTGCAGATAATGATGAGTCAGATGATGAGTCCGATGTCGATCCACCTCGAGAGCCCGGCCCCGATGGTGCAGAAGTTGCATTATTTTCTGTACCGGAGCCTATTCCAACCATACCTGAAGATGTTGAAGGGGGTTCAGATGAAAAAGAAGAAGATTCACGATTCAGGGCGTACTCGCCTCCAGCCCACATGCATAATGTCGATCTATCCCAAGACGATCTGTTGGAGTTTCCCGAACTATCACACAGAAGGCGTGACCGTACAAGTTCGTCGTTGGATTAGGGTGAATTAGAAGTTGGTAAAGAGTTTTCCAACAAGGATAGTTTTCTTGCTGCATTGAAACAATATAGCATCGAGAACGGGGTTAGCTACAATGTGGTTAAATCCAAACTCGATAAGTATGAGGCCAAGTGTACAGTGCAGACGGTACATGTTCATGGAAAATCATGGCCTCGTTGAGGAAAAGGACAGGCTTATGGGAGATTAAAAAGTACAAAGGTCCACATACATGTCTTGCCGGTACAGTATCACTAGGTGTTTAGGGTTTTTGAATAATACTGATATTACGTAATGTTGCATTATTTAACGTACTTCATTGACAGGTGTTTCACAAGATTATCCCAAGATGGATTTAGATATGTTGGCTAGCTTAATAATACCTGTAACACCCCTAACCCGTATCCGTCGCCTGATTAGGGTTACGGGCATTACTTAACCAGACCCAAGTCAATGCACTTTATAAAAACTATTGCTTTGATAAAGATGTACCAATTCAGTCTATCACGAATAACATGTATATTCCATCTAATATCATAACATTAACTAACATATCATAAATAATATCATTAACATCAATTAAAAACTAATTATATTCAATTAGCAAATCACTATTCATTTGGTCATTTTGCATCTTATAGCTGAATAAATATATTAGCTTTATTCATCTTATATTAATCAAATAATTATACTTATACTAATTTAATCACATACACACTATATCTAGATATTCACAACAATACTTACCCATTTTAATCTTCATAACCGTATGCTTATATACCTCCCATGAATAATATGTACTCTAATTCAAAACAATACTATGGCCGAATATTTGCAAATGTACATACATCGACTTATTCATTAATATAATACATTCATTAGTCACATACACGAAATATGACCTAATCTATTCATGATATGTATTGTAAGTACATATAGATTTAAGCAAAAGTATATTCATTATCCAAAGAGGGTACTATATACCTTATTCAAACCAAGCTTATAATCTCAATTATCACATACATAACATAATTTGATATAACTTCCAAGTTAATATTATAATGTATCCGATTATACCCAATAATAAACCAAAATCAAACATGACTAAGCCATATTCAATTGAATAAACTATATTTAATTTGCATCTACTTCAATCATAGGACATTCATTCGAAATGTATAGATTAAATACGCTTTTAGAACTTCACGAAGCATTCATACCAAAACATGCTTTTAATAAGATAGAAAATGCACAAACATACACACCACCTCAAGTATAATCAAATCAACCCAAGCATAGATGTGAAGCCATATTCGCATGGCATTTATATACATTGTGAACAAAGTAACTCCAAAGAGAAAATAGCCTATACATGCCATAATTTTCAAAATTACAATTTAACAAAATGCTACCAAAGATAGATGATAGTGTGTTTGACTTTGACAAGGATCCCCGAGCACGAACTTAAACTTCAAAATCTATAAAATAATCAAATAAACACAACACATACAGTAAGCTACATAGCTTAGTAAGTTTTAAGCATTGGTAAAATATACAATTAATCATTATACAAATTAAACCAAACTAATTTGACATCAACGAGTTCGTAAACGCAAATACATATAGCATGTTACCATTCAACAATTACCAAAATCAATAGGTCTCAAAACCGAATACTAAAATACCATTTATCCATTCGAACAAACTCAAAGATTAATGATCACATCTCAATACTTTAATTTCTTATACAAGAACAACTTACCTCATTAGTATTAAATTACTCAATTATCATGCATCACTTACCTATCTATCACTTTTCGGATATCTCCATTCATTGGTTTATATCTTTGTAAGATCCGTAAATCCACACACACAGTGCAATTCATGTAACGCATCACACACTTAGTGCCGTTACTTAAGAAAGAGCACACATAGTGCCATGTACAAGTAATGTATCGCACACTTAGTGCCATTACTATTCTTCCGCACACATAGTGCCATTTACTAGTAATGTATGCCATTTACTAGTAATGTATCGCACACTTAGTGCCATTACTATTCTTCCGCACACATAGTGCCATTTACTAGTAATGTATCGCACACTTAGTGCCATTACTATTCTTCCGCACACATAGTGCCATTTACTAGTAATGTATCGCACGCGTAGTGCCAATTCGACCGATTTCGCACACACAGTGCACGGTGTTTAAGCTCGCACACATAGTGTCCCTTAATCGATAATTCCTTTGTTCATAAAAACAATTATGATTTCTTTTTCATTCATACATACACATATATTTAAATGTTCAACAACAACTCAAACCTCTTATCTCATACCATTACATTCGGCATAACCAATATACATATATATATATATATATATATCCCCAATTTAAACAAACTTATCTCTCATTTCATTTTGACATTTAACTATCTCTTAATTCATGTACATATTCAATTAACCCAACTAATCAGAACTTATACATTTATTTATATATACCAACCTTATATTCGGCTAGTATAATTCATTCCATTCCATAACACATTCGGTAATAAGAGATTTAACAAGCTTACTTCCATTATTCATATGCACATTGATATAAATTAAAATTCAATTCATCCAATTGCTTAAAAACTTATCTCAGAAATCAACAGATTTGGTTTTCCGACTATTCGATTATCTTTTCCTTTCCCCGATCCAATCCCGATCTTTTTGGTTCTTGATCTAAATCAATTTCAAATTAAGATCATTCAACATATTTTCATTCAATTTAGTCCAAAAACACATAATTATACAAATTACTATTTTACCCCTGACATTTACAACTTTTACAATTTGGTCCCTATTGCATAAAACACAAAATACACAAAATTTGCATATACTCCTCTAGGGGCGAATATTCAATACTCTTATACAAACTCATACATTCCATTTATTTCACATTTTAACCCTTCAAATTTCAATTTTCACAATTTAACCCTAATTACTCAAAATCATCAAAATTTCCAATACAAAATATGTTAATCTACAACATAACTTTAATTTATAATCATCAAACATCACAAAGCACAAGCTTCCATCCATGGCCGAATATCATATATACATTAATCTCAAAAATTCTAACATGGGTCGGATAGTATTCGAAGCAACGATCTCAAAAACGTAAAAATTATTAAAAACCGAACAAATTACATACCTAAATCAAGTAAAATCCAAGGCCGAATGTGCCAAGCTTTCTTCTTTTATTTCTTTTGTGCTTTTCGGTCAAAAAGATGAACAATGCATGGCTTTCTAATTTGTGTTTTATTATCATATATATTAACTAATTTATTTTAACATAAAATAAAATATAATATAATAAAATGCCAACACTATTACATGCATAATGATGGCCGGCCACTATCCATACTTTCATGGTCAAATTGCTATTTAAACCTCCAATTCATGAAGACATCAACAATTAGGCATCTACACATTTAACCACCAAATTTTCTTTTTATGCGATTAAACCCTTTTTCACAATTAAGCACCAAAACGATCAAATTTTAATACGGAATTTTCACCCACATCAAATCACACATAATAAGCATAGAAAATAATATTAAAATATTTTTTGACTCGGATTCATGGTCCAAAAACCACCGTTTCAATTAGAGTCAAAATCGGGCTATTACAATATCGACGATGAAAGTGGATCCCAAGACTTCAGTGCCGGTCTTAATTGCCAATATTCGTAGCCAATTGGGGTACACATCCTCTTACCGCAAGACTTGGATAGCTAAACAGAAGGTGTTCGAAAAGTTGCATGGTCAGTGGGACGCTTCATATAATGAAGTGTGGCAATGGTGTCAAGTGTTGGAGAGATATGTCCCAGGCAGCATAATAGACCTTGAAACAGTTGCGTACTACAACGATAGATTGCTCCGTGGATGCCAAGTGTTCAAGCGTCTGTTCTGAACATTTGAGCAATGTCGAGACGTATTTCTATACTGCAAGCCATTGGTACAAATTGACGGTACCTTTATGTATGGTAGATATACGCATCGGTTATTGCTAGCTGTGGCACAAGATGGCAGTGAAAGAATCCTTCCAATTGCGTTTGCAATAACACCGGGGGAGTCAGCTGATGATTGGGATTTCTTTCTATCTAGGTTAAGGAGGCATGTTTGCCCCCAACCTGATATATGGGTTATATCGGATCGGGGCCCTGGAATACTAGCCACAATAGAGAAACAGGGAAGCCTATGGCATACACCATCGATATTGCCTAAGGCATGTTGCGTCCAACTACCACGGGCAACATCGATCTACAAGTGAACGACGGCAAGTGACCAACATGGGTATGTAATATCTATTAATATAATTTCGTTTGTAATATTCAATTTATTCTTAAATGAATAGTGGTATGTAATATTCGCTATCAACTTATTTTGGCAGGGTACGAGATCAATAAGGACCGTTTTCACGAGATGTTGGCGATTTTGCGCTCAGTTAGCGAAGAAGGCGCAAACTACCTATGCAACATAACTTTCGAACAGTGGACACAAGCAAATGGTGGTGGCATATGATATGGTCATATGACCTCAAACCTGGCTGAATGCATAAATTCTATTCTAAAAGGAACGCGTCATTTGCCGATAACATCGGTTGTGCGAGAGACATATATTCGGTTATCGGCACTATTCCCGAAGCGAGCAGCAAGTTATAAAGGGCAAATGGAGGGAGGCCATGTATGGTGTGCGAAGGTATTGCGAGAAATTAACAATGCTAAGGCACGGGCCAACACCATGTACACAGTATGTCACGATCGCGACAACCTATGGTTTCGTGTGACGGAGTTTGACAGATCGAACCAAGGTATTGTTGGCGGGCAATATCGTGTACACTTGAGAAATAGGACCTGCGGCTGTGGGATATTTGACGCACTTCATTCTCCATGCGCTCATTGTAACACCCCAAACCCCAACATGTCATCGAAACATGGTTACGGAGTGCTACTAGATCGATCGGAAAACTTTACAATTAATAGACAATTATTATCAATCATAATATAAAATAATCTTATAGTCCCTTATATGAATCTTCGAGGCCCAAAAGACGAGTTAGGAATGGTTCGGGACTAATTCAAATACTTAGAAAATTTTCAAACATTTTAAAATTTTTCTCAACTACAGGGCTCACATGCTCGTGTATATTGAGAACACGCCCGTGTGCCAGGCAGTGTGGACCTAATATGAGTCTTTCTAACCTAACCAACCCTACAAAATTTCAAACCAAAACCAATTTGCAATCTGTGTAGCAATACAAATTAATTTCATGTTAATAAACTTTATTAATTTTTATTTCATACATATATCAAATATATGTAACAACCTGAAATTTGGCCTAGTAGAATTGGGCCCATTGGACCTTGAGCGTAGAAGCGTTTTAAAATTTTTTAGAATATGAGAACGGAATTATTACAATTTGGACTTATTAGGAAGGTGATTTTGGAAAGTTATAGGGTTTCTATGAAGTCTCGGGTTCGAGTTAGGCCATAGCAAGAATTTTCATTTTTGGCCTTTTAGTGGAAAGGAGTGATGAAAGTAGGACTTAAGAATAAGTGGGTGCATTTAAGAGACACAATGGAGCTTGTGGCTTGGTGGCAAGTGGCGTGTTGTGCTATTGAAGGGAGCAAGGGTTCGAATCTCATGACAAGCAACAAGAGAGTTCTATTTTTGCTCAAAGAAGAAAAGAGGTGGAGTGGGGACAAATGGAGCAAAACGTGGAGGAAACATAGAGCAAAACATGGAGTGGGAACAAATGGAGCAAAACATGGAGCAAAGCATGGAGGAAAACATGGAGCAAAAAGGGGAGAGAATCAAGAGATTGGTGGGAGTGGTGTTAGTTGGCCGAATGTGGGGGCTTGTGGTAGGTGAAATTTGGCTAGGGGTTATTTTGGCATGAAATTGGGCATTTGATGAGTAGAAAAAGAAGAAAAACCAAAATTCTCTTGTGTTCTTATCATTTTTGACATTTTAGGCTTTATCCTTAGACATTTCGGGTCCTTTGTTTCATGTTTTCTTCTATTCTCTTTTGCACATTCCTTTCTATTCTCCTTTCACTTGTTCGCTTTTGTGTTCTCCATAATCGAAACTTCTATTATTCTTCATCGTGCTTCTACTATTTTCTCCATAAGTCAATCGGTGGAAAACGGATTCATCATCGTTAAGGTAAGGAGTTTCTTCTTGGATTTTTCGTTATATCTTTGCTCGGCTATGTTGCAAATCGGATCAAAATTTTGACTAATCGATTATTTTTAGGGACGAAATCACTCGATATTCTCTATTTATTAATCCTTCGGAAATAGTGGTAAGTCGAATCTTATCCCTAAACAACTACTTTCTCTCATCGTGGTATTTTTTTCTGATCGAGTGGTAGGGTGCCATAGGTACCGACGATCAAGAAGGTTTAGTCCTTACCGAAATCAGGTGTGTAATCTCATACCTCTCTAAATGTTTGCATGGAATGTTCTGTGATTCAGTCAAAAGACTGAAAAGCTGTAAATCGGCAATTGTGCCCACTCGGGCATACGTATGTTCGAAGTGGTAACCATATTTTGCAGTGAAATAGTTTTGGTTAGCAGCAGTGACGTGATTTTGAAAAATCACCGAAAATAGTGAAAATTGCATTAGAAAGTGAAGGAGATATGGATTGAAAGCTAATTGAGTCTATTTTCTTATAAAAGAAATAGAACAAGCAAAGGATTTGTATATTTTGAGATTTTTAAATTTTTGTAAGACTAGTTCAGAATGATTATGTGATCCCCTATTCTGACTTGGAAAAATCATTATAAATTGTAAAAAACATAATTATGGGACATGGGTTATATTCTTAGAATCCTTAGTGAGTCTATTTTTATTTGGAGCAAACGAAAACATTATTTGAGTTCTGTACAATGAGATATCTGAGATGTTGTACAGAGAGGGCAGAACTGTCAAACAGTGAAACAAGGGAAAATTTAATGAATAAATTACTGTTGTTATATTGTGATTTGTTATGCATTATATACATGATTTTGCATGGGATGGGATAATATTGAAAAGAAGTTCTGGTGGCTCTGCCACATATTTTTGGTGGCTCTGCCACAAATTTGTTTAGTGGCAATGCCACTTAAATTCTGTTACTCTGGTGCTTGTCCACAACTAAATTTGCTATAAATGGCTTAATGCCTGCGTTTGGTGTGTTGGTGGGGTAGATTGACTGATGATCACCCACAGGTGTGTTGGTTGGTACGGGTGGTGTGTAGCGGATGGATTATTAGGATTGGGTTGGGAATTGCATTACATTCACATGATATTTTGATAAATGGGTCAATATGATATTTTGATAAATGGGCCAATCTGATATTTTATAAATGGGCCAATATGATATTTTGATAAATGGGCCAATCTGATAATTTGATAAATGGGCCAATCTGATATTTTGATAAAAGGGCCAATCTGATATTTTGATAAATGGGCCAATCTAATATTTTGATAAATGGGCCATCTGATATTTTGATAAATGGGCCAATCTGATATTTGATAAATGGGCCAATCTGATATTTTGATAAATGGGCCAATCTGATATTTTGATAAATGGGTCAATTTGATATTTTGATAAATGGGCCAATCTGATGTTTTGATAAATGGGCCAATCTGATGTTTTGTTTAATGGGCCTTTTTGATTAATTGAGACAATGGGCCATAATTTTGTAATAAATATCCGAATAAATTATTGTTGTTTATATTTGTAAATATCATGATTTAATATGTATGTTGCATTTGCATATTTTGCATGGGATGGGAAAAAATGTAAAAGAAGAGAAGTGTAGCCTGGTGGCTCTGCCACATTTTGATTCTGGTGGCTCTGCCACATATTCTGGTGGCTCTGCCACAAATTTTGATAATGGCTATGTGCCAATTTAAATATGGCTTTGTGCCATAGTGATTAAGGCTGTGTGCCGATTATATTACCGTATATGATTTTGGTGGCTCAACCACAAATATTATAAATGGCCATTGGCCTGCGAATTATTATAAATGGCTTAATGCCTACGTTTGGTGTGTTGGCGGGGTGGGTTGATTGATGATCACCCACAGGTGTGTTGGTTGGTACGGGTGGTGTGTAGCGGATGGATTATTAGGATTGGGTTGGGAATTACATTCACATGTTATAATTGATACATTATTATGTAAATGGGCTTAGGTCCAAGATATTGCTAAATGGGCTTCGGCACAAGTTATTGTTTTATGGGCTCAGGCCCAAGTTTAGCTAAACGGGTTCAGACCCAGTGGATGATGGTAAGGGGATTATACACTGAGTTCTTGTAACTCACCCCCCTTTCTTAACCCTTGCAGGTGATGCTCAGTGATGTGGACTTGGGCCATGGATGACTCGGAGGAGGCCATACTTCAGAAATGGTGTTTCGAACTTTAGATTTCTATTTCCGTTCACTTACTATTTTGGGTTTTTTTTTTATGTTGTAATAAGGTCTCTGGTTTATTTTATATTACTTTATGTGTGACGTATTTATATTTTGCTCAAATTACTTTAAATGAGATTTTTCTAAAAACTCAAATAAAGATTTTCTAAAATGGATATACAAAGGGATTTCATAATAAACTTCAGAAAAATTTCAAAAGTTACGGTTTGTAAAATCATTAGTTCAAATTTGTTGATTTATCAATCAATTTTCGAAGTTAGTAATATTTTGTCAAATATTTAAAGTAAATTGTTTTTTCTTAATTTTTAACAAAGTAATTTTTTTTAGTACGAATAAAAAGGGTTTAACATGTTTTACTCGTGTGACATGCCAAATTCGCTCATAATGCATGGGTAGGGTTTGGGGTGTTACATTTAATGGTATCAGAGCCCGGTTACAAAACTCGGCTGTGGTTTGGGTTCAAAAGCATTTTCTGAAGCTATTTAAAATTTTGATTTATAAATGCATGTTCTAAAGGAAGTATGGCACCACGGGTATCCGGCACCAAGTCAAGTAAGTACGTGTTTTTATTTTATGATTATTGTGTTAGTACTGTGGTAAGAAAAATTCCACAAAATAGAATACTCTAGAACTTTTAACTTTAGGAGCTAAAACTATAGAGATTGAGACTTTAGGATACGTTTTGCGAAAACCACTTCAACTCTTATACTCCATAAGACATTGTTTAATAAACATCAAATAGTATATTGATTCATAAGACTTATAATTAGATTAAATCGACATTAGTGAACATGAGTGCTAGAGGACGTGGACGTGGTAGAGGCCGAAGTGCTAGGGCTAGACCTTCAGCACTGAGGCATGTGTCCGAAAGGGAGGCGCTGGCATCGTCAATAGTTGAGACGGGATATCATGATCGAGCTGGTGTTGACAAATTGACTCGGATAGTGAAGGAGGTATTAGAGGAGGCTAAAAGAATCGGTGAAGCACTTCGAGTTGGGTCGGTGGACTGTAAGAAGAAAATAGATCGTGGTTCTTTTGGGTCACAGTCTCGTTCCGTGAAGCGTGTTAAGGCACGTCCAAACTTTCCGGCTTGTGATTATTGCAGAAGGAGTCATCCGGGAGAATGTTGGAGGAAGTCAGGAGCATGCATGAGATGCGGGTCTAAGGAGCATAAGGCTTGGGATTGTTTCATCACCATCAAGTCAGGTATGTTTTGGTTGGATGTGATGATTGAATGTAGAAAAATTTTAAGTATAAGTGGTAGATAATTGCTTGCTTCTGTGGTTAGATGTTTGGTTGTGTGAAAGAGGATTCAAGATTACGTTAAAAGTACATTAGTGTTATTAAGATCAGAGTGCGCAGCGAAAGCATAGTGTTGTGATTTCAGCGGTGCGTTTAGTAGTTGGTTGGAAATTTCGAGGACGAAATTTCTTTAAGGAGGGTAGAATTGTAACGACCCGAAATTTGGCCTAGTAGAATTGGGCCCATTGGACCTTGAGCGTAGAAGCGTTTTAAAATTTTTGAGAATATGAGAACGGAATTATTACAATTTGGACTTATTAGGAAGGTGATTTTGGAAAGTTACGGGGTTTCTATGAAGTCTCGGGTTTGAGTTAGGCCATAGCAAGATTTTTCATTTTTGGCCTTTTAGTGGAAATGAGTGATGGAAGTAGGACTTAAGAATAAGTGGGTGCATTTAAGAGACACAAGGGAGCTTGTGGCTTGGTGGCAAGTGGCATGTTGAGCTATTGAGGGGAGCAAAGGTTCGAATCTCATGACAAGCAACAAGAGAGCTCTATTTTTGCTCAAAGAAGAAAAGAGGTGGAGTGGGGACAAATGGAGCAAAACGTGGAGGAAACATGGAGCAAAACATGGAGTGGGGACAACTGGAGCAAAACATGGAGAAAAACATGGAGCAAAAAGGGGAAAGAATCAAGAGATTGGTGGGAGTGGTGTTAGTTGGCCGAATGTGGGGGCTTGTGGTAGGTGAAATTCAGCTAGGGGTTATTTTGGCATGAAATTGGGCATTTGATGAGTAGCAAAAGAAGAAAAACCGAAATTCTCTTGTGTTCTTATCATTTTTGACATTTTAGGCTTTATCCTTAGACATTTCGGGTTCTTTGTTTCATGTTTTCTTCTATTCTCTTTTGTACATTCTTTTCTATTCTCCCTTCACTTGTTCGCTTTTGTGTTCTCCATAATCGAAACTTCTATTATTCTTTATCGTGCTTCTACTATTTTCTCCATAAGTCAATCGGTGGAAAACGGATTCATCGTCGTTAAGGTAAGGAGTTTCTTCTTGGATTTTTCGTTATATCTTTGCTCGGCTATGTTGCAAATTGAATCGAAGTTTCGACTAATCGATTATTTTTAGGGACAAAATCACTCGATATTCTCTACTTGTTAATCCTTCGGAAATAGTGGTAAGCCGAATCTTATCCCTAAACAACTACTTTCTCTCATCGTGGTATTTTTTTTCTGATCGAGTGGTAGGGTGCCATAGGTACCGACGATCAAGAAGGTTTAGTCCTTACCGAAATCAGGTGTGTAATCTCATACCTCTCTAAATGTTTGCATGGAATGTTCTATGATTCGGTCAAAAGACTGAAAAGCCGCAAATCGGCAATTGTGCCCACTTGGGCGTACGTATGTTCGAAGTGGTAACCATATTTTGCAGTGAAACAATTTTGGTTAGCAGCAGTGACGTGATTTTGAAAAATCACCGAAAATAGTGAAAATTGAATTAAAAAGTGAAAGAGATATGGATTGAAAGCTAATTGAGTCTATTTTCTTATAAAAGAAACAGAACAAGCAAAGGATTTGTATATTTTGAGGTTTTTAAATTTTTCTAAGACTAGTTCAGAATGATTACGTGATCCCCTGTTCTGACTTGGAAAAATCATTATAAATTGTAAAAAAATAATTATGGGACATGGGTTATATTTTTAGAATCCTTAGTGGGTCTATTTTTATTTGGAGCAAACGAAAACATTATTTGAGTTCTGTACAATGAGATATCTGAGATGTTGTGAAGAGAGGGCAAAACTGTCAAACAGTGAAACAAGGGAAAGTTTAATGAATAAATTACTGTTGTTATATTGTGATTTGTTATGCATTATATACATGATTCTGCATGGGATGGGATAATATTGAAGAGAAGTTCTGATGGCTCTGCCACATATTTTTGTTGGCTCTGCCACAAATTTGTATAGTGGCAATGCCACTTAAATTCTGTTACTCTGGTGGCTTGTCCACAACTAAATTTGCTATAAATGGCTTAATGCCCGCCTTTGGTATGTTGGCGGGTGGGTTGACTGATGATCACCCACAGGTGTGTTGGTTGGTACGGGTGGTTGTAGCGGATGGATTATTAGGATTGGGTTGGGAATTGCATTACATTCACATGATATTTTTATAAATGGGCCAATCTGATATTTTGATAAATGGGCCAATCTGATATTCGATAAATGGGCCAATCTGATATTTTGATAAATGGGCCAATCTGATATTTTGATAAATGGGCCAATCTGATATTTTGATAAATGGGCCAATCTGATATTTTGATAAATGGGCCAATCTAATATTTTGATAAATGTGCCAATATGATATTTTGATAAATGGGCCAATCTGATAATTTGGTAAATGGGCCAATCTGATATTTTGATAAATGGGCCAATCTGATTTTTTGATAAATAGGCCAATCTGATATTTTGATAAATGGGCCAATCTGATATTTGATAAATGGGCCAACCGGATATTTGATAAATGGGCCAATCTGATATTTTGATAAATGGGCTAATTTGATATTTTGATAAATGGGCCAATCTGATGTTTTGATAAATGGGCCAATCTGATGTTTTGTTTAATGGGCCTTTTTGATTAATTGAGACAATGGGCCATAATTTTGTAATAAATATCCGAATAAATTATTGTTGTTTATATTTGTAAATATCATGATTTAATATGTATGTTGCATTTGCATATTTTGCATGGGATGGGAAAAAAATGTAAAAGAAGAGAAGTGTAGCCTGGTGGCTCTGCCACATTTTGATTCTGGTGGCTCTACCACATATTCTGGTGGCTCTGCCACAAATTTTGATAATGGCTATGTGCCAATTTAAATATGGCTTTGTGCCATAGTGATTAAGGCTGTGTGCCGATTATATTACCGTATATGATTTTGGTGGCTCAACCACAAATATTATAAATGGCCATTGGCCTGCGAATTATTATAAATGGCTTAATGCCTACGTTTGGTGTGTTGGCGGGGTGGGTTGACTGATGATCACCCACAGATGTGTTTTTAACATCCTGAATTTTTGGGCCTATGCGTTTAATGGGTGAATATGTGTAATGAGTTAATTTGAGGATTAAGGGTCCAAATTGGGCTCAGGTTTGGGCCGAGGCTGTAGTTAAAATTCTTGTTTGAACACTTTAGTGGAAAGCTTGCTAAGTTAGGGCAAAATAGATATTAGTTGTGTTTTAAAACACAAATGGGCTTGTGGCCCAGTGGCAAAATGGCGCCACTAAGAGGGAAAGGAGTTGGCGTCAATTGAAGGTCCAAGGTTCGAGTCGCCTGGTACCTTTTATTTTAAATATTTTCGGCATTTATAAGAGCAGTAGTGGAGTTCGAAAATGATGCTTAAATTTAGGAATTTATTTAATGTGATAATAAGGTGGATAATGTGCTGATAAAGGAAGGAAGAGGTGGAGTTATCCATGACACTATGGATTAGTAGTCAGATGAGGATAAGGAGAAAAGATAGGATTTATCTGCAAAGCTAGGTGGTGGCCGAAATTTTGACTCTGAAGGGGAGGAGAAATCGGTTTCTGATATGGCAAAGGGGTGCCGAAATTTCCCCTACTATTGGCTTAACTATTAGATATCAGGAAGGGCACTTTCGGGTTTTTAAGTAAGTGCTGAAATTCTCTATAAATAGGGGTGAGATCTCATCAATTCCGGCAGTTGAACCTTACTCTTTTCTTCATTCTTTGTGCCGAAATTCTCAGTCTTCCTCTGCAATTTCTTTTCTTTTGTTTTCTTCAAAAGCCGAAATCCTCTCCATTCTTTTTCTTTCTAGCCGAAATCTCAAAGTCTCTTTCTTGTTTTCTTGTTTTCTTCTCTTTTTCTATCAGAAACCGAAACTCTTCACTCAATTCTTCTAAAAACCGAAAAACACTTCAGCCTTCTCTTGTTCATACTTTTTCGGGATTTTCTTAAAAGCTGAAATTCCTAGATCTCTTCTCTTGCGTTTGCCGAATTCTCCTGCAAGGGGTAGCCGAAATCTTCTGAAGAAGTAAGTGTTGAAAACGTTATTCTTTCAATCTATTCCTGCTTTTAGAAACCATAGTCGAATGGCTACATGGTAGATTAATCTCGTGTTTTCTTTCATTTGTGGCATTCCGAGATTTGAAGGGGATTCAATCGTATAGATTTCTAAGCCAGAGTTCAGTAGCATTCAGGTCGTATTGTTTTCGGGATTTCAAGGTAAGGAGATCTGTTAATCTAAACGTATAATTCGGGTAAAACTCTAACCCTTGGCCGAATATAGGAGAGGCCTTATCTTCGCGTTCTTCCGGCTTTTGAGCAAAGTTGTAGATAGAAGGCAGTAGATCTGTTTAGCAAGGGTATCGACATTAATCAGGTGTGTAAGCTTTTACACCATTTAGATTGTTTGTTAGTATATGCTTATAAATCTATTATATTCTGTTAAATGCCGAAATACCGACATGGCTGTTGAAAACCCGAAGAGGGTAAAGGCGAATCACCAGGTTAGTGATCTCCGTCATTCTAAAGTGAATGGTTCTGTTGATTTAATATGATAAACATGTATACTGGTTTCTGTGATTGCACGAGGTTGGGTAATTGATGAAAGGGGAAGTATTCTGTTGTAGTGGCTTTTGCCATGATCTGTTGTAGTGGTTTTTTGCCATGATCTGTTGTAGTGGCTATTTCCATGATCTGACGATGTACAGCTAACTGTAGCATGACTGCCATCGATGGTGTGTAGCGGTGTGGGTTGATTGTAGAAATCCCCAATGGTGTGATTAGCAGGTAAGGGTGGTGTGTAGCGGTTGGAAACCTAGGATTGGGTTGGGCTTTGTATAATTTCTGATATATTATATTTTATTATATGTTATGTGGGGCTAAGGCCCAGTCTGATGGTGCACGAGGGTTGCACACTGGGTCTCGTGACTCACCCTGTTGTTTAACATTTTTCAGGAGACACATAGAGCATCGGGCCGGGCTAGAGAGAAACGCAAGGTGGCCATGCATGAGATTATTTTGGATACTACAAAAGACATTATTTTGTTTATTTATATTTAATATTTTGGATTAGTTTGGGTTATATTTTATTAAAATAAGGCCACGGGCTACTTACTTTATATTTTCGATTTTTGGGCTTATTTTCAGACACTTGAATTATACGTAGAATTGGAATTTGGGCTTGTACTAAAATAATAGAAAGCAAAGGCAGAATTTTGGGTCTTCATTCACTAAGGCATTTAAATGAAAACTTATATCTTTTATAAACTATCAAATCATTAAGTTTTCCGGTATAAAAGTTTAAACTCCACAAATGTTTTCCAAAAATGCGACATGTTTTATAAAATCTTCTTAGTGACATGCTAGATCCAATCGTGGTGTTTAGGCCGGGTTTGGGGTGTTACAAATTGGTATCAGAGCCCGGTTCAAAACTCGGCTCTAGGGGTTTTTGGGCTCAAAACGTTTTCTAAAGTTGGATTTTCGAAACATGCATATTTATAAATAATACAGGTCTGTTAGCTCGGTATGGCGCCTGTGTCTCTGGCCCAAGTCCGCCAGGTAAGTATTCTAAACCCACTGTGTGTTATATATGTGGGCTTGATGGGACGTAGATTAGCTTAAATAAGTACTTGATGGACTCTAGGCTTAGCTTAAACCACTCCCTAAATCTCATAAGACTTAATTTCACTAAACAAACCCAGGAACGAGTCGCTGGGTTAGGGTGTGGGAACAGGCATGCGCATGTCTAGGATTGGAACCTGAAGAGCCTGGTACTTAAGCAGTCCTAGTGACTCACCTCCTCTTCGCTGGAATCCTACCTGGTGCGTAGTGACTGTTCATCTTAACTGTGAGGACTTGTTAACGGGCCAAAAGTTTCTAACTAAAACCCGAAAGGGACCAGCCACCCTAATTTTGTAAAAAAATACCAAAACGCCCTTGATTTGGAAAAATTACCAAAACATCCTTGATTTGAAGATCCTCAAAACGCCTTTGATTTGGAAAAATTATCAAAATTTGCGGAATTACCGAAATACCCTGGTTTACAAAAAATTACCAAAATACCCCGGGTTGCAAAATTTCCAAAATACCCTGCCTCGCGAAATTACCAAAATACCCTTATTTTGAAAATTACCAAGATACTCATGATTTGCAAATATACCCCCAGATTTACAGAAATACCTTGATTTACAAAGTCAACGGAATTTGAAAAAAAAAACAACAACAACAACCAAAAACAACAAACACCTGAACGCCACTATTATTCTTTTGAAATCAAATTCTCCAAAATACCTCTATCTCGAAAATTACCAAGAAACCCCATTTTGTCAAAATACAAACATACCCCGTAGGATAAAATTACGAAAATGCCCCTGGGTAGAGAAATGCCGAAAATACACTTAGGGGATGAACGTGAGTTCTTGAATGCTCTTTGTATGATGGATGTATGATGATTGATGTATGTGGTTTCTTGAAACTAGGAGACAAACTTGAGACTGGAACTTGTAGGTGTAATTTCGAATTCGAAAGAACTACTTCTAAAACTACTTTCCATAAGATTGTTCGTGGTTAATCAGTGAAAGAAATTAATAATTCATAAAATTTCTAATTCAGATAATACGAGAATCAATAATGAGCGCTAGAAGAGGAAGAAGAGGCCGCGACCGAGGCCGTGGAAGTGTTAGGACTGATGTGCTGACTCAGCTAGTTAGGGAGGTACTGAAGGAGGTTAAAGAAATCGGTGAAACACTTCGGTTTGGGTGCGTGGACTGTAAGAAAAAAAGAGATCGTAGTTTTCTAGGGTTGCAGTCTCGTTCTGTGAAGCATGTTAAGGTACGTCCAAACTTTTGAGTTTGCGAATATTGCAGAAGGCGTCATCCGGGTGAATGTTGGAGGAAGTCAGGAACGTGTTTAAGATGCGGGTCTGAGGAGCATAAGGCTCGGGATTGTTCAATCACCATTAAGTCGGGTATGTTTTGTGTGAATGCTATATTTTTGGGTATAGAAACTGTATGCGTCCAATGTTTATATATTATTAAATTACAGTGCGCAGTGAAAGAATAATGGTGAGACTTGGGTAGTACGATTAATAGTTAGTTGGAAATTTTGAGGACGAAATTTCTTTAAGGGGGTAGAACTGTAACATCCTGAATTTTTGGGCCTATGCCTTTAATGGGTGAATATGTGTAATGAGTTAATTTGAGGATTAAGGGTCCAAATTGGGCTCAGGTTTGGGCTGAGGCTGTAGTTAAAATTCTTGTTTGAACACTTTAGTGGAAAGCTTGCTAAGTTAGGGCATAACAGATATTAGTTGTGTTTTAAAACACAAATGGTCTTGTGGCCCAGTGGCAAAATGGCGCCACTAAGAGGGAAGGGAGCTGGCGTCAATTGAAGGTCCAAGGTTCGAGTCGCCTGGTACCTTTTATTTTAAATATTTTCGGCATTTATAAGAGCAGTAGTGGAGTTCGGCAATGATGCTTAAATTTAGGAATTTATTTAATGTGATAATAAGGTGGATAATGTGCTGATAAAAGGAAAGAAGAGGTGGAGTTATCCATGACACTATGGATGAGTAGTCAGATGAGGATAAGGAGAAAAGATAGGATTTATCTGCAAGGCTAGGTGGTGGCCGAAATTTTGACTCTGAAGGGGAGGAGAAATCGGTTTCTGATATGGCAAAGGGGTGCCGAAATTTCCCCTACTATTGGCTTAACTATTAGATATCAGGAAGGGCACTTTCGGGTTTTTAAGTAAGTGCTGAAATTCTCTATAAATAGGGGTGAGATCTCATCAATTCCGGCAGTTGAACCCTACTCTTTTCTTCATTCTTTGTGTCGAAATTCTCAGTCTTTCTCTGCAATTTCTTTTCTTTTGTTTTCTTCAAAAGCTGAAATCCTCTCCATTCTTTTTCTTCCTAGCCGAAATCTCCAAGTCTCTTTCTTGTTTTCTTTTCTTCTTCTCTTTTTCTTTCAGAAACCGAAACTCTTCACTCAATTCTTCTAAAAACTGAAAAACACTTTAGCCTTCTCTTGTTCATACTTTTTCGGGATTTTCTTAAAAGCCGAAATTCCTAGATCTCTTCTCTTGTGTTTGCCGAATTCTCCTGCAAGGGGTAGCCGAAATCTTCTGAAGAGGTAAGTGTTGAAAACATTATTCTTTTAATCTATTCTAGCTTTTAGAAACAGTAGCTGAATGGCTACATGGTAGATTAATCTCATGTTTTCTTTAATTTGCGGCATTCCGAGATTTGAAGGGGATTCAATCGTATAGATTTCTAAGCCAGAGTTCAGTAGCATTCGAGTCGTATTGTTTTCGGGATTTCAAGGTAAGGAGATCTGTTAATCTAAACGTATAATTCGGGTAAAATTCTAACCCTTGGCCGAATATAGGAGAGGCCTTATCTTCGCGTTCTTCCGGCTTTTGAGCAAAGTTGTAGATAGAAGGCAGTAGATCTGTTTAGCAAGGATATCAACATTAATCAGGTGTGTAACCTTTCACACCATTTAGATTGTTTGTTAGTATATGCTTATAAATCTATTATATTCTGTTAAATGTCGAAATACCGGCATGGCTGTTGAAAACCCGAAGAGGGTAAAGGTGAATCACCAGGTTAGTGATCTCTGTAACACCCCAAACCCGACCCATACGTTTCGACCAGATCTAGTATGCTACGGGTTGAACGTTAAAATCTTTTGCTAAGTTGGTTTTAGAAAATCATAAGTTATTAGGCAATGTTTGAATAAATAAGTGACATTTGAAAAGAAACCTTGTATTATTATTAGGTATAAATAAAAATAAACCTTGTCATAAATTCTTAAGTTGCATAACATTGAAAACTACTTAATTGGATAAAACTGTGGGGCCTTATTACATTGATAATTCCAAGTAAAAATGAAATAAAACTTAAAGAAATCCCAAAAAAAAATTTGTAGAAATAAATCTTGATGGCCCCTCGAGTCCGTCTCGGCTCCCATGTCCACGATCTACTGCTCATCTGGAAGAGTAGAGAAAAGGAAAGCGTGAGTCACCAAGACTCAGTGTATAAATCTCAAAACACACAACAACCTGAGCCCACAAACACATTATGGGCCCTGGCCCATACATAAAGGTATCAATCATAATCACATGATAAACAATAAATAATGAAAACCCAACCCATCCTAGGTTTCCATCCTCTACACACCATCCCGTACCAACCATCACACCTTGGGGATTTCTACAATCAACCCTCCATCCGCTACATACCAAAACGACAGCCGTACTGCCTATTCCTATTAATTAGGAATCATTTAACGTGGCATCGCCACCGATCACTATGTGACCTTACATTTAAATTATGTGGGATTTCTACCACCGATCACCAAGTGACCTATCATGCACTTCCCCTTCAATATCATCATTCCCACCCCATGCATACATACATAAAGAAAACATCATACAGACATATATACTTTTCGATACACATAGGGAGTTCTATGTTTACGTACCTGGCATCTTTGCCTAACCCTTTTAGGGTTCCATTCGACTGTCTAGACAGCCTCATTCTGGCTTTTTAGCCCATAACATATATAAATAAACATACATACAAGTTTATTAGTAGTGTGTTAAAGATCTACACACTTGGTTACCGATAAAATGATGCTTTCTATGTCGACGCTATCCTTAGTCGACACTACTGCTATCTGCCTAAAGGGTTGTTCAGAAGCCGGTCCATAACCAAGTGGCCAATCTCGAATGGCAGATACTGCTCTTTTCTTAAACTTAGGCATTTTCTCCTTTGCCTGATCCATATTTAATTCCATCACAAGTCCTTATCAGAACTACTATCACAATATTTAATCGTTAATCCTCATTATAACATTAAGATCTTGTATATAATGATGAAATCTAATAGAAATCTAGGAAAATCTACTTACCTTAAAAATCCCGAAAGTGGAGACCAGCTATTTTCGGCTTTTAGATCTAATTGACCAAGCTTCCTTCAAATCCCGAATTGCTGCCCATCATAAAACCATTAAACTATTAGCTTTCAGTTTTTGCCTTTCAAAAACCGAGAATAGATCATGAGAACTAATCAAAAATCGACACTTACCTTAGCATAGGAGATTCGGCTAGCACTAAAGAGAGGATTCGGCAATGCCAATGGAAGATTAAATGCCGAAAGTATAGAACTAATTCTCAAATAGGATGAATAGAAGAAAAGACTATGGATACTTCGGCTTTTTAGAGAAATCGGCACAAAGAGGAAAAAGTGGAGAAGAGTTTCGGCTTTTGAAGAAATTGGAGAAAAGAAATTGGAGAGGGAGAGGCTAGGGAATTTTGGCACAATGGGAGAGGAATTTAGGGTTTTCAGTGTCAAAATCAAGGAGCTAGCCCCCCTATTTATAGATATTTCGGCACCTACTGCTAAAAACCGAAAACGCCCTTAAAATTCAAGCTAAAAGAGAGGGGAAATTCGGCACCCTCTTTGCCATGCAGTAGCTGAGTTTTACACTCCTCTAGGTGGTGGATTTTCGGCTAACACTTCCCTTGAAGATAAGCTCCTAACTTTTCTCCTTTTTATCTATGATATTATCACTTATAAAATCCACATAATTTCTCCTATTTTTGAGCCTTGTAGCCGTCCACCTCTACTAACCCTAGTGCCGAAATTTAACTCACTTAAATTAAAAGATTTGGGCCTCATTAAACTTAATATTTGGGCCCCTAATTCCTTGTGTGTGGCATCACCCTATCTTCATTTAAAGTGCCGAAATTGGCCTAAAAACATGGGCTCCTTGTGACCCAAAACTTGTTCCTTTTTAATTGTTAATGATGCCACCTTAAAATAATTTAATCTGGGCCTTTGCCTAATTCTAAGCCCAAATTTAGACCCCTTTCACCTAAGTTAACATATTAGACATATTCCTATACTAAACGCATAGACCCATTAATTCAGGATGTTATGTTATGGGCTAAAAAGCCGGAATGAGGCTATCTAGACAGTCGAATGGAACCCTAATTCCTTGTGTGTGGCGTCACCCTATCTTCATTTAAAGTGCCGAAATTGGCCTAAAAACATGGGCTCCTTGTGACCCAAAACTTGTTCCTTTTTAATTGTTAATGATGCCACCTTAAAATAATTTAATCTGGGCCTTTGCCTAATTCTAAGCCCAAATTTAGACCCCTTTCACCTAAGTTAACATATTAAACATATTCCTATACTAAACGCATAGACCCATTAATTCAGGATGTTACAATCTCTGTCATTCTAAAGTGAATGGTTCTGTTGATTTAATATGATAAACATGTATACTGGTTTCTGTGATTGCATGGGGTTGGGTAATTGATGAAAGGGGAAGTATTCTGTTGTAGTGGCTTTTGCCATGATCTGTTGTAGTGGCTTTTTTCCATGACCTATTCTAGTGGCTATTGCCATGATCTAATGTGCAGCTAACTGCAGCATGACTGCCATCAATGGTGTGTAGCGGTGTGGGTTGATTGTAGAAATCCCCAATGGTGTGATTAGCAGGTAAGGGTGGTGTGTAGCGGTTGGAAACCTAGGATTGGGTTGGGCTTTGTATAATTTCTGATATATTATATTTTATTATCTGTTCTGTGGGGCTAAGGCCCAGTCTGATGGTGCAGAGGGTTGCACACTGAGTCTCGTGACTCACCCCGTTGTTTAACATTTTTCAGGAGACACATAGAGCATCGGGCCGGGCTGGAGAGAAACGCAAGGTGTCCATGCATGAGATTATTTTGGATACTGCAAAAGACATTATTTTGTTTATTTATATTTAATATTTTGGATTAGTTTGGGTTATATTTTATTGTAATAAGGCCACGGGCTACTTACTTTATATTTTCGGTTTTTGGGCTTATTTTCAGACACTTGAATTATACGTAGAATTGGAATTTGGGCTTGTACTAAAATAATAGAAAGCAAAGGCAGAATTTTGGGTTTTCATTCACTAAGGCATTTAAATGAAAACTTATATCTTTTATAAACTATCAAATCATTAAGTTTTCCGGTATAAAATTTTAAACTCCACAAATGTTTTCCAAAAACGCGACATGTTTTATAAAATCTTCTTAGTGACATGCCATATCCAGTCGTGGTGTTTGGGCCGGGTTTGGGGTGTTACAGTGTTGGTTGGTACGGGTGGTGTGTAGCGGATGGATTATTAGGATTGGGTTGGGAATTACATTCACATGTTATAATTGATACATTATTATGTAAATGGGCTTAGGTCCAAGATATTGCTAAATGGGCTTCGGGCCAAGTTATTGTTTTATGGGCTCAGGCCCAGGTTTAGCTAAACGGGTTCAGACCCAGTGGATGATGGTAAGGGGGTTATACACTGAGTTCTTGTAACTCACCCCCCTTTCTTAACCCTTGCAGGTGATGCTCAGTGATGTGGACTTGGGCCATGGATGACTTGGAGGAGGCCATACTTCAGAAATGGTGTTTCGAACTTTAGATTTCTATTTCCGTTCACTTACTATTTTGGGGTTTTTTTTTATGT
Organism: Gossypium australe; assembly: GCA_005393395.2. Classification (NCBI taxonomy): domain Eukaryota; kingdom Viridiplantae; phylum Streptophyta; class Magnoliopsida; order Malvales; family Malvaceae; genus Gossypium; species Gossypium australe. The sequence goes on along the minus strand of CM016625.1, from coordinate 17,540,171 downwards.
TGTAATAAGGCCTCTGGTTTATTTTATATTGCTTTATGTGTGACGTAATTATATTTTGCTCAAATTACTTTAAATGAGATTTTTCTAAAAACTCAAATAAAGATTTTTTAAAATGGATATACAAAGGGATTTCATAATAAACTTCAGAAAAATTTCAAAAGTTACGGTTTGTAAAATCATTAGTTCAAATTTGTTGATTTATCAATCCATTTTCGAAGTTAGTAATATTTTGTCAAATATTTAAAGTAAATTGTTTTTCTTAATTTTTAACAAAGTAATATTTTTTTTAGTACGAATAAAAAGGGTTTAACATGTTTTGCTCATGTGACATGCCAAATCCGCTCATAACGCATGGGTCGGGTTTGGGGTGTTACAATATATCATATTAGTTCCCGTTTTATATTTTTAACCAGTTTAAATTATTATTTTACAACCATAATCACAAGACTCATATACTCAACCTATTCATTACCTAGGTACATGCCACCATTATCAAAGAAAGGTATATTACTCAAAATTTTCTCGGAGGTCGAGATTACTCTAGATGCTAGATCAGACACCGACTTTCAATTAACCTGCGCACGGAAACAACCGTACGCTGAGTAAGGGTATACTTAGTAGTATTACCATAATTCAAATTATATAATAACTTATATACATTCAATTTATGATACAATTACTTAATAGTTATTTTATTCTTTAAATCAAATCATCTAATATAATAAGCATTATTTCAAGGCTTGTATTTAATTAGATTCATACATTATTTCACTATCCAATTTTCATTGAATTTTTTCCATATCTCATTCCATTAGTTCATTTCATATCATATACAATTCACTAAATTTTATCCTTTATTCAATATTAATTCTATTGCAATTTGTGTTTACTAAAGTCATATCTCAATTTCATTTTCTCATATCAATTTCACACTCAAAATATATAATTCAATTATATTATTCTTTTCAATTAACTTCTTATATTATTTATATCATTTCAAACAAAATTGTAAACTTTAGTTTCATTTCTCCATCTTATATAATATTTCAATTCACAATTCATTTTTGAACATTTCCTGAACCTTTTGTTCATGCATTCAATTTCATATCACAAATCTCATTTCATATTTTATTTCACAAATTCACTTTCTTATTTCTTTCAATAGCTTAATCACATTTATTTGGAATTTATCATTTCACTTATTTACCCCTATTAACTTGACTCGGACTTTGGCGGATACACGGATTCCAACCCAAACACACTAGAATATCCAACCCAAACACACCCAGAATAATAATATAAATCCTCCATAACACACCAGTATAATATAGCTTCCTAAACACACCGGTATATCATATCCTCCCAAACACACTAATAAGGAATTAAATGCCTCTTCGGTTAAACCGAAGCATATAATAACAGAATCATCTTCTCGGCCGAGCTACCAATCTCCTCATCACATCACAATCCTATGGCATGCCAACTATATCCACCCTAGCCCGACTAGTTAATAGGGTATCGGAATCACATATCCATATCACTTTCACTTTCAATTGATCATAATCATTCGGATTCAATTCAATCACAATAACAAATTCACAAAATCACATAATTTCACTTCAAGTCATATTTCAACTCAATCACTTCCTCATGCTTTCAATCCATGTACATTTCAAATAATCACTTTCAATTCAATCTGATTCAATTTCAAATCACTTTCACATTCCATTCCATTCATTTATATATATATATATATATATATATATATCATCAATTCAATACATTTTCCACTTTCTAATCAATATATCATCAAATACTCATACATATTAAACTTCATTTCAATTTCATTCAATTCACAATTTAATTCAGTTTTATCTAATTCAATATCAATATTAACCTTATTTCTATTTACTAAACATATTATTCAAAATTCAACAATTACTAATAATAAATTCAATTCCAATACATATTTATCACTTAATTCATTCTTGATACTTACTTCAATTTGTTTATCATATATACATATATTGTAACATCCTGAATTTTTGGGCCTATGCATTTAATGGGTGAATATGTGTAATGAGTTAATTTGAGCATTAGGGGTCTAAATTGGGCTCAAGCTTAGGTAGAGGCCTTGATTAAAATTATCTGTTTGGGCATTATAGGGTTTAAAAGGTAGTATCTATGTTTAAAATACCAAAGTGGGCTTGTGGCCCAATCTTAGGAGGTGACGCCACACAAGGGAGTAAGGGGCCCAAATTTAAGTTTCATGGAGCCCAATTCTTTTAATTTAAGTTAGCTAAATTTTGGGCATTAGGGTTAGGTGGAGTGGATGGCAACAAGGCTCAAAAATAGGAGGATTTATGTGAATGGGATAATGTAGATATTATAGTTGATAATATGGAAGATAAAAAAAGAGAAAAGATAGGAGCTATCCGCAAGGCTAGGTGTTGGCCGAAATTCCATCACTTAGAGGAGGGAAGAAATTGGTTTCTTTATGGCAAAGGGGTACCGAATTTTCCCTTTTTATTTGCTTAATCTTTAGTTATCAGGAAGGGCACTTTCGGTTTTTGATAGGTAAGTGCCGAAATTTCTATAAATAGGGGGGATATCTCATCAATTCCGGCAATTGAACCCTACTCTTTTCTTCTTTCCTTGTGCCAAAATTCTCAGTCTTCCTCTGCAATTTCTTTTCTTTTTATTTCTTCAAAAGCCGAAACCTCCCAATCTTCTCAATGTCTTTCTTTCAAAAAGCCGAAAACTTTCTTAAGCCATCTTTCTCTTCTTACTCCTAAAAGCCGAAACTCCATTGTTCTTTTTTCTTCTTTCTTCTAAAAGCCTTTTTCTACATTCTTTCCTTTTGATCTTTGCTAAAGCCGAACTTACCTGTAATTTGCCGAAATTCTCTTTTCTTCTTCCTGCCGATTTCTTCATTAAAAGCCGAATCTACATAGACTCTTTCCTATCATCTTTTCTTCTGATCTTCTCAAAAAGCCGGAATCTCTAAGGGGTAGTCGAATTCTTTGTGTTAAGGTGAGTGTCGATTTCCCTATCTCTTCACTTTCTCTTTCGGGTTTTGGAAGACAAAGTCGAGACGCTAATGGTTTAATGGTTCTATGTATTCTCTTGTTGGGCGACATTCGGGAATTGAAGTAGATCTCTTAGATCTAAAAGCCGGAAACACTAGTCCCTGAATCTCATATCACTTTTCGAGATTTCAAGGCAGATAGCGGTGGTGTTGGCTACGGATAGCGTTGACTTAGAGGGTCTCGTTCTAACGGTAATCAGGTGTGTAGATCCCTAACACACTAATTAATCTATACTAAATATATGTTATGGGCTAAAAGCAGGAAAAAAGGCTGTATAATTAATCTGTACTAGATATATGTTATGGACTAAAAGCCGGAAAAAGGCTGTATAGTAATCTGTACTAAATATATGTTATGGGATAAAAGCCGGAAAAAGGTTGTATAGACAATCGTATTACCCAGAAAGGGTAGGCAAAGTATGTCAGGTACGTAATCATAGAAATCTCTCTATGTGTATCGATGTATGCGATAAACTGAAATCTCTTAGATAATACATTGTTTGATTCTGCATGTATGTATGCATGGGATGGGATTGATATGATGAAGGGGAAGAAGGTTGCATAGCGATCGGTGGCTTTGCCACATAGGTCACATAGTGATCGGTCTTTATGACAGGCTGCTCAGCTGTCGCAATGCTACGATGTATTATTAAGGTCGTATGGCGATCGGTGGCTTTGCCACATAGGTCACACAGTGATCGGTCTTTAAGACAGGTAGCACAACTGTCGATATGGTGTGTAGCGGTTGGCGGGTTGATCGTAGAAATCCCCAATGTGTGATGGTTGGTACGGGTTGGTGTGTAGAGGATGGAATTCTAGGATGGGCTGGGCCATTCATCATTTATTATTTATCATGTAATTCTGATTGTTGCCTTTATGTTTGGGCCAGGGCTCATAATGTGTTTGTGAGCCCAAGCCTTTTTTGTGTTTTCGTGATTTGCACACTGAGTCTTGGTGACTCACCCTATTATTTTTTTCTACTCTTTCAGATGAGCAGTAGATCGTGGACATGGGAGCCGAGACGGACTCGAGGGGCCATCAAGTTTTATCGCTATAGATTATTTTCGGTTTTCTTTAAGTTTCTTTTATTTATTGTTTTGAGAATATTTATGTAATAAGGCCCCATAGTTTATACTCATCTAAGTAGTTTTTATTATTTGCAACTCCTGAAATTATGTCAAAGGTTTAATTATACGGAATAATAATAATACAAAGTTTTCTTTTCAAATGTCACTTATTTATTCAAATATTGTCTAATTAACTTATGATTTCCAAAAACCAACAAAGCAAAAGTTTTCAATGTACAACCCGTAGCATACCAGATCTGGTCGAAACTTATGGGCCGGGTTTGGGGTGTTACGTATATTAATTTAAAATTTAAATTGAATTTTATTCAATTCCTACTCTTTCCTCTTCATTCCACATTCTTTATACACAATTCTATTATTTACTTATAAGTTCTTTCAAGGATGTCTACCTGAGTCATTGTCACTAAATTATCTATATCTTGAGTTACAGAATTCCAAATTAAGATCCATAAATTTTCTATGAAACTAGACTCACATATATTCTTACCGTAAAATTTTCAGAATTTTTTATTTAGCCAATAAGTACAGTTTATTCTTTAAAATTACATATTTTCTGTTGTCTGATAGTTCCGACCACTCTTTGCTAAAATTTAATTATATTTTTTTACAGAATTAAAATGATGTTATAGTTTGTTTATTCTAAAAATAGACTCATTAAGTAATCTAACCATATAAATTATGTCCCAAAATTATTTTTTTACAATTTTTAATGATTTTCCCAAGTCAGAACAGGGGATCTCGAAATCACTCTGAACCAGTCTCACAAAAATCTAAATATCTCAAAATACAGAATTTCTTTGATTTCTATGTTTATTTCATATAAAAATAGACTCAATAAGCTTTAATTTCATATCTCACTAAACTTCTAATTCCATTTCTACCATTTTTGGTGATTTTTCAAAGTTACTCTGCTGTCCCAAAACTGTTTTCTTATAGCTTATTTTGCAATTAAATCCTTTACCCAATTCTAACTTGAAATTTTTTCAATTAAACCACTAATTCATCTTTTTGTTCATCATATGCTATGTTCAAAAACTTTAAAACTTCAAAAACCTCAACTTAAATTCATCAAAACTTTGTCCTAAAACTTATAAAACATCAAAATTAAAAGAAAAGGGTTAAATTAACTTACCTATTAAACATCCAAGCTTTAAATCATCAATTTCTCATTTTTCTTTTCTTTCATTTCTTTCTTTCTTTCACGTTTGCTCTCTGTTCTTCTTTTCATGTTTTTTTTTCCTTTTCTTTTCTTTTATAACATATATATATTAGTTTATAATAATATAAATCTATTTAATAACAAATATAATTAATACACTTGTACAACTATATAATATACATTTGTCTATTTTTTATCACCTTACAATCTTCAAGATCATAATTTATTTATCACATAAAAATCTTATTATACTTATTTACTATAAACTGTAATAATAATAATATTAATAATTTAATATACTAATTTTAGGTATAAAAATCTTAGATTTTTATACATTACACCGCCTCACCTATACAAAATGGCTTAATTGTCATTTTGGTCCTTTATAATTTCTTTTAATCTATAATTCAACTTTTACTCCTATTTCAATTTAGTCTTTTTTACTAATTGCTCTTAATTGAGCTAAATTCACTTAATTAAAACCTGATTAAACACATAACTAACTTTATAAATACTTTTAATAAATATTTACGAGTCCGTCTACTAAAAACAGAGACCCGATAACTCATTTTCCGATATTCATACTTTTGAGGTCATTACACTCATGTAATTGCAGCTTGTCAGAATCTTCGTCTTGATCTCATGAGCTATGTCGACGAAGTGTATAAAATAGAATACATGTACAACGTGTGGAGACACGTATTCCCACCAGTACCAGATGAACGTAAGTGGTCGTCTGTATCGCTTGCTCCATTTAAGCTGTTACCGGATAGAGAACTGTGTCGAAAACCAAAGGGTCGACCTTACTCGACTAGAATACGCAACAATATGGATATCCGAGAAACAGCCAACCATCGGAATTTATGCGGATGGTGTAGGAACCCAGGACATACATCTCACTCATGTCCAAATCGAAAAAGTTGATAGTCTCCTTATCATTTTTGTCTCTTGATGACTATAAAAATTCTTTTAATTTCTTGATGAAAATGGTGAACTTTTGTAGAAGGACTAAGTTGCAAAACAAAGAAAAAGTTATTCAATTAATGTAAAATATCACCATTCAAACTATATTAACATGATAAAAATATTAGTTATATACTAAATACTAAATACGAAATACGAAACGACTATTTTATTACGAAAATATATTTTATTTAATACTTACTTGTGCTTTCGACCGTTGCTCTAATAGAAGTCGTATATCTTCAAGCGAGGAAGGTATTCCAACATAACTCGCCGAATGGTTCCACCTAATTAAATAAATTTTTAACATACAATTATATTTTAAATCTACATAATAATTGTAAAATCTAATATTAAATTTACCTTATTATGAGTGGGAATGTATGTGGGCCTTCCACTCAATGAGGTAAAAATGGAAAGCGAAACTGTGTCCATGATTGTAATAGTGATAGGCAACCTCCGATTTTCGCTTTATTCAGTCGCGTCGCCCCGCACATCTCCCGATGCAATTTCGCTAGCATGGCAGATCCCCAACTCAATTCACCGGCTGCTCTAAAATCAACGAGTTTCAGTTGCCATCTCAGATGTACAAGGTTTCGTGATAAGTCCGACATCAGATAGCCTCCAATTATCTCAAGAATGTATGCCCGAGGATACCATATTCTTTCTAATTCGGTCGAATCATTATCCGGCTCCGGGAATGTGTCTCGTAACCAGCCCATCTCGATCCGACCTCCGTTAATGTTATCTGGAATAGCACCCAAAAGCTAGTAGCATATGGCTCCCTAATCACTAGAAGTTACGGACCCGGTGACTGCGTACCCATCCACCGGCAATCTCAATTGCAGATGCACGTCTTCCAGAGTGATAGTACACTCTCTGCATGGAAGATGGAAAGTGTGCGTCTCGGGTCTCCACCTCTCTATCGTGGCTACGTGCCAAAAACCCGCTTCCCGCAGGTAATTCTCGATCAACGACGATGGCGGACCAAACATATTGCGAATGTAGCATTACAACACCCGATCTACAGACTGTTTAAAAAATTATAAAATAAAAATTAATTAAAATTGCATAAACCTAAAAAATATTAAATAGTATTGAAAAATTAAAATTATAACTTACCATTGTCATTTGATTGACGGAGATGTGTTTATTGTCGAGACGAATTAATTGTCCGGTCATTGATAATACGATCGAATATTTTTAATTAAAAAAACTATTTCAAAAAACTTTTAAATAGGGCTTTTTTGTAAAATTAAAGGACTTTTGTGAAATTTGAGAGGAACTTTAAAGGAATTTGAGAGAAATTTGAGAGAAATTTGATTAAGGACATTTGTGTGAAAAAAATGAAAGGGTGAGGGGTTTATAGTTTGTTTTTAGACCGTTGGAAGCCCAACGATAAAAAAAAAAAAAGACCGTTGGAAGCTGGCAAAACGCGTCCCTGAGGGAGTGTTTTTGCCACATTAGCAAAGCGCGCCCTCAAGGACGCGATTTTTGCTGATGTGACAAAAACACTCCCTCAGGGACGTGTTTTCCTGCCACATCCTCTGACTTCGCGCTGATGTGGATGCATTTTCGGAGAAACTGACCCATTCCGGTAAATAATTTAATAATAGGTCTATTTCTGTAAATTTTGTAAAAAAGGGTATTTTCTGGTAATTTACCCTATTTTTTTCTTATGTTAAGTAGAAAATCTATTAAAAATTTTACCCAATAAATGGTTTACATCTGTTTAGGTTATTTAATTTCAATTTTTCGTTTTATTTTTATTACTACATTAAATAAATTAACGGAAATTCTTAACACTGTGATTTAATTATTTATTTTCAAAATTAATCTGATTAAATTGTTCTAATTATTTTTTAAAAGAGATTGAAATTAAATTAAGTGAAAATTTCCAACTGGGCTAATTAAACAATACAATTAAATGGTTGTGGAAAAAGAAAAGAAATCATTAATCCTGGAATGGGGTAACTATAAATATGATTGAATTAATGTTGAGTCAACATTACAATAATTGGGTCGGCTTTTGAATGGAAAGTTAGATGGAATTTTAACTTTTTCGCCATGGGTATGGGTTCTCATTAGTTCGGTTAATAGAAATCCATCTAAATTCAGCCTTTTTTAAATTAACTTTACAAACCAACCTTTTTTTTTTTTTTTAGTTTTCTAAATACAATTTGAGAATATCTAAATTTAAATGTCAAATTTAAAAATAAAAAAAGTAAGAGAAACTCATAATATATGAGCTTCAAAATCAACTGGCTTAGCTTGTTTTAGTAAACTATAAAAATAATTATTTTTATTTATTTTAGATTATATTTTAATTATTTATATATGAAATATTATATTTTAATTACTTATGTTGTGGTTTTGTTATCAAGTAGTCACTTTATTGTTAAACTCTATTATTTCCTTAACAGTAGTCCAAATGGATCTTAAATGCCAACTTAGATTTTTAGTAGTTGATGAAAATAAATTTTTAATTAAATAAATTTAATTTGGACTACCACGTAAAACATCTAAGTTAGCATTTAAAACCCATTTGGACTACCACGTAAGATTACTGTTAAAGAGATAACTGAGCTTAACGGTAGAATGACCACTTCGTAACAAAACGATAATGTAAATAACTAAAATATAATCTAAAACAAACAAAATTAACTATTTTTATAATTTAATTTACTATTAATGAGTTACTCCTTTAAATATAATTAAAATTTCCGGTTATTTTAAATAAATGCGCGTGTCATCGTTGTTAGTTAGGTGGGCTGGGCACCATCATAAGAATGACACGTTAGGTGAGGTAATTAACCTCCACCTCCGACCAAACGCCTGCCATGCCTTTTTGAAGTTTTTTTTTTTTTCCTGAAATTTAATGAAAAAAATCAATTTATTTCATCAGGATTGAGCTTTGAAGCAAAAAAAAAAAAAAAAATGCAACTCGTACAGCAGCATTGAGCTCTACATATCCCAATTTTCTTCAACATCACGTAACCATGGAATGAAATCTATTTCACGAAACAAATTATTGTCTGCGCTGGCATATTTGGTAATTAATCATATAGCTTATCTTAAAGTTATACTATTAAGCTCAAACATACCATATCTTTTAAGGGGCCGGCGGCTGTGATGTTTCACCATACTTCATTATTTATAATATCTTAAACTACTCCTACCAACTCTCTCATTTTTAATATCTTTTATATATATATATATATATATATATATAATCGAGGTTTAAATTTTATTATGGGTGAGTTTTATTTAATTTAAATTTACATATATTTCAAATTTGACTCTAAATATATTTTGTATTGATTTCATTCTAGTTATAGTTAACTAAATATTTATTTATGATTATACATTAAAAAAATTTGGCTAAAATTAAATAATATGTTGTTTGATAAATTAAACAAATTATTAAGTACAGATCTTCTAATACAAATTTTAATAAGTGTTGAATTTATGTTATAAAATTATTATGCCATTAAAAATTAAATACTAATTAAAATTATATTATTTGATAATAAAAATTTTGAAATTTGAAAATTACTTATTTTATAAATATATTTTTATTGATATAATTATTTATATTATTTTTAATAGTTTTGGATAAAATTTTAAATATTTTATACATTTTAAAAAGTAAAGAGGTGATTGTTTTGAAAATAGTCTTTCTAAAAATAAAATAACTTAAAACCGGTTTGATAAAGTGTTGAAAAAATTCAATTAACTGAAAATTAATACTTTTTAGCAATTTAGTTTTTTAAACACCCACAATGAAATTTACTAGATAGAATTTCTTGCACAAAAAAAATATGAAAAATGAAAAGTAGATAGGATTTATTTATCACTTAATAGAGAATAAATTCAATTGTTTTTATTTATTTTATTCTACTTCATTTAAGATTGTATTATATATCCTTTATCAAACAATCTAATTATAACCAATACTTAATTTTATAACTTAAAATTTTCACTACTTACTTTTTTTAGCACTTTATTTTTCAATTTATCAAACATTTAGGCTTTATTTGGTAGAGTAGAAAAAAAAATTAGAAAGATGAAAAATTGAAGGGGTAGAAAAATGGAAAGATAAAAAATATAAAAATTCTATCCATAGATGTGTTTTGTAAGAAAGATGGAAAAAAAAAAAGAAAGAAAATAAAAGTAATTTTGTTACCCTCCTTAACTTGGTAAAGTTGAAAAGTGATAGGAAAGAAAATGACTTTTTTAAACAAAATGCATTACTTTCAACTAATAATGTGTTTGATAAATTAAAAAATTAAGTGCTAAATTTTTAATACTAAAATTTATAAGTGTTGAATATATATTAAAAAATCATTTGATAATTTTATTGTTTGATAAAAGTAAATACTTATTTTTTTAAAAATATTTATTTTTATTTTAATATTATTAGTATAATATTTTATATTATTTTGGATAGTTCTGGATAAAATATAAATATAATAACTCAAATATTTCATTTTCTTGTAATTTATTTTAATTTTTAATAAAATAAAATAAACTTAATATTTTCTATATTAAATGATAAGTAGCTATTTATCTACTTATCTCATTCAATTGGTTGAAAATAAAATATTAAATGTTGAAATATTTCATTTTGTTTAAAATGAAATTTCAACAACTTGGACATCTTAACTTAACATTTTTCTTATTTTCTCTCATCTTATTATTCCAGTTTGAAATGATTGATTTTTATGCATGGGATGAAAAATAATCATCCCTCTTATTTTCTTTCTTTTCACTTTTATCCATACCAAACAAATTCAAAATTTATTTTCTTTACACTTTTTTACCCTATTCTTCAATCCTTCTTATTTTCCATCCTATCAAGCACGTCCTAAGAGGTAAGCACATTCTTTTGGTTGAAAATTTTAAACCAAGTGGAAATTTATTATGGTTATTAAACACTTTTAAAAATATATTAAATACTAAGTATTTTTTAATGAAATGAAATGAAATTTTTTAATAATTTACTTTGTAAATATCAGTGAATTTTTTTGGGGAAAAAAATAAATATCAGACAAATTAAAGGGAGAAAAAGGTAAAAGAAGAAAAAAAAGAAAAAGCTGGAGCTTCACTAAGTCAGCAATAAAAGACAAGCAGACTCCAAAAAGCTGTCAAAGAAAATTAGGTTGGTTTTACTTTTCAAGGTAGAAGATTTGGAAAAGAAAATTAAGCAGAATACAATTGAACTGGCGATTCCATTTTAGTTTGTTCATCGTCTCGTCTCGTCTCACTCTCATCTCATCGTCATCCCATCCCACTCACGAGTTTCTTAACTATCAGTCAAACATGTTTCATTTAATACTTAATGATGCAAATTTATATAAAATTAAAAGAAAGACCTTGGTCTGTTTGTAGTAAAAGTGAGTTTTGTAGTATTGCTTGCTACACAATTTTGAAGAATATTCCATTTGAGACATGCAAAGGAATGTACATGAGCGTCCATGTTAGGTGTTTATTAAAATTGACCTAAAAATATTGCATACTTATAGCTGTTGGGTTGGAATGTTGTGCTTCCAAATTGTCCAGGGATGAGAGTTTGATGTGGGCTGAGGTTGTTGAACTTGAATCCTGAAGGGTAGTTGGACCAGCCTCAGCGCCCCCTATATATAGAGTGGCAATCCCATGGTCAACAATCTACGTCTCAACCAAAGTTGCTTTATCTAATCTTGCAATAACGCTAACCATGACTGTCTCAGTAGCTAACGGCCGTGTCCTCATAGTCGGAGCAACCGGCTTTATTGGTCGGTTCGTGGCTGACGCCAGCTTGGATGCTGGTCGACCCACTTATGTTCTGGTCAGGCCAAGTTCCGGAAACCAATATTCCAAGGACAAAGTAGCCAAAGCCCTTCAGGACAGAGGCGCCATACTGTTGAATGTACAAATATATTATAGTTTTAAATTTGTGTTCGTTTTATATGTAGATTCTTCTATAACTTGTTTGTTTCCAGGGATTGGCAAATGACAAGGAGTTAATGGTGAAACTGCTGAAAGAGCACCAGATTGAGATAGTAATATCAGCTCTGGGTGGCGCCACAATACTAGATCAGCTGTCTTTGGTTGAGGCAATTCACTCTGTCGGCACTGTTAAGGTACCTACATTACTACTTACTTTCACTAAAGAAGCAAAAGAACTTTTGGTTTACATATTTGGGTTGTTTTGTGGGTGGCAGAGGTTCTTGCCGTCGGAGTTTGGACACGATGTGGACCGAGCTGATCCAGTAGAGCCTGGGCTCACCATGTACAAGGAAAAGCGTCAGGTCAGGCGTCTGATTGAAAAGCTGGAGATTCCCTACACCTACATTTGTTGTAATTCCATTGCTTCTTGGCCCTACCACAACAATACGCATCCTTCCGAGGTCATTCCACCCTTGGATCATTTCGAAATCTATGGAGATGGCAGCGTCAAAGGTAATTACACTTCTCTTCTACCACCTCACATAAGATTAACTAGTCCAGGAGAATGTCATGTCCACATCTTTATAAGTACTTACATGCTTCAACTCTTATGGCTCTACTTTGTACTTTACAAAACCAACTACATGAAGATACCATACCAAAAAAATTATTGTGAATTTTTTTTTATACCATTAATATGAAAACTGTTGTTACAAATGTCAAAAAAAAAAAAAAAAGAGGAGGAGAAAACATTATGATAAAAGTAATATTTTTAGATTATTAGTATTAAATAAATTAATAGTATAAACAATAATTTTAGAATTTATAAATATATACATTCATTTGGCACTATAACTTGAATGTTTATAGGTTGAAAATTGTATACATATTATACAAATAAATGAAAACCCATGCGAAACACATAAGCAGGAGGAGAAAGGATTGTACGAAGTTAGGCGCCAAATTATCTTGTATTATTTTCTAATTATTTAATGGCATTTCAATAATTTTTTCATGTCATTGATAAATAATTTTTGTAATTTTTTTAACTTAGAGTCATGAACTTTGAACCCTGAACTTGAACTCAGAATCTTAAACACTAAATCTTAAACCCAAACCCGAGCCCGAACTCGAACCTGAACCTAAATCTCGAATCCTAAACCCTAAACTTGGTCTTTTGGCTGAGGATTCAAAGTTCAGGTTTAGGTTTGAGGTTTAGGATTTTAAGTTTGGGTTCGGATTTAAAGTTTAGGTTAAAGGTTCAAAGTTTGAGATTCAGGATTCAAGTTTAAGGTTTAAGATTCGAGATCTAAAGTTCGGAGTTAGATTAAAAAATTACTAAAATTATGGGTCAATGATATTGACAAAATTACTGAAATATTATTAAATAATTGAAAAAGATTTGAAAAATCCTTTTTTCGAGAAAGAGATGGTAAGAAATTAGTTAATGCGTGGTCCTAACAACTTGGATATCATCCACAGGTTAGTTGTTAGTTGATTTATGATATTTTGTGGTTTCGAGCCTTTGCTTTTAAAATTGTGATACCACACTGCTGTAAGTTCTTAAGTGGAGGCTTGGTACTTCCCTATTCCCTGAATTCAACTATTGAATCCTTTGTTTATGCCTCCTGGGTGCAGCTTACTTTGTTGCAGGCACCGATATAGGAAAATTCACCATGAAAACTGTTGATGACATTAGGACCTTGAACAAGTCAGTTCATTTTAGGCCTGCCTGCAATTTCTATAACATGAACGAGCTTGCAGCTTTGTGGGAAAGGAAAATCCGGCGAACACTCCCTCGAGTTACCGTCACTGAGGAAGACCTTCTCTCGGCTGCGGCAGGTCCATCATTATCATCATACACCCTTATTATTTGACCTAAAGGACCGGCAGTAGTGTTCTCCCCTGCATTTCTTTACTTAAGCTAAATTAGTTGCCTTGAATTTGCAGAGAATATTATCCCACAGAGTGTTGTTGCATCATTCACCCATGACATCTTCATAAAGGGTTGTCAAATCAACTTCCCAATCGAAGGCCCGAATGAAACCGAAGCCTGCAGTCTGTACCCGAATGAGCCATTCCGAACATTGGATGACTGCTTCAACGACTTCTTAGCAAAGATGAAGGATGAAAACATGAAGCAAAGCGACGAAAACACGAAGCAAAGTAACGAAATCCCTCCCCCAAAGCCAGTAGTCGAAGCCTTCGCCATCACAGCAACATGTGCTTGACGTTAAAAATATCGACACCAAACTATCCTTTTCTTTACTTCATTCATGTAGAGATATCAAGTCGATTTCATATGGGTGTGATCACTTCTTTATTCCCCTTTATTTACCCTGTGGTAGGGAAATTGTATTTGAATAAGAGGACTAAGTGTTTAGTCTTTAAGGCTCTCTAATTAGTAAAACAAAATCTGTTCCAGCTATAAAAGGAAGGTGTAGCAGAAGGAGGAGCAGAAACAAAGAACACCAACCTGGCTGTTTTATTTTATACCTTAATGATTTGCTTTCTTATTCTTGTTTGTATACTATCCCGCATTTAGTAATCAAGATGATTAATTCCCCCCACCCCACCCCACCCCCAAAATAAAGGCAAGTTACTTGTATTAGTATTGTAATGCCAGATCAAACATGAAGACTCTGTTGAAGAAGCTGTATTATTCAACATTGGCTTGTTCAGGCCCAACCAATTCCAACCTCATCTCCTGCTACTTCTCCCTTATTAACTCCTCGCCAAACTGCAGGCATTTACGCCACCTTCACGCTCGCTTGCTCAGGACCTCGCTTTACGACAATGTTGTTCTTAGTTCTAGGCTTGTTTTGGCTTATTCTCGGCACAAACACCTCGTCCCTTACTCTCTTTCCGTCTTCTTTCATATGCCCCAAAGGAATATCTATTCTTGGAATATCATAATCGGCGAGTTCTCCCGCTCAAATTCCCCCCTTCAAGCCATACACTTATTTCTTCATATGTCGCAGAGCTCTAATGTCAGACCTGATGACTTCACTCTCCCGCTTGTTTTAAGGGCATGTGTGGGTTGTGGACTGGTGAAACTAGCTGTCTCTTTTCATGGGTTGTGCGTGAAATTGGGTTTCGAAAGGAGTCCATTTGTTGCTTCTGCTCTGGTTTTCTTGTATGTTAGTTTTGGGAAGATATTTTATGCGCGAGTCCTATTTGATGGAATGCCAAAGAGAGATGCAGTGATGTGGACGGCAATGTTGGATGGATATGCAAAACATGAGGAACCGACTTTGGGTTTGGAATTGTTTAGAGAGATGGTCGATGCTGGGGTTACGCCTGATTGGGTGGTTATGTTAAGCTTGGTTTTAATGTGCGGACACTTCGGGTGGTTAAAGCATGGGAAGAGTGTTCATGGATGGTGTGTGAGAAGGTGGTTGGGGATGGAATTGAATTTAGGGAATGCTATTGTTGATATGTACTTAAAGTGTGCTATGTTAACTTATGCTCACAGGGTTTTCGATATGATGAACCAAACAGATGTCATTTCTTGGAGCTCTCTCATATTGGGATACGGGTTGAGCGGGAATGTTACTACTGCATTGGAACTTTTTGAGGATATGATTGCCAAGGGGATAAAACCCAATGAAGTTACATTTCTTGGTATATTATCAGCATGTGCGCATGGTGGAGAAGCAGAAATAGCAACTTCATGTTTTGAAATGATGAGAGATTATGGGGTGACGCCAGAGTTGAAACACTGTGCGAGCATGGTTGATTGTTTGGCAAGAGCAGGGCTTTTGGAGCAGGCAGAGGATTTTATAAAAGGAATGCCTATGGAACCTGATGCAGCCATTCTAGGAGCTATTGTAGCCGGGTGTCGAGTTCATAATAATGTTGAAGTAGGTGAACGAATAGCAAAGAAACTTTTTAGTCTAGAGCCAGAGAAAGCAGGTTATTATGTGTTGTTGTCAAACATATACGCCGCTGCTAGCAAGTTTGATGAAGCTGAGAAAGTAAGGGAGCTAATGAAGGGGAAAAATGTATCCAAAGTAGCAGGTTGTAGCTTGATTGAGTCGAAGACATGGCTTTCTTCTTCACCAAAACAATGAAGGTTTTTATTGGTTGCTTTGCTGTGCCTACGAGTAGGTAGATAAAGAATGTTGGGGGTCTTATAGGGCCTGAAATTGGTTGGCCTTATAGATTTCCATGGGCTACCCGCCCCATTCTCCACTCCACATTGTTTTTTATTATCAAGATTAATGTAATGGACCACGTTTTTGCTTGTATATTATATAATTTATATTAGGAACTTGAAAATCGCTTAAATATTTCTCTTTTGGTTACAAAAGAGGATCAAGCTAAGGTTTTTCTTCCATCAATAGACTCTCCTTGATCTGCGACAAAGTTGTGTTGTGAAAGGATGTAGTTAATTTACATCTCCTAGTAACTCTTTAATGAGCGATAGATTTATATGGTCAAAATTAAACGATAACTCTTTAATGAGCGATAGATTTATATGGTCAAAATTAAACGATAGTAAAAATGTAATTTCACAATTTTAATAGTCTATATCTTATAATTTTTAAAAAATTAAATTAAAATTTTATCATTTTTAGGAGGCTAAAGTATAATTTTATTTTTATTAATTTAAAATTTTAAAAATTTTAACAGACCTAAATAAAAAAATTTCTATTTCATCATTGAAACAAAAAATAAGAGATTTGTCTCTACAAACACGTTTCTATATACGCTCTATTCCATGTCATAAGCAACCTTGGATAGATTCCCCAAAGTTCTGCAAACTCAATGTTACAGCTCCCACAATTAGGTTCACGTCGATTTGGTAAATTTTTTTGGATTTTTTTAACTGTTCATCATAATTCGATTTGGCTTAGTTTGATTCTCGATTTTTTCATATTAATTTTTTTGTTTTATATTTTTAGATTTATTTGACAAAATGAGCTTCGTTTTATTGTTTTTGAATATTATTTGACAATTTGTTCATAAATATTTCTAAATGACAATATTTCTAAAGAACTTTTAAATTATTTTCATTATTGTAAATATAAAAAATTATTTTTATATCATAAAAATAAAAATAAAAATATTAAATAAAAATTTGATTTCAGTTCAATTTCAAATAATTACGATTTTTAAATTTATCCACAATAAATCCTCTAAACATTTCAGTTTGAGTTAATTTTTGGTTTTTCAATTTTCCTGGCTAAACCTTACCCGCAATGTGCTTGAAAACCACCAAGCCAATTTCCAGCACTATCCCTTAGTACTCCTCCTACGCTTGCAACCATTACTGTATCAACTATCATATATGATTATCCGTAGCTTCTATTGACGTTTTAACTTCAAAAATTGGTATTTTGGTTTCTCCCAACCGAAGAGAGCTTCAACTTTTGATTTTATCTTGTCACCATCAATTACATTGCCCCATTCATGCAAGCCCCGATAGATGCTAGTAAGCTTGTTCTCAACAGTCACTATCTTACCAGGAAAGCAAAAATTCTTCCTCCACTTCCATATACACCAACAAACATAGGAGAACAATGTACCCCAGTCCTATGTTCCCCACTTCCTTTGGCTCAAGCTGCATAAATTAAACATAAACCATGCCACATGATCACAAGTGAAGAAGCTAGTGCCCATATTGCCACCAAGCAAGACTACCCTGTTTCCTTAGCCGTAGAACAATCGCAAAAGACATGCAAAGTATTCTCAGTTGTCGCACCACATACACTGTAGTTTTCTATAGAAGAAAGGCGTCAAAGTTTAAGGTTGACGTTGGTCATTATCTTGTCTGTCTAAGTTAACTAGAGAAAATGTTGTATTCATGGTTGACATCAAGTTTTCCAAATGGTCTTAGCAAAAGGATATTGGTGGTCATCCAACTTAAGAAGAACATCATAACCTGAATTTAAAGAAAATAACCCATTGGATATTTTGCTCCAAATCAACTCATTCGCATGGTGGCTAAAAAAGAGAGGAGGTAGAGCCTGTGTAACACCCCTAACCCATATCCATCGCCGGAATTGGGTTACAGAGTATTACTAGACAAACATAATATTAAACCATTCAAATCATACATTAATACAAACATAATCTAATTTCATTCAAATACATCCATAATGTCCCTTAATCGAGCCCTCTAGGCCCTAAAAATACTATAGAAATAATCCGAGACTAAACAGAAACATTTGGAAATTTTAAGAAAAAGTTGAAAATTTTGGACTGTAGGGGGTCACACGGCTGAGACATACGCCCATGTCTTAGGTCGTGTCGGCATACGAAATAGGGACATATGGCCGCGTCCTAACCTGCGTCCATACCCATGTAACTCACTAACTTGGGTCACACGACCAAGCCACACGCCCGTGTGCCAGGCCGTGTACGTTTCGAAATGACCCCACATGTTTGTGTGTCACACACGGCTGAGACACATGCCGTTGTCTCAGGCCATGTGGCCCCAAAATGAACCTTAAAACACAAGTTTACCATATCATAATTGCTTAGACCTTAAGAAACTCAAATACCAATCAAAATACCAATCCAAAACGACAATAATCGAGCATAAACACATCAAACCAACCTAAATAGTGTCTAACCAATGTACCCCCAATGGTACCACAAGTATATAACATTTTCACAACAAAATAAACCTCAATTCAATTAATCAACTCTTTTAAACAATACCTAATCAATATACCTAACAAAGTTACCAAAATCACCACAACTCAAATACATATATATATCACACATACTATGTAACACCCCCTAACCCTTATTCATTGTCAGAACAGGGTTACAGAGCATTACTAGAGTTTACATATTAAATAAACAGACAATTCATATAATATAACATTCATGTTAGAAACCAATTGAAATCAATCATATTTTCCCTTATAAGAGCCCTCGGGGCCCAAAATACGCGTTAGAAACAAGTTGGGACTAAATTGAGTACTTAAAGAATTTTTCAGAATACATTGAAATTTTTCAAAGTTGCAGGGGTCACACGGTCAGGAGACATGCCCATGTCTCAGGCCATGTGGGCATTTGAAATAGGGACACATGGCCGTGTGTAGCCCGTGTCCGTACCCATGTAACTCTCTGACTTGGGTCATACGGTCAAGCCACATGCCCATGTGCTAGGCCATGTGAGCATACTGACTTGCGCAATTTAAAAGATACATGGGACACACGACCGTGTCATTTATGTCTCTACCCATGTGGACAAAAATTGACCATTTTCTAAGCCATATTTCTCACCCAAATTGTCACCAACCTACCTTCAACAAATTGCACATCAATAAGCCATTACAAGGCATTTAAAACAAATTAAAATCAAGTTTTAAACATGTATTATCACAACATGCAACCAATATGCCCTTAGGCACCTCAAATGACAATTTAAAAACATGTCAACCTAGTATCCAAACTTACCTAATTAATTTACATAACCAAGTTACCAAAATTCACTACAATTTAAATACATACATACGTATAACACTCATACTAACATCACAATTATACTTTAATCTCATACCAATATGTAAGTTGATTATATAAACAAAATATTATTTATAATATTTACATAAGCTAAACTTTGACTAAGATCGTATGAAAGCCTATACATGCCATATAAACCTTATTTAACATTTCAAAAACTACTGAGATAAGCTGCATAGTGTGATTTGAATGCTGATCCGGTCGTCCAACCTTCTGAAAATCTACAAAGACATTAAACAATACAAATAAGCTTAATGAAGCTTAGTAAGTTCGACGGGTTAAACGAAAATCTTACCGAACCTACTATAACAAGTCAAATAAATAAAATCATTCATGTCAATTTCCTGTCATTCACAACTTCAATTGATAAATACATCCATAATCAAATCAATACAAAAATAAATATCATGTCTTTAAAATTCATTAAATAAACTACCTTACTGAGATTTTTTCAATCGAAGAACGACTTACGGATAATAGTACATCGTTAATAGAAGCTCATAAGAGCTGATTCTCCCGAATAAGTCAACAGTAGCTCGAAAGCTAAACAGAAGCTCGTAAGAGCTGATCCATCCAATTACGCCAAACAGAAAGTAAAATATGAGAATTCGCAACAAATGCTAAACCTCGGTTTACTTGGGAATAATGCCGATATTTTCCTCCAATACCATCATACACCAATTCACAAATGTACTTAAATCCCTTTTTCAATTCAAATTGATTATCCATTTCAATATTATATTTCAAACAATAATTTATTTCTAATAAAAAAATATATATACATAATATCAATCATCAATTTACAGAAATGTTCAATTTTAACCGTATGAACTTACCTAGACTGAATTGTACTAATTGCAGAAGTTTACGGATTATTCCGCTATTTTTCCTTTTTCACGAGTATCTGCGAGATCTTGATCTAGGATATAAAATTACTTATTTATTAGCATATATTTCATTTTCAATTCATTTTACAATTAATACCTTTTTTTGAATTTACAAAATTACCCCAAACTTTTACAATTTTTGCAATTTAATCCCTTAATTTGTTAATCTATCAAATTAACTAATTTTCTCCATCAATAATCTATCCAAATATTCTAGGCCCTCATATAGCCCTTAATGAATCCAAAATTCACTATCAAACTTTAATATTTTAACATTTTGACAATTTAATCCTAAAATCAATATTTAACAAAATCACTTAATAAAATCATCATACAACATAATCAAAGCTCTAAATCCATGTTATTCAACAAGAACATCTAATATTTATCAATATCAACTTCCAAAATTTTTAATAAAATAAAAAACAAAGGTATGTGATCATGTCCGAGAGTTTTAATATTTATATAATGAATGATCGAGCCTAGAAACTAACTATCACCACGATTGAGGCAAGCGCACCTATCGAACAGTAGTATAGCTTAATGGCAAGACCGAAATGTCGAACCCAAGGGAACCAAAAGTACTAGTACTGACTTTCTTTTTATTATCTAGCCTAAAATAAAGGGAGTTGATGTTTATCTAACTAATTCCTAAGCTAAGGATGCCAAGATACAAAGAATGAATTGGGAAAATATGTAACACCCCAAACCCGGCCCATACACCACGACCGGATCTGGTATGTCACTAAGAAGATTTAGTAAAACATGTCGCATTTTTGGAAAAGAACGTTTGTCGAGTTTAAATATTTATACCGGGAAACTTAATAATTTGATAATATATAAGATATAAATTTTATATGATACCTTTATGAATTAAAAACCAAAATTTAGTACATGCCTTAGTTTCAATTTTAATCAAATAATTCAAGTGTCTGAAAGTAAAGCCCAAAAACTGAAAATATAAAGCTAATGGCCCGTGGCCTTATTACAATGAATAATAAACCAAGTTAACTAAAAGTATTAAGAATAAATAATTTCAATAAAGCCCTTTTTCTAAATCAATTAAACTCCTGCATGGCCACCTTACGCTCCTCTCCAGCCCGATCCAATGCACTAAGTGTTACCTGAAAAATGTTAAATAATAGGGTGAGTCACGAGACTCAGAGTGCAACCCTCATGCACCATCAGATTGGGCCTTAGCCCCACAGAACAGATATCAAAACATGAAATAACAGAATTTATGCAAAGCCCAACCCAATCCTAGGTTTCCATCCGCTACACACCACCCTTACCTGCCAGTCACACCATTGGGGATTTCTACAATCAACCCACACCGCTACACACCATCGATGGCAGTCATACTGCAGTTAGCTGCTCATCGTCAGATCATGGCAATAGCCACTACAACAGATCATGGCAAAAAGCCACTACAACAGATCATGGCAAGAGCCACTACGACATATCATGGCAAAAGCCACTACAACAGATCATGGCAAATAGCCACTACAACAGATCATGGCAAAAAGCCACTACAACAGAACACTTCTCCTTTCATCAATCACCCAACCCCGTGCAATCACAGAAACATATCATCAGCAAAAACATTCACTTATGAATGACAGAGATCACTAACCTGGGGATTCGCTTTTACCCTCATCGGGTTTCCAACAGTTATGCCGGGATTTCGAAATTTAACAGAGTATAAGCAGATCTAATAACACATATTAGCAGACAATCTAAATGGTGTGAGAAGTTACACACCTGATTAATGCGTAGAACTACTCTCTATGTTGATACCCTCACTAATCAGATCTACTGCCCTTTGTCTACACCTTTGCTCAAAAGCCGGAAGAACGCGAAGATAGGGCCTCTCCTATATTCGGCCAAGGGTTAGTGTTTTACCCGATTTCTATGTTTAAACTAACAGATCTCCTTACCTTGAAATCCCGAAAGTGATACGATCCAAGAGCTACTGAACTCTGGCTTAGAAATCTAAGCGATTGAATCCCCTTCAAATCCCGGAATGCCGCAAATGAAAGAAAACACGAGATTAATCCACCATGTAGCCATTCAGCTATGGTTTCTAAAAGCCGGAGTAGATTGAAAGATTAACATATTCGACACTTACCTCCTCAGAAGATTTCGGCTACCTCTTGCAGAAAAATTCGGCAAACACAAGAGAAGAGATCTAGGAATTTTGGCTTTTAAGAAAATCCCGAAAAAGTATGAACAAGAGAAGGCTGATGTGTTTTTCGGCTTTTAGAAGAATTCAATGGGGAGTTTCGGCTTTTAGTGAATGGGAGAAGAATAACAATGGAGATCAGAAGATTCGGCTAAAGGAAATTTTAAAGAAAAAGAAAGAAAAGGTGAGAAAACAATGGTGATTTTCGGCTTTTGGAAGAGAAAAGATGAGAAAAGAAAATAAGTGAGATGGCCTTCAAATTTTCGGCATAGGAAGAGAAGAAAGAGTAGGGTTCAAATGCCAGAATTGATTAGATATCCCCCCTATTTATAAAAATTTCGGCACTTACCTAACCTTGCAGATAAACCCTATCTTTTCTCCTTTATCTTAATCTACTAACTCATCTAAAAGAGACTTAATTAGCTCCAACTCCTCTCTCCTTTATCAACATAATATCCACATATTCTAAACATTAAAAATCCCTAAAATTTTACCTTGTTGCCGTCCCCTTATTGCTCCCTTTTAAGTGCCAAATTTGGCCCTATAACTTGGGCTCCAAGTAGCCAAAATTTGGGCCCTCCTCATGCACTAGTGACGCCACTTATAGCTTCCCCCTTGCTGCGTCCCTTGTTTTGGGCCGCGAGCCCAACTTGATATTTTTAAACATAGATACAATATTTTTTTCTTCCGAACGTCAAAATCCATTCTCTCGACACACCAAACCCATTTATTCTAGGCCCAAATTCAGGGCGTTACAATTCTACCCTCCTTAAAGAAATTTCGTCCTCGAAATTTCCAACTAACTAGTAATCGTACTACCTAAGTCTCACCACTATGCTTTCGCTGCGCACTCTAATTATAAAGCCAAAATAAACACTTAGTATACTATGGTAGGGTACGCACCGGCATTCACCACATAAGGGTATTTTCATTATTTCACTACCCAGGGGTTTTTCGTAATTTTATCCTACAGGATATTTTTTTTTGTGTTTTGATAAAATAGAGTATTTTGGGAACTTTCGAGATAAAGGTATATTATTACAAAACAGGGGTATTTTGGAGGATTTGATTCTAAAAGAACTAGTGGTATTTTGGTGTTTGTGATGTTTGGTTTTGTGGTGTGTTGTAAATTTTTTTTTAAAAACTCCGTCGACTTTGTAAATCGGGGTATTTCCGTAAAATCAGGGGTGTATTTGCAAATCATAGGTATCTTGGTAATTTTCACAAATTCTGATAATTTTCCAAATCAAAGGCGTTTTTAAAAATTTTCAAATCAAGGGTGTTTTGGTAATTTTTCCAAATCAAGAGTGTTTTGGTAAATTTTTTTACTAGGGGAATTTTGGAAACTTTTTTTTTTTTTTTACAAAACTAGGGTGGCTGGTCCCTTTCGGGTTTTAATCAGAGACTTTTGGCCCGTTAACAAATCCTCACGGTTAAGGTGAATAGTCACTACGCACCAGGTAGGATTTCAGCGAAGAGGAGGTGAGTCACTAGGACTGCTTAAGTACCAAGCTCTTCCAGATCCAATCCTAGACATGCGCATGCCTGTTGCCACACCCTAGCCCAGCGACTTGTTCCTGGGTTTGTTTAGTGGAATTAAGTCTTATGAAATTTAGGGAGTTGTTTAAGCTAAGCCTAGAGTCCATCAAGTTCTAATTTAAATAGTATACGTCCCATAAAGCCCACATACATATATAACACACAGTGAGTTCAGAATACTTACCTGGCGGACTTGGGCCGGAGACGCAGGTGCTATGCCGAGCTAACAGACCTGTATCAGTTATAAATATGCATGTTTTGAAAACCCAACTTTAGAAAACTTTTTGAGCCTAAAAACGCCCAAAGCCGAGTTTTGAACCGGGCTTTGATACCAAATTGTAACACCCCAAACCCGGCCCATACACCATGACCGGATCTGGCATGTCACTAAGAAGATTTAGTAAAACATGTCGCATTTTTGGAAAAGAACGTTTGTCGAGTTTAAACATTTATACCAGGAAACTTAATAATTTGATAATATATAAGATATAAATTTGATATGATACCTTTATGAATTAAAATCCGAAATTTAGTACATGCTTTAGTTTCAATTTTAATCAAATAATTCAAGTGTCTGAAAAGTAAAGCCCAAAAACCGAAAATATAAAGCTAATGGCCCGTGGCCTTATTACAATGAATAATAAACCAAGTTAACTAAAAGTAACAAGAATAAATAATTTCAATAAAGCCTTTTTTCTAAATCAATTAAACTCCTGCATGGCCACCTTGCGCTCCTCTCTAGCCCGGTCCAATGCACTAAGTGTTACCTGAAAAATGTTAAATAATAGGGTGAGTCACGAGACTCAGTGTGCAACCCTCATGCACCATCAGATTGGGCCTTAGCCCCACAGAACAGATATCAAAACATGAAATAATAGAATTTATGCAAAGCCCAACCCAATCCTAGGTTTCCATCCGCTACACACCACCCTTACCTGCCAGTCACACCATTGGGGATTTCTACAATCAACCCACACCGCTACAGACCATCGATGGCAGTCATACTGCAGTTAGCTGCTCATCGTCAGATCATGGCAATAGCCACTACAACAGATCATGGCAAAAAGCCACTACAACAGATCATGGCAAGAGCCACTACAACAGATCATGGCAAAAGTCACTACAACAGATCATGGCAAATAGCCACTACAACAGATCATGGCAAAAAGCCACTACAACAGAACACTTCCCCTTTCATCAATCACCCAACCCCGTGCAATCACAGAAACATATCATTAGCAAAAACATTCACTTATGAATGACAGAGATCACTAACCTGGGGATTCGCTTTTACCCTCATCGGGTTTCCAACCGTTATGCCGGGATTTCGGCATTTAACAGAGTATAAGCAGATCTAATAACACATATTAGCAGACAATCTAAATGGTGTGAGAAGTTAAACACTTGATTAATGCGTAGAACTACTCTCTATGTTGATACCCTCACTAATCAGATCTACTGCCCTTTGTCTACAGCTTTACTCAAAAGCTGGAAGAACGCGAAGATAGGGCCTCTCCTATATTCGGCCAAGGGTTAGTGTTTTACCCGATTTCTATGTTTAAATTAACAAATCTCCTTACCTTGAAATCCCGAAATGATACGATCCAAGAGCTACTGAACTCTGGCTTAGAAATCTAAGCGATTGAATCCCCTTCAAATCCTGGAATGCCGCAAATGAAAGAAAACACGAGATTAATCCACCATGTAGCCATTCGGCTATGGTTTTTAAAAGCCGGAATAGATTGAAAGATTAACATATTCGACACTTACCTCCTCAGAAGATTTCGGCTACCTCTTGCAGAAAAATTTGGCAAACACAAGAGAAGAGATCTAGGAATTTCGGCTTTTAAGAAAATCCCGGAAAAGTATGAACAAGAGAAGGCTGATGTGTTTTTCGGCTTTTAGAAGAATTCAATGGGGAGTTTCGGCTTTTAGTGAATGGGAGAAGAATAACAATGGAGATCAGAAGATTCGGCTAAAAGGAAATTTCAAAGAAAAAGAAAGAAAAGGTGAGAAAACAATGGTGATTTTCGGCTTTTGGAAGAGAAAAGATGAGAAAAGAAAACAAGTGAGATGGCCTTCAAATTTTTGGCACAGGAAGAGAAGAAAGAGTAGGGTTCAAATGCCAGAATTGATTAGCTATCCCCCCTATTTATAGAAATTTCGGCACTTACCTAACCTTATAGATAAATCGTATCTTTTCTCCTTTATCTTAATCTACTAACTCATCTAAAAGCGACTTAATTAGCTCCAACTCCTCCCTCCTTTATCAGCATAATATCCACATATTTTAAACATTAAAAATCCCTAAAATTTTGCCTTGTTGCCGTTCCCTTATTGCTCCCTTTTAAGTGCCGAATTTGGCCCTATAACTTGGGCTCCAATTAGCCAAAATTTGGGCCCTCCTCATGCACTAGTGACGCCACTTATAGCTTCCCCCTTGCTGCGCCCCTTATTTTGGGCCGCGAGCCCAACTTGATATTTTTAAACACAGATACAATATTTTTTTTTCCGAACGTCAAAATCCATTCTCTTGACACACCAAACCCATTTATTCTAGGCCCAAATTCAAGGCGTTACAATTCTACCCTCCTTAAAGAAATTTCGTCCTCGAAATTTCCAACTAACTAGTAATCGTACTACCTAAGTCTCACCACTATGCTTTCGCTGTGCACTCTAATTCTAAAGCCAAAATAAACACTTAGTATATTATGGTAGGGTATGCACCGGCATTCACCACATAAGGGTATTTTTGTTATTTCACTACCCAGGGGTTTTTCGTAATTTTATCCTACAGGATATTTTTTTTTGTGTTTTGACAAAATAGAGTATTTTGGGAACTTTCGAGATAAAGGTATATTATTACAAAACAGGGGTATTTTGGAGGATTTGATTCTAAAAGAAGTAGTGGTATTTTGGTGTTTGTGATGTTTGGTTGTTGTGGTGTGTTGTACGCTTTTTTTTAAAAACTCCATCGACTTTGTAAATCGGGGTATTTCCGTAAAATCTGAGGTGTATTTGCAAATCATAGGTATCTTGGTAATTTTTGCAAATTTTGATAATTTTCCAAATCAAAGGCGTTTTTAAAAATTTTCAAATCAAGGGTGTTTTGGTAATTTTTCCAAATCAAGAGCGTTTTGTAATTTTTTTTACTAGGGGAATTTTGGAAACTATTTTTTTACAAAACTAGGGTGGCTGGTCCCTTTCGGGTTTTAATCAGAGACTTTTGGCCCGTTAACAAATCCTCATGGTGAAGGTGAACAATCACTATGCACCAGGTAGGATTCCAGCGAAGAGGAGGTGAGTCACTAGGATTGCTTAAGTACCAAGCTCTTCCAGATCCAATCCTAGACATGCGCATGCCTGTTGCCACACCCTAGCCCAACGACTTGTTCCCGGGTTTGTTTAGTGGAATTAAGTCTTATGAAATTTAGGGAGTTGTTTAAGCTAAGCCTAGAGTCCATCAAGTTCTAAATTAAATAGTCTACGTCCCATAAAGCCCACATACATATATAACACACAGTGAGTTCAGAATACTTACCTGGCGAACTTGGGCCGGAGACGCAGGTGCCATGCCGAGCTAACAGACCTGTATCATTTATAAATATGCATGTTTCGAAAACCCAACTTTAGAAAACGTTTTGAGCCCAAAAACCCCCAGAGCTGAGTTTTGAACCGGGCTCTGATACCAATTTGTAACACCCTAAACCGGGCCCATACACCACAACCGGATCTGGCATGTCACTAAGAAGATTTAGTAAAACATGTCGCATTTTTGGAAAAGAACGTTTGTCGAGTTTAAACATTTATACCGGGAAACTTAATAATTTGATAATATATAAGATATAAATTTTATATGATACCTTTATGAATTAAAAACCGAAATTTAGTACATGCCTTAGTTTCAATTTTAATCAAATAATTCAAGTGTCTGAAAGTAAAGCCCAAAAACCGAAAATATAAAGCTAATGGCCCGTGGCCTTATTACAATGAATAATAAACCAAGTTAACTAAAAGTATTAAGAATAAATAATTTCAATAAAGCCCTTTTTCTAAATCAATTAAACTCCTGCATGGCCACCTTGCGCTCCTCTCCAGCCCGGTCTAATGCACTAAGTGTTACCTGAAAAATGTTAAATAATAGGGTGAGTCACGAGACTCAGTGTGCAACCCTCATGCACCATCAGATTGGGCCTTAGCCCCACAGAACAGATATCAAAACATGAAATAACAGAATTTATGCAAAGCACAACCCAATCCTAGGTTTCCATCCGCTACACACCACCCTTACCTGCCAGTCACACCATTGGGGATTTCTACAATCAACCCACACCGTTACACACCATTGATGGCAGTGATACTGCAGTTAGCTGCTCATCGTCAGATCATGGAAATAGCTACTACAACAGATCAAGGCAAAAAGCCACTACAACAGATCATGGCAAGAGCCACTACAACAGATCATGGCAAAAGCCACTACAACAGATCATGGCAAAAGCCACTACAACAGATCATTGCAAATAGCCACTACAACAGATCATGGCAAAAAGCCAGTACAACAGAACACTTCCCCTTTCATCAATCACCCAACCCCGTGCAATCACAGAAACATATCATCAGCAAAAACATTCACTTATGAATGACAGAGATCACTAACCTGGGGATTTACTTTTACCCTCCTCGGGTTTCCAACCGTTATGCCAGGATTTCGGCATTTAACAGAGTATAAGCAGATCTAATAACACATATTAGCAGACAATCTAAATGGTGTGAGAAGTTACACACCTGATTAATGCGTAGAACTACTCTCTATGTTGATACCCTCACTAATCAGATCTACTGCCCTTTTTCTACAGCTTTGCTCAAAAGCTGGAAGAACGCGAAGATAGGGCCTCTCTTATAATCAGCCAAGGGTTAGTGTTTTACCCAATTTCTATGTTTAAACTAACAGATCTCCTTACCTTGAAATCTCGAAAGTGATACGATCCAAGAGCTACTGAACTCTGGCTTAGAAATCTAAGCGATTGAATCCCCTTCAAATCCTGGAATGCCGCAAATGAAAGAAAACACGAGATTAATCTACCATGTAGCCATTCGGCTATGGTTTCTAAAAGCCGGAATAGATTGAAAGATTAACATATTCGACACTTACCTCCTCAGAAGATTTCGGCTACCTCTTGCAGAAAAATTTGGCAAACACAAGAGAAGAGATCTAGGAATTTCGGCTTTTAAGAAAATCCCGGAAAAGTATGAACAAGAGAAGGCTGATGTGTTTTTCGGCTTTTAGAAGAATTCAATGGGGAGTTTCGGCTTTTAGTGAATGGGAGAAGAATAACAATGGAGATCAGAAGATTCGGCTAAAAGGAAATTTCAAAGAAAAAGAAAGAAAAGGTGAGAAAACAATGGTGATTTTCGGCTTTTGGAAGAGAAAAGATGAGAAAAGAAAACAAGTGAGATGGCCTTCAAATTTTTGGCACAGGAAGAGAAGAAAGAGTAGGGTTCAAATGCCAGAATTGATTAGCTATCCCCCCTATTTATAGAAATTTCGGCACTTACCTAACCTTGTAGATAAATCCTATCTTTTCTCCTTTATCTTAATCTACTAACTCATCTAAAAGCGACTTAATTAGCTCCAACTCTACCCTCCTTTATCAGCATAATATCCACATATTTTAAACATTAAAAATCCCTAAAATTTTGCCTTGTTGCCGTCCCCTTATTGCTCCCTTTTAAGTGCCGAATTTGGCCCTATAACTTGGGCTCCAATTAGCCAAAATTTGGGCCCTCCTCATGCACTAGTGACGCCACTTATAGCTTCCCCCTTGCTGCGCCCCTTGTTTTGGGCCGCGAGCCCAACTTGATATTTTTAAACACAGATACAATATTTTTTTTCGAACGTCAAAATCCATTCTCTCGACACACCAAACACATTTATTCTAGGCCCAAATTCAGGGTGTTACAATTCTACCCTTCTTAAAGAAATTTCGTCCTCGAAATTTCAAACTAACTAGTAATCGTACTACCTAAGTCTCACCACTATGCTTTCGCTGCGCACTCTAATTCTAAAGCCAAAATAAACACTTAGGATACTATGGTAGGGTACGCACCGGCATTCACCATATAAGCGTATTTTTGTTATTTCACTACCCAGGGGTTTTTCGTAATTTTATCCTACAGGATATTTTTTTTGTGTTTTGACAAAATAGAGTATTTTGGGAACTTTCGAGATAAAGGTATATTATTACAAAACAGGGGTATTTTGGAGGATTTGATTCTAAAAGAAGTAGTGGTATTTTGGTGTTTGTGATGTTTGGTTGTTGTGGTGTGTTGTACGTTTTTTTTTAAAAAAACTCCGTCGACTTTGTAAATCGGGGTATTTCCGTAAAATCTGAGGTGTATTTGCAAATCATAGGTATCTTGGTAATGTTCGCAAATTTTGATAATTTTCCAAGTCAAAGGCGTTTTTAAAAATTTTCAAATCAAGGGTGTTTTGGTAATTTTTCCAAATCAAGAGCGTTTTGGTAAATTTTTTTTATTAGGGGAATTTTGGAAACTTTTTTTTTTTTACAAAACTAGGGTGGCTGGTCCCTTGCGGGTTTTAATCAGAGAGTTTTGGCCCGTTAACAAATCCTCACGGTTAAGGTGAACAGTCACTGCGCACCAGGTAGGATTTCAGCGAAGAGGAGGTGAGTCACTAGGACCGCTTAAGTACCAAGCTCTTCCAGATCCAATCCTAGACATGCGCATGCCTGTTGCCACACCCTAGCCCAGCGACTTGTTCCCGAGTTTGTTTAGTGGAATTAAGTCTTATGAAATTTAGGGAGTTGTTTAAGCTAAGCCTAGAGTCCATCAAGTTCTAAATTAAATAGTCTACGTCCCATAAAGCCCACATACATATATAACACACAGTGAGTTCAGAATACTTACCTGGCGAACTTGGGCCGGAGACGCAGGTGCCATGCCGAGCTAACAGACCTGTATCATTTAAAAATATGCATGTTTCGAAAACCCAACTTTAGAAAATGTTTTGAGCCCAAAATCCCCCAGAGCCGAGTTTTGAACCGGGCTCTGATACCAATTTGTAACACCCTAAACCGGGCCCATACACCACGACCGGATCTGGCATGTCACTAAGAAGATTTAGTAAAACATGTCGCATTTTTGGAAAAGAACGTTTGTCGAGTTTAAACATTTATACCGAGAAACTTAATAATTTGATAATATATAAGATATAAATTTTATATGATACCTTTATGAATTAAAAACCGAAATTTAGTACATGCCTTAGTTTCAATTTTAATCAAATAATTCAAGTGTCTGAAAGTAAAGCCCAAAAACCAAAAATATAAAGCTAATGGCCCGTGCCCTTATTACAATGAATAATAAACCATGTTAACTAAAAGTATTAAGAATAAATAATTTCAATAAAGCCCTTTTTCTAAATCAATTAAACTCCTGCATGGCCACCTTGCGCTCCTCTCCAGGCCGGTCCAGTACACTAAGTGTTACCTGAAAAATGTTAAATAATAGGGTGAGTCACGAGACTCAGTGTGCAACCCTCATGCACCATCAGATTGGGCCTTAGCCCCACAGAACAGATACAAAACATGAAATAACAGAATTTATGCAAAGCCAAACCCAATCCTAGGTTTCCACCGCTACACACCACCCTTACCTGCTAGTCACACCATTGGGGATTTCTACAATCAACCCACACCGCTACACACCATCGATGGCAGTCATACTGCAGTTAGCTGCTCATCGTTAGATCATGGCAATAGCTACTACAACAGATCATGGCAAAAAGCCACTACAACAGATCATGGCAAGAGCCACTACAACAGATCATGGCAAAAGCCACTATAACAGATCATGGCAAATAGCCACTACAACAGATCATGGCAAAAAGCCACTACAACAGAACACTTCCCCTTTCATCAATCACCCAACCCCGTGCAATCATAGAAACATATCATCAGCAAAAACATTTACTTATGAATGACAGAGATCACTAACCTGGGGATTCGCTTTTACCCTCCTCGGGTTTCCAACCGTTATGCCGGGATTTTGGTATTTAGCAGAGTATAAGCAGGTCTAATAAGACATATTAGCAGACAATCTAAATGGTGTGAGAAGTTACACACCTGATTAATGTGTAGAACTACTCTCTATGTTGATACCCTCACTAACCAGATCTACTGCCCTTTGTCTACATCTTTGCTTAAAAGCCAGAAGAACGCGAAGATAGGGCCTCTCCTATATTCGGCCAAGGGTTAGTGTTTTATCCGATTTCTATGTTTAAACTAACAGATCTCCTTACCTTGAAATCCCGAACGTGATACGATCCAAGAGCTACTGAACTCTGGCTTAAAAATCTAAGCGACTGAATCCCCTTCAAATCCCGGAATGCCGCAAATGAAAGAAAACACGAGATTAATCCACCATGTAGCCATTCGGCTATGGTTTCTAAAAGCCGGAATAGATTGAAAGATTAACATATTCGACACTTACCTCCTCAGAAGATTTCGGCTACCTCTTGCAGAAAAATTTGGCAAACACAAGAGAAGAGATCTAGGAATTTCGGCTTTTAAGAAAATCCCAGAAAAGTATGAACAAGAGAAGGCTGATGTGTTTTTCGGCTTTTAGAAGAATTCAATGGGGAGTTTCGGCTTTTAGTGAATGGGAGAAGAATAACAATGGAGATCAGAAGATTCGGCTAAAAGGAAATTTCAAAGAAAAAAAAAGAAAAGGTGAGAAAACAATGGTGATTTTCAGCTTTTAGAAGAGAAAAGATGAGAAAAGAAAACAAGTGAGATGGCCTTCAAATTTTCGGCACAGAAAGAGAAGAAAGAGTAGGGTTCAAATGCCAGAATTGATTAGCTATCCCCCCTATTTATAGAAATTTTGGCACTTACCTAACCTTGTAGATAAATCCTATCTTTTCTCCTTTATCTTAATCTACTAACTCATCTAAAAGAGACTTAATTAGCTCCAACTCCTCCCTCTTTTATCAGCATAATATCCACATATTTTAAACATTAAAAATCCCTAAAATTTTGCCTTGTTGCCGTCCCCTTATTGCTCCCTTTTAAGTGCCGAATTTGGCCCTATAACTTGGGCTCCAAGTAGCCAAAATTTGGGCCCTCCTCATGCACTAGTGATGCCGCTTATAGCTTCCCCCTTGCTGCGCCCCTTTTTTTGGGCCGCGAGCCCAACTTGATATTTTTAAACACAGATACAATATTTTTTTTCTGAACGTCAAAATCCATTCTCTTGACACACCAAACCCATTTATTCTAGGCCCAAATTCAGGGTGTTACAAAATACTTTTGAGAAAATTAATTGATTAAGACAATACCCGAGGAAGAATCCACCTAGACTTCACTTGTTATTTAACTCTGAACCAGATGATTTATTCACTTGACTTGATCCGTAGGATTCCCTAATTTATATTATTATCTTTTTCGAGACTAATAACGTCTAACCCTAGGTTGATTAATTGAAATCTCTTTCTAATTAAAACCCCTAGTGTTGCATTAACTCGATTTATGGACTCCCATATTAGGTTTGACCCTAATCCGATAGATTTTCGTCGTCCTATCTCTAGGAGTGCTATCAACTCCGCTTAATTATGCTAGATCTACTCTTAAACAGGGACTTTTGCTCCTCTGAATAAGCACATTAATACTTGAATCAATATTCTGGAATGTTAAAGCAAGAATTAAGAACACATAATTAAGAACAAATCAAGTATTTATCATATAGTTCAGAAAATAATAACAAGATCCGTCTTAGGTTTCATCCCCCTCAGGTATTTGAGGGGTTTAGTTCATGTTTTTAAAAGAATACATCTTAGAAGAAATTAAATAACGAAACATAAAGAAAAAACCTAAAACCCCCTGAAGGAAATTGAAGGGAAAATCCTCAGTCTTGAGCGTGATTCCGGCTTCTGAGATGAATCAACTGGCTTTCTTCAAGTAATTCCCTATATTCAGCCCTCTCTGGCTTTGCTCTTCTTTAAAAGCCCTGACAAAGGCCTTCTGTCGTACTCATCTTTTAGGTTGCCCTCTAGCTTTCGGGATGCCTTACTTGGCCCACAAGTATCCTAATCCAAATAGAATTCATCCTTATTTCGACAGGGACATGCCCGTGGTCGATAGCCCAGGCCGTGTTTGATCCAGGTTGCCACACACGGATGTGTGGTTTTGCCCGTGTGTAGTGGTCCAGGCTGTGTAGGCCTATTTTGTCCCTTTTTGGCGTGTTTCTCGTTCTTTTCATCCTCCTATGCTCTCCTAAGTGTAAAACATGAAATTAAAGGATTAGGACCACCAAATTCACAATTCAAGGGATAAATCATCCAAAAGTATGCCAAATGTGGGATTAAAATATGTATATATTACGGTTTATCAGTATGGTTTAGTTGGACCTAATTGCAACAATAACAAAAAGATAAAAATTATAAGAAATAGATAAAAATTGAACTCACATGAAGCAAAAATTGAATAAATAGCTTAAAGCTTTCTCTCCTATGGTGGTTTAGGCCAAAATTAGAAGATGAATTGCATAAAAAACCTTTTAAATTCAAATTGTTGTTTTAATTTCATATAAATTACCATTTTGCCATTCATTCACTTTATTTTATTATTTTATCTTAACCTGCCGCCCCACCTCATTAATTTAGGAATACTTATTTCTTAAGTCCTTCCTTATTTATTAATCATGCCATTGAACCACTTAATTATTATAATTAGCAAGTTTTTCACCTTTTTCAATTTAGTCCTTTTTAATTAATTAACTAGCGAACGTTAAATTTTTTCAATGAAACTTTATGTAACACCCCCAAACCTGCCCAAACACTACAACCGGATCTGGTATGTCACTTAAGGGATTTTACCAAACATGTCGCACTTTGAAAAAAAACAATTATCCGGTTTAAACATTTATACCGGAAAATTTAATAATTAAATGATTCATATAAGATATAAATTTAACTGATGCCTTTATAAATTTAAAACCAAAATTTAGTACATGCCCTAGTCTAATTAAACATAACATTTAAATGTCTAGTAACAGTCAAAGCCCAAAATAAAACCCCAAAATAAATATGAATCCAGTGGCCCATGGCCTTATTACAACGAAATTTAAAACCCATTAAATAAAAATATAAAATAATAAACTAAAATCTTTTTGCTGAATCCAAATGTTCTTTTGCATGGCCACCTTGTGTTCCTCTCCAGCCCGGTCCGATGCACTAGGTGCTACCTGAAAATGTTAAGTAATTGGTTGAGTCGCGAGACTCAGTGTGCAACCCTTATGCACCATCAGATTTGGGCTTTAGCCCCACAGAACAGAATAGCAGATTAATATATATATAACAAAAATTATGCAAAGCCCAACCCAAATACTAGGTTTCCATCTGCTACACGCCACCCTTACCTGCCAGTTACACCATTGGGGATTTCTACAATCAACCCACACCGCTACACACCATCGATGGCAGTCATGCTGCAGTTAGCTGCTTATCGTCAAGTTGTGACAGAGTCACCGGGATGAAATGGCAAAAGCCACCAGAAACAGAGTTGTGACAGAGTCACCAGGCTGAAATGGCATAAGCCACCAGAACAGATCACTTCCCTTTTCATCAATCACCCAACCCCAAGCATATATAAAACAATCGACATATATCACATATTGTTTTAACAGAATCATTCACTGATGAATGGCAGAATTCACTAACCTGATATTTAGCCTTTACCCTTCTTGGGTTTCCAAATGTTATGCCGAGATTTCGGCATTTAACAGAATATAGCAGATTTATTACATATATATATATATATATATTAGCAATCAATCTAATGGTGTGAGAAGTTACACACCTGGTTACCGTTAGGACGACACTCTCTATGTCGACACTATCAGAAGCTGCTAAAACTGCTATTTGTCTAAGATTTTGTTCGGATGCCGGTCCACAACCTACTGGCCAATCCCGAACTGCTGACACTGCTCGCTTTTTAAACTTAGGGATTGGTTTTACAGATCCAATCCCCTCCTTTGCCTGATCCATATTTGATTCCATCGAGGGACCTTATCAGTTGCTACCATCGTAACATGTGGTTGTTAATCCATAACATAGGGTTAAGATTACGAATACGATAATCTAACATAACGAAAATCTAGAGAAAACTACCTTACCTTAAAATCCCGAAAAGAGGTATGATACTTAGAGACTAACAATTTTCGGCTTTTAGATCTAGACGATCAGGTCTCCTTCAAATCCCGAAATAACGCCCTCAACACAGGGAATTCTGCTAGCACTTGGGGAGATTTCGGTTTTTTGCAAAAAAAATCAGGAAGTGAAGATGATTCAAAGAAGTCTTATGATGATTCGGCTTTTAATGAAGAAATCAAATGGGGTCAATGATTTCGGCTTAATGGAGGAATCAGCACAAGAGAAAAAGAATGAAGAAGAGAATGGAATAAAAGGTTTCAGCTTCTGAAGAATTCAAAAGAAAAGATTGCACAAAGCAACTAGGGTTTTGGCTTGTAGAAGAGAATGAGAGAAAAGATTGAGAGAATGGGGTTCAAATGCCGGAATTGAAGAGGTATCCTCTCTATTTAAAGAGATTTTCGGCACCCATATATATACTAAAATAAATAAATAGATAAATAAATAAATAGATCTACACTCCCTAATTGACTCAAACTTATCACCAATTAAATTCCTTTATTATCTCAAAACTGTATCTTCATCCCCATCCAAAAATTCCTTTATTTATTCAAAAATGCAATTTGAATTACATTCAAATTGCCTTCCCTGAACAGCAGCCATTCTTTGGGTGTTTCGGTCCACTTCAACCACCTTACCCACGCCTGCAGCAAAATAGAAAATTCTTGTGCACAAGGCAACTCGAACCCGAGACCTCCAAGCACAACCACACGCTACCAGCCACTGCACCAGAACTCTTCTTGTGATATGTTTCATTCTCAACTTCTTTTAAGGCCTATTTCACAGCGACCAAACCATCCAAAGAAATCCAAAAAAATATTCGACAACCCCGGGCTTCAAACCTCCAACCTGTTCTGTAACACCCCAAATCCGGCCCATTCACTACGACCGAATTTGAAATGCCACTGCGGAAAACGTTTGAAAAGATTTTAACTTAGAAGTAAAACATAAAAATTTATTGTCTTTAATAAAAACGTTGTATATTTAAAATCCCAAATAAAATCAAGTTGTTACAAATTCTTCGATTTAAAACTTTAACATATATCTTTAAGATATGAGTTGTTAAAATTAAAACATCTCCAAATAATAATAATTGTCAATCCACTTTAAAAACATAATAATAAGCTTCAAATCCCTTAAATAGCCCTTGTTACAATAACAAATAATTAATCAAAGTACTTAATAATAAACTGCATGGAATAAAATGTCTTCTGCATGGGCCACCTCGTATCCACTCCAACCCGGTCCAAGCTTATGCATCACCTGCAATGTTGGTAAATATTGGGTGAGTCAAATAGACTCAGTGCATAGCTATTTCACATGTCTCCACATATGGGCTTGGCCCATATCCACACAGTTCACATACAAAAATTATGCAATTATGAAGCCCATCCCAACCTAATGTCCACCCATCACACCTACCTTGGCAGACCTGCTGCCCAAGGCCGTGGCTAATCCACCGATCAACCAAGTGATCCACATATCTTACCCTGGCAAACCTGCTGCTCAAGGCCGTGGCTAGTCCACCGATCACCTAAGTGATCCCAAATATCAATCAGTCCACGGTGATGCACACAGCTATCAACCGTCGAGATCGGCACCTAGCCAACACCTCCCTTGATGAAGCACATAGCTACCATCAAGCGCTAATGTAGCACAAGGCTAACATTAGACCACGTACATAAATATGTACACCCTTTCCTTCGATTTTCACATCCCAAATCCCATGCATATATGTGTATCATGTCAGATTAACATTTAGTGTAAGTATTCATCACATGCTCACCACAAATATCACACATATATCATAGGCAAAATAGAGCGCTGACCTGATTAATAGATTACCCACTACGGGTATCCACCATCTTGGCCATTATTTCCGGCTAACATACACATCATAAACATACATACATAACAACATACAAATAACAGGAGAATAGTGCTATAACTACGCACCTGTTTTGGCACCATCGACTAAATCCTGAAACTCTCTTATTCCTGGCGATTAGCCCCTAAACCATCATAGTCAAATCGGTCACACTAAAATACCAAATATGGCCTATGGCCGAACATCTCATAACACTTACCTAGCTTACCAAATCCCGAAAAACTGCTCCTTGCCTTTGAACTGTCGAAATCCCTATTAACCATTGTTAGAGTCGGTTAACACAATAATCCATAAAATTGGCCCTTGGCCGAATACTACTTACCACCCACCTTGATGTTCCAAAACCCGAGGGATCTCCCTTAATGCTCCTTAGCGTCGGCCTTCCACGTTGCTTACCACAAGTCTCCAATCCCGAAAGATCACTTCACACTATCAGAACCGATCGAATTGCTTGCACCCAAAGTCTCCTTGAACACTGAGAGATTCTGCTTGGCTCTCCAAGGAAGCAAGGTTCGGCTAACATAAGGAGGGTTTCGGCACTTTAATGGTGAAGAGCAAAATACACAAAAGTAGAGAAGGCTTTTAGAGGATTCGGCTATACAAGAAAATATGTAGAAATAAGGTTTAAGAAAAGAAAAAGAATAGGGGGAGAGAATGAAAAGAGATTCGGCAAGGAGACTAGAAAAAAAAAGAAACAAAATTCGGCACACCCCAAAACATACTTTAAAGCCGAAAATGCCACCCCATGGAGTCCACCATTCAGCCACTAACTCTTGAGAATCTCCTACTATCTTTTCAACCCCCTATTCAAAATAAATAAATAACAAAATAACCCACATTTATCCACTATCTTAACATTTAAACAAATAAAACAAAATCCCCAATTATCCTCTATCTTCCCACTTAAAATAAATAAAATAAATCCACACTTATCCCACTCTTCCAGCAGAAATTTGCCATTAAAAAGAACCCCCTCTAATCGGCCACTACCTCCTTTCCTATCATAACCCTTTTTCTTCTCATTATCACTTCATTAAAATAATAACTATTATCCATCATTTATCCCTTAGCTACCCATTTAAAATAAATAAAATAATTCCACCCCTTATCACTTATCTACCCACTTAAGATAAATAAAATAAATAAATAAAATAAATCACATTATCCTACTCTTTAGCCGAAATTTTAACAAGAAAAACAAGCTTGATCCTCATCCACTAAAGTCCATGTGCCGTCCCCTACTCCCTCTCTTGATTTAAAATTTACAAAATAAAAACCACCCATTTGCTGCCCCCAAGATTCGAACCCCATCCCTTGCTGACGCAACCTTTCCCCTTATACCCAGGCGCTCCATTGCCACTTTACCACATGATTTCTTGTGGCATAAATCCCTCACGAATTCCTCTTAAAGCCTCCTTAGCCCAGTTCCACTTCTTAACGCAAAGAGCAAAAAATAAAACACACTCCCGTGATTCGAACCAAGGCCCTTGCCCATGGCGTCATCACCAAGGCCCTAAGTGGTGCATTGCAGCCACTTTACCAAGCTCACTTTCATGTCCAAAGACGCCTATATTCTTCCCTTAAGGCCTCCCTGGCCTTGCTCCCTTTCTTGACGCAAAAACAAAAGCCCCCAATGCAATTTCTGCAGCTCGAACCTCCTCCCTCCTGACGCAAGCTCCCCTGCTCCTAGGTGGCGTCCCTTGCCAAT
The DNA here is from genome assembly GCA_005393395.2 of Gossypium australe. Lineage (NCBI taxonomy): Eukaryota > Viridiplantae > Streptophyta > Magnoliopsida > Malvales > Malvaceae > Gossypium > Gossypium australe. The sequence goes on along the minus strand of CM016625.1, from coordinate 17,500,030 downwards.
TTGCCACATGGTTCCTTGTGTCCTAAACTCCCCAAAACTTTTCTTAAGGCCTCTTCAGCCTAGCTCCTCTTTTTAACTTAAAATCCAATTATTTTCCAATGCATTTTCCCCATCTCCTAAGGTTCTCCAAACCCCTTAAACACACTCACCCATACACTGAGCCTATTAATTCATGAATTATGCGCCAAATGCATAACCCCTAATCTGGGATATTACAGTTCTACCCTCCTTAAAAATAATTTCGTCCTCGAAATTACTTACTAACGAACGATCGTACATCCACTACGCTACTGCTGCGCACTCTGATCTTAACAAAACTAACACCTTTCCTATACACAATCTCAAGTTCACATGCAAGGCTTCGAACACTTTCACTCGCAATACAAGAAAACTCTACAACAATCAAAGCAATTAAGGGTATTCCAGAAATAAGGAACGTACCCGCTGTCACATCTGGCACATCCTCCTCCTCGCGACGACCAACTGCATAAACCAACTTGGCTGCCTCGCGTCTGCACCTTCAGCATCTCTGCTTGGTGCTCCACGACCTCGGCCTGAACCATTTCCTCCATGGTTCGAACCACGACCCCTTGTCGCTTGTTGACCACCTCTGCCTGACTGCTCATAATCTTGGCCTGCTGTCCGAGCCCCATTCGGATTCTGAGGACAATCTTTAATCAAATGAGACTTAGACTTACACCTAAAACACTCTCGATCCCGGTTCCAGCACTCGCCAACATGATACCTTCCACACTGAGCGCACGGACGGTCCGGGTTTCCAATAGCTGGCTTAGTAACACGAGCAGAATTCTCAATCCTAGGTCTTTTCTGAAGACTCTCAAACGATTCCGACGGTCAAAAACTTCTCTTATCCCGATTCCTATCCTTATCTCTGTTCTGCCTCACAGAGTCCTTAATCCCTTCAGCCCTTAGTCCGTCCTCAAATCGGACACATCGCTCATGCTCTGTAGCCACTATTCCTCGAGCATATCGGCTTAACCTCAGAAATTCAGCCTCGTACTCCGCTACGGACTTGTTCCCTTGAACCAGCCCCAAAAATGCCTTCCTTTGCGCATCAATATAATGGGTACCAATATACTTCTTTTGATATGTCGTCTTAACATACTCCAAAGTGAGATCCTCAGCCGAAGCACTATCCTGAACTGTGAGCCACCACTGATACGCCTCGTCGCGAAGCAGCGCCACCATTCCTTTCACTTTCTCCTCAGCGGTTAAATCTAGCTCATCCATAATTCGCTCGGTCACTTCCAACCAATACTCAGCCGTACTGGGTGCCACACCCGATACACCTCGAAACACCTCAGCTCCATTGGCTCGGAGTCGCTCGGGTACGGACTTCCTAGTTCTCATGTTTCCACCTGCCCCAGCCACCATCTCAAGAACTCGCAGCACAGCCTGCGATACAGCATCATCTCCCGTCTGATCTTGCTGTTCAACACCAAAAGCTGGTGGTGGTACTTCATTCTCAGATCCTTGACCCGACCTAACAGGTTCCGATACAGCATTCTGCCTCTAGAATTCATTTCTAACGTCGCGATTTTAATCTGATTAAAAAGTTTTATGCATTAGAAATTTTGTTTCACTGTTTATCCACGAGCAAATTTTATGAAAAGAAGTTTCCAAAAGTAGTTCTTTCGATCAATCAAAGTTTCAGTTCAAGTTCACTATTCTAATTCAGAGAATCACATTCACATTCACATTCACATTCATTCACAACATTCACTTCACTTGTAATATCCCGAAATTGGGCCTAGTAGGATTGGGCCGATTGGGCCTGGGGCTTTAGGAAAAATTTGAGTATTATTTTATTATTTGTGTTAGCTCGGGTATGAGTTATGTGTGTTTAGCATAGTCTTGTGAAGGCTTGATTTTATTAATGAGGCTAGAATAATTCTTAGTATTGAATATTTAGTGAAGTGGATTAGGTGAACTTGACACTTAAGTTAATTTAAGTGTTAAATTCTAGCACATGAGGAGTTAGTGGCAAGGTGGTTATGATGCATGAAGGGTTACTTGAGGGAAGAGGTTCGAGTAGCATGGGTTGCATTTGGGAGACTTTATTTTTATGTATCCTAACATTAAGTGTCGGTCAAGCTTTAATTATGGAAGGTTGGACTTTCAATTTTTATGGCAAGTTGAATATTAAATTAGGAAAGCTTGTATTTTGGGATAAGAATCTTAAGATTTATGGAAGGATGGAGGGATAAGGGGCTTGATTGATGGAGAGTTGTTTTGGAAATATTTTTATGGTCATTTTGACCATGAATGTAGTCGCATAGATGGCTAGGGGGTTGGCCGAATTTTTGGAAGGATTTAGGAGGAATTAAGAGGAAATATGGGATTTGGGGTGAAGGAATTGGTGTTGGCCGAATTTGGGACTTGGTAGGATGGCATTTTCGGTTTGGTAATAGTAGGTCAGGTGTGCCAAAGTGATTCTTTTCTCATCTTTTTCATTTGTGCCGAAAGTTAGAGTTTTCTTTTCTCTCTAAGTGCCGTTTTTGTGCATAAGCCATTTAGTTTCGGTTTCCCTTCTCTTTGTTTTGTGTTCAAAACTTCAAAGACCATTAAGGTCACTAGCGTTTTTTTCTTCTCTCTATTTGCTAGTTTGGCCGAATCTATCTCCTTTCCCAAACTCTTTCTTTTCCTTTTGATAGTCGAGTTTTTCATCACCTTTGGTAAGGCTTGGCCGAACCCTATAGCCTCTTTCTCTCTTGTCTTTGCTTGAAATTTTAAGAAAACACCATAGCCAAATCCTCTAAGCATTTTACTCCCTCCACGTTGGCGTGATCCCTTTTCATCAGTAAAGTGCCGAAACACTATCTCAACCTCGTTTCTATACCTATCTTTGTGTTAGCCGAATATCCCATTACCATTGGGAAGGTTTAGCAGAAACCCTTTTCTCTTATTTGATCTCTTCAAGCAACGTGGTGGTAAGTAATTTCTATCCTAGCAATCGGTGTAGGTTCTCTTTCTTTTAAGTGTGCCGAATCAAGAATTAAGCCTTGGTTTAGGGATGGCCGAATATGCTTGTGCCATGATATGTGTTTCTTGTGAAGGTAGCCAACATTAGGAGCATTAAGGAAAAGCTTTCGGGATTTAAAGGGATCAGAGTTCATAATCAAGTGGCGTTTTCGGGATTTAATCGATTGTACCAAATACGTGCGTAGTTATCGCACTGTCTCTTGATTGTGTGTATGTGTTATATTTATGTATATGTGATATGATGTTAATGGTAGCCGAATTAAGGGCTAAGATTGTGAATACCCGTGGTGGGTGATCGAATACTCAAGTCAGTGATTTACGATATTAAATGATCATTGATGAATATATGAAATGTGATGGCATGTGATGCATAATTGTTCAAGTGATATGTTGCCATGATACACATATATGCATGGGACTTGGGATGTGACTATCGAAGGAAAGGGTGTACATTATGTACGTGGTCTGATGTTAGCCTTGTGCTACATTGGCGCTTGATGGTGTCTATGTGCTCCATCAAGGGAGGTGTTGGCTAGGTGCCCATCTCGGCGGATGATAGCTGTGTGCATCACAGTAGATTGAGGATGACCTCGAGTCACCTCGTGGATACAGATATGTGGATTACTATGTGATCGGTGGCTTAGCCACGGCCTTGGGCAGCAAGTCTGCCAAGGTAAGATATGTGGATCACTATGTGATCGGTAGATTAGCCACGGCCTTGGGCAGGGAGTCTGCTAAGGTAGGAGTAACAGATGGACTCTAGGTTGGGTTGGGCTTCATGTTGCATATTTATGCATTTTGCATGACTAATTATGTGGATCAATGTGGATATGGGCCAAGCCCAACATGTGGAATTATGTGGATATAATGCCTTATCATCTGATATGTGATTGATGTGTGGATATGGGCCAAGCCCAGACGTGGAGACATGTGAAATAACTATGCACTGAGTCTGTGTGACTCACCCAATTTTTCTCAAACCTTGTAGGTAATGCATAAAGCTTGGACCGGGCTGGAGTGGATACGAGGTGGCCCATGCAGAAGATATTTTATTTGTTTTACACATTTTATTTATGAAAGGTTATTTATTGTAATAAAGGCCACTTTAAGTATTTAAGGATTTTTTATTATGTTTTAAGTTGGATTGTCGATTATATTATTATTTGAAAATGTTTTATTTTAAACAACTTAATTTTATTTGGAACTTTATTTACACAATGTTTTAGTAAAGACAATAAATTTTTATGTTTTTAACTCTAAGTCAAAAGTTTTCAAAACGTTTTCCTCTGTGACATACCAGATTCGGTCGTGGCGTATTGACCGGGTTTGGGGTGTTACAAATTGGTATCAGAGCCCGGTTCAAAACTCGACTTTGAGGGTTTTGGGCCCATGAACATTTTTTTATGGGCTTTTCAAAGATTTGGGCTTTCATAAAATTTTTCAGGTTATTCTGGCATGGCACCTGTATCTCCGACCCGAAGTCCACCAGGTAAGTACCTTTGACTATTGAAGTGATTTATATATTATGGGCTTATTTGGGGCTCGTAGATTAGTGAACTAGGAGCTATTGAACCCTAGGACTAGTCTACTCCAACACAGAATTGCATAAGACTTAAGTGCCTAATTAAACAAACCTGTGAAGTAAGTCGCCGAGTTAAGGTGTGGCAACCATTGTGCGCATGTCTAGGAGTGGATTCGGTAAGAGCTTGGTATTTAAGCAGTCCTAGCGACTCACCTCCTCTTTACTCGAATCCTACCTGGTGCGTAGCTACGGTTCACCCTAACCAAGAGGACATATTCACGGGCTAAACCCGATAACTAAAACCCGAAAGGGACTAGCCATACTGTTTTATAAAGATCTTAGTTTTAAATTTACCAAATTACCCCTCTGATTTATAAAATCCTTTTAGACTTGAGAATTTTCCGAAATACACTTGATTTGCAAAATTACTAAAATACCCCTGAGCGGTAAAATTACGAAAATGCCCCTAGTTTATAAAATTACCATGTTACCCTCGACTTTTATGAAAATATTCTTACTTTACAAAAATACCAAAACCCCTATTTTGTAAAATGCTAAGATACCCTGATTTGGAAAATTTACAAAATAACCCAATTTCCGAAATTTCTGCAATACCATTGATTTGGTAGAATTTTCAAAATAACCTCGAGATTTGTATATTTTGGAATGCCTTTGATTTGTAAAGATTTTCAAATTGATCCCGATTTATTACCAAGATACCCTATAGGACAATGACGAAAACCCCTGGGATTAGAATAGTGAACTTGAACTTTGATTGAGAAAGAACCACTAATAAACTTCTTTTCATAAAATTGTTCGCGGATAATCAGTGGAACAAAAGACTAATGCATAAAATTTCTTAAATCAGACTAAAGCACGATCGTAGAAATGAGTTCTAGGGGACGTGGTCGTCGTGGACGTGGTAGAGGCAGAATGGCTGTATCGGAACCCGTTAGATCGGGTCATGGATCTGAGGATGAGGTACCACCGCCACCACCACCACCAGCTTTTGGTGGTGAGCAGCAAGATCAGACGGGGGATGATGCTGTATCGCGGGCTGTGCTGCGAGTTCTTGAGATGGTGGCTGGAGCCGGTGGAAATATGAGAGCTAGGAAGTCCGTACCTGAGCGACTCCGAGCCAATGGGGCTGAAGTGTTTCGTGGAGTATCTGGGGTGGCACCCAGTACTGCTGAGTATTGGTTGGAGGCAACTGAGCGAATTATGGATGAGTTGGATCTGACCCCTGAGGAGAAAGTGAAAGGAATGGTGGCGCTGCTATGCGATGAAGCGTATCAATGGTGGCTCACAGTTCGAGATGGGGCCACAGCTGAGGATCTCACTTGGGAGTACGTTAAGACGGCATACCAGAAGGTACTAAGGGATGACCTGAGGTTATTGATAGCTCCACAGCAGGAACGAGAGTTTGCCGTGTTGGTGGAGAAGGCTAAGGTGGCCGAAGGAATTAAGGACTCTGTGAGGCAGAACAGAGATAAGGATAGGAACCGAGATAAGAGGAGTTTTGGACCGTCAGAATCGTCTGAGAGCTTTCAAAAAAGACCAAGGATGGAGAATTCTATTCGTGCTACTAAGCCAGCTACTGAAAATTCGGACCGCCCGTGTGCTCGGTGTGGAAGGTATCATTTTGGCGAGTGTTGGAATCGAGAACGGGAATGTTTTAGGTGTAAGTCCAAGTCTCATTTGATTAAAGACTGTCCTCAGGATCCGAGTAGGGCTTGGACAGTAGGCCAGGGTTATGAGCAGCCGGGTAGGAGTAGTCAACAAGCGACGAGGGGTCGTGGTCCGAACCATGGAGGAAATGGTTCTGGCCGAGGTCGTGTAGCACCGAGCGGAGGTGCTGAAGGTTCAGATGCAAGGCAGCCAAGGTTGGTTTATGCAGTCGGCCGTCGCGAGGATAGTGATGTGCCAGATGTGACAACGGGTAAGTTTCTTGTTTCTGGAATATCTTTTATTGCCTGTTCGTTGTAGAATCAGCTTGTTCTTATGTTGCTAGTGAAGTGTATGAAACTCTGATTGTGAAATTAGAGAATGTGCCTGGTAAGTATGATAGTTCTTTAAGATCAGAGTGCGCAGCAAGAGCGTAGTGTGGCGAGATAGGATGTACGACTGTTAGTTAGTTGGAAATTTCGAGGTCGAAATTTCTTTAAGGAGGGTAGAATTGTAATATCCCGAAACTGGGCCTAATAGGATTGGGCCGATTGGGCCTTGGGCTTTAGGAAAAATTTGAGTATTATTTTATTATTTGTGTTAGCTCGGGTATGAGTTATGTGTGTTTAGCATAGTCTTGTGAAGGCTTGATTTTATTAATGAGGCTAGAATAATTCTTAGTATTGAATATTTAGTGAAGTGGATTAGGTGAACTTGACACTTAAGTTAATTTAAGTGTTAAATTCTAGCACATGAGGAGTTAGTGGCAAGGTGGTTATGATGCATGAAGGGTTGCTTGAGGGAAGAGGTTTGAGTAGCATGGGTTGCATTTGGAAGACTTTATTTTTATGTATCCTAACATTAAGTGTCGGTCAAGCTTTAATTATGGAAGGTTGGACTTTCAATTTTTATGGCAAGTTGAATATTAGATTAGGAAAGCTTGTATTTTGGGATAAGAATCTTAAGATTTATGGAAGGATGGAGGGATAAGGGGCTTGATTGATGGAGAGTTGTTTTGGAAATATTTTTATGGTCATTTTGACCATGAATGTAGTCGCATAGATGGCTAGGGGGTTGGCCGAATTTTTGGAAGGATTTAGGAGGAATTAAGAGGAAATATGGGATTTGGGGTGAAGGAATTGGTGTTGGCCGAATTTGGACTTGGTAGGATGTCATTTTCGGTTTGGTAATAGTAGGTTAGGTGTGCCAAGTGATTCTTTTCTCATCTTTTTCATTTGTGCCGAAAGTTAGAGAGTCTTTTCTCTCTAAGTGCCGTTTTTGTGCATAAGCCATTTAGTTTCGGTTTCCCTTCTCTTTGTTTTGTGTTCGAAACTTCAAAGACCATTAAGGTCACTAGCGTTTTCTTCTTCTCTCTATTTGCTAGTTTGGCCGAATCTATCTCCTTTCCCAAACTCTTTCTTTTCCTTTTGATAGTCGAGTTTGTCATCACCTTTGGTAAGGCTTGGCCGAACCCTATAGCCTCTTTCTCTCTTGTCTTTGCTTGAAATTTTAAGAAAACACCATAGCCAAATCCTCTAAGCATTTTACTCCCTCCACTTTGGCGTGATCCCTTTTCATCAGTAAAGTGCCGAAACACTATCTCAACCTCGTTTCTATACCTATCTTTGTGTTAGCCGAATATCCCATTACCATTGGGAAGGTTTAGCCGAAGCCCTTTTCTCTTATTTGATCTCTTCAAGCAACGTGGTGGTAAGTAATTTCTATCCTAGCAATCGGTGTAGGTTCTCTTTCTTTTAAGTGTGCCGAATCGAGGATTAAGCCTTGGTTTAGGGATGGTCGAATATGCTTGTGCCATGATATGTGTTTCTTGTGAAGGTAGCCAACATTAGAAGCATTAAGGAAAAGCTTTTGGGATTTAAAGGGATCAGAGTTCATAATCAAGTGGCGTTTTTGGGATTTAATCGACTGTACCAAATAGGTGCGTAGTTATCGCACTGTCTCTTGATTGTGTGTATGTGTTATATTTATGTATATGTGATATGATGTTAATGGTAGCCGAATTAAGGGCTAAGATTGTGAATACCCGTGGTGGGTGATCGAATACTCAGGTCAGTGATTTACGATATTAAATGATCATTGATGAATATATGAAATGTGATGGCATGTGATGCATAATTGTTCAAGTGATATGTTGCCATGATACACATATATGCATGGGACTTGGGATGTGACTATCGAAGGAAAGGGTGTACATTATGTACGTGGTCTGATGTTAGCCTTGTGCTACATTGGCGCTTGATGGTGTCTATGTGCTCCATCAAGGGAGGTGTTGGCTAGGTGCCCATCTCGGCGGATGATAGCTGTGTGCATCACCGTAGATTGAGGATGACCTCGAGTCACCTCGTGGATAAAGATATGTGGATCACTATGTGATCGGTGGCTTAGCCACGGCCTTGGGCAGCAAGACTGCCAAGGTAAGATATGTGGATCACTATGTGATCGGTGGATTAGCCACGGCCTTGGGCAGGGAGTCTGCTAAGGTAGGAGTAACGGATGGACTCTAGGTTGGGTTGGGCTTCATGTTGCATATTTATGCATTTTGCATGACTAATTATGTGGATCAATGTGGATATGGGCCAAGCCCAACATGTGGAATTATGTGGATATAATGCCTTATCATCTGATATGTGATTGATGTGTGGATATGGCCAAGCCCATACGTGGAGACATGTGAAATAACTATGCACTGAGTCTGTGTGACTCACCCAATTTTTCTCAAACCTTGCAGGTAATGCATAAAGCTTGGACCGGGCTGGAGTGGATACGAGGTGGCCCATGCAGAAGATATTTTATTTGTTTTACACATTTTATTTATGAAAGGTTATTTATTGTAATAAGGGCCACTTTAAGTATTTAAGGATTTTTTATTATGTTTTAAGTTGGATTGTCGATTATATTATTATTTGAAAATGTTTTATTTTAAACAACTTAATTTTATTTGGAACTTTATTTACACAATGTTTTAGTAAAGACAACAAATTTTTATGTTTTTAACTCTAAGTCAAAAGTTTTCAAAACGTTTTCCTCTGTGACATACCAGATTCGGTCGTGGCGTATTGACCGGGTTTGGGGTGTTACAAATTAGTATCAGAGCCCGGTTCAAAACTCGACTTTGAGGGTTTTGGGCCCATGAACATTTTTTTATGGGCTTTTCAAAGATTTGGGCTTTCATAAAATTTTTCAGGTTATTCTGGCATGGCACCTGTATCTCCGACCCGAAGTCCACCAGGTAAGTACCTCTGACTATTGAAGTGATTTATATATTATGGGCTTATTTGGGGCTCGTAGATTAGTGAACTAGGAGCTATTGAACCCTAGGACTAGTCTACTCCAACACAGAATTGCATAAGACTTAAGTGCCTAATCAAACAAACCTGTGAAGTAAGTCGCCGAGTTAAGGTGTGGCAACCATTGTGCGCATGTCTAGGAGTGGATTCGGTAAGAGCTTGGTATTTAAGCAGTCCTAGCGACTCACCTCCTCTTTACTCGAATCCTACCTGGTGCGTAGCTACGGTTCACCCTAACCAAGAGGACTTATTCACGGGCTAAACCCGATAACTAAAACCCGAAAGGACTAGCCATACTGTTTTATAAAGATCTTAGTTTTAAATTTACCAAATTACCCCTCTGATTTATAAAATCCTTTTAGACTTGAGAATTTTCCGAAATACACCTGATTTGCAAAATTACTAAAATACCCCTGAGCGGTAAAATTACGAAAATGCCCCTGGTTTATAAAATTACCATGTTACCCTCGACTTTTATGAAAATATTCTTACTTTACAAAAATACCAAAACCCCTGTTTTGCAAAATGCTAAGATACCCTGATTTGGAAAAAAATACAAAATAACCCAATTTCCGAAATTTCTGCAATACCATTGATTTGGTAGAATTTTCAAAATAACCTCGAGATTTGTATATTTTGGAATGCCTTTGATTTGTAAAGATTTTCAAATTGATCCCGATTTATTACCAAGATACCCTATAGGACCGGGCTGGAGTGGATACGAGGTGGCCCATGCAGAAGATATTTTATTTGTTTTACACATTTTATTTATGAAAGGTTGTTTATTGTAATAAGGGCCACTTTAAGTATTTAAGGATTTTTTATTATGTTTTAAGTTGGATTGTCGGTTATATTATTATTTCAAAATGTTTTATTTTAAACAACTTAATTTTATTTGGAACTTTATTTACACAATGTTTTAGTAAAGACAACAAATTTTTATGTTTTTAACTCTAAGTCAAAAGTTTTCAAAACGTTTTCCTCTGTGACATACAAGATTCGGTCGTGGCGTATTGACCGGGTTTGGGGTGTTACATCACTACTTTGGGCATTTCTGATCATTCCCTACCCCAGGGGTATTTTCGTCATTTTTCCTACAGGGGTACTTTGGTAATAAATCGGGGTCAATTCGAAAATCACAAAAGTCATTTCGAAATTTTCCAAACTCATGAATATTTTTGAAAGAAAGATTTTCCCAAATCAAGATATTGCAGAAATTTTGGAAATCAGGGGTTATCTCAGTAATTTGGAAGTCAGGGGCATTTTAGTAAATTTTCCCACCTTAGGGTATCTTGGTATTTTGTAAAATAGAGTTTCTGATATTTTATAAAGTAAGAACATTTTAACAAAAGTCGAGGGTATTTTGATAATCTTAAAACTAAGGGTATTTTAGTGATTTTACCACTAGGGGTATTTTAGTAATTTTCATAAATCAAGGATATTTCAGAATTTTTTTTTGGAATAGCTTTTATAAATCAAAAGGGTGTGATTTTAAAAACTAGGGTTTTTATAAAATACGGCTAGTCCCTTTCGGGTTTTAGTTATTGGGTTCAGCCCGTGAACAAGTCCTCTTGGTTAGGGTGAACCGTAGCTACGCACCAGGTAGGATTCGAGTAAAGAGGAGGTGAGTCGCTAGGACTGCTTAAGTACCAAGCTCTTACCGGATCCACTCCTAGACATGCGCACAATGGTTGCCACACCTTAACTCGGCGACTTACTTCACAGGTTTGTTCGCTTAGGCTTAAGTCTTATGCATGTGTTTGAGTGCACTAGCCCTAAGGTTCAATAGCCCTAATCTTCTAATCTACGAGCCCAATTATGACCATAACATTTACATATACAAATCACTTCAACAATTAGAGGTACTTACCTGGTGGACTTCGGGTCGGAGATACGGGTGCCATGCCAGAAACCTGAAAATAATTCATAAAAATCCATATTTTTGAAAAGCCCATTTTGAAAAATGTTTTTGGGCCCGAAACCCTCAAAGCCGAGTTTTGAACCGGGCTCTGATACCAAACTGTAACACCCCAAACCCGGCCCATTCACTACGACCGAATTTGAAATGCCACTGCGGAAAACGTTTGAAAAGATTTTAACTTAAAAGTAAAACATAAAAATTTATTGTCTTTAATAAAAACGTTCTATATTTAAAATCCCAAATAAAATCAAGTTGTTACAAATTCTTCGATTTAAAACTTTAACATATATCTTTAAGATATGAGTTGCTAAAATTAAAACATCTCCAAATAATAATAATTGTCAATCCACTTTAAAAACATAATAATAAGCTTCAAATCCCTTAAATGGCCCTTATTACAATAACAAATAATTAATCAAAGTACTTAATAATAAACTGCATGGAATAAAATTTCTTCTGCATGGGCCACCTCGTATCCACTCCAACCCGGTCCAAGCTTATGCATCACCTGCAATGTTGGTAAATATTGGGTGAGTCAAACAGACTCAGTGCATAGCTATTTCACATGTCTCCACATATGGGCTTGGCCCATATCCACACAGTTCACATACAAAAATTATGCAATTATGAAGCCCATCCCAACCTAATGTCCATCCATCACACCTACCTTGGCAGACCTGCTGCCCAAGGCCGTGGCTAATCCACCGATCAACCAAGTGATCCACATATCTTACCCTGGTAAACCTGCTGCTCAAGGCCGTGGCTAGGCCACCGATCACCTAAGTGATCCCACATATCAATCAGTCCACGGTGATGCACACAGCTATCAACCGCCGAGATGGGCACCTAGCCAACACCTCCCTTGATGAAGCACATAGCTACCATCAAGCGCTAATGTAGCACAAGGCTAACATTAGACCACGTACATAAATATGTACACCCTTTCCTTCGGTTTTCACATCCCAAATCCCATGCAAATATGTGTATCATGTCAGATTAACATTTAGAGTAAGTATTCATCACATGCTCACCACAAATATCACACATATATCATAGGCAAAATAGAGCACTGACCTGATTAATCGATTACCCACTACGGGTATCCACCATCTTAGCCATTATTTCCGGCTAACATACACATCATAAATATACATACATAACAACATACAAATAATAGGAGAATAGTGCTATAACTACGCACCTGTTTTGGCACTGTCGACTAAATCCCGAAACTCTCTTATTCCTGACGATTAGCCCCTAAACCATCATAGTCAAATCGGTCACACTAAAATACCAAATATGGCCTATGGCCGAACATCTCATAACACTTACCTAGCTTACCAAATCCCGAAAAACTGCTCCTTGCCTTTGAACTGTCGAAATCCCTATTAACCATTGTTAGAGTCGGTTAACACAATAATCCATAAAATTGGCCCTTGGCCGAATACTACTTACCACCCACCTTGATGTTCCAAAACCTGAGGGATCTCCCTTAATGCTCCTTAGCGTCGGCCTTCCACGTTGCTTACCACAAGTCTCCAAATCCCGAAAGATCACTTCACACTATCAGAACCGATCGAATTGCTTGCACCCAAAGTCTCCTTGAACACTGAGAGATTCCGCTTGGCTCTCCAAGGAAGCAAGGTTCAGCTAACATAAGGAGGGTTTCGGCACTTTAATGGTGAAGAGCAAAATTCACAAAAGTAGAGAAGGCTTTTAAAGGATTCGGTTATACAAGAAAATATGTAGAAATAAGGTTTAAGAAATGAAAAAGAATAGGGGGAGAGAATGAAAAGAGATTCGGCAAGGAGACTAGAGAAAAAAAGAAACAAAATTCGACACACCCCAAAACATACTTTAAAGCCGAAAATGCCACCCCATGGAGTCCACCATTCGGCCACTAACTCTTGATAATCTCCTACTTTATCTTTTCAACCCCCCATCCAAAATAAATAAATAACAAAATAACCCACATTTATCCACTATCTTAACATTTAAACAAATAAAACAAAATCCCCAATTATCCTCTATCTTCCCACTTAAAATAAATAAAATAAATCCACACTTATCCCACTCTTCCAGCCGAAATTTGCCATTAAAAAGAACCCCCCTAATCGGCCACTACCTCCTTTCCTATCATAACCCTTTTTCTTCTCATTATCACTTCATTAAAATAATAACTATTATCCATCATTTATCCCTTAGCTACCCATTTAAAATAAAAAAAATAATTCCACCCCTTATCACTTATCTACCCACTTAAGATAAATAAAATAAATAAATAAAATAAATCACATTATCCTACTCTTTAGCCGAAATTTTAACAAGAAAAACAAGCTTGATCCTCATCCACTAAAGTCCATGTGCCGTCCCCTACTCCCTCTCTTGATTTAAAATTTACAAAATAAAAACCACCCATTTGCTGCCCCCAAGATTCGAACCCCATCCCTTGCTGACGCAACCTTTCCCCTTGTACCCAGGCGCTCCATTGCCACTTTACCACATGATTTCTTGTGGCATAAATCCCTCATGAAATCCCCTTAAAGCCTCCTTAGCCCAGTTCCCCTTCTTAACGCAAAGAGCAAAAATAAAACACACTCCCGTGATTCGAACCAAGGCCCTTGCCCATGGCGTCATCACCAAGGCCCTAAGTGGTGCATTGCAGCCACTTTACCAAGCTCACTTTCATGTCTAAAGACGCCTATATTCTTCCCTTAAGGCCTCCCTGGCCTTGCTCCCCTTCTTGACGCAAAAACAAAAGCCCCCAATGCAATTTCTGCAGCTCGAACCTCCTCCCTCCTGACGCAAGCTCCCCTGCTCCTAGGTGGCGTCCCTTGCCAATTTGCCACATGGTTCCTTGTGTCCTAAACTCCCCAAAACTTTTCTTAAGGCCTCTTCAGCCTAGCTCCTCTTTTTAACTTAAAATCCAATTATTTTCCAATGCATTTTCCCCATCTCCTAAGGTTCTCCAAACCCCTTAAACACACTCACCCATACACTGAGCCTATTAATTCATGAATTATGCGCCAAATGCATAACCCCTAATCTGGGATATTACATGTTCACTATGGTACACGCCCCTTGCCACTGCGCCGCATATTTTATTTGAGTCATATTTCCTCCCTACTTAATTATAAACCTTCTGTCGCACTCCAGGTTTACTTAAAAAAAAAAACACAACATTTAGCGCACGCCGCGACTTGAACCATGCTCCCCCTACTACTCCTAACGCCTTTGCCACTGGGCCAGGCATTTTCTTGTGTTGTAAATCGGCCCCAACTAATTATAAGGTCTAAACTCTAAGCCTTCATACTAACTTATGCGCAATAAAATTTTTTTGCCAAGTCCAAGACTTGAACCTTTGACCACCAGCTTATTCAAAATGCTCCAAGCCACCAAACCACCTACTTCTTTGTGATATCTTTTAACCCAACAATATTTTAAAAGCCTTATGACTACCACCAACCTCCATAAAAAAAACAACATTTTTGCTAAAGCCCTAGATCGAGCCTAGGACTTTTCCAACACTACCAACCCTTCCTAAACCTCCTAAAAATTAAACTAAACATGCAATAATAATTTTTTAAAAGAAAATGTCCATTCAAACTTTTCATGATAAAATAATTTATTTCTGTTTGAATAATATTTTTAAGAAAAATTAACTATTTAAATGTATTAGTGACATTATAAAAGTAGAGGGACAAACTATGTAAAAAAAAGTAAATCATATAAATCAAATCCCCAAATTTTAGCATAATCTAGGGGTCAATTAAAAATTGACCATTATCTTATTTTAGTATAAACCACATATTAATAATTTTTTTTAGTACATTCAAATTATATATACTCATATTGTATATTAACGAAAATTTAACGATAGAAATTAATATTATAAAAATATAAGAACTAAATTATATTAAAATATAAAAATTAAATCGAGAACAATATTTAAAATTAATATTTCTAAATTATAACTTCGTTCATCACACTGATAACATAAATAAAATAATTAATTCTATGACAAGGACAAAATTATGGAAAATATTTGATAAATTGATGCATAAATTGACTACATAGAGTTTAATATTATGCCACATTAAATTTTATTATTGTAATATCCTAAATATAGGCCTGTGCATTTATATGTGGTGTTTGTTTCATATGTTAAAATTTGGAAATTTAGGTTTAGAGCTGAGGCTTAAATTAAATATTCTGTTTAAGCTTACTTGGGTTAAAATAAAGTTCTAAGTAGTTTAATGAGCATTTTGGGCTTGCGGCCCAGAAGGAAATGATGCCATAAGGAGGAAGAGGAGTTGGCGTCAAAAGGCAAGGGGAAGAGGCCCAATTTGTGGCCACCTGAAGCCCAAGTTTTGGGTCTAAAATTCGGCACCTAGGAGCCTTAGGGGTGGACGGCACACTTGCTACAATTTAGGGATTTTAATTCTTTTATTTTCTTGATAAATAGGAAGATAATAAAGAGAAAGATGAGGGCTATTTTTAAGGAGATAAGGGATTAAGATAACAAGAAAGATAAAAGCTATCAGATGGCAGCAGAGTTGGCCGAAAATTCAACTCTGGGAGGGGGAATATATTGCCGAAATCTATATAAGCCAAGTGATTATCCTTTCATTCAATTTTTCTCTCTTCTTCCTCACCTAGCCGAAATTCTGCTAACAAGATCTCTTCAACCTTTTCTTCCCTCTTCCGAAATCTTCACTTGTTTCTTCCTCTGAAATTGTTCTTTCTTTTCTTCCTCTATTAGGCCGAATTCTCTGACAACTCTTTTCTCATTCTTTTCAAACACTTAAGCCGAATTCTCCTTGCCCGTATTTCTTCCTTCCATAGCCGAACCTTCAAGGATTCATCCCCTTTTTCCCGAAGTTACACAAAAGCCGAAAACACGAGATTTAGTCTTCTGTAGATGTGCCGAAATCATTCTGAGGAACTTACCTGTGCCAAAATTTTGAAGAAAATAATAGGTATGTTCGATCTTAAGTTCCAATATTTTCTCCGGCTTTTCAAGGTTTCTAGCCGAATGGCTATGTAGTGACTAATTAAAGGTTTTCTTCTTTTTGGCATCTCGGATCTGAAGGGAAGTACAACGCCTAGATCTTTAAGTCAAGAGATCAGTAATACTCAAGTCGTGTTATTTCAAGGTAAGGGATCTATTAGTAGTTAACGTGTAAATTGAGATTTTATTAACCTTGGCCGAATATTGAAGGGCTAAATCTTCGTATGATTTTCCGGTTTTTGAGCAAGGCTTTACACTGAGGGTAGTAGATTTGGATATCAACTAAGGATAGTAGATTTCGCGATATCAGGTGTGTAATACTTCCCTACCATCTAGAACTGATTATTATTATATGTTCATAAGTTTATATGTTGTGATAAATGTCGATATCTCGGTTTAATGTTGGAAACCCGAAAAGGGTGAAGCAAATCACCAGGTCAGTGAATGTTTTGACTTTATATGATAAAAGTATACTGATTTTATGATTGCATGGGTTGGGTTTGATGAAAGGAGGAAGTTATACGTTATATGTGTAGCGGTTTATACCATGATCTATTATATGTTGTAGCGACTAATGCCATGATCTGTTATAAGGGCTTCGGCCATAATATGTTGATGAGCAGCATGACTGCCATCTTGGCGTGTAGCGGTGTGGGTCGATTGTAGAAATCCCCAATGGTGTGAACGGTTAGTACGGGGGCGTATAGCAGATGGAAACCTAGGCAAATGGGTTGGGCCTTGCATATTATTTGTTATTTAAATGAATGAAATTATTAATCTGTTTTATGGGCCTAAGGCCCAAAATCTAGTGGTGCATGAGGGTGGCACACTGAGTCTCGCGACTCACCCTTTTAATTAACATTTCAGGTGATACCTAGTGCTTCGGACCGGGCTGGAGAGGAACGCAAGGTGGCCATGCAGAAGAATATGAAGATTTGGCAAAAAGACTCCAGTTAATTATTTTATATTGTATTTTAATTAATGGATTTTAAACTTCGATGTAATAAGGCCATGGGCCACTAGTTTATATTTTGTTTTATTATGGGCTTTTATTACTTTTAGTTATTTAAAATTTTTTAATTAAACTAAGGCATGTAATTAAGTTCGGTTTTATTTTACAAAGGCATATTCTATATAAAATACATTTGGGCTTTTCTGAAAAATACGACATGTTTGACAAAAATTTTCTTAGTGACATACCAGATCCGGTCGTAGCAATTGGGCCGGGTTTGGGGTGTTACAATTATAATTCAGTTAATATATTTAAAAGGGAGGAAAAATTAGTATACAATAATTACACATTAATCTAAATCCAAACAATAATTACAAGTTTTTTTTAACGACAAAATCCATTCTCTCGACACACGAACCCACTTATTCTAGGCCCAAATTCATGATGTTACACTTTAATACTACCTTAATGACTTTTCGTAAATATTTATAAAAATATTTATGACTCGGTTTATAGAATTGAGGTCCCTATACCTCACTTTCTAAAACCACTTGACCTTAGGGTCTTACCACTCGAACCTAATAAATCATTATAAAATATAAATTAACAATTTAAAAACCTTTTTAAAACCATATTTAACTCTTAAATATTAAATAATAATTTACGAACTTACGCGCCGGATTTAGTGGCTTTGAAACCATTGTTTCCCACACTACTGAAAAATTGTGCTGTTACAACTCTCCCCTCTTTAGGAAATTTTGTCCTCAAAATTGTTACCTAAAAATAGATTCAGATATTGTAATCTCATTGATTCTTTAGTTTCATAGGTAGCTTCTTCAGAACCATGATGATGCCATAATACTTTTACTAACGAAACTCGTTTATTCCACAATTCATTGACTTCTTGGGCTAAAATTCTCACTGGTTCCTCCAAATATGTCAAATTTGGCTGTAGCTCAATCTCACTATGAGGAATCACATGTGAAGGATCAAATCTGTACAGTCTCAGCATCGATACGTGAAACACATTATGGATTTTCTCGAGTTCAGAAGGCAAACTAATCTATAAGCTATAGGGCCGATTCTGTAGTGACCCGATAGTCGGGTAACTGAAAAATATATTTTCGGGTCTCCGTTTTCATAAAACTGAATCATAAATATTTATTAAAAATATTTACGAAGTTAGTTGTGTGTCTAATTAGGTTTTGTTTAGGTGAATTTGACTTAATTAGAAGTAATTAGGAAAAAGGATTAGATTGAAATAGGTGTGAAAGTTTAATTATAGATTAAAGAAAGTAAAAAGGACTAAATAGGCAAATATGCCATTATTATAAATTGAGGCAGTTTAACATTGAAAAATCTAAGATATTTTTAATTTAAAATATATTATATTATATTTACTTAATTAATAAGTAAGTTATTATATTATATTATTATTATATATAGTAAAAGAAAGAATAGAAAGAAACAGAAACAGAATTGAGAACGAAAAAAAAAAAAAAGAAGGAAAGAAAGGAGAAAGGAAAGAAAAAAAAGAAAACTAGGGATTTTAAAGGTTTAAACTCAAATTGGTAAGTCAGTTTAACTCCTTTTCTTGTATTTTTTTGAGTTTTTATGATCCTAGAACAAAATACTATTAAGTATATGTTGAAATTTTGAAATTTAGTAGATTTTTTAATGTAGTTTATGTTGAATTAATGGATGAATTAGAGTTTGAATTGATAAAATTTCAAGTTAGAATTGAGAAAAAGGATTGATTTGTAAAATAAAATATAGTTTTTTTAATTAATAGGGATTAAATTGAGAGAATTTTGAAATTAGAGTTTATAGTGAAAATTTGAAAGTTGAAATTAGGTTAAAGTGGGATTTGAATAAAATATGAACATAGTTTTAAATAAAATAAAGTTGGTTTTGATTAATGGATTAAACTGAAATGTGAGCTAAGGTAAGAAATGATGAATTTATTATATCATACATGTTTATTTTTATTAAATAGTATAGGAAAGTTATTTGATTGTTTTTTTCTCTAACATATAAAATGTTATATGTTTTATATGAAATTGAAGAGAAAGAAAAGAAAGGAGAGGACCTAATTGAAGAAAAAGGACAAGAGAAAGCTAAGA
This sequence comes from Gossypium australe, assembly GCA_005393395.2. Classification (NCBI taxonomy): domain Eukaryota; kingdom Viridiplantae; phylum Streptophyta; class Magnoliopsida; order Malvales; family Malvaceae; genus Gossypium; species Gossypium australe. The sequence continues at coordinate 17,480,525 of CM016625.1, read as the reverse complement.
AGTGAAGGAAAACATCATCTCAACCTTTTTGTTGTAAGTACTACAAGATTTTTAAATTTTTTTTATTTAAATGTTTATATTGTAGTATAGAATTACTTAGAAATAAAAATGTAAAATATATATTTAAATTTGTAAATAAAAATAATAATAATAATAGATTATGGAATTATGAAATTATGAAATTTGTAAAGAAAATTATAGATGGAGAATATAAGATGGTATATTATTTGAACATTAAGTAATAACGTTGTGACAAAATTATATATGTGAAAAAGGTGTGATATTTGTGAATTGTGAAATGTGCACTAAATTGTAATGAGGGAGAAATGAGATTTTTTTAAAAAATATATATGTAAAGTATTTAAATGAATGAAATTTAGTTTTAATGCCTAAGTAGACGGAATTTAGAACTATTAGGATATTAGTGGCATGCCATTAAGGAACCTTAGCGCGCTCTCTGATTGTTAGCACGTTAGTGCTCTCCGATTATTAGCACATTGGTGCTCTCCGTTTAGCACATTTGTGCTCTCTGTATAGCACTTTAGTGCTCTCTGTTCACTAGCGCATAATAATGCACCTCTGTATTTGTTCCGTATAGCTGGTGTGTCCCATAAAGTCTACTTTGGGTTAAGAATATGAGTTGTGAACAAAAGTGATTCGTCGATGTGTTAAGGTAAGTTTTATAACTTATAAAAAGATAAGATAAATATTATTAAAGTAAGGCATAGTTGAAGAAACTTGTAACATTCTGAATTTTTGGGCCTATGCATTTAATGGGTGAATATGTGTAATGAGTTAATTTGAGCATTAGGGGTCCAAATTGGGCTCAGGATTGGGCTGAAGCCTTAGTTAAATTTTTGTTTGGGCACTATAGGGTTTAAAAGATGGCATCTGTGTTTAAAATATCAAAATGGGCTTGTGGCCCAGTGGTCAGTGGCGCCACTTAAGGAGCAAGGAGGTGACGCCACACAAGGGAGTAAGGGGCCCAAATTTAAGTTTCATGGAGCCCAATTCTTTTAATTTATGTTAGCTAATTTTCGGCATTAGGGTTAGGTGGAGTGGACGGCAACAAGGCTCAAAAATAGGAGGATTTATGTGAATGGGATAATGTAGATATTATAGTTGATAATATGGAGGATAAAGGAGAAAAGATAGGAATTATCTGTAAGGCTAAGTGGTGGCCGAATTTCAAACTATGAGGGGGAGGAGAAATCGGTTTCTGATATGGCTAAGGAGTGCCGAAACTTTAAATAGTCAGGTGAGGGTTCTCTTCTTTATTTTTAGGCATTTAGGGTTTCCATCTTTTTTTTCTCTTCTTCTCTGAGTAAAAGCCGAAATTCCTAACCCTATTCCCTCATCTTCACTTTGATTCAAAAGCCGAAACTCCATTGTTCTTTTCTCTTATTTCTTCTAAAAGCCGAAACCTCATAATCCTTTTTTTACATTCTTTTCTGTTGATCTTTGCTAAAGCCGAACCTACCTCTGGTCAGCCAAAATTCTCTTTTCTTTTTCCTGTCGATTTCTTCATTAAAATCCGAATCTGCATAGACTCATTCCTATCATCTTCTGATCTTCTCAAAAAGCCGGAATCTCAAAGGGGTAGTTGAATTCTTTGTGTTAAGGTGAGTGCCGATTTTCCTATCTCTTCACTTTCTCTTTCGATTTTTGGAAGACAAAGCCGAAAAGCTAATGGTTTAATGGTTTTATGTATTTTCTTGTTGGGCGACATCGGGAATTGAAGTACATCTCTTAGATCTAAAAGCCGGAAACATTAGTCCCTGAATCTCATATCACTTTTCGGGATTTCAAGGTAAGGATTTCAATTCTCATTAAGATGATCAACCGTTTTCTTTTCGTTAGTTGTGCCTTAACCTAATGTTTCGTTACCGGCTTCTGAACAACACCTTAGGCAGATAGCGGTGGTGTTGGCTACGGATAGCGTCGACTTAGAGGGTCTCGTTCTAACGGTAATCAGGTGTTTAGATCTCTAACACACTATCAAATTTGTATGTGTATATATGTGTTGTGGGCTAAAAGCCAGAAAATAGGTTGTGTGAACAGTCGTATTACCCAGAAAGGGTAGGCAAAGAATGTCAGGTATGTAATCATAGAAATCTCTTTATGTGTATCGATGAATGCGATAAACTAAAATCTCTTAGGTAATACATTGTTTGATTTTGCATGTACGTATGCATGGGATGGGATTGATATGATGAAGGGGAAGAAGGTCGCATAGCGATCGGTGGCTTTGCCACATAGGTCACATAGTGATCAGTCTTTATGACAGGCAGCTCAGCTGTCGAAATGCTACGATGTGTTATTAAGGTCGCATGGCGATCGGCTTTGCCACATAGGTCACACAGTGATCGGTCTTTAAGTCAGGCAGCACAGCTGTCGATATGGTGTGTAGCGGTTGGCGGGTTGATTGTAGAAATCCCCAAGGTGTGATGGTTGGTACGGGCTGGTGTGTAGAGGATGGATTTCTAGGATGGGTTGGGCTATTCATCATTCATTATTTTCATGTATTTATGATTGATGCCATTATGTATGGGCCAGGGCTCATAATGTGTTTGTGGGCCAAGCCTTTGATGTGTCTTCGGGATTTACACACTGAGTCTTGGTGACTCACCCTATTATTTTTCCTTAACTTTGCAGATGAGCAGTAGATCATGGACATGGGAGCCGAGACGGACTCGAGGGGCCATCAAATTTTAATTCTATAGATTACTTTCGGTTTTTCTTCAAGTTTTTAATTTTGGGAATATTTATGTAATAAGGCCCCATAGTTTATATTCACCTAAGTAGTTTTTAATGTTTGCAACTTATGAAATTATGTCAAGGGTTTAATTATACAAAATAATAATAATACAAGGTTTCCTTTTTAAAGGTCACTTATTTATTCAAATATTGTCTAATTAACTTACGATTTCCAAAACCAACAAAGAAAAAGTTTTCAATGTACAACCCGTAGCATACCAGATCTGGTCGAAACTTATGGGTCGGGTTTGGGGTGTTACAAAACTTATATGTGAGTAAATATGTAATAATTGAATAAGTTAAAAATATTTTGTTATGATTATTTACCTATTTATTCTTATAGTGCTTACTAAGCCTTCACCGGCTTAACGCGTTTATTTTTAACGCGTATGTACAATTAGACTAGAAGAGATAGAGTCCGACTAGAAGATCTCTCATTTCATCACATCCTCAAGAGCTTCAAAAGTAGGTACTATATTTTGAATTAAAATGGCATGTACATATGCAGTTCAAATGTGTTCCCATGTGATAGGGACTAAAGTGTAGACTCTTGAAATTCTATCTATTTGGAGTTACTTGAAGTATTTTGGTATATATAAAATGAATTAGTAAAACAATAAGTATGTTTGCAAATATGATTGGTAAGTCAAAATATTATGTATAAATGTTTAATTAAACAGTATCTAGCCATAACCGTTTTGGCACCAAATGTAATAGTCTTATACCGGGTCTATACAATTGGTCCGGGTATAGTGGTGTTACAGATTCTTTCAACAATTTCATATGGTTCGATGAATCTCAGACTCAACTTTCCCTTCCTTTCGAACCGTAACACTTTCTTCCACGGAGAGTGTAACAGCCTGCTTTTTCAGTGGTAACAAAAACAGTTGTTCGAGGCCACCAAATTCGACGAGTAAGTTCGTAAATAATAATATTTACGAGTCAAATATGATTTTAAAAAGGTTTTTGAATTGGTAATTTGTGTTTTATAATGATTTATTATGTCAAATGATTTCAGAAAGTGAGGTATCGGGACTTCGTTTCTATAAACTGAGCCGTAAATATTTTTATAAATATTTATGGAGTGTCATTAAGGTGGTATTAAAGTTTCGTTGAAAAATTTTAACGTTTCGATAGTTAATTAATTAAAAAGGACTAAATTGAAAAAGGTGCAAAACTTGCTAATTATAATATTTAAGTGATTAAATGGCTTGATTAATAAAAGAGGGAGGACTTAAGAAATAAATAAAGCAAAATTAAAAGGTGAGGCGGCATAAAGGAAAGATAATAAAATAAAATGATTTAATGGTAAAATGGTAATTTTGATGAGATTAAAAATAAAACAAATTGAATTTAAAGGTTTTCTAGACATTCTTCTCCAATTTTCAGCCAAAAATAGCCATAGAAGAGAGCTTAAGCTGGTTTTTCATACTTTTGCTTCATGTGAGTTCAATTCGTACTAGTTTCTTGTAATTTTTCTGTTTTTGAGATTGTTACAATTAGGTCTAACTAAACTATACCTTTTTTTATTAAAAATTTCAGAAGTTGCCATTGATAAATATTAGATTTTTTTGATGAATAACATGGATTTAGAGCTTTGATTATGTTGTATGATGATTTTATAAAGTGATTTTTTTTTTAAATATTGATTTTAGGATTAAATTGTGAAAAGGTTAAAATATTAGGGTTTGATAGTGAATTTTGGATTTATTAGGGGCTGTATGAAATCCTAGAATATATGGATAAATTATTGATTGAAAAAATAGTTAAATTGATAGATTAACTAATTAAGGGATTAAATTGCAAAAATTGTAGAAGTTGGTGTAATTGTGTAAATTTAAAAAATAAAAGGGTATTAATTGTAAAGTGAATTGGAAATGAAATATATGCTAATACGTGAGTAATTTTATATTCTAGATCAAGATCCTGTAGATATTCGTGAAAAAGGAAAAATAGCAGAATTGTCCCTGAACTTCTAAATCATGGGAAGTTCGTACGGTTAAAATTTTATATCTGTATAAATTTGATGAAAGATATTATGCATTTATTCTATTGTTGGAAATGAGTCATTGTTGGAATTATAATATTAAATTGGATATTCGGTTTGAATGGAACGCGAGATTTGAGTACATTCGAATTTTGGTGTATGATGGTATTGGATGTAACACTTCAAACCCGGCCCAGACGTTATGGTCGAATCTTGCATGTCACATTGAAGTGTCTTTCAAAAATTGGACTTGTTGGTAAAAATTCGTTTCTAAATTTAAAACCCCTTTATTATTATTTAACAAATCATTTAGTCAAAAACTTTTACCTTATTATCTGCTATTGTTATGATAGGTTGATTGAAAAATCGTAGAAGCTTTTGGAAAAATCTTGTGTTTAACTTTCATGTCTTTGAAAGCAGTAATTATTTTGAAAATTTGTCTTTTCCTAATCTAGTAGTTTAAAGTAAGTAAACAAAACCCAATTAAAAATTTAAACAAACATAAATGGCCTTATTACATTAGCAAAACCCAACATAAATTTTAAATTTAAG